>OX596172.1:7507500-10007500 GCA_951394245.1 Cyclophora punctaria
TCAATTAATTAGGAACATTATGCATAATGAACATATTCATTAAGTACATAGATAATTCAGAAATATATTGCAAAGCTGACAGATTTAACAAAGGAATTATTACACTTATTGCGTTCAACCGAAATGCAATAACAGGAAGCAGAATGCTCTTATGTGACAAGTCCTTAACAACGGATGTATTTAAAATGTTCAAAATATAGATATATAGAGAATAAGATTTAGATGAGACAGCTATTTTTTTAAACAATAATTTCATTAAATCATTTCACCTAAGCATGCCTAATGATAATCTTACTAGTTAGTATACAATCCGTATTATAAAGACTCCATGTGACAACTTACTTATACTTTTAATTATACTTCAAATCTGGCGGTTTGGATATCCTTTATGTGAGAGTAGAGGTGGCAAAACTCACCCGCGGCGTTTCCTTTGAAGCAGAGCGGTACGGAGTCAAATCGACCAATCACATAGCGAATATTTTGACATTTCAATTGTCAAAATATCTCCGTAATGCATTATTATTGGTCAACTGGTCGCACCGCTCCACACGCACCCTAACCAAGCAGGGTAAAGTCGCCAGGTTTTGTGTATTTTGTAAATAAGAAATCAATTAACTGTAAATATACCTACTTCGGGAACAATGATAGTGTGACTTGATAACGATACTTTTAGAGTGTTTCTAACATGTTTTTTGTAAAGCATTTACGTACTTCTATGAAAGACATTCCAGTTTTTAACCTCTTGTGCCCTCAGTCCCTTGCCGGAACCTAAATGTATATAATAGACCCTTTATATAAGTTTTAAAAGATTTTAAATTACATATTTTTTGTAAATTGTATTGAATATTTATCAAATAAGGCATACTGGGAGGTAAAATCCATTTATGAACCAGTGGTGCCGCCATCTCTTGGTAAAACTAGTGAAGCTTTTGAATAAAATTTACAATAGATTTTAAAACCATTAATAAATTCGATGATCATATACATGAATTCACAAATTATAAGTCACTTCACGAAATTTAAGTCATAAATTAAGTATCTTATTTACATTTTAAGTACAATAAAGATAAAAATAATCTATTGTTACCTTAACGAGAAAGTAATCTCATTTTTATATTTATAAGAATACACTATAATATTCCTTGCCTTGTATTTGTTTTTATTGAAAATTTTATTTTGTTTTGATACTTAATTTTTTTTATATCTTACGGGAAGGTATTGTATGAATGTTCAAGTATTAGAAGGACCTAGGTTCTTTTCACTTGTACCCTAAATTAGGGCTTTGTAATCTCTCTCATTGTCTATGTGTCATAGAAATGTATAGACATTAATATTACGAAACATGCACTATTTAGCCTCTTAAAATAAAAATCATTTACATATTGTATATTCTTTTATATTCTTTATTTCCCTTACGATAGATTTATACTTCCGAATACTCAAAGCTAATAGAAACATTCCGCTAAAATGAAGTATTCGGACCTATACTTTTCATTTTGAGCCAAAACTTTGAAATTTTTTGGTTCTGCTCTGTTAGTTTTTATTCAAACGCATCTCTGGGAGCTACTATTCCAATGTCTATACATTATGTGACAATTAAAATATAGCCAATGTCTTGTGTTGGGTTTGTGTTAATTTATAATAAAAATATATTTTAAGTACTCAGCGTCTATTATTTATCTTTACTGCCTTTTTTACTACATCTCCTAGCTATAGACTAAGTATAGTCTGTGGATAGATAATCAAACAATATAAAAGTTACACTATCGTTAAAGTAATACTTTAAATTAGCTATATCTCAAAAACTATTGGGTTTAGGTAAAAAATAATCGAATTTTCGAACCCCCTACGAGGATACACCCCGGAAACCCTACCCCCTCTATAACATGGGATGGATTTTTCAAAGGTCGGTGACCTTCGGTCGTCATAGATTTTTTCTTAAATTAAAGTTGTTCAATATAAAACCTAAAAATTCTAAAACTTAAATTAGCTATATCTCAAAAACTATTGGGTTTAGGTAAAAAATAATCGAATTTTCGAACCCCCTATTTGGATACACCTCGGAAACTCTACCCCCTCTATAATATGGGATGAATTTTGCAAAGGTCGGTGACATTCGGTCGTTATAGATTTTTTCTTAAATTAAAGTCGTTCAATATAAAACCTAAAAATTCTAAAACTTAAATTAGCTATATCTCAAAAACTATTGGGTTTAGGTAAAAAATAATCGAATTTTCGAACCCCCTACGAGGACACACCCCGGAAACCCTACCCCCTCTATAACATGGGATGGATTTTTCAAAGGTCGGTGACCTTCGGTCGTTATAGATTTTTTCTTAAATTAAAGTTGTTCAATATAAAACCTAAAAATTCTAAAACTTAAATTAGCTATATCTCAAAAACTATTGGGTTTAGGTAAAAAATAATCGAATTTTCGAACCCCCTATTTGGATATACCTCGGAAACCCTACCCCCTCTATAATATGGGATGAATTTTGCAAAGGTCGGTGACATTCGGTCGTTATAGATTTTTTCTTAAATTAAAGTCGTTCAATATAAAACCTAAAAATTCTAAAACTTAAATTAGCTATATCTCAAAAACTATTGGGTTTAGGTAAAAAATAATCGAATTTTCGAACCCCCTACGAGGATACACCCCGGAAACCCTACCCCCTCTATAACATGGGATGGATTTTTCAAAGGTCGGTGACCTTCGGTCGTTATAGATTTTTTCTTAAATTAAAGTTGTTCAATATAAAACCTAAAAATTCTAAAACTTAAATTAGCTATATCTCAAAAACTATTGGGTTTAGGTAAAAAATAATCGAATTTTCGAACCCCCTATGAGGATACACCCCGGAAACCGTACCCCCTCTATAACATGGGATGTTTTTTTCAAAGGTCGGTGACCTTCGGTCGTTTTAGATTTTTTCTTGAATTTAAAAGTTATTCAATATAAAACCTAAAAATTCAAAAACTTTAATTTGCTAAATTAAAAAAAACTAAACTAAAAACGACTAAAAAATTAAGGAAATTATTTTATTAAAGGGAGCATAATAAAAACATAATTCAACCTTTAAATATATATTTATTGCTTTAATATTACGCCAAAAATATACAAACAGTATTTCAGTCGTTGGACATATATCACAGTGATTTTAAATGTATATTAGTAATTTATATGATAATAATGTAGCCAGGAAGCACAAATCTATCTATGTATATAAAAGAAAGTCGTGTTAGTTACACTATTTATAACTCAAGAACAGCTGAACCGATTTGGCTGAAAATTGGTGGGGAGGGAGCTAAGAACCAGGAGACGGATATAGGATATTTATCCCGTATTTCCTACGGGAACGGGTGTGCTGTGGGTGAAACCGCGGGTCACAGCTAGTACTATATATGAATGAATGAAAAAATCAAATAAACAAATACTAAAGCATAATGCTAAATAAAATTAATAAATTATGCTTATAATGTTAATTAGAACTTAATTATTATTTACACTACAGTTAAAGTACTTTTTAAATAATTACTCCCATAATATTGTCTTTCTAGCGAACACATTCTTTCAAATTATTTCTCAAGTTTTCAAGCCTTTATACAGGGAGTTCATTTAGACGACGGACGCATTGAAGGAGGTGAATATGCATTCGATTCTCATTCCAAATATGTAATAAAAATAGTACCTTCGGTTTTGACCAATATTATGAAATAAATCCCCAAAAATACGAAATAATTGTTACTACGCGCCAGCTGATTACGTGGCGATGTTTTGTTGTGCCGCGCGCCTCTTTGACAATGCCGACAAGGTCAGTGCCTACTACTTACGTAGTAACTATTTAGTAATCTGTGCTACTACCCCTGCCGCGCTCGCCCGCCGCTCGTCCTCGCTCCACCCGCCCGCCACCGCGCCACCCGCCCGCTGTCTAATTAGTCTATGCGTGAGCGCTGACCCTTGCGCATCGATTTACTTCCGGTTTGCAGTTTGAACTCTTTTCGCGTTAAGTTTACTGTGATAATGTCGTCATATGTAAACATTTTGAATAGTGTGGTAGAGGATATGTTGGACAATGTGCCGTTGAGTGATCTCACGAACTTATTTCACCAGCACGATGGAGCGCCCGCGCAATATCAGGTGCGAGTACGTGAGTACCTAAATGCTCATTTTAGTGATAGGTCGCGGAGGGCCAGTGCCGTGGCCGGCTCGCTCCCCAGATCCTCATGGACTTTTATTTGTGGGGTGAAATAAAAAGACAAGTGTACGCTACAGATTACTCAAAACTAAAAGTGCGTATAACAACCGCTTTTGAGAAAATTAGGAGTGATGGTTTTGTTTTGAATCGCGTTAAACTAGTAGGTACCTACCTATGCAAAAGCGTGCAGAATTGTGTACTTATTTTGCGTGATGGTGCTCATTTTGAACAATTTTTAAGATTACTTTAGGTAGTATGGATGTGTAAATAGCTAAATTATTAATTTAAATGTGAAATTATTGTAAATAGGTATGATTCCATTTTTTTAATACGCCAAAAATACCAACGAACTGTTTCAATTACGTTATTTCAGATTAATATCTACATACCTATTATTAGTTTAGTACCTAGGTGTTTTTGCCAGTCCTAAGCCAGGTTTGAAGTATGAAGGGAAAAGGTTCATACCTACCAAGTTCACTCACGTAAATGTGATTAGGTATTCGCTTACTTTCGCCACTAGGGTGTCCATAAGTTGGGATTTATTTCATAAAACATTTGTCAGGGTTTTCTCGGCGATGCGTGATTATTTTTTCAAATTAATATTTTTATTAGGTACGTGAAATCACGTTTTATCATAGGGTGAAACACGTCCGTCGTTCAAATGAACACGCTGTATAGAACTTTATAATTAATGCGTTTTTATAAGTTCATTTTGTTAAGTTTACATTCAGAAGACACAATCAGTCGGCTAACATATCTCAAATAATCTGAGCAACTTATAAAAAAAACAACCTATATATAATAATATCAATGTTTAACAGTAATAACAAAAGTAATAATTTGAAACAAAACTTTAGCCCGAATACTTAAACCGCCACTCAAAATATATAACTCTTAGGACAGATTGCATAGAAACTCTTAAATCTTTATACTAAATGAAACGGGTCTGTATCGCGTTAAATAATTAAACGTATTTACTAAAATACGTACCCGACGTTTCGAGCGGATTACACCGCTCGTGGTCACGGGACAACATTATTCATTTAGTATGTATAATGAGTGCAAATCGTGTGAGTTTAAAAAGTATCTTAAATCTTATTAGTGCGTTCGTTTCAAATAATGTTCTATTTGGTACAAAATAAAATACAATCTTGAATGATAAGCTTTTGTTTTTTAAACATATTTAGGTAATAAATGGATTTAAGAGTTATTGTGCTAGATGTTTTGAAATAATTTTGACAAATAGTTGAGTGACGCTTTAGTATTCGAGGTTAGACAGCTAATCCTACTTCCAGATAAATACATTACAAAAGCTTAATCTATAACAGTTTTTAAAATTCTTAACTGAATTGAATCTTAACCTAACAAATATTAGTAAATACCTAATTTGGTCTCTCACTTAATCTAAACTTACACTCTTATATTGTTACAATTTTAGCGTTTTTTATTACCGAATATTTCCATCTCTGTTTAATAAAGGCAACATTAAGAGACAGACAATGTTAGCTTTTGAGGTACTTACGTCATCTGCACAAGTTTTGTAACTCGGTCATAGCGGTCTGGGCAACTGTTGTCTTGTTTCTTTCCGTTTTGAATCTGTAATTTATAAATGAAGTTGAATTGTAAACTCAATTCATTTACTACCTTATCAATAAACGCTCTTTACGAAAACACTGTTATGAAGAGTTTTTTTTCTCTTTTGCTCTTTGGACAATAATCTATGTCAGAAAAGGACGAACCATTTGATAGCTAAAATACTGTTAATAAGCGTTTATGTTTCTCTTAACTGACGTAGTCGGACTTTAATTTTCTCTTTTAACGTTAGAAATAGGTTACACTTCATACAACTTTCCTCACATGAAAATAATTTGTTAGCGTACACAAAAGTCCCCACCATACAAAAACTTCATTACATACAAAAAAACATAAGACATATCTTTCCTCCCAAACAAAACTTCGTCACCAACCTGTCTATGGAACGTTAAATCGCCCCAGCGGAGAGCAACATTAGACCTTCCATAAAAATGTTGCAACACTTCATACAACCCTCTCTCATACAACTACCACTGGCTACATATTTCCTCCCATACAAAACCTTTCTCCCATACAATGAGCACTACATCTCTCCCCTACACTCGTCACCCACCTGTCTATGAAGTCGTGCGCGACGTCGGGGCGGTAGGCCGCCATGTCCCGCAGGTAGGCCTGGTCGTTGGAGAGCGCGCGGCGGTACGCCAGCTCGCGCCACGCCTCGCCCAGGCGTCCCGACAGCAGAACCAGCCCTTCCATGAAACTGGACACATGGAAATATAATAAGCTCCAGTTTAATGGTAAAGATTTTAAAATTATTTTACACGCTTACACACTTCGGAGGCCTACCCCCTCCCCTTGCTAGCAATTGAAATTAGCTAAAGAATGAGACGAAATGTTAAAATACTGAGTCTAATACAGGAGAACCGTAAAGTAGTGCAAACATCTGCGTTTAACTTGAAACCCTGAATTTATTATTTAGGTGTAAAATTATGTATGTAAGGCAGGGGAGTAATAATGTAAATGATATTAAAAGCCATTAGTGGCTATTTTCCTCACAAATCTATCTCTACAACGCATGAATATTTTTGATGTTTGTGTCATAACTATAGACTACTCACCTCAAATACTCGCTAACCAGTCTGTACATTTGCTCCGTCTTTCTATTCAAAATCAATCTAGTCGGCGACGCATTCAATAGCGATATTTGCAACGCAATCTGCTGCGCTAGTATCGCCATCTCTCCGGCGAAACCGGTACAACTTCCTTGTAGGTATAACGAGCACGCATCGGTGCTGTGATTTAGTGCAGTGTCCAGCAATAAACGAGTTGACACGTTGTCGTGTATCTGTAGCCATTCCGGTGGCTGAAACGGACGTTTTGACGTCGCCTGTAAGGGTAGAGTTTACAAATTAAAGTTTGTATAAATTATGTGATATTATCTTATATATAAAATTCTCGTGTCACAGTGTTCGTTCGCGTACTCTTCCGAAACGGCTCGACCGATTCTCATGAAATTTTGTGAGCATATTGAGTAGGTCTGAGAATCGGCCAACGTCTATTTTTCATCCCGAAATTCCGGCGGGAACGGGTACAACGCGGGTGAAACCGCGGGGCGCAGCTAGTAGTAGTATAATAAAGGACAATGCACTGGAATCAGTTCCAAGATTTTGATCCTACATATACATCAATACATGTTTTCATACATATGACAGTATATTTCAAAGTGAAATGTCACAACTGGCAAAAACTTACCAATTTCTTCATTAATAACAAATTAAGATTATGTCCACCTCGTTTTCCCTTTATAGCAGTCGTTAAAATAATGTATATTCTAAGAATTAAAATGAAACTCACCCTAGCCGAATCCAATGCCATTTTCTCTAAATCCTCAATCAAATTCAGCGCTTGTTTTCTCTTCACACCAGCTGCTTCTGCGTACATATTGAAGTGTAGTGCGACCATGATGTACGTGTCCGTGTCTCCCGGACAGTGGGTCTTCAAGTAGTCGAGGAGCCCTTGTTTGAATTCAGCTATTTTGTCCGGCTGTTGGCCCAACATGTAGTCGAATTGTCCGAGGAGAAACTCGAATTGATGGTTATCTCGTAACGCCTGGAAGGTTAATTGTAAAAATTGCTTACGATGTCGCGAAATATTATACTAATTGAATAATAGGTCAGTAAAGTACAATGTGCCCATTAATATTGTTTAATTCGAATTTGATATTATTTTATTATATTGATTCAAAATACTTTAAGATATGCGCAATGTCATACTAAACCAGGTACGGGGAATAAGACTTTTTATTCACAGTGTTTACATCACATTTCCGCATGCGCACGATGGCTCACGGGAGATTCCAGCCAGCGCGGCGCCCGAGCGCACGCACACACACGCGCCCTCCTACATGTGGCACGTACCTGGAAGATGTAGGCGCAGTCGGTGTACCGCGCCAGGCCGGTGAGCAGGCGCACCATGAGGCGCCAGGAGCGCGCGGCCAGCAGGCGCGCGGCCAGCGCGGCGCCCGAGCGCACGCACACGCCGCGCCCTCCGTGTACATGTGTACGTACCTGGAAGATGTAGGCGCAGTCGGTGTACCGCGCCAGGCCGGTGAGCAGGCGCACCATGAGGCGCCAGGAGCGCGCGGCCAGCAGGCGCGCGGCCAGCGCGGCGCCCGAGCGCACGCACACGCCGCGCCCTCCGTGTACATGTGTACGTACCTGGAAGATGTAGGCGCAGTCGGTGTACCGCGCCAGGCCGGTGAGCAGGCGCACCATGAGGCGCCAGGAGCGCGCGGCCAGCAGGCGCGCGGCCAGCGCGGCGCCCGAGCGCACGCACACGCCGCGCCCTCCGTGTACATGTGTACGTACCTGGAAGATGTAGGCGCAGTCGGTGTACCGCGCCAGGCCGGTGAGCAGGCGCACCATGAGGCGCCAGGAGCGCGCGGCCAGCAGGCGCGCGGCCAGCGCGGCGCCCGAGCGCACGCACACGCCGCGCCCTCCGTGTACATGTGTACGTACCTGGAAGATGTAGGCGCAGTCGGTGTACCGCGCCAGGCCGGTGAGCAGGCGCACCATGAGGCGCCAGGAGCGCGCGGCCAGCAGGCGCGCGGCCAGCGCGGCGCCCGAGCGCACGCACACGCCGCGCCCTCCGTGTACATGTGTACGTACCTGGAAGATGTAGGCGCAGTCGGTGTACCGCGCCAGGCCGGTGAGCAGGCGCACCATGAGGCGCCAGGAGCGCGCGGCCAGCAGGCGCGCGGCCAGCGCGGCGCCCGAGCGCACGCACACGCCGCGCCCTCCGTGTACATGTGTACGTACCTGGAAGATGTAGGCGCAGTCGGTGTACCGCGCCAGGCCGGTGAGCAGGCGCACCATGAGGCGCCAGGAGCGCGCGGCCAGCAGGCGCGCGGCCAGCGCGGCGCCCGAGCGCACGCACACGCCCACGCCCTCCGTATCGCACGCGCACGAGAACCACTCGTGACTCACCACCAACAACTCGATGCAGATTATGTTTACCTGCTCACACAATCACTTCATATAATATTAGAAATAAATAAATATGTTGTGTGTTTGGTTGGACTCAAGTTTTTGTTGAGGTTGAGAGAGAATCAAGAAAGATCAAGAGAATTGATTAAATGATAAAATCAAACGACAAATTCGTTTTGTCACAAGCTACTTGTGACCCTTTAAAATTGCGAATTCTGTTTTATCGGTTTTATTAGGGCAATTTTTTTTTACATTCATACAAATCAAGCATATTCCATTCTATCACTCGATATTGACATTTAGAATATAACTAGTATTTTGTATCACACAATATTGTCAAGTTTATCATTCAGTCTTTTCACTTGATTTCGAATTTAATTTTGTTCTTCGAAGTCACACAAAAGGAACACACAAACTAACCTGCTTAGTAGACAGATGAGCCCCTTTAGTTATCCTTCTGATATTGGACTTAATCTCATTTCTGACATGTACATTACTCCGTGTCACAACATCGAACAAATTCCTTCTACAATCTTTGGACAGTTTGCTGCTCGCCGCATAAACCGTTGACACTGAATAAACCGAATCGGATTCGGATATCACCGTTCCTTGTGTCAAAATCGATTCCACTTCCGAAGCCTCTACGTTCTGATATTCTTCATCAATCAAAGTCTCGATATCTAGAGAACTGTCATCTAATTCGGTTTCTGGAACTTTCGTTCCTATTGCTTTGTAGATCTTCTGGAAAGCGAGCAAATGTTCAAGAATTAGTCGGCCTATTGGACTACAAACGTCCGGTCGTAGATTCATAAACATTTCCAAGTCCGAATTGAGGGCGTAGCCCCAAAGTGTGTATTGAAAATGTTCCTTTTGCCTGAACGTTGAAATGGTCACTAAATGTGGAGATATTATGGCTGCTACCATTTCGCGACACAAGTATTCTGCTATCTGAAACAATAAATATAAACATGTACTATAAACCTTTATACAAAAAATATCAGAGACATAATATCAGACCGACAGTCATTCTTAGAAAAGTCTAATTTATTTTTTACGCGACACTACTACAAGCTTGAGTGACATAAGCTAGAAATTATTTGACTATGCAGCATCGCTCATAAATAAACATCTTTGTAAGCGATTTTGTAAGCGACTAATATGAATTAAAGAATAAGGAGCTTGTAAACAAACTATATCACCTTCGTAATTTTCCAAAACTTACCTCTTTAGTAGGTATATTGAATGTTTTAAACACCAAATTAGCCAATGACATGCGTCCCTTGCCGCTGACTAAATTGATAAAGTCTAGAGGCCTATTCTGGTAAGTACGGACACTTGTGTAGTCCCATCCGATTTGTAGAGCTATGCGGAAGTAACTGGCCACCTAGAAAAATAAAGGAAATGACATTCAATTAAGAAAAAAAATGTTATTAGGTAAAAACACTGAGTAGGTAAATTTCTGAAATATATGATTCAGAAAAATGACTGAAATGAAGTAGACTGCCAGAATTAAACCCATTCAGTCTTATTACAAAAAACTCAATAGACCTTGGTTTAAACCTGTACTATCAAGTCCAGGCTTATCTGCAGAACCATGGTCTAAATTTGTTCGTATTACAAAACTTCATAAAACCGTGGTCTTCTTAGTACCGTCATTTGAACCATTGTTTAGCTACAACCACAGATTAATACAAGTATCATTCGTTCACCATCATGTCATTCTATTGCAACGTTCCGTATGCCCAGAAAACAAAAATTTTTGATAATACGCTAATGATAATGGAGTATTATAAATATTGAGACCTGCTTATTTTACATGGATATAAACATTATTTAGTTATTTCGTCGATTGCAGTTTTGTTTAGGTTTAAAAGCATATTTCTTAATGTCGTATCATTTCTCAAAATATATCTAAGTACGTGTATCGAAACGTTACATTTTCGCGCGCGTTATTTGAAACCATAGTAACACAAAACCATTGCTAGGTAAACAAAGCACAAAAGTCATAAAATTGCCTAGCTCTTCGTTTTATTAATTGTTTAATTGGTACTTGGTTTATTAATTTGAATAATTTGTGATGGACCAACAAAAAAGAAAACGATCTGAGAATTGGAGTGCCGAGGAAAGTGGAGCACCAGTTTAATATTAGAATTGCCGAATTAAAAATTAAAAAACTAGAACTAGAAATAAAATTATTACAAAAAAAGGATTTAGATTAATTTATTAGAATAATTGTATATTACATTTTTTAAATTAAAGGTTTAGAATATATTATTTTAATTAAAAGTGTCTTTCAATGAATTGCCGTCTGAATGAATCTTCTTATATTTCCACGTACATTGTTTTCCACTGGTAAAACTACTGCTGCAGGTGTTTGTGTGTTGGCTTCATTGTTATCAAACCCACTATGAAACACACTTTCCTTCATATCTATAGCAATATTGTGCAATACAGCACATGCTACATTTGTTGTTTTTGCAGTTTCAATGTTGCAGTAAAGGCCTCTTAATAAACAGCGGAACCTCTGCTTCCACAGCCCAAACCATCTTTCCACTGTATTTCTGGTGCTAATGTGAGCATTGTTGTACCGCTCCTCTTGAGGTGTTGCAGTATGTAGTAATGGAGCCCAGCTTCGTAATGCGCAACACACTTGTATTTCGGGAGACACAGGGCATCCTCGAGCATCTCTAGTTAAATCTTCTCTTACTAAGTCCACTATTTTCATTGCATAACGTTTATTAAACCTATACTTTTGCCTGAAATCTTCACCGGATAATTTGATGATGGGATTGACTCAAACACGATTTCTGTTGTGTCGGCGTGGCACTTCCAACAACTCAGCAGCTTCAATATCCTCAATATCAATTAAATCGATCATGTTAATATCCATTTTCAAGTTAAAACAACACAACACAATGAAAAAGATGATTTGATTTATACTAAAAGAGAAACTTTGACAACACCTTTGACAATTTTGACATAGGTATCCGATTTAGACCATCGCTAAACTAGGGGTCGCCGAGGTTTAGCGTTAAACCATAATTTAGTCAATGGTTTATCGCAAAACCATGATTTGTAATACCAATTTTGTTTAGACCATGGTTTAAAGAAGTTTAAACCAGGGTTTTTAGATAAACCGCTTTTTGTAATAAGGCTGATTTTGTTTAATTTTTAAAAGTTAAGTCGGCCCATGAAACCTTGTTATATTTTTAATTATTCTACAATTAATTTTCTACAACATCTAGTAACACGTGAACGGTAAATATTCAAATTTTATAATGTGAAAAAGTACTAAAGTACTTAACATTTATCATCGGTTACTGTCCTACACAACACTTTTATATATTTCCTACCTGTTTAGCGATGCTCAGTCCACTGCGCACCGCCAACGCATCAAGCGCAGACAATCTATCCGCTTCCTCCCTGACTGCCAAGTGAGAACTCTCGGGAACATTGTCTTGTTTCTCTTGAATCACTACCAACTCTTCAAAACTAGCGTCTGATGTGCCTGACACTAAAAAATTTCATTACTAAATTATAGATTAAATACTAAATTATGACTCTATAATGGTTTATGTGTGACATAATTCTTAAATGTCCCACACAGCCTGTCATCATACTGTTGTGTGACAAAATGTCCTCAAAATATGTCATTACATTTTAATGTACCGAAGCTTATCATAGTTATCATGGATAGTTTGTAATCAATGGAAACATAGTATTAAAAATAATAATAAAGGATGCATAATATTTCCTAAGAACAAATTTGGAATTTAAAATCTTCTTTCGCTCGCAAAATCAAGTGAATAGGTAGACAAGTATTTCTGATGTAACATAGCTTTAAGGAATAATAATGGTTGTTACTTACTGGACAACTTATGTTGCAGTAAAGGCGAAGAGATAACCAATCTCAATTCTTGGGGCAATTCGTACGGCGAGCAAGTACCTTCGGCCAACTTTAGACAAGTCCTTAAAATCTGCACCGGACACGCCAAAGTCCTGAACTTACACTCCGGATGGATTTTAAAAAGACCAGACAGTCTAAACGCCTCAACAAGGAGTTTCATCTCGAGTAGTTGAAATATAACACGGCGCCAACAATCAACTTGTTCGATTTCTTCTAAGTAAACCACATTTTCTATATTCCCAACATCGGATCCAACTTCAATATCACAAAGAGATGCAGTAAATACTTTTTCAGCATTAGCCTGTCCTATTTTCTTTGATATATTCATATCTTTCTGTCCATGTAATATGTAATGTAGGGTACTTTCATAATTGTTTAAAAATATTGTATTAATATCTTCGGTTTCAAAGTACGCAGCCCACATTAGATGCTCAACCTCTTCTCTTCTGTTACCATATTGAAGGTTGTCTTCGAACCAACTCATTATGATTCTGTACGTGTAGAATTTTTGTACTGTATCAGTTATACCAGTCGCATGATGAATCAAGAACTCAGTAGCGTCTTTAAAAGACACAGACACGGCTTTAAAAGCTTCGCTACACTGAGCTATGTACAAGGTTACACTTTTATCATCAATAGTATCTTGGTTAGACATTAACAAGTCATATTTACTACTCCATTCAGAAATCAGGATGCTATTTACGGATACATCGGCTAATTTAGCGATTTTCAAAGCAATTTCGTAGTTCCGATTCGTGGTGTACATTTCAACGCACTCAGTGATGTAGTCTTGAGCGTCATCTTGTAGCATTTTGGTAATGTTTATAATAAGGGATGTTTCCGTAGTGATGCATAGTATCTGATGCAGTATTGTGAAGTTGGGTGATGGTACTGTAACGGAAATTGACGTATTTTAAGGGTATAACTTTGCTTGTATGCTTGTTATGCTCAAAAGTGATTTATGTCACTTAGGCTATTGATATATGTATTTACTTTATTAATTATCATGCTTTGACGTTTTCTGGTCAATCTTATCTTTTTGGTCAATTTATTGACATAATTGGGAGTTATTGTATAAGCTTACCTGTCATATTCTTTTCAAACTCCGCCTCAGCCAAGCATCTCAGAAACTCTCTCTGCTGGAAAGCGCTGTCAAAATTTGACGTTAGCGCTATTTTGACAAGAGAGACGGCAACTTTTTGCAAAGACTCCTTGGACAATTTCCATTGGATTCCACTAGATTCGCTACTGTACTTCCTAGTGCAGTGATGGATGAAACTTGTCAGTAATTTGACAGAGTCCGAATCGAATGAGCATTCCCGAATGCAACGGAGGAGAAATGATGTTAGTATTGTAAGGGGACTCTCCTGAAAAAATAGTAAAGACACAGTTGTAAGAAAACAAAACAGTGTTTGTTCCCGAAACTTATACTTTTGTTTTAGCCTGAAGAAGAAAAAGCCTGTAGGGCAAAGACCTTTCTTTACCAATTCCGAAATTTTACATAAAATAGACATAGAAACTGATCTTGAACTCTCTTCATCGCCTATGCTCTTTGAATGTCTATTCAAAAGATGTCCCTGATAACTTTCCATCATATATTGAAAACAATTTTAACCAAAAAATCCATAGGTATATTCCCTCACCGGCATAAATATAAGCATAGCTTCATGCAACGTCATCACATATCCCTCTCTGAGGCATATCTCGGCGACCTTCATGAACTGCTCGTCTTGCATGTGTTGTTGCAGTATTACTGATTGAACGGTTTCCTGGATGCGAGGGCTGGGGCCGAGAGAGCAGAGGATCCATTGGGCCCATAGGACGTCTACGGCGTTGGGCTGGAAAAGGATAGCGTATTGTGGTTTATGTCGCATAAAGAGTAAGGTATAAGTCGATTCAAAATAATATCTAGAATCGGAGCCAAAAGGTTCTTAACTATGATTCAAGTACAAGCATCGTAGCTAACAAGAGCCACGATGCTTCTTCCTGAATGCCATTACTAAGTTTACAAGAGACACATGTATAATGTACATCCGGGTACGACTTTTCGCCCGATTATAACGAATAATGCATTAATAGTATACGCCAACACAAATGTGTAACAAAAACAAATACCAGTAAATCAACATACAACGTTATTAACTTCAACTACTGCACTTTACCTCATAGCAGCTAGCAATAAGCACTAGCAGTGGTTCCCTGCAGATGTCAGCTGCTCTTAACAAGGCCGCCGGGGGGTCTTCTGGCCCGTGACACGCCGCGGCCACCTCCCATAGTTCACGACCCGTGTAGATGCTGTTCGGGTACTCGAACACTGCGCTTTGTGTGGGACTCTATAAAAAGAAAATAAAATGTAGGAATGAAATATAGTAAATTGCTTTTTTGTGAAATTTTATTGCGTACATGCGTCCGTGCAATTGTGTGCGTGCGCGCATGTGTATGCATTGCACGTACCGTTCTCAATGAAGTTATAATATACAAGTTCCTATGCTCATCTCAACAAAACCTTAATCTAACAAAATTAATCAAAATCTGAGGTTCAGAAGTAGAAATATATCAAACAGGAGGCAAACCTCTTTCATTTCATTTTACTAAAAAATAATAATAATGAGAAGGGTATGCCCACAGTTTTGTCTAAAATTAAGTAAGTACTGTTTTCTGCACCTAAGTTTCTGTATGAAAAAAAAGGTATTAGTCAGAGAGTCACTTACCACATCCACAGAGTTAAGTCGCGACAATCGTCTCGGCCCATTAATAGAGTTCGACCTTGAAAACTCCTTCTCAGCGCCTTCTTCCGTATTCCTATTCAGCATTATATGCTTTAAATGCTCCACATAAGACTTCTTTTCGAACTCCTGCGATAACTGCAACATTTGACTCAACGGATACCGAAAGACATCGCCGAAAAGAAGGAAATTGAACCACAGATTTTGAGAAACGAATTCCCTTAGTTGCTGTTCAGGCAAAGGAAGATTATGCAACACTGCGAACTTGATCATAGTCTGAGATTCATACAACACTATAGACATATCAATTTTACCTTCTACCTCTTGTAACTTTCTCAATTTATAAATAGTGATTTCCTCCAAATAAGTCAGCAATTCTTTGGCAGTAGCTTCATTGCTTTGTATTAACTTAGACATGTATTCGTTGACGATCGTATTGGCTTTCTCTTCTGTCGCTCCGTCGTTCTGCATGATGTAATCTTTGATCATATTGGCCGTCGATATGTGAACTCTGCACCTTGTCGGGTTACAACCAATCATAGCCACAAAGGAAACAGCACAAGCAGTTAAAGCCGGGTCAGACCAGTTCTGTAAAGCCAACGCATGGACCTCACAACATGCGCTTTTAATACTCTTATCCTGTAATCTGTTATACGCTTGATACTGCTGCGACACAAACGCCTGACTCGCATTACAAGGACGGTATTGCTTTAAATAATACAAGTGGTTTAACTTAGCGACATAACCGTAGCGTTTCATGAGCTTCTGATTGGCAAAATCTGGCATTTCCATCGACTTTTGGGACAGTGCCTTTATGTTCGCAGTTTTAACGTCGACATCGTTGTTTAAAAGACTGCCTAAGCTTCGCCTGTCTGGTTTATCACAAAGAACATTGTTGGAGTTGTGGTTGACTAGTTGGAACTCGAAGATTTTAGACACATCAACACCTCGGTAACCAGCTAATAGCTGATAGACGTTCACATCTTTGGATTCGTAAAGTTGGTTCACGTCAGAGTACTTCTTATAAACATTGTACAAGTGAAGAAGTCTGTCTTTATACAGATAGTTTTGCAGCTTAAAATCCTTGAACTGAATGTTATCTTCACGCGTGAATATATCGAATAGTTTAGTATCGTCCTCTAGCAGAATCATGCCGAGAACCAAATGTGGGTTGGACGAAATATATTCATGAATATTGTCTTTGGCGATTTGCTCACAGGTTTTGTAGACTGGGAGAACGTGGCTTTGTCTATCGGACGTCTGTTCTATACTTTTGAATAATAACCAGAGTTCAATACAGTCTTTGGCATCCTTTTCCATTTGGCTAAGATCAGCATCTACAATACTATCTTCCACGCAATAAGTCAACACTTTATACAACTTATGTTTCACGCAATATTTCGCCAATTCCACGTAAAACTGTTCTTTAGACACCGTAGAACAAGACTCGGTCAATATATCGTCTATTAATTTCAAATTCTGTGTCCGAGCTAGTCTAGAAATGATCTGATACAAATTATTTCTCTCGTCTTCGTTTATGATGCCGTACGAACACAAAGTATCATAAATGCATAGTTTAGTGTAAGCAAAACAATTGCTGTTCGCAATACTTTGTATCATTTCATCAGTGATGGACCATTTTCGAAATATTTGGTCCAGATTTTCGAATACTTTATTCCCGAAGCCTGTTGTGTCGACGTTAAGTATTTTCTGGACGAAATTCTCGTTGTTAAAGAAGTTGTAGCGAGCGTTCATGTCGCGAACAACTTCAGAGGTGTGGATATTGATCCATCGGATTAGAATCATTGCTTTGTTACGTTCTACGAGAAAGTTCCACATTTCTAGAGGTGTAGCGAAGTCTAGCAAGGAAAATTCTGTAACAAAAGCAAATAAACTAAATTTTTAATATTTTGTTTATTGATTTATTAACTGGTATCCCAGTCCCCTGTGGCAATTTCAGGAAAAAAGCCTACATCTTTCATCCGAGAGACTAAAATCTATCTTTTATACTTTTTAAAGTCTATCATTGTACCAAATGTTATGATAATCAGTTCAGGAGTTTACACATGAAAGTGTTACAAGCAGCTAGAGTTTAGCAATTACATAGAGATTGAGTTTATGAATGAAATAAGAAGTATTGAATAAAGTATCAACCATTGAAATGGATATGAAACAAACTAAATACATATTTGTAGAGTAATTATTCAACATCTGGGCCAGTAACCTATTAATTAATACCATGTTATCATTATTCCAGTTCCTATATTTACCTACATATTAATGTGCTAGCAAATACATATGTTACTATGCAACAAATTAATTAATCATGCATTTAGTTAATATCATGTTTACATACTGATATGACAAACCTTATATAAGCACTAGCTTTTACCCGCGACTTCGTCCGCATTAGATTGTTACTTTGGACAGTAGTTTTATTTTTAACTTATTAATCTTATATTATATTATATTTATTTATATTATATTACTTATTTATATTATATTTATCTTACCAAAGTATGACTCAAGCTGCACACTCACCGGGACGGAACGTCTCGGGATTTATCATTTTTGCTTGTGAAAATTCGAACGTAGCTTCATAGAAATACAGCATAAATGGCTATGCATTCAAATGACGCCGCGGGATTGAAAAATCCTTTTCGATGCCGTGGCGCTATTTTAAAGTAGGTATAGCATTTGTTTATATACGAATACGTTTGATTTTATATTAGCAAACCTTAAAATCCCTAGCCGTGCCGTCCCAGTGAGCGCGAAGCATCAAACAATTGCTTAGGTGAAAAATAGTAAACATAATTATAGAAAAATAGTATCTTATCCGGAGGGAAATTCGGAATAAAAAGTATCCTATGTCCTTTCTCAAGATCATATCTATGTCTATACCAAATTTCAGCAAAATCGGTTCAGTAGTTTTGGCGTGAAAGTGTAACAGTATCTTATCCGGAGGGAAATTCGGGATAAAAAGTATCCTATGTCCTTTCTCAAGGTTATATCTATGTCTATACCAAATTTCAGCAAAATCGGTTCAGTAGTTTTGGCGTGAAAGCGTAACAGTATCTTATCCGGAGGGAAATTCGGGATAAAAAGTATCCTATGTCCTTTCTCAAGGTCATATCTATGTCTATACCAAATTTCAGCAAAATCGGTTCAGTAGTTTTGGCGTGAAAGCGTAACAGACAGACAGACAGACAGAGTTACTTTCGCATTTATAATATTAGTATGGATTGATGCTGACAAAGTATTTTAAACCTTAAAGTTGTATAGGTTAAGGTGTATTATAAAATATGAATGAAACATTTAAATTATTGAAAGATAGAAATCCATTATAATGCAATCCTAACTAATATTATAAATGCGAAAATAACTCTGTCTGTCTGTTATGCTTTCACGTCAAAACTACTGAACTGATTTGAATGAAATTTGCTACACAGTTAGTTCAGATCCTGAGAAAGGACATAGGCTACTTTCTATGGCGAAATTCCCGCGGGAACGGGTACAACGAGGGTGAAACCACGGGAGGCGGCTAGTTATTTAATAACTAGCAACTTTGTTTAAGACTTTTGAGTAAGTAATGTGAGTAAGTAAAGTAACTCCTTACCGAATGAACTGAAAAACA
The DNA here is from genome assembly GCA_951394245.1 of Cyclophora punctaria. Taxonomy (NCBI): domain Eukaryota; kingdom Metazoa; phylum Arthropoda; class Insecta; order Lepidoptera; family Geometridae; genus Cyclophora; species Cyclophora punctaria. The sequence goes on from OX596172.1 coordinate 7,526,982, forward strand.
AGGCAGTAGCAATTTTACATTTCCATTCAGGCGGGTATTTCTCAATCTTCTCGACAGTCAACGCCTTTATTTCACTCTCATTGACAAATATTCTCTCTTTGACCGAACCAAAGACTTTGTTCTGTTTAAAAGTTCCATCACTTTCAAAAGACTTTTCCAAATACCGCAATAAGTTCCAGTGTCTTATGAAATTTTCATATTTTTCAACATTTTCAGGTAATATTTTATCAGCCATCTTTTGTAAATTGTCTACAATGAAATCTCTGTATTCAATCTCAGCGGATTCTTGAGCTAAGGTCATTAGGTGATTCTCAGGGTTAATTTTGACTTTTTCCAAAATGTGAAGTACTTTGAAAATTTGTTTACGAAGTAGTAATTGGACTGTCCATGCTTTGACCTGTAACACACATTTGATATAGTTTAGTTCCTAAGATTTATCTCTAATTGTTAAATAACAAAATAAAATCAGTTTGTATGGTGCAAGATAAGTTAGTGATTAATTAACGCTTTGTTAACTTTTGTTTACATAACAAACAAAGAGCCCCACCTCTGCCATAAACCAATCCCTTGTAGTTGTCTCATTCCATCCATTTTTTTCCATCAAATATTTCACAGCCAAGTCTATAAGGGTTCCCTTAGCTGCAGCCTCTCTGACTACTTCCCTAGGAGATTTCTCCTTCCAACAAGACCAAATTATTTTCTCCTTTTGTGTTAAGTTTTCCATTTTGTTGTTATAAAACTAAGGGTAGTTTACAAACTATTTATGCACACAAAACATGAGAAGTTTACAAACACAATGCAATCACAGTAAAGTTCACAATCTCGTTATCTATAATATTCCCAATCACATCACAAAAATAAATTCATATTATCCCAAGGCTCCTTGCTTTGCTATTCGACTCAATTAGACTACAAATTCTGCATTGTTTGTTTGTTATTGGAAATTAATCATTGTATCAAAATATATATTCATAATTTAATGTCTTATGGTTCAAGGATTAAAGATATTTTTCGCTGATCAAATCAATTCTGTTTAGTTCCACATTTCCGCAGAAGATTTCCAGCTTCATTCAAAGCAACTAGCAAGTAACCTGACATCCTGACCACAAACTAAGAAACTAAAGAAATGATAAATGATAATTTTGTTAGACAGTTGCCATTGTTGTTTTTGACATTGATAGTTACGTGATTAATTTGACAATTCAGACAAAATTCCACAGACTGTTGATAAGGCGAAAAACACACTCCGCCTTATGACTTTCTTTGTTTCCTAGTCTGTGCTTTCCACATTGTTGCCTAGTCAACAAAAACCTTAGTTTTTATCCATGATGTAGAGAAAACCATATTTTCTTATATCTGTTATTTCGTTCGCGCTTATATCCGGCAAATCACAGGTAATGTTGCGTTGTGATGGTTATTTTATAATTTATACTCATTCGCTCATTGAGGGGGATTTTCAATTTTCTTTTTGTTTGCGTATTCGTTGCTAAGAGATGCATTTAATTTGAGTATAAAATTAACCTCTATATTAATGAATATAATAAGTGGTTAGATTAAGTTTAATTATTGAAATACAACTTGTCCAGCATTTGGTGGGTCATGGCGGAAGAACTACAGAAGGTCCACTTGTATTACGATGATATAAACAAGATCAGAGTATTGGAAACAAGTGTTATAAAAGAAACTGAAGATTTGAAAGACACATGTAAGGATTACGATTCCAGTAAGTTTTTATCGGTAGAATTTAATTTGTGAATAAATTATTCAGTCGATCGTTACATTTATAAACTACTAGCCGCGCTCGCGGTGTTACCCGCGCTGTGCTCGTTCCCGCGGGATTTTACCGATAAAACATCCCATGTGTTCTGATGTATAATTATTACTGTAAAGTTTCATCAATATCCGTTTAATATTTTTTGTGAACGAGTCATAAATATCATACCTACATCCTCACAAACTTTCGCATGGTGTTAAAACTTTTAAGGTTTTTAAACCTATCCATAACATCCCTAACTCATACTTACCTAACAAATATAATGATCATTCATTATTATAGGATTCCTTTGGACTACTTTAATTGTTTCTGATTGCGGCAGTCAATCAATATTTTATTAATATTAATTTGCAGAGGTACAAGAATTTGGCAAAATTATAAATTCATTACTAGAAGTTCTAAAAGAACTTGGTGAAAATGTGGAAAAACAGAAAATGGCAGCAATTGGTTCAATGAATCTATTGAAGTCGATTGCCAAGGAAAGAGAATCTGAACAGGCTAAATTGCAAGTACGTATAAGTACCTACTTTGCTAATTACTCTTGTTATTTATTCTCATAATGTCTCTTCAGTTTTAATAGAATAGATTTCAGATTTAAATTCAGTGTGAAAGTTAAAACCATATTTTCTTACAGGCAGAAATTAACGACAAAACTCTCATTCTTGAACAACTGGATAGCGAGTACGATGCCCTACAAATATTAGAAGCAACCCAAATGGAAACAATAGAGTACTTAACTCAAATACGTTAACAATAAAACCACCCTGTTCAGTCTGTAAAAATGTATTTTTTTCTGAAACACACAAGAAAATAAGAAAACTGCATTCATCAATGTAATCATGGGTCATCTACACAAATTATTTCAATATTATCGGATATCAATGTGATTGTATTATAAAAATTTATTTGGTTTGCGAAATAAATCAAATCAAAGTTCAATAGTCATCTTTACAATACCTGTGATTACAAAAATATAACTACTTATCGCTAAAGAGTAACACAGATAAATTAATTGAAATACATACATGATACATCCCTTGATTTCAATTATTTTACAACAGGAACTGACAACCAGTTTTGCCATCCCAACACCAAATTTCAAGGGCCTCACAAACCTCACGGTTTTTGGTCAAGTAAATTATAATAATTGAATGTGCCTCATTACATTAAACATACATTACTTTATCATTCTGAACACTTACCTATTTGGGCACTTAGTAATAGACATACAAAGCGTGAATCTATGAAATTCTAAATGTATAATGCTTCCTCTAGCAAACAAAAATAAACATGTATTCTTTGCTTTACATTTATAAATTGGCAATCAGAAAAAAACTATGTCCTGTGTCCTTACATTTATTACTTACACGCTAGAATATCGTCAACGAATCAGTTCTGAATTACATAAAAGGCTACCCTCTCCCGCTCACTTCCTGTATAGTCATGAAGTTATTATGACGACGTTTCATTCAATCTCGTTGACGCCATCTTATAACGTATACTTCGCACCTTTGAACCCCTATCACATTTTTGCAACCCAACTCAAAAGTTTAGTCACTCACATTCAGAAGCGAAATATCTAGACATAAATGTATGAACCTATGTTATAATAAACTTTACAATGCAGCATTTGGCTCTTGTATAAGGCATACACAATATTCATCTGTTAACAAAGTCTGTGCTTATGTCACTGACATGTCTAGGTTCATGACACTGTGAATGTATAATTAATTTATTGTTAGTATAAATACCTACCGCCTATTGAATTTAAGACTAAGCTCTCTTTGAATACCTCTCTACATATTTACCGGTCTTATTACGATAAATATGGTCTTTGCTTTGTTGCAAAGATTGAATATACATTCATATATTCAAAGTGAGCTTTCAAAATTACTACAAAATGCAGTAACATTACAAAAAACATGGGCATTAATAAACCCGAGTAAGGCAACCACATATCTCCATTAAACTTAGTAAAGAGCGATTTTATTAAATGTCAACATATTAATAATTTGATTGTAACCAATAAAGGGATGTAAGTATTCAAAACTGCACATAGAAAACCTTATTATCTTGCCTATTTAATTTATCTTCACAAAGTCTTTACCATAGTTCACAGTAGTGTATGAAACTAAACACTGGATGTCACTACTGAACTTGATAGTGGGTCGTCTACTTTTTGCCGTTTGGATGTTTGCTGCTCGTCCGTGCTCGGCTCCTCCTCGGCGACTCGTTTCTTAGGGCCTTCCCCTTCTACGCTGTGCTGCCCCACTTCAACAATGAGTCCGTCTTTGAATCGGACGATGATCGCAGTCATGTTATCACAACCTGTGCCATCACCCATTGTACTTGGCGCTAAGCAGTGGTCGAACATCTAGAAAACAAATGTTTATTGTTAAAAATGACGATTTTTTTAAAGTCTGCCTACTAGAATGCAGATCAAGATGATTTTGTGTTTTGAACTAGTTTTCTGGTCAGTAAGAGATTGTAACATTCATAGTAAAGTTAATAAATTAAAGCTTATAATTATTTAAATGTATTTTATATACTTTCAGTTCCAAAACAAAACTATACGAACCTCTTCACAAATCTGTGACAACCTCTCCCTGCCCTCAGTCAGTCGCGGCAATATAAAGTCACAGACATCTTGACTAGACATGAAGTTCCATATTCCGTCGCACGCTAGCACCATGAACTGGTCTTTAGTCGCGTCTATCGTGTACTGCTTTACATCAGGCAGGGCTGTGATCATCTGCTCTTTCGGGCCCAAATCCTTATTCTGTTTGTAGGAGTGGTCGCCGATTGCGCGCGACAAGTTAAGGCCTCCGTTGATGCGTCCGTCATTAGAGACTTTGCCGCCAGCTTTAGTGATCCTCTCCAGTTCGGGCGAGTCTTCCGGTTTGTGGTCTATTGACATGTCTATAGCTTTGCCCTCTCTGCATATTATGCAGCGGGAGTCACCGGCGTTTGCTACGTACAGCTCGCTCCCTGAAAGGTACCCTATTCTTAGTAAAAGTGTTTAGTGGGTCTTTATTTATTTATTTATTTATTAAGAGAGACCATATCAAAGGCATATAAGAAACCACACCTCCAAATGTTGTAATTAGTGTTATTTGTGTAAAGTTAAAACTAACTATGTTACCTTTCAACAATGCCACCACAGCCGTACACCCACTGTCATTGCCCGGTTCCTCCGTCATGCTGATGTCCTCCTCATCGTCACTGGATTCTCCTTCCACCTCCTCCTCCTCCTCGTCGTCGTCTTCTTCTTCTTCTTCTCCTTCTGCTAATTAAACAAATGATAAATATTTTGTCTTCTGTTTTGAGTTCGTGAGTTTTTGTAATGTTAAATGTTGGCTGTTAAGCTTGGCCATAACATATTTTATACATTTCACTAAGACACTAGTTTTTTGTCATGATATACACAAACATCCAAGATCCAAGTACATTTTGTCCAAATACATACATATCCCTAGGAGGAATACCAGTGGCAAAGGAGGCAAAACCAGATAATTACCATCATTGGAAGAGTCGTCAACACCATTAACTTTTTCCTCATCAGAGGAGTTGATCTCTCCACCTTCGAAGGTTTCATCGTTGGAGTCGCTTTCATCATCATCATCCTCGCCTGCGGCTTGACGCAGCAATGTTTCGTAGACCGCGGCCGCCGCCCGACGGAGCTTCGCCTTTTTAGGCCTTTCTGGAGCTGCCTTGTCAGAGCTTGAAACGGGGGACTTGTCTAAAAAGGTAAATAAAAATAATGAGAAATAAAATAGAAGGATAGAGGATTTGTATGTGGAAAAATAAGTTGTATCTTGGATGTTTGTGTTGTGCTTATGTGTGTGTCTAAAAGTAAGACTAATAAAGGTGGTGTGTAAATATCAATTGGAAACCTACCTTTAGCTTTCCCCTTCACCGGCGTAGCAGAACCATTTGAAGATGTAATGTTACTATCTTCTCCATCAACTTGTTTGGAGGCTGTTACTTCTCCGTTGCAAGCATCGCCAGCCGCAACTTCTTTGGGTTTCACATCCTCACTCTGTTCTGGTTGGTGGCAGTTGTCGCCAGAGCTGTCGGGGACAGAGGTAGCCTTGTCCACCTCCATGGTGGAGTCTGTGGTCTTATCGTCTGGTTCGCTGGTTGATACCTATACAATAAAAGTTATGTAATGGACTATCAAGTATTAACTTCAAATCAAGAACAGTGAAGGGAATAACAGCATCTTTAATCAGCATCTCTTGTCCATGAAAACCTACTTATACATTAACTAGCAGCGACCCACGGTTTAACCCGCGTTGTGCCCGTTCCCGTGGGAATGTCGTGATGTAAAATAGCCTATAACCTTCCTGTTGAACGTGGCTATCCTTTGCAAAAAGAATTATTCAAATCGGATTAGTAATACCCGAGATTAGCTCTAACATACAAACAAACAAACAAACTTACAAATTTTACCTCTTTATAATATTAGTATAGATAGATTAGACTAGCAGCGCTCTACGATTTTACTGGCGTTGTGCCCGTTCCCATGGAAATTTCGTGATGAAAACTAGTCAATAAACCTTCCCCTTGAATGTGACTATCCATCACAAAGAAAATTATTCAAATCGGATTGATAGTTTCTGAGACTAGCGCATTGAAACAAACAAGAAAATGAACTCTAGCTTTAATATTTGTGAAGAATAGGACAAATAGAGATGGATTGATTACTATAGGCTATTTCTGAATTCGGGATATTTTTTGTAAACAAAGGTGATACCAGTGCAAAATAACTACACGAAAAGCGTGCGGTTGTTAATTTGACGATATCACGGTATTTATTTATCTTATAAAAATATGGGGATAGCTATAATTATTCAAACGATTATGCAGTATTGACTTTTATACGATTGTTATTCTGAAGAAAATTTAAATTATCAAAAGCTTTTTTGTGCAGTTTATTTATGTATACTTGGAACACTACAGAGACGCAGAACATTTTTTAGAGTCGCCATTTTATTTTATTCGTGGTTCGTATTTCGGACTCCAATTAACGCGCTAAGTACACTACCTCATAGGTGGCGTGGAAACGTGTGCATTAATATGCACACGTTGGTCATAATTGACCATTACAACTTTTTGAATCGTTATATCTCAAAAAGAGTGTCTCGTGGGAAAAAAAGTATGCAAACACTTTTTGTAGATACTTTTATGATCTACAATTTTGTCTGAGGTATTTTTATGATAAAACCTACCGTTTTGCTGATAATCGTGAAAAACTCATTTTTTAAATCTATTTCTTTTAAAATAGGTACTGATAGTTTTATTATAAAATGTGAATTACTCAGATGCAGAACCTTAACTGAATATCTCTTCGGATAGTGAATAAATGTATATAATGAACTTGCAGTGTTTTTAATGTCCTAATTTCGTATAAAATTATATAAAAACATAAATATTTATATTTTTTTTATAAATTAACTAGCTGTGTCCCGCGGTTTCACCCGCAGCGCCCCCGTTCCCGTGGGAATTTTGAGATTTTTATTCCCTATAAACCTCACGGAGCCCGAGACCTTTCCAACGAATGCAAAATGGTGGAAATCGGTTCGTGCGTTCTGGAGTTATAGCGTCAGGGAGGAAAACCCGACTTTTTTTATATAGTAGACCTATAAACCTCACGGAGCCCGAGACCTTTCCAACGAATGCAAAATGGTGGAAATCGGTTCGTGCGTTCTGGAGTTATAGCGTCAGGGAGGAAAACCCGACTTATTTTTATATAGTAGATAATATTATTATTTTTAAATTAAATTACCCGAAGGTTCGACACGTCTGACCTGCTACATTGACAGTGGCATATCTTGACATTTCTTTGTTTACAAAAAATATCTCGAATCTAGAAACAGATTATAGTATTTACCATTACCTACCATTCCACACCATAGATGTTCAAAAACCTACCACAGTAAAAACATTCATAATTATTATATAATGCATACCTCTCCATTCAAGTCCTTTTCCTCCTCATTAGAGTTAGTGGACGACACTCCTCCGGTGTCCTCCTCAGCATTGCCCTCAGTAGGTCCGTTCTTGCTGGAAGAAGCTTCACCGGCATCTTGTTCTGAGCTTGACCCAGCTGCAAACGAAAGCCCTGTACTGGAACTTGACGCACCAGCACCTGAAGGAACAATGTTACATATAGGTTTTTTGATAAAGATTTTAGGTGAACTTAACATCTAAATTGGTATATTCGTAATAACAAATATGTTCCTACAACAAATATAATTTGCTGGCGAATAATGTGTCTGTTGGATACTGTCTGCTTACATAGACAACCAATATTGATGGTGTTAAATAAAAAGGAGATTGTGATGAGAGGAGAAAGTAATCTATTAATGATAATTGATAAGATTATTCTTCCTTGTGTGTGTTGATTATTTTTCCTATCCTAGCTGACTGTACATGCAGTTTTGAAAAGACATATTTTGGATATGATTAAATATAATACCTGAACCTCCTGGCTCATCATTCTTCTTAGCGCGAAGGCAAGGGGAGAGTGGTGTTGACGTATCCCCAAGGCGAGTGGCCAGGCGATGTAGTGTGCCTAGTTTATTCTCATATTTGGCCAACACATCCTGAATAACAATGGGATAAAATTGTTATGCAAAGGTTAAACCAAGGATAAAGGACTGGGTTGGCCAGATCATCTCATTACAAATGGTAATATAAAAAGATGGATATAAAACAAAAATAATATTATTCAAACTGACTTAATGTCAACTTAAAGCAATAACATTGTTAAAACAACTACAAAAATAGTTACCTTGAGTGGAAGACGTGCCTCTTGGTACAAATTGCTGACATTTTCATCTTCAGATTCATCTTCATGATCACTGGGTCCCGGGGGGTTTATTTCACCTAAAACCACATTAAGAACTAAGTTTCATCTGTGTCATATACATAAATAGAAATTTCAGACATATAAGGCTCAAGATGACATGAAGGTCAATAGAAACCATCATGTTTCCATGTTATTGGTAGTATTCGTTTCAGACGTCTGTATATAATCGGTAGTGCAAGATTGGATTACACTACCGATTATAATAAAAATAATATAGGTAGAAAGAATTCATATCAATATTAGGTAGATGGTACAAAAAGACCCATAATTAAAGTTTGTACAAACCTGCCAGTTCTTTCAAAATGTCCATAACCTCTTTGGTTGCAATTGAAGCATCAAATCCGAGGAATGCCTCTTCTAGTGCTTTCACATATTCACCATTTTTATAAGCCTCTGTTTCTTTGATGTAGTTGGGTAAGTTTTGAGAACAATAAGTGGCTACTTCGGCTCCCCCATGACCATCGTACACCGCAAATAATGATGTGTTGACATCAAAATCTAGTATGGTGTTGTGGGCGTCCTAAAATGAAATTCAGTTAAGGTTATGTTACAAAGTTCAGGCAGGAACAATAACTTATATTATGTTGACATGATAAGGTTATATAAAATAGAATTTAGAGTTGAAGAATGGCATGTGGAAAGGACTGAAAGTATAAAAATATATGTACATTGGGAACATATTGAGTTGTATACAAATTGTGGTACATAACCATAACTATGATAATATTCTTGTAAACATATGATCTTAACAGTGGAGTGGTAAAATTTATTTCATTTCAGGAAAAAGGCACTCAGGATTTTACAGCATATTGCTGTGCAATTGTCATTATAATTATCACAAATGAGAACCATAAACCGAATACGTATTCATTACGTCAAAGCCAAGCAATTAAATGCGTTGCTGATGCGGATGTGAATGAAAATAATGTATTTGCATTGCTGTACACAGTTCAAACAGTACAATAGAAAACTTTGCATCTACATAACATGTAGATAGATCTAAACGGCGTTACGGTTACACTACACAGCCAGTGTTCCACCGAAGCGGAAGAAAGCACGTAATACCAAAGATGCGCAGTGATTAAGACACTCAAAGATTCATTAGATCAACAAGGAAATATTGTAGTTTCACAGAAACTCACCTCTTGATTGACACGCCATCCCTGCATGGAGCTGGCGGCACAATCTAGCCTCACGTTAGTTTCATCGCTAGATACTTTCTCAGTCACTGGTTCAGATAAATACGCCCCCATTATGGAATGTAATGTACATTAAATCCTTAATCACTGAACAAATATAAAATAGAGCGAAAAATGTGAGTTATAATCGCGCAGGCGGCAAGATAGCAAACGAAATCGGTTAGCCAGCCGCCCGCTGCGCGCCTCTTGTGAAATTTTAGTGCGGGGCGGGCGGGGGACTGGAGACTGGGGAGTTTTTTTAAGTATTGCCATTTTCTTCATTAATAGATCCAACGATCAATATGCGATGACAATATTGATCATTCAACTGATGGAGATGTCAATAATGTTGATTTCGATTGACTGTACGAAAACATTGTCATTTAATTGACATTCACATTATAGTGCTTTACAAGAAGTTTACAGGACATCATATTTTAAGGTGGATCGAATACCACAACCGCAATCGCGTTAACATTTTTCATCGTGCAATTCCGACAGGAACGAGCACAACGAGGGTAAACCACAGGGCGCTGCTACTACTAATTTAATAAAGTTGAGAAGTTCTTTGAACGCGCTAATCTCAAAAACTATGAATCTGATTTGAATAATAATCATTTTGTACTGGATAGCCACATTCATGGGAACGTTATATTTTGTATCAGGATTAGACTGCGGGGCGTTGATGGTATTTTAACTAGTGGGATTTGTCAGTATCTTCATTTACCCCATTCCCAAACCAACTCTAGGCACAATACGCAAGGTAGGAGTTACTGATGGGTAATAATTACCAATCAATTATTACAATAATGGTATGGTATAACAATAAAACAGTATAAAATATCTACAGATTTAATCTTTTTATTATATCCAGTAGAATCAAATTATAATGTGACTGTACCGATAATAATAGGTAGGGTTAGTAGCGTAAATTTAAGGTAAAGGTAACGGGGAACGGGTTAACAGTGTTAACAGTCCGCGACTAAAATTCAAACGAAATATTTTAATACTTTTTTAACCTGTGGCATAGCACAGATTAAATATACATGTGGAGAATGAGTTGCGTTTCACTGACCTGTAGGTTGCGTTTACACCAAGCAACAATTTGTGCAATAAATATTGGAACATTTGTTCGTTCATCTATGGTAATGGTAGGACACTCCGAACGAACATCTTTGACCACTTTGACAGACTGAAATTGAAGAATGAACGAAGACATAAAAAAAATAAAAAAATTGTAAAGACAAGAGAAGATAAATAATTTTTGGTACCTACTGTTGGTTGCGAAAATAAATTTATTTTTTAAATAAAATAAACGTATTGTTCATAATATATTAAATAGTACCAAATAACATTTGTTAGCTATCGAAAATGAGCATATAAAAGAATTTATGTTGCGGAACAAAATTGGAGCAGTACGATTGCCCGTGTCCAGCTCTGAAATTTTTGTAAAAATGTCGGGCGATCACAAAACACTGATAAAAGGTAGCCCTTCGCAATATGTGAAGTTGAACGTGGGAGGAACTCTATTCTACACGACTATCGGCACCCTAACAAAAAGTGATAACATGCTGCGCACTATGTTTAGCGGAAGAATGGAAGTTTTGACGGATTCCGATGGTAGGTTCCAAATTGTTATCTACCCTATTGAATACAATATTGATTGTCCATTTACTATTTTGAAATCGTGAAACTCTGTTCTAGGTTGGATACTGATAGATAGGTGTGGTAAACATTTCGGTACTATCCTCAATTACCTACGTGATGGGACGGTGGGTCTTCCTGATAGCTACCGTGAGATAATGGAACTTTTAGCGGAAGCCAAGTACTTTCTTATCGAAGAGTTGACTGAGTCGTGTCAGCAGGCATTGGCCAAAAAGGAAAGGGAAGCTGAGCCTATCTGTCGGGTGCCGTTGATTACATCGCAGAAGGAGGAGCAGTTATTGATCATGTCCACTTCGAAGGTAATAAATAGAAATTTAGGTTTATTTTGTATTGATGGCACACTGAATGTGTGTTAAAATTATAGACAAGATTAATTCTGCTGTAGGTCATAGTTGTTTTTAGTTTTTATTTAAATTAATCTATGAATCATAAAAATGTATTGACTAAATACTATATGATTTCCAAAGCACTTAAACAAAATTTCAATGTTTCAGCCTGTGGTGAAGCTACTAATAAACAGACACAACAACAAATATTCCTACACAAGTACATCGGACGACAATCTGTTGAAGAACATTGAACTGTTTGACAAGCTATCACTAAGATTTAGTGGCAGAGTGCTCTTTATCAAGGATGTGATTGGTTCTAATGAAATCTGTTGTTGGTCATTCTTTGGACACGGCAAGAAATGTGCTGAAGTATGCTGTACCTCTATAGTATATGCCACGGACAAGAAACATACAAAAGTGGAGTTCCCAGAAGCTAGGATTTATGAAGAAACTTTGGGTATTTTATTGTATGAGAGTAGAAATGGACCCGATCAAGATTTGATCCAAGCTACATCGTCTCGGGGAGCTGTTGGAGGGTTGTCTTGCACTAGTGATGAGGAGGAGGAGCGCTCTGGACTTGCACGACTCAGATCAAATAAACAAAATAATCCTTCTTAGCGGTTACAGTCAGGCTTGGCTCGCCTTCGGAGCTCCAAACGGACCAATGTTTGATACCAAGCCGGCATCTCTTTGCCATCCTTTCTGGCACGGTGGTTGCCTTGCTTTGGTCTGTAGAACTTCCTCGAGCTGTCTCCGCCTTGGGTCTTCTCTTCAAGCTCTCTTGGATGAAATGACACTGGAAGAATGAAATGTTTAATGCATTTATGGTAACTCAACAAATTGCTATGGACAATTTTCTCTATTATAATTATCTACTCTGTGTATAGTGAAATATTATGCTATTATAAAGTTAATGTTGGTGCAAAATTGTTTTAAAATCAGTCTATGGATTGTAAATAGAGCATTTTGAAGTCAAGTTGGTCAATTTATGTATTAAGTTAATTATAAACAGTATTTTTATTGTTCATAGTCAATGAAGCTATCATATTATTTTTCATTCATCCCTTCATTATATTTTTTTAAATAAACTTATTATTATTGTACCTTAATGTTATGTATATGTGAACACTAAGAGATTATTTCTGTATGATGTTAAGATCAGCCATTCTTACTCTAATCTATATTCACTTGCTGTAGTGTAAATGTTGTTAAATTATAGCTCAAGTGATTTGCCAAATCAAGATGTAGATATTGATGTTCCTAGCCAATATTAGAAAACAAAAAGTAGTTGTTAAATAATATTTGTAATATTAGATTACTGCCATTCAAAAAAAGTTGAGTAATATTAACAATATATGACTAAATTACCAGCTAAGACATAAAACGCAGTATTATCGACTATAAAATCATATCATCTTAAATGATTCATATTGTAGGTAGTATGATTAGGTATGAAGTTGATAACATATGAGAATAGTTTATTTAGTATGTGGTGGTGAAGAATTTAGCAGCTTTAATATTACTAAGTCTGCTCATTGGTAAAGGGGTGTACAGACTTGCCAATTTGCTACCTTTTTTGTATGATCATAAATGAATTGGCTCTTGCAAAAGGTATTAATGTTCTATAAATCAACTGGCTAAATGCAATGTCTGAAGACCCTTTTAATATCTAAGTAAGTCCAAATGTAAATAGCAGTTGTTTGTTCATATCAGTAAATATTGATAAATAAATAATATTTTCTTGGTACAGATTGTAGAGGTATTATTGAAAGTATCAAATGTTTATATTAATGTATGTACATGGATGTCTATTAACTTTAAAATGTAATATCTTTGTAAGTTACATTTAGTGAAGGTACAATGCATAATTCAAACATTTTGATGTTACATGAATATGAAAAAAGGAAATTGTTATAAGAACTGGAAATACTTAGAAAGTGTTGTTGAAAGAACTTTTGTTATAATTTAGTTTGTCATTTTTTTATTTCTTATTTGAGGCTATTTCACTGGGGTGTGGAGATGGTGCAATTTACTTGGCCATAGTCCTTGTATATGTGTACTAGCAGCGCCCCACGGTTTTACTCGTTGTGCCCGTTCCCGTGGGAATTTCCGGATGAATTATATCTTTTAATCTTCCCCTTGAATCGGGCTATCCCATCACTTTTTTTTACTCAAATCGGATTGATAGTGTCTGAGATTGGCGCGTTCAAAAAACAAAAAAACAATTCTTCAGCTTTATTGCATTAGTATAGATTAGTCAAGGTTATTCATTCATCCAGTTTTGATCACAACATCCAGCTGTGGGATGATTTGGAAAATAACTGCTTGTCTATCACAGCTAAATTACAAAACCATTCAACTTGTAGGGACAGTGTATGGTATAAATAAACTACTGCAACTTTAGTCCAATTTACTTTTGGAATGTCTTGACTATCCTTAGCATTGATGGACTGAATAACCTGTAATAATTATATCTTGTTTATTTGCTTCTTTATTCTGTAAGACTGTTCTATTATGTTTGACTGGAGTGTGTTATTATTTAAAATTTATAAAAAACATATTGTTTATTCTTACAAAGTAATATATGCTCACTTTCAGTTGTCACATGGTATTTTATTTTCATAATTTCTGTTCATTTTAAATTCCTGGATCGGACAAAGCATGTTACGAATTTACTTTTCAAATATAGATAGGTTTGAGATCACCGGCCTGCAGGCGATAAGCATGGTGATAGCACATAATCCTCTTCACTGTACCAATATCTTCAGTGAGATAAAGGTATTTGCTCAGCAGTGGAACATCATAGGCCAATAATACTATGGTTTCATTTATAATATTACAGTCACAGTAATCAAAATTCATTCAGTAAATAATAAAAAATTACAGCCAAGGTAGTTTATTAATTCATTTCTAGATATTATAAATTCCTCGCTGCAAATTATTAAAACTTAACACAAAATAAACACAATATACCTATTTGTTATTCAAGCAATACTTCTCAAGTTCTCTTTATAGCATTCTAGACTACACAAAGGTATTCCAGTTTTTGAACAATTATACTTCTTAATATTACTACATCCCTCTACTCCACATAAAACCGGTTTGGGTGCTTCAATAGGTGGTTGACTTTTCAAAGGGAACTCAACTCCTGGAGGCAAAGACAAAGATATCTCATTATTATTAATCTTATATACTATCTGAGGCTCTTGAGACTTCTGCGGTCTACGGTGCTGAGAATTTTTCAAGTTTTTGGATTCCTGTTTCTTCAAAAGTCTATCCATTGTCTTCTTTTTATCTTTCTCCCTCTTTTCATCAGCCATTTGTTTGCGTTTCTGTGATTTTATGGCTGCTTTCTGTATCGCTTCAGCAGTCATGACCTTTTCTTTGTACCCTGATGGTAATGCAAGTAACACTTCTCCCCCTGGGCTAGTTTCTTTGTCTGTACCTCGCTCATACATGGCACGTTGTCTGGCAGTCATCATTTTGGGGTCTTTTGGTTTGATTTTTTTGAGTTCTTCATCAACCTGAAATAACATTGAGGTGTGAGATGTGTGTAAAGGATATGTAAGGAATAGAAGGAGAATGAGTTACCTCTTCAAGTTTTCCAGATTTGATGGCATCAAGCCACCGTTCCTCTTCACTAGAGGTGCCACTCTCCCGCCCTTTTTTCTTCTTCTTTGAAGTGGAAGGTTTGGGAGGGGTGCTAGACGAGGAGCCGGGAATGGATTTCCGCGAATCTGAGGATGATTTGAAGGCCTGTGCTTTTAGAAGATCAGCAGCCGAAGCTCCAGACACTTCCTTACCCTTGACCTTCATCTTGTAAGGTTTCTCCAGCGCGTCTTCATACGAGACATCGATCGAAGTGTCGCTTTCGAACTCATTGTCCAACTTCTTTTTCTTGTGCTTTTTATGTTTATGCCTCTTATGTTTCTTTGGAGGAGGAGCATCTGTAAAATAAATTAGATTATTCTCAGATGATTTTCTAGTGTATTCAAAATGAAAATCAAATAGGTACTTAGTAGTACGAGTGCTATGGAATTTTACCGATTACGATTTCGTCTTCAGTTGTGCTTGGCTCACGTTGTCTGCGGACCATTTCAGAGTTAGAAAAAGTTTTATTTTATAATGTTGGAAATTAATTATAGTTTAACGCCAGAAATGGGGAGACTTGCTTTGCTTTTTTTCACAGCTATTTTTGCTGCTTTTTTGTTTGTTTTGGTTTTCAATTCAACTCAAATAACATTGACATTTGACATTATATTAACTTGACAGACGACAATTTGAAATATTTTGGTCGTTGACAATTGCTCGTTTACTGACAAGCTTACAACAGATTCATAGCAATTGGTACAGATAACTATTTAAACCAATCACCCTTCACCGATTCTATCGAACGAACCACGATCAGTTGAACTCGATTCTAGTGAATAAATTTTGAATCTCCGTTTAGCCCGTGAACTAGCATTATGTTGATTGATCGACTTTCATTCAGTTGTAATGGTGAAATTGGGGCGACTTGAGTGTATAGGTATATTCACGGTATATACACGCTCTATTAAAATAGTCGATTATAAGCTAGCTAATGTTAGTAACCAACTTGACTATTTAATTAAACAACAGACAGAATTTCGAAAAAAAACATAATATTTTCTTTTGGCAACTTTAACAAAATTAATTTTTTACAAGATTTTCTGAAGTCCGATTGGTAATGTACCTATCTAGTAGATAGGTAGTAGTATCTACAATTTAATAGGTACTTATCCATTTACTACATCACACACATTTTATGCCTTTTATTGCATATCTAACCTAGATGATGATGATGATGAAGTCCTGTTATCCCTCATCAGGGATATAATCTGTATTAATCACATGACTTTCCTGTTAATGATAATTCGAACGTACAAATAAATTGGAAATGGAAATATTGGCGAATTTATCATCTGGAGGGACTATTAGGTACCTACTACTTAATATCATAATAAAACATAGGTATACTTAGATGCGTAATATCTAGATTAGTACTTCTATCCTTTCCTCCTCTAACGAAACTTTCTAGTTCATTTACGCTCTCGGTGGCTCTTAATTGCGAACTCCACTTTGCGAAAGCCTTTTCGACTGTTAGATAAGCGTAATGGGGGTAAAAGTGGGGTATGAAAAATAGTTAAGTAATAGTAAATATCTACTTTGTAAACGTACGGAACTACATACCCAGCTACCCACTTCCTTGTGTGCAACTACACTTATCTATGTATGTGAAATTATAGGTATACGTACTAAGGAATACAATGATAACTCGCTTCTAATTGTGAACATTGAACAATTCCCTGCAAAACAAAACCTGTTTTTAATAAATTGTATAGGAATCCATTGTTTTTCCGGAAAATAAAGTGAAACGTTATACCAAAGGGTGACTAGCATTTTGTAAATACCAAATAGGTTCCTACGTACCTACATACCTTTGTAGGGTATCCCTAACTAGGAGAACAGAAAACTAACAGGAGAAATGAGCATTCCTTCAAGGAATTTGAAAACAAAGTTTTTCAGAACTAAAAATAGGTAAAGAAAATATTTTTCTTCGTTAGCTTTGTACCACTATTGGAGACTGTTATTATATTTTTCTATGAAGTCAAAATAGTTTTTTGTAGGTAAAAATCAACCCAGTTTAGTTAGGTAGGTAACGTAAACACGGCAGCGAATCAAATGAAAGAAAAATTAAAACAATGCTTGGTTCAATAGTCGCCAAAGGAAACAAAACCTCCAGCTAACACTTTAAAGTTTTCCAACTTGAAAACTAGCGTCTTAAATAAAATGCATTTTGCCGATTGAGATCGTTGAGAGACTTGGACTACATTTTAAGTCCTATTCCCGGTAAAAGCTTGTCGTTTTATAATAGACATTACTTCTCATAAAGGTGAGAGTGTAAAAGCACTCAAATACGGTTGTTTAAAGGTAGGTACTTAACAAAAAGATTCTACTAGTTTAACTAGGTAAGTAAATAGTTAGAAAGAGCTTTCAATCAAGGTTAAATAATACGTTATCCGATCTATAAATAGGCGCGAAAAATTTGAAGTGGTCAACCTTATAAATTTTTCATCAAATACATTTTAAAAAAAAAATTTAATGATTTTGGCTTCATAATGTTCATGAAAATGGTCTAAAGTGAATTGAATAACTTTTTACAGATAACAAAAAAAGGTTAATGGAAAACCATTCAACAGGAAAGAAAATTACAACAAACCAACGAGTTTACTTAAAGAAAATATTTTATCGAGCGCGACCGCGCGTTATTCCATTCATCTCCGTCAATATTGAATGTTGAATTTCGTAAAACTTCATCTGGAACTCATTTCGTCTCAGTACCTTGAGACTTGCAACAAACGTAAAAGTATTTCTATTTGTTTATGCAAAATTGAATTCCCGGTAGGTACAACAGTAACTTTGCAATCGGAATATTGTTCTTCGGATTTGTAGGTAACAAATTAACGTCCGGGAAGTTAGAGCGCGGGTCCCGGGGGGTTACTGTTGTCGACCTTCCCAAGATCCTCTATTTCAGCGTAAACCCGGTATTGTTTACAAGTATCTAGTTCAATCGGATTAACACGCTTCAACGGCGGCGATACATGAAGTGTGAGAAAGGTCGGTCGACCAGTGGCTTGAACACCTAATTTAATGGAAAAAAACAAGAGGTTTTTTTATAGAGAACCGCTTAAAAATTTACGGTGTCAAGGGAAACTGGGGGTATTGATTGATTCGATGTAAGCTTGAGGTTGTTGAAATATTCATACACACGGGGTAGGTAATTTGATGGAAAAGAATTTCGGTGTGCATGTGAATTTGAAAGTTACCGGATTTGCATGATTGTGAGCTCGAAGCGACAATTAACGGTGGTGGCATACTTTCTGACGCTAGATAGGTACCTATCTCAAGTACGCAGCACCCTCTATTTTGATGGACACTAAAACCTGGTTTTTATTTCCTTCTTGTACGAGAGCGCCGGAGTCAGGACTTGAATGGCGTAATTTAATGCATTGAACGGAATTGCTGTGACTGCGGAGGCGCCGAGACATTTTAACTGTTCAATTCCATTAAGAGTCGACGGTACAGTAGCTTGACATTGTTATGTACCTCGTTTCTTTTTATCCTAGTTTGTTACTTCTTTTTTACGAGGCCTTTGTCCAGCTGTTGGATTTTCCAGTCTACCTAACTTTAATATCTATCAAAATATTTATTTACTAGCTGTGCCCCGCGGTTTCACCCGCAGCGCCCCCGTTCCCGTGGGAATTTTGAGATTTTTATTCCCTATAAACCTCACGGAGCCCGAGACCTTTCCAACGAATGCAAAACCGTGGAAATCGGTCCAGCCATTCACGCGTGATTCCTTGACCAATGAAAACGGGTTTCATTTTTATATATATAGATTTTTAACATGGTTCGCGATTGAGAGCGCCAATCCGCATATTTAACGTTGTGTTTACACCTAATCTCACATTACTGATATCTTCAGTGAGATAAAGGCCCATATGTGGGACATTACTGTCTAACATTTTTTTAACTTTTATTGCTGGTTCCCTACTAATAATTCCTTTAATCGACTGACCATAAGATACCTAACTTGAATTGTAGGTACAGTTAAATAATTGTTATTACCTAAAACCTTTTAAAATAGGTAGGTACTTAGACCAACTCAAGTTATTGAAAAAAAATGATTTGCGTCGATATTCATGCGATATATCCAAACAAGTACTAGGTATCAATAGCACAAGAAAGGAAAATGAACTATAGTAGCTATACCTAATAATATTACTACAAAAAGCAAGCCGTAGTTTTCGCAGATAAATCCACAGCAGGCCTAGCTAGGCCTACGAAGCTACGTTACTTAGTTATTTAGCAAGTAGGTATATCTCGGTTTGAGATAGCTTTTAATAATGCATGTTTTTACCCTGCCTGAGCATTTCTCCTCTTTGTACCCTCAAAATGAATAGTCCACTTATCACCTCCGTTTATCTAGACTCGTGGGTATTCGTTATATTACACAGCTATCATATTTTGCTTACATTATGAACTATACAGGAAAATACAATAAGTATAAAATATTGATATTAAACTCGACTATCCGTTTGGTTTGAAATAAATTTACAAAGTAGGTACTGCGCTAATTTTGAAGGAAATAAATGGAGAAATATTGAAAGGCGTATGATGTTATAAATATGTAGATAAAATTCACACACGGCTAATAAGCCCAAACTACGCTGTAAGCTTTTATTACGGAATCTAACTCACTGATACTACTACATATACATTAACAAATACCTATATCTATCTAGCTAATTGACTTCTAGGGTGCCTGTCCAGTCCATTGATGCGGAGTGAGGCTTGCCGATACTTTATGCAATCCTGGTTAATATTTGTCCGTTCCTCCGCTCCGCAGCCTCGCTACGCATCAATGGACAGGCACCCTAAGCCTACATGCTTAGTTACCAAACAACAACAACACACAACCTAAGTTAGAATTTACTTACTTTTCCCGCCATAACGAATGAAAACAAGTGACAGCGCGCGACACCGCCATTCATAAATTTAATCACCACCCACCTACTTACCTTTCTCGGTACACTCATTTATATCCTGAATTTCAGCAGCGTAAACATCAAAGCTATCAAAACTAGTAATTTATGGACTTGTACTCTTCAGTCTTGTGAAACAAGCCCCGAATGTCTTCTACCATTATTTAAAGACGTTTACGACAAAACTAAATTATTATTTTACGTTTACGGTTCCCTGCGGCATTATTTGGTATGGCTTGAACAGAAACAGAACCTGGGGATTGGAGGGCGCTAGTGAGCTCTGGTTTAGTCAGTTGATTGAATTTGTTTGGCTGAAAGGTTAGTTCCGTTTTTCGCCACGATTGGTTTGTATTTCGAATGAGGTGCGAAAAGTTTCTTTTCGTAATTCCTTGTTGATAATAGAGGATGCCTATCATGCAGGCGCGTTATGTTTCAACCGTTTCAACAACTCCCTTCACCCCAATTTTGAAACCGTTCATGACGTCACAACTCTTGTTTATTTACACGTCACAATTTGATAAACGGATATGGTTGTATTGGCAACTCCAATGCGGTGAAACTTGTTAAATTTTAATTTAATATGGCGTACCATTATTGGATTTTAATTGTTAATTTATGTTTGTTATTTTAATTGGGTTGGAATATTCACATCAGAACTGAATAAGTAATAAAATAATTTAACTATTGGTAAGTTAGGCACTTAACACTTCTATTCACAGTTTGATTTTAATTGTAATTGGATCTTGCGCTATCTAGTTCATCACTAGGTACATAGTATAAAACAAAGTAGCTTTCCATTGTCTGTCTGTCCCTATGTATGCTTAGATCTTTAAAACTACACAACGGATTTTGACGCGGTTTTTTTAAAAATAGATAGAGTGATTCAAGACGAAGTTTATATGTATAAAAATTCCCACGGGAACGGGAACTACGCGGGTAAAACCGCGGGGCGCTGCTAGTCTTAGATATGAACCGGAGTACTAAAATGATTTCTTAATTAAAGCCAAAATAAAACTATATTCTATACATTCACATACAGAAACACTAAACACGAGGTACCGATACTTTTTTGAAGTATTGGTTTACCTACTTTTTAAGAATCAAAGTAGATAGTAGGTTATTCAATACGAGTCCGTTAAATTCCCTACACAATTCACAAAGATACCAAATTATCATTGTAGTAGCCGAAATTGTAACTATTTATAATTCTACAACAAAATCGAAGGTTTATTGTACTGAAAATTTCCCCAGTAGCACTCCTCGGTCTAGCTACGAAGGTTAGTCCTAGGTTGTGGTTTAGGCATATTCTGACGTCTAGAATGTATGTCACCTCTGTAATTTGAGGAATTGAATTTGAGATTCAAATCCTGGTGCAGGCTTTGAATACACTCCCTTTAATTAAACTGGGAGATATCAAAGACGTGTGCTGATGAAAGGAAAATATTTTGAGTAATTACAGTCTCTTAATGATAAATGATGTCGCCTTTAGGTTCGCTATACATTTTATTCATTCCGTGCTTCGGAGGGCACGTTAAGCCGTCGGTCCCGGTTACTGTCTACGGATAGTAGTCGTTATATGAGCCATGTCAGAGGCCTTTGGCGGCTCAATAACTCTGACACCGGGATTGGTCGGGTTGACCGTCCACTCGATGAAGAAGATTCACGTTCTTAGTAAAAACTGTAAAAGTTAGCGCTCGTGGAATAGTTTAACTAAGCGATGGTAGTCCATTGCGATTGTTAAGCAACGTCCAGTTGGGCCCCTACATATATGGGTCGCTTAAAGTGACATTTTATCTGAGCGCTACTATGCTTCATAGAGTACGTTAAACAGTCGGTGCCGGTTGTTTCAATCGTTATACTAAACCGGAGGCCTTTTGGTGGTATAAAAACTAGCCTATCAAACGAATGAATGAATGAATGGAAAGTATAAACAGTCGAAAAAAAAAAAAATATACATATACTTTATATAAGTAGGTACCTTAAAGCCTAGTTCGCATTAAGCTAGTAATTTAGTCGAGTAGCGAGTAATTTAGTAGCTAAACATGTCCGAACACCAAAAATTTAGTCTAGTAGTTTAGTAAGTAATTTAGTCGAGTCGATCCATTTCATTCTATTTTTGAAGGGCGAGTAGGACCCCCCACCTCGAGTCCGTTCTCACTAATTCGCCGGCTAAACAAGTCCGAACCTGTCAATTTAGTCGAGTACATTAGTCGCAATAATGTCGTTTCGCTGGAGTGAAGAAAATACTTTAAAATTTGTTTCCAAATATATTGATCATGAATGCTTATGGAATATTAAGTCCCCACAATATAAAAATAAACAAATTAAACAATCCGCATACTTGATTTTACAAAATACTATGAATATACCCGGGTTTGGTGTACTTAAAGGAAATTAAATTGAAAATAAAAAACATCAGTTTATTTACTTTATTGCGCTGTAGACTGTTCATTTTATAAAACACTTGTAAATTGTACTCGAACGAAGTGCGAACGATTTTGGGGCACTAAACTACTCGCTACTCGACTAAATTACTAGCTTAATGGTGCGAACGATTTTGGGGCAGTAGCGAGTATTTTAGTTACTAAACTACTCGCTACTCGACTAAATTACTAGCTTAATGCGAACTAGGCTTAAGTACTTTAATACTTATTTACAGTTAAATAAATAAATAAAAGATTATAGAGCAAAATTCATTAGTATCATTGCCTAGTAGAAACCAACGAGGGTTGATATGACTTAGGTCATACAGAGCACTAACAGGACATTAATCTCTGGGGAATAACCGCCCAAAGCCTAATTAGTCGGGTCTTTATTTGATAATCCCGTGATATCGTTGGTCAGTACATCCGTTTTAATTTAGGGGATTTGGAAATAGGATAATCTGTGAAACTATTGAATTCGGTTTAGTTAATAAATTACTTTGAGAAGAAAATATATTTTATTCTGCTATAAAGTTATGAGTAATTAGCCGTGCCCCGCGGTTTTACCCGCATTGTGCCCGTTCTCATGGGAATTCTGGGATGAAAAATAGCCTATAACCTTCCCGTTGAATGTGGCTATCTATTAACAAAGAATTATTCAAATCGGACTGGTAATTCCCGAGATTAGCTCGAACATACAAACAAACAAAACATACAAATTTTACCTCTTTATAATATTAGTAGGTATAGATTCTGCTATTAGGATCCTGATCCTGATTCTAGAAGTGAATATAGATGCTCGTTTCCAGGGTTTAGTCTTCAAATCTTCAAATATTTGTGTCTCACTACTTCATTGTTAAAATATCCTTTTGAGAATGAGGCGGGAACGAGCTCTAACTGCCGTACTCAGAGACAGAGACGTCAAATACTTTTTTGTAATGAAATGTATGAAACATTACGTCAATTAGTAAAGTGTCCATTTAATGACGTATCTGAGTGCAGCAGTCAAGTCAAATTTCAAAATATTCCACTGATCAAGACAACATATTTTACATCTTGAGCTTTTACCGAAAAATATTTCTTATTTATTTAAAGGGCACTCACTACTGCAATGGCAAAGCACCGGGACAAATTCCTGCAACCACAACATGTACCAGATAACGTAAGCAAGCATTCCCTCGGGAATGGTCCTATAAAATGAAGCAGGATTTCAAGTCAGTTTGTTTTATAGCGGCGTTTCTATACGATGGAATTTATATTTCCTCGGTTATTTAGCAGGGAATGCTTGGAATCTTTAAAAACAAGCAACATTTTACATTTCAAAGACGCAAACACGCTACGACGCCTGGACTGTTTTTATCAAACATAGCCCCGCAAAGAAAACTGGCTTTCTACTGAAAAACACCGCATCGAAATCGGTTAATCCGTTTCAGAGGTACACTGACACTAAATCGTTTAAAAATCGATTCAGCCGTTTTAGCTGGGAATTTTTCAACTTGTTTATGCTTATGTCTTTTTTAGAAAAATTGTTAGGGTGCCTGTCCATTGATGCGGAGCGAGGCAGTAGAGCGGAGAAACAGACAAATATAAACCAATAGGATTACGTAAAATCTCCGGTCAGATATTTTATGCAATAGTATTGGTCTCAATAATCTGCCAACAACTTCTTATATACTAAGAGGAAATCATCAGTTGTTCCATAATATCAGAAAGGCGTGGTCTCTACCGGTACAGTCCATCCACCCGGCCACATGCAACGTCCGCCATTCGATTATTTCGACAGTTAATTAACTCTCAACACAATCACTATGCTTCGTTATGGATTTGTGACATATTGCATATTCAAACATTCTGAATTACGTATGTTGATTAAATTTGTTAACTACGAATATAATACCGTGTTGTTTCATAGGCTTTGGGATTTGTATTTATGCTTTGGAATTATGTGTTGAATGATAGCTTTTGTATAGGTAATGTATTGTGTAGAATATCTGGCGGTGAATTAACAAATTTGTCTGTTGATGTGCACTTTAAGTTGCTTGGCATTATTATGCTTTATGAATAGAGCTCAATTTCAGGAGCTTTACTATAAACTAAAATGTTATCTATAAGGTGTGTATAATTTGCATAATACGTTATATAAGTATTTGAACTTTCAGGGAGGGGCGTGGGGCGTCACGCGACACGTAGCGTTGCGTTGTGCGTTGCAGGTAGCGTTACGTTGTGCGTTACAAGTAGCGTTGCGTTGTGCGTTGCAAGTAGCGTTGCGTGTTACGTGTCTACATTAATGCTGTCATAAATTACCTACAACGAGTCCTAAAGCCTATAAAACCAGTGATGAACGTACGTCCAGTCTAGCTCTAAATAACTCAAACCTTAAGTGCCTAGCTTAAGTACTATTCCCGTAACTAACCCAGCTCAAAATTAATGCTCATTACATCCAAAAGCTTTAAATCAAAGACCTGTAGTTCCTTAACAGTTCTCAATGAAAACCGAGCTATAAAATGATTTATAACATATCCTGAACACGAAGGTAACGGGGAGCGGGAGCTTAATTAACGAAATTATTCCATTTAGGTATTTTAGGTCATATGGCTGTCGAGATAGGAACCAAAGACTGGCCGTTTAGTTAACACAGGAGCTTTGGGAATGGCTGTCAAATAATTGTACTATTCCGTTTGTTATTTTAATGATACTGATGAGATGAACTAATTAGGTACGTAAATTATTCGTACAACGAAGTTTATCAATGAAAACTTGAAGCGCTCGTGGCGTAGTTCGACTAAGCTATGTTAGATTATTGCGATTGTTAAGCAATGTGCAGTTCGGCCTTGATTCTTGGATGGATGACCGAATTGACCGATAGTGGCCTTTCTATCTGAGCGCTACCGTGCTTCGGAGGGCACGTTAAGCAGTCGGTCCCGGTTGTTTCAATCGTCAGACCATGTTGGAGGCCTTTAGGCGGTCTAAAAACTCCTACTTAAAATGAATGAATGAATGAATGAATTAATGAATGAATGATTGATTGAATGAATGAATGAATGAATGAATACTTGACTAATTGGTTTAACGTGTATTAGCGTAGTTTCAATTATTCATCTGCTTCCTTATTATTTTATTATAGGTATGTGAGGTCGGGAATACAATTATAATCCTCGCGGACTTGTTCACACATTGCTTGTTAGACCCAAACTAAGCTCTAAGCTGTGTAGGTATTATGGAATCTGGCAAGCTGATACTTTACTTACACTATCGCACACCTACTACATTTATATACTTACTGCATATGTATATAATTACTAGCAGCGCCCCGCGGTTTTACCCGCGTTGTGTCCGTTTCCGTGGGAATTTTGGGATTTTTATATACATATATAAACCTTCTTCTTGAGTCACTCTATCTATTTAAAAAAACCGCGTCAAAAGCGTAGTTTTAAAGATCTAACCATATAGTATAGGGACAGACAGACGTACAGCGGAAACCTACTTTGTTTTATACTATGTAGTGATAATGAACACCCAGAAATTTTGAACGACTATACCTTCGAACATTGGCGGTAATCGAACCCGCAACCGAAACCCCTAACACAGAAAGTGGTCCCTAAAACCATTATGCCAATGACATGTATAGGCATGACTTTTTGTTGTTATAAGATTCAAAAAAAAAGATTTTTTGCATTTCCTAATAAAAAACAATATCAATAACTTATCAAGTATCCAAGTAATAAAAGGCTAGGAAAAATATACAGAAATCTAATTTACACTAGACAGATAATACAACATTCTGACTGTCCCAAGAGATGGACATCAACACCAGTTGTAAACCGGGATCGGGGAAGTACATAAGTAATTAGTTTAGTTTGGTCGTTAATGGTTGTATACTAATTGTTAAGAAACACATAGATAGCCCACAGAGTATAATATCTCTTCTTCAGTCATTCATTCATTTCGAGTAGGTTAGTGGCCAAACTTGATGTCGAAGTTAATCACAGAGCATAGAAGCACCATACCCGGCGGTGCTTCTATGCTCTGTGGACCACACAAAGGCCTCCGACATAAATAAAAATAGAAGATTTTAAGCTATTGCATAGCTTTAGCTTCTATCGCGGGCCTTGAGCGCGGGGACCGAATCCAGAAATTTCGTAACGAAAAAACCTCACGCTCCTCAAACATTGCCTACGTATAAGCCCAGAACACAACGTTAGCGCGATGCAGATATTCAGCACACTAACGCCATCTAGTGATACAAAAAATAACTATGCAATAGCTTTACCGCGGCAGTCCCCGAGTGCCACACGTCTTTTTTTAAAGTTTAGCTTAACTTATAAAAGAAGAGATCTACTAAAAAAATTCTGTATAATATCCCACTGCTGGGCAAAGGCCTCTGATTTCTGTCACTATGGAAAAACTGTGTGCAGGGAAAAAGTTGATTTATTCTCATTTGTTCCAGATATTGTCCCGTTCGCAATTCGGCGCAGATGGACATCAAATAATGGATAATACCATTTGTATCGAGGATACGTATTTGTGTCAGGAAGGAATATACTGTAGAAGTTCTGAAACCACAGCTCCAGTGAAGGGATAGAGACGATAGGTAAAAAGTGTTTATTTATACGGTCGAATTGAGAAACCTCCTCCTATTTAAAAGTCGGTTTAGTCCCTTTACGGGTTTGAATAATAAGACAGTTAATGACGTAAAAAACAATTAAAAATTCCTGTTAGAACCATGGTCTTATCCCGTCTTGTCTTGCTTGTCCAATATAAACACATAAGTCCAAACCACACAACACACAAACTTTCGAAACACTTGAGGTACAGGCTGAGAGCTGAGACAATCTGTAATTATAAAACATAGATTTGAAATAGGGATATTACTTATAAATCTATCAGCACTGTCCCATAACGGTGCCATATCTTCTCCGCAGCAAACCCGATTACCATCATTCCTTGATGATGAAACCCAAAAAGCCATAAGAGTAAAAAGCCAATATCTTGATCGAATCAGGTCAAAGCAAGTTGCGTGTTCCTGCCACATGAACCGGTTACGAATACGTTAATGTGGAACTTTATTAACGCTCCCTCATTTCACTATGTTTGCTTTAAATTTCAGAACAGCATGGCATCACTCAAGCAGCGGGAGGGACAAGGAAATGAATTTGTTTACGTACTTAAATGAATTTGTCATATGAACGTTGGTAAATGTATGAAGATTTCGTTGTAGATTAGGGGAATTATTTTGAATTGTGTTGCTGTATTGTGTAACCCGCACGCTATCAATGTTGTGGAGGTAAACAAAAATGTCAACTGTCAAGTCAAGGTGCATTACCGCGTGTCACAGATAATAATAACAGTCACGTTATTTTTGGTGCTATTCGCTTGATAGCTTTAGGTAGATGTCTTTATTAATGGCCTTAATGTTACTTTATTATGTCCTTCCTTCGTTTGGACAGCAGATTATTATAAGACTAGCAGCCCCGCGGTTTTACCCGCGTTATGACCGTTCCCGAGGGAATTTCGATATGAAAAAACCTTCTCGTTGAATGTGGCTACACTAAAAAATATTGAAATCGGATTCAAACAAAGTTCAAACAAACAAAAAGCTTTATTATATTAGTATAGATTATTTACACGTGATATCTTTGTGTTTATTTTATACCAATTTAGGAAGACATTTGTTTTTCAAAGAAAGTATTAGAAGTTTCCTATTGATAGCTTCAACTTATGAATTCAAGAACTCCACCATTTTAACTCAATTATAACATTAAAACCAACTTTAGCCAAGCAAGGTCAAGGCTAGACAACAGGTAACATTATACTAACTGCTTTGTTTTTGTTATTTTCACGTTTTCATAATAAACATGACAACTGTTATGGCAAAACTGTGGCGGGTAATTGGTGCATTGGGACGTTTTCAAACTCGGCAAATAAAGTTAAAATTAAATTGGATCTCCAGTTTGTTTACCTGGCTGTTGTTTGTTCAAATATTGGTAGGTATAAAAATAGCAATAGACATATTTCGAGGATTAGCTAGGGATTACAGGAGTAATAGGCCCGCGAACAGTTTTACGTTTTGATTGGTAGTTTGTGTTCTCAATTTGTTTTCAGTGTTTGTGGATTGTAGCGGCTTTTATATGGTATTAATACAAAGTTATTTAAAGTTTAAGTATCCTTAGTATAATTTCGGATTTCTCTCTAGCTTGTCAGTGTTTTTGAAATTTGTAACTTCTTCCTTACTAAATATCACCGTTACAAGATGAATGTAACTTTTTAAAAGTTCACCTTCTTTCATCATCTGTCTTCATCATTATTCTCGAGTACCTACTATATTGGTTTAACATAATATTTGTCAATATGAACATATTAAACATGTATATTTATTTTGTTGTTACTGCTGCACTCTTATACGTCTTTTAATCCGACCCTTATTACTTTACATAATTAGTTGATGTAATTATTCATACGTTACATTACATGTCAAAATCACTCATTATATCTCTATCTTAACTAAATAAGTAGTAGTCCATCGAAAAGTTACATTTGGGGTTGCGTTTTTTAGAGGACGCAATTTTATTTTTTTGATGTGTAGGGGGGGTCAGTGTAAAGCTAAAAACAAGTTTGTGGGGTCGCCACCCTTGTCCCACGGCCGCCATCATGAAAATAAGGGTTGAAATGGTTTTTACGATATATCTCATAAACTATTAATTTGATAAAAACATTTTTTTAATATTTTTGTTGCAAATTAAATTCTCTACAACTTTGGTCCAGTAACTTTTTGTCGTAGAACTATAAATAAAAAAGTTATAAGCGGAAATGTTCAGAAATTTTAAAAGTAAAAATAAAATACATAAGGGACATTACAGCTGCTGCTGATCCTAATACCGATCTATCGAAGGTCGTAGTTCGATTAGGTGGGTTCCATTTGCTCATGTCGTTCATAGGTGCGATTGGATATATCATGTCTGGTAGTGGAGTCTTCAAATTAATTTATGCTGAGAACTGTGTACAGCACATAATGTCTGGACATGCTTATGGTAGGGCTGTACGTGCTCATTTGCTAGTGCATTTATCAGAAACAAAAATATTTATGGATTCAATAGAATAGAATACAGAAGAAGAACGAGATTTTCTGGATGATAATAGTACTATAAATGAACACGTACAGCCCTACCATAAGCATGTCCAGACATGTGCTGTACACAGTTCTCAGCATAAATTAATTTGAAGATATCCTCGAGTCCACTACCAGACATGATATATCCAATCGCATCTATGAACGACATGAGCAAATGAAACCCACCTAATCGAACTACGACCTTCGATAGATCGGTATTAGGATCAGCAGCAGCTGTAATGTCTCTTATGTCTTTTATTTTTACTTTTAAAATTTCTGAACATTTTCGCTTATAACTTTTTTATTTATAGTTCTACGACAAAAAGTTACTGGACCAAAGTTGTAGAGAATTTAATTTGCAACAAAAATGTTAAAAAAATGTTTTTATCAAATTAATAGTTTAAGAGATATATCGTAAAAACCATTTCAACCCTTATTTTCATGATGGCGGCCGTGGGACAAGGGTGGCGACCCCACAAACTTGTTTTTAGCTTTACACTGACCCCCCCTACACATCAAAAAAATAAAATTGCGTCCTCTAAAAAACGCAAGGTTAGGCCTAAAAAATGTAACATTTCGATGGACTATAGGTACTTGACGTCTTTGAGTACGGACGTTAGTTTCACAGATTATAAATAACTATGTGTGTCTAGCGCCTCAGCTGTAAGGTTGTCCATAAATTTTCATTTGCTTATGCAAAAATAGTTACAAACCTACGTAGAAAACGTACACTTTCTTACAAACTTCAGTATTACAAGTTGCAAATTCTCGTTACTCAATGTACGAGTACAAGCAACTCAAAAATATTTGCTTCTTTTATTTTCTACGCGAATACGTGTCAAGGTACAACACACATCTAATAATAATTTAAATCTCGAATACAGGATGGAGGTAATCTAATTGCAAATATTCAGCTTGGTTCCGTGCAGCTGGCGAGGTCGATTCGCACCAAGGTCCCCGACTCCAGGGTTTGTTGGTATTCTCCGAGAAATTCGGGTTAAACTGCTCTGTTTAAGATAAGTTTAAGTTAACAAGGTCACGGAGAAAATACAGTATAAAGACGGTTGGAGTTTTTAGGTCGAATAGCAGAATAGGTATTCTTATTTATTTAATTAGTCTTTTTTGTAGGTTTATTTCATTTTACGTTTTAATTGTGTAGACTAATATCTATGGCCCATTTTCTAACCTAAGTTTATTCTTTCGGTAGAGAAAGGTTCAGTGATGGGTTATTATGAATGAAATCACTAAACCTTATGGTCTTTCTATTTAGTAACTTTAACTACCTAATATGCCATTTTCGAGATGTTCTGCTTAGGTCGGTGCACATCATTTACTTACGCAAATGTGGCCCAGAAGCACTCGTGAGATAAAACTACTACACCCAAGCATCTAATCTTCCAACAAAAATATGTCTTACCCATCAAAACACATTCCGGAAACTTTAGAAAACTTAAAGCTACAAAGCTAGAAACATTAAAAATATAACGTTACAGCCGCTGTTGCTTGTCAAACCGCAAACATAAAGTTGATCCTATCCTCTGCGCTCGCGAGTTGAATCCACAATCGTCCGCTAAGTAACCGACCGATCTTGTATTTCAAACGCAAACATACGCCCCTCGGTCATATCCGATACTTGTGTTACCAACCCTATAATTGCGTTATATGTGTCGTATGTCTCCTATTTTTTCCAAAAGGCCTATAATGAAATTTGAGCCGAACGTGGCCCAATTTTGCCGCAAAAAGTGTGAAAAATGCACACATCAAAGCCGCGAGATAACAAAGCTGATGTGACCGAGCGTAACTTTTTAGTGTATTTTATTTAGATTGCACCGCCTGTGGTATAATTTTGGTGGAAAATATCTACCAGGTTTGTTTTTATTTTGTTTCTAGTTTATTTGAAACATTCTATGTTTTTGTTGATGAAAGTGCAGAGAACGACTTTATAACCTAGATTTTAGATTTTTAGTCAGAAAGATACATATTATTGTACCTAGTAAGGTTTAATTTAGAAATCTACAAAGGACCGAGAATAAACAAACAAGAAAAATCCTGTCACTGTGTTTTAGCAATTTTTCTCGAGCCAAGTTTACTTAAAAATTCGCATAAAACTTATCATAAGGATTCGCTGCGTCACAGCTTGTAAACTGGTTCAAGTCATATACACTGCCGCACTCAGAGACTACTAGATAAAATAACTAATAAACGTAATTTTTCATACAACACATGTAAAAATCACTGATTGACTCCTCTGGAGTGGAGTGCGGGCTCCAAGTTCCATAAAATACATACATTAAAGTAGGTATATTAAAATCAGTTTCTATTGCTATTTTATTTTTATAGTCTGGCGACATTTTATAGTTACAATATGACCCTTGACTTTATATCCAATGGTAGTTTACTTCAGTTTTATGTAGTCTGCGAAGTTTAAATTGCTTCAATTTGAAGTAACATACAAAAGTAATAACTTTAATTGTTCGTTCACGTGATGCAATTCATTGCGATGACCTTTGTGATAAGTTACTGAGAAATGTTTAAAATAAATTTAACTATATTCTGTTACTGGCTTGTTATTTCGGTTCGTTTCGTTCGAAATATTTCAATTTAAGATTTACATCTCAATAAGAAAGTTATTGAAAATATGAGTAATTTATACTATTACTAGTAGCGCCCCGCGGATTTACTCACTTTGCGCCCTTTCTAGTTGGGTTTTAGGTGTGAAAAATAGCCTATAACCTTCCCGTTGAATGTGGCTATGCATTACAATAATAATTAAATCAGATTAGTAGTTTCTTAGATTAGCACGTTCAAACAAACAAACTCTTCAGCTTTATTATATTAGTATAGGTTTAGGTACACAAGTATTTCCCGAGTAACATAAAGTTGTATAACTAAGGCTTTTATCACCAAACAGTAATATAGTAGGCCTATAATGGTAACCATTGTGACTGCTTGTACTATAACGGTTTTCAACAGAGTGGTTTGGTTCTATAAGATAATAGAGCGTTTAAGTCCATAAATTAGCTCTTTAAATGCTTACAGGACCTTACAAAAGAATATTTAAAGTGCTGCACTATAATGGGCACAAAATATACGATTATAGTACTATTTAATACTTTAGACAACCTTATTGACACTTTTATATATCTATTTGGCACTAATAAAACGTCAAAATTGCCTTTATAGAACTAGTACTGCAGCAGTATCGAAAACACTATTACAAGACAAATTTGCACTATAAAAGTACCTTGCACAACCATTTCGAAACGTTTTAGCGTTTTAAAGGCTCCCTAAACATGGCTATGGCGCTAGTTCTGTTAAAGCCATGAAAATTTTTCTATAGTACTAAATAGTACCAAAATGACTTTTGATGCATTTTCTACACAACTTATATTTTAAATAGCTTTATAAGTGAGTTTAGGTTACTTTTACAAGACTATTACATAATATAAAAGCTCTAAAATTTATAATTAATGGACTAATTAGATCTATACTAGCTTTTAAGTATCATTTATATGATAAGTACTTTATAAATGGCGGCAGAGTGTCAAATGTTTACAGAAATCTCTTAAAAAACTACAGTAGTAAGGGTTTAATAATGGATTTAATATCTCTGCGTCGGTATAAAGGGGGCGGTAGTTATAAAAATAAGATAAAGGAGCGATACACAGAAGCATTATCATCAATACAACAGGCTCATTTACAAAATGTAAATACTGGCCAAGTGGTTGCAGAAAATATGACACATGGTTCTGCACATAATATAATTATACTAATATTAGGTAGTCTTATTTATCACAAAATGATTTGATAGGTGTGACTCGGTATGATAGCCACACACAATACAATTGCGTGCAAGTTTAAAATGTGTTTCTTGCCACGGCCATTCAAGTATATTATTACTTAAAAGTATAAAATGAAATCTCCTCAGGAAACACCCACGTCCAAAAGATATATATTTATTAATTGCAGGTAGGGCATCACTGAAACAAACCAATAATTTTGATTTTTGGACAACGGAACCCTAATCCGTGTTAGGTGAAAAAATGGCTGCTGTTTTTTGTCGTGGTAGCACATTAGCAGCATAGTTGGAGCCAATATGTACTATAGCAGCCATTGTCGGGAGAAATTCTTATTTTATTAATTAAAAATTAAATAAAACATGAAAGTTATGAGGGCGCATTGTCAAATTTGAAATCAGTATAATGACTTTAACGACACAATTATTTTCGCAAGTGCAAGTTACTGCAGATTTACGATCCATCCATGAATTTATTGTAGTCGAGCATGTCATTTTAATTACATGTTACGGTTATCAACGATTCTATATAGTGATATAAAACATAAACTTACCGATATTTGTTTTCTTGAAGACACTCGCAATATACCGCACGAAAAAAGATCATTGGAAACTTTTACGGGGCAAAATAACACTATAAACATGTTTTGGTCACTTTTATAGAGCAAATTTATGTCAAAAACGTTGCAGATAGCGCTATCTTAGTACTAAAACGCGTTTCTAATCACTTTTACATTTCAATTACAGAGCTGATTTATCACCGTGACAGCTTTTATTTAATGTTTATAGAATAAATCAGTCATAATACTAGGGCCTAAACCGGGGTGTATAAACATGTATAGTACTATTATAGTGCTAATCATGACATTAATTAGCACGCTCTAAAGCGTTCTCAGGTCTTTTATAGTACCAGATTTTGTTACTTGGGTTGTTAACTTGAGATTGATAAGTCTAGACGAGATAAAACAATGAAGTGAAAGAGTTTTATAGTAGTTTGCCTGTGTGGGTACATTCTCATACATTCATAAGAATCAAGGATCATCCAATTATTAGTCAATCTAAGTTACGATTGAATATACCTAAATATTTTAGTATACGATTTAGTATTACTTAATTAAGCGACTAACTAGTTCATATCATACTAAGTATATTATTATTCCAATAGATATCTTGGTGACGATAAAAGCATCTATCTAGTACCTAATACTTACCGCATTACCGCTTATACCACGAACTCTATACTATATCTAAGCTCTATATGTATCTGAACGCGACACGATACGCAAACTGCAAACACCCTTATTCTCACCCTTTAAGTGGCATGAATGTATTAAGGTAGAATTAGACGGTTCATTCGAGTGAATACTTAATTTGTCTTTCATTCTATGTTCACACGTTTTCACACGCTGAAATGACACGGGAATGACGTAGAATGCACCACAGGAATGCACATTGGACCGCAGTTTTTTACAATATGGCGTCGATTTTTCGTTCATTTGGAATGGGAACGAATGAATGAATGAAAATGTCCAACGTTGCATCGGTTCAGTGAAGAATTCATTGGCATTTTTATATCACTTTGCTGTCAGACTTGCCACTATGAGTGAATGATACAAAATTAAACGTTGAAGAAAGAATGAACCATCTGATTCCGGCTTTACGCACAGACGTACATATATGTACTTATATGTAAATGTGTGACAGTTGCCTTTGTTCTTATTATGCTCGATTTATATTCAGAGGATCGTCGAATGTGTATCTTATGAATAGGTATGATTTGAGCTCGCGGCTATGCAAATTACATTATATAAAATGAAGAGTGGAAAATTAAACAGATTGAGCATTTCCGGCTGAGTTTTGAGTTGTAATGTATTGCATAATTTGTCTTAGAAGGTGAGTCTATATGAAATGTATAGGGACAGCTTAGAAGATTATGTGGGGTATAATCTTGTAGCGATTTGTGTAGTTTTTAGTTAAGTATTTAATTTAGGTATATTGTTACAATTATGCTGAAAAGTTTGATTTGACATTTGAGAGCTCTGAAGGTCTCAAGAGTGCTTCTCAGAACAAGTTTGATTTAAATAATAATTTGGAAGGTTACTTTTCATCCTGAAATTCTCCCGGAAACAGATACTACTCGAGTAAAACCGCGGAACGCTGCTAGGAACTAAAATAGCTTCCATTTCCATTTAGTTTAGTACCTAATTGAAACTGATATTTACAGGTCGCCTAATTAGTCTAAATTCAACCACAATTCTTCAACATTCTTCTCTAATAAAACATAAAACAGTTATTATTAAACTGTTATCCAAAGTAAGTGAAAATTTCACTCAGGCCAATAACTTTTGGGCACGATTAGCACGAAACGATAGGCACACCTAGGCATCAAATGCTTTTAAAATGTAACTCACATGTGGATAGTAAAAAGCACGTTTTTAATCACTAAAAGCCTCCCACTGGTGTCTTTATAGTTGCCTCTGATCCATTTTTAAGCAGTTTGAGTACGTTGGACACATAAAAACATTGAATTCTGTTTTAGCTTGACGGCGGGTTTAAAATTGGGACTAGTACCGTAGAGGGTAGAAATAGAAGGCGAGAATCTAGGTTGAAACTAAGGCAGTAGTAGCGCAGAGTACCTAATTTACTATTATAAAAGGCTACATAAACATAAAACTCTTTTAAATATGTATGTATTACTACATATGATAAAACAAAGTCCCCGGCCGCGTCTGTCTGTCTGTCTATTCGCGATGAACACAAATACTACTGCACGGATTTTGACGCGGTTTTTTTTAAATAGATAAGAGTGATTCAAGAGGAAGGTATAAAAATATGTATAAATATGTATTATGTATACAAAATTCCGGAATTCCCACGGGAACGGGCACAACTCGGGTAAAACCGCGGGGCGCTGCTAGTAGTATAAATAAATATGTTATTATATAAATAAATAGTAGTATAAATAAATATGTTAGTATAAATAAATATGTTGTTCGATGATCCTCGCGCTATTAATAAACACTTTTTAAACATCCCTGGCAATTGTCTAGTACCTATATCAGATCTAACCT
This sequence comes from Cyclophora punctaria, assembly GCA_951394245.1. Taxonomy (NCBI): domain Eukaryota; kingdom Metazoa; phylum Arthropoda; class Insecta; order Lepidoptera; family Geometridae; genus Cyclophora; species Cyclophora punctaria. The sequence goes on from OX596172.1 coordinate 7,563,767, forward strand.
ATTTTGAGTTCCACAAATTTAGTAATCATAATTTCCATTTAGAGCCCATTTCATTACACACCCTGGTCCAAATCATAAAATCATTGAAATCAAATGCTGAAGGTAGTGATGCAATCTCCCTAGATATGCTCGCTATGACATTTCCATGTACGATTGAATGCATATTGCAGCTTGTAAACACATCTTTACTGACAAGCACGTTTCCTGATTTGTGGAAAACTGCTATCGTGCTTCCCCTTCCAAAAAACAATAATCCTTCTGCACTAAAAGATCTTAGGCCAATCAGTATACTACCTTGTCTTTCTAAAGTTTTGGAAAAAGCTGTGTGTTTACAGCTCACTAAGTATCTGGAGGATCACACTATATTGCCAGATGTTCAGTCAGGTTTTAGGAAGGGACGCAGCACGGTAACGGCGCTCTTAGATGTCACTGACAGTATTCTATGCTCTCAAGACCTGGGGATGCTTACTTTGCTTGTTTTGTTAGACTTTTCTAGGGCTTTTGATTCCATCTTAATAATTTTGTTGCTATCTAAGCTTAGCTACTATGGATTTGATACTGCCGCTATCAAATGGTTTGAAAGCTATCTCACTAACAGGTTCCAATACGTTAAGCTGGGCAGAACGGGTGTAAATTCTGAAAAAGAACCTGTAAATAGAGGCGTCCCCCAAGGTTCTATCCTTGGTCCGATTCTGTTTATTCTATATCTAGCTGATCTCATGCATGTAATTAAATTCTGTAAGTTTCATTTTTATGCGGATGATGTACAAATTTACATTTCGTGTAAGCCTGTTGATTTATTTGATGCCATTCGTAAGCTAAATGAGGACCTTGCGCGAATTGCTGAGTGGGCGCATAGGAATGGTCTTTTGCTCAACCCATTAAAAACGAAATATATCATTTTTGGAACTCCACAACAGCTTACAAAATTGGAGACTCCCTGTGATGTTGTGCTTATGGGAGAGGTCATAGAGCGAGTGTACGAAGCGCGAAATCTAGGTTTACTCATGGATTGTAACCTCCGCTTCGAGAAACATGTTGCAAATGTTGCAAAGTCCTGTTTTTATAAGCTAAAAATTCTGTACAGGATGCGTCCGTTCCTTTCAGAACCATTACGATTGCAGCTGGTGGAGTCATTAGTTTTGTCTAAACTTAACTACATGGACACAGTTATAGGCCCCCGGCTGCTTGCTAAATCCCATAGGCTTATTCAGCGTGTCCAGAATGCATGTGCTCGATTTTGCTTCTCTATCCCACCTAGATCTCATGTGAGTCCCTTTCTAAACGCTCATTCTATCTTAAAAATGAGGCACCGACAAAAACTGCACCTGGCTTGCCTCCTGTTTGGCATTATAAAATATAGGTCCCCCTTGTATCTCTACGAAAAGTTATTGTGGATGCCTAGAGTTAGTAGGAAGGGCGTACCCCAGCTTATGACGCAGCGTCATGGGTCTGCCGCTTTCAGGGGTAGCTTTCGTTATGCTGCGACTAAATGTTGGAACAATATCCCTCCTCCACTGAGAAACCTGCGAAGTACTGAATCTTTTAAGCTTACTTTGAAAAAAAAAATCCTCTGCCATCAAAAGTCGCAGGAAGCATTGATGCACGACACAAGCGCTTTTTAGTTTTTTGGTTTTAGTTTTAGTTGTTTTTTCCTTAATAATAAATGTATGCTTTGTTATTTCCGTCCTTTTTGTATAACGCTGTAAAACGTATTGTAATAATGTTATTTATGGTTGTGTTGCTTTACTGTTGTGTACACTGATTGACACTGACGTCACCAAATTGGCCCCAATGGAAGATCAGCGCCAGCGTTAGCTAGCATATGCTGAATTGGGGACCATTTCACAACGTGGTTTTTTGTTTACTTTATTTGTTTGTATTATCGTCTCTTTTATGTTGTGAATAAACGTTTTCTATTCTTTTCTATTCTATTATATCAACGAATTCAGCTGAATGTAAACGTAGTATTAAACCTTTTTAAATACAAGACCGAACATATTTCGCTCTTTTTTTGTATGTGTGTTATTGTGTGTGTTATAAGTGCATCGCTTTAAAATATCAATGTCCAATTCATCATCGAACGTTAACGAACACTGCAAATACAGTTCAATCAAAACATCGAAACAACATTTAATAACGGAATGCTTTTATTTACATACAGTAATGAACGAGGTACGGACTGATCGCGTAATTGGTACAACACAAGCTTAAAATGAATCGCGGTTACTATTATAATTTTATCATTCGTTTAATTAGCTAGAGTATTTTAAGTTATATCTGTAACAGCGGCCAAATTGATCACTTCAGCAAAGTAAAAATATAAGCCACTGCTGTGCAATAGCCTCTCGTCTCATCTCACCGAAGATATCAGTACAGGAGGTGAGGAGGATTAGGCGGAATCACCAAAATGTGTAAAACTGCGAGGATAACATTTTACTTATACACTTTTATTATACTTTTTAATATATATATGTAACTTTTAAACTCCCAATCGACTTAAAGCATCATCCTATCGCCGCAGTTTTACACAAAATAACCAAAATAAAATGGGTCCATTCGTTTAGAAGTTGCGATGCCACAAACAGACATAAACCGATACGCCGAACTTATTACACCCCTCTTTTGCACCGGGGTTAAAAATGACAGACCGTGTTTAATAGATAAAGGGTGCATGGCAGTACGAAACCCCATTTCATTTTCAGAGAGACAGACATTACATTTGGCATCCTTTCTCTAATGTTTGTTACGGTCATATAAACATCATCATTTACACAAACTTAAAAGCGTATTATAAAGTTCAGCTAGTCTCGAAGAAAGAGTAGCACAGACATACCTACATTAGGTCTTTGAATGTTCATTTGATCTAAAGTAAAGTGTACTGTCCCACTGCTGGGCAAAAGCCTCTCGTCTTACTGAAGAAGTACAGTGAGGAGGATTAGGCATAATCACCACGCTTGCCAAATACGGGTGGGTGATTTTATCGTAATAAATCTAAACTGTTGAGGTAAGGTGGTGAGGCAGTTTGCTTAATTACAAACTACACAATTACCAAACTTTAACTATTCTCCGAATGACACAATCCAATAGAAGACGTTCGGTCTGCTTAGCGACAAATTTAAATAACATTGACAATGAAAAATAAGCATCAGAGTATTAATCTTTCTTGTTAATCAAATAATCCAGGACAAAGCAAGTTGTTTTACACTCAAGCTGTGTAAAAAGTTAAATTACCTCCAGTCGAGAACGTTTCTAAGCGGAGGAAATTTGTGGAATGCATAGGCGTAATTAGGTAAGGGCCGTTGGGGCGGCGTGGGCGTAGGGCCTTATTGATGACTTTAAAAACATACATTGTTCCAAATTAAAACCGTCGTGGCGGAAAAGGGAACTAACCGTTTGATCAAACAGTTGCTTCATCTAACTAAAGAAAACAACACTAGTGCCCTCAATGCTACAAAAGTCCTCCTTTTGAATAAGTTATACACAGATTTGTTTGACTAATGACTTTATAATACGAGTTTGACTTTACTTGTTGTTTACGTGTTCTTGATGCTAAATGGTAATGTTATCCAACAAAATATACTACACGTATCCGGTGCGTTGGTGGCAGCATTACAATTTTGTAATTTATCTTTTGAGCCAATTATGGTATCTAAATACCTAAATGTAATTTAGGAAGAAATTACTCGCTGTATATTTTTCTTATGTAGCTTTTAATGTTATTTTGGTATTAGTAATGCTAACTGCTTACAACTCACTAATAGACCAGTAAATTAGTTTTCATACCAGTAAATAAGATTAATTATGTTCATTGCACCGCGTTTCCCCTATCGTCCTTAGTCCATCTCTGGCGGCTGGCACAACCGGAGCTCCAGTAATATGGATAGCAAACAGATTTTTTGAGTTGGTGGCACCGTTTTACAGTCTTCCAGTTCCACCACTATTTTTGTAGTTCGGTAAATATCGAGGTTCACAGGGAAGCTCGTTAGTTTTCTGACACATGTGCTTCTATCTATTCAAGTTTGGTATTGAAATGTTTACTTTTTATATTTTAAAGTTCGCATTGCGGTTGGCTGTGGGAAGCTGATATTTATTCATACAATTTACAACCAATATTTTGGTACTGATTGCCACTCATTAGTTTTCTGCATGTAAGTTGAGGTGGTGTTGAAATATGCAGTCATTGTTTTAATACCCATAATTCCATATTTTTTGTGAACCTGGCTGGCGTGATGAAACTATTTGCAGGGAAACGTTTTATAAAATTAGGTTAATTATGTTTGTGTAAATTATAATGTCAAGAGAATGGAAATACGTTCAAACATTGTCATATATTTATGTGAACGATTTCAGTTTAATAATATTTGGTGTTGTTTTATTTTATGGCCAAATTCATACGGCTATTTCTCTGCTAGTTTATATTTTGCTACCAACTTACCGCTGCACTTAAGACCATTTAATAGAGAACTATTAAGTTACTTCTCACGGAAGTGTGTTCGTCAAGTGTAAGGTTCTAGTAAAGTTGGGCGTTTGTTGAACGTCGGCTGCACAATGTTTTCTTAATTAAAACCAGAACTAACGATGTTTGGCTGTTACAATGTTTATACAGTTTGCAGGATATATAAAGTTTACTGTTCAAATGCAAAATTCGTGATGCAAATTGTTTTCTGTGAGCTTAGTGTAACATTCAGTATTTGGGTTCGACAAACAACCATTCTGAAAAAAGTTAGTCTTTTTAATTTTTATTCTATTTCTAAGCGTAATCGAAGAACAATACGCATTTTACAATATTTGTATAAGACTTAAAGCGCAAGACACACTTGTCTTGTACTTTAGTCAACTACGAACGCATTGTCTTAAGTTTCATAAAGCTCATTGTTTTTTTTTTACGTAACCTCGTTGTCCTACTGCTGGGCAAAGGTCTCCCCAATTCTTTCCATTTTCTCTGTTCATGGCCAACTCCTTCCAATCCTTTTTAAAATCGTCCAGCTCTTTTCGCCATCGAGTCGGAGGCCGACCTGGGGGCCTGCGGGCATCCTGGAACTCCCATTCCGTTGTAGTCTTTGCCCATCTGTCATTGTTAAAAACATGAATATAAACAACTAATTCCTATTGTCTGAGCTTTACGTAACCAAAGCGACACCCTCCCTCTGTGTGGTTAAATTTAAAATTCTTGTTTTCATCTTCCATGGTATACCGGATTAAAACTGGCCCTGAGGACAAAAGGCGGCCGTCTATAATACGAGCCACCTCACATGATATTATATTCATACTTCAGTGTGATCGTGTGAAGGTTTGCTTGGTTACGGCGTTAGTTTGTACCAAAGATCAGTAAAATATGCATCGTTGATTCCCGAAATTTGGATGCGAAAAAGTTTATTGACTTTGACTTTGATGTTATATCTGCTAAATGTATGTACCAAGGACTTTTGTATATAAAATCCATGGTCTGTACCTATACCGTTAACCGATTTAAAAAGGAGTAGGTTCTCTAATCGTCAGAATCGTTTTTATGAGTCTAAAGTTAAACTAGGGCTGGTATGTAACCAATGTCAACGGGCCCCAGGATGCAAGCCGCCGCCTCTATCTTGGAGTCGTGCGGTCCATGGCACTCTACGGTGCACCTGTTTGGGCTTACGCCCAACCAGCGAGCACCCTACCCCTCCTGCGTGCGCAACGCGCCATCGCGACGGGGGTAGTTAGAGGGTACCGCACCATATCCGCAGAGGCGGCCTGCCTACTTGCAGGTTCCATCCCCTGGGACTTGGAGGCGCAGGTTCTTGCGCAGGTGTATCACTGGCGCATGAACCTCCGCTCCCAAGGAGATGATCCAGCCCTCCGCGAGGTCCAAGTCTTTCGGGACCTCGTTCGCGTCAATGCTATTGACGCATGGAGGGCGCGTTTGGAGCGCCCGAGTTCCGGCATCCGCACGGTCGAGGCCATCAGAGATGTCCTCGACGGGTGGCTTAATCGGCAGCATGGCAGACTCAGCTTTCGCTTGACGCAGGTTTTGTCGGGACATGGTTGTTTCGGCAAATACCTGTGTCGCATAGCTTTGAGGGAGCCGACGCCGATCTGCCACCATTGCGGCGCCGAAGAAGACTCGGCGCAACATACGCTGGAGGTGTGTCCGGCTTGGTCGGACCAACGCATGGCCATGGCCGCCGCAGTCGGTTTTGACTTCTCGCTGCGGGCCGTAGTTCACTCTATGGTCCAAAGCGAGGAGTCCTGGACCGCGGTGGCCACCTTCTGCGAGAGCGTGCTCATGCAGAAGGAGGCGGCAGAGCGCGAGCGTGAGGCGGTCTCCGACTGCCCCATGCGCCGCCGCCGAGGAGGCCGGCGTAGAAGGGCGTACGCGGACGCCCTTCTACCTCCTTAGTTGAGGCTGCAGTGGCCCCCGGGGTGCGGGTGTGCCACTGCGAAAAGGCCTCGAGGTGGCGCGCGCGCGGTGTCTTCCGCGCGCCACTTGACGAAAGACCGGGGGGTGTTAACCCCTAACACCCCCCGAGGAGGGGGCCCCCACCCCAGGGGGCCCGGCGCTGTCGGGTTCGGTGGATGAATCTCCGTTTCCCACGTTCCCGACACTAAGCGCACTGAAGGCACAGCAGTGGTTTTAGTGGGTAGTCACTGCGGTAGGTGCGATGAGCCCCGGCAGCGGGGGGAGCTTGCCTACCGGGTTGAGCCCCACATACCCCTGCCGTCTGGCACCTCCCGGACGGCGGGGGATGCGTAAATGCATTTCCACTGCTAAACAAAAAAAAAAAAAAAAAAGGGCTGGTATGTAAATGACAATGGCTTGTGCATGACTGCCAACATAGTACCTATACACAACGCGGGCAAAACCGCGGGGCGTTGCTAGTATATTATAATCACAAAGTCACCTAAAGCTGTCAGTCTGTATGTAATTGATTTTCTCAAAAACTACTAAACAGATTTTCAAACAGTTTCAACAACATACAGAATAATTCGAGAGGATGGTTTGCATCTACTTTTCATGCTAACATTCTCACAGCAACGGGTAAAACCGCGGGGCACTGCTAGTTATCTTATATAATAAAGTTAAGAAGTTATTTTTATTGGAACACTCAGCTACCTACATTATCAGGAAAGACGTACCGCTTATACACTTTCCTCTTCTACCAAGCTGTCAACTTTTTCTTGAAAACAGTGAATCAACTCTTTTTCTGTCTGTAAAACTTTATAGCGCCATATGTTACACACGATCTTATTCCCACACTGAATGCTTTCGAACCGTCTGCACAAAGTATTGCATTTTAGTTCAAAAATATTTTATGGTAAAAAAATAATCAAATGTAGGAAGGAAATGCATGATACAACATCAATAACTTTCAATTCGATGTGTGGGTTTTAAAATGGTGGTAAAATTCCCGCAACATGAAACCGAACGACTAGTCACAGTTTCAGGCCGTTATGCCCCCCTTCCCCCGTCTCTTTGCCCCCCTTCCCCCCTGTGGCAAAGGACACTCGTTTTATTCTCATACTCCATACGTGATTGGCGGACGCTGAATTTTTATTTTGTATGTAGATTGTACCAGGGTTCGTGTTTTAGTTCTTAATTCCGGGAACATTTCTAACGGCATTTTTAATGAAGTTTTGTAGATATGAAGAATATGATTTTGTTTTGAATTGAAACTCCATTTAGGGATACAATTCACTAAATTAGTAGTTTTCACTGATACATAAAAATCAATATGATTTTGTGCATTTTGTTTGTGTTATTTGCAGGCTTATAATACTAGGCTACGGCAAAGAGTATCCTAAAAATAATGTTTTAGTAAATTACATAAATAAAAATATATGACCTAAATAAATCCTGAATCTAGACTGCTTTCCTGCCTTCAGACTGGATATTACATTTCTTTATTATAATGTATATTTTTAGGGTTTCGTATACAACTATACATCATAACGTAACTTTATGACCATAAAATATAACACAAGTTCTCTATAGATTTACTTACAAGTTAACGATTTACATGTTCTCATAAATCCGTAACGCACACTCCGAATGTTCCCCTGAATTTAACTACCATGGAGTATAAAACAAAGCCCATGGAAGCAATACCGTTGAAATATGCAAGTCGGTTCGCATAGTAATATGAGGAATTGTTGGATATTGCTCAGTTCGCCGCCCTATGTCTGTGGTACTTTGTTATCTATGTATATTAAGTACAGTTCTTGCCATGCGATATGGAATATCTGGTGAACAACAAAATAGTACAATAAGGTCTATTTTGGGATTGGGTCTTTTTTGGTCGATTGGTTTTGTAGAATATTACTATTGGTGTCACAGTTTTAAAATCTGAAACTGTTCTTTATTTAAATTAGCGTTGCGAGAGTTACACCGTTACTCTAAGGAGGTTTCGTTACTATTTTTCAAAACGCAGCTAAAAGTTTTCATACCATACTGTCTTTTAGCTCCAACCCCGTTAAATATATGACCATCAGTTCAGGTAAAATATCAACAATATTTGTTTACATACCGAATTTATGACTGAAAAGGCACGTCGAGCATATGTAGGTAGATAGAATTAAATCGCACGATGAGATTGAAAGATGATTCCGTCCAACTCTTTTGTTTCCATCAAGCCATATCAGTGGGCTAGCTCTGTATATATCGAGTTCCGATTTAGATTCCGCACACGGGCCCTCGCCCGCCTAAATCAAACTGACGGTATTATGTTGCTCATACATGATAACTCTAATTTCACAAGGCCGTGGTCACAATACAATAGTAGGAACACAAACAATATTTACTTTGTTTATCATTAGGTACAACGTTTTGATATTACTAGAAAGGTGTTTTGTATTCACAGAGCCTGATTTTATATAAGTAGGTAATTATACTAATATTATAAAGAGTATGTAATTTTGTATATTCGGACTAGTCGGCGATAGCCGCATTTAACGGGAAGGTTATGCTATTTTTTATCATGAAATTCCCTCAGGAACGGGCACAACGCGGGTAAAACCGCGTGCGCTTCTAATAGTAAATCGTTATTGAATATTGTGCATTATATTTGTCTCAAAGTATAAAGTGCCTTAAAAATTATATGTTCAGTAGGTAAACATAACAGTCATAGTGAAGCAACAGCCCATAATATTTCAATCCACATATGTATATTTATTATTGTTATCTACTATCTACTGTGTTGCCGCCATCACGTCAAATTATTGACGGGACAGGAAAAGAGGGGTTTTGGTCCAAGTCACCAATAAAAAAAATTAATAAAGTATACAGCGTAAATAAAGCATCACATTTAGAAACTACATTGATTGCCAAAGCGAGTAGCGAATTGTAAAGAAAAAGGTTAATTGCCTCGTTGAGTAACTAAACTGGCAGCATCATCTAAACGACACGTCACCTAAGGCATTCCCGAATATTTCCGTTTGTGATGAATGGAACCCCGAGGTTCGATTTGAACCGCAATCCATTATCAATTACTGTACTACTGTACAGTGCAGTGCAGTGCAGTGAGCTGACACACGCCACGTCCCCGGACCAACAGCCATTTCTCTCAGTTATTGCGTTATTTATATTGTTGTATGGACGCTATTTTCTACTTTAATGGTGATGTTTGAAAGTGTTTGTGAAAAATGAGTGTAATTTGCCGTTAAGTTCTTGATATTTATTTGGAGATCTGTGAGATTTACTGTATTGGTTTTTAAGGGTCGATATATACGAGTATTGCATTTATAAGACCTTTATTACTTTGGTAAATTATTGTTTATTTGTTTTGTGGTTTACATGTTCCCGTAGATTTACGTAAGACAAATGGCATTCTTTAAATTATGTTTTACTTCTAAACGAGCGAAAAGAAATTAAATTAGGCAAACGTGGTGATACCGCCTAGTCCTCTTCACTGTACTGATATCTTTGGTGAAACGAGGGGCCTTTGTCCAGCAGTGGGATATAACAGGCTATAATAATTTACTTTCACATCTAAAAATAACTCTGTGATATTACCACGTATAACTTTACAGATTCATTCATTCAATTTCATTCATTTCGAGTAGGTTAGTGGTCAATCCTGGTGTCGGAGTTTTTAGACCGCCTAAAGGCCTCCGACATCATTTGATGATTGAAACTACTCGGACCGACTGCTTAACGTGTCCTCCGAAGCACGGTAGATATAGCGATACATATATTTGTGCATACGTACCTTTTTAACCAAAAATAAATACCTACAAAAGTACCGTCGTATACAAACTTCGAACAAACTACATTATATTTTGTATGTAGATTAGACATCTACATAGTTAATTAATATACAACAATGTTGTTATTAGAACAGACGCGGGTAACAGTGTACCTATTAAAGTGCACTACACTACACGCTAATTGCGGTTCTACTATTACGTTAATAATGGCTATATTTATACGAACAATTTGCTATATTGAAACAACAATGTGGGTAAGCTTTAGAGCTTTATTTAAAGCTTTCTTCCTAAGATATCAAACCAGGATAAAGCATATCTTTTAATCTCCTATACTAGTGCAAGTTTTTAAAGTCTGATTCATTTGTAGTATCGCGTATTAAACGAAATAAGAGAAACCTAAAAACATTAAACGATATGAAAATTACCCAAATTTTTTAAATACTTTTTTTAGCGGCAATTTATACACAGGAAAAGTACGGTAAACTGCAACTTAACATTGCAACTTCACCCTTATTACCTCGGAATAACGAACAAATTATATGCACATACGAGTACTTATTAAAAATATTACTATTTGAACGAGCTTTTAAAAAGTAATTACTGAAAAGTATATATTACTAGCTGCGCCCCGCGGTTTCACCCGCGTTGTACCCGTTCCCGCGGGAATTTCGGGATGAAAAATAGACGTTGGCCGATTCTCAGCCCTACTCAATATGCTCACAAAATTTCATGAAAATCGGTCGAGCCGTTTCGGAGGAGTACGGGAACGAACACTGTGACACGAGAATTTTATATATAAGATAATACTGTGTACGAACCAATACCGCGGTCTTGATCCATTTGAGGACGCTCGTGGAATTACACGAAACGTTGATGAAATTAAAGAATAATATTGACAGAAATAATATGGTTTTGCCCGACTGCTTCGTATTGAATGTGGGGTATTGTTATTTACTTTACAAGTATTACTACGTTTCGCGTCTCCAAACACAGAAAGTGAATGTTTAAAATAAGACTTTTAAAGTACTAATTAACTATAATTGCTGCACAGCTTCACCATGCCCCACGGTTGCCTGTTCCCGATTTCGGGAAGAAAAATAGTCTATAACCTTCCCGTTGAATGTGGTTATTTACACAAAAATAATTATTCATATCGAATAGGCAGTTTCTGAGATAAGCGCGTTTATACTTGTATAGTAAATAACAAAACTCAACATTCAATACGAAACAGTCGGGCAAAACCACGTTATTTCTGTATAGATAGGCCATTTTTCATTTGTACCTTTAAAATAAGAAACTAAACCGTGATCAGTTCACCCAAAACACATAATTCAACTTTCCTTTTGCGCCGGACGCCGGACGTTACAAAAAAAAAAAATAACCCGACGAAAAAAAACCTTTTTTCTCAAACCACCAACAATACTCCTTTGTTACTCGTACAAAGTTTAAAGTCCCACAAAGATTTCTAAACGATAAACGTTTAGGTACTCACTAAATACAGAAAACCTTTTCTACTTGTATTTTTAATTCACAGAAAATTGCATCGCCATTACGGCATACACTCTCAGCTCAGCACCGTTTAAAGGATTCCATTTATGTAAAAGCATTAAGCATTTTTAATTCTTTACATTTTTTTACAATAGATCAATTATATCGCTATTATTGCCAACAGCATAAAACGTAGGCAAGGGGTATAATATTTTTTTTGACCTCGTTAGAATGGAGTATAATATAGGGTGTAATATTTTTACCTCGCTTTGTCTATCTAGCTAGATAGGCATCTCAAATATACATACCTCTTTTTACGTCTCAGTTAAAACAAAACACCGGAACAGTATGTTAACACTAGCAGCGCCCTGCGGTTTTACCCGCGTTGTGGCCGCCCCCTTAATAATTTCGGGATGAATTATTATATCCTTTTAAACCTTTCCGTTGAATGTGGCTATTCACGCAAAAATAATTATTCAAATCGAATAAGTAGTTTCTGAGATTAGCGCGTTCAAACAAAAACGAAATTTTTGGCTTTAGTATATTGGTATAGATAAACAAATATTTTCATCACCAATCAATAGACTAACAAGAAAAAAAGATGATCGTGATCCTTTGTTCTATTCGAAACTATAGCTAACTCATTATCTCCCGGTTGTTATTTAGATTAAAGGCCGTGCTAAAGGTCTACGTACACCGGGCAGGGTAACAAAGAGTTTCAAATTATTACCTAGCGACTTTTCTTTTGATCTCATCTTGCAGGGGATCCAATCGACGTCGTAGCATCAGCCACTACTCAAAAACTTTAACGCATTTTGTAAGAATTTTCTAAATAGCTTCATTACAATAAGATATGTTTTTAACCCTTATTGATATCCAACGGAAAAATCGATTCAAAATTTCTTATTTTTGAACTCGCTACCCTACATCATCCCCAAACTCATACATACCTTTTTTACGTCTCAATTAAATCAAAAAAGCTAAAACTTTAAAAATACTATATTGTTCTTACGTTAGGAGCACTCTGGAATATGCATCGCAAGTTTGGAACCCTTCGTATAATAAATATATTGACAGAATAGAAAACATCCAAATGAAATTCATTAAATTTTTATGTTATAAATTAAATATCCCCTATTCTTCGCAAAATTATATACAAATTTGTAAGAAATTCCATTTCCTTCCATTATCGATCAGACGTGACATTGCTGATATATCCCTACTACTGACCATAACCAATAACAAAATTGATTGTCCGGATCTTTTGTCGAAATTATCATTTAGTATACCTAAGTACTCTTCTAGGCGATATTGTCCCTTACAAGTTATGAATGTGAATACAAACTACCGACAAAATTCATTTATTTGTAGAACAAGTAAAAGTTTTAACAATCACTGCAAAAAATTTGAGTTAGATATATTTTCAAGTAGTTTATGTGCGACAAAAAGACTTCTAAGCTGCGACTTCTTTAATTAATATATTTATAAAAAAAATTTTTATGTTATTTAATTTTGTGTTGATATATATTGTTTGTTAACTTACTTTATTTTAGTATCTAGTATTTTATAGCTTAGCTCTGTTTTGATTTTGTTTTTACTCGTGGGCGTCTATAATTGGCTTAAGTGTTTTGTGTAATGTTTCATAATATGTTATCTATCAAGCTGTTGATGCTCCAAAATATAAATAAAATAAAATAAAATAAAATAAAATAAAACAAGTGACCAGTATATTTACCTACACATTATGGTGAGCCAACAAACATTTCCACGAATCAATACGCGAAAATAATATCAAAAAAATATCAAGTAAACATTGTAGTTAAGAAAATATAGGAAAAATAACGTGTATTATTAGAAAGGAGGGTCTAATCAGTCAGGGCGGGCGGGGGTTTCGGCAGTTAGTTACAATGACTACGGTAGAATTACATCTACCTGTTTACCTTTACTACCGAGGGACGTTAATGTTTGTTCCTTAAGTTGTCAATACGGTGTACGGGAATCTAATTTGTCAGAAGGCACTAGGAGCAGTAACGAGCCACTTTCCCCTTGATTCTTTTATATTGGTTTAGATTGTTACGATTTCGATTAATTAGACGGGTTCGGTTGACAAGTTTTTGGTTGTTCTGTCCAATTAGGGTTTTATAGTTGGGGGTTTATTGTAAAAGTCAAAAAAGTATTAGCGTGTAATTTTTCACTGCTGGGCAAAGACTTCTCATCTCACTGAAAATATCAGTGCAGTTAGGAGGATTAGGCGCAATCACCACGCTTGCCTAATGCAGGTTGGTGATCGCAACCATGTCTGAAAAGTAGGAAACATGTTTTCACTCTACCTGGGAATTGAACCCGGGACCTCAGTCTTGGCAAGCGTTTCCACGCTATTTTTATTTATTGATGCTTTAATAATTTGTATAAAACTAAGAATACATTTAAGGGTTATTTACACCATTTTTGATTAGGGAAATAGCTATATCCATTTAGGGGGTTTGGGGCCACAAATAATAATGATCACCTTTGAACTCTACATAACTAACATTGCATAATCTGAAAAAGCGCAAAGTTTTAGTATCTCTGTGACATATGTACACAAAACCAAATAATAATTCAATTTGTTAGATACTACTTAAAAAGTCTGTGAACTTGAATGGTTACTCCATTCAAAAGTTTGTGTAAGGTTTCTGAATGTTATATTCCATGTATGTTATCTATACTAATATTATAAAGCTGCAGAGTTTGTTTGTTTAAACGCGCTGATCTCAGAAACTACCAATCCGATTAGAATAATTATTTTTGTAATAGATAGCCACATTTAACGGGAAGGTTATAGGCTATTTTTTACTCGACGCGGGTAAAACCGCGGAGCGCTGCTAGTTAAAAACATAAAATGCAAGCTTTATTGACACGATAATAAAATGAACGTGTAGCTTTTGGGGTGCCACGTTTGCAGCGACAGCGATAGTGATATTCTTGAAAAAGAACATTGAATAGCTCTTATTTACTACGATCTCTATCTCTAACTGCCACACTCCCCTGAACCTTGTGTTCTTATTTAATTTGTGTCAGTTACTTGGTATCAATTATTTAGTACCCACCGTTTATCGCTAATTGAAATTGCTTTTAACTCTATACTAACAAAAAATATGTGTGTATTTTTAAGTAGGGTGAAGCAACAAAGCACACCCTTTCGTATTTCAATTATATATATTAACCGATAGCAACCCGTCTTTGTAGTCGGGGTAGGTACTTCTTAAACGGCATAATTGGCAGATTAATAATAAGATACTTTAATAGGAAGCTGCCGCGATCTGTTGTGCGCCTCTAAAGCGATGTTAATTTGCTAATTACGCAACAAATTAAATAATTTAAATGAGTCTCATGTACAGTTTGAGCTTCATTTACATGTAAGTGCTTCGGTACTTGTTACTTTGGTTCATTTGACTTATTATAACAATTCTTTGGGTTTCGGGACCTTTGGGCTCGCAATTAATTAATTCAAATGTATTTATATCAGTAACATTTCCTTTAACCTTTGAAATTCCACGAGGATTTGTTCAGTGTAATTATGAAACTTATATAACGGTAACATTTTAATTTTCTAAAGACCGCCTAATTAAGAGCTCCGTAGAAAAAGCCCAACTTTAAGCTAAAATCAATAATCTGATCGTGACCTAAAAACTCGAACGCCAAAATTAATTAGGGACGTGTTCAGGGGCCCTCGAGAACTTTGTTCATTCGCCGAGACGATAATAGTTGTCACGTCTCGGCGAGTTCGTCAGTCGATCAACAAGTTTTGTGAGGCTCGCAGTTGGTAAGACAACAATGTACACCATTACTGGTACAAAAGCCAAAACTGGAGGGCCATCCTGGCAAGACGGACACTTGACGGGAGAGCAGTTAGTCACAAGTTATCGCAGCTCCACCAGTTTAACTGGAGAGCTCTCCGTCAGTTCCGAAGGTGCTACGTGCCTCGGATGCCGGCCAACTTGCCTCACTTGATCTACGTTGGATTCCAACAAATTGTTATCACTGAGCTTACATAACCCAACTTTTACACTTATATTTTCATCAATATCCCGTATATTCGGTTTAGTACGCAATATATTTGGTAGAATATTTTACCTCGATACGGTACCCACACGAAGAGTAACGACAACATTTTGTAATCTCAAATACTCATAAAGATATTGCCGCTATTACCGCAATGGCATTGTTATCATGCTCCACCTGTACTCTTAAACAATATCATAAATATGCATACATTTTTAATGAGCCTCCCTCATGTAGACGTAATTACGCCGTAAACCACAACATCGTTGTACGCACTTGATAATAAATGCTTTATACTTCGATGGTTTAAAACGGAGCTCGGAGGTGGAATGTTCGGAGGCGGTATCGAACAAAGAGGAAGAGCGGGGGGGCGGGCCGAGGATCAGGTAACGGCGGATAGATACAGCTTTGTCATCGGAATTACTCGATCCCTGTAACAAAGTAGCGGCCGCGTATTAAATTACCCGCCGCCATCGCTCACCTGTCGGGCCGGTGGTGTCATCAGCCGGGCCGGTGGTGTCATCAGCCGCCGCCTCCAAATTGAACTGTCTCGCGCTACGTTGACGGATCGACGATCGACGCTTAAACCCATATTATACGATGACGTATGTAATCTACAAACTTAGGTACACAAAGCGGCTTAGTTTAGAATTTACATGTAATATCACGTAGTCTTGGCAGGCGATGTTACATATGCTTATCTGAATTCAATCTACAGATTTCCGCTGTCGTCTTCTTGAAGCTTTCACATCCAATATTCGTTCGGTATTTTGATATTTGAATGAATAAATATTTATATTACGTTGTGTTTTCGTTGAAATGAACTCAATAAAGGCAAGGTTTAATAATTATTAAGGGCGATTATTAATGCCTATTGACAGCTTAAATTAAGGGCCTTGTTCTGTAAATTTATCGTTTTCATTGTCCCTTTTGTAATTACCCTCCCACTTTATTAATATTACTAATGTTCATAAGGTATTTGAATTATTTATTTATATTATTGACTCTCGGGACTATTGCTGGCATTTATTGTTCGTAAGCTGCAGCATTGGAGTTTAATAAAACAAAAGTTATTATTGCTTCAGTTCGTATTGTGCAAGTACACTGACTTTGTAGTTTTTAAGTATCAAAATACGTAATACCTATCTCAGTACATACGAGTATTAACTTGACATTGCTGACAAGTACGAATCTAATTGAATTGGAAACCTAACCTTCTAAAAGTATTAAAAACTCCCATCCAAAATACTTTCGCTGCAAAGTTAAATTATTCAATATTTGCAAATATTAAGTATTCCAATCAACGTAGAGTAATAATTTTGAGTAAAAGACTGCACGGTGGGAATTTTAATGAGATGTAGATCGTTATTTACCGGACCCTAGAGGTCACAGGGCCCGATATGTTTCCGTAATGAGGACACAAAAGGATTCTGTTACAATTTACAGATATGAGGAATATTCGCTTCGAAATCAAATCATTGTTGATTACTCGCCTGTGGTGCACTGCGATCGCTTTGAGGGCTTTGAGTATCAACTGACATAGGAACTCATAGTTCGGTTGAGTTAGTTATTTTTTCAAAGTATCTGTTTGCTGGCCAGGTTTCATTTGTTTTGTTTTAATTGTGTCACCTGCAAAGCTATAAAACTACAAGTTAATTACGTAGTGACTACGAGTATATTAATTATTGTAATAAGCAATACTTTGGTATAGTTATGTTAGCAATAACCTTATATCTATAATTAGAGGGTTATATTAGGGTAATAATCGTAATTTATTACCCTAATCAAACGTCGATCAAAAATATTTTTTTATGTTAATAATAAATTTCTTTATACAAGCCTTCAAAATGAAAATTGTAAAGATATCAAAACAGTAATTTTATTTTACAACTCTGCTATAAATTTCACTTTATTGTGGCGTTGTAAAGAGTAGGATAAAAGATATTGCTTTCTCTATGGCAACACCATAGAGGAAAGCGTGTTCGAATGTATTCTGTTTTAGTGAAGTTGCCGGGTCATTTCGCTTGGTAGCCAGATGGTACTTCCATGATGTCAACATGAGTACGTACTTTATTATACAACCTTTGTACAGCCTCTTGGCGCTTTTATTTTAATTCAATTGCAGGCGTATTGTTTGTTTATGAGTGATCTTTAAATGACAGAGCGTTCTTTTTTGATTGTGATTTGTTTTTTATTACGTGATATTCTCATTTTGAATATCGAAATAAAAGTGGCTGGATGTATTGTCAGAATTAAATAAAGCAAAAGGTTTAATAATTAAGAAATTGAAAAAAAAAACAAACAAGAATTTTACGAGTACTCTCCAAGTAAATGTTGCGTTTATCTACTTTCGTTTTACAACTTTGTTTATGTCTACTAATGTTTTAGATTTGATGTTTTTCCTTATTGGAGTGATACGTAATGAATTCTGATCCATATATTTCATACCATAAGTGTTACGGCATACATAAAAACTTTACTCGTTAGCTTTTCGGAGCGATAGGTTACGATACGTTGGGGGAATGTTTTAGAAAATTTTGAGAAATTACTCTGTTACTTTTCACTTATTATTTGTATTAAATGATATGCCTAAACCATGGTACTGGTTCGTAAGCTTATTTGACTAGAAAAATATCGAGACTTGATAATACTCGATGACTTTTCCTTAAGCCAACAATGATTGTTGTGTGATGACCTAGTTAGGTGACAGTAATGGCTGTTTAAAATAATGTATTACTCTTAAAATTAAAAAATAATGTATTATTAAAATAATGCCCTACTCAGAGACTTTACCGAAATTAAGTAATTGATGTATTATTATTATTACATGTCAAAAATCACTCTTTAACATCTCTTAAGGAATTATTAGACTCTTTAAGTGCGTCAGTAAATACGATTTTCTATTCTTTTTGATTACAAAGAAGTACGATTTGTGATGTTTGTATGTTTGGGGTAATGTCCAGAACAACCAGTCCTATTTGAATTTTTTTTTGTATTGGATAGTTACATTCCAGAGCAAGGTTAATTTAGTCTTTATTAATAGTCTTTTAAACAAAAATTAACCGTTATGTCTGTTTCTAAAGGGAACAGACATAACGCAGACAAAACCGGGGCGCTGCTAGTATTTAATAAAGAAATTGGTTTTTGATGAGTAAATAACGTTAACTTCAGATAACTTACTACGACTGGCTATAACTATATTTTATTATGGAATAACATTGGCCTGTTAACTATTACTGGTACAAGTATTCAAATACGATATTTATGGCATCCCCCGTATCAAAGGCACTCGTCCTTGACTTGCCTTGAAATAATCATAATGTCTGCGACAGTTTTATTGTTCTTGTTCATTAATTAGATCAATTTTAATTGTAATTATGAATGTCAAGGTTGGTGCTAGGAGACGACGTCGCCATGTTTATAGTTCGGTATTTGTCCTTCGTGAGAACTAACAGTTTGTTCAAGTAATATAGGAAGTAGGAACAAAGCGGATTGTAACCCTTCATTGTTATTAAGGGATATTTGTTATCCTTACCCTAGTTATGTAAGAGGAAAAGTAGCTGTGTTTGTGACTGTTAGCCGGTCACCACTGAACTAAGGATCTGATTTTGACGAATTTTAGCAATGACGCAAATTAGATTTTCCTCCTAAAATTTTTACATTATTTTAACGTGCTTTGTATCAAGAAGTTTTTTAGATTTAGTTAGCGTTTCATTTGGAGCGGAAAGGAAATTTGTGGAACTCAAATAGACCAATCACAGCGCATTTAAACTGTCAAACACAAATGTCATGTTTAAATCATGACTAAGTCATAATCTTTAAGTGCGTTATGATTGGTCAATTGAGCTCTACACAGCTCTGCTCCGCTTACATGAAAACGCACCCTTAGTAGGTATACAAATAAGGCGCTAGCGAATTCTAAAGAAGCAAAAAGTATGAAAAACATGTGTGTTGTAGGCTCATCCTCATTAGAACGTGTTATGTGGAACTTGACATTCCAAAGCTTGTAAATTAGCTTTATAAAATAAGATATTCTCCCTAGCAATATACAACACATTATATTTCTTGCCATTAAACATTTTCAAGGTGTACAATAACTTGAAAATTAATGTGATTCGAAGTTTACACGAGGAAAATAAATCTTGCCAAAAACGGAGTATAAAATGTACCTCGCATTCAACAGTTCAACGCTAAACATTTTTCGAGGCACAACTTTTATATATAAAACAGGCAACTAAAAATTGAGATTAGACCCAATTCTTACTTGGTTTATAAAAAATATAATATATTTTGGAGGAGGAATCCATTAAAGTGTAAGGTATGATTAATTACTGCAATAACCGTAGGTACTTCTCGTTACGGGGTGATTCTTACCTTTGTTATTGCTTTGGCAAACTTCCAATGCAAACAAAACTAATGAAGCACTGCGATTTTGCATTTTGCATAATGTTTTTTAATTACCTGAACATTGTTATTTAACTACAACGAATGTACCTAATGAGGATTAGAGACCAATTAAATTAGTCCTGGAATCAGATATAGAATATTGATATAGAATATGGAAATAGAATATTGTTTACGAGTTTGGTAGACTGAGACTAATTGGTAGAGATAGCACATAGTTCTGTTTAAAAACTACCTTGTGCCAATTTTGCTATAACCAATTAAAAGATGCCACGTTCAAAGTCAGCTTGGAGACACGTAGCAAAGTCAGCTAGGAGATTCGTAGCAAAGTTACAATCAGATTAAAGGCTACGTCTTAGCTATGTTGAATGTATGGAGATTTTAAGGCTTTTAATTTACGTAGCCAGTTTCGAGACTCGAAGCCATGTTCGTAGCCTGTTTAGAGACTCGTAGCAGAGTTCGTAGTCAGTTTGGAAATTCGTAGCAAAGTTTGTAGTCAGTGGATTTAATAAAGAAACTAAACTAAGTATTTGGGTTAATGTTTTATGTAAACATCAATCATTTAAGGACTACCATATTTCAGTTTTAATTACATGCTTATGAAAATAGTGAATCATACTGAGAACACAAACATGAATTAAAAAAATCGGAAACGCAAAAGATTTTTTTATGAAAGACAAATAAAAAAAGCGTGTTTAAACCAATTAAATCTACTTAAACGCATCCTAAAAACATAAAATATCGTTACCGAAAATAATATATTCTCAATTCGTTAAATTAATTAACCGTCCAATAAAAACACAAGGGAAACACAAACGGGTCTGCCCATATTCATTTCATGTGCAAACATACCGTACATCTTTATTACGGAACCGTACATTTGTACGTATGTATGTTAAGATATACGAGGTGAATATTTCGCTTCAATCTCGTCAAGGCTAAAACAAAGCTACGAGGCTCTAGGGGCTCCTGTGTCGTAATGTGACGAATGGCCATTCCGGTAACCCCTTTAATTTAATACCTCTCCCCAATACTGCGGGTTTCGGTAAACTATTTCACCGGGATTACGTGTGGTGGCGTACTGTGTACGTGTAGCTCCGAACATCCTGTACTACTTGTTGGATTACAAAGCCAACGCCATACTAGTTGGCAATGCGACAAAATAAGAACTAATTCACATTTCAAACTCATACGATTTCACACATTATAGTTAAATGAATTAGGACTATATTGCGAGCAAACGTACGTACTTTAAAAAAATCGTACCTGACGTTTCGAGCGAATTAAACCACTCGTGGTTACGGAGGACTAAAAAGTATTGATAGAAAGTTTGAAAGATCTAATTAAGTAGATACAAACAATATTTCTGCAATTAATAAATTCCATTATTTATGTCGCATCCAATGCCCGTTTTCGTAGAAGTAATTAGTTTGCCTTTGTTGTGTGTTTATCGCCAATGGCCATAACAGCTTCTGTTTAATAATATGTAACAATGTGATTAAGTAAATAGGTATTATGTAATACTAGCAGCGCCCCGCGGTTTTACCCGCGTTGTGCCCGTTCCCGTGGGAATTTCGGGATAAAATGTAGCCTATAGCCTTCCTCGATAAATAGACTATCTAACAGTGAAAGAATTATTCAAATCGGTTCAGTAGTTTCTGAGATTAGCGCGTTTAAACAAACAAACAAACAAACAAACAAACAAACAAACAAAACAAACTCTTCAGCTTTATAATATTAGTATAGATAACTGTATATTCGTAGGTGTTTAGACTAGTGTGTCGCGTTGCAAGCAGTAATTGCGAGTGTTTGTGTTAGGTTTAATTAATTAATGTCGCTCTAATGGTTAAGGCGTGATTAAAGTGCAATGCAGTGTTACAAGATGATGTTTTTGTTGTGTTGTTGTTTTGATTAGATTTTGTTTTCATTTGTTTTATTAAGAGAAATACCAAGTTTTATTTATCATTCATTCATTCATTTCAGTGGTCAATCCCCAACCCTGGTGTCAGAGTTTTTAGACCGCCTAAAGGCCTCCGACATAGTCTGACGATTGAAACAACCGGGACTGACTGTTTAACGTCACTCCGATGCACGGTAGCGCCCTCTTTATTTTTATAAAGATAGTCATAGATGTTTGTTTATGAAAACGGTTTTTCTATATTTAAAACTTTAATAAAAATGGCGGTAAACTTCGATAGATTCTCGTTAGTTTACCCAACATAGTTTTTAGTTAGATTTTTAAATCAAGAGGAAAAATATAAGAAAGAAAAGTTACGCTAAGATATGAAAAGATATTGCAGTGAAGGATTTAGAGCAGGATAAAGAAAGGAAGAAAGTTTTTTTAATCATGTTAAAATTCATGGGAGAGCAAATCCCGGTATCTTGGGGCCCTCTTCACCGCACAGTGACAGTTAAAATCTACTAAAGCCGAAACTTGTATTGGACGGAGGAGTCTTAAACCTTTTTACTTTACTACGATGCCCACACGACAACGAAATGGATTTAAAATGAAAGGGTGCCTTTTAATATAATATATGGATATCTGTAAGAGAAAACCGTAAATTATATACCCTTTTTATACACTTTATGGTTGTTTAAAGCTTTTAATATTAATGTTTATGGTAAACACTGGAGGAAGTAGTATTAAGAGCAGGTTTACTTTGGGTTTAGCTTAAGTGAAGTTTTGTTATGAAAAGGTTTTCAATTTTACATATTCTGCCTTGAATATGGAAGCGATATGTTTTTGATATACATCCAGATTTTAGTTTAAGTAGTTTTGTTTTTAAAATGTTTTTATAACAGAAACGTTTACTAATAGATGCAAAATATCTTGACAAATGTCGCGTTTTGTAAAATGTGTTTAAGTTTAAAACTTTTTTAAATAATTCCTTGTCCGTGTTTGTGTTCGTTATGATGGAGTGTACTTATCTTTTGTTCTTCGAATTGTAAATGAGCTCCGGAAAACTTTAATTAAGTCGCTTATTATAAATACGTATTCTTTTTTGTTAACACATTATTCACTGTCCACTGTTTCTCTTCGGCGATGATAATTTTGAAAGAAATATTAGTCTTTGTTCTTTAAATACTTATTTTATTTTTGTAGAGTTGAAACCTATTTAAAGTAGTCCATTTATTTTAAAGAATTTTAACTTGAGTTTTTATAAAAGATGTACTAAGAATTTGTTGGTACATAATTCTGCCTAATGCATACGTGGTGATTACTCCCAATCCCCTTACTGTACTGATATCTTTAGGAAAATAAGAAGCTTTTGCCCAACAGTGGAACATTACAGGATAAGACTTAACTTGGCCTCATCGCAAATTAAACCGCCGGCAAACGCGGGCATGATCCACCATTAAAGAAAAGGATGGATTATTATTTGATTTAGTTAATAATATTCCATTACATTTTTATAAGTTTGTTACTTTTTTGTAGACACGGGCTAGTCTAGGCAATTACATCATATAACTATATACTCACATGGTGTACAATATATACATCAATCAAACATCGAACATTTTCTTAGATAAAATAGACGAACATTAGTTCCAATACTCCACAGCAAAATAATGACAGCAAAATCTACAACACAACACGCCTAAAATAACCTTATCTTTCTCCAGTATTTCTCCAAAGGAATTTATTTGCAGCAGTTACTTGCCTCTATTTAGGTGTTTCACAAAAGAGGTGGCGTTCGGTCACGGCGCGCTAGTGAATGACCATTCGAGGCCATTAGTAACGTGACCGGTTGTGGCCGCCCGGTAAAAATGACCGGTTAAAACGACCAATACTGTGGTTTACGTTTAACATTGAGTCCGGGCCACGCAACCGAATAGTGCATGCTTTGGTTATTTTTAACGTAATGTTGATGTTTTGTGGGAGTATAAAGTTTTTCGAGCGGTTTTGGGATGTATGTTTGTTGTATGATATGAAAATGGTAATGATCGTGAATTAATGTGTATTGAGTGTATGTAATGATTGAGTACAAATATGTTTTGAACAAAATTACAATATCCATTCAATTCGTATTTCATTTTGATATACGATGAAAAATGAGGTATTGTTTCTAGGTGTTAAAGCCTCTGCACACCCTTTTGGGTTTTACTGTTAACCTAACGACCAATCCTAACCCGCCGGGCAAAGGCGCCTAGCCCTAGGGCCCTTTATACATAACCTTCTGGAAGCGTCTTTTAAATCAAATTCGTTTTAAACCTGTGTGTCTACGAGGTAAGGCTCTGCAATACCGAAACAAACCTCCTTCAGAAGCTTGACCAGAAACCAGAAATTTTGTTCACACCTACATCTATATTGTACGGCCCATATTAATAACGCTTATTAAGAACAGTTTAGCTTTCAAATGGTTTGTCTCTTTCTGACATACGAAATTTTCCGAAGAGCAAAAGAGACAAAACACAGTATAACAGTGTTTAGTGACACCGCGTTTACATGTGTTTAATACATGTGTAGCGGTGGAGTTTCCAATGTATCATCGTTTCTCTATAAATTAATTGTATAATCCATATAATGCACGAGCAAAGCCGAGATGAACATTTCGTCTAGAAATCGTAAATCCGCCAAGATTGATGACTGACCCGCCCCTACCTGCGACCCAGACTTGCAACCCTATTATTAAACCTTGCTTTTTGTCATAAATACATTTGCATAGCATTGCTGGACCCCAAATAGGAAATTTATTTGTTTTTAACCTATACATACTACTCTCAGTTAGATTGGAAGCCTTTGCTCATTAGTGGGACTTTAATTAGTCATTTATTTATTTTGGCAGAGAGATGAGTTGATCCAGAACTGGGATAATACAAAATAATACTTTCCTTTACTTTATTTATCGTCTCGCTTTTAATTTTTTTATCTGAATGAACTAAACACCGCTTTAAAGGAACCGTGACCACGACAGTGCCTCACATACAGTAAGTAGTTCTTATCTACTTCTATCTGTATATATGCGTCTGTATGTATTTAATACTAGCTGTGCCCCGCGGTTTCACCCGCAGCGCCCCCGTTCCCGTGGGAATTTTGAGAATTTTATTCCCTATAAACCTCACGGAGCCCGAGACCTTTCCAACGAATGCAAAACCGTGGAAATCGGTCCAGCCATTCACGCGTGATGCCGTGACCAAGGAAAACGGGTTTCATTTTTATATATATAGACTAACGAAACCATGAATGCTAACTCCTGTTAAAATTGGCTGGGTATGCTACTAAATCCTAGATTTACTATTGCGCCACAATAGGAGTAACAATATTTTTTTGAAATTGAATTGGCAATCAAATGTAATAGCATTATCGGCAATCATAATATTATGATTGCCATTGTGGATACAAAACCTTACCTACGTATCACAAATGACAATGCAGAAATCCCCTCGTAGGCGGCCACCTACGTAATACGTAGCGCGTAGGCGGCTACGCCGTAGCGTGTGGGCGTTCATTCATTTCACTTTCAAAGTTCAAAGGTTTACGCAATAGTTTAAAGAACCGATTGAACGTGACAATTTGGAAATTCAGATCGGCGATTAATTTAATTTTAATTTCGGGACTTGTTGACTATAAGCATAATTAGTTTATGTAATTTACATTGTAAAACATAAAATAATAGAGGAAAGTTATTTAAAGATCAGTAGGGTACTAATTATAACATTTTACATTTTACATTGTTATAATAAAAGTACATTTCCTATAAACGATTTGATTTACCAAATTATTAAGCTATTGCATAGCTTCTATCGCGGGCCTTGAGCGCGGGGACCGAATCCAGAAATTCCGTAACGAAAAAACCTCACGCTCCCCACTAACGCCATCTAGTGATAGAAAAAAAAACTAACGCTCCCCACTAACGCCATCTAGTGATAGAAAAAATAACTATGCAATAGCTTTACCGCGGCAGTCCCCGAGTGCCACACGTCTTTTTTAGGGTTCCGTAGCCAAATGGCAAAAACGGAACCCTTATAGATTCGTCATGTCTGTCTGTCTGTCTGTCCGTCCGTCTGTCTGTCTGTCTGTCCGTATGTCACAGCCTTTTTTCTCCGAAACTATAAGAGCTATGTTGTTGAAACTTAGTGTGTAGATGTATTCTGTGAACCGCATTAATATTTTCACACTAAAATAGAAAAAAAAAAAAATTTTAGGGGGGTCTCCCATACTTAGAAATGAAAAAAATATTTTTTTTTTTCATCAAACCCATACGTGTGGGGTATCTATAGATAGGTCTTCAAAAATGGTATTGAGGTTTCTAATATCATTTTTTTCTAAACTGAATAGTTTGCGCGAGAGACTCTTCCAAAGTGGTAAAATGTGTGTCCCCCCCCCTGTAACTTCTAAAATAAGAGAATGATAAAACTAAAAAAAATATATGATGTACATAACAATGTAATCTAACACCGAAAATTGGTTTGAACGAGGTCTAGTTAGTAGTTTTTTTTTTACGACATAAATCGTAAACCGCAAAAAAATACTGATTATTCATTCAATAACTCAAATGTAAATAAAAAAACATTTATTTCAAGAACTTCTTTATTATGTTACTCGCTGCTACGGAACCCTTCATGGGCGAGTCCGACTCGCACTTGGCCGCTTTTTTTTATACTTAAAAATCATTTAACTTCAATATACTCGAGATTCTTACAACATGTTGCATACAAGGAACAAAGGAAAATGTAACAAAAAGTTTGCAGCAAAGCTTCTGAGAGACTGTCCAGTGAAGGTCAAAGACTTCTAAATATCAGCTCAAGTGGCTATCGTTTGGCAAAGTTAAGTGTCCATCGTAACGTTGAGTACAAAAGTGATAGTAATAAACGACGTTTTATCTTTATCGTCTCGAGGTTGGATATAAAACTGAAAAGTTTAAAGTTGGATGAAAATTATTTTAAAAGAGAACAAAAATTTCATTCAACTACAATATTGCAAAGATAAGTATGTAAATACAATGACGCTAAGAAACTATCGAGTTTTGTGTTAAAACAGTATTTTACATATTGTTGGTGGTTGGTTTCTACATAAATTATGAAATGGAAATAAATATGTACAAACCTACCTTATGTATTTTTAATAATTCAATAAACGTAAATTAAAAGCAAATAGTTATTGCAGTACCTCTGTTTAACCCGACAGCTTATAGCAAACGTCGTCGTGTTTTGTTCATGGTAAACATATATATTTATCCACTAGCAGTGCTTTGCGGTTTTACCCGTGTTGTGTCCATTCCCGAGGAAATTTTGGAATGAAAACTACTCTATAACCTTTCCGTTGAATGTGGCATCCATTACAAAAATAATTGTTCAAATCGGATTGGTAGTTTATGAGACTAGCGCGTTAAAACAAAACAAAACTTTATAATATTAGTATAGATTTTTGCGAGTGTCAGTACATCACTTATCGTTTGAAAAGTTCAAATTTAAAAAGCGTATCCGATCCACGCTCAAGGTTTTCTTCAAAGATATATTCAAGTTACAATGATTTTACAAGTACTACTTACCTTTGACGTCACTTGTCAAGCATCGTGCTTTGGTGTCTTAAAATTGAGAGACACTTGATCGTACAGCAGACGATTATTATCGCAAAATGAACTTTAAAATCAATACAAATAAGAATAATAATTGTAAAGCCTATTACATAAAACTGCAAAGTAAATACCTCTGCTAGTGAAACTACAGTGACTCATATAAGACGTAATATTCGCTCACATTACCTTAAATCTGATACCACAATAACAATGATTAAGAAACATGCTTGCCTTCGCCCTAATAGAGTAATACCATCAAGTCGTTCGCCTAATGCGATCGCGCAAATTGTTTCAATCTACTTCGGTCACCAAACGAACACTGTCTCAACACTACTGTCGATTGTAACACCTAATTAGGTGACAGCTGTTGTCACTCGCCGAATGCTGCCGACTATTCTATGGAGAATACCAAAGTCATAGCCGTTGTATATAATGAATATAATGATATGTACGTATATGGCATACGGTATTCAAAGTCAACGTATTAAGAATATGGTAGTCATGTAGGCTCATGGCGTAGTTTGACTATGGAATGTTAGTTCATTGCGATTGTTAACTAACGTGCAGTTCGGCCCCTACTTGGATGGGTGGCCGATAGTGGCATTTCTATCTGAGCGGTACCGTGCTTCGGAGGGCACGTTAAGCAGTCGGTCCCGGTTGTATCAATCGTCAAACCATGTCGGAGGCCTTTCGGCGGTCTAAAAACTTTTCACACCAAGGTTGGCCACTAACCTGCTCGAAATGTATGAATGAATGAATATGGTAGTCATGATCAAAGTATGTAGAATGTGGTATTCGTATGTTGGTGTAACGACTTTACGAGTATTTATTATAACCAAAGCTCAAGAAAAAGTATGTAGAAAATATTAAAATTAATATGGAAGTATACACGTACGTGGTTTGTGGTATCTTATGGTGGTGACACATTTCTTGTATGTTTGGCGTAATTGGCAATTACCTTACCACGTCATGCGGTATGTTAATATTAAAAACTAGCAGCGTCCCGCGGTTTTACCCGCGTTGTGCCCGTTCCCGTGGGAATTTCGGGAATTTTTTTACATAAAAACCTTCCTCTTGAATCACTCTACCTATTACAAAAAACCGCATCAAAATCCGTTGCGTAATTTTAAAGATTTAAGCATACAGACAAACAGACAAACTAACAGACAAAAATAGCGACTTTGTTTTATACTATGTAGGTATATGAAGTTGTACACTATCAAAATGTCTCTATTTTTACTGGAATGCTTTATTGAAAACTCCTAAAAAAAGTTATTAACAATTACTTTACTTTTTACTCAGAAAAATATTCAACTCATCAGATTAAGTTACATTGCCGCTTTTGGTTTTAATAAAAGTATCTACGAAAGAAAAATGTATTATAGCTACAGGCTGTACTCGTAATATTTAGCGTTATTACGTTTCTTATTGCGTTAAATGAATTATTTTCGGCGATTTAATAACTCAAAGTAATTCAGCTGCTCTTAAATTAATTTGGAAGGTGGAAGTTTTATTTACGTTAATACTTTTGGATTTTTACTCTTTTCTAACGCAACATCAAAAACCATTTCAACATTCAAATTGCTTGTATTGTTAAACAACAAGACAGACAAATAACTTACTACGTAACAATAGATTTCAAAACTCTCTGAAACAAAACACAATCGAAATTCAGGTTGCTACTGTTTTTTGTAGGCGAGTGGAAAAAATGAACAAAGAACTCCTATGTCACAATATTTTATGAATACAAGAGGGTTGAGGTTAGACTCATTCTATTAGAAGATAGGAAAACAAATGTCGGGAAAAAGATATACAGAACAAAGCCGGGTTATTTCCACTATTTACAACTTTAAAAAACAATCCTTCTTTTTTAAGTTTGTCGCAGTCGAACTAGGCGGATCTACTTTAATTGGTTGGTTTGTTTTAAGACTACTTGAACATCTTGACTACTACAAAGGTAAGCCATCATTCATTTCCAGAACGTTAGTGGCCAACCAGTACCATAACATAATATACATATTAACTCTCATAATATCTACACGAATTTGAAATAAACAGTTTGCCTAGAAGGCCTTATTAAGATAACCAGCTTAATGAATATTGTATGCGATGCGATGCATGCCACCCCTGAACGCAACCCTCATTCATATAGCACATGAATAGTTCCAAACATACGATTGTTGAGTAAACAGCTATCGGACGTTTTGTCCGAACTATTCAAATATTTTATTTAGTTTCAACATTTGTTCAACATTTATTGAACGTTGCAGATTGGATTTTCGGTGTAGGTTTTAGATTGATATATTTGGTATTGCTCTACGTATTTTTGGATACAGATTTTGTGGAAATAGCTACGCGTAGCGATTGACCGAGTTAACGAGTTTAATAGAATGCGAACGAGCGAGCAAGTATTTTGATATTAGTGACGATTGTGTTTTATTGAACTTGCTAACTCGCTACTCGTCAACCCTATAATGGCAGTTATTAATTTACGTCATTGTTCATCTGTCATGTCAAACAGTTATTTAAATCCATTTCATGGACAAGCGTCAACTATTCAGTAGCAAAACCTCTCCATATAATTTGGGCTAATATAAACATTTGACCTTTACGTTGTTATATCTATGTAGGTAATAAAATACGGGCTAAAGTAATTAGAAATCTGGAGCAGTCTTTCGTGAACGTTCGTGCATAATAATAGGATTTCCTCCAAATGCAGTTTGCGAAGGACTCCGACATACTGTCGGTCGGTCATGGTCGTTTTGACCTTTGACTTTTGCGTGTAACTATTGCGCAGATGCACCCACACACCGACGGTTATTCCATCGAAATTCGGTTAAAAATGGCCAATTATACTAATTGTTATTTCCTAGAAAAAGGCGAAAGAAGTAATTTTCTTTAGAAGTTAAAACTCGCCATAGTTTGCCTTCATTATAATTAAATAAATAAGTTGTTATTAATTTAATAACTGGTTTACTGTAGTACCTTTGTTTCAGATTAACTGAAGAGTTCTTAGTAAAGGCCTTATGGGAAATACTGATTCGAAGTACCCACATAATAAATGAAGGAAAAAAATGTTCAAAACTTACCTGGTTCCTTCTTCACGTTCTTGTCACCAATAACAGATCACCAAACACTCTCAGTACAAACTGCCGATCACCAAACATTTGTAATTTACTCACTTGATTTATAACTGCACAGAACTGTTATCATAGAAGTTAGTCTCTCAATAGGTACAACAAATGATAACGGGTCACAAACCAAACTAATCGAGAATGTAATAATGTGCTACTGTGTAGGTAGAATGAAAAATTATCATACTTGTCGATTTTGACTTATACTATAATATACAACGTAATTCCGCCAGTATTGTTATTTCGGACACTAGACATTTTAAATATAAGTGTCATTATAATCCTTTGACACAAAAAATAGACAAACTATGTAATAAAGTGTAAATGAACTTTAAGAGTATGTACTAATACAGTACGTAAACCAATAAATTATTACAGACAGTTATTTATAACGTCCAATACAACATCATATCAATAATTGAGTCGATTCAATTAATCTGTCAGAAATATAAGCGTATATACTGACACATTACAAGGTAACTAAGGGAAAACGTTCTATCTCACCTCAGTTGTACAAATAATTACTATTGAACAAATGGATGTGTCACGCGGAATTGCACCGTGTTAAAGTCCTGTGGGGGGTGATGTGGAAACCTTGTTATTTTTCCTGTTAGAGCCTGTGCACACTTTAATCCAGACAGTCTTTAGACTGTATTCTGGTTTATTCATTCATTTCGGGTAGGTCAATGGTCAACCCTGGTGACGGAGTTTTAATCCGCCTAAAGGACCTTCCGACATGATCTGACGATTTTAATAACCGGGACTGACTGCTTAACGTTTTCTTCTGGTGTATATGTCAAAAGTTGTTACAGAAAAGACATCAGACACTCAAAAAATTAGAGACTCAGTTTTTTATCTAGTACTCGCTCCGTTACATACTTTTTTGTCATTTTGACTAAATAATTGTTCCGTTAAGTGCCTAAGGACAGACCTGCCTGTGTCAAATACCTGATTTTAAAGAATATCCAGTCTATAAACTGTCTGGTCTGCGACGGTCCTTACGAGTGCGCTATTTATTTAGGAACAGGTGCGGTGTGTTAGTGTTTACGTCGAAGCATTTTTTATTTGGCATCGCATCAATCGGGTCATATACCCGCGCTGCGGGTCAAAGATCCCCGTGATTGATATCGGGATGCTGAACGGTCGAGGCCGAACGATTTATGGTCCAACCAAAAACTTCGTATTTAGATTACGTAAGGGGTGTTTAGAGGTGTGTTATTTTTATTAAAAGTTCTGACTTGGGGCGGCTCACACAAGAACTTTTAAATACCTAAATATGTTTGAGAAACTGTTCGCTCGTGTTTTATTGTGCATGAAATAGAACAATACTTCAAACGATTGTCATTTTTTTATTAAACATATTAAGCACTAAATAGATTTATGAGGTCTTATGTAATCTGTCCTTAATGTCTCAGGTTGTTCTCTATTCGTGTGAATGTACCTATTCCTATTTATCCGCCGCGTCGTACATAAACCGATTTCAAATAAAGTTGTTAGTTCTCATTAAAACTTAGTTTGAAATCGAATTACGCTTTAAAAACTTCGATGCTTTATTTTTCAATGAATTGTCATACATCATTATCGTACTTTGCGTGCGCCAGCTGAATGGAATTGGAAGAAAAATGGAATTTAATTAAACACATGATTATTTTGCTTAATATTTTATTGAAGATTTAGGTACAATGGTAAACTTATTAAAAGTATTTATGAAGATATTTACATAATTTTAAGGTAACATTAAGATTTGAAGATAATACTTTATAGAATCTCATAATCGTTAAAGTTTTTAAAGTAAATCAAACAATTTTCAAGTTTCGTAAATATGACATTTGAAAATAGTATAAATATTTTTATTTGAAAATAAATAATCTTTAAACAATATCATGCTATAAAATTATTGCCCTAATCAAAAACTCTACGGTTTATGAACGTGCACAACATTCAACAGTGATCAAAATATCTAATTATCTAAAGAATCACTTAAAAATTACTTAGTTAACTTAATGAATGAGAAACCTTAGCTTAAACTTAGTCTAGATTGATATGCTTGATATTCTTGCTTCGTCACTATTTGTTGAAATTATTTTTTTGCATAAATATTATAAAAACGCATTATTTTATTTATTTAAAATAGTTGTATCATAAATACAGACTAATATAATATTTGTAAATACTCAAAAACGTAGCGTGTAAAATTATGTATCTATTTGTTGTTTATCAAATGAATTTTCATTTGCGATATGTTAATTGATTTTATATATTTTGTGTTATAAATTATGATATGTAAAATTGCAAAGCACAGTTCACTCAATAAGCGAGTGATCCTAAACTATGTCGATTATGGTCGCAAATATGATTTTACATTATCCTTGTTCCTGATATCTTCTGTAAGCAAAGAGGCCTTTGCACAGTGTTGGAACATTATGGATAAATAGTTTTGTTTAAATACTTTGAAGTATATCGGTCGCCAAGCGCAAAGCAAACACTGCCTTTCTGAAACTATTACGGCGTATTTTCGTGCTCTCTATTGTGAACATCTGGATAGCCTTAGGATACTACTTATACGACCTTATCCATATTTCGTTCATCACTTTGCTCTATAAGGTTTATTGGCCAGAGGTTCTTAGTGCAGAAGGAATTAATTTGCAGTGCCCTAACAGGGTGTGATGTATTTACATTATGGCAAATACATAAATTCGAATTTGAATAAAGTTCCAGAAATATCAGTGTCCAATGACTCTTATCTCTCAGCCAAAAGTTAATGCTCTGAAGTCCTAACTCAGCAGCAAGCTGCAGCCAAGTCCTACCAAGAAAAACCAATACTGCATCATCAGCGGTAGTAAAAACATTTCCTTTAACTAGAGATAATTGACACAAGCCATTTATGTCGATCAGGAAGTGACTTGAGCTGAGAAAGAAAGTATTTTTCAAATGGGAATGCGTACATTCACATGTTACCGAGTTCAAAAAAATTCTTTCGGTGTGTTATATATATAATAATATAATAATTTTGTATAGATATGTATATGATATTTTACTTCATTTATTTATATACTCGTATATATATAATTTTTGCAAGTAATTTCAACAAACAGCGACAATTTCCCAACAAGTGCGGTTGCATCTCCTCCGTCTGGTCCATACTACATGATCGACCAATTAATATGTATAGAATTAAATTTCATTACATCATATAGTGCTCTTACTATAGGACTCATAAAAACGTATAAATTTTCGTTGACTTTGAAATTTGGATACTTGGAAGCAAATTATACTATCTACTTAAAAATAATCATTTTCATGTCAATTAAAATTATTCAATGTTGGTTAAGATGTTAAGGGATCGTCGTCTCGCGTATTACCTATGGACATTTAATGCTAAATAGGTATTACTTAGACTTATTCAACTAACTCTTCAGTCTTGGACGTTACACTTATATAGAAATACTTCTAAAACCCGCGTCGAATTTATATTGTATTCTCTCCATATTTTCAATTAATTTCTGTTAATCAACAACAAAATGTAACACACATTATCAGTTAAAATTTTGAAAATAATTCGAGAGACAGCTAATATACCTAAATTAAAGTTTCATTTGTTTTCTTTACGTAGTATCTAGAGCTAAGACAATTGATATGTCGATTGTTAAGGTGTAATGTTGAAAGATTAGTACATTAGGTATATTTTCAAAGGACAGGTATAATCTAGAAACAGTATTAGCACATTCACTAAACGTAAACACGTAAGACGAACACGGCCAAAACTTACAACATTTAAAATAGAAAGCGAAAAATTTACAACATTCATACATATCACTTACGTCTATAAAATTCACTATTACCTAAAAACAAAATTATCACAAATCTTTAAAAAACTCGTATTCTGTATAATAAACGCTGTAAAATTTAATACAATACTTAATTATATATAAAAATATATTGCTCAGGGTTTCAGTGGGTCGGTCTATCAGATCAGTGCGTAATGATTGCCGGTGATATAAATACTAAAACAATATCAACGTGAATTAATAAAACATCAAACTTTACAATTTTCTTGATCCCTCTCGAAATCTCCGCCACTTTCGTTACTTAACTAAACGGAACACAACTACACATAAAACTATATATAAATAAAATATTGTTCATGTCTTATAGTTACGCTAGATGTATACATAAACGATTTAAAAACTTACGAGCTACCGATATGTTTTGATATTAAGATATGTTTTTGATCACATAATGTTTAACCGAGTTCGGTTCACTGATATGTATTCGTTCGTTAGTCTTCTGGCCAGCCGAGGTCCTCCCCAACGAGATCGTAGAACCTCTGATTGTGCTGGATGAAGAACTTCCTCAGCTTGGTGACGACTGCGGGATCCACCCGCGGGTGCTTCCGCCCTTTAGTCTCTCTCAGACACTTGTCAGTAGTGTCGTTTCGTAGACAATAAAATCCCTTTGTTTCGTTGAAGTAGAAGTTTCTTCTTCCTGTTAGAGATTTAAATCAATAAAATAAATAGTCCATTACTATTGTCTGTTCATATTGGCTTTTCCTAATTATACTAGGTAGTGTTAGAGATTTTCTGGAAATCTAGAAATGTAAAATCAGTTTATATCATCCCGATCGTACCAACATTATGATATTTTTTGCCAAGTTCCTGTCTTTACAGTCATGTTCAAAATTAAACATAATAATGACACCATTTCAGAGCAGATGCATAAATCTTACTAACAAAGTATGTAACCTCGTATGTATGTAACCTCCGTCGTACGTAAGTTTTGACCCCCGTTTTGACAAATAATTATGACATCAACGTACGTTTCAATTAATAGTAAAAAATTAATGTAACCTATGTATAATTTTTATTATACATTTATTATAAGTTCGACGGTTTCTAATTCCAAGCGTCTAACAACATAACTAACTAAAATAAAGTTTATTCTCAAAACAGACATTGCTCCAGGAACTTATTATTACAGTAATGGCCATTAGTGGTTCCCGCGCTAACTTTGTTTAACTCAGTCTGTGGAAATAGAAGGAAATCACTGTATTTCTTGCTAATAAAATGAGGCTTAAATTTAAAGTACGTTTGATTTCTTGCCAAAAATAGAAAGAGAAGTATGAATATTTTAATTTGGTTGATAGAAGAAAAATGAACAGAATTTTAAATTGATCTTGTCCATTTTGCTAGCAAAACAGCAAATGTAATTTTAAAAGTAATTTCTCAATTATTGTTGCATAAAGTTTCTGACGTAGTTTTTTAATATGACAATTTTCTTGTTTTTGTTTAAACTTTTAAGTTACGTTTAGTAGGTAGACACAGATCTCTCTCAACCATTCGAACCTAGCTTCTTATAAGAAAAAAGCATAAAGGTTAGTCCAGACATAAAACATTTATATACCTTAACTAGCAGCGCCCCGCGGCTTTGCCCGCGTTGAGCCTGTTTCCGTAGGAATTTTCGAAAATCCTTTCTTAGTGTGCACTTACGTCACTTGAAGAACCTTCCTGCCAAATTTCATGTTTTTAGGTGTAGCGGTTGAGGCTGTGCGTTGATTATCAGTCAGTCAGGACTTTGAATTTTATATATATAGATGATGTTAAATGTTATACAACATGTTCTGTAATCTGGACTCTAAAAGTACATTAAAGCGTAAACAAGTAGATATCTATATTTAAATACTACTTATTCATTCTATTTCGAGTAGGTTCGTGGCCAACCTTAAATACTACAGAAAAATTACCAACCTATCTTATGTTCTATTCCTAGAAACTTCTCGATGCGTCGCAGTTGCGGCACGGGGTCTTCGATCAGAAGGTCTCCATTCACCACCAGGATCTGCTCCCGAGGGAACACTTCGAGCCAGCGATGTAGGTACGCGTGGTACAGAGATATGGCTATCGGCCTGCGGAGTATACTCTAATGTAGTTAGCCAGCGATGGAGGTACGCGTGGTTTGAATATGACCTTATATTTTACCGCGGCATTCCGCATTATCTTAGGAAAGTGAGAGGCTATTCACTGCAGAAGGGTTTTTATGAGACATTTTAAAAGTTTTTTTTCCAAAATAAGTGAAGCATTTAATTGTTTTTTTAATTATGTAATGGCATGAAATATACAATTTAATTAATTAGCAAACATGTTGTGATGCTCATAATCTAGAAATGATATGTTATTAATAACTTAAACATACCTATAAGCCACGTTAATAGAACCATCCGGCGATATAGCGAGATGTTCAAAAGGTTTTGTAGCATCTGATATAGGGTGTCCGGATGCCGGCGTGTGCGCGGGTGCAGACGGGGTGGCGCGGCTCCTCAACTGCGTGTAGTCGGATATAGCGCGAGTCACCGGCTCCCTGACTATAAGCAGGAGCCGAACGGATGAGTTCATCGCTCGGACTCTCTCTGGTACCTAAAATACGTATTCATTTTTATTTTTTGTTGCTGCGGCATTTTTATTAACGTTGATGGTTTTACCGCAGGTCATCAGATTACTCCCAAAAATCTTTGGTAGAGTACACAAAATCCAACATCAAAGTGTCACGTAATCAAATAAATGGAGCTCACGCGTTCTCTAACCAAAAATTTTTTTTTCTAAGTATAATAAAGCTGAAGCTCAATTCCATTATAAAATGAACCAATTCAACACTAGGTTTATTAAGTCTAAATTCCATCTCCAATTTTCAACATTTACATCACGCGCGAATGAAACTTAATCAGAAAACCGCATCAAGGAAAGGAGCTAGATGAACCGCCGTGTGAACTGTGCAAAGAAAAGTTAAAAAAGAATCGTACCTCCGGAGTAACGAAGTAACTTGGACTCTTCTCGATAGTGATCTGTCCTTTGAATGACAATGGCATTTTGCTCTTGTACCATTCAAGACCGAGTGCGTAATTTTCATCACGATCGAAAAAATGTACCTCCCCCGAAGCCTTCTGCACCATCGGATGTAGATACAACATTTCCAAAAGCGCTCTCGTACCACATTTGCGGACTCCAATGATCAAAGCCTGTCGAACAAGGGGATAAATTAGTCTTTAAATGTAATCCTTCGATCAAATTGATTAGATGTTTGAACCTTGTCATTTTCATCCCAACAACTAATAACTAACACGAGTTTACCGATAGTTCGAGGGAACTCCGAACTATGACGGTAAACGGTATAATAATGAGAGAAGGTAAATTGCTGTGAAATAATTTGTTTCTCGACAACTATTCTACTACATAATAACCCTTTTAAATCTAATTTAAAACTCATCTCATCACTTCTTTGATAGACTAAAACGGTTCGTCTTATCTAAATATTTCAAACTGTCTGATTTTATTTTGTGGCCGCGGGAGCTAATTGGGTTAAAATTTGGAAACCCATAAATCTCGAACTTTATTCATTACTTTAAAATTTTAATTGGGGTTGTCGTGTAAGTGAATTCAAATAGGAATTTATCAATTTGTTTGAGTGGTTACACTTTTTGCAGCGCATGATTTTTTCTGCTGCCTTTAATGTGTAAACTTTGAACATATTAAAGTTACGTATAAAAAGATACGATAAACCTTCTGAATATCCTTTTGTTTGAATGATACCAATATTCAAAATGATTTTGAAAAACTACGTTTAGTCTATCTCTATGCCAATTTTCGTTCAAAAACTGATAAGTGGTTTTGGCATGAAACAGAAACGTAAATACATTCATCCATAAATCATTACGACTTTAGAGTTGGTACCTGTGGGAGCCTCTTTGCAGGCCGGGGCTGCCGTATCGGCCGGAGTCGTTTCCGGAGCGCCATGGGATGGTTGATAGTCCTGCTATTGCTCTCCTGACTTGCGAGCAGTTTACGACTCTCGCTTGCAGCTGATGCCATGCTTGCAGCCTGCCAGCATCATTTAACATTAGCAATTCATTTTCAATTTTCGCTTATATAGGTAAATGAGCTAGAAAATTTAAAAATATAAAAACTTGGTACGTAAATCGATTCCATTTTTAAAACAAACATTTTAAAAAAATACCTTTCTAGTTAAAAACGAATTTCGAATTTAAATATAGAATCCTAAACGAGCCCGGCGGAGTATAAAGTAAAGCAGGCACGTTTATTTGGTTACTAGGCAATGTAAGCAGAGTTCCGCACAAGAACACCGGAGTAACATCTCGTTTTATTACGAGGGTTCCGTACGTGCCACACGCCACTAAAGACTTTCAAAACACGTATTTTACCTACTTATTACCACTCGGTTTATAAAAATAACATAATGGAAGCATGGTTCGTATAAAATCGAGAGGTTTTCGTTACAATTTTTAGCGCTGGTTCGGAATTTTCTTATTCAGATTTCTTGATTTCGTTTTACTTATTTCTATTTAAAATACGAAGTAGGTAGAATTTCAAACAGTATTTGCAGAGGTAAAATTGCTTTTTTCTATGTAACTTGGTGCAAAGATTTTAGTTTTTAAAGGTTCCTTTTACTATTAAGGAGTATTCGTCAAACGTGTTTGATTTCAAGTAATGCATAAATTATTTCATACTTTAGTTATTTACGATCATTTTTTAATAAGCCGTACTAATAGTATAAGTCTTATTACAAACTATAATGTTATAAAGTATCGTACATTACGTACTATAAAGAATTTTATACGGAGTAAAACTTTAACAGACCGATTATTATGAATCTGAACAGACACACAGACTAACTAACATTTCTTCAATTTAAAGTCTCCAAATGTTTCAACAAACATGCTTTTACTTGCATTTCAACCGACCCACTAACTATGATTGATTAGAGTCCACCCGCCACACCGTGTGCTCGTATATCTATCGTTATCAATCTTAATATCAATACTAAAACGTCTGTCTGTCTAAACGACAATTATATCATGCTGGATCCATACACTTTGCTTTGGTAACCAAGTTACAGTTGGTAATTTAGTAAAACGAAGCTGCGGTACGGGTTGTGAAGCTTCATGCCTAAACACTAGTAAGTAATTAAGTATGTTCGTGTTGGTTAGTGGGCAACCCTGGTGTTGAAGTTTTAGACCGCATCAAGGCTTCCGACATGGTCTATCAATTACAACTGGGCCCGACAATTTAATGTGCCCTCTCAAGCTCGGTAGTGCTCATAAAAATGCCTCTATCAGTCACCATGTAGTACGACATAGACATGTAGTTAGGATTAGAAAGTCTTCTGTTGGAAGAAGACTTATAAACAAACACTGGTGAGTTTCACAGATGTCTAACAGATCTTCTTCTTCATCGAGTGGATGGTCAACCTGACCAATCCTGGCGTCAGAGTTATTGAGCCGCCAAAGGACTCTGACATGGCTCATGTAACGACTACTATCCGTAGAAAGTAACCGGGACCTACGGCTTAGGACGGCGATAGACTGAAGAATTTGAATAAAGTTTTGTTTGCGCCAAACAACTCCCTCTAAAAAAGGTAATTACTATCATGGGTTCTCTTTAAAAATGAATTAAGTCATTAGTAGTATTAATTGATAAATAGGCATTTAATTACTCTAAAACTACCAACACAATAAATAAATTCAAGTATTGTACAAAACCAATTTATTTCGCAGATTATTTAAACAGTAAACTATTTCATTTAAAAAGTAATTAATGTGAATCGTATCGCTTCATAATGATTGTCATCAAATTATAAATAAATGGAGATGTGACCCAATTGAACAAACAAAGCTTATAATATGAATTAGTGTATCAAAGTTATATTAATTTAATTGCAAATGAAGTTAATTAGCAAATAACTTGCACACTGACGTTAATATAAGTTAACTTAATTTATGATATTATAATCATGTATACTTTTCATATACATAAGTACTCGTATATCTAGTGTCTACTTAAGTAAGTATTTAATTTATAATTAAGTTATTCATGAAAATAAAATCACAATGAGTTTAATAAAACAAATAAAATACATTTCAATCGATGATTATGTTTCATAGCTATCAATAAAGGAGCTCTTTTTCTTCTTCTCTTATTAAAACGAAAACGAAAAGTTTTTTGATCCTGTTTCTGATCTGTGATATCGTGTTTCAAGCGGGTTAAAGTTTCAAAAGAGTTTGATTTTAATTAGAATTCGTATTTTTATGGTTTCGCTAAGTATCTAGTGAACAAAGGAGTAAAAAATCTAGTTACACTTGTTAATGACGTAATTTCATTGACGCCCGTACTTAGAGATGTCAAATGCTTCCTTAGTAGAGATTTAATGAGTGACTTTGACATGCAATGCATGAAAAATCACGTAAATTAGGTAAAACTCGATTTAATGGATGTCACTGAGTGCGGCAGTGAGTGTATAGTTTCAGTTCAGTACAGTTCGTTTTTAAGTATACCTATTCTTATCAGTTACGCGTAACACATTACATAATTGCGTAATAAAAACGCAATCACAATGTGATGTCACTCATTACCCGACCCCGCTCGTAAAAAAGCCGTAATTCAGGGAAACAAGTGTACTAGGTGTCATAAAGACGGGCTGTCATTTTATCTAGGAGCATTAATTACGATTAGCGGCTTCCGTGATAAGCTGTTTGGGAATTAGAGGCTACTGGACTGTAAATATTTGATAGATAAAAGTGTTTTGTTTTCGGAGCATTTGGACCCAATTTTTTTATCTGTAAGTCGAAAGGTCAGAAACTACTGTTTCGAGTTACAAATTTACTAAGTATACCCTTACGACCAATTTTTTGTACCATTTTGATAGACTGGCTTGTATAATCTAATCTCCAATAATTTAAATCAGTGCTTTATTGTTAGTTTGATTTCTTGTACATATGTTTGTTCTGTCAGTGTTTCTTTTTCCTTAATGCTAAACTGTTTAACGGCTACCCGCGATACAGGCTAGCCCTAGTGCGGGAGCCATTGGATATGTAATTTTTAAGTTTAAGCTTTTTTGTCAATAAATATTTTTTTTTTGTCAATAAATATTAACATCCACACTTTTTTTACCAAATGATCGAAAGGACATGTGCCTTTTCGACCCAATTATCTAGTGAAGTCTTATGACCCGTTTTTATATTAGGTATAATTTAATGCATACATATTCACATTAATTTATGACATAAAAAATAATAGTATAATCTATATAATATCAAAAGACGGTGTCAAGTTTACTTGAACAGGTAAAGTATTCAAATAAACCTGATAGCATATAACAAAGTTCACGTTAACTTGAACACTTAAGTCGGTCATTTTTAAACTTGACAGGCATCACTTAGCATATGGACATAGAATATTAAATTCTCTTTTATTCTTTATTCAAATTGACGGTTACTAAGTATCGCATTTGTATGAATGAAAGCCGGTAAAGAAAGGCTCCTACATTATGTAGGCTATGTTGTATATATGTACGTCAAGCATGTCGTGTGAATGAAATATCTGTACCGTGCATTAACCCCTTCCGTACACTTCAGGTGTTCAGCCACGATTTAGTTCGACACGCCTTATTCCTTACACTTATATTGCAGAGGTAATAAACAATTGGCGGTTAGATATACTTAGTTATTTGAAAAATTATGCCTTGTAGCTTTTTTTTGGAATGTTATACCTGTTTCAGTTTTATACGCACTTAATATGTTAAAGAAAAATAAACTTATAGGATTTCTTTTCAGTTTTTTCTTTATAAGTCTTTACTGTCCTATTTCACAGAAAAAGTCTCTTTATCTTCTACTTATTACAGTTTTTTCTCTGAATTAATTAACACTCATTTTGAAATAGACATACTCGTACATTGTCTATAATCTACACTACACTTTTTTACATACTATGTTGTGCGCCCCTGGTTTAGGAGCACGCATAGCCGACGAGCGGATGTGCCCGCACGTTACCGACCCAACTTATGCCGTCGGAACAGACCTGGCTATAATTACCCGCACGTTATTCTATAGCCGCTATTTCAGACCGTTCAAAATAGCGCTCCTTAAACAACGATTAAATAAAATAGATGAAGTAAATTGTTGCTCGTTAAACGCATGCTTTCATAAAATTTTAATTTAACATCTTTAAGTATACATGGAGTTTTAATTGCTTTTGTTTGGTTAATGTTAATTGGGTACAAGTTCGTGTTTGCACAATATAAACATGATGAAGATTTAGTGCGTTCAATGACCTCTTTGTACTTTGCACTGTGGGCGTTGGGGTTGGAGCCGGTGGGAGCTATCTTTTCAGTATTCTTTATTTTTAAAAACTAGAAATTGTTCAAAAAAGCCTCTGATATTCAGTAACGCGATTCTGCTTTATATTAGAGAAAGGGTTATAAGGTTAATGTTTTGTTTAATACGTCCGTAGGACCAAGATGCCATATTGTAGGTCCTAAACGGTAAAAACGGCCCTGCTCTGTGACTCGTATAACGGGGTCTTAGCAAAGGTGACAGTGGCGATTTACCTGAAAGTGTATTTGTATGTAAAGTGATTGAAGTTGTTACCTGTATACTATAGAGGGCGCTGTCATAGAGCACGTGGAAGGTGAGGAAGAGAGAGAGCAGCGTGACGGAGAGGAGGGCCGCGGCGAGCTTGGGCCGCGACACCCCCACCACCAGCACGCAGTCCGCCAGCTCGCCCTCCGCCGGCCGGAACGACGACCGCGGCAACCATCTATGTGTCACAACCATAATCTATATACTGTAAGAACCTAAAACACTATTTTTCACAACCATCTATCTACGAGTATACCCTAATAAGCAACAGGATGAGTGTCACGGTCGAGTGTCGCGAGTGTCCAGTCGAGAGTCATGTTTGTCAGGTCGAGTGTCGTGAGTGCCTAGTTGAGTGTCACGATCGCCGTCATCATTTTATTTC
Organism: Cyclophora punctaria; assembly: GCA_951394245.1. Lineage (NCBI taxonomy): Eukaryota > Metazoa > Arthropoda > Insecta > Lepidoptera > Geometridae > Cyclophora > Cyclophora punctaria. The sequence continues at coordinate 7,607,342 of OX596172.1, forward strand.
GTAGAAATCAGATCTGCAGTTGCAGTCTGCAGTTGCTGACTGACGCATATCTTTATTGGAGTGAATTTTACATATTTATATGGATAAATTGTGAAATCAATACCTACATAATTTTCACATTAAACTTTTAAATTAACTTAGTTCCAAGTTGAAACTATATAGTTTGTTTTTCAACTACAATATTTCGAGTTTTATAGTTTATTCTCAAGCTTTGAACTGATAATGGATTTAGATTATGTACTTTCAAAGAACCACTTCTTCTTCTTCTTTCGAGTCAATGGCGCAAAATAATAAAGAACCACTGAATTTATTTAAAACTTTGTAAAACTCTGTATGGCGTCTTGAATTATATTAGTTGGTGCCATGCGGGAGATTTAGAACACCAAAGGCGTGATGTCAATTGTTGCATTCATTAGTGTAAAACAATCGAGAAGATGTATGTTTGATCGCGCGAATATACCAATAATCATATTGAACTGGATGGTTATTGATTGTTTTTCTTCCCAAAGCTCCTACGGAAACGAGCACAACGCGATTAAAACCGCGGGGCACAAGTGGTAGTGGTAGTATATAGTGGTAGTAATATACTGGAGTATTTATAAAAGGCCTTATCACGTAGTTATGTTGCTTGATACTTACAGAATATCCAGAGGTAAGGACTGGGAGCAACTCTTGTAAGTCGCCTCCGGTCGTTGGTGCTTGCCGTGCGCCGTCTGACTCATTGGTGCCCGTGACTCCATACGGCGTCCATTAAAACGTCACCAGCCGCGTCATGGCGTCGGCTCACTCCCTACGGCCGCGTAACAACATCACGGATAGACTTGTAAACTGATTTATTAACATTTTGACTTCACCTGGAATTAAATTGTTTGTTAAAACATGTTTTCATTTGGTGACTACGGAAATTGGGTGAGACTGGAATGGAATGGAATAGTAATGGAATGGAATGGTATTGGAATGGAATGGTATTGGAATGGAATGGTATTGGAATGGAATAGTATTAGAATGGAATGGTATTGGAATGGAATGGTATTGGAATGGAAAAACTTGCAAGTAGAGAAAATAATGACCCATTTCCAATTTTATGGTAAAACTGTTAAACGGATTTTGATGGAGATTGGCAATCACTGAATACACATACTTTTATTATTCGGTACCCTTTATCCCGATAATCTCGTATTTTAACACAGTAAACTATCCCTATAGAATATATTATTATAAGCCTTCGTAAAATCTTATCTATTCCCGTAAAATATTATTTACCTAGGTAGATTGGTAGTATTAAAAAGGACGTCGGTGATAGATTCAGTTTCCTAAAGGTTATCGAATCGTAAATGACTTTCAGGCAATCGTAAATCACTCTTGGAAAAAATATATTTGCACAAAAAATAAAACAGTGTTTCTTACAAAAATACTTCTGTATTTTACGAGCTCGTTCTTGTTTCGGAAAAATAACGTTTTGATTTCAATTAGCGATTGTTATTGTAGCCGTCGTATTGTTTGGAATAACATTGAAGGTATAATTTGAGGTGATTATAATTTGGTCCCCGAAATTAGTGTTGGGAAAATTGGTTCAGAATTTGCTTCCTCATTATTTAGTTTATAATTTCGTTTTATACAAGTATATGTATAATAGTTGTATAACGTGCAAAACACACATAGTACGGGCTGGGTCGCGTGACGTTGTATACTTAGTATTTCTATGAAAGGTTTCACACTGGCTCGCTGCGGACCCACAGCGGGCACCTTTCAAAAACGACCCGCAACCGGCCCACACCCGCACTGCATAGTGTCTTGCACTTTTAGCCGCTGAAAAGCTGTAAAATTTTGTACATTAAGTTTAGCAGAAAGTGCTTTATTTCTGTGCTTGATGTTTTTTTCTGTACAAGCGCTTATAATATTTTTACAGTACTCATAAGTAAAACTTATTACTGTAACTACACAACGGTGCTCAACTTTGTATCCCAATTAACCAAATTAAAGATCTCAGTAAATTCCGGGTCAAGTATAAAACATTTGTTTGTAAAATTTAATTTTGTACTGAAAAAGTAACGTTCATTCACTTAAAACTTCTTTGTTTAACTTTGACTATAAAACATCCTATGGGACGTTAAACTTTTAATGAGAAAAAATATATAAAGTTAGCGGAAAAGGCTGCAGTCGAACTCATGTCTCTTTTACAAGATCATCTATATGTCGGAGCGTGGCATCAGTGGCGCCACACCAGATAGCGGTTTATAACGTCACTACATTATTTTAGTCTGTAGAAGTTTAAGAGTAGTTTGTAAATTCAGTTGACTGATGGAATCGGTAGTGTTGTTATTCCGTGACGTGAGTTCTACCTTCGTGGTGTAGTCTGTGGTATGAGAATAGACTATGTTAAGTCTGTGGTGTTACGCACTATGACAGATGACAGTTGTTCGATAGAGGGATGTGAGTTTGTTTGGTGGTCTGTGGCAGTGAGTGAGTGAGTCTATGATATGAAAAGATGAGACATTAGAGTTTTGGAGGGAAATGGAGACGGTTGGATTGTGATCAGATGGGAAACGTAGATTGGAAGGATGAGGTGTTGACGACATCACGATCGTATTGCGAATCGAGTATAGAATAGGGAAAAGATATTCTATGGCGTGGACAGGACGACTGATGGGGTGAAGGGAGGTCGTTTAGGTTCCATCAATTAATTGAATCTAGACGTATCCTAACTGTAATCTGTAATCCATGATGATCGTGTGTAAAATACAAGCAATGTCATTGTAATGAAGTCCTGTGAGTTATTATTTCAAGACCAAGACCTAGGAATCATAAGATATCTGATGTTGTATTGGCGGTATAATGCTCGTGCTTATCCTGATGTGACATGTCCCCAATAGTGGGATAATTATCGCTGTTTCCCCGACATCAGAAGTGGGATTAAGATCGCTATTGCCCACCGAGCGTCCAGCAGAGAATGATAAGGATCGCTATTGCCCACTGAGCTTCCAGCAGAGAATGATAAATTTCACCATAGCAACTGAGAGATTGGTGCTGAATATCATATCGCCATGGCGTGGTATTTGGAATTTGGATTGTTTATTCCCACGGGTGGACGAAACATAAACGATGTAGTCCACATAACTACGGCGTTGATGGAAAAATGGCTTCTTATGATTTGAGAAAGAAATTTAAGATTTGTTATTTGTTACTGGAATGGACGACGGCGACGACGACGACGGGATTGAAATTCATGTACCTTCCACTGGATTATGAAGCTCGTGGTATTCAGAGATATGTCTGAATCATCATCCCAACGACTATGGTGCTTTACGTAATGTTTATTTTGCAATTGGTTATAAAACTTGGAATGTTCTGTGAGTATAGTTAGTTAGTTTTCTACTCTATTGTGGAGTTAAGAAGGTAATTATGAGCTTCCGAAAGAGTCAAGTTTAATCTTGTACGTAATGTGATATGTTCTAATATGTTTTCTTATTTTCATGTTGGTTCAATGCTGGTAATTATTGCGAGCGTTGATGAACCTCGTCTAGGGAGGAGCGTGGTTCTCTTCTCGGTCCTGTTACCTGAGGAATATGAGGGATTGCGGTATTCCAAATTATTCAAGAATCTATCACGACAAATTCACATTGGATGTTAAATTGGTGATGTATTGCGGTATTGATTGGTTTGTTGGGAAATATCCGGTGAGCTATTTTGTGATATTTGAGTCAGTTAACATTGAGAGTTTTGTAGTGAATCTTCGTACCACTTGATAAAGTAGAAAGCTTATTGAAAGTATTTTGGATGTTTATTCCGTTGTAAAATATGAGAGTATGAGTAAGGGTTTCATGTGACTATGTGACTTTTTGAGTTCAATGTTCGAACTCGGCGATGGTCGTGGTCTGGATTGACCGTACTGTGGAGTGGTCTGCTGAGACCGTGTGTTGTTGAGCAATGTGATTGCTCGTCGGCTGGTTGCCGTGACTAGACGTGACTAGACAAGCTTAATGTTACTTACTCATGGCTCATATTGTAATGTGCATTTGAGATTAATAGTCTATTGAAGTTAAAGTTGAAAATGACGTGGTACCTAGTATTCATGTGTTACATAGCATTGAAGATTCCCGATTGATAATAATTGAAATTAACTTTTGATTGAAATCAAGAATTTAAGGAAGAATAGTCAGGTTGACCGAGCGAGTGCAAATTACTGTGGCCGCGAGGTTTAGAGGAGAACGAGTACACAATATAGTGTCATTGACTGGTATAGGAAAATGCCTGAAGGGCAAGTACCCATTGGTAGTAATTCTGAGCCTTGTGATGATGAACTGTAGTCACTTTTGACTGTGTGGTAACTAGTTGTGCGTGTCCTCTTGAGTCTGGGTGGTCACGGGGATGATCACGGGTGGTCACTGGGATGATCACGAGAGTGGCTGATCACAGGGATGATCAGGGTTATGGGTGATCACTGGGATGATCACAGCCAGTCACAGGGATGACTGCGTATTAGGGCTACGGGGATAGCCGGACAATAGAGACACACACACTTGACCTTTACTTTGATTTGAGATTAATTTGATTTTTAATGGGTACTTGTGCCTGACGATGTTCTAGTATTATGTTGAGATAAGCAATGTGATTATGAATATTGAGGTAGTTAAATTTATTCATTGGAAAAGAATAATAGTTTGAGCTTTACTAAGTCTTTCGTTGAAGTAGTTATTTAGGTCAGGAGTGACCGAACGATGGTGATCGTTACACGTTGAAAGCTTTGAACTCTAAACGTACTTGCAAGTAGGCACATGATCGTGTTAGGAAGATGCCTGTGGGGCGGGTAACAGCTGACTCAGACGAAGGTGGAGACAGTGAGGTTGATTAAGTTGTTGATTGTTACTGGGTTTTTATGTCGTTAGGTCAGTCTGAGACCGCACCAGGGTGCCGTAGCTGTAGCCCGTTAGAAATCGGTGTCTACTACTTGTAGTAGTCCGTGGGTAGGCAGTAGGCGGTAGCCCTGGGTAGTGTGGTCGGGTCTTGCCTGGTAGCGAAGACCGTAGAGTCATGGGACGACTCGGCATTCCGAAATGGAAGTGCATAAAGGGCAAATGCGTTTGCTAAATCTTGTTGTGACCACGAATAAGGGCTCAGTAGCAAATCAATTGTGATTAAATTGTTAATTGTTTGTGAATAATGAACCAGAGTCTGTCACTGTTACTGGCCTCAGGGTTTTGGTAGATGAAACGTTATCATAATTTACTTTGTGATTTCTTACGCAAGATGCCAGTAGGTCATGTACCAGTCGAAGTTGATGTTAATAGTGATTCTGATGAGGATGAGTAAACTTGTTTTGGTGGAAACTCGAGTAAGGACTCTATCAGCCGTATTGTGTTGGACCGTACCAGAGGTTGTCGTGTAGCCGTAGCTCAGTAGAAATCGGTGTCTACATTGTAGTCCGTGAGTACGCGGTAGCAGGCAACTCTGGCGGAGGTCGGGTTCTGGAGGAACCATAGAGTCCAGGAGTAGACTCGGCAGTCACAGGGTGATGCACATGGGCGATCCACTTGATGGATATGCATAGTGAGAGCAATTGCGATTGCTGGTCGGCCGGAGAGCCGTGGCGATAGAGGGCTTACTAGTGTGAAGTTTCGATTTGTGTGGTTAATTAAATTGTGTTAATTTGTTGTTACAAGCGACAGTGGTACATGGCTCTGGTTGATATTTTCTTATGGCTCTTTTATTCGAGTAATTTAAAAGAAAAAAACTATACAGTTACGAAGTTCCTTTATTTGAGTTGTTTGTAGAAATATGATTGGTCAGAAGTGGCCGAGGCGAACAAATACTCTCGTTGGTTATTTCTGTGCAGGTTAACCAACACACGAGGACGTGTGCTAGCAGGATGGCCGTGTCGGAGCGTGGCATCAGTGGCGCCACACCAGATAGCGGTTTATAACGTCACTACATTATTTTAGTCTGTAGAAGTTTAAGAGTAGTTTGTAAATTCAGTTGACTGATGGAATCGGTAGTGTTGTTATTCCGTGACGTGAGTTCTACCTTCGTGGTGTAGTCTGTGGTATGAGAATAGACTATGTTAAGTCTGTGGTGTTACGCACTATGACAGATGACAGTTGTTCGATAGAGGGATGTGAGTTTGTTTGGTGGTCTGTGGCAGTGAGTGAGTGAGTCTATGATATGAAAAGATGAGACATTAGAGTTTTGGAGGGAAATGGAGACGGTTGGATTGTGATCAGATGGGAAACGTAGATTGGAAGGATGAGGTGTTGACGACATCACGATCGTATTGCGAATCGAGTATAGAATAGGGAAAAGATATTCTATGGCGTGGACAGGACGACTGATGGGGTGAAGGGAGGTCGTTTAGGTTCCATCAATTAATTGAATCTAGACGTATCCTAACTGTAATCTGTAATCCATGATGATCGTGTGTAAAATACAAGCAATGTCATTGTAATGAAGTCCTGTGAGTTATTATTTCAAGACCAAGACCTAGGAATCATAAGATATCTGATGTTGTATTGGCGGTATAATGCTCGTGCTTATCCTGATGTGACATGTCCCCAATAGTGGGATAATTATCGCTGTTTCCCCGACATATATATAAATGTATCTATACTTTAATATATAAAGTTGAAGAGTTTGATTTTTGCTTGTTTGAACACACTTATCTCAGTAGCTACCGGTACGATTCGAATAATAATTATATATATATTTGTGTTGGATAACCACACTCAAGAGGAAGGTTGTAGGTTATTTTTATCTCCCAACTCCTACGGAAACAGGCACAGCTCGCGTAAAACCGCGGGGCGCACAGCGAGTAGCTAACTGGACTGAACTCTTCAATCATTAATCAAGTCTAATTTTGTCTACAACTTAAGTTTTGAAAAAGCCGCCTTATGTTCATATTTTGCTTGGAATGTCTATTGTTTTGTAGTTCAATGTTTAAAGAAAATTAAAAGCCATAATTTTTTTCCACCGACTTACTTATTTACATCACGCTGAATGTATCTCCTACACCTGTAACAAACAAAGAATACAATTAATATAAAACAAATATTAATAATTATTTTCCTTATACGTTTATAGCACAAATTGATCTGTATTAATACTTTATCAGTTCAACTCGACCCCGTAACTGCTTAACACGTGTCAGCTTAGTCCCACAAAAGCTTCGAGATGATAAGAACCTTTTGAAGCATGTTATTAGAAATAGCTACTCATTAATTTAATTTTATAACCCTCGCCGTACCATTCGTGATCATCTCACAGAATATAAAATTGAAAAAAATATGATTTTATGATACTGTTTCCAGTCACGGAATCAAAATTGCATCAGTATTATACTCGTATATATTTTACAGAAAATTACGGCTTTGGCACTTTTGTCACTTTTATTTTTAAACCTTTTTGGGGTACAAATAGTTTTTTGGATTTTCGAATTCATGTTTACGTAAACAGGAACTTTTTAAGTAACTATTTTAAGAGTGCATTATTTATTTCGATGTTTTTAATTACATATTGAAAAAATAATGCCGAATGCATTATTTAAAAAAAGAATATTAGAGGGGATGTTACAAACATTCTTAATTTGATTTAGCGCCTAAAGTTTAAAAAACAAATGACGTTCGTTTTAAATTGTATTTTATTTCGTGCAACATAAAATACCATTTTTAACGAATTCCTTTTGCCGCCCTAATGGCGATAGTTGCTAGACAAATATAATACGTAACAAGACAGGATTAATTAAAGATCTAACTAATGTAACGTCCAAAAAAGTTGACCGATTGTTACTATGCGTGTTTTACAAATTAACGTTCGAGTTTATGGGTCAATCTGTACCACGAATCGTTACTCAATATCCAGAGAGGTTTAGCCGAAACAAACATACGCGGCGTAGTGTAATGGAATCAACGCTAGGCCAATTCATTAAATCGAGGTCTAATGGAAAACGGCAAATTACTACAACGCCTATATGTGTGCTATTAGACATGTATGTGTAGTATAGTTTCGATGTAATGCGATGCAACTGTTATTAGGATAAATGTTGCTTTAACTAAGTCTCCATTAGGACAAATTAATGCTGTTGTGAAATCGGAATAAACATTCATGAAATCGGACTAGTGAATGCTTTGCATTGCATAGAGAAGTTGGTAAATAAACCAGTGTTTGTAAATCATTGAATAATTAATGGTCGGTTATAGTTAGTACAAAATTGGTCATTTAAACGAGATGTAAGGTAAATTTAAAATTCCTTTAAATAAAGGTAATATTTAAAAAGAAGTAACTTAAATAAGTAATTAAAAATATTACGCTGGCCATGAAAAGGCAGAGGTAATAAATGCAGCATTTTTAATTACACGGTTAAGTCCCATGTGGCTGTATAAATTAAATGTATGTATTTATGTCGTGAGCGTTCAATGTACAGTCAGACCAATAAAATGTTAAACATTTTGGCACTTTGTCACATACACAGAATTTGGAAATTTTCACGTTAGTAGGTAGTTTTTTAGATGATTTTGAAATATGATCTGAAGGTAATATTTTCTGAGACTGACTGGACTAAAGAAAACACGTACGAAGAATATAATTGTTTTCTAATTATGCTTAAGTTTCTCATGTCGGTGGTTTTAAGGCGGTTTAAAAACTCACCCACCAGAGTTCGCCACTAACCTTCCAGAAATTACTTCACTTCATGGTACATACATAGACAAAACACATACGAGTAAGTCAATACAAACACGTGGAAGCGGTACTAACAGCTATCACATCAACAACACTTAACGGGCTCAATCTATTACAATCAGTCAGGAAGCTCCCGGCTCTAGTTCAGATTGATTCAGTACACATCTATCTTTTGCTGAACTATTGTTTTACTTCTTGATAATGATAGATTCAATTACAAACATTATTATCCCTATTACAACTAAAAGGTGACAAGAAATATACCACTAATATTATAAATAAGAAAGCTCTTGAGAATATTGGCATGTTTGTGGCTCGTTCAAGCAAAGGCTACTCAACGGATAAGGATGAAATACACATAAAAATTGTTTGTACTGGTTGTTTCAATCGATCGAGTCAGAGGCCTTTAAGCGGTCTAAAAACTCCGACACCACGCGATGGCCACTACCCGAACTTATTTACTTACTTACCATATACATTTTATCCCGAAATTCTCGCGGGAACAGGTAGTACGTGGGAAAGATTACGAGGCGCTACTTTTAATAAATAATGAGTATTTATTGGAGAAATATTTAAAACTAGCAGCGCCCCGCGGTTTTACCCGCGTTGTGCCCGTTCCCGTGGGAATTTCGGGATAAAATGTAGCCTATAGCCTTCCTCGATAAATAGACTATCTAACAGTGAAAGAATTATTCAAATCGGTTCAGTAGTTTCTGAGATTAGCGCGTTTAAACAAACAAACAAACAAAACAAACTCTTCAGCTTTATAATATTAGTATAGATTCCAGTTATGTACTGTTTCACCAATTAACTTACGGTACCTATTTTACCTAGTTTATCATATCATGTCTGGTCCTTCTGTCACGTTCGTTGCGCTGCACGGGCTGCAGGCATACGCCATGTTGTTTTCCTCGACATCTAGTAGGCTAATTTCCGTTTTGTAGAAAATTCTATCGCGCCATATTGAAAGTCTGTCCGCTGAACTCAGTGACGTTAGTTCTTCGTTAGTAGAGATTTAATGAATGATTGACATGTAATGTAGAAAAAAATACTACAAATAATTAAGAGTCGATTTAATGAACGTCTCTGAGTGAGGTAGTTAGGCTATCAAAAAGTTGATAATTTGTTAAACATTAATCTATAGGTATCTACTTTTGCTTCCGCGTATAATTTTCCCTTTACTTTCCAATGAATTATAGATAGTAAATACGTAGAAATCACAAATAGAGTGAACTACCGGAATAGTTCAATTACGATTCGATTACGTTCTAATGTCAATGCCAATGACGTCATCGAGTAAGCTTTGTGAAATTAATATATAATAAACCTTACTATCGATTTTATAGTGCCTTTCTAGTTACAGTTCGATTAATATTATAGAAGGAAACTCTTAGTTCAGTGGAAATAAAATCGATTTCCTACTTCGCTTTTGCTTATGATTCTATACGTAGATATAAAAAGAACGATTGATTTTATCTGTGCGTTGTCGATGTGACAGGTTTTGAATGAAATTGAATTTGACAGGAGGATATGTCATGTCTTAATCATTTTGATAGTAGGACAGGCGAGGAACACAGCACAGTAGTAAAAATAAACTCTAGTATCTTAATGACCAACCCCGATGTCGGAGATATTTCACCGTCTAGAATTTGTATGCATATTTATTTATTACTAGCTGTGCCCTGCGGTTTCCCCCGCAGCGCCCCCGTTCCCGTGGGAATTTTGAGATTTTTATTCCCTATAAACCTCACGGAGCCCGAGACCTTTCCAACGAATGCAAAACCGTGGAAATCGGTCCAGCCATTCACGCGTGATGCCTTGACCAAGGAAAACGGGTTTCATTTTTATATATATAGATTAAGTGGCCGAGCAGCACGCTGCCCTAAAATCGTGATTAGTTCACATCGCTCTTCAATCTACGCCACGGGCGCTAGTAGTTAAGGAAAACGATTGTTACTTGTTCATAGAGGCCATGAGTTCACGTCACCCAAAAAGGGTTAAATATTTTTTTGAGAAAGTCTCGCCTCCTACGGTTAAACATAAAACTTAGATCGTACTCTTAACTGCTACGGAAACCTTAAATAACTAAAAAAAGGTATGAAAAAAGGTAAAGGTATGTGAGTATTTTGATATGAAAGTCTCACCTCTAACGTTCAAATAAAGAAGGAATATTAACTATAACAATAACAACTATATCTGAATCTCATGGTAAAAGCTTTTATACGTCATCAAGGTGGCTGTTATCAATATTCTAATTAAACCATGCGGCTTAGTCGGGTTCAAGCTTTTGAGAGGCTTTAGTTTACTCAAAGCATTCTCATATCATCTTATCATTATGCTACAGTGTAATCTTTCTGTGCCTAAGATTATGAAGGATTTATATAAGTTAAGGCGATAACGCTCTCTATATGGTTTTAACATTTCTAAGAAGATTTACTACAAATAAGTAAAATAATGTTCGCTTTTCATCGGAAAATTATTTATCAGCTGTACTTACAACCGGATTGAACTGACCTCGTGTACGATAAAACACTTTAAAGTTTAAATGGTTAGCGAAAAAACCTTGAACTTATTTTTAAACTACTACTACGAGTACTACATAATTTATTAAAATAATTGTACACAATAACGCGAAGGACAACCATAATAAAATAATAGGTAGCGAGCAGAATACGAATTCAGTACGACCTTCCGGATCACGTCAATAAAGTAGAATTATCCTTGGTAGCGGAGTTAAAGCGTTTTAATGCATTTTAAGTGCGCCTTCACACTAGCTCCAAGTTTATATCGAAATAGTTCTCGCTACGATTCATCGTAACGAGTTGCGCTACGATTTCTACGACGTAGCCGCAAGTTACACTACGATTTGCTACGGCGTAGCGGCAAGTTGGTTTCAACCAGTCGTAGTAACCGCAAACAGTAACCGTTGTAGACGTAATTGAATAAAACTAATGGGCCGACTCCGGCCTCCAGTTAATTTATCAACCAGTTGACAGTTTTATGAGTTGTCTATTGAAAAATAGTTGAGCAACAAGTGTTTACTTTGTTACATTTGTAAATAGTAGTGATAAATAGGATTGAATGTTTAACTTTAGTTTCCGAGGTGAAAAAGTTAATATAACAAACAAGCAAAAATAAAACGGACAGATTATAAATACGAAAAGAGGTTAAAACACGATGAAAACTTTTTAAAAATGGAACGTAACGAAGTGAAATGTCAAAAGTGGTGGTACTCGTGCAATAATCTAGCCGGAAGGCGGTGGATGCAGGCGTGTGTGTGAAGGCACCGAGGTGAAGGTCGGGCCAAGGTCTCTGCACCCGGTATTAATACATCGTACGAGGGACGACGCCGATTATTATTAAGATACCGTCGAAGCGAACCTTGTAGTAATAACTTCATGCATTTTAATCCATACTTTATATTTGTTATAAACTCTCAGCGCCAGACGGTTTTACTTGCGTTTTATTAGTTTATATGGAAACTAGATAATAAGTAGTTATAACCTCTCTCATTTCTACGGCAAATTAATACCAAAATATTTTTTGAAGCGGAAGAATAATTTTGAAACTTAGCCGCTACATACAAAACTACAATCATTCGGCGGCTAACATATACATAAAAAATACTGTAGGAAACAGAAAAATTGTTTCGAAAACTACCCCTACTTAAAATTACAATCATTCGCAGATTTATAATGTTAGTAGATATAGATAGGACGGTATTTATTCAATTGTCTCCTTCACGCTTCAAACGGAACAATTTTATATTCTAGAATAGACGGAATTAAAACTTGGAGATGAACAAAGGCTAAGTTACCTTTCACTTAGATATTCCAGCGGGTCAAACAGCGGGGGCTGTTGGCTCTCTATTACTTTACGAATTCTATTTTATAGAATACTAGCAGCGTCCTGCAGTTTTACCCGCGTTGTGTCCATTCCGGTGGGAATTTCGGGATGAAAAATAGCCTATGTTACTCGTGGATAATGTAGCTTTCGAATGGTGAAAGAATTTTTAAAAACGGTCCAGTACTTTTTGAGCCTATTAATTACAACCAAACAAACAAAGTTTTCCTCTTTATAATATTAGTGTAGATTACGTTTTTAATTAATTTGAGTCAACAACCCCCATAATTCATTGCTTAGAAAATTACAAGATGTTCATGTATTTTTCTGAAGTGTCAGTTATAAATTGACCTTATTTAAATCTGGAATTGAATTAGTAAATTCTAATAGGTTAATAGCTCTGGTGTTGGAGTTTTAGACCGCCTAAAGACCTCTGACATGATCAAACGATTGTCGATGCATGGTACACAGATAGAAATGCATTATTATCCACCACCCATCGAACAAAAATTAAATCATATCGAAAAAATCAGCTGTTGTTTTATCTTTCACAGCGTTTTTTATCTTTAAGCTTACATTTTTCTTTTTACCAAAGAACTGGTGCACTGAGCGGTTAATCTGGATCAATTGTTGTGTCTCGTTTGTGAGGCTGCACCTTAACCGTTATTTCTGTCGGAGGTCAGCGCGTCTGGGCGTTCTATTGTCGCATTGATAAATGGTTCCGTACGTGATCGCGGTGCTTTGTTTATTGTGTAGTTTTAGATATAAAAATTGCTGTTAAATTTATTTATTTTTATTAAGGTGTTTTAATATTTGCTTTTTATTATAAGCATCAACTTATACGTTTCTAGTAGTAGTAATAGTGTTAGTAAGTCAGAGCATGTTGGAGGCCTCTAGGGTCTGTAATCATTGATGCGGATTAAACCGGTGCGGAGGCCGATTTACCTATTGACATTGACAAAATCTTTCGTAATGCATTGTGATTGGTCACCTGATCTAATAACTCCGACACTAGGTTGGGCACTAACCTACACGAAGTTACTTTTTTGGTCAACAATGCAATGCTACTGTAAACGCCTCTTATTTCGATGGACATACTACGGGTGCCCACTGCGGGTTGGAGAACAGAAACCAGGTCCAAGTTTTGAGAAATAAATTAGAAACATATTTACTTCGACCCGGAAATATGTATTTACAACAAAATACTTTTCAACCCAACACCGAAACTATTAAAACTTTTTTTACGATTGTGGAAGACATATCTTAAGTAACCATATTATAACGTTCCTTTCATTCCCCTCACTATAATATCATATCCCGCACAATAAAACCTCGGAGCTATAAACAAATAAAAACATAAATATTATTATTATGGCCTAAAACTTTACACAAACAGCCTCGCATTAGGCTCGTCACGTGATTAAGTTCTACCCTTGAACCCTCGCATGTGTTACGTGTTCTAGATTTGAATATTTGTCCAAGTTACACTAACTCGGGGTGACATTGTTGTTTTATTTCACCTCGACACCCGGAAAGCGAATGACGTCATGGGAAATTAGTTTGAGATTCTTATTATCTTTATCATTATCGAGGTGGATATTTTCCTAGCAAAATGAGACATAGAATAGCTTATAGTCATTACGGCTTCTTATATAACTGATGGTTAAGTCCAGCATCCTGGGTTATCAGGGTCAAAGAGAAAAAAAACACACTCGTTAAAACTGTATTAAGTGTTTTTTACTCAATAATGCCACCGCCACAAAATATTGACTAATAGTTTTTATTTCCAATCTACGTCATTGTACGATACTAAATCGTTAAAGGATTAAATTCAATAACTAATCAAATTTATGGTTTTCAATAATTTCAAAACATCCATTTGATTTGCTCTGTATAATTAGCACATTCACACACAGCACCGGTTTCTGGTTTCAAACCTCGTTTCGGTGAACCACAGAATCCACAGATGATAATTTTCACCGAACAACTATGCAGGTTAGTGCTAGTGGCGTAGTTTGACTATGTTAGTTAATTGCGAATGTTAAGCAACGTGCAGCTCGGCCCCTACTTGGATGGGTGACCGGTTGTGGCATCCATCTGATTACGACCGTGTTTCGGAGGGCACATAAAGCAGTTGGTCCCGGCTGTTTCAATCGTCAGACCATTTCGGAGGCCTTTAGGCGGTCTAAAAACTAACCACCAACCTACTTGGAATGAATTAATGAGCTTCGAAAACTTTATAAGTGTACAAACCTCCACTGATTGTTATTGGTTAATAATGAACTGTTGTAAAATACGTGATTTGATTACTTTACTTTGTAGTTTATTAAATTTTAATTACGGGAAGTTAAAGTAATTTAAAATTAAACAGTTTCATGTTATTGAATACTAATTGTTCCGCGCGGTGGTCCGACCCGCCACGCAATAGATGACGCTAGTGTGAAAATGTTGTAGATTGCGCTTACGTTCTCAGATTTAGTGGGGTCGCACCCATACCTTTTGTTCATCTTTATAAAGTTAGTATTGAAGTCTATTACCAATGGTTATTATTACCCACCAAAGATTTCCATTTCGCAGTTTGTAGTATCTGTAATCAGAGCATCCCAAACCATTCACATGATGTACGCTTGTAGTCGAATAAATTGATACTTATTGGTGTTCCGATGCTGCGGAAACATTACAGAAAGTGATACACGAAATATCAAATATTTTCTGTAAAACACCGACGGGGCCCTAATTAAAGAACGAAATTGGCTCTGGGAGGCATTTTTACGACCAATCATAAAACAGGCTTTTAGAGCGCAACATAAAGTAACCTACCCACTTGGAATTTTTACTGGAGTCACTCGTTTTATTCTCAAATTAAATTCGTTCGCGGCTTCCGGATTTTATTTGAGTGAAATGACGTTACAATAAAATCTGTGTTTTAGGTTTTATTCATAACTTTAGCGTGAGTGAGGCTGCCGCCTTTTTATTGGCTTTTACTCTACTTATCCTTGTTAAAGTTTACTTATATATGGTAACAAACATACTTTAAAAACTATTTTATGCAGAATATCTTTATTTCATTTGCTTGAGCAACTTACCAACACTCGGCCCGCACCCGCTATGTGTACCTTGCGCTTACAAACGATAAATAAAATATAAATAAAATAAATGAATGAAGTATTTATCTATATATATAAAATTCAAAGTTCTGACTGACTGACTGACTGATAATCAACGCACAGCCTCAATCGCTACACCTAGAAACATGAAATTTGGTAGGAAGGTTCTTCAAGTGACGTAAGTGCACACTAAGAAATTTCCGCTCAACGCGGGCAAAGCCGCGGGACGCTGCTAGTAGAGTATATAGTAGAATTCCTTAGTAAAGCTAACTTTAACCAGGGTTTATTAGAGGTTCCGTTGTGGATCGATTGAAAAAGTTTCCAGTCGAGCTGTATTTCAATAAGGAAAAAATATAGCGTGTTTTAAAAAATGCAAAATTTTAAATAGCGTGTTGGAATAATGCAATAGTATTTTTAAGGCGGGAGTCGGTATTATTAAATTTTCATCGCGCGAAATTGTTTGAATTGCTTCCTTTCATATAATTATATGCATGGCTGAAAAAGTTTGCATTCAACAAAGTTTTATTTTAATTTATTGCCCATAGTTTTTAAGAATTTAACGTCCTCGGGTTTTGGGCCCACTTTTGTTAAAAATTTATAAATCTTAATTATATTTCAACACTTGGTTAGTGTAGATAACCAGTCTGTTTTGTCCTTGAAATGAATTTCCCAAAGCTGAAATATTTTCTGTGCATTGTAGAGAAATCTTAGAAACAAAATAACAATGAAAATATTTTAATTTAGAAGAATTTCGGAATAATTAAGGTGGTCTCACAAATCATTTTTTCTTTAAGCGTCCGGGTTAGAAGTAATAAAAGGTTTTCTTTTCTTTTAAGACGGAAGCTTTTTACGTTATTATTTAAAATATTACATTATCTCGAATCGTCGCCGAGATAATAGAATGAGAATAATTACATTATTTTTAAGAGGCTTCTTTTTGGCACACCTTTACTATTGGTCTTCTTTTGCCTAAGAAATTATGTAGGTATAAAGTATAAACTCAAAGTGATTTTCCTTTCTGTTGCTTTTTATTTATGGAATGTGTTAAAATATTTTCTCTATTTTGTATTTGTCTATTTTCCAGTGGGCAAATTGAACAGAATTACAGATAAAAAAAAATATTGTTCTTTTTTTTCAAAAATCGAACACAATTATTCCATTAATGAACTTGTTCAATCAGGTAAAGATTTTTTTTCGGAATACTGAACTAACTGGTATAAAAGACACTACAAAGTAACCTTGTGACAGTTCCAGACTTGAGATCCGTCTTTTGTAAGATAAGGCCGAGTGCTCACTGAATGGAAGAAAGGGCCGAAAGGTCGTCGTTGTATCTCCATTGAGTTCAACCTTTATACAATAAACTGAAGCGCACTGCCTTTTGAGCATGGTCAAAGTACACGAGGACTAAATTAGTGTTTCATTTCCGCGTTACAAGGAGAATCAGAGGATCCGTTGTGACATTTCACGGTGATTTACTTTTTAAGATCAGTGTTAAGGGGAGTGCTGGTAAAATACCTGTTACTTCTTTTTTAACTCTGGCACAAAAAAGGAATTGTGTAAGTATGTGTAAAAGCGAAATTGAGCGAATATACTTGTAAGCAGGAGATCGAATCCGATTTTGGTTTTGCTTTTCTTCATTGAATAGTCTAGGTTAGGGAAAATCTAGTTAGGGGTCTCAAAATGTGTAATTTAGTTATCAGAACACAATATTTTACAAAAAGTTTCAGCAAAGCGCAGCTTAATTTAGGTAAATATTAAAAAATAATGCCTTTACTTATATATACAAAATAATGCCACCACCGTCTAAAAATAACTGTTTGTTATTGTATTAACTGTCACAAACAGTAGTACAAGTTTGTTCATTGTTAACAAACACACAATTGATAAGAGATCATTCGTTCCTTTTATGTTTCCGAAAGTTGGTCAGTTTGTCAACTGTTAAGTAAGTAGGCACTAAAACTGTCGGCCATGACTTGTTCGGATTACACTCTTAGATTCGTTAAAAGATTGTTCTGCCAGTTGATTTAGAGCTTATCTGATAGATAGTGTAGTTAGAAGATTTTGTAGTTCATGTTTGTGTTTGGGAAAGTTTTTTACGACGAGTTTTAATTGAACTATAGTACGCTCAATACGAAGTGAATTGTGAGGCAATACAATTGAAAAGTGATGAGTATATTCTTTCTTTCACCCTTTTTTAAGCGGTTCAATAACGCCCGTAAGTGCAAGCGAGATAGACATAGGAAATGATATACATATGTATAGTCTAACGACTCAGTTCGTATTGAGCGTACTTGGCGTTGCAAGTTGGTGAATTCTTGAGCAAAGCTTGAACTCGCTTGGTCCTAATGACAATGTTAGGTTTCGGTTTATAACATACCTATTAGTTTTTGTAACTTTGTATAGTACATCTCAACAGGATGATTTATTTTCAAAGAATTCCTGTTTTACTCAACACACTCACACTCAAAACTCTAAATCCTTTAAAATTGTTAAATCACTGTCAAAGAAAGAAAATAACAGCCCCTCAACTTTATCAAACATTGGCATTACACTTTATAAAAACAAATGACGCCCGCGAATTTAAATATAAACAAATTGCATTCACATCTAAATTGTAACATACAGTTATAACAGAAACATGATTTTTAATTTATCGCCATTCATCCTTTATTGTGATTTATGGTTGTACCTTAATCCTGTTTACATGTACGTCATTTCGGGAATAATTTAGGATTTGATGGGTGTTGAATGACGGCGGAAATAAGCGGTTTTTTAAAAAGGGTCGAAAATAGGAAGTAATTAAGGTTAATTTAGCCATGATGTGATGAGTTCAATGAACAGATTTTGTTTTCGTAGAAACCTATATAGGTACCTATTTTGTTGTGTTAAGATATTTTGTTTTATTAAAATACTAGCAGTGCCCCGCGGTTTAACCCGCGTTGTGCCCGTTCCTACGGGAATTTTAGAAATTTTTATACATATAAACCTTCCACTTGAATCACTCTACCTATTTAAAAAAACCGCGTCCAAATCCGAGCAGTAATATTTGGGTTTATCGCGAACAAACAGACAGACGCGGCCTGGGACTTTGTTTTATATAATATATAGTCATATAAAAGTTCATTAACTGTAAAAAAATATTAATTTAAACAAAATATTCTCAAGTTTACATATTAACTTGAGAATATTTTGTTCTCGTAAGCACCTATCAGCAAGTAATCCAACACAGTAACTATGCCACAAACAAGTGGGTATCACTCGACATTATTTCTATTAAAACGTCCAAACAAAACTCGGAAACTCCATCAAAGTTCCTGACAGTCCTGTAACGACGCAGGTATATTAATTAAATGAAGAGACGCTATTAAAGCAATTTATAATAAATAGTAGCGGAGTACTGAACGTCGAGTCTTTATTACCATAAAGTGGGGAAGTAATAAAACTGGCTGGATTCGTCCCACCGTCGATACAACATTATAACATGAAAATTAACGAAATATTCCACCGTCTGCGACGGCCGGTGGATTTGAATAAATTAATAAATTAAAACAAAAATTAACATGAACCTTACGGAATATTTTTACTTGTTACTTGGAAATTGAAGAGGGTGTATATCTGTATAAGTATATAAAGCTTTAGCTCGTTGTGCTTTTTGTTGCGGCGTAGATGAAGTTAGAAAAACGTTATCTCTGAATTGAAAATTACAGAAACATATGTATATATAATAACATGTCAAATAACTTATAACATTTTCAAACAGAATAAGCTATTTTTAAAATTGAGATAATGTGGGGCCTATATAAATTGATCACTTATCATCCCCAAAGAGCATATTCGGAAATATAATATCAGCCATAAAATTAAAGGAATAATATTCCTTGAGACGTCGAACATCATATAAATAATGGTATTGCTTCAGCCGGCGTTCGTAAATAGTTAACATTGTGTCGATGGAAATGAGATGCGAGACACAAACATAATCGGCTTCCCACCGGCTCGAGAGGGATGTATTTTTCCCATCGCTCTGTACGCGTAACGTTCCCCGAAAAAGGATTTTTTGAACAAGGAACGTTGTGTCTAATGTTTTTTCGAGTTTTTTTTCGCCTCAGGGGATGTTTTTATGTTTAGAGACAGGAAATTGGACAAATTGAATTCTCCGTTTTGTTTGAATATAATGTCTGGTAGCTCACCTCGTTTTAAGCGAATGTCGCGGTAAATTGAAAAAGTTTACAATCTGAAAATTAAAACGGTGTAGGTGCCAGTACCTCGGTACTGCCAACGACAACATTTTTAATTGAAACACAATATTCCTGTAGAAACATTTTCTTTTTGGTTTGAAAACCGTTGTGATGATTTCCATCTCAATTTACAAGTTTGTAATTTTAAACATTTCATTCCTCCTTTAATTTCAATATTGTTTCTACACTTTTTAACAGAATTCAACAGTCTTTAGGAGTTAAATCGAACAAGCTGGTGACAATTCGTTTCAATGATACCAATTAAGGCCGAATCTAAAATAGCTTAGTCTGCTAAAAGGTCTGGAAGTATTTTCAACACGAGTTTAAATATTCCCAACGTACTATGTTATAGCCTTGACCTATGCCCCGAGTCGGACGCTGGCTTACCTAACAATGTCGGTATTCTAAAATACCATTTACCTTTCGCAGCTTATTTATAATTTAGGATACAACCACGGTATATACACTGTATGCTACTGACTCGAATATTGTAGGAACCAACTATGGAATTTTTAATGTGTTAAAAAATATACAAGACTAGTAGTGCCTTGCGGTATTACCCGCGTTTCTGGGGGAGTTCCTTTTTTCTTTAGTTTTTTGCTTGCAAACTAACATACATTGTCTTTATTTTATTTATAAAGACTTTACATAAAGTTATCTTCACTGTTCTAGCACTATAAAGACATAAAAGCTTCTTTAGTTTAAAAAAACTTTTTATCAAGGTTTCAAGTCCGAATTTCCAATGAGACAATTTCATTACCCCACGTTCAGAAGGGAGAGAAGTAAAAAGTAAACCAGAAAAGTGAATACCTATACTATAAAATGAAAGTAGGAATAGGTTGTTACTTTAACGGCAGTTTTTATACCATAATGACTTTTACTGCTCTTTCAGTTTAAGGGTGTCTGTCCATTGATGCGGAACGAGCTGGCGGAGCGGAGAAACGGACAAATATTAACCAATAGGATTGCGTGAAATATCTGAACGCAGATTTCATGCAATCCTATTGGTTTATATTTGTCCGTTTCTCAGCTCCGCCAGCTGGTTCCGCGTCAATGGACAGGCACCCTAAGCTTTTTTATTCGTCCGGCTACGCGCTGCAGTAGTTCTCAATCGTCCGCGCACTCGGATGTTCTTTTGTTTTACAAACTGCTTGTAGCTGAACGACTGCAAACGCGTAATTTGTAAGAGCCCTTACAGTTAGCACTAACATTTATGACGTCATCTAACGATTATCACATTTGTCATGTCTTTTGACAGTTCATTTCATTAAACCAAGAAGGTGTGTTGACTTGTTGTTTATGTAATAGTTTGTTTGCATTTCTATTTGGCCTTGAAATGATGTTTCTATTCACAAGGCTGTCCGCAACGTTTTGTAGTTTAAAAGTATTTACATTATGTACACGATTGTTATTCAGTTTACGTAATTAACCTTCATTTGAAGCATCTAGTAATTAGAAGTAATTATTTTAAATTGTTAATGAAGACACGTTTAGGGAATTAACATATTCGACCTTTTTACAATGTGTTCACGTAACCTTAATATTAGAAACATTTAATTGGAAAAATATTCTTAGAATATTACTGAAATAACTAGTTTAATTGAGCCCCTAATAGATACGTTTTTAAGTAATTTTGTATTTACGAGAATATGTATGAAATATCTGTTATATTCAAAATCATACTGTTTTTCCCTTACAGCATTTATATTTTAACAGAGTGGTTTTAATAACACTATATTGTAATATGCAAATTATGTAACAACCAATAATAGAGCATACAGCTTTTATTCCAAGTAACTTTCTACCTCCAACACCAAACAAGTGAATTTCAATGAGGTGAAAAGAATACAATCTACCTTTTTCGTCTTTTTGCTGAATAGAGTGTACTTTGCTTAAGTAGCTGCCTTTAAGGAAAAGAAATATTTGAAAAATACTCTTTAGCGAGAACTATGAAATACAAAGGGATTGAGGCATAACTTTTTTATTAAAAACATACGGCTTCATACAGGGAGCGGCAGCGTCTTGCCCGTATTACAATAAAACACGTGATCACCCTTCTATACGCTCTTTGAAATTACCTTAAAGGTCTATTTCAGTAGCGGACACAGGAGCAGGCAGTAACTGCCAACCACAAGCTACAAACCAGCTTCTATGAATCTCTAATTTCGAGCTGAAATTTCGAGCGCGGCGACACTGCTGCTTGCGGTCGGCAGTAGCTGCCTACTGCTGCCGTCGTTACCGAAAACAAACCTTTATGCTTGGTTTGGAAAGCGCGACGCCATACTCGCCTTGCATACAGTGTGGTAAAAATACTACCTAATATTGTGTAGAATGGCAACCCACCTCGATGGCAGTCTTTAGACCGAACAAGGCGCCCTGATGTGACAAACATGTGACGCGGAAAAGATATTGAGAGAGCCCGTCACTAAGATATAAATGCTACTATCGGTTACCCTATCCAAGAGTGAACACGTTGAACGTTGCATGACAATCACGATCGATTACCATCACTCGGTTAATTGATATAGTGAGAAGCTTATGTTAAGTTCCATTTTTCTAAATTGCCTGTCGTCGTCACAATCGCTTACACCGTGTCACCCCCGTATGACGTCATACTTTATGATTTACTTTCCTTATGAAAAAAAACTGAATAAATTCAAAATAAAATTCCTTTCAGAAAAGCATAAATAACTTTTTAATTTAAATGAAAATGAAGATAACATAAATGAATATCTCTCGAGCATCAGTATTAATAACCGTAAAACTAAACTCTTTCCATTCAAATAGATGAAAGTATTACTTTTTAACTTATAAAGGTTTTTACTTGACTTAAGAAATCGTAGTTTCTCTTCAAAGTTGAGATCAAGATTATAAAGTAGGTTGTAGAGGGACGATTCAAAAAGCATTAGCCCGCCGACGCGAGATAACACATTCGGCTGAAAAGTTAAATCCTTTGTTCCTTTAGGTGTTTTGGCGTAAGTTAATTCATTAAGTTTACTCGATTAAAAATCTACGCGACCATTTTTTGTTTGTTAAAAAATTTAGTACCTTATGTCATACCGTCCGTACAGGTACCTATTATCTAATAGCATTTAGGTGCATTTAATAGGCTATGAGCGAGTTGCCTCAGCTTACGCTTGCGTACCAGTAAACGTTAACTCAAAATGTAATTGTCTACAAACGTAAGAATTTGAAAAATCGTGGCTTTCTACTAGCTGCCTGAAGAACTTTAGACTGTCATTTAAGTGATGAACCCTTTATATTTAACAGCGTTAAAATCATTTTGACGAACGTATGTTACGATAACCAACCGTTTGAACCAACCCACCCTACCACTGCTCTTTTGATTTAATTTTATACTTTGATATTACTGCGCGATGCCATGAAAGGTAATGAGTTCACTGGTTCTATCTTGTTATACTCATTACACGTTCTTAATAAAAAAGCTCTCTCATTTAAAAGAAAACGGGAAACATTGTATTGAAAATCTCGATATCTTGTTTATTATTTGCGAGGTAGTAACAAATTGTGCCGAGATGTCGGCGGTAGATTGGCATGCGCACCGCACGTGTCAATTATACCTACGTGTGAAATTTTTCGTGTCCTAAACATGTCCAAGGTCGAATATACTTTTGTGCCTGATAATAAAAACGTTATTTTATGCTCCGAATATTTATACCTGTACAAAATAAAACCGAATCAAACTGAGTAGTTTAGTTGCCAACCTGAGTCACTATTTAGACCGCGTATAGGCATTCTACATAGTACTAGGTGTGCCGATTTAACAAGATAATGTAACGTGTTTTCAGGACAGTATTCCGTGCTTCGGAGGGCACGATAAGCAGTCGGTCCCGGTTACTTTCTACAGATAGTAGTCGTTACATGAGCCATGTCAGAGGCCTTTGGCGGCTCAATAACTCTGACACCGGGATTGGTCAGGTTGACCATCCACTCGATGAAGAAGAAGAATGACAGTATTGTTCAGACAGAAATCCCACAATCAGACAAGTTACTTAACGTTGCTTAACATTCAAATGGGTGTGTAAAACCTGTTCCAAATTAAATTAAATCCACTTAAAAAGTATTCATAACACCGTTAAAAACCGGTAGATAAACTGCAAAGCTATACGATATTTGCTTAAGTTGTCTGAAGTTAAAATGTGTCACATGACATAGGTATTCTAAGGAAGTATTTGCTCCGTGCAGAATTCCTAGCTTTAAGCCACGTGATAGCGCTCGTTGCGTAGTTTGACTGAGCTATGTTTACTCATTGCGATCGAGTAACGTGCAGCTCCGATAGAAGCAACGTGTCGCTACTTGAGTGGGGCTGACAGTGGCATTCTTAATATAAAAATGAATCGCTGAATCTGTTGCTAAGCGCCTTCAGAACGACTGCACCAAATTGGATGATTCTTTTTTTTATGTGTTCCTTATTGTCAGGACAAGGTTTTTATATAAGAAAAATAAGGAATAAAAATCAAAATTCCTACGGGAACGGGGACGCTGCGGGTGAAACCGCGGGGCACAGCTAGTTTCTAATAAAATTGTGACATCGACAAGCAGAAAAAGTACATATTGTGGTCTTTCTATCTCAGCGCAGCGAGCAGCGTATATTTAATTGTCAGTTCATGTTTTTCCATCGTTAGACCTTGTTGTAGGCGTCTTTAGGTGGTCTAAAAACTTCGATACAGTGTGAACTACCAATCCACTCGAATTTACTAAAAACGATTTGTAAGAGCCTGTAAATTAAAAATAAAACATGTAATTCTATCAACTGAATTTTAATTTGCCGGTGTTTACGAAGAAAATAAAAGAACAATTATTATGAAGCACAAAAGTGTGCAAAGCGAAAATATACGCCGCACTGATTCTTTCCGTCAACTTATTCTATAAAAGATGAGAGTAAGCATAAAATCTTTATTATTTGACTGGATTCTTTCCTCTCTAGATATTGTAGAAATATGTCCCGAGATTTATTATTTCGCTGAAATGAGATACATTGCTTTTAGCCGAGCGAATATGTTTCAAATAAGGTTTTTACATTAATGTAAAACATTTTTATTAAGTTTTTAAGATAAACGCTCGGTTGCAGAATGATGAATCTTAGTTTAATTCATTGTATAACTGCTGCACTCAGAGACGTTCATTAAATTGACCTTTAACTAATCGACGTCATTTTTCATACATTTCATGTCAAAATCACTCATGAAATCTAATAAGGAAGCTTCGTCTCTGGGTGTGGGCGTTATTGTCTTCGTCCGTACCAGTAATTAAATCTCTCCTTAGGAAGCATGTGTCGTCTCAGAGTACCGGTGAAGCTAGATACATAATTTAGTGCAAAAAATTGTTATTGGCACATTTAAAATTACAAATCGGTTTGTGAATAAAAAATTGTGGCTAAAATATAATGCTCAGGATGTTTTTGCCTGCGAAAACTAGCCCAATCAACTTAATTCAATTGCATATCAAGGCTCGACGTATTAAGTACTCGTAGTAGTAACCATTAAATTTGATTGACTGCTATCTATGCTGACTGTACTACCGACTTTTAAAAGGCTTTCCAAACATAATATGCTTAGAAACAGACAATATTTCATTGACGCGCTGCCTACACATGAATCAAATCCAAGTCGTCTTCAAGCCTCGATGGTTTGATGCCTGATGTGCCGGTATCACGAACGCGCAAATTGATTGAAAGAAGAAAACAAACATTTTCTTTTATTTTTATTAGTATGTTATTCATAAGACTAGTAATATTGTAATGAAATAAGATAATATCAACAATTTATACTAATATATTCTAGAGGTAAATTTTCTAACTTTGTTTGTAAAGGCTAATCTAAAGTAAAGGCTCAGAAACTACTAATTCGATTAAAATATTTATTTTTATTTTCTGGTATAGATAGTCACATTCAATTGAAGGGTTATATAGGCTATTTTTCATCCTGGAATTCCTACGGCAGCGAGCATAACGCGGGAAAAACCGTGATGTGCTGCTGGTATATCATATGTTTTGTGTCGTCTTATTCGATACTATATTGTACTAGAAGCGCCCCGCGGCTTTGCCCGCGTTGAGCCCGTTCCCGTAGGAATTTTCGAAAATCCTTTCTTAGTGTGCACTAACGTCACTTGAAGAACCTTCCTGCCAAATTTCATGCTTCTAGGTGTAGCGGTTGAGGCTGTGCGTTGATTATCAGTCAGTCAGGACTTTGAATTTTATATATATAGATTACTAGTACAACGCTTTAAGGTCAATAGAATCGTATAAGAATTATCAACTTTTATTTACTTTTTAGTTTCGAGAATCGATAGAACAGGTTTACTATTAAAAGTTCGATTACTATCCGATTAAATATTGATAGTAATAGACTGTTATTACTGAACGCGTCGCTGACTTTATATTTAGTGTCCATTTGTAGTTTTAATGGTAATATTTATAGTATATAGTCTAACAATGATTATCCCTAAGCCTTACTTACTAATTAATCTCCAACCTGAGATATACTTTTACGTATATATATTGTTCGTGTAGTAAATATAATTTAATTTATCGATTGGTACTATACGAGTACACTTGCCTTGAAAAATATAGGCTAATTAAAATAATTTATACAAGATATAAATCCCCACCTTACTGTAGTGATATCTTTGGTGATATGAGAGGCCTTTGCCCAGCAGTGGCACATTACAGGCTAATTATTGACTTACTTATTTACTTTACTTTACACAAGATACATTACCTACATACACTTTTACTTAGCAAACTTTTTCTTTGAGTTTAAAACGTTACAATAAAGATTTAAATTATTTAAAGTGCAGTAACAAGCCCGTTTTAATATGCAAATACAAAATGTCCGGATTAAAGAGAGAAATGGTTATCAGTTGTGTCGAATTTGTTCGTTTGTCCGCATAGAAATATGTATTATATTGTATTGCCCTAAATCTGTTTAACGTCGAACGGTAATGGACTTATTTGAATATTTAACGAATACCTAATATTTTTGTTTGAACCGAAGTAAATATTTAATATATCAAAAGCTAACTTTGTAGTTCTTTGTTCTACGTGTAAAGTGGTGCCACGGTGCGAACAAAGGGCGATGATGTCTAGTGATTAAAAAAACACAACTTTGAACATTATCTCTCACACTATGATATTGTGTTTTTCAAACAATAGGTTGTCATTGTCGCCTCGCACCGTGGCTCTCCAAAGCCATTGTTTATATTAGAACTTGGCTGAAAAAACTCAATCGCCGAAGAAGTCTTGTTCTTTACGATTCCTCTGCTGTATTGACAACTCAAAGAGAAAGATAACGTAAATGTTTCATTGATAATTTATAAGAAGTGTAAGGAATACTTCTAAATTATATAAATTAGAAAAATTTGAATTACAGTTAGTAGGCAAAACTGACAAAACATTACTCAAAAACATATAAATGTTGTAATATAATACGTTGGTATCATAATATATATAATTTATAACGTAAGTTCATTAACCTTAACGAGCCATGTCTTATTACACCATTGTCATTGAGGCAGTAATCTCGCCAAGAAAATGTAATTACAAAAATCATTTATCTTACCTACATTGGACACCATCATTATAACAGAAATTACTGCTAATCTACTGCTATTATTATCTCTAATTTCATAACAAAGTGATGTTAACTGAACTGTATAATAAAATATTCGATATCTACACTATTCCCAAGAAACTATAAAAGTAATAAGCCTATTTAAATTCACATAACGTAAACGAAACTATAGCGTATTTAGATAATAACATGAGATAATTAATTTTAATGTGAAACTGGATAATATCGTTAAAATAATAATTATCATAACGAAGTAGAGTAGATCTAGCAATCGTAGTAAATAAACCGTAGCTGTAGTGTGAGACTAATTGCTAGGCGGCACTGCTACGGCGTAGCGTCGTAGCACTGTAGACCTTCGTAGGCTAACGGTCATTGTACTTGACTGTCTATACTGACCTTTATCATAAGGAAAGTATATGAATATTTATTTTATTATTTTGATGTAAAAATCAAACTTGTACCATGAATATTCTATAGAATAAGCAAGGACATATGCTACAGCCTAAACGATGAAGAATATACTAAATTTAAGGCTCGAAAAGTCTTTCGTAGCTATCAAATTAAGTTTCAAAATCTCATTCTTTTGTCACAAATATCGAATTAACGAATAAAAGAGTCGAAACCAGGAATCAAATAAGAAATTCAGCATTACAAAACAGACTTGATTATCTCATTTCACCAATAACCAACCTCAAAGCAAACCTAACAACAAAAGTTTATTAAGATAAGAAGAAGTGGATTAATAGATAGAACGTTTGATACTTACCGATAGTTGTTGGTATTTGTAGTAAAGTCCACTGGTCACATGTCACAGTAGTATTGTCGTACGTAAATAATGCACAGTGGGTTTATTGTTGGTTATTTGTCGGTGTAGGAGCGTGCGGCGCGGTCGCGAGTCGGATTGTGACTGAAGGAAGCCGCGCGCGCGGATCGATATTGGCAGAATAAACACGGTGTTGCCTCTGCCGCCACCGACCCTGGTGTTGCCATCTCAAAAATTTGTCTTGTATCACGCTCTTTCACTTGATAATCTTAACTAATATTGTGTAAGCTTTTTTTGCTGTTCTAACAAGGTATTCAGATTCTATTCAGGTTTTTAGTTGACATACGTTTGGTTTTATTTTATTGTTATGTAAAGTTAATAATTAGTAAACGTAATATTTTTAGTAGAACAAAAAGTATATATTAATTACGAAAGTAAACATAATAGCCGCTTAATTTGGACACCATTATAAGTTTTGTTACGTTTATGGGTATCATTATTTTAATTAACAATGATTGCTTATTTATCTACCAATCTATTTATGGTTCAGGGGTCTATGAGTTTTTGTGTGCAAAGCCAGTAGTAAGTGTTGTGGTTGTATCTTTGAATACCACTGGAACATAATAACAATGAACGGAGTGCAACTAAATAGTATGTAAAGTGGTTTTACTGGTAGAGGAAATTACGCCGCTACATCTATTCACTTATTCCATATAGTTACCGATCTCGTGGTCATTATTCATGTTACGTCCATGGTATAGTGGTCTGTTCACCACTCCTATAAGATTTGTAGTTCGATATAAAAGTAAACATTATCTTGAGTTTGATTTAGGTGATAAGAGTATAAAGATGATAGAGTATAAAGATTGAGATGAATAGGTGTAAGATAGAGTGTAAAGACGATATGAATAGGTGTAAATCTAAGACAGTGATTACGTCTAGCCTAATCATTGTATCGTAGCACTCGCGCCGTAGTTTAGCCTATGCAGTTAACTTATTGCTATTGTTAAGCAACGTGCGATTGGACCCTATGTGGTGGCCAAAAGTGGCATTATCTGAGCGGTACCTACCGTGCTTCGGAGGACACGTTAAATTGTCGGTCTTGGCTGTTTCAGTCCTTAGACCATATTGGAGATCTTGAGGTGGTCTAAAAATATGACGTAAGGGTTGGCCACTAATCCTTAGTAAGTTACTTATTTTATTGATATCGTTTGAGTCACCTTTTGTGCAGTGACATTTTAGTTTTTGTCTACGATGTCTTCAGTGTAAGAAGAGGAAGAAGAAGTGTAAAAAACAAAACGTTTCAATTTTTATCAGTCTAACCCTTTGTAACGCGCGTTAATACAGCGAGCTCATGCGAGCGAAAACAAAAAAATGCTCGCTAACACGTTTTTTTTTAACTATTCAAAAGTTGTTAATCTTTTAAATATAATTCTGGTGTGAAGTTTTAAAAATGTATGAATAAGAAAATTGTAAATGAATATCAAGTAATTTGCATCCGACAAATAATGTTGCACAGCATTTGCATTCTCTTGCGGAGATAATTTGAATAAAACATAGTATTTTAGATTAAAGTGGCTACATATTCAGTGCGTCAGGTATTAAATTGATATGCAAACTGTATCATCACAAACTCTCGTTGCTGTAGTAAACAAATGAAATAAAGATCTTCATTTTACTTTGATTTATTTCTACACAAACTTCTTTCAATATGAGATTTATCGCTGCACCGTATTCCAATATTAATTCTTGTACTCATATAAAATGATGATATAAAATAATTCGTTAAATTTATTCTGCCTCAAAGGTCGAAGATTCTATAACTTCCATGCTATTCTACTTAATTTAGTTGTTGGCGATCAAGTTACTTAGAAATAAAACAGTGAACTTTAAGTAAATTAATTAAAGGCCAATCTTAGGAAGTCTAGGGCAAAAGGTGTTTTTATAATTCTTTATTTTACTACAGAAGGTTAAGAAGCAGAAATGTTTTTTTTTGCTTTATGTCTTCATCTGTACAAATAAAGTTAAAGATTTTTTTTGTTTCAACGCGCTAATCTCAGAAACTACCAATTCAATTTGAATAATTCTTTTTGTAATGGCTAGCCACATTCAGCGGAGAAGTTATAGCCTACTATTCATCCCGAAATTCCCACGGGAATGTTACAACGTGGATACAACTGCGGGGAACTGCTAGTTGAAGATAACTCAAGTACACTGTACGTAAAAACAAAGAAAAAAAATAGTGGTTTTATTACATTGAGTATTTGCCCAACTGTGTATCCATTTTTGCTGAGCAAAGCAAATAAGCAGAGTATACCTAAAGGTCGCCACTAATCATATAAAAGGCAACCCATGAAGGCATCTTATTTACATGCAACCTTCACTTATCAGTGTGTATTTGCATAATATGACGATATAAAGTTCATGACGGTACTTCTGCAGTTCTGTCATAAATCCCTCACAGGATTATTATCTTTGAGGTTGAATGACACCAAAATATTATAATATCTCAAGCGTTAATAAGTACAAACAATTGTATTTGGTTTCAAGCCATGCACTCACTATTTAAACACTGTACAATTAAGATTATTACGTTAACTAGCGGACTCAGAGACCTTAATTAAATCGACAATTAAATAATTTACGTTATTTGTCATATATTACACTAGCAGCGCCCCGCGGTTTTACCCGCGTTGTGGCCGTTCCCGTGGGAATTTCGGGAATTTTTTTACATAAACACCTTCCTCTTGAATCACTCTACCTATTACAAAAAACCTCATCAAAATCTGTTGCGTAATTTTAAAGATTTAAGCATACAGACAAACAGACAAACAGACACGAAACAGAGACGACTTTATTTTATACTATGTAGTGATGTCAAAATCGCTCATAAAATCTCCTCTAAGGAACCCTCTGAGTACGTAAGTATTATTGTACAGTTCGATAACAGATAAAAAAATCATAGTTCAGATGAAAAAGATATCTTATTTAAAATATTATTCTTATATTATTTAAAATAAAATTCATGTTGTAACACCTTTTGTTATTCTAGGTTTGACCGAAAGCCGCTGGCCAAACAACCAGGTAGAATGGTTAGTCCAAAATCCGAACCCTCGCAGCCATACTTAGTATAAAAAGAAATTCGAATGAAACGGTAGTTCCTGAGATCAACAAGCTCAAATAAACAAAAAATCAAATCCATCGGCTTTATATAGAAGTGGCCTTACAATACAATGAAATAATGATTGCCTCCGATTCTATTCATGAATTCAGATTCACTTCGATAACTAAACAATGCTGAGACTAATCATAATACGTGGGGTTGTGGTATGTTCCGATTAAATACATTTTACATAAAGTAAACATTTACTTAGTATTGTCAATACATTTACCTATGTTACAGTCCTTTGAAACTTGAAAATACAAAACCCATTTTTGAACAAACAGTAATATGATAAAATACAATATGTATTTTAGGTTAGTTTTCCAGGAATTTGTAATATTTGTTCCAAGCGTTATTCTTTCGTTTGAATGCTTTGATACTGTAACGTCAATACTTGTATTGTAAAGCGGTAAAGGTTTGTATGTTTTGATTTAGAATGAACCAAGCGATGTAGAAGTACAATATGTAGACTTCTTTATTCCAAAATATATTTAACAAAACGAGGAATAGACCAAACAGGACGGAAATATCATTATGATAATATTGTTTTCTTTTTACGAAAAAATACTACGTTGTATAAAAATTTGTGAAATTGACCATTCCATTCTTATCAAAAACAAAAATAGACACATAAAACTGTACCAAAAATACACAACCATCGCATCGATTCCGTCAGTAACGCCAGAATTAATTAATTTCAAAGTGAAATTAACCAAGAGTAAGCAAAGTTTTACGTAACTAATAACGTAAACCAGCAACACGAACTTCTGTTGCGAACATTTATTTTGGAGGCGTATACGGGGCTATACATCATATTAATTAAATTATATGCTTTGTCAACGACCGCTGTTTACTTGGCAATAGGGAATAAAGAGTTTTTACGTTTTAAAGCAGTTTATTTGTAGAAATACATTCAAGTCTCTAATTTACTGTCATTTCATAATTTGCGCTTTGGAAAATATCAAACAATTTTAAAAATATCTACGTTGTTTGTCGCTCTATAAATGACAGAGAGAATTAATTCGATATTTCCTGTAAAAAAAGTATAAGTTATTAATTATTTTTATATTAGATTACTTAATTAAAGTAAAAAACATAGACAAATATGGTGGAAAATGTATTGAAAGCATAAAAGGCACGTCTACATATCAGTCCCAAAATCAGCTCTCGACCTCGAACTTGAATATCAGACATTTACTTACAAACAATGTCAAAATTAAAGGTTTTGTAATTTAACTAATAATTTAATAACAATTATGAAAACAATGATTTTGTCGATGGTAATGATCGTTCGAACACAAAGACGCGTCTCTATAGTCATTACAACTACAAGCATGCTTCAGGGGCACTCGTGAAATAAAATATCTATAAAAAAATTTAAGACATCTATGACTTTACATGTAAAGTGCTTTACGCTTGAAATCTATTAGGCACACAATTCAAAGCTTTTAATGTTCTCAATTCTGCGCCTAAAAAACATATTAACCCAATAAAAATGTAGTGTCAATTAAAAATAACAATGAAAGTGGGTAGCAATTCAAAATTCATTCATTCAGTTCTCCGGTAAAGTAGAATGCATGCGGCTAACAAACCGTAAAGCGATGTTTATAATTGACCTGTTTACAGCGTAATAAGGTCAGTACGTTTGCTTTTTCAGGGCCTACAAGTGTTTTATCCACAAACAAGTACAGCTAGCAGATCAGTACAAAATATAAATATTAAATACTATATTACTGTCATTTGTTATGGATATGCACATGATATGAAATATGAAACCATGTGAGGGCAAGATAAGCGTTTTTAGTCGACGGGGTGCGTGTGTTTTGTATGAAATTATAAAGTGCTCGCACGGATTTTTTTTTGTTTTTCATACAAACGAGAGCGAGTTAAATTTAAAAGAACCCTTATGTGTTAAGGCTAACAATAATTTATTATAGAATCAATAGCTGAATTTTCTAGATTTTTCTTAGTTTAAAAATGTATGTATTAATATAGTTGACTGTACTTTTTTAACGAATGTATGCAAATAAACTTTGCTACCGAGATTTCAAGGATATTATGTCTGGCGTCTTTTATACTGAATACTTAAATAAGTATCTCAGTATTGTCTACCAAACAAACGTATATCGCCTGACGTAAACACAATCTTTGTACTGATAAATAAGTAATTAACGTAATAAGTTTTGAGTATAATTTTCTAATGTGAGTGTTTTCAAAGATTCAGCCAGTTAAGTTTTTTGAACAGATGATCGCGTGCACACTAAATACAAGGCGTCAAAATGTCTTCTTTATCTGTCAAACTTTTTTGTCAATTAAGACTCAATAATTAGTACCGAAATCTGTTACTGAACAGATAACATTAAATCGTACATTCTGCGTCGAACAAGTCTATCGAAAAACTGTTTGGACACACTCTATAGTCATCTATTAAACACTCTACGTAGCTTTTATAGCGTTTTTTTGCCATCACTACCGAACAGAGTATAGTCACTGCTTGCGAATACGGCTAGGTCCTTTCAAACACTACATAATCCTCACTCATGTATCCATGTTTCAAAACGTGCTCTACTCACAGGTCGAGAGGCCGCGTTTGTGGTAGAATAGTGTTCAATAGAGAATGACACAGCGGTAGAGTTGTATTCTAATGAAAAGATGGTAAAGTCGATTTTTTAAATAGATTTTTGTAAATTGAATTTCTTTTGACTATTAACGTAGTGCGTGTATTTTGACATTGAGATATCATTGTTTACTGTAGCTCAAAATGTTAGTGTGTTTTAGCCTTTACCCGTTTCAATTAAGGACCTTATCCATTTAGATTAAGGTAGTTTTCTCGTTGTTGTCTAAATAGGTGACTTCAATAGTAAAGGAGTGAAAACTCACAGGTTGTAAACTTCCTTAATTTAAACAAAGCGTCATCCATTTTCAACAGTTTTAGGTATCATCCCTAACGATGGCGCATTTGCTGATCTGCTCTGTATGCCCTGTTAGATGCACTACATCCGACCTCAACAGGGCTACTGATGATGCAGTCACCCTGGCCAAGTTCTGGGCTGGTTCAATTTAGTGACACGCAAACGAGAAGAAGAAGATATGTCCTTTCACTTCTTTCAGCTAGCTTCTATTGTATAATTCACTAAGGGCCAACACTGCGTTAAACGTGCGCCCGTCGACGGTTCACTTTTGTATGAAGACACACGCGGCGGGCGCACGCCGCTTAACGCAGTGTCAGTCCTAATACTAATCAGTATAATACCTATATAGTAATCACCTAACTCTAGCATTTGAAATCAATCTTCCATGAACCCATTCATTCAAAGTTATTCATTTCAGTCGGGTCGCAATTCAACCGTATTTTATTTCATTAGCCCGAGTCTATGAACGCATAACTTTAAAATTATATATAGACATGTCTCAGGATCAACGATGATGGATCATGCTATTTTTGGAGACAAAAGAACAGCGATCAAAGGAGAGCTTTAGTACCAAACCATTTGGCTGTGTTTACGTTTCCCTTCAAAGTATATCTATAATAATATCATAAAGATCTCTTTATTCGTTTGTCTGTTTGTTCGTAGTAATGATAGTTACGCTTCCGTAACAAGTTATCAAAGGAATTCGAAATGAATGTTTGTTTTTGAAAGGATGTGTTGGAATTCGTAGTATTGTAATCTTGCTTTGTTTTAGTATTGATGAAATATTTGTTACAAATATGGATAAGGAGGTATAAGGATGGATGTCTATATTGCTAGATCTGCCTCTTCTACGGGGCAGATGGGAACGTGTGTAGTTTTATTGTCCCAGCTATATTAGTTTCATTGTCCCCACTGGTTTCGGGGTAGACGTTTCGCAGGGAGAATGACATATCAAGTAACCTATTACGAGTATTATCTGTGGATTCAATACATTGAACTAATCAAATTATCACACACCAAAGCTAAAGCTTTTTTTAATTTTGCCACAAAAGCAATTTACTTCAAACAGATCAAAAAACTTAATCCGCTGAAGGTTCGTGTGCCCAACGGGTGGCGATTACGGTTGGGAATGTTGTGTTTGCTAAAAAAATGTATATTTGTGCGGTAAAGAGGCGCGATGCCGGTTGGATGTCGGCCAAATTAGATCTTTGGTGCAAAACACGACTCATCTCACATTCATTAGCTTGATGCAGTACTTTAAATTCGTTAATGTACCTACTATATTAATATTTAGTGTATTCAGAATCGTGAGTGCAACCGTATATGTAAGCGAAGTTGCCATTTCGCAGAATAAAGTTCGGAAAGTCTATAGACACGACTTCGCCTTTAATGACACCCATACTCAGAGACGTCAAATGCTTGTTGAGATTTAATGACTGACTTTGACAGATAATGTATGACAAATTACGTCAAATAATTAAGTGTCGATTTAATAAATAATCTCTGAGTGAGCTACTC
Source organism: Cyclophora punctaria (assembly GCA_951394245.1). Lineage (NCBI taxonomy): Eukaryota > Metazoa > Arthropoda > Insecta > Lepidoptera > Geometridae > Cyclophora > Cyclophora punctaria. The sequence continues at coordinate 7,643,145 of OX596172.1, forward strand.
GTAAGTGTGAAAACAGTTTTCAGTCTAAATTCTTTATGACAAGAGTCAAACAATTGTAACGGACCAACAATTTTGTGACGGAAAAAGTATATAACGAATGAAAAAGTCTGTTAAACGTCTTGTGTTTAGTGGGCGCTCATTCTATCATCATAAGTATGCCTAATCTAGTCTACTATAGTATTAATCCTAACTAATATTATAAAAGTAACTCTGTCTGTCTGCTGTCTGTTACGCTTTCACGCCAAAACTACTGAACCGATTGGAATGAAATTTGGTAAACAGTTAGTCCAGAGCCTGAGAAAAGACATAGGCTACTTTTTATCGCGAATTTTATTTATTTGATTACTTATTTAAGTACAACCAGTGAAAGGTACATTTAAACTTTAAATAAAACTTAGCACTAAATTAAACACCTAAATCCACTTACTTTGCAATTCTTACAACGCGGCTGAAACCGCGGGGCGCTGCTAGTCTAGTCTATAAAGCGGGCTAATCCAGACGTAGACTCTAATTCTGTTATGTGTCTGTATGCTCGAAGCGATATTTGAAACTCTTGCAATGGTAGAGATTCGATTTTATTATACACAGAGGACCAATCAATGCTTAAAATGAAAATTGACCATCCGTGAATTTCATGATAGTTTTCTCATTAAAACCTACCTCAATTTATAGTAAAGGCTTTGTTAGTCTAAACTTTAATGACAGTAAACTTGTTAATGCTTGTGTATTTAGGGTTAACTCCAAATTACTATATTTATAAGCCGATTTGAAATGAAAATTATCTTTGATTAATAAAACTAACTAGAGTTTAATGTTTGGAAATTTGATATCATTAAGGAACATTAAGCCGTTTTGGGTTCGCTAAAAGTTCTTGTGGTGTGTAGGTACGTGAATTTGGGCCCTTTATGAGTAGTATATTGTACGTGTGTTTAGGGTGACTCGGATTAGCGATGGTATTTGTTCAAATGACTGTTTTTTTGCGATACTGTAAATATATGTTATATTTTTTCAACGCCTCGGTGGTCTAGTGGTATGTGCACTCGCCTGCCAAGACTGAGGTCCCGGGTTCAGTGCGGTTGGTGAGATCACCAACCCGCATTAGGCAAGCGTGGTGATTACGCCTGAAACCTCCTCACTGTACTGATATCTTCAGTGAGACGAGAGGTCTTTGCCCAACAGTGGCACATTACAGGCTAATACTTTTATAAAACATTTTCATTTTTTATTACAAAACTTGTTTGCCGCTAAAAAGCTGTAATTAGATGACTAATATCTAATATAATTTCTGTGATTTAATCGCTATACTAAAAAAACTACAATGAGACTTTGGTAGCTAAAAAGTTTTAATTTTCATTAATTTAGGGTTTAGAACCTGGAAGGAACGTCAGCAACACAAGCCACGCCGAAGTTCCGAAAGAAGATTGAATAGCGCCGCAAATCTGCGGGTTAATTAATCAGCCGAACAGAGCAATTAGAGTAAAATTAAACTGTTTAACGAATTGATTGTGTTGTATCGCTCGTTTGTTAGCAATGTTCCACAAGAAAACTTTATTAAAGCAACAGCTTATGTAAAACATTATTGGTTAACAACTTTTGCAATTTCTTATATTGCCGGAGGGGTTAATGGTTTTAATGTACTTCTTATTATCTTTTGGTTTTAATTGTTAATAATATAAGTTGTAACTCTTAAGTAATAAGTGGTGAATTTTTCTATCTTTCAAAAAATAATCGTATAGAAGTAATAAATACAAAAAACAGAGAACGGGTCTGTTAAATTTGACGTAATTTTTCATAAATTACATTATTATATTTCAAAATCATTCAGTCATTTAATCACTACTAAGAAAGCATTTGACGTCTCTGAGTACGAGCGTTAGTCCTATTAAGATTATGTTAAGTCCAATTAAGATATACCTTTCACCTGACACTCAAAACACGACAAAATAAAACGATTTAAAATATACAAAACACAGAAGAGTTTTTGTAAAGAATAAAGGAATTAAACCTAGAAACGTCGTTGTAAAGTGGTCAAATTTGTCAAATGTAAAACAGGACACTTTGCGAGACAAGGAAGCAAAGAGGGTGACTCGCTATATCTACGTATTTGTCTTCCGGGACACTCGCATCGAACTGTGTTTGTTTACATTTAAAAAAATACTTGATATACTTAGGTACGAACGCCTCGGTGGTCTAGTGGTATGTGCACTCGCCGGTTCAATTCCCAGGTCGAGCGAAAACATGTTTCCTACTTTTCAAACATGGCTCGGGTTTGAGATCACCAACCCGCATTAGGCAAGCGTGGTGATTACGCCTGAAACCTCCTCACTGTACTGATATCTTCAGTGAGACGAGAGGCCTTTGCCCAACAAGTGGGACATTACAGGCTAATACTTTACTTTACTTTACTTTACTTAGGTACAGTCATGGTCAGTCAGTCAGTCACAGTCAGGAGCGCTCGTGGCGTAGTTTCATTAAGCAGTGTTAACTCATTGCGATTGTTAAGCAACGTGCAGCTCGGCCCCTACTTGGATGGGTGGCCGATAGTGGCGTTTCTATCTGAGCGTCACTTTGCTTCGGAGGGCACGTTATATTGTCGGTCAAGGTTGTATCAATCGTCAGACCATGTCGGAGGCCTTTAGGCGGTCTAAAAACTCCGACGCCAGGGTTGGCCACTAACCTACTCGAACTTACTTAGTTACTTACTTACTTACTTACTTACAGTCATGGTTAGAAATGGTTCGTCACCTAAATACTGGCCTTGCTTAGTCTAAACTAGGTATTTTGTTTTATCGACAAACGACAATCTACAGGGTGATTTCGGGGTCGTGATCCCAACCATTTTTTTCTGACTCAGTAAATAAATGATTGCGATGCTACTGTATTTATTTTAATTTAAACAACGATGGTTCGTTATTTACGTATTTTTATTTAAAAATTACTATTGACTCAAAATGCGTGGTCACCCTACTTTTAATATTCCTTGACATAAGTTTTCTTGGGAAATAGTAGGGTGACCATGATCTCGAATTATCGCAGTTTTTTTTGCTGACTAAAATAAGTCGCTGGTGTACTGTTAGTCCTAACCTATCGTGATGCTTAGGAGAAAGTAAGTTAAATGCTTCTTTCTTGCTCCACGACCCCGTAATCACCCTGTATACTATATAATATTATAAAGCTGAAGAGTTTGTTTTGTTTGTTTGTTTGTTTGTTTGTTTAAACGCGCTAATCTCAGAAACTACTGAACCGATTTGAATAATTCTTTCACTGTTAGATAGTCTATTTATCGAGGAAGGCTATAGGCTACATTTTATCCCGAAATTCCCACGGGAACGGGCACAACGCGGGTAAAACCGCGGGGCGCTGCTAGTTAAAAAATATGGCTGCTACTGGCAGACTGAATAACATTAACAGACTGTCATTAGGTTAAGAAACAACGGTTTATATTTAACAGCGCAAAACATCGAAATTTTAACAAACGTATGTTACCATAACAAACCCTTTGAACCAACCCACCCTTAAATGCTTTACTTTTAATAGGTACTGAAAGTTTAGATTTGATGAAGGAACCATATCGAAAACTGACGAAGGTACTCCTACCACGACTGTACTTACTTAAAACAAGGTGTTTCTTATAAACTTTGCTCTGAATATACGTTAATAAATTGTGTCGGACGGAATAATTACCGGCACGTTTTTACCTATTATTCGAATAATTTACTTTTTCCCGATTAACATACAAACGTAACTTATTTTGATACCTGTTACATTGATAAAAACACCTAAATATGATTAACTAGCGGCGCTCCGCGGTTTTACCCGCGCTGTGCCCGTTCCCGTGGGAATTTCGGGATAAAAAAATAGCCTATAGCCTTCCCGTTGAATGTAGTTATCCATTACAAAAATAATTATTCAAATCGGTTCAGTAGTTTCTGAGATTAGCGCGTTTAAACAAACAAACAAACAAACAAAACAAACTCTTCAGCTTTATAATATTAGTATAGATTCAATGCAAACAAAACAGTGTTTGCAAAGAGCCCACATTCATTATTAGACTAGTAGCGTCCCGCGGTTTTACCCACGTTGTGCCCGTTCCCGTGGGAATTTCGGGAATTTTTATACATAAAAACCTTCCTTTTGAATCACTCTATGTATTTAAAAACCGCGTCAAAATCCGTGTAGTAGTATTTGAGTTTATCGCGAACAGACAGACAGACAGACGCGGCCGGGGACTTTATTTTCTAATATGTAGTGATCGTGATATTTTATCTCACGAGCGACCTTGAACCTTGTATGTGTAGGTAATGTTACATACACATTATCCGCGTCAAAATCCTGTCAGAATTGTCTTTGAAGCCGCTACTTGGTAGGTTAAGTAGACGGAGAAAAGTCATTCGATGGTTATGCGGAGTGAGGTATGGCAAATTTATATAAACAACTAGCTGCGCCCCGCGGTTTCACTCGCGTTGTACCCGTTCCCGCGGGAATTTCGGGATGAAAAATAGATGTTGGCCGATTCTCAGACCTACTCAATATGCTCACAAAATTTCATGAGAATCGGTCAAGCCGTTTCGGAGGAGTACGCGAACGAACACAGTGACACGATAATTTTATATATAAGAAAGAAGAAGATTATCTTACCGAACGGTACTGATAGTTACGCACACATATACGGATGACTATACTCATTTCGACTACAAGTATGTTGGTTTAAGGGTGCTCGTGAAATAAAAAAACTTGTTCAGATTACGCGAGTACTATTAAAAGATTGATATTTGACACATGTCCAAATATTTTATTAAGGATTCACCAAGTCACAGCTTCTGAACTCCTTCAACCTAAATGACACCTTTCCAAGACCGCCGCAAAGCTTCAGTACGAATAGATTTTCAGTCGCCCTGTTAGTTTTCGCTTCGTGTGCCTGGCGACAGTGTGAACTCCGCAACACTCCGCCGCGTGACTGACAGTAATCCCTGCCTCCGACCTTGGCTTGCAGCTCGTCACGTTATCTAATGTCATAGCTGAATATGCCCGATGCCGTATTGTCACGCATATCCGACTATTTTTACATGTGCCTCTAGGATTTTATACAAGGAAATATGTTATTCTTGCTTGTGATTTGTGGGTAGGATACTTTTTTATTGGCGTATTTTTTTCTGTGTCATACGTGTAGAACTCGCGTATGGGTACTTTAGAATTTATACCATGATAATATATAGGGAAGAAAGTCAAACTGCGTGCCGTAAAGACTTAGAATAACAGGAAACTATGACTTATACTGAACTTAACAGAGGTGAATTCAACTAATAATAGAAAGCAAAGCAAAATGTTTAAATGGAACAGCATAACTAACAGGCTTTAAGTAACTTGGTCCTAATTAGAACTTGAGATTGTGAGATATTCGGACGTTCGTGGCAAGAGTTAGTTCTAGTGTCCACCACGAGTATAATTTTGACTTAGAATGGGAAATTGAAAATGATATGCTCTAATTTTAAATAGCTAGTTATTGCTAATAATGCACTATATACAGGCAGCGGTTAAGTTATGATACTCGTAATTAGTGGGCAACTCTACCGGAAACCTTTAACCGCCGTGTATTCTGTGCCTTCTACGAGTATAATCACGACAGTCTTTAGACTAACCTGTTCGACGTGATAAATATATCTTTTGTCGGTGTACCAATAATTCCACAGTAGAATTTTCAATAAAAAAAATTCAGTACAATTTTTAGTGAAGCAAGCCGTCAAAAAAGTCTATGACTTCTTACCTGTAGAGGTGACTTTCGATACGATCCAAAACAATAGAAAACATGGTAACAGCTGTGGCAGTGGCGGGATGAATTGGACACATTGGCGATCTTAAATCGAGACAAGTGGTGGGAATGGCGAAAGGCCTTTGCCCAACAATGAGACGATATGGGGTCTCAGTAACAGTACAAGTACAAGACGACTCGTATTAATACATAAATATTAGATATTACACAAAAATTCTAGATTCCGATTCTAAATTAAATACGTACTTATAATTGACCACCAGCTTTCCTTAAAACACAAAACAGCGTAAATAATTGACTTTTAATTTAATTGTGCTTGCATTTGTTTCAATCAGTTATGACCAATGTTTTTAATTAATTGCTTATAGGACATATAGGTAATTACATTTTACAAATACACGAGTATATAATTACGTACCTACACTGTGGTAACAATTTCGCTTAATCATTATTATTGCCATTTTAATTTGAACACTGAGGCTATTATAAATCACACGTAATGTGACACAGGCACTTATATAGTTTTATTTAATTCCTCGTTTGGAATCATAATGAATACGAAAAAGGCCCTGGTATTATCCGTTCGTAGTTTGTTTTTACTTATTATAATATTATTATTACAATTTAAAGAAGCTGATGCTGTAAATAGGAAACCGACATTAAGAGAACCAATAATTAAAACTTGGGCTTTTGGTAAACTGAATTCGACAAGTAGCAAAAGTTTTAATATAACGGGAATATTAAAATCAAGAACAACGAAGATAACTTTACGCGTAAGTCCGAAAACCTATGTCCAACAAAAAAAATTGCTTCCATCGTGTGGATTTTGACTTTCTTATATCTTTTGAATGAGAAAAAAACACAGCGTAATTCGTGACTATTAATCATTATTTTGTTTTCAGAGGCTTCCTTGTTCGATAACAACGTTGGTCGTAGTGACTATAAAAGACTTGATAGGTCATCAAAAGGTCAAATATGACAGGAAAATGAGAACAATCACTATCAATCAAGTAGGAAATGCTTTCCATCATGCGAAGAATCCAGCTTCATTTGCAATTCGTGTATATTCATTGGAAGTTCCAAACTGCGGAGGAATAGGTAATGTCGGCTTAAAGGAAGACTTTGACGGTACTGGGTCAGGAGCAGGGTCTAGTAAGCCTGTTGAAGTGTGTAGTGTGTCAACTGAAAGCCCTGGTGGATCAGGAAAAGGGCCTGATGGTCCAAAGGAAGGCGTCGACGGTACTGGGTCAGGAGGAGGGTCTAGTAGACCTGTTGAAGTGTGTAGTGTGTTAACTGAAAGCCCTGGTGGATCAGGAAAAGGGCCTGATGGTCCAAAGGAAGGCGTTGACGGTACTGGGTCAGGAGGAGGGTCTAGTAGGCCTGTTGAAGTGTGTAGTGTGTCAACTGAAAGCCCTGGTGGATCAGAAAAAGGGCCTGATGGTTCAAAGGAAGGCGTTGACGGTACTGGGTCAGGAGGAGGGTCTAGTAGGCCTGTTGAAGTGTGTAGTGTGTCAACTGAAGGCCCTGGTGGATCAGGAAAAGGGCCTGATGGTTCAAAGGAAGGCGTTGATGGTACTGGGTCAGGAGGATGGTCTAGTTGGTCTGATGAAGTCTCTAAGGTGTCAACTGAAAGCCCTGGTGAAGGGCCTGATGGTTCAGATTGTGAAAATGGTAAACCAGGGCAACGGCCTGATGGTCCAGGGAAACGACCTCGCCCTCCTGGTAAATGGCCTGGTGGTCCAGGGAAACAACCTCGCCGTCCTGTTAAATGGTCTAGTGGTCCAGCGAAACGACCTCGCCGTCCTGGTAAATGGCCTGGTGACACCGATGGATCAGAGAAATGGCCCGATGATTCAGGTAAAGGAAATGATGGATCAGGGAAACGACCTCGCCGTCCTGTTAAATGGTGTAGTGTTTCAGCGAAACGACCTCGCCGTCCTGGTAAATGGCCTGGTGACACCGATGGATCAGACAAATGGCCCGATGATTCAGGTAAAGAAAATGATGGATCAGGGAAACGACCTCGCCGTCCTGTTAAATGGTCTAGTGGTCCAGCGAAACGACCTCCCCGTCCTGGTAAATGGCCTGGTGACACCGATGGATCAGAGAAATGGCCCGATGATACAGGTAAAGGAAATGATGGATCAGGGAAACGACCTCGCCGTCCTGTTAAATGGTGTAGTGTTTCAGCGAAACGACCTCGCCGTCCTGGTAAATGGCCTGGTGACACCGATGGATCAGAGAAATGGCCCGATGATTCAGGTAAAGGAAATGATGGATCAGGGAAACGACCTCGCCGTCCTGTTAAATGGTGTAGTGTTTCAGCGAAACGACCTCGCCGTCCTGTTAAATGGCCTGGTGACACCGATGGATCAGGGAAATGGCCCGATGATTCAGATAAAGGAAATGATGGATCAGGGAAATGGCCTGATGATTCAGGTAAAGGAAATGATGGATCAGGGAAACGACCTCGCCGTCCTGGTAAATGGCCTGGTGACACTGATGGATCAGGGAAATGGCCCGATGATTCAGATAAAGGAAATGATGGATCAGGGAAATGGCCTGATGATTCAGGTAAAGGAAATGATGGATCAGGGAAACGACCTCGCCGTCCTGGTAAATGGCCTGGTGACACCGATGGATCAGGGAAATGGCCCGATGATTCAGGTAAAGGAAATGATGGATCAGGGAAATGGCCTGATGATTCAGGAACAAGGCCTGGCGGTTCAGGAAAGGGCAGCGACGGGTCAGAGAAATTGCCTGACGGGTCAGGAACATTGTCTGACAGTAAAAAAAATAAACCTGATACCACAACAAAACGCTGCATGATAAAACCTGTTCCAGAAGGTATGTCCTATAGTGATTGGATGGCTATGAATGAATGTTAATTTATGTATTAAAAACCCCATACGCTATATAATAATAATTCAATTATGTGCCCGAAAATGCTTTACAAAATTTTAGAAAAGAGCTAATATTCATCATACTGCTTTTACCAAAATGGTTTTCCAATAAAAAAACTCCGAAATCGGTCCATTCGTTTGAGAGCCACGGTGCCTTAGACAAACACAAACGCACATTTTTGATTTCTTTTGGATTTAGTAAAGGTTTTTTTTTTATTTATTTATTTAAGGTCGCTTTAACAACTAGGTCATCAGCGACCGACAACCAATATGAACTAATATGAACTAATGATTATGTATGATTAAATGAGATTGTAGTGTATGCATTTGGGCTATACCTATAGTGATAGCTATATACACTGTCTCGAGCGTGCGGTGTGGGGGGCGCGCGACATCATTACCGCGTGAGCCGTTGGCGAGAGCGGACGTGGCGCCTGCGCATATCGTATGTTGACGAGCCAGTGAATCGGAGTGTACACAACAAGTGGCGACGAGGATAAAGGTCAGAAAAAAAAAAAAAAAAAAAAAAAAAAAAGGGTAGGTAATACTTGTGCGCTGGTATGTACACTGGCCGGTCCTTATTAGGTGAAGTAATAAAGGCGAGATACGATGAGACGTCCGTTTATTGAGATACCATGCTGATACTGATCTAATACTAATACAATAAAATATATAGTTGTGGATTATACGAGTACCTAACAATCAATAAACAACATAAATACGTATGACAAGTAAAGCGCCGGATTATTCTAAATCGTTATATTTATGTTTATTGCTGACTTGTATTGATTGTCTTGACTAAAAATATATAGTTTTGGATTAAACGAGTACCTAACAGAATCAATAAACAACATAAATACTTACGTATGACAAGTAAAGCGCCGGATACCGATAAATTGTTATGACGTTATTTAGATTGATTCTACTTTTGGGTATGGATATACGGTGAGACCTGGTTGTGTGAGACTCCAAGGGCTCCAACTCCAACCCAACTCCAATCCAACTCCAACCTGCAATGTCGTTGCACTTATAGAGGTATTCCACTTACCCAGTGTTTCAGATATCCAGGTATAAATTAATATCTGTCTCATTTACAGAGGGTTCCATAGAAGTAACACTGTTCAAGTTCAGGATATTCTGATAAACGTATACGTTTTAGTTTCCCTTGTCCTTCAGAACATTGTGATTCAATTTTACGTTTATTCTGAATTATACTAAGTACAAAGAGTAGATTAAATTTGGTACATTAAATTCGACACAAACTTCTTCGCGTGTCTTTCCACTTTCATAAGCGGATATTAATTTCAGTTTTTCACGTAATGATAAAGATTGTAGCTTTCGTTTTGACATTTTTCAAATAAACATGCGTATGGAAGTAAAGCGAAATTAAAACTAAAGGTCAGTGAGGCTCAAAATTACTTACGTATTTGAATGTCGAATTTGTGGGTAGGATAAGAATGAGTAAACAAACAAAACGATATTATCTCAGTTACAGAGTTATACGTATAAAATTCACTCGCTGTCTTAGTTATATAGGTAACTATGATGATAAATCGAAAGAATAAATCCCAGACATAGAGGTTACCTCATCCCACTAACAGAGGAAATTTAGTGCTAAAGTGTTGGGACTTTAGCATGAGTTCCAGTAATGGAGGTTTCTCACTTATCCAGGTCCCACTTAGCCAAGTTTCACTGTAATACCCCATGAAATTGGAAATATTTGGTACAAATGTACCCCCATTAAATTGGAAATATTTGGTACAAATGTACCCCCATTAAATTGGAAATATTTGGTACAAATGTACCCCCATTAAATTGGAAATATTTGGTACAAATGTACCCCCATTAAATTGGAAATATTTGGTACAAATGTACCCCCATTAAATTGGAAATATTTGGTACAAATGTACCCCCATTAAATTGGAAATATTTGGTACAAATGTACCCCCATGAAATTGGAAATATTTGGTACAAATGTACCCCCATTAAATTGGATATATTTGGTACAAATGTACCCCCATTAAATTGGAAACATTTGGTACAAATGTACCTTAGTTAAATAGATAAGATTTGGTACAAATGTACCTTAGTTAAATTGATAAGATTTGGTACAAATGTACCTTAGTTAAATTGATAAGATTTGGTACAAATGTACCTTAGTTAAATTGATAAGATTTGGTACAAATGTACCCACATTTATTTCAAGTCGCACCACTCACTAATCAACACAACTACACACTTATTATATGTAATTATGTAATGTAAGAAAACGATGTGTACTAAATATAATTAATACCTTATAATTAAATGTCAACTTAAGTGCGCCGCGTCAGCACATACAAAATGTTTATGTACGCTTGCTCGTACATGCTGGCGACTTAAGAAGATGTATGAAATAAATGTAAAAGTAAACAAGTAAATGTAAAATCAAAAGTAGAGTAAAATCAAATTAACAAGTAAATAAAATGTAGGAATGAGTAAAATATTCAAAACTTATTGTAAAGTAAATTGTCAGTTCACGGGGGTGAAGCCTTATCCACTTTCACACTATATAGGTCACGTGGGACCTCACTAGCACTGTGTATTATACGTTCGTGAGGAGCACCTGCACAGGAGGCCTTGGCTTGGCCCCTAGTGGAGCCTCCGCAAGCGTTTCTTGCTCGTTCATGTTCTGTGTAGATCTCACTCGTCGATGACTCAGCATTAGACAGAAGCTCCAACAAGCGAGTGTGATTACTGCGGCGAGTAATATGTATAGCAGCGCATAGTGGTGGATGTCATGAGTAGATATGTTGGAGGAGGGCAGTCTCCCGTTGAGCCTTCATCTGTTCGGTTTTCTGATGTAGTTGTTGTAGTTTGTCGTTATAACTTTCCAGCTCGAGAGGGTGGAAGGTAATGTTGTTAATAATATTGTTTACTTCCGGAATCTGTGGTGGTTTACATATGTTATCAATTACTTGTAAAGTTAGATGGTAATTGTAATGTGAGCGAATTATAAATGTGTCACTTTAGAACGCAGCCTTGACCTAATGTTATAAGGCCAGTTCCGTTCAATAACTTCGATGTTATGCCACCTGGGCAGAAATGCGAACGTAGCATTCCTGGCAACACGAGAAGAGCCATGTTACGCCGCTGTGCAGCTGACGCCACATATTGTGACAATTATGGTTTGATGATTTAATACATGCCGTTGGTTTTCTATTATTTATAATTTGCGATTCGCAATTGTTGGTATCGCTCTTGACACTGTATATCGGAGTGGTTAAAGGGCATAATAATGTGTTTTCATTGAGCTTAAGGCATGAATTGAAGGTGGTCGCGTCAAATGGTATGAGCATATCCTTTTGTAAGTTTATAGCTACAAGATCGAAAGTAGGTTGTATGGTGACCGCTTTGGATCCGAGTTGTGTGGGATTGGTATGACCTTGTGTAGTTCATACGGATCTTTGTTTACAAGTGGGAGCTGTTTCTCAAATATCATGTAGATGTTGAGCTGCTCTTGCAACTGCTGTACTCGAAGAAGATGTGCATCTATTCTCTCATGTCGTAGATCAGTCACGATGTCTAGAAGTAGCGTCTGTACTCTTTGTAGATGGGACAGTATGACACTTGCTGACAACGCAGTTGACGTGATGTAGGTACATCGCGTTTTCCACATCCAATTTGACACGGGTTTGGTTGTTGTACAAATCCGCTAAATGGCTGTTTATTAATGTAAACTATTTGTTCATGATTGCCTCGTTTCTTTTTAACAGGTTGTATTCTCCTTCGGTGATAGATGTTTGTTGTTTATATAGGGTTAAGAGATGGTTTTCATTAGTTTTTGTTAAACTTACACGATTTGAACACATAGTTTAAACGTACTCACACGGGTTTTTCGTGTTAGAAAGTTAATAAACCAAGTAATAACTTACTTTTATGGTTTTCATTATTATTTATCAGTGTAATATCCTTTTCGTACTTGGTAGCGAAACGATCGTCAAGAATACCAAACAAAGAGTTTGCGATGTATCCCACTCCGTCAATGAGTCTTTAGTCGCTTGTTATGTCGTTGTTATGTTGTAGTTCATCAGTCTTGTGCTGAAGTTGAGATGCTATCGACATAAAGGCTGTTTCTGATTTGCACATACTACTGAGATGATTCACGTACCTTTCAACGTTATCAAAGCTCTTCCAATATGTGGTCATGTTGTAGTAGATTACTAACTTCCAATGATCTTGAATGATTTGTATATCTACGATTTTATCAAAATACACAGGTTTGTTTGCTTGTAAAGAAGTCACGTTGTGTAAGGGGTGTTGATGTGATTGACTCACAAATGTAAATAGCATAAGCATGGTGGTGAATATCTGTCCGATTGTTCCGAGTAGTGTCCTTTTCCTTTTAGATGGTGACGTTTTTACTACGTCCTTGTTCTCTGGTGCTTCAGAAGGGGGTGTGTCACCCGGGGGTAGCGGTATCAGCTTGACAATCAGCCGTTTTGTGACCCCCATTCTTTGTTTTGAGTGTTAACTTACTACTCGCACAAGTCCGTCCCTTCCAGGATGTACGTCGGTAACCTTGCCAAGTGGCCTACCTGGTGGTGTGTTGTCCTCTTTGATGATGACTACATCGTTTACATTGAGGTTTTGATTGACTCTCAGCCATTTTGTCAAGATTGTAGAGTTTGTAAGTTCTCCGTTGACCATCTGGTCCAGAAATCGTGATACATGCTATCAATTAATTGCCATCTTGTGTGAATGTTTTGTATGTCTCCTCCGGTCGGAGGCGCAATGAGTGAACCCTACCAGGAAATGTGCGGGCGTTAAAACGTCCAAATCCTCGCTGTTTTCAGTTAGATACATAAGTGGTCTAGAGTTAAGGAAATTTGAGTTAATACTGTTGTATATTCCTCTCCTGTCCCGATTGAGATGCAAAGTATGGTGGCCAAGAATTGATAAGGATGAAGATACCTTAGTGAAAATCTGTAAAGGTTGTACATTGGTTGGTTTGCCAAATCTACCTGCGCCGATGGAGCGTCGCGAACTGCCGGAAGCACCTTGGGTAGATGTGTCCATGGATTTACTGGGCCCGTTACCAAGTGGTGACTATCTTTTAGTGGTAGTGGATTATTATTACCGCTATAAGGAATTGACATAGAGATAAGGGATAAGGACAGAGAACAAAAGGAAAAAGGAAAGGATTATGGTGAGAAAAGGAGAAGTGCATGGGAATAATACTGATGTTGAAAACGTGATTTAATAGTTTATGACTGATAGATTATAGTTGATTAATCAAATTATAATATGACTCAAGAGGTATACTTCATATAACAAGTTCTTTATAAAAAAAAGTTTTGATAAGGAAGGGATGTAGTGTATGCATTTGGGCTATACCTATAGTGATAGCTATATACACTGTCTCGAGCGTGCGGTGTGGGGGGCGCGCGACATCATTACCGCGTGAGCCGTTGGCGAGAGCGGACGTGGCGCCTGCGCATATCGTATGTTGACGAGCCAGTGAATCGGAGTGTACACAACAGAGATGATATAAGTTGATGAGTTTCAGGTTTGATGGATCAAACAAACCTTTACTTCTGCCAAACGATCAGTCAAAGTTATCTCTCCTCAGCCTCAAATACTTCTAACTTCTAATACGAGTACAATAACTCTGAAAATTAGAAAACATTTGAAGGTTATTCAAATTTACTTTCTGCTTTCCTGCTTTTTATTGTCAAAACACTGTTCTCTTATCAAATAGGAATACGAGTATACTTAATCATAGCTTTTGTGTCATAACCTCTAGCGCAAAGTTATAACTTCAGCTCACAATGATCACCACATTGGTAACCACAATATATAAAATGAGGTTTATTTCGATAAGTGTAAGGGTGCTTTCAAATACTAAAATTATTTCGCGGTACCGACGCCGCACTGTTGCCACACTGCTCGATTTGTATGAAAACACACGATCGTACGTTCACAATACGACAAACGCACGGCTTCGGCACCGCAGCGGTCCGACACGAAACGCATAATTTGAAAGCACCCTAAGAAAACATCTTACTTAGGAGATCAGCAAGAAGAATTTACTTTATTATCTTTAATTAACAAAAATATAGTTTACGATCGTCCTAAATTGTTGAAATCCAATGTTTTCTCAATAAGCTGTTACTGAGAAATTGAGTTGGATTAAATTAATTATGTAGATTGAATTTCAAGCAATTGGATCTTCGAGAGAAAATTAATTATGTGCCATATTATTGGTGAGATTATTATCATTAGTTATTAATAGAAATCGTCCAGTAAGACGAATTCCAATGTCTCGATGAGAAGATTAATTATTGAGCTGTGAAATACTTGAATACTAAATATAAAAATAAAATGTACAAGCTTAGTATTTTTACAAAATATTTGAAACTTCTGTGACAGAAAGAATTTTAAAAATTGGGTAAAAAATCAGCAAATTGACCATCCAATTTGGGATATTTAAATTTCGTGGCGATAAAGTGAACTACTTCATTAGCCTTAATTAAAAAGTTATTTAAATTTAGCGAGTTTACAAGCTGTGAGGGATAAGTGAGTGAGTAAATTAACATTGGTTACGCTTGTCTTCGACGATGTACCTCTGACAGTGCGTTAACGACATCGACATCGACAACGCATAAAGAGCTTGACTATATCAATGCGTTGTTTGACAATTTCAATGCGTTGTGCTGTGATTGGCCGATTAAGGTCTGCTCCACTTCAATGGAGACGCACTCTCAATAAGGTATTGTCCTTGTAAATAAAAACTTTTCTATATGAATTTATTTAAGGTCAGAAGCAGTCATATGTCGGTCACGACAGACCGGTTCCGACGCGTCGTTCCGTATTCAGAACTCATCAGAGATGCATAAGTTCTGTGAATGCATTGTGACCCATCGATTGTTCTATTTCAGCGCACGACGTATCCTTGAGTTTGTTTAATACATAAATAATGTGGCGATGGAGTTTCGGTCCTCGTTGTTTACCTTCACAATATGTATGTACCCACAGGGTGGTTGGCAACAATTAACAGCTTTTGCAAGAAGTTGTTGGTATACATTTTAACGTATACCTACACTATACATAGATAGGATAGCTATATCCTATTCTATTTAGCTATAGATATATATACATAGTAGGATTACCATATCGTATTCTATCTATAGTGTGGTATATGACAGGAGAACTTGTTCCCGACGGAACTTGTAATTATCTATACTAATATTATAAAATTTGTAAGTTTGTTTGTTTGTTTGTATGTTCGAGGTAATCTCAGGAATTATCAGTCCGATTTGAATAATTCTTTTTGTAATACACTCATCAACACTGTCTAGGGATATTTTGTATTTCTTAATTTTTTTTATAAACTATAAATATTTTGTTCAGAGAAGTATATATGGAATGAAACCTCAGTTAATGACCAACTTAATTAAATAAATAAAAAACATTTTAGATACTCAAATAAAAAAAAATAACATAGAGACTAAAAATGGTGCTAAGTCTGCGAGTGAAATTAATTAATAAAATTAATAATTATAAAAATAACAACAGAAAGTTAGACTTTTTAACTCTTAATAATCAGTGTTGCCACCCCTCACGTTAATTAGAGTTCGGCATCGGTTATTCATACTGTGAATTAAGGTGTCGATGTCTTGCTGTGGTATGCGTTCCCAGGTTCGTTGCAGGTGCAGGAAAAGTTGTTCTTCTGTGGCCAGATTTGGAGGGAGGGCGTGCATAGCCCTTCGCTGCAACATGTCCCACGCATGTTCGATGGGATTCATATCGGGCGACTGCGCAGGCCATCTCATTACCGTGACGTTGTTGTCTTGAAGGGCGGCTGATACCAGCCTCGCCGTGTGTGGACGGGCATTATCATGCATGAGTACGAATTGGTGGCCGATTTGCACCCTATGCGGAATAATGACAGGTTCCACCACCTAATCACGGTATTTCTGAGCATTCATGTTGCCTCTTACAAAAACGAGATCGGTTCGCGCGCCTATACGAATTCCCGCCCATACCATGATCGTTCCTGCTTGGTACGAATGAACCTCTTGTGGATGCCGGAGACGGCTTTCCCTGCCTGGAACTCTCCAAACGCGTGTTCTTCGCGAATCTGGATGAAATCCAAACCGAGACTCATCCGTAAAGAGCACTGTCGACCATTGTTCATTATCCCATAACACGTGTTCATGGGCCCACAATAGTCGCCTTCCGCGATTGCCACGTCGCAAAGCAGGAACACGAATTGGCCTGCGAGAATGAAGATTAGCTTCATGTAGCCTTCTTCTGACTGTTTGGTCGCTAACCAACAGCTGATGTTCCTGTTGGAGCCTCTGTACCATTTCCATTGCCGTCAGAGTAGGTTCTCTCCTGGCGGTATTTTGGAGAAAACGGTCCTCTCTAGGGGTGGTCACCCGAATTCTGCCAGCATGCCGTTCCGCCACTTCTCCAGTATCACGATAACGTGACCAGAGCCTTGATATCACATTCTGGCTGGTGCCTAGAGTCTCCGCAACAACGTTTTGGATAGCGCCAGCTTCCAACATTCCTACCGCTCTTATCATCTCGTCTCTCGTCAAATGTCGACGTTGCATGGCACCAATGAGATGACACAAACAGTAAAAATCACTAAAACAATTGATAGCGTTAGTTAATTAATGTTTTTCTAAACAAATCTCAACACAAAACTAGCACTGCTAACTGAATCAAATGCGTGTTCCCGCGTTTTCTTTTGTTTTAATAAGTTTTCGTTTTTTTTTCAATGTCAGTTTGAAAATGGAACAAGGAGGTTTAATCCCACATATAAACTTTTTCCTAATTCTGAGTAGTTTTTCTGAAAACCAAAGAAATGAAAATAAAAATCTAATATCCCTAGACAGTGTTGATGTGTGTAGATAGCCACATTTAACGGGAAGGCTATAGGCTATTTTTCATCCCGAAATTCCCACGGGAACGGGTACAACGCGGGTAAAACTGCGGGGCGCTGCTAGTTCTCTATAAATAAGATAGGTATATATGTAGTTTAAACGTACTCACACGGGTTTTTTCGTGTTAGAAAGTTAATAAAGCAAGTAATAACTTACTTTTTATAATAGGTTTTTATGATAGGTATAGTTTGCTTTCTCTAAAAAAGAACAGAATATTGATGAAGTATGTAACTCTATGACTTTATTTTAGTTGAACCGATCAACATAACTAAAGAAAGTGATGGAAGATTCGTTTGCAGCGCTACCTAATTCCGTATTTTTTTCATATTTTGACTAGTTTTACTACGACTAGGATACACTATCTGAATAAACTTTCCAACTTTCTCTATGTAAATAGGTGAAAGCTAGCAATCATATAAAGATATCAACAATAAAATCTTTTATACAGTTTTTCTGAAACGTTTTCAGTCGTTTTCTATATCCGTGAAGTGCGATACCCTTTACAACTCGTGAATAATTCATACAACTGATCCGCACTTAAAATGACAATCATTTTGTTGGACAACCACATAAAATGAAGCTCTGCTTGCAGTAACTGAGTCAAATAATTTAACTACGAAGATAATTCTTACTGTGAAATTACTTTGACTTCCGTTAAGCGTTAGACAATCGTTATGAGGTAGGTTTTGTACGTTACGATGTTTCTTTGGTGTTTTTGTCATTGTAATATAGATAAAGCTATGATAGCATCATGTCTATAGATTGAAGATTATTATGATATGAACCAAACGTAAACTATTCATTTATGTACTTGGTTGTGTATTTCCAAAAGATACAAAAGCTAGAAATCCTTCAAAACAGTCCTTCAGTGATTCAAACCCCTTTGACATTATTTATAAGTTTCCATTTATTATTTACTCGTAGCGCCCCGTGGTTTTGCCCGCATTGTTCCCGTTTCTTTCAGAATATCAGGACTAAAAATAGCTTTTACCCTCCCTTCACACACCTTAGTGTTCCTATAGTTTTACTTAGAATTTGTTTCTTAATTTGTCGCAAAAAAATCTCCCTTTTACCACAATTAAAAACTAACATAAAGTAAGTATTAGCCCACCGCTGGGCAAAGGCCTCTCGTTGCACCGGAAACCGTCTTAAATAACGAAAAGTATTAGAACCAGCTGGCATGTGAATGTGTCGATGTCGCCCGACCCGCGTGGCGTGTACAAACTTGGTTCTATGTGATACCACATCTCAGTGGAGAGCCCTCTACATCTGACCTCATTCGAGCGGCTTTCTTTTATCCTCCACTTAACTTCACCTGCGAATATTCCTTATCTGAAATCTTAATTTTGGATTACGAAGACTAAGTTGGGTTCTTTTCATATTACTTAGCGTTCGTGCCTGCCGAATACTTTGTTATATTTCATTGATTTAGTATGAATTCACTTGATCTCTTGATGCAATTACATTGCATTGCATTTTGAGATGGACGGTTTTTTTTAATTTGTCATATCCTTTTTATTTATTCTTTAAACGTATGCTCTAGGTACTGCCTATTTAAACAGTTTTATTCCTATCTATTCCCAAATATCTTTCAGTCAGGCCACGTTCGTAAAACACGTCATAATTTTTGCCAATAAGCTTTAAATCAATGAGCTGACTGAGAAACGATGTATAAAACAAATTGGCGCTGGCGGGACGTCGTGAGGGGCTCCGGTCTGGGGCCGATTAGTCGGATGGGTTTATTATGAAAATCGTACCGTTAGGGATTCGCGGCCGAGGCTTAACACCGCGATACGATGCGATACGGTGACGATATCTTAAATCGCCTCCTGTATATATTTCACTTTTTCTAGCGATCGTTTAAATTCAAACTACCAAGACTGATTTTTTAACCATATACAACTGCTTCCATTGAGGATGAAGGTTCAGTGATATGATAAGTATAGAATAACCTTTTTCCTTTCCAGAAGTATCGTCTTCGGCTGGAAAATTGACTACATTATAGCACATTTTAACTCTTGTTAGAAAAATATAATATAGATGACTAAAGATTTGTCACGGCATGTCCGAGCGTTGCTTAATGGTGGTTAACGCCTACACCTAGACGCATACTTGCCTTATCACTTATCTATAGAATCGAAGCATATTTCATAAAACTTTCCGTCGCGTAACAGTAGAAAAAGCCAATAGGTTCGATGATTACAAAAACCTTGGCTCTTGTCCACTTAACCGATGATCCGTTAGTGCGTCGACCCCACTATCTTAGGGTTCGTTCCAATATCCTATCTAAGATAGCTATCTAGCTAGCAGAAAAGGTTTTACATTTTTCTTATATAATCAATCAAATTTTGACGTTAAAGAGAATGGATTAAAATTTAACATAAAAAAGTGATCTGTTGTCTGAGATTGTCCGTAGGGATAATAAAATCCGCTGTTAGACACATTTCCGTCACTTGTGCAATTTATATTATTTATAATTTAAAAAAGGTGAATGACACAAAAACTTTTGCATTAGTAAGTGTAAAAAATATTGCAAATTGAGTATTCAAGTTGCATTTTTGCTAAAATAAATTCTTATCCAATTATATTTATACATTCGTGTTTAAAATATCAAATGAATGGAATCAAATTAAGTTTATAGATAGAAGGGTTGTTCAACCTTTAATTCTGCACGTTCACATTTTATTAATGTAAAATTATATAAAGAGAATTCCATTCTGAGTTCGATTTTCCATTAATCATAAAAGTATATTATACTAGCTGCGCCCCGCGGTTTCACCCGCGTTGTACCCGTTCCCGCGGGAATTTCGGGATGAAAAATAGATGTTGGCCGATTCTCAGACCTACTCAATATGCTCACAAAATTTCATGAGAATCGGTCAAGCCGTTTCGGAGGAGTACGCGAACGAACACTGTGACACGAGAATTTTAGATAAGATAAATAGTGAAGGCATTTTGGAGCTAGCTATATCGCAACAGACACTAAAGCTAAACGTCGGTAAGCGACACTGTGATAGAAACACTGTAGTAGAAATAGATCTGATTGGCTACGGCTTGACAAGCACAACGCACAATGAGGTACTTAACTTTGAAGCTTTGTGTTGCACAGTGTCGCTTTCGAGCAACGCACACCTTTAAATTTTAAAACTTTACACGGCCTTAGCGACAGTGGGTAAACATTGCAACTATTCTAAGTATTCATCATTTAAATATGTATAAAAAAGAACTTGGTATTTTATTAGTTTTATTTAGTGGCAATATCTTCCACGAATTTGGCCTCGATATTTATTTAATGCGACGTAATTACATAACGTGTTCATTCAAAGAACCGGTACGGCAATCTAATAAGTCTCTAATTAAATAACTAACTGTAATAAGTTATAATCAGGTAGAGCTTGAGTTCACTATCAACTGGCGGCTTCGATGTGAACAAAACTGTCTTTATTCACAGACATAAAAGTATGTGACAGACAAAAAGTATGTGACGCGATTTGTCTCTACAGCTACTAGTTCACATCTCTAATATATACTCGTTTATATATACAAAGCAGCTACAAAGCAGTTACAAGCAGTTATAAAGTCTGGATGCACCCTTAAAAGAGTTTTTTAGAAAATACTATTTCTGGTTCTGCTTTCACAGATATTATATTGACCGAAAACCGCCCGAACCGTCCACACAGACAAATGTAATTGCTATCTCGTTTCGCTATCGTACGGAGCCGCGAATCTTGTAATTTTAAACGTTAATTTAGTAGCAAGCTCGAACGTGGTGCACAGTTTAGATAAATTAACTAGATCTAACGGGAAATTCATTTACGTGAAGTTAAGCGTGTTTAAAAATAGATTTTGGGAAAGAAATATAAATACTAAAAATATTTTGTGCCATTGACTCCAAAGAAGGGAAAGAAATGTTAGACATTAAAAGTATGCCCGAATAAGTTATTGGCCAACCTTGTTGTCGAAATTTAAGCCATTTACAGTCTGACATGTCTAACGATTGAAACAACCGGAATCGACAATTCAACCTGCCCATAGACATATTAAAGTCAATCGCTAAATAATAATAATTATGTTAATAAAAATGTAATAAACGTATATAAATCTATATATATAAAATTCAAAGTCCTGACTGACTGACTGACTGACTGATAATCAACGCGCAGCCTGAACCGTTACACCTAAAAACTTGAAATTTGGCAGTAAGGTTCTTCAAGTGACGTAAGTGCACACTAGGAAAGGATTTTCGAAAATTCCTACGGGAACTGGCTCAACGCGGGCAAAGCCGCTGCTAGTTATTCATATATAGGTATTACGTCTTCCGGTACCTATGTTTTGATAATTCATAGGAAACTTGAGAAACGACTACGTAATAGATTTCGAATTAAAACCAAAGTTAGGATGCTTTCTAGGAGATCTACGATGTACTACCTTGTTTTGCTAAGTTGCTTGTCTTCCAATTAAAACAATCGTAGTATCTGCTAAGTTGGCTTACATATAATATGTAAAGCACATAACCTACAATGTACAACTTATAAAGATTCTTGGTGTATTCGTGCCCGAGTCAACAATCCACAAAGGATTCGCTGGAAACTTTTCAGTTTCAAAACTGGAGCAGGAGAAATGGAATTACTAAGTTTAAAGTCTTGAATTTTATAAAAATTTACGTGATACAAGAGCTGGTTGATGTTGCAGGTGTTTAAGAGGTTATGGGATCGGTGCAACGTTGATATAAAAATAAATAAGCAATGTCCCACTGCCTGGGTAAAGGATTCAATCGTTAGACCATGTCTTAATGCGGGCTAAAAACTCCCACACAAAAGCGGGTCACTACTCGCTTATAGGCTTAGTTACTGACAACTTACTTGACTTGACTATGTTGGTATCTAGTTTTCAGCTTAAAATACACAAAATGTAATATGAAAATACGTATTAATTTAATTCAAGAAATGTTTGCGGGTGAGTAGGGAGCGGTACGTTTGCTAAGTACACTGTTTACTCAGAGTCTGCACGGGAACTGGAACACTCTTTAACATAAATCACATCCCGCCCGGAACCAAGCAACTTTGCACATTCATTGCAGGAAATAATACTGAATTCAACTTGAATAATATGATTCCACGGACTAATTACGATTGTATATATCAGTTATTTGTTTTAGTAGATGTTTCTTGTTCGATTTATGAAGAGTTAAACTTTTAATGGAGTTTTTTAGACCGCCTTCCGGACCTTGACTTTAACTTTAAGAAACAACTGGGACGACAATTTATCGAGACCTCGGAAGCACGGTACCAGTCAGATACAAATACCACTAACGACCCATACAAGTAGAGAGCCGTTGCTTAACACCGCGATGAGCTGACCTCGCTGAATGAAACTACGCCACTGATGCTATATACAATTGTATTCTAACAAACCTTAACAAGCAAGTCCAAGGGTACATTCAAGGGGGAACTCATAACCCTGATTTGATTGAAGATTTAAATTCCTATAATTAATTGAATAGTACCTTAAATTCGTAGTATCTGTATAATTTATTTGACCACGAGATTCCTCTCTATCATAATAGCTTTCACACAAAAAGCACACGCAACACACACGACGTAAATAACACCATCTTTTTGCATCCGGATATACCGGGCAAAGGTTAAATAGAAGTAAGTACAAAGTACTCAAGTAAATAAAACCTCATTTACACCGATAGCTCGGCGCTCGGCTGTAACATACCGTTGAGTTGATTGTTGCCTCTTCGTGTGTAGTTAACGGTGTGTAGTGGGGTCGTGTTTATCCGACGTGCCCCGGGGGGGTTGTTAACTATGAAAAGGTCGATTTTATACTATCTACACAATTAAAGCAAACATTGCTTTCGTTTAGAAAAAAATTGATTGATCTTACTTACTTCATCTTACCGAATATGACCGAATCACAACTATGAACAGTTAGTTTAAACTACGTTACGTATTTTCTAACATCCGTACTCAGAGACGTCAAATGCTTTTAAACGTGTGGTTCTGAGATGTACTTATTGTATGAAAAATAACATCAATTACTTAAGTGTGGAGTTAATACGTCTCTGAGTGCGGCATAGAGCTTAATTTGTTTTTTAAAATAAGTATTTATAAAATGCCAGCAATAAGATATTGATTTTTATATCAAAGTAATGTTAAGAAAATTAGGTCAAAATCAATTCAATTGAACGGGCATTAGGGTAAATAAGTCCCATTTCCTTACGAATATCGACATAAAAAAGAAACACATCATTCTTGCTACCTAAACTTATTAAGTAGTTTCGAAGTGTCTTCAAGATACTTATACATCTCTCCATGGAATACTTACAATCAATGTAGTTCTGTGGTTCATAATTTATTACAAAACACTTGCCGGCATGGCAATTTATTATTTCATGCGACTGATGCGACTCGAGTCAGATTGATCTATACAAAATTGCATCAAATTCTTGTTAAGTTAAGGTTCATTGCCCGAAAAAAGTACATCCCAAATTTTTTTTATAACTAAAAAAAAGAGATACTTACCTATCTATATAACAATAACAAATTATAATAATTATAAAATCGAATCTACCTATTTTGATATATATACAAAAATTACTATATTTAATTAATAATAAAAAATAAAAACATACATTTAAATTTAATAATTCCTTATATTATTTTATAATTTACATAATAATAATTTAATTTTAATTTATTTAATTTTATTTTTATTTTATCAATTTATAAAGTAGTCGAACAAAAAAAGTATGACTACTATTCAAAAATTTGTAACAATTTCATATTGTCATATCTTCTATTTTTTCTCACAAAACCATAGTACTGGAATAGAAGCAGGCGAGGGTCCCCGTATACCGTCAGAGAATAACGTTTGCGTGTTCTAACTCCGTAGAGTGACATCTAGCGGTGTTCTTCGAAGTTACCTTAGGGTAGTTACAAATTCAACCGTCGTATATTCAGGGCGCTGCTGTGCAACACAATGCAAAGAATAGTTTTGAAACTTGTTGATTTTGTAAGCTTAGCTTATTTCTTATTAAGAAGAATTAAATAATTTGGTTTTTTTATGAATTGAGAAGGTACTTGTTATGAAGATATCTACCGCGTTAAATATAATATAAGTGTGTGTAACCGAGGTGTGTTTTATCGTGAATATCTTTTTTAATAATTAATAATTTTTGTATGTAAGCCATACATATAACAATATATAATTACCTAACAGCTATTAGCCATAAAGTCAAATTACAAAGAACATGAAACAATTTGACCATCTAGTTACATGTATCCTTGTCCTTTCTTAATATGCCAATCCTTGTACACTTTACCCTACCAAGCATGTTTTGATTAGGTACCTAACTATTAAACTTTTCAACACGAAAAAACCCGTGTGAGTGCTTTTAAATTAATGTTTTGATTGTTTTGAAAAAAATAGTATAGTTCTAAAGAATATCCTTACTTAATCAAATAGTTAATTACAAGCCAAAGCAACAACAAGCATTTCACAAAACACAAGCAACGGCAAGTAAAACAAAAACAAAACCCTGCAAAATTATAATTAAAAAACTTGTACAAAACAATTCAACGCGAATTTCCCATTAGCGCAATATCTGTCGCAATAATACGTAAACCTTATTAATTTCATAAACAACACTAATATAAATTTTATCTACACTAATGTTGTAACATTCTACTTATGTTTCCAATACTTGACTTATAATTACTACTGTTATAGCGCAGACAACAAAACACTCAATTTAAGCTATCGAAATCGATACGGTAAATCTCACTTATAACATCATTATAACGCGACCAATTAACCTGGCGAGCCTTATGTCAAAATCCTCATACAAGTTGTATCAAATTTTGATATTAGGCTGGCTTTTGAAAACAGTTGGGTTATACGTGAAAACTTCGTCGAAACTACATACACAAAACTCTTTGGTAAGATCTCGCTCGCTCCTGATTGGCCCTACGCGCAGCTGCGCCCTCATTGGTTAGATTTTAATGGCGGCAAGTTCACTGTGACAATACACGTACGCGTGAAAAACTATTGTCAGCTTTTACTCTTGTTGTTTGATTAATTGGATTAATTGCATTAGTGAAGATAAAGTAGTGTATGCAACTGCATATAACACGGGTATTAAAACACTCGTTACTATTATGAAACTCGCTGCGCTCGTTTCATAAACTCACACTCGTGTTTTAATACCCTTCCTTATATGACAGTTGCATAAACTACTATTAACTTGACGTGTTCGGCCAAACACGAGAACGCAGTACCCACGTATACACGAGTAGGTTCGTATGTTATGTGTTTACGTGCTCGCGGTAATAAGGTAAGGCCAGGCGTCACAAACCCGGTAATGTAAAAAGCCTTTTCATTACAAAGGATTCCTTTACGTTTCTGTATTACCTACATAAGCCTCATGCAAAGCAGTAGCCACTTTGTTAAAAGCTTTCGCTTAAGTCTTTTTTTTAAATAAGTAGGTACTGTTGGTTCACTTCCGTTCTGTTGGCGAGGAACAATTAGAAGGAAATAGCGGTTTGCATTCTTTAAAATATTTATTCGTGCACTTGCCTTTGGCAAACTGTTTAGTTTTAAAACTTAAAGTTGCCTGTAGCAAGCATACCCTAGGTAGAAGTAGATACTTTATGCTTTCTTTAGTCCTGTAGTATGGTCGAAGTAACCACTTTTAAGGTAAAAATATATCAAATAAGTACTCACAATAGTTTTTCCGCCGTGCAACAGTTTATGAAACAAGTTAACCTCTTTTTCTATTTCCCGAGTTCCGATGTTTGGCAAGAATTGCTTCACTCGTGATCGCGGGCGGACTGAAGACATTGGAGTTACCGCTGTGCTGCGAGGGTAGGCATGGTATAAATTAAAATTTGACGCCGCGTTGACATTTGACTGACGCCTGCCACTTGGTCTTTTGAGCATGTCTCAAAAACTTGAAACATTTAATCATTCCCAAATTATTCAAAACCGCAGTGAGTTTATTCGTATAAAAATATATACCTATGTAGTGTCTTAAGGATAGGCTTTTAAAGTTATATCTAAGGATATGGCAATGAGTTATATGTGGTACGTTAGTACATATAACTCAATGGGATATGGCTAATTATAAATTAAATAGCTAATATCCATCTCAAATAATATATAAGATAATCGGTAGATACACTTTCCATACAAACACCGCCATATACCTACCTAAAACCACTATTTGAAGCTAGACAAAAGTACTTACATGTTGTCTGTTAAAAATACAACATATTGTCTGTTGTCTTACATGTTGTCTGTTAAAAATACATGAATATAAAATAAAGTATTATGCTAATACAGCCATACTCGTAACATATCCAACGTGAAAGGCAAACAACACCGCGTCTCTTTCACTAGAGAAAATCCTTTACAAGCAAAATGGAGTTCAGTAAAATTGCTATCACATTTTCCAACGATGATTTACTCAATATTACAGCTTGTAAATATCTTGGGTTACTTTATTTCGTCGACGCTGTAAAGTGCCTACGGCCAATTTGAACCAGCTATAAAGGCCGTTCTAATGCTGGAAAGTCGGATTTAACTTTAATAAGATCGTACTGCGCCCCAGCAATGGTAGGCAGAGCACACGCTAAGCACGGCTTCGAACGTTTTACAATTTTAATGTTAACTTCGAAACAATACTGGGGAAGTTTTTAAAATGCAAATTAAATGTGATGGGGAGGAACGTTTTCCCGTCTTGATGGTACATATTATTCGTATAACCTACCGGTATGTAAGTTACGAACAATGTACCTCCCTTCTATTATTACTTACGAGAGTTAGCATGTGGGCTAATGTAGTCCATTTTCCAGCCAGCGACGATTCGTTCTGAAAATGAAAAAGGTTTAGGGTCAACACGTTAAAGGTGTGAGTTGGTAAAGCGACTGCAGCAGTCGACTGCAGACTGCAGGCAGCAGGGCGTTGCAGTCGTCCGCAGTGCAGTCTGCAGTCGCTAATTCACTGCCGACTGCACACCATATAATCAACATTGCCAATGTGTGAAAATTACCCCAAAATGCGGGGAATTACAATCAATTAGAGATTCAATAAAACTATTTAAACGTAATGTAATGGTCAACTCGCACATACCGGAAGAATTTACAACTAACTAAGAACCTGAATGAAGTTGATTAAAAATAAGAATACCTACGTAAATCGATTGATATCGTAAAAAGCCTCGAAAAAGACCACTGGAATTCGAATGTATTAAATTTTCATGTATTCGAAACTATTATTCCGATCTGATCCATATCCAATTGTTATTACATATTATTTATTTAATCCCAGTCCGATATCCTAAACTCCATAGGCTGATAACTGATCTCCTATTAATTGTTCTATTCATCTTTCGATACAGAGGTAGATGAAAACGGTTTCTACATTAATCAGGTTTTATTTATTTACAAAAAAAACTAAAATAATATTAAGATTACGACGGATAAGACGATAAAGTCAATACAGTAAAGTTGATACTGCTAAAGTTTATTATTTTATATTTAGTTTTTTTTGTTTTTGGCATGATGAGGTTGACTTGCCTTTATTAAAAACAAATTAAGAACAGAATTTAAAATTGAGTATTTTAACCTAAATATTTTAACGCTTCGATACGTTTAAAGTTTTGCCTCCGTGGTCTTGTGGTTTGAGCGCCCGGCTGACGACCCGGAGGTTCCAGGTTCTATTCCCACTGGGGACAATATTTCACAAAGATCTCTTTGTGAGACTGTCCTCAGTTTGATTAGGGCATTGCAGGCTGATTCACCTGATTATACGAAAAATGTCCCAAATTTAAAATTAGTAGTTTATTTTGTTTTAGGTATAAAATTATTTATAAGTGTACCATGAAATCAAACGACTAATTATGATCTCAATACAAAAAATTACTCTTTTTAATAAATAAATTGAGGAGTAATTATTTTGAAAAATGGTAACCCAAATCCATTTTTCAAATTTTGACATAATACAATTTATGGTCGGAGAGCCGATCGCCACATTTGCTGCCTACCGTTGCAGATACAAATATGATAATAAATAATCGAACGTTTTCAACACAATTTGAAGGAACAAGACAACGTCGGGGACAAAAATAACATGGCTTTGATTAAATTAATTATAGTTATTGAAATACTTTCGTTTAAAGATTTATTTCTCATTCATTTTTTAAGATATTTCCATAATTTCTTTTGTAATAAGTAAAGAATAATAAGACTTAATGTATAAAAATAATTGGGTGAATGTAATGGATGACTGACCATGTAAAATTATCGAAATAAGGTTTTCCATACAAAACAAGAAGTGCGCTCTGATTGGTCGGCCCAAAAAGATTGGTGACGCGTGCAACTTTCCTGCGCTCTGATTGGTCAGAGATGTCTATACAAACAGAGCGATTTCCATGATCCGGCATTCAGTGTTCAGTAGCAGTGCCTAGAAGAAGGAAAGGAAAAGGAAGAAGAAAACGAAAAAAGGAAAACGAAAGAAGAAAGAAATAAAGTGGTGAAACGCTGCTCCCGGGTTTTATTTCCAAAGGCACTCTCTCGCCCCGCCAGTTACCCACTCCAACCCCCTTAGTGCTATACACCACTAGAAGTCGGGTGGGCGCAAAAAGTACGTCTCGGTGAATAACAACGCACTTGAAAGTGCTCTTATTTTATTCATAAGATTTACTGCTTTATTTCTAGGTCATGGTAGTAATTAATTAGGTTGAAATTAGAAATATTTTCAAACTATTGTCTCAGTTCGGTAGTAAACAAATAAAGCTGTCTCCACATCCACGCGGACAGCATTTAGCTTTGATTTTGAACGTGACTCGTTATCTAGTTGTGTATTGTTGATCGAAGTGTAATTCATCAAATTCTACTTATTCCAAAAACTAAATTTGTTTTTGTTTTTATTTTATGTCTGTCACGTCGTTGGAACTAAATTTATATTTAAACCTCAATATTTCATTGAACTGATTTTATATTTTTTGGGGTATACAGTCAAAATGGTCTTTTAAAAAAATGGTAGTGGCTGTCAAAAAAGTGAAGTTATATTATGCTTTTCAAGTTTTCATTATACTACATAGCAGAGATAAAAACCACGACACTTTGATCCATGCCACATTCGTCAATCTTAACATAATGAGTGAAATGATTAATCATTACTAAGCAACCTAAATTGTATTAAAAAAATAACATTAGCTCCTACACTATTATTTTAGTTCGTTTTTCAAAATATTTTTCTCTTATCTGCTGTTGCTCTACGTCACGACTGCAGGACAGCACTCCGCGACCGCAGCAGAAGTGTCACCGCGCGTTCGAAATTTCATAGAAACTAGTAGTGAAGCTGTGTCTGCAGTTGCAGTCGACTGCTGCAGTCGCTTTACCAACTCACACCTTAAGCGTGCGCACGTGTCGGTTCACTTTTGTATGACACCACACGCGACGGGCGCACGTGACGGTTCACTTTTGTATGAAACCATACGCGACGGGCGCACGCCGCGGGCGCCCGCAACGGTTCACTTGACGGAACGCAGTGTCGGAACTTAACGCAGTGTCGGCCCTTAGAGATTTCATCCTTATCCCATCACTGTACTCCACAATGAAAAAAGTAGTCATTGACCGAATAATCAGTAATGATAGTTTGAATCTTAACTTGTAAGAAAAAAATAGATTGTAACGTGCATCTATTATACTAATTGACGTAATTATTCATACATTACATGTCAAAATTATTCATATGAGACCAGAAGCCATGTCGCCCACAACTGCACTTACACAACTACATACATAGAACGATCGACACTCGACATGCCTGCAATTTACACTTCAAACTCCAACTTCCCTGATCGTTCCTAGAACCGACCTGAAAGATTCATGCCTTAATGAACAATGATTACTATCTCCAAACCGAGTGCCGTTTACGTTTGACTTAGTACTTAGTTAGGCTCGCGCAGACCTTTCATCAAACTGTCTTCACTGTCGTCTAGTCTGCGAAAACCTTTGAAGTAGTCTCATGTATAGATAGTATGTACCATGCACGAGTACCTACTAAATAAGTAGTTGATAGAAACAGAAGACTATAAAAGTGGGGTGTTTCAAACGCTTGGTTACTGTAACATACGATATCGTTAAAAACGATTACATACGCTGTTAAATTCAAAGCGTTGTTTCACAACTTAAATGACAGTCTTATAAATTTTTCCTTTTTAACATCTGTGGAGATTGTGACATTTTGGTTAACTTTTACTGGTGCGTAACCGTAAGCTGAAGCAACCCGCTTAACTAAACTAAAAGAAAGACAGACTATAAACTGAGTTGACTCTAGTTTGTACTGGCCTTAACGTCTCTGAAGTGAATACATAGTTTATTTCCATTAGAGTTGATGCGGTTTTGCTTGAGACAGAGTCACGGACCACGGTAAATCCGCCGTCAACATTCACCATTAAACGGATTGTCATTCAAAGATATTCGAGTTCTATTTGTTCAACATAAATAAATACCTGCACTGAATCTCTTGTTTTCATACAAGACTATTCAGGTTGCATTAATGTTAGGTTATTGCCAAAGTATCGACGATTACTTTTACATGACGATTGAGACGTTTGGTTGCATTGTAACAATCAATAATTACCATGATTAAAAATAACGGAATTGTCTTTTATTTTGAACAAGATGCACTTTTTATAAAGTTAAACCATTCACAAAATCAATACCCACTTTTTCTTCATCTTCTTCTTCTTCTTCTTCTGTTTGGAACCATTTCTGATAAATCTCTTTTGAATAATACTTACACAATACATTAAAAATATCCGAATCGACAACGTTGCCCTTGAACAAGTACTTTTAGTACAAAAGCCTTCCTTTTATTATACAGATATTATTATATCTCTAGTACCGGACCGGATTACTTCCAGTTAGTGGTTAAACTACAATATCTGAAAGTTAAAGTTCGTAGTTAGTACGAGGATTACGAGTTCAGTTGTATCGGTCAATTTGGATAAATTGTCTTGTACACTTTACTTTAAAATTTACTCTAAGATCTAGTTAATTTATAAGAAAGTATACTTAACCGGTAAATGTTCAGCTAAAAGTTTCGTATAAATGTACCGTACCTACATTAACCGAGCAAGGAAAATGTCTAGCCTTGCCACCGCCTTCCATTTGGAACTGAAATATAACTTTAATTCCCTCTCTTGTGAATACAAGTCCACGCCAACTGCGACGTGACACTTTGGACTAAATCTGATATATGTTTAACACTAGTTCTGCCCCGTGGTTCTACCTGTTTTGTACCCGTTCCCGAGGGAATGGCGGAATGAAAAATAACCTGTAACCTTCCGCTAGAATGTATATACATAGTTTTATACAAAAAGATTTTTGCAGTAGTTCCAGTTACCTTGTTCAAACAAACAAACTTTTCGGTTTTATTATGTGACTAAAGATTGAAATTAGTTAAAGAAAATTTTATTTTTACTCTTTAATTTTGCTATTCAGAAGGTTAGGTATAAGAGATCGGTATCTACATCAGGGATTAAATATTAGGATATTATGCAGGTTGCAGGCCAAATATAGCTTCAAATCAAATTCAAATTTGAGCTGTAGGCACTTTAAATTGGCGGAATATCCAAATAAATCTTCGTAGAAAAGCTTAACTAAATATTTTCCTAATTTAAATTTGTTTTGAAGCACTATTAATTGGCTTCCAACCTACATACCCTTGCCTATTATTATGTATTCCATGGCGCTGCTGTAATGTAATGCAATAAATATTTAATGTGCGAATCCGGGGTGCCAACTAGTAAGCGGCTATTGGTCACGTAGATCTGCAGTTGTTAATATTGCATCGAGTTGACACCCTGCCCGGTTACCGCGCCCTGCGCTACGGGGTATATACTTATTCCTTACTAGCAGCGCCCCGCGGTTTTACCCGCGTAGTACCCGTTCCCGTGGGAATTTCGGGGTGAAAAATAGCCTATAACCTTCCCGTTGAATGTGGCTATCTATTACAAAAAGAATTAATCAAATCGGACTGATAATTCCTGAGATTACCTCGAACATAAAAACAAACAAACTTAAAATTTTTACCTCTTTATAATATTAGTATAGATAAGATAAATTCAATAATATTTACTACCATTACTTTCTTGTGACTTCAGATTTTGGTCTTGAAGGGGTAAAACAAACTAAAACAGTTAGTTTGAGTAGGTCAGTTGCCAACACTAGCGTTGGAGGTTTACTTCTCCTCAAGGTATCCGATATTGAAACAACCAGGACCCAGAATGCTCTA
Organism: Cyclophora punctaria; assembly: GCA_951394245.1. NCBI lineage: Eukaryota > Metazoa > Arthropoda > Insecta > Lepidoptera > Geometridae > Cyclophora > Cyclophora punctaria. The sequence continues at coordinate 7,676,066 of OX596172.1, forward strand.
CGAAGCAAGGTAGCGCTCAGATAGAAATGCCACTATCGACCACACATTCCAAGTTATAAACGTTATCTATAAAATATGCCGATTACATAGTATTCTAATGTAACTTAAGTACCTACTCAGTTACTTCTAATTCTCAACACCAAATTAATTTAGCTTGAATATTTCCGGTACATTTACTTATAAAGTGCTTAAGTACCAACCGGACTGCTGACACTACAACTGTTACTGCGATACTTACAAATGAAAATGTAGTGAAATTCAGTTAACGCTACAAGAGGAAATTGTTACCTTTCATTCCTTGCCTTGTTTACATAATTGAATGCGGTTCAACTTTGTATGCACGTAATTAAAACACCTCCCGCGCTAGTCTCACGTCGGAATTAATAAAAGGATTATGTTCGTAGGTATAGCTTACTCTCTATCTATGTTACATAGACGGTCTAATTAAAATATCATAATAGGCTTCTAAAGTAACTTAGATTGTCTAGGTCAGAATATATATACCTAATACTCGTATTCGCTAACCAAATTAACGTCAAGGTGCCTAGACTAACTGTAATACTTAGGCACCCGTAGCATGGATTTGCTTCTTTTTAACTAAATAATATTATAATAGCAAATCGCCTGCGACATATACCTAACACTGACCAAGAAGCAGTTAGTTTGCATATTTAAGATGCTGTAAAGTCAATTCGTACTCGAAATTAATTTAAATAAGCGCAAACTCGTCGACATGTGTATCCTACCCGTCCTAACTTACGGTGCACAGACATGGTCTTCCAGAAGTTCAAGCTCAAGATCTGCCAGAGGGCGATGGAACGCAGCATCCTCGGACTCAAACGAGTCGACCGAGTGCGCAACACCACGCTGCGTTCACTTACCGGCATCACCGATGTCGGCACAAAAACCGCCCGGCTGAAGTGGGAGTGGGCGGGGCACGTGTCGCGGATGGCCCCCGAGAGATGGGCCAACATCACCACCCAGTGGGCCCCGAGCGGAGCGCGGCGCCGCGGACGGCCGAGGAAACGCTGGCAGGATGACCTTGTCTCCTTCGACAGCGAGTGGTGGGAAACCGCGAAGAGCAGAGAGGGTTGGAAGCGTTTGGGGGAGACCTTTGCCCAGCAGTGGGACGATACAGGTTAAAATAAAAAAAATCAATAAAATTCAAAAGATTACCGCAGTTCCATTTAATGGAACGGTCTTACAAGCGCAACTTAGAGGTAACTAGTATCAAAATCAGTTCATATTGATACTTAGGTAGATTCGCAGTTTCTTAAAGAGAAAAATTACGTCAAATAGTAAAGTGTCGATTTAATGGGCGTATCTGAGTGTTACAGTAACTTACTAGTTACCAAAATACATTGAGTTATATGTACTAACGTACCTAAGTACCACAGGTAAGTTCATACTTATAACTCAATGCCAAAGTACATAATTTTGTATCAAATGCGTCATCAATATTATTGACCAAGTTTGCTTCCTCTCCACGGAGATGTCTTGTTCGTTTAACCCTCATGAATTATTCAAATGGATGCAGAGCCAGACTTACCGTTATTTTGGGCACGAATTGAATAGCTTCATAGAACATAAGTAGGTATAATATGTACGTCAACTGCAGCAGTCTTTTAATAATAAAACTTAACGAAGGGTGCGTTGTTTCAAACAGTTGGTTATCGTAACATACATTCGTTAAAAATTGCCGATATTTATTTCTGAGCGATTTTTCATATCTTAAATGACAATCTGTTATTGATATTCGGGCCGTCAGTATAACGCGATACAGATCCGTTTCATTTAGTATAATGAGTGCAAATCGTGTGAGTTTAAAAAGTACGTCAGTATAAAGTCACGATTTTTCATTTTCTTACGTTGAAAGTGACTACGTTGAAATATAACAGCCCTTATTAGTACGACCTATAAAATATTTATTATTGTATCTCTTGCCCATTATTGTATAATTCGCAGCATCAGCTACCGCAGTTAACCGCAATGGTGGCGGTGTAAAGAATAGGGTAACAGGAATCATTCAGCGGTCGCATATGATGATAAGATGAAAGCACAATATGGTCACAAATAACAAAATATTTTATCCACTCAGTAAGTAAGTTCGAGAAGGTTAGTGGCCAACCTTGGCGTCAGAGTTTTTAGACCGCCTAAAGGCCTCCGACATGGTCTGACGATTGATACAACTGGGACCGACAATTTAACGTGCCCTCCGAAGCACGGGAGCGCTCAGATAGAAATGCCACTATCGGCCACCCATCCAAGTAGGGGCCGAGCTGCACGTTGCTGCTGCGCCAAAGTACGCCACGAGCGTTACCCACTGAAATATTAAAAGTACAGTAAACAGCATGTTGATGTTTTCTTATAAGTAGGCAAAGTACTTAAGGGTTAAGAGTATTCAAAATAACTTTACTTATTAATTATATTCAAACTTTACAGAAGTAGATGAAAGGAAAAATAAATAAACCGTGACGGAATCAGACGGAGTTGAAAGTAAGTTGGAAACATTACGGGAGCATCGTAACGGAATTTAATATTTAATGTCATAACCGAGGGAACTAAAAAGTTAAAACGAAATTCAATAACTCTCGGTCTGACTTCAAGTTGAGTCTCGGTCGATTCGATTCCGAGATTTCAATGAAGAGTTCGAGTTGATTATAGGTGCGTTGCAGTTCTAGGGTTAAATATTTATATATTTGTATGGTAATGCAAACATATAATAGCTATGAGAATTATTAATTAGCTATACTAATAAAGTAAATCTGAAGACAAATATGTAAAAGATAAAATAGTATTATTTATTTTGCACTCAAGAGGAAGGAAATGAACTACTTATTACGAAACACACCTACAGGAACAAATACAACACGAGGAGCGCTACTAGGTACATGCGTTTAACAACTTCTAGCTGAGGTCGTAGGAGATACTTAAAGTAATATACCCCTCAAGTTAGGTACTTACATTTACTTAACAACTTAACTTACACCACAGAATAGAAAATTACTAAAATCCCAAATCTTAACTCTTCTTCAATCAATCGGTAAAACCTTAACAAAACCCTATAAATTCCAAATACGTCTTCCCCACCGATACTGCGACCAAATACCTAGTAGAGCCTTTCAATATTGTATCAAGCTATTCCGACCCAACATTTATAGTGTTACAATCGCAAAGTCTGGGGCAAACAAAATGTACTACCCCCACTGTTGACATGTACTGCTATTGGGGTCGTTGTCCTTTTGTTACGAGGGTTACGAACTTACGAACTACTACAACTGGTTACAAACTTCGGTAGCAGATACCAGATATGTTTGCAACTGAAAGTATTATGTAGGATTTTCAAGAAAACACTGTTAACTGAGGTAAGCCTGCGGGGCACTGCTAGTAATAATATAAAAACATGATTTACTATTCTGTGACATGATTGGTGCACATAAACAGCCTCTGGCAGAAATCAAAGGTATGGTTAAATGTTCAATATCATGTAACTCAGTCGATATGTAGCGTTAGCCCGTTCTATATAATAAATACCTTTACTCCCTGTAGGTAGAAACCAGTCAGTCATTTACAAATTTACTCGGCACGAACTAAGTAGGTACTGTATATGTTTTACTAGCCGTGCCCCGCGGTTACCCACGTTGTACCCGTTTCCGCGGGAATTTCGGGATAAAATGTGTCCTATGTGTTATTCTGATGTATAACCTATATTACTGTAAAGTTTCATTCAAATTCGGTCTGTAGTTTGTTTCGTGAATGAGTAACAAACATTCATACATCCATACATCTATACATCCATCCTCACAAACTTTCGCATTATTTTATAATATTAATAGGAAGTAGGACATATCCGGAGCATATCCTACCACTAGTCCTATTAGTGTCCTATTCTAGTGCGCAATTTAAAACAATAACAAAAGCAAAACCTAAAACTTAGTTTGTATCAAGCTAAAGTTTGTAGAGCTTTTATCTAACTTTTTAATTAAAATAAAAGTTTGTTGTTAATGTTTTGTAAGTTAAAACACTACACTATGATGTCAGTTGATAAAGGAAATTTTCTTAATAAGAGTACTTAGTTAGTCTATTAGAAGCTGAACTCACTATAGTGATAATAGTCTTTGGACTGACTATTAGGGGTAGAGAGATGGGAGCCAGCAGGTAATAGGAGAGCGGTACGCCTGGAGACCAAAGTATAGCTCATATTCACTCAGTCTCTCCGGCACCTTCGACACACTGTAACCGTATCCCCTGCCGCACCAGGCTCACCAGCGCATTACCATTTACCGCAGACGTTTGTAAATACCTATTCTTTAGTCTAAAACGTCGATTATTCTAGTGTGCGCTCCTTCATAAGTTTCATAGAAGACTGTCTAACTACAGTCTTGACTATAGTGTGCTAGGACTCCTACAGTGTATACAAAAACAAAAACTAGTTCCGCGCAGAGTAGTTATCAGTTAATAACAAAGACCAAGTGTCGTAAACTTGGTAAATGCATCCATTTATTTTCATTTTAGTAACAAAAGCAAAGTTAGTAAAGTGAGCGACGACGCTTGGTCACTGAAGTACTGCCGAAACTAGGAAAACATTATCATAGTGCTTGGTCGCTCTGAAACTTAGTGCTTATTTTACCAAGTAAAATATTTAGTACTCAAGTAAGTTGAGAGTTGGCAACTCATCTATTGTGGCTTCTAAGGTGAAGACCGTGGTATAGTCTCTCTATACTGTATGTAAAGTTAGTTAGTAAGTCATGTGAGTGTCACTTAAGGCACCTATGTCTAATTTAGATAGAAGGACAGACTTTAGACATCTCTAGTATATTTAGTAACCTTACCTTCGCTGACAGAGGCAAGCAACCCCCTTTTTTTGTCGGGGATTTTAACAAATCAAAAACATGGATCAGATAGATATATAAAAAGTAATAATCTATTTTGGTTTAATTCATTTCATTAAAAACAAAATTACAAAATAATATAATTTAAATAAGGTGAAGTAGGTACTTATTTAAAATTAAGTAAGAACAGCAGATCTAAAGGACTTAAACTTAAAGACTCACTTTACAATTAATCAGACGTACACCGGGAAACGAGGAGTTCTGTCCGTGATAGGGAAAGTAGGGCTTGGTTTGGGAAATATAGGGCCAGGCCTCGGGTTGAAGGGCGGAGTGCTCCAGCTAGGGTATGGCACAGATCTGGCGTTCCTCCTGTTGTATCCTGGATGCGTTGGCCCCGTGTCACGTCCTCCAGTCGGCCTTGACCTCGACTCTGAGGTTCTATGACCTCCACGGCTAGGAGTGCTGTAACTTCTTGCGTATCTCCGGTGGGAATCCAATTTGATATCATCGACGTACGGGCTTGGTAGGAACGGGTGGTCCCCAGTCGCGGGGGCTCTGGGAATGTCGTCACCTTGCCAAAGCCATTGGGGCTGGCCGTCTACATCTCTGGCGTACCTCCTGTTGGGATCCAACTTGATGTCATCGACGTACGGGCTTGGTAGGAACGGGTGGTCCCCAGTCGCGGGGGCTCTGGGAATGTTGTCACCTTGCCATAGCCACTGGGGCTGGCCGTCCACATCTCTAGCGTTTCTCCTGTTGTACCCTGGATGAGTCGGCCCCGTGTCACGTCCTCCACTTGGCCTCGACCTCGACCCTGAGGTTCTATGACCTCCACGGCTAGGAGTGCTGTAACTTCTTGCGTATCTCCGGTGGGGATCCAACTTGATGTCATCGACGTACGGGCTTGGTAGGAACGGGTGGTCCACAGTCGCGGGGGCTCTGGGAATGTTGTCACCTTGCCATAGCCATTGGGGCTGACCGTCTACATCTCTGGTGTACCTCCTGTTGGGATCCAACTTGATGTCATCGACGTAAGGGCTTGGTAGGAAAGGATGGTCTCCTGTAGCTGGCGCTTTGGGAATGTCGTCTCCTTGCCATAGCCATTGAGGTTGGCCATCTACATCTCTAGCTGTTCTTATCACTGGTGGTCTTCTTGGTGGTGGCCTGTAAGTAGGATGAATGATACGCTGACACGATGACTCGGTAATAAACACGACTGCCAAAGCCACGAAAATAACTAGAGCTTTAGACATGTTGCTGTTCTGTTAGTTGTTCACGATTCAACAACTGCTGATGAAATGATAATAACATCAACAATTGAAATCTATTTATACTGGACTCAATGCTCGTTATATTAGTTATAAGGAAAGTGCGGTTCTTACCCTGGAGATAATAATTGTTGTTTGGGTCCGAGGAATACCCTAAGATGCGATACAAAACGGTAGGTACTCATGATCTCACCAGGTTATGTGACCTTTGTTTGTAAGAGAGACATGATAACGTAGGTACGTATCTTGTTTCCTTGTTACTATTACCACATACCTACCATGAGTAGTGCGATAGGTATCTATTAACTTAGTACCATTTTAATTAGATTTAATTTAACTTTTTATAGTCTGCTTTTAAAATGTAAATACTCGTAATAACTTTATGCATTGGTGCGTATGTATATGAATTGAGCGCCTACATTTTTATATGTTTTTTTCCTTACTATTGATTGTTCAGTATTAGGTACCTACCTTATCTCCACAACTATAAAACCTATCTGTACGAGAAGATACAGTACTATCACAGACACCAGGTTGCTATATAGCTTTGGAAGAATATCTGATTAGATTAATTTATGGAAAAAAAATTAAACTGTTTTATTAAACGAGTAGAGTAGACTCATATATGAGAATTATAACTAATTAGGAACGTAAATAAATAGAGATAATGCTATCGATCATGGAATTTTAAGAATTACTTAACGTAGACATAGTACTGCATAGTCGACAGTTTTTTTTATATGTAGGTAGGCAACGAAAATGCGGAAATATAGGAATATTTTTCACGCCAACCCATGGATTTAATATACAAACTGTAACGTCCTTACACGAACTTAAAGCAATTATTGAATTGTCAGTTGTCAAATTTCAGTTACTTGTCAAATTTGCGTCAGTATCTGACATTTTTAGGTCTGTCAGATGCTGCAGTGGAGAAAGAAATCAATCAAAATAATTTTAATTTCTGTTGTTATTTAGTGTAAAAAAAACATTTTGTGAATAAAACTTACAGTGAAGTTAAATACAGCTAACACTAACCATGGCGGAGAGTCCAAGCGGTATGTTTTCGTATTGTTTGTTTTAAGACCATTTAATGAATTCGATTTGGGTGTGGATAGAGTAGAAAAAAAACAAATTATTGAGATTTTATTTATAATTCACTAATTTGCAGATGAGCTTGAGATGCTCAAAGCTCTGTTTGACTTCGAGGCTACATTGTCTAAGACATTGAGCTTCGAAGAAGGCGAATTTTTCTATTTACAACAAACCAATACCAAACAGCGAAATTGGTGGCATGTCGTTAATAGAAAAGGTCAAGTGGGATTTGTTCCTTCGAATTACGTCGCTCCAGTCAAGGTTAGTGCCTCAAAACTCATTCTAGCAATTAGCAGTGATTAGACACCACTCACTCACATAGTGTAATCATTAGACCACCAAATGTAATGGTTTGGTATTTGTAGGTGGAGCCGGATTTCTTTCTTGGTTTCCTTGCGGATTGTATGAAGAATTTGGCTGATAATAATGCGATGTCGCAGAAACAAGAGATTATGGCTAAGTTGAGTGAGAAGAAGAAGCAAATTCAGCTGTTGGTTAAGCCTTATAGGAAGGCCCAAGCACCCAAGCCTCCTCCGCGATTGGATGACCATACACCACCCAATGGAGTGTCACCATCATTTGATTTGAGGCCTATAGTGTCTCGGCAACATATTAGTGATGAGAGGGATCCAACAATGTCTCCTGTTAAAATGGGTAAGTACCTAACTTAATTATAGAATAGAGTATGTTCAAGGAGGTTGTGCCCAAACCAATGTAGTAATCAATTTTATACTATACTAGAGACAAGTGACTGTTTATACTCGGTTCTTTGTTATATCTTAAGTGTAAAACTCATTTTTCCAACCTTATTTCATCGTCTACATCACCTTTTCAGACCGAGGTGATGAGCAAAGAACTTGTAATGTTCCAAAGGCTTCTAGTCATCATATGACATTAGTTACCGACGTGCAGGAGGAAAGACAAGATAGTGAGAGTATCAAACCAAATGCCATTTATGAGATAGTTCAAGCGGTCAGAAAAGAGACGCAGCTTAGTCATGAAATGTCAAAAGTAGCTGTTGAAACAGTGCTCATTTCATTGAGGGTGAGAAATTTTATTAGTCTATGAGATCCACATCACTCAAGGTAAAAGCCAGTTAATAAAATGGTATGGGATTGCAATCGATAATATTAGTATAGATTTTGATTGCTGCAGAGTTTATTTGTTTGTTTGAATGCACTAATCTCAGGAACTACTGGTCCGATTTAAAAAAATATTTCAGTGTTGGATAGTCCATTTATCAAGAAAGGCTACAGGCTACTTTTCATCCTGAAATTCCTACGGGAACGGGTAAAACTGTGGGGTGCTGCTAGTTATTCGGTACCGTTCAAGAAATCAAAAGCTACTATAATTAATGGAAGGTTTGTGAGAGTTATACCAAAATTCTTTGAATCAATGTAACTTATGTGGCATTAACTTTTTTAACCTCTACCTCTAATTATCTAACTTCTACCTCTAGTTATCGCAGGCAGACTCAGATAGACTATTCCTAGGGAAACAGGCACAAAGCAGATAAAGTTGCTGGGAACTAATAGTTATTTATGAGTATTAAGAGAATCCAAATAGTTACATTAGGTATACACCTACCTTCAAAACTAAACAAAAAATAAAAAAAGGTTCTTTTTCTTTCATAGGAGTTCCTCCCAGGTGGAGCAGCGAGATCCATCATAGATGCACTTCTCCGTGAAGCCAATAGCAATATGACATGCCCTAAGAATGCCATAGATGCTGCACCTGATGCCCTTAGGATGATGACAGCTCTGAATGCCCTGTCCAAGGCAGCTAATGATGCACAGCAGAGGGGATGGGCCTTGCATGATGATGCACATGACATACAAACTCAACTGCTTGAACTTATTTCTGTTATGGTAAGTACATAGTAACATATTCATTTATTAATTGTAAATGGATGATGTAAACTTAATGATATCTCTGATCATCCTGCGATTTTCAGTGGCATATGCATTAGAGAGCAGGAACACTTTTCCCTTAATTAGACAATTAAGCGTTTAGTATCCGTTTTCCTCTAATCTGTAAGGGAAGTTAGTGACTGTAGTAAGTAATTACTTGCTTTATTAACTTTCTAATGCGAAAAAACCCGTGTAACTTCACTAAGTGACTGTTATCAACAGCTTGTTAGATTTGACCTAAATTAGTAAGTTACAAACAATACTCCTAGATAATTAAATTATCATATCTAAAAAGGACATTCACATACACTACATGTTTTATATTTTCTTGATGGTAGTAACTACTTGCTCTAGCTAGTATATATTGCACTCCTCAATAGTAAAGTGTGTTATAATATTGACTAAGAAATTCAATGTAGATGCAAAGCAAAGTAATAAACAAACAATGCACTGTTAAATTATGTATGCAAAGTTATATATGAGTGTAAACTGTAAAATATTGGAAACAAGATATTATATATCTTTAGTAATAATAATAAAACTGAAGAGATTGAGTTTTTTTTGTTTGTTTGAATGGTATATTTTCGGAAACTACCCGTCCGATTTGAATAATGATTTTTATAATGACTAGACAACACATTCAAGAAGAAGGTTATAGGCTATTTTTATCCCAAGATTCCCATAAGAACGGACCTAATGCAAGTATAACCGAGGATAGCTGTTAGTACACAATATGTATAATTTTATGTCCGTAACTAAAGCTTATCGCTGACTAAGTTTTATGATCTTTTGACCTGCAGGGGAATAACTTAAGACCTCTATTATTGAGTCATGTTTATTGTCCGATAGTATTATTGTTAGTACATGTTCGTAATATTAAGATATGACCGTGATAAGGGGATTTACTAGCTCTCGCCGTGTCTTGGAATATTTTGTTTACTTATATTAATTAGTAAGGGTATTTTTTCGAGTTCTTTGTGAATTTATAAGTCGTGAACTTATTAAGTACCTTTTTTAGACAAATACCTAATTAAAAAAGGCCAAACGGCTAAACTCACTTCGACTGAATTTTCGCAGTGATGTATGTCAAATGAATATAAACAATGATCTTACCGACGATAGTTACTGGAACATACTCTGAAATAGAGTAATAAGCCGCGTACCCACCTAGCGCACAGGCTCGCGAGCCATGGCTCGCGAGCCAGCCTCAGTAGTTTTGTTCAGCTCCGTACCCACCTAGCGCACAGGCTCGCGAGCCATGGCTCGCGAGCCAAATGCTCGGCTGGTGTGGACGTGCTTCGGGCTGCCTCGGGCGCGCGTTTGCTCGGCTGAGCACGGCTCGGCCCCAAGCCATCTGTTGTCGCTCGGGGCCGAGCCGTTGTCAGCCGAGTAAACGCGCGCCCGAGGCAGCCCGAGGCACGTCCACACCAGCCGAGCATTTGGCTCGCGAGCCTGTGCGCTAGGTGGGTACGGTTATGTTTTGGCTCGCGCGCGAAGCTAGGAAAATAGCTGCAGCTGAATATACACGACTTATGATGGCTCAGCCTGCCTCGCGAGGCGGCCTCGTGAAAATTGAACAAAACTACTGAGGCTGGCTCGCGAGCCTGTGCGCTAGGTGGGTACGCGGCTATTGAGTAATACGTCTCAATTCATATCAAAACATAGCTCTGTAATACCCTTTACCTTGCTATATCTAATACAATATTATTTTGTGTACTTCCAACAGTCAAACGCGGATGTGAATATATCCCAACATGTACTGAGCAGCCACAAGTATTCCTACGTAACGACTCTAGTCCAGTATTACCAAATGGAAACAAGATGGCCGTTGCGGCAGCTGCTTTTACAAGTAAGTAATTGAAATCTATAGTCTGTACAGTATTAGAATTATAAATGGTATATTTTGCTAATTGGAACTAAATAGTGATAAATGGCAGTATTCGTTTTTGTCTCTCTAGTAGTAATCTCCTAAACGGCTGGACCGATTTTCACATAATTTCACATTATTAGCAAGACATTAAAGTAGATATTTTCCTTTTCCAAAAGTGGGATTAATATAAAACCTCAGGGCCCATTCGTTAGGTACAAGTCGCTTTACATTACCAGTTCGTATAGTCTTAGTTCAGATTATTTAAACTATAATTTCCAGGCCTTCGGCGTAATGTGCGGTCTAGAGCGCACCGCTCTAGCCACGCTCGCACTGTCATCTCTTCCCGCCGAAATCGCGCGGGACATGCGCGACAACCCCCGCGCTGTTAGTCGACTGTCACACTCTGCGCTTCTGCTCTCTATGGTCTTGTCTATGGGCGATAAACTACCAGTCACACACTTTGGTGAGATTCCTAATTTAAATAAGCAATTCATTTGAAATGCTTGTGCTAAAGTCTTATGAAGTTTTCAAAAGACCCGTGTCGTGGGGTCTTTATCTTCTTCCCTGAAACTCCTAATGGTTATTTAAACTTAAATCATTAGTTAAACTTTTTGACAATCTCTCAAAACCTCTATTCTTAATATTACAGAACAACTAGGCGTTGAATTCGCCCAATTCCTTCTGGACTTGATCGAGAGTCCTCCTGAAACCGACGTCGATGAACAAATACCGGATCTCTTCCTGACTCTTCTGTTGGCGTACAACCTTCAGTTTGAGAACTCTTATGATAACCTACTGTTGAACGCGTTGGAAACCAAGGACAATGCAAAGACGTTCTGCGAGAAGATACTGTTGCTGCTGAATAGAGAAGGTGAGGAAGAATTATTTTATTAATATAAGAGAAAAAGGTCTTACTGTACTTAGTACCGAGTAAAATGATTACGCGACGTCTTGTGTAATTTTTAAAACCAAGACATCGATCCAACTACTTCCTCAAAGGAAGGTCGAGGGCAAGGACCACCCTTTCAACCCTTTACTGTATTTTAAAAAGGGTTCCACTTTTTAAAAATTGTCAGTCCCAAGCAAATACTCAAATACGACAATTGGCCTTTAATGTACTCAATCTTAATTAGTTTAGCTATATTTACAGCAAAAGCCAAAACTTTATCATTATACTAATCAATACTTATCCGTTGTGACATAATTGCAGAGGATCCCGTTCACATTTTCGACCACGAATGTGCGCCCGCGCACTCCGTACTCAAGTTGGTCATTGACCTCTTCAGCCGTAAGAAGACAGCCGAACACTTCTACACTAACGACGTGAAAGTCGCCATCGATATCATTGTGAGACAACTGGCCGATTTGTCGCCCGGCGATATGGTAAATGTTACCCTATTTCATTACTACTTAAGGTTGAGAGTATGTGTGTATTGGTTAATGGTTATCGTTGGCTGATGAAATACAGCAAACTTGCTATTTCTCGCGGTTTTATCCGCCACAGCTTTTGTCAAAATCTGTTCAGTGATTTTTGAAAGAATAGCTTTCTTTTAAATCATTCACTCTTTGTTACGTTATTGTGTACAAACTTATCATTTACGCTCGAAAACTCCCACACCGCAGTTACCCACTAACCGAGTAGGTTAGTAAGTAGATAACTTACTAACTTAATTTTAATTCACCATGTTTCCACCATTCACTCATATTTCGTATTATTCCAGCGTCGCCAACAATACCTGAAAATACTGCAAGGCACAATCCGCAATACTGATTACGGAGCGCACCTCCACCGCCGCGACGACCTCCTACGATGTTTCGCCAGAATCTTCTGCGAAGAAGGAGACTCCAGTAAAGAAGACCAGGCGCTAGTCAGAGCTATCTCAAATGAATTCCCACAGTACTTCAAGGCCTAAGAACAATATACGCCTTTGCAACGCGCAGTCGGTTGAAAGGTTAGACTTTTTACGTATCTCGTTTGTTAGATGGCGCTAGAGCTAGTGGAGTTACTAAATAACGAATTGACCAAATCTGAAATCTGAACAAATTAGTGTCAAAACTGATATTTGAAAACGATACTATGATACTAGCTCACGAGTGGGCTTCAAATGGGGCTTTCAAATTAGAACTGAATATAATCATGATCATGGTACCGAATCAAGTTAGAATCGGTTTGAATTCGATAATCGAACAAAAACAATCGTGTAACTCCACTGTTGCGAATCTCATTCGATAGATGGCGTTGTAACCAGTTTTTTCGAAAGACAAGGAAAATGATTGTCTCGGTGTGGAAGTAGTTAGTCTATTTAGCCACTAGATGGCAGTTCAGTATTTTGTAGGCTAGCAATTTGACACTTATCTCTGGTCAAATATACTCTTCATTCGTTGATAACCAAAAACATATTCATAAAATAATAATAGTTTGTTCTTATCACACAAATACGTAAACTTGCAAAGTATACATATTATAAGAATAAGTGTCAATTAATTATTAAGATATTTTACTTAATATTATGAGAACTTTGTCATGACAAGTTGAGATCACAAATGCCCCATTTAGTTTAAAAAAATATACTCAGATGCACAAACTTCATAAAACAACTGACATACGTAAAGATAGTTGAGCATTAAAAATCTGATAAAAAGTATTTTTTGCAAACAGGTATGTATCTCTTTCTATCTAACGGCTGTGTTAGGATTCCATAAGCCATTTAAGATCATTTCTCATTGACGTAAGGTTTAAATTTGATCTCGTACTGGCCTATATTATTAAAAAGCACGGTCGGGAAGCAGGAAGAATTCCGTTCATTGACCTTTATCTATTTCTCTCTCTTTCGCAAAATGCATTGACGATTGAAACGGCAATACGAGTGACAGAGACAAATAGACGAAGGACGTTGCACATCACGACCGTACTTTAATTTGTTCCAATTGCGCATACATATATGTGTTTATTTTGTTTTGTATACGATTGTTAGAAAGTATGTTATTATTTGTTTAATTTTAAGCTTGAGGCTTGAGTCGTTATCATCTATTTCTCTTTTTAATTACAAATGAGTTATATGTATGTAAATGCAGCAAATGATAGATATATATAAAAAGTGATTACATTGGCATTTCTAGAGCTTATTCTATTTACAAGGTGGCTACTAACATATATATGTTTACGCCTTTTAAATGTTAAATTATTTGTAAATTAAAATAAGAGATAATGGCATTTATATATGAAAAACACAATTAGTGTTGTGCCTAATTTTTAACAATACATGATTTAACAAATACTGTGTCTTGATTAGTGGAAAATTCTAATGTCAAATATTCCACCAATCATACAGTATTTATGTTATCATGCCAGCCGCTGTCGCTATTTTAAAGGGCCGTTAGTAATTTGAATTTCGAACAAATTTAATAAGGTATCACTGTAAAAATAAGAATACAGGTAATTCTAATTATTATAGAACAAAAACATTTTTTCTCTGCCATTGTGTCGTGGTCGAAAAGTAGAATTAAATAATGATTTATGTAGATTAAAGATTAAATAACACTCTGTTATGTAATGTTTAATTATACTTCGGCCAAGAAATCGTATATGTGAATGTAATAGGGATTTAACCCTCTCGAAAATCATAAAATGTACTTAAAATCAAAAGCAATCATGACCCTCAATTTAGACCCTATTTTGTTCCCAATACGTTTTAAATTGTGTGCCATTTTAATACCAAAGATTACTTATTTTATTTACCCCCTTGAAATTTTGGTACAGTCAATTACACAAGTATCAACGTCCAATGCATTAAATACCTCACACTCCTACGTATATTTCACATCGGCCTAAAACAAACCGAGGCCTATCACAAAAAGTACTTAGAAACTATTTTTGCTAGTCCAAAATATAAATCAGAACAAATATTTTGAAATTAAATTTCACATTACATTTTAAACTTTATTATAGTTTTATGCATGTTAATAATAGTAAATTTTCGTAAATTATGTCTTATATTAAATAGGTACGTATTAAATGATCGAACAATATCGTATTTGTTATCCATTAAACTTGATCATAATATAAAATGTTTTGTATTTTGTTAGATTTATTAATCACTTTTACAGAAATAAAATTAGAAGCACAAACAATGCATTTATGTAAATTAACTAAACAGTATTACTGTCTCTTTCCTTCTTATAGCTTTTTTGATATTTTATCTCTTTCAGTGTATTAATTTATCTTCGACCAACATTTCAGGGTACATTAGAAGATTAACATTATTGACTAGATTCATCGATTTCTAGAAAAATATCGATTTGCTTTTGTATTCGATATAAAATCTATTAAATTAAATGTGTAAATTGATATTGCCTTAAATACAGGACAGTTGACTTTTAAAATTCTTAATCATATTATAAAATACATTGAACTAATATTCAAGCAAATATGTATTACTAAAACGTTTTATTTAATTGTCATCATAACTGTACCTGATATTTTTAAAAATGACCTTATTATAAAATTAAGCCCGGTTTGCATATGTGAAGTAGTTATATTTAATTGCTTAATATGTTTCAAAAACAACATTTTCTTTACACACATTACAATAATAAATTAATGATAAATCTATATTGTAATGTAACGTCATTTGTATTTTAAACATAATAAAGCTTACGAACGGAAAGCAGACCGTTAATCATAATTTATCAAATCAAATATAAATAATGAAATAAGTACACGAATCTTTATCTCACTTTAAAATAATATATCATTAAGATTAAATATAAATACTATGTGGCGTTGTGCTCTGTTAGTTCATTTACTTGTATGAAGCTCAAATCGCAGCCAAATTTTGATGTATGTATCTGTACTTGTGTTGGCATTTAGCATTGTGAGTGTGTGTGCTGGATTGTACTCGTATGTTGAGGGCATTCAGATGGACTATACATTCGCCTGTAATATCCCACTGCTGGGCAAAGACTTCTCATCTCACTGAAGATATCAGTGAGAAGGATTAGCCGTAATCGCCAAGGTTGCCATATTGGTTTCTTAGATCTAAGCGAACACTACTCATTTTGAATTAGGTTGGCATTTTTAACAAGTAATCGGATACATGTTTCGCTAGACCTGGGAATTGAATTTGGAACACTGGCTTGGCATGCTAATGCATATGCCACTCACCCCCGACACACTGTTCTCAACGTTTCTAGTAGTTGGATGTTTAAGCGTTTCCATATTAGCTGAGCGGCGCTGTGCGGACCAATCACGATGTGTCACGAAACGATTCTAATAATGTCAATACGTTGTTTGACAATCCCAATGCGCTGTGATTGGTGAATCGGTCTCCGCTCTGCTCCATTCAGCTTCAATTGAAACGCATTCTAAATCTCATGTCAACTATATTATGTATTTTCCACTGAATGCCTTTATTTTCTCGCAATAAGCAATGTCACAATTCCTAAATGACTACTGTTTTCTTAGTAGTCACAGAAGACTAAGGTGGTACACCATAACACCTCAGTTCTGTGATCACGGTTCCTGTAAAGGGCCGAAACGTCAGATAAAAATTTAAAATAAAAGCGAAGTGTATCCGTTAACGTAGTTTCAATCGTAAATGACTTCTCAGATAATAAGTGTACTGTTCGCTAGCTTTTAACTGAATGTTGAAATGTAACCTGAAATTTGAAGTTACGTGTAATTATTTATTTATTACGTATACTACTGTTAGTCTGAAATCGATTGATGATAAATAAAAATTATTCTCTCTCCAGTTTAATAGTTTTAATTAGTACCAACCTACTTATTTATTAATTTTGTTTTGTTTTTATGTTGTTTTCGTGCTGTCTGTGAAAGCGATAATGTATATTTTCAAGAAGAAGAAGATTTAAGAATACATTTATATTATTTTTATGGTATGTTTTTCGAATTCAGACATTTACTGTTAAGTTTGACCAATTCTATAGTAAATCAAATTAAAAGGTCCACCAGATCAATGCTACCTTTTGAAAGATTTATTGTTACCAAACGTAGGAAACACGGGCTTAGTAGCAATCTGTTTTTTTTTGTTATGGCTTTTTTAATTAAAGTGTATTTAGTCATCTTGATACACAGTGGTACGCAGTGGTGTGCGCGCACGCCACAGATATTAATTTGTTTTTCATACAAAAAGGCACGTAGTAGAACGACTGTAAACGTTTAATTTAAAATAGCCCTAAGGGTCAGGTTCAGGATAAAGGATTTCAAATAAAACGACTCATAGTTTAATACAAGTATTTAATGTACCATAATGATTGCCGTATAAATATTTCAAAATTTAAAACAGTGATAAAATTCATTACTAACCAATACAACTGCAATTAACATAAAATTATCATCACAAATAATATTTCAATATTATAACACAACTAGTTGAAGCTATTTGCAACCCCCGTACGGATTAAATAAAAGGAATCAACAGTTTACAACCATCGGCCAATAGATGGCGCTGTACCCAATAAGAGCTAAAAGGGAATCATGGAAGAATTAAATTATTCTTACGTTTAACTTACAACAATTTCACGTAACATGTATAATTAAATCAATAAACAGGTACCGATTATATACTCTTGGTGCTTGTAGAATAATAAATATAGTTTTATGCCTCAAAGTGTATTTCGTACACACAAAAACAATATGCCACTGTACAAAATGGAAATATACAACAATAATTATAAAAAACTTGGCCCCGTTGTTCGAAAAGGGATCCACTAAAATTGGATGTATTAACATTGTAAATATTGAAGAAATATATTTGCTAAATGTTCGCAAATGTTGGATTAGAAAAGGACATACTTTGGGAGTCCAGTCTTGAGTCAGACGCGGGTTGTATAATCATATAATATCATCAAAAAATTAATTTTCAAAAAGTTCTTCCGAATGTATTCTTTGGAATGCATTATAAAAATGAATACTTAGACATACGTATTTGTATAATAAAATTGTAGAATATTATACATAAGAATGAAATGCGAAGGTACCTCTCGTAAAAAATGAAACACCTTGAGCATTATCCTAACTAGTATGATAAACATGCTAAAGTTAATACACAGTTATTCTAATCGATTAAATGACGTATAAAGTTGATGGCAGTTAATATGCGTGTGGCTGAATTGGGAACTAACTGTTTACAGAACAGGATCCGTGTTTTTTGTACAGGGTTGCGACACTAGCGCCACCGCACCAGCCATTTGCAGACTTGCCACCAAAACTCCATAACATTGTACACCAGACGTCGTCGTTTACAAAGAATTTGGCAACATGGATGAACACACGTCTTACATTACCTTACAATATGCAAATGTAAACATATTTAAATATTTTGTTTTTAATATTAAGAATCTCTTAACTTTTTATTAGTGTTTCTAATAAAAACTTAAGAAATGCACTACACTTACTTGGAATAATTAAATGATTCTACTCGTTCACAAACTACACCTATCGAACACTCTCACATACATTAAATTAGATTAAAAATTATATACAGATTATATTTATATCTAAAGCTTACACTATGGGAGATACTGAACACTGAACAGTATCTTTGAATACATTACGAAAGAGTTCCTTTTGTGTGTCGATGTGATGAATATTCAATCAATTAGGGCTGCTTTATCATGACAGATGAAGCCAATTCATCGAATATAATACCAACAAGCTGTCACATTAACATTATACTGCAAGACTGATGTGTTATACATATATTATAAATTTCGCAAATAAAATGATTTGCTTGTAAAATTGGCCCAAAGTATAGTATAAATATATATATTATATAATGTACGAGTTTAAAAATGAATCCTTCACATCAGAAACTCTTTCCTCAATGTACTTTATGTATGGCCTCTGGGTTTGATGAATGTATATTTCAGTTGCAATGATTATGTGGTACAATCCTTTCGTATCGTTTGTCCGTTCTGTTGCAGTCCTTACATTAAACGTACCCTAATAGTTACGAACCAGAGTATAGCGAGTACGTGACATTACATTGACAAATTAACTGGCATTCTAAAGGTAAAAATAAACTCAACTCCAACTAAAATTTATTTAAATTTTTCAGTCGAATTTTGACTATGACGGATCAACTCACAATAAAATTTTATCTAATGTAATGGAGCAACGCACAACCGTATGAACAATTTACCACCGCAATATAATTGAAATTTGTTTAACCTAAAGTCAACAAATTGAGCTAAAAGACAAGTTTTAATAATTGAAATAATTCCACTCATACTTCAAGTAAATATTCATCTTCCTGAATTAAATAATTTACCAATTAATGGAAGAAATATCGAACTATCGATTTTATGCTTATTATCTATTAGTCATGGTGTTCATATAGATGCATAAAAACGATTTTACAAAATGGTTTTTTTATTATTAACTTACGTTTGGTGACATGTTTAAAATTAAAGTGCATATCAGGAAATCTTTCAGCAATAACCAGCCATTTCTTTTAAAACCTTGTTGTGTTTTGTTTATTTAGCCTTTTGCTAAGAAACAACCCAACACATTCAATTGTTTTGTTTACCAGATATTAAATAATACTTGTAAACAGCTTTTCCGAACCTACCATGAATATTTTACACTGTCAATTTTAACTTGCCATTTGTATTTTTATAAGGAACTCAAATTCAGTTACTTTTGATGTCATTGACGTGAATTCACATATCCATAGTCTGATCGTAAACTTCAGAATTTATGTTTCATCCAAAGTCCATTGAAAAATAAATAAAGAAGACATACAAACTTTTACTGTGACTTCTCATAAAAGAACTCAAGTGGGTACATAAACAGTTTATGTATGATGTTACTTTGAGATCAAAAATACGAATGTTCACGATGCACTTTTTACGATGTTTGAACTGAAGATCTGAACTTTATTCACAGCACTTAATTGAGAACACATCACCAAACGCAACATTAACAGTTAACCGTTTAGCTCGGATGCTGGGCCACTTTGCGCAGGCGGTATCCCCCGGTGCCGCGGACGGTGTACAGCACGACAATGGCCACGGCCACCACAGACATCCCGATGGCATTGATGATGATGCCCTCGTTAGGCAGGTTCGCGTACACCTCGCTCCTGCGCACCGCATGCACCCGGTTAGTTGGCAATTTGAAAAGCTTAGATTTAGATTCGGTTGGGGTATAATTATTGAATGGAACTACTTATAGTTTTTGGGCAATTGTGGGCAGTAACTTATCTTTTATTTAGGGTTCTTTCGATTTAAGCTACTTTGGTCGTCCGGCTACAGGCGCAATCGTCCGCGCGCACGGATGTTCTATTGTTTTTATACAAAACGCACGCAACAGGACGATTAAAAACGCTTAATTAGAAAGAGTCCTAAAGGTGAAGAAAAAAATTAGACACCATAGATTTACATACATATTTTTAGCGTTGTGAAGCAAAGTTTATTCTGGAAAGTAGTTTAATTCAACAGCCTCAGGAAATATAGAAATGCAAAGGGATTTGACATATTTAGGAAAATATGTGACAGATAACTTACTATTTTACACACGAAGCTAAATTTTACATTCATATCAAGAACTAAGAAGGATTCAATAGTTGGGTTCTCAAATCTCAAAAAGTCATACAAGTTTGGGTGGATATGAATTAGTAAATAAATTCTATTGTAATATGGGTTATTAAATATATATATTTATCTTACCTTGCTTTAAAGTAAAGGACATGCATTTCGTGCGACAATCTACTTGCGACAGTGACATGCAACGATTAATACAAAGCCAAACTAGACAATACATTGAAATCAAACACAAGGCCAACATCTTAATCGACAGATCTTTTTAGATTCAATGGATAGTTCTATTCAGTGGATAATATTGACAACTTAAATAACTTTTAAGTTGAGTACGAGGTTCATTAGGCAAAGGATATTAGTTTATCTGTAGATTAAGAAATCAGCTCAAAACAAACAGAAATGAAAACAAAACATATAACACACATTCAGTTTATTAAAACGCAACAATATTATATTTTAAATTGTACGATACATCTGATTATTTCTACATTGTTGGTCTGATACAGACTAATGTAACCTACCTTATAAGCCTCATCTATGAATGTATATTAAAAGAAATATTATACATAAATATATTATGACAATTCTACACACTCGTGAGATTACTTGTCCGAGTGTTGGGCCAAGCACGAAGTAGCTTGAGATGAGAAAAGAATAACGTTGCAGATTGGAGACGGTGTTTACTGGTTCAATTAGCTTGCCACGACTTCCCGAGTGTGTAGAACCACCATTTAACTTACCTTACATGTAAGTTTCCTAAGTAATGTTCACTACAGTCTTATCATCTAAGTATGCCCTAACATTAGTCTTAACAATTGATATAGTATTTTATCTAAGTAATTGTTGTACAAAAATGCATTTCTGATTTTCTTTTTCATAAAATCTGGCTCTTTTGAGGCATTGGCGCACCGGAATAATATGGCATTTAGTAAAGGTAGTGCAACCTTGGTTGTAAATTACTGGTATTATTTATGAACACTAAAGATAATTTAGAATTTATAGTAAATTCAATTTTCATTTCAGATATTGTTCGTGTTCCAATTAAAGTTAAAATTCTAAATAAATAAACCAAAAAAAGTCCTATAAAAATACCTATACCACACTAACATCAAATTGTATCAATTACTGCAATAATTGAGGGTTTGTCTTACACTCGTCTTATACCCGCCCAACTATTGCCAAACCACATCATTTGTCGAAAGTGTGACCGTATCATTATCTTTAAAAAATCTTCATCGTTTTAGGTGCACCACTTAATAAATCTACAGATCGACAGATGCCCTAAGGCGTCCATCCCTCGTCTCTACCGCCCTGAACTTGTCTCTGGACAAGATGTACATTACGACTGCCAGTATCGCGATCATGGACACTCCTATAGCGTTTATGATGATTCCTTCGTCGACCATTGCGCTGTATCGCTCCGAGCTGTGAAGACGCACACATACACATATGACACAAACACTAAAGCAGTGCACATACTTAATATAAACAATCAGGTGCCAGATAAGTGTGAAAACCCAGTGCTTCAGAAAAAATTATAAGTCGAAGAAATAGTAAAGTTGAAAGAAGGTACAATGGCAGTAAGTATTACGTATATCAAGAAAAAATTTAACCATTATACTATTTTCAAGACTTCTGATTTTGACTAGGACGAGGACCATGGGAACGGTGTTCAGACTTATCTAGCACCAATTTTAAGAGCATTTTTTAAATATTTTTCAGGAATTAAAGTTTGCTTTTAGTGATGGAGTGATTTATCAGTTTGAATGCACTAACTACGTTCAGACAAACTTGATAACACGTAGACTTTATACGGCTTTATATTGACTCGAAATTCTTAGTTCTATAAACAGTCTTAATGGATAGTGTTATAGGTAATTGAATACCTATAACACTATGTAGTCTTCTTATAAAGTTTATGTTCCGTTCTTCGTGAGTAATGATACGAGTGTAATCTGAACTGTAATTAGCTGAGATTGGTGATCAAATCTATGCAATAACACATGCGAAACGTGCACGAGGTAAGGCCAACAAGTACTATTGTTTGATTGGATAAACTGGAGAATTTCATACTTTGGTATTAATTACAATGTACAAATGGCATTAGAACTTGAGCATGGCATTATTGAATCCACTTTATACGTCACAGATTGGGACAATATTTTTTTTTTACCACCTTAAGCCAACTGTGTGCATGACTAGTTAAGTTACAAAGAAAATATGATAAATATCATGTCTTTTGTACATTGAAATATGAAATTCTCTACAATATTGGTGCAAAATTACCAAATGCTAAACACAATATATTCGAACGTTCACACCAAAAACATTTAAAGATAAAACTGCCTCAAATACAAAAAGCTGGACCAAACTGGTGCAAATTAACCAAATGCTTAAGCTTTACGTACCCAAGAGCGAAGATAGCCTTCTCAGTCAGTCCGGTGAGGCAAGCAGCGACTCCCAGTACGAAGGTAAGGATTCCGAAGGCGGCGTGGACCGGTACCAAGGAGGCGCGGAACCCGGCAGTGCCCTTATTGCAGATCAACAACAGCAGGAAACTGAAGAAGCCGACAGCGTACTGGAAATGAGGTGAGGATTCATATTAATATTGGCATCAGAGTTGGTTGATACGGTTGCATTAGTACTCGTAGATTCATGTATCACTACGTATATTATTATAAATTAACGGATTTTGACGGGGATTTTTAAATAGATAGAGTGATTCAAGAGGAAGGGATATATGTATAAAATATCCCGAAATTCCCACGAGAACGGGCACAGCGCAGGTAAAACCGCGGGGCGCTGGCTGCTAGTGATATATAAAGTATAGTGTAGCGGTAGCTTGTATAACGTAGAACATTTGACTACCATGATTGGTAAATGGGTACCTATAGGACATTGTATTTTCACTATTCTAACATATCTAAGGTGTGTTAGATATGTTTTTTTGTTTAATAAACTTTAATGGATAATTCGCTATTATGAATGCCATAAGTACCACAGGTATTTTTTTTAAACGTAGAAACAGTAACATTACCTACAAAATAATTGTATTAAAAGGTTTTTGTACCAACTTGTTGGACCGATCAACAGCGTAAACTATCAACTAAATTGGTTTTATACACTACATTTTAGAGGATGCACGGTTCACGAACGAACGCCCAATTTAATTAACGTTGTGATATCGAGACGCGTCACCGAGTATTCAAGGGCCGCTGAACAATTTGACTCAATAGGTTTACGTTACGTTTTATCAGGGCACCTGTTACCTACCTGTGTCATTTTATCTTTATTTTTATACCGGTTTGTTTAAAAAACGAGAGGTATCTCATATTTACGTATAAAGAGGATAACGTGAGTGGAGAAATATTTTTAGGAACGTATGCATTCCACATGCATAACTGTTATTATTCTGAATTTACTGTTTGTCGTAACCGATATTTAATTTGTCTAACCGACACAACTACTGACAAACTAGCTGCAACTACACATTGGCAGTGTATCAGAAATATGATATGGTGATATCAAACGTGGTATATTCGTGGTAAAGAAGGCATTCTTAATGGTCTATGAAACCTAATCCAGCCAACCTCTAACTAAACATTTATACGAAGTGTACTCGTACACTGTAGTTTCTGCCGGGTATTATACTTAATTATCGTTTCCAAAACTTCACCAATAGTTTACTAATTAATTATACTATCTACATAGTCCTCTGTGACGTGCCCGTCAAAGGCCTTTGGCTCAAGCTCGTTCAAGAACGTGGATGTGGCTTGGAAGGGCAAATTTTGTCCGTCCATCCTTCCTACATCTACCCATTCAATGCTGATGGGACTGCGCCCCCTGCTATAGGACCTTCAAAATCCTATCAATATTATAAATACGAAAGTTTGTAAGGAGTAACAAACATACATACACCCATACATGTATGTTTGTTACTTTTTCACGAAAAAACTGCTGGACGGATTTGGATGAAACTTTACAGTAATATAGGATACACATCAGAATAACACATGGGATACATTTTATCCCGGGAACGAGTACAACGCGGGTAACACCGCGGGTTGCGGGGTGTTAGTAGACTATAACTAAATAAGATATAGATAAACATCTAACCTGTAATCCAAACAGTCCCATAGCAACGAAACCGATCCAGCTATGCAGCGAGTAGAAGTTGTTGATCCCCTTTTTGTTGTGGTAGTCCAGCACTGCCAGGAAACCGATGACGATGCAGGGGAACGCCAGCGCGTGGAAGATGGCGTGCAGCAGCTTCACGTAGATGCGGCGGAAGCATCGGCAGATGCGGTAGAGGAGGACCGCTGGAATGGAGATGGAAACGTCATATTTCATACTTAATAATAATATACCCGGATAAATAATAAATTCACTCACGGTTAATTAGACCCAAAGTAAGCTCTAAACTTGTGTTATGGAATCTAACTCACTGATACTACTACATACACTAATACTTTACAAGAAAATATGATTGACACCCAGACGTTGTCGCCAACAACTATGTCTTCACATATTGTTGACTCCGAGCGGGAATCGAACCCGCATCCCCCGAGATAGTAACCGCCTCTCACTGCCAACGGGCTTGTCAATACTTAGCTCCGATACGTAGTTACTCTTCCTCTTAGTCTTGTTCTATTATGTGGGATCGGTTCTCTTTGTCTGCCTTTTACATATTTCTCAAACTCTTTCTCTACCGTTACTAACTTATATTTATTTTATTTATTATCATTTTCAGCCTGAATTTTCCCGCCTCCCTCTTCCCACCTTTCCCTATGAGCGCTAGTCTGCGAATCTAACTACTAACTTACTTGAACTTAATTTCTTTTTACTTTATGTATTTAAGTTAGCAGCGCTTGCGTCGTTTGACTTAGCGATGTTAGAGTTAGAGCTAAGTCATTACTTGAATAGGTCATTATAGTGATAATCTGAGTTCCACTGTGCTTCGGAGAGCTCGTTAGATTATCGGTCCTGGTTACCATCTACCATCTCATCTATCTTTTATATAATTACTTAGGGATATAGGTTAATTAAATACAACCATAAGCAAACAAAAATCGTCCCAAACATTATCACAGGTGTCCCACACTTGTGCCATGTATTTACTTTAGACAATTAAATCGTTAGCCAACCATCGAGTAACTTGCGCTTTAGTACTCTGTCACATTATACAAATCCAACATTGTCATATACATTTTTGTAGATAACTATAGAAGTCTGAATATGATAAGGTTC
This sequence comes from Cyclophora punctaria, assembly GCA_951394245.1. Taxonomy (NCBI): domain Eukaryota; kingdom Metazoa; phylum Arthropoda; class Insecta; order Lepidoptera; family Geometridae; genus Cyclophora; species Cyclophora punctaria. Next base: position 7,701,846 of record OX596172.1, read on the forward strand.
TAAAGGTACTTAACATTTTCATAGACTGACTTTTATAAGTACTAGTCTTACTAAAACTATCTTAAAATACTCACAGAATCCGCTGAAAGTAACGAATCCAGCGACCATCAAAGTCGGATGCAGGTTGAACTGCTTGTCAGGCGAGTCATCAGCCCAGGAGTAGCCTTCGCGGTAGTAGAACACCCAGAAGACCGTCAGCGCGGACACCCCGATCAGTAGAACGGTGGCCAGGGTGATGACCAACGCGTACTCGCACCATTCACACGCCCCCCTTTCATTTTCGTCCGATTCGTAGGAACGGGTACGCTGGCTGCAACAATAACAATTTGTTAGAGAAATTTAGCTTTGTTGGTGATTTGTAGGTTATGAGATTTGGCATAAGTTGAAGATTGATGTAGCACTTAAAAACAAGTTTATCTGATATCTATGAACATTTTAATGGGAATACTCGTCGTTCAGACAAAAAAGAATATAAAATTCTGACAAAAATGCCTGGCCTTAGTTAAAAAATATTAACAAAAACAAAGTATTGTGAACCTCTACCTTTTTTGAGGTCGGTTAAACATACATTTGTGTTTATAATGAAATCTGAGTAATTGCTATTCATAATCTGTGGTAAAGAGACGCTTTGTGCCATAATAAATCGATATTGGTTTCCATAAAAAAATTGAGGGTAGTTGATCATAACAATTGCTTTAAAGGCAGTATCGCGTGGGTTGTGTACTGATCACCTTACACGGGTTGTTAAATAACTTAATTTTCGCCTTTCGAAAGCCATGGGCAGGAGAAGTGTTAGTCCATACCCAATAGTGTACAGTGTAAACTGTCTCTTTCGCATCCTAACTACGAATCCCCGTAAGTTATCAAATGAATCACTGCAACGTCCACTATTAAATGATATAGCACCTTCTCATATCAACTTTCTTACTTTCATGTGAGTCGGCTAGTTTGTGGCGTTCAAGTCATCGAGAGGTCTTTGCCTCTTTGAAACCCGTTTGTTAATAGAAACAAGCAGGTTACGGACAGGAAACCGCAGAATCATTCATTGACACTCAACTGGCACTAGCACGCTTGTTTTATATCCCTCTAAACGGGGGCTAATGATTTTAGGCCGTGTTCATAAACGGTTTTTAGCTATTATATGGTTAGTCCTTTTCCGACACACGCTATTTGCCAAAGAACAAAAGAGACAAAACACTTTAGAGTTTTACTGTTCATCTGTTTATAATAAAGACTATGAAACGGAATGAAAATGGAACAGTTAAGATTGACTATTATTATATTACTATAATTCCTTTTTGATTCGTCTTTCTTCTTTGTATTACGAAATTGACTAACTAGCAGCTCGCCGCGTTTTTACCCGCGTTTCAGCAGTTTCCCGTAAACATTTCGGCACGAAATATATAGTCTACGACCTTCCTCATGAATGTCAGTGTCATAATAAGATCGCAATGAAACGAAAAAAAGCTTTGCACTTCACATATTAGTACACACAGATTCATAATGTTTAGGTACCTTTAATTTCACAAGTACACCAAGAGTATGAAAGTACCTCGCTATCAGTTATCTAAACAAAGAGTGTATTCTACGAGTATTCTAATTAATACTACCACTAGGGTTGACGACCTTTACAAATTACCCGTTAAAATATCCGATCTTGAATATTAATGGGCTTTGAATGTGTTTCTGTATAGTTAATTATGGTATCACTTGGATATCGTATTTTGTTTACCTCGAGCATATAAAATAGAGAACTAACGCATATTATCGTTAGAGGGGTGAGTTTAATTCTAATTGTACTTGTAATTAATATGAAAAATAGCCTACAACCTGCCCGTTGAATGTGGCTATCCATTATAAAAAGAATTATTCAAATCGGATAGGTAGTTTTGAGATTAGCCCTTACAAACATACAAACAAAGTGAGAAACTTTACCTCTTTATAATATTAGTATAGATCATGGTTCAAATCAAGCTTAAAAATGTATCGTTCTAAATTATGATTGCAGGTACTGTCCCGATAGGTGTCAACCCTGGAGGTTCAAGGATCCAAACAGGGTGTCATATGACGAGCAACGGATGCAAGGAGTCGCGTTATGGAGGTACGTTACTCACTTATCGTTTCGAAGGAATCTGGTGATAAAAGGTTAGTAACGGCGAATGGCATCCTATAGTATCTATGTACCTACGAGCAGGCAAAAGCCCTCAAAGCATGCTCCCAATGAAGGTACAGTTAGGTGAGTGAATTAAGCATATAATTTATACGATTACATAAAACGTGCTTTACCCAACCAGCAAAACAGGCTCAGAACTCGCACTTTATAAGAGTGGTAGGCTTTAAGCGCTCTTATAATTGTTTTAGAACATGCCATCGATCCTAATTACATTTTAGACAAGCCGGTATGGCCTCAAGAACGCTCAGTCTCATAACCAAGTCTCATATATGTATAGAAGAGACATTACTATGCTATTGTAAGCCACTTACTCCTATAAGAGCATTTACTAAGACTAGTTGCACTTGAGAAAACTTGCTCTTATATGCGTATTTTCTAAGCTCGTTTGATTTTATAATAGACTTGCTAAATGCTATTGTAAGATGTCAGACTAATATCAGCATTGCATAAGAGTACTGTGAGTACGTGCATTTCTGATCTTATTTGAAACTAATATAAGATCAATAGCACTGGATAAAAGTATGATATTAGAGTGATTTTGGATCAACATATTTACAACTAGCAGCGCCCCGCGGTTTTACCCGCGTTGTGCCCGTTCCCGTTGGAATTTCGGGAATTTTTTACATAAAAACCTTCCTCTTGAATCACTATACCTATTACAAAAAACGGCATCAAAATCCGTTGCGTAATTTTAAAGATTTAAGCATACAGACAGACAGACACGAAAAAGTGACGACTTTATTTTATACTATGTAGTGATAGTGATGTAGTGATACAAAAGACAAGACCCATAAAAGAGCGTTTGATCTTAGATAAATGTTGGGAATACTAATTTTAATAGTCTTAAGAGTAATTTTGCTGGCTATATTTTATTTCAAATTTTTAAATTTTGATAATACCTATTAAATTCTTTCTATAAGTGGCAATAAATTGATTTTTATTTATTTATTTATTTAAATAATGGATTACAAAAACATCTTTTATTTTGAAAACATCTTTTATTTTGAAACGACACTAAAATAATAAAATCCACAACACTACGTCAATGCAGACGCGCGGGCACCGCTCGATTGACTACGCCGCTCCCCGCGCCGCGCGCCGCGCGCCGCCACCGCCGCCGCCCGCGCCGCGTGCGTTGTCTTCGTGTCCGTAACTCCGTATAGCCTAAGATTAAGTTAATTTTTTTTTCTCCCTGTCGTTTTAAGGTTTTATGTAAAATTGCGAGGAACCCTAATTTATTCCAATATGGAGTTATCTTTAGTATACCGAATGCTAAAATTAGAGTAAACAATCTTACAATAGTCTAATAGTGCGCTTGTAAAATGCAGCTATACTAATGGCGGCACTATCAATACAAATTAACAAATAAAATAATTAAACGAGAACATAAAATACCTAATTTAACAAGGCGCATGAATTTTGAAGCGTAAAAAGAGGTCTACTTAACAGTAAATAATATATTCCAATACGATTATTTACCGTAATACTTAAATACACGCACTTGATAATTACGGCATTTTAGTATAACATTAACTTCACAGCAACTTAAATTTGTTTTCAATTATTAATTGTTTTTTCTTCCTTTGTAACTTTGAAACCAACACTCACACGAACTTTTAAGTTTGATTTGACGAAAAATCATAATGAGCTTGAATTGCCTCAAAAGATTCTAACCTTAGACCAATACAAGCCTATGCAGGCTTACAAGATACTTACGAAAAAGCAATATTAGCCTAAGTCGGCTTAAATTAATTATGGCTATATTTCAGTAAGTGCAAACTGTATTCAATTAGACTGATATTAGAACGATATTAAACTAAATATGCTTATAATTAGTGCCCAAACTCAGGCTTATACGATTATATAGGAGTGATGTAAGAGCAAAAATACAGTAGTCTTGAGATTGTTGTAAGCCTAGTTTTTGCTGGTTGGGTACTTTTAATGTCACGATTTAATGCGTCAAGTAAAATGCAGTTCTTTGCGTAACACATAGTTTCTACGATCACAAAATATGTGTCTATAATATAGTTTTATATTTTGTGCTATAACTAAACTTACCTAGCTTACATTTAATAAGATATTTATATTATTTATAACTGAAATGCATACGATTTACTTTCATAAATACAAATTTTACCTCTCTATATTATTAGTATAGTAGTATAGCCTTATTATTACTTAAAACACTAGTATAAAATTAAATTAATGTCCATGATCGAGTATCATAATTAAATTAGTAAATCGGAATTTTAATAGCCACTTAATAAATCGATATTGAAACGAATTCTTTCAAAGAGTTTAAAGGATTTGCGGTTCGTTAATTTCGTTCGTTTATGCATAAATCATTTCTTTACGAAAAGGATTTCCCTTGACTATTACAGTTAATAAATGAACAATTTTTTCGTTGATATTCTACGATCGAAAGTGTTATAAAAGGAACAATAAAGTTATTTGACTCGTAAACTACGATACCGTTAAATTTAGTACACAACAAACTGTTATTTCAATGAAATCAACACACATATTGTACTTATTAGGTAGCAGGTATCCAATTATCCATAGGTATTATGTTACACTTATTTAGCCATCGTATACAATATACCAGTCAACTTAGTACCTATATATAAATTCTGCGTTAATACCAACGTAAACATTATACCTATCATCCTAGCTAGTATAAGTAAGTTATAGCCGTGGTTATAGCTTATGAATTCTATGTAAAAAGCTCTATATATAAAAATCAATACTAGCACAACGCGGGTAATAACACGGGCGCAGCTAGTAGCATAATATATCTTTTCGTACTAATTCGAACATGATCGTGAGAAAACTGACCATGGGCGAATGAACTATTAAAATAAAGCACTGAAAAGAAACAGTCGTGCAATTGATAGGTCGCAGAGGTCAGTGATTCATTGAGTCAATCAATCTAACGGATGTAGCCCTTGTGAGACGGACAGACGGACAAACAGACTCGGACGAACCATTCGACACGCAAGCCTTGCACTTTACAACATAATGCGCGCACACCCACAAGCTTAATCCCCTCATAGACTCCTCAATTAAACTACAATGTAACACACCTATAACGTTGTAAAATTACTTTTCTATATCACTTGGTATTAGTTTTATGGTCTTTTCGTCGTATTACGGTCTCGTACTGTAATTCAGGCCATTCCATTAACTCTTTTAGTTAATTAACCATACTTAAGTAAAATACACTTATGTAACGGTAACAGTTAATGACAAGTACTTACTTAATATTGTGGTACGAATACATTGCCATTTGTGTTTTGTTTTATAAAATCTTATTTTACACTTTTATGGTACCATCGATAATAAATATCTTTAGGTATTCTAGTAACTTATTTTCTCGGAAAACCAACTTATGTTTAACAGCACTACACAACTTCTTACGTATACCAACCATCAATGAACTAAATACCATGTCAGTTTCGTCTGATTTAACTACAAAAGGAATGACAGAAGTCATTGAGGCTATGCAAAGTATACAATTGGACGCGGCCACGACTCCATGCGGCCGTCAAGACTGATGGGTCACGTGAAAGTATCCAATTATTATCTACACCTGCTTAGAATTTACATATCATCCACGATTTCAAATCACGACTCGAGATTGAAGGTAATTTCCCAAGTTTAAGGCAGTTTTGTACAGACGAGATTTTTATATATCTACGAAGGTCAAGTCTGACAAATTTTGTGGATAGTTTCCTTGCGATCTCTAGTTCATTATGTATCATATTCGATACAATTTATAAAGGTTCTTTATTGATGGACAAAAATGTCCCCTTGAGGAGTCCCTCGTTTAAGTAAGTCTCGATTCTTGAAGCATATTTTGAACCTTTTGTAAAGGAAAAACGGTTGTTACCTTTATGTAACACACTGCCACAATGAGAAGAATGAAACGCTGTAACTCTCACTTGCATTGTTGACAACAGAACCAGGATAATAGGTTCAATATTTCGTTTAAGTATTTGTGTTTTGCGTTACATAATCGTTTAGTTTGGTAATGAGATAAAAGATATTTGGATCTATAGAATGACTTAAGAAATATATGCTTAGAAAGAATTCTGCGTCACAATTTGTAAGTCTTTAAATGAAGTTAGTTAACCAGCATTTTCCTCCACAATTAAGACTAAATGAATACTTCTTATCTTCAAGTTGATCTTTATGACCTGCACGGGTATTTTACAACCCATTACATTAATCACATTAATTCACCAAATATGCTGTAACTAATCTAGTTAGTGCAAAATAGATAATATAAATTTTCCGCTCAAGGTATGCCAATTAAAAGGAAATGGGCAATCATTTAGGTGCGTCCGTGCAGCCGGAGCAATCTTGCCCATTAACTTGATTAACCTCGATCGCAATCCTCATTCAATGATGAAGAATGATCGTAAACACACACACACACACACACATCAGACAACGTAAACACGTCAGACCAGTTTCGATATTACTTTTGCAAGCGAAAAACCAACTTTAAACCAGATTTTTTTTAAAAGTACCTTTTTTTAAAATCGGTTGAAAACGGGATCAATCTTTACGCATGAATATTCGGTTTATGATTTTTTTTAAACCCCCTTTGCTTTTTGTAATTCCATTCTGTTCCATTCATATACAAATAGATAGAAAGAGAAGATTTCGAGTGAGAGAGAGAGAAAAGATTTTAAGAGAGATTTCCAGTATTTCATCTCCGTTTATGTTCATAGAATGTTCGTAAAGATGTATATATTGTTACATTTTTATGCTAATGTCGGATGGGAAGCACACCTGCGATTTACCATGACTAGAAAAGTATAATAGCCACAGCTGGAGACACCACATTATATTCAGAAAAGTGAAGTACTTTTACAAATATATTTCACTAGAATTTTATAATTTTTCTGTCTTTCAGTTTTGAATATCAAACTAAGGAACAACTTCTTTTTTTTTTATATAAATAAATGAATTGAATTGAATTGAATTGAATTGAACTTCACAAAAATGTACCTATTACTTTAAAATATATTAAGAATCGTTTTAACATTAACAGTAAAAATGTACCTATTCATTACTTTTAGAAATATAAAAAAAACTGTAGTAATCAAAAGGTAAAATACGTACTAGGAGTTGTAAGTAATAACAATGAGAACGGTTACAATAAAAACGCTCTATGTTAGCGCGAGTATACGCGGATAAATGAAGAAACGCAGCCCATTGGAGAAATGTAGCAGAGGGCCGGGAGGGGATCGGTCGACGACCCCGCCCGTGGCACTCCTGGCCTACATAACAGAAAAACATCTCGGAACCGCACTTACGAACCAACACCATCCAAACGAACCCTCAACCAAACCTTTCAAACACCAACTTGGAAACGATGATCCAAAACTTAGCCCGTTAAGCCATCTCAAAATATTGGTCTATCAAAAACTCAAATAAACCAAGTGCTCCTTCGGTAATGGTCTGCCAACAAATGTTGTTAAGATTGCGCAACTGTTCGAGCGAACCGTTAACCTTCAAGCGGGCGCGCGGTCATTTGTAACGGGAGCGGGCGCGCGTAACCGAAAAGACCTATTGGATGAATAAGAGAAATAAAGCAAAAATTATACAATAATCATTTAGTTTTTGTACGCAGATATCATCATCAGTCTTTATAGTCTAATTAGTCGAAACAAGTAATTGAAATTATGAAAAAGAAACAATTAATTAATAAAGTAACATAACTTAAATATTCTTTAAATCAAAACAAAAATTAGGAACACATTTCCTCTTTTACACACCCCAGACTAGTTTATACACCTAGTCAAACATTAAAAATTACAAAATAAGAATAAAAAACAATTAACTTTGATTTAGTTTTCATCAGAATCAGTTTTTTCGTCCAAATACTCTGTTATTGTTAGATTTCTGCCACTTCGTAACTTTATCACGCCTTGTAAAACAGCTATTTATTTCCGAAAGTGGCAAATTATCCTCATCTGAGTCCGACAGTATGATTCCTCATCAGATCGATGCTCCTCTGAAACGATGTGGTCGGAAGTTTCAGAGCCTTGGTCGCTGAGCTCTGAGTCACTCTCTTCTTCGTCTTCTCTTTGTAATTGCTCGATTATAGCACTTTGTGATAACCGTAAACGACTAATTTTATAAAAAAAATAACAAAACTTCGATATAATAAGATAATATTCAGCGAAAGCCGAAGAACTACAACCAGCGCGTAATTAGTGAATGTCGCATTGAGCGTCGCGCGTAACTTTTTCGACGACAGGCGCGTGTAGTCTTTTTGACGACTGCGGCCGAAGTAAAACAATTGCAATTTGCGGAGTGGGGAGAGCACCCCGAGCGACGGTATTGTCTTTATTTCACTGTGAATGAAATAGCGACAGGCTACTAGAAATGAGAAATGCGTGTGATGACTTATAATAATAATATGAACGAAAATGTACTAAGCGCGGTCGATTCGACTACGCGCGCCCGCTTGAAGGTTAAATTAACCACATTCATTCGGAAAGTTCTAAGAACTTGGCTTCGCTCTCGAGTGTCCTTACATCTTAATTAATTCCCCAGACGACTAAAGGCTTAATGTCTTGCAAAAATCAACCCTAATTGGACACTATCTGTGAAAAGATAAGAATCAAATTCGTTTGTCAGTCATACTGTTGAATGATTGCCATCTAGGCATTATGTAACTGGAGCAAGCTGGCAAAAATCACTGCTGATTAGTGTCTGCAATCAGCGTTAAAGAACGCTGTTGAAATAATTAAGTGAGGTATTGAATTAAAAGAATATACTTGGTAAAGTTTAATAAGAACCTGCATAGATACATTTTAAAGCACCTATTGAAGCCCTTCGCTTTTCTATTTCTTAACTGCCTCCAAAAAATCTCATTGTTAAAAAAATCTTTCGTAAATCTGATACTGTAGTAGATTGTTATCTCCAATTACGTAAACTATTACGATACGCTATAACTGAAGTAACGTGAAATTATTTTTATTATTTCGATTTGTTGTCCCCGAAATATTCAAAAGTAGTTCAGGTCAACAGCAAGATACTAATAAGCTTACAATACGGAATTTTTCCACATAAATTAATGTCTTTTTCGCTTATTTAGCGAGTTCATAAGAAAGCTCGAAAGTCGTACATTTCAATTTACGATGTTTCGCTACCAGTTTCGGAGTAAATGTAATAAGTGAAGAGAAAAATTGAATTTTCTTTCAACATCACTCTGCTGCGAAACGTAAAAATGTATTGAATGTCATTTGTGTGGAGTGGAGTGTTCTCGCGATATTGCTCTACATTACAATTAGTTACCTAACTTAACTCCAAGCTCATTACATAGCAAAAACAATACAACAAGAAATACATTCATTGGTATCATAATTATGATTTCAATGACAACATTATTACATTCATTTTTAATGTAAGTATCTATGATTGCATACACTAGAATCAGAACAACATTTACCGATTAATTTTATTACATTTCATTCAATCAAACATTGACGTATGGACGTAAGTGAGACTTGAGCTGGATTCTGTCTAGAAAGACGCAAAAATGATGTTTCTCTGTTAACGGCTAATTTGAAAGCTGTCCGCCGAGGGAAACATCGAATGAGATTTCTTTGAAGTTAGAAAGTAAGATGGTGGACCATTAGATGCTGGCGCTTACGAGTGTGACTGTGTTGAATGGGAATCGGAAAATTACAAACATGTTTCGTTTATGATCTTTGTTTAGATATGTTCTTTGTGGTCAGAAGACGCAAAACTGGGCGTTTGTTTAACTTTCTTTCTAAGTGATATTTGAATTACCTAGTTGTCGAAATGAAGACTAATATTATAAGGAGGTAAAACTTTGTTTTAATCTTACGATTAACCAATCCGATCTCATAATTGTTTTTGTATTGGGTCGCTTTATTCAAGAGGAAGGTTATGGATAATGTTTTATCCCGAAATTCCTACGGGAACGGGCACAACGCGAGTAAAACCGCAGGGCGCTATTAGTCTTACATCAGTAAAGTATTGTACTCTAAGTAACATTAGACATCAAAAAACATATTAGTACCCACAGAAAAACGAAATGCTCTTTTACACTTCTATTTCGTGTTTGTACCAAGTTAGATTCAGACTCTTTCGAAAATCCACCTCCTTCGCCGCCTATTAAGAAAAGTAAATAAACCCCTTTCTTCCAAGGCACGAATTTAAAATACAGTTCACATATCTCTAACCATTGTTTATTTTTCCGTCCACGATAGCGTTCCCCAGCCCGGCCCAGGGGAGTTGTCTTTTGTTTCCTAGCTACGAAAAAGGGCGTTCCATTTAATGAGGAAATGCTCCACAAAACCACTTCACAATTAATGTTACGAAACATCTGTACCATACTGTATAATTTTAACATGTAACGTGCACAATCTCCTCTCAGATATCAGTGTAAAACACTCTTGAATTATACTACATGCGTTGCAGAAAACGATAAAATCAGTCGACATATTATTTGTAACTGTTTTTTTTCGCTCCGACACAGCTAGTTATTAAGATTGTGTCTCAATCGAATTGTTACATGTATTAAGACAAATAAGTAATGTACAATTAGAGAAGTTTATTGGTGACCGCTATAAGGCATTTAAGGCAATGTGATGGTCAACTACAATCATGTTTCGATCGTCAATCGATTTCTCCTTCAAAATCGGATCGGCAATCGATTACCGACGTTTCAGATTGTTTTATGACAATGATATATGTTTATATTATAATATGACAATAATAATGTTACAATGTTACACACCAATCGATTGATAATAATATTAACACATAATATATAAGTATTTAAACAACAATGTGCAGTGCGTAAAGTTGTGCAGGTGTTTCAATAACTAACTTGTCTATAGTTGACATTGTACCTGGAGGTTAACAGTTTTACCGTTATGCCGTTGCTCTACCACTTCTACCAGTGTAAACTAACTTTCCATTAGTAGAACAATAGTAAAGGACGAACCATTCTACACGTCTAAATTAGGCCTTTGATCGGATATATAGGTACTCTACATAATATTATACAACTCGGCAAAACTAAGCATTAAGCATTTGAAAAAGGTATCGTACACTGGATATAATGAAGATCATTGAAGACACCAGATATGTAAGTGTAAATAAATGAGTTGTAACCGAGAATCATTGGATTGTCCTCTCTAGACAGTTAGCACGACAAATTGTCTCACAGACACAATGTTATATGTTGTTAGTATGTTATATTAGAATGACTTTGAGTGTTTAGATTAGAGGGAGGATTGCTTTTTGAAAGTAGCAGTAGTAAAGTAGCAGTAGCAGTATAGGCAAGTCTAAAACTAAGAATTACGACGATCTTATTTTATAGGTTTTAGTGACAAAAAACTTATAACGCAGAGGTTACGCCTAATCCTTTACTATTAGGTAAAGTAGGTACTATACTTTTAAATTCATTGTAAGTACTTACTTACCGAGCAATGAGATTAACCGTTACTTCAATTTAGTTACCTACCGACATTAAAAAATCATCAGCCAACTAAAAAATCTTAACAATTACTCAACATTAACAATTCCTCACATATCCCACGACTCTTATTACTGACAAATCATATTGCAATTACTCTGTAACTGCAGCATGCAGGTCCAATGTGGTTTCAATTGAGCGCAGCCTAATGGGTCAATAAAGAATATTAATTCGAACCGAGAGGGGAGATTTCACTGTAGTGACTGTTATGTAAACTGGACAGGAAAGTACAGTAGCTGGCATTTTGGCAGACGTTGAGTGTTCTCACTCGGTGACCACACTTCGAATTTGAAGCGTTCTTTTTGCCTTTCATTTTTTTGTCTCTCACAATATTGGTTCCATTCAAACAAAGGTAAATCTTTACTTTATAATAAAACTTGCAGCGCCCCGCGGCTTTGCCCGCGTTGAGCCCGTTCCCGTAGGAATTTTCGAAAATCCTTTCTTAGTGTGCACTTACGTTACTTGAAGAACCTTCCTGCCAAATTTCATTTTTCTAGGTGTAGTAGTTGAGGCTGTGCGTTGATTATCAGTCAGTCAGTCAGTCAGAACTTTGAATTATATATATTTAGATTAGCATTACACTGCAGTTTTACCGTCGTACCCATTCCTGTAAGAATTTCGGGATGATAAATGTCCTATAGTCTTCCCGTTGAATGTGGCTTTCCATTACAAAAACAAATATACCATTATCAGCTTAATGAATAGCCCACTTCTGTTACATAGTAACTATTTGATAATCTACGGCTACAGTCACAGAGTCCCCATCTAAATCTCACGGTCGAATAAATTCAGAATCTCCCTAACTATACATCATGTCGCTACTCGCTATAAAACGCAGGGCGCAGGGAAAATACATTTGTTACGAATATTGTTTTCCTTTCAATTCCTGGAAGGATCAGGATAATGGGAATGTTTTCGCCGTTCCCTTTTGTGTAGTGAATCTATCACATATAAAGTTTTGTATTAAAGTCAACAAGCAATGTCGGTTTTGCTTTTCTTAACCACAAGTTTCTTTAACGCCTTAAAATCAATAAGGGGTGAATTATTTTGTTCAAACTCTTAGAATATCTTCAATATCGACTTCTTAAGACAAAGTTTTCAATAATAAGGTTATTGTTAGTTAGCTTTAAACAGTTTCTTAATATCAAACAAAATGTACTGAGTTTAGTCAAAAAGTATAAAACAATAGATATGGCACGTGAACATAAAATATTTGTTGAAATTCAAACAAAATGATTGCGTGGGAATTATGACAAGTGCCTGTGTTTATTACTGTACACAATTTTATTCTATTGCAGTGTAATGCCAAGGCCAATTTTTCCACAGATAATAATTTCTAAACGACTATTAGCCAATCACAATCACGTATTGTTGAAATATTTGAACCGAGTTTTTGTGTCAAATTCGGTTACGTACTTTTCATATAACATTGACATGCGAGGGTTTATGTATTAAGAATCTTAGTTAATTGTCTAGGTATTTGGCAACTTATGTCACTACCTAGACAGGTTTTCATGTGTCCTCACTTAATATCAGAAGATGCATTGGTAAAACTTAATATAGTTTGACAATCATCATACTAATATAATAAAAGATCGATCTTATCTTAGAAACTACCAATCTAATTTGTATAATTATTTTTGCAATGGATAGCTATATTCAACGGAAAGGTTAAAGGCTATTTTTCACCCCAAAATTATCGCAGGAAAAGGCACAACGGGGTAAAATCGCGGGGCGCTGCAAGTTGATTATAAGTGAAAAAGATACCTACCTATATTTTTCATAAAATAATCAATGGAACAAAACTTAAGAAAACTACAAAAGCTTTTTCCAGCAATTTCAGCTAATCTGATACAATCACTACACAACCATACAATTTCTCACAAGACATTATCAATAAATTACACACGAGCATTTGTCCCAGTTCAGGCAGGTTGTACTAAACGGCGGGGTATGATCGCTAGTTTAGCGAAGCCAATAAATGGTAAAAAGTGGCCTACTGACCGCATCGTAACGGTACCGGCATTGCTTAGACGTTTCACTATCGGCACCGCGGTTGATGGAACAAGCGCGAGCCCTTTGGGTTGAGGTTTTCAAACAAAAAATAAGGCATTAGAAATTGACGTGATGTAACATCTTGTCTCTCGAGATTTTAGATAGCCAATTTTCACAGAATGTTGATCTTGGATAACCAATTCTGAGAATTGTTTATTTTTGGTAATGTAAAGATGTTGCGGTATATTTTATGAAATCTTGAGGGTAAAGCCACGTATTCATTAGTAAACATTTGTTAATAAACACTGTTTATAAACTGTTCATAAACAATGTTTCATATTGTTTCATCATCTCTGTAAACAGTTTATAAACAGTTCATAAACATAGGTAATGAAACATTGTTTATGATACATGTTGCCGTGCTCCCCACTACGAGTGGAGAGCAAGACGAAACATCTAGTTTATAAACAAAAGTCAACAGGTGTGGACGTGTTTTGCGCGAGTTTATAAACATGTTTATAAACAAATTTCGATGCTCATAGAGCTATATCACCAACGTAGTATCCTATAAACAACTGCCAAGTGTGGACGGCCAAGTTTCAGAAACATGTGTTTATTGTAAACTTGTTTACGCTAGTCATAAACAGTTTATCAACAAATGTTTACTAATGAATACGAGGCTTAAGAATCTTAATAAACAAGTCTAAGATGTTTAAAAACAAATGACGTTCGTTTTAAATAGTGTCCTATTTGGTGCAACATAAAGTACTTGAATAAACAAATTTTGTTTTTTAAACATATTTCACCGCTAAATAAACTAATGAATGTTTGTGCAATTCACCCTTAATACCTATTAAGTTGTAAGTTCAATTAAACCACCTGAGCATCAACAAATTTAAAGAGGTACCTATATCATAGAATATCTTAATGATATACTATTATTAAATGTTGTAGTGTGAAATTGTGATAGACTAATCACATCATACCAACCAATACCTTCACACACGAACGGGAAAGTAATTGAAGATTTAATATTATGTTCCAAACAATTGTTACGTACAATTTGTTACCACGGTAGTCTTATAATGTTCTGAGGCAAGTCTCGCGAAAGTTTTTCAAGTTTTCACGCAATTATGCCTTTATATGGTGTAGTTGGTTCACATCACACCTATGGCATATTGACTTGTGATATAGGAAGTTGTATATGTAGGTTCTATAATGTTTAAATGAGCTATGGAAGAAAATTAAAGAAAGTCATAGAACAAAATAAAAAGAGACTACTGCCTGCCAAGACTGAGGTCCCAGGATCAATTCCCGGGTCGAGCGACAACATGTTTGCTACTTTTCAACGTGGCTCGAGTTTAAGATCACCAACCCGCATTTGGCAAGCGTGGTGATTACGCCTAATCCTCCTCACTGTACTGATAACTTCAGTGAGATGAGAGGCCTTTGCCCAGCAGTGGACATTACAAGCTAACACACACACACAATTTAAATCGAAGTAGGAGGAACTATTTAAAGATTGTAAAGATTTAATTTCATAATTGGAGACAACTTATCTTGGGTATCGTTTGAGATTACCTAAATCAGGCATAAGTCTAGACGAAATCGTCTTCAGACATTGTAACTAATCTAAAAAGACAAAAATAAAGACTACTCTGCACTTATATTACTCGCCGTTAATATAAACAAACCGTAATATTTTATGCACCGAACTGACAAGTATTTGTCTAGTAGGAACGCGGCTCCGCTCCGCAAAGGAATTTCCAATACGTCTCTTACACTCGTACTTGACATACTAGAGGTAACGTGTTCGAAATGGAATATGTGCGCTCTTTATAACGAATAACGTTGCTTTGTTATTGTGTACCTTTCTTTTAGTATGTTTATGTGCAGAATAAATTTGAGTTGGATCGAAATGAGGTCTTTAGTTGTTAAAGTTTTAGGGCGCATATCGAGAGTAGAGCATTCGATCCTATGGAACTAATAAATCTATACAAATGTAAGAAGGTGTAGATTTCATAAATCAGTAAAAGAAACCCTATTAAAAGCTTACAGAAAACTTTCATGACTACGAAACACGGATGGGGTTTAGTGGGTATTACCCGACACGGTTGTGCCGGGGTTGAGTCCCACATACCCCGGTTGTTTCCCCAAACAACCGCGGACGCAAAATCCATTACCCATCCATAAAATAAAAAAAAGATACTTGCTTTGTAATTTTTTGTGTATGTTATTTCTATTTTTAGCAATGAACTTTCAAATATATTACCTGTTTTAAAAGATACCTAGGTGTTTGTTTATATTCAGTGACTTGGGAAAACGGAAAGGAACTTCATTAAAATGTTCTTACATAGCCACAGTTCATCGACTTAAATCTTTACGAGTTTCCGAAGCTCAGTCCCACGCTCTCCGTTCATACAGAATTAATTAGAACCAGACGTGAGATGAAACGGAATCCAAAGTCTTCTATAAGTACCTTATTAACTTGATTCATAAATTTCGAAGGTTTAACTCAACCGAGAAAAAAACTTTTGGCTTAAATTAGTAGCAGCATAAAAAGTTATTTATTTTATTTATTTACTAGCTTTTACCCGCGACTTCGTCCGCATTAGATTGTTACTTTGGACAGTAGTTTTATTTTTAACCTTTAGGATCTTACCAAAGTATGACTCAAGCTGCACACTCACCGGGACGGAACGTCTCGGGATTTATCATTTTTGCTTGTGAAAATTCGAACGTAGCTTCATAGAAATACAGCATAAATGGCTATGCATTCAAATGACGCCGCGGGATTGACAAATCCTTTTCGATGCCGTGGCGCTATTTTAAAGTAGGTATAGCATTTGTTTATATACGAATACGTTTGATTTTATATTAGCAAACCTTAAAATCCCTAGCCGTGCCGTCCCAGTGAGCGCGAAGCATCAAACAATTGCTTAGGTGAAAAATAGTAAACATAATATAGAAAAATAGTATCTTATCCGGAGGGAAATTCGGGATAAAAAGTATCCTATGTCCTTTCTCAAGATCATATCTATGTCTATACCAAATTTCAGCAAAATCGGTTCAGTAGTTTTGGCGTGAAAGCGTAACAGTATCTTATCCGGAGGGAAATTCGGGATAAAAAGTATCCTATGTCCTTTCTCAAGGTCATATCCATGTCTATACCAAATTTCAGCAAAATCGGTTCAGTAGTTTTGGCGTGAAAGCGTAACAGTATCTTACCCGGAGGGAAATTCGGGATAAAAAGTATCCTATGTCCTTTCTCAAGGTCATATCTATGTCTATACCAAATTTCAGCAAAATCGGTTCAGTAGTTTTGGCGTGAAAGCGTAACAGTATCTTATCCGGAGGGAAATTCGGGATAAAAAGTATCCTATGTCCTTTCTCAAGGTCATATCTATGTCTATACCAAATTTCAGCAAAATCGGTTCAGTAGTTTTGGCGTGAAAGCGTAACAGTATCTTATCCGGAGGGAAATTCGGGATAAAAAGTATCCTATGTCCTTTCTCAAGGTCATATCTATGTCTATACCAAATTTCAGCAAAATCGGTTCAGTAGTTTTGGCGTGAAAGCGTAACAGACAGACAGACAGACAGAGTTACTTTCGCATTTATAATATTAGTATGGATTTATTTATTTGATGGAAGTCCAACAGCTTTTTTAAACTTTTTTATCTTTAGCTTTTTTATCCAATAGTATTTTTGCTTTTAAAGTGTCCGTTTATTTTCTAAGTAGGTAAATAATATATAGTCCATCTAGACTGAAGGATATTAAAGGTTATAGTAAAATAAATACATTTCTTGAACTTCCAAAATGATAATTTATGTTAATAATTTTTAATTTTCAATGTTAACTAATTGCCAAGAGAAAAAGCAGCACTGTATCTGTGTTTAAAATACAACGTAAGAAAGCTTTTACATCTACACTAGTTAGTTGCATTGCATTGTTGCAAATGACTTTATATTAAAACAAAAAAAAATCTTTTCCTACCAAAGATCTTAGTCATATTGTCAATAATTACCAACCTTCTTAATTAAGGTAACTGCCTCAGTCAACAATCTATCAAATCTAAACAAACAAACAACCTGAAATTCCATTGTTTAGGACAACAAATGACGTCACACCTACCAAAATAAGTAGAAAACCAATTTGAACTCAAACTCAAATGAATTAAGGCTGTTTTTTGTGGCAGAGTTACTAATTGACTAATGTTTGAGATGACAATGTCCTTGCTCGACCATGTGATAAGAAACTAACAAACAAACTAAGAAGGTGACGAGACTATGGTTATGTAAGTTTAGTGATAAGTAGTACGTAAGCAGAAGCATGTCTTATACTGGCTGTTCCGCGTGGAGGTATCACACGATCCAAATATGACGCTAATGTGAAAATTTTGTGAATCTTGCTTACTTTATTCGCAAATTTGGATAGTGGGGTCGCACCTATAAATAAAAATAAACATATTTTACCAAACAAAATCTCTTTATATACATAGATACTTGATTTTTGATTAAATATGTACTAAGACATATAGGCACTTAATTATTTGATACTAACATATTTACATAATAAATATTAATTAATTAGGACACATACATCACACAGATAACAATGTTATTAAAATGACAAATAAATAATGTAAATAGAATGAATTCACTTAGATTACAACTATGTGACCATGCCTATTTATTAGTTACTAGCTGTGCCCTGCGGTTGCATCCGCATTTATTCAGTCACTGCTTACCTTTTAAACCTTCCCTGGAATTTCATGAATATTTCAAGACCAAAATTAGCCAAATCGGTTCAGCCGTTCTCGAGTTTTAAGCAGACTAACGAACAGCAATTCAGTTTTATTAAGTTTTATTTTTGTTAAGTGAGGCAAAAAATGCGGGTGAAACCGCAGGACACAGCTAGTTATTGTTATATTTATATTATTATATTACTTGCTTTACGCGAAAACACCCGTGTGAGTACGTTTACTATTTGCAACTTTCATACTGAATCGTACTCGGAACACCGACCTTTGTAGCTAGGCTAAGGTCAACAACAGGTTACACCCAAGATGTTGGTGTCACTTTCATTTAAAGCAACACCCATGTTTTACCCGCTATCTACCACTTTCGTAGTAATTTATGAAAGTAAGGGATGAAAAGTAGCCAATAACTTTCCAATGACTCCCAATAGATCCAGAGATAAACACCTACTCAATACTAGTCTTAAAATCTACTCAACACCTTAGTCACTAACCCCCTAGAATTAATAAATAGGGGACAGATTGCCGCACTCAGGGACGTTCATTAAATCAATACTTTACTAATTGATGTAATAGACGTTCATTAAATCAATCCTTTCAATTCTAATTCATTAAATTTATGAATACATTACAAAAACACTAATTAAATCTTTAATAAGGAAACATATCACATCTCTGACTAAGGGCGTTAGAAACCAACTTTAAATCCGTCATAAAAAATGCATTTTTCAACCCATCCTGTCTCCGCACACCTGCATAATGCCAGATGGTCTCGATAAGATCTCATCTCGTAACGTTGCGTATGCGCATAATAAATCAACGATTCGCGACAGATGTCCGAATTACGACACACTGTGGGTGGTAAAGGAAGCTGGCTTATTGTGTTGGTTATGGTAAAGCCTGGCGTGAAAATATACTTGTCTATGGCTTGACCTTTTATAAATATTTGTCTATGATTTGTCATTTATGTACTAGGTATTCGTTACCTGACTATGATTATGTTATGTTTTAATATGCTAGTAATATACTCACTAAGTTTTTCTGATAAATTTTTGTAGAGCATAACGCACAAATATTTCATATTTTCACGCACACCATAAACTTATAACACACCTCATCTTACATCGGGCAATACTCGTGAAAATCTATACTTAATATTATTATAAAGAGTAAAGTTTCTAACTTAGTTTCTTTGGTTGTTTGTAAGGGCTTATCCCAGGAACTACCAGTCCGATTTGATAATATTTTTTGTAATGAATAGCCTCATTCAACGGGAAGGTTATATAACTATTTTCCATTCCGAAATTCCCAGAACGGGTATAACGCAGGTAAAACCGCGGGCCGCTGCTAGTTACTTAATAAAATAACCATACTTGTCGAAATTCCTTAAGCAAATAAAAACACAGCTTATAAGACAGAAAACGAAAACAAATAGTTAAGCTTTAATACAAAGAAAAGCTTAAGAAAGCAAACAGCCGACGTTATTGTTCAAAGTTTACACGAAGCTCGAGAAGATGTTCGAACGAATACTTTCTATTCGGTGAAACTCATCGATGTAGAAATGGGTTCTTTACGGTCCTATTATGCAGTATTACTGAATTATTATCCAAAAATAAATATTAAATTGATTTTGATGAATATCATATTAAGTTGTAAACAAACGTGAAAGCTTTCACTGAGATTTGATTTACGAATATTTAAAAAAAATGTTGTACGCTGGTTTTAAATCGGAAGTTCGTCATAAAGAAAATGGTACCTAATTAAAGAGTTCTTGAGAGAAAAATCAAATTCTGTAAGTAGATACCAGCAAAACGTTTTTAAGATATAAGTTATAACTTTCATTCATTCATTTCATAGAGGGTAATGGCCAACCCTGGTGTCGGAGTTTTTAGACCGCCTAAAGACCTCTGACATGGTGTGGTCTAAAAAAAATCCGATTGTGTTTAATCTTCTAAACACAAACCTAAGAAGAAGAAGACAGTACATTATCAAAAACGTTCCTCAAACATTATTAAATCGGTATTCTTCTATATGAATTAACTACTTTCTCTCACATAAAACCGATACTAAACCGATGTTGCAACTAGTTAAAACACAGAATACCGGTATTTATCAACGGTATTTTGTCGTTAAATTATATTTAATAACGGCCATAGACTAAACGTGCGATGGGATTTTTTGAGACGTGTGAATCTATAGTGATGGGACATCGATTACGGATAGTTATCCCTGCTCAAATAGTTTATAGATAGTAGATTTCTATCGATCTTTATTACGGATACTGCATATTGGATAACAAAATTGTTTTCCAATGTATTGTTGTTAAACGAAGGAATTTTTTTAATTACTTAGTAACACTGAATATTAAAAAAAGATTATTAATACAGGTTAATATTGTTTACAAGATTTTACGATTCAGAAAAGAATACAAAAATAAAGTCAAGGTGAAATCGTCCAATCACATTAAAATGTTAATTAGTTTAAACAAAAAGGATTGTAAGAAAAGGAATCATCATGATACGAATCTTTTTTCATAAAGTACACTCTATTTGTTTTTAATTAACTTATAACGTCCCTGGGAAAAGGTCTCCCTCAAAGCCATCCAAGCATCCCTGTAGTTAAAATATGGACAAATATAGTCGATTTTTCAGCCGAAGACGATGTTCCTTCTAAAGAGGAAAAAGGTTTAGTGGTACCATTTCATTGTTACCCCATCACTGAAGCCTTTCCTCAATGAAAGAAGTTATCTTTGGCCGAAAAATCAATCATGTTAGTTTTGAATGGTAACGCTCGTAAAGGTTCTAAATTTGTTTATTTGTTTGTTTGTCTTATCTCAGAAACTACAAAAAATCTTTTCGTAGTAGATTGCCTCATTCAAAGGTTATACGCTATTTTCCATCTCGAAATTCTCAAGGGAACGGGCACAAAGCGGTTAAAACCGCGGGGCACTGCTAGTATAAAATATAGATACTTTATTCAAGTAAACCTTCGAAAATTCCGCAGCGGCACAGCGGACACCGACTGCTCTCTGCATCATACATTATTTTGTCCTTTTTTATTTTGTAAATTGTATATTTTTAATATGAAAATAAAAAATGGTTCAAATAAACATTTGTCCCTACATTAAGTACCTAACCACTTACAAACGAGCGTTCGATTAACTTCATGTTTTTATAAAAAGGGAAACCCAAGCATTATGGAGAATTGCACCATCATCATACCCAACCACCGTGCAATGGCGTCGTCAAATACGCTCTGATACTTTACGAAAGTGAAAATCAGGTAAATAACCTCTTGTTTAATAAATATTATATCGTTATTAAGTAATGTAATGTTAATAAGATAGTAACAAATGAGCACAGATTACGGTGAAATGTGTAAAGGTAGAATCAGTCGGTTCATTTTTCGTTCATTTCCTTGTTTCCTTTTTGTATCCTTTTAGTGATATCTATCGTTCACTTGTAGCGATCCAAAAATGTTTGATCTTTTCATACGACATCATTAATTCCCATTCAATATGGACGAAATATTTATATATAATAAACTGAAGATGAATGTTCACTTTTACATTATTCCAGATAAGAGTTAAGTCTTATCTAGTCTAAACTCTATTAGTTTTAAGCCAGATGAAATGAAGCATTCCTAACATAAAATAGCTAACAATCTTGTTACAATCTAAATGAAATGAAATTCTCTAAATATAGTAAACAATTTTCCTACACAAATAACTTAATAAAGTCCAAGCGTCCAAGGTTAGGTTAGGTTAGGTTAGATATTTCAATATCTATACTAATATTATAAAGCTGAAGAGTTTGTTTTGTTTGTTTGTTTGTTTAAACGCGCTAATCTCAGAAACTACTGAACCGATTTGAATAATTCTTTCACTGTTAGATAGTCTATTTAACGAGGAAAGCTATAGGCTACATTTTATCCCGAAATTCCCACGGGAACGGGCACAACGCGGGTAAAACCGCGGGGCGCTGCTAGTTCCTAATATAAGTTGTTTTACTTCGCAATTTCATCACTCCGAGCTTTTATAAAACATTGTAAAGCTTATACAAGTATTGAATTTATTTCACGTAACCGTTTCAACGTTGTAATTTCGTTGCAGAACTCCTAATGATATAACTTCCTGTTCGGTAAGCGTTCATGGAAATCGTTATCATATTTAATAGAACATATTTTATGAGATTATTTCATGGAAGTAGTTATCAAAGTTAGGACCTAGGTTTTAATTGAAAAAGATCCCTGATATGAACAAGGATATTTGAATGTAAAATGAATTGGAGGAAGGACATATTATAGAGGCAAAGAGAGGAAGAGGAAGGTCAAGAAGGGCATATGCAGACCAACTGAAGGAAAGAGCAACAGCTGGAAATGATGGCAGAAGATAAAGAAAATGGAAAGAACTCCATGGACAAGAGTCCTCTTAAGCTAAAGAAAGAATGTGAATTTGATGGTTAACATTATTTATTATATAATTAGAATCAGTTACATATGCTACATTAAAGAAAAAGTGCCTATCATGCCGTATAGAGACGTGCAGGAGCTTGCACTGAACAGGAATAGATGGAGAAGTCTTCATCGGAGTCAACGACAGGAGCATAGCTCTTAAATTTACTTTTTTCTTAAACTTAAGAGCTGGGCTCTTGTCGATGTTTAAAAGCACGAGTCGTGAGTTGTTAGATGTGGATGCTGCAAGTATAGTTGTTATGATTTGTGTTTCGCTGATTTTGTAATAGTTTTTTTTTCCCAGCAGAGCCTACTTAATACGTCTTCTATTTCAAAAACAGTTCGTTCATTATTTTAATCACTCAGAACATTTAAATAATGATATAACATTCCAATTTTTGGTTGAATTCAAAAACGAAAGTTACGCATCAAATTGCCCAATGTCATTGTACGTAGGAAGTGTGTTCACACACGCGTGACCGAGTGTGGGTAATGTCAGTAATGCGCATGTGGGTGTGTCCCTGTGGCAAGTGATGCCTGTTGTGAGAATCGTGGAAAATGATGGTTGGGCCCAATGGTAGGCAATGCTAGTAGATACTAAGTCTAGGTAATTAAATAGTGAGTATGTATGGTATGTATGTTTACCTCTGTTTAAGCATATTCACTTTTCAAACTGTGAATTTGTGAATTGCTGCCCGGCTAGCACAACGTCAGAAGGCAACGAGATATGGTATAATAAATACTGTGAGCAGTTTGGTGGAATGTTTAAAATTCGATTTTGCCGTCAATGTGTCACCAATGAAAACACAGCCTTTATTGACTGGATTTCATATTTGGCAATGCTGAGTTGACTCACAGTTCGTAATCAGGAATACTCATATATTCCTATTTTCAATCCGTTTTAATGAAAGGGCGAGTACGACCACGGGACTCATTGACATCTAATATGTAAAACAATTGTCAGTAACGTTGTTTAGGTATTTTAAAAACGGTACGTTTTTGCAGTTATCGAACTAATATCCTCTATTTAAAATGGTCGAATTTCAAACTATGTCCCCAGAGTTTCGCCATCACATAGATTACAAACGCGCTCAATAAAATAACCAATTGAAATAATCTTACATATTATCTCACTTTCGCTAATCAAAAACAGAACTTGCCTAGACTTTGCCGTCGTCTAGATCGCAATCTACCAGCTTTTATACAGCTTTAATCACGTCAAAATAAGGCGAGTGAATATTTTCCACCGTCCTCGTCCCATTATTCACGGAGAGCAGAATTCATGCAATTTAGATAAGCTCGCCTGCGGGGGCCTTTGATGCCGTGCACAATTTAATTTACACTTTTAACATCGTAACTACAAAGCCACAGCATTGTAATTTCACTCCAGATATTGTAGATGTACAGATGTTGACATAAATGAGAATGAATTACTTTCTACTGCAGAATAGCAGCAGTATGACAAATATTTTTTGTTGTGTCTGTACATGTTATCACAAGTTTGTTGATCTGTTGTGTCTGGAATAATGGAAAGTTTTCAAAAATATACGCGGACTTGAAATACCTGTCTGCCAAGAATACGAGTATCGACAAGACAATCGTCTGCGCTACTACTACTGTAACATTAAAAAGAGTTTTAGTTGTATGTATAGGGGCTAGGGGCTTTAGATCTTCTAGTCAGATTAAATAAAATATTTTTGTATAATATGACAGGAAGAATCAAGAGAAAGTTTAAAAGCTAATTTCTATCAAGAAAGCCGAAGCTACTACATTATAAAACACCTTAAAGTTGGACAATATATTGCATATTTAACTATCACAAATACACGCCAACGAATACACAATAGCTCCTCAATATAATAAAGAAACCTATAATCCTGCAAGAACATACACGTACCAAGATACCGAACGCATACATACATAAATTTATATAAATAAGTACCGCATAATCTATAAACATACATACAAGGAAAGGTATAACAGTGTAATCAACGGTCGGATTGTGTGTATGTATGTGTGTGTTTGTTGAAGGTAACTCCCGTTTCATCCCTCAGGGGCTAGGGGTCAGCAATAATTGAGTTTCCCGATGTAACCCAAAGGATTCCACCGGAACCATAATCTAGAGCGAAAAGTGAAAAATAAACGTGAGGCTTCAGTAAAACAAAAGGTTTAGTCTTTTGAAAACTATTGGGTTTAAGGTAAACTCATATCTCATTACTATTTGGTCCCTAAAGTTTTACACTATTGTTTATTATATAACAGTTTGTAATTAAAAAACTTTGTCACATTTAAATACGTAAAACGCAATTTAAAATAAGTGACATTGTGTGTGAGTATAATCTTCAAGCAATATATAAAAAAATCTATATAAGCGATATAATGCAAATATAATTACTTGTTTATTTCAATTTTACTAACAAATTCGCCATCATGCATTTTACTTTATAAAACGTTACAAGTAAAGCAACTTTAGGGTGGATTGCACTAGCATTCTTTAATTGATTCAGCACCATTATCTATACTAATATTATAAAGCTGAAGAGTTTGTTTTGTTTGTTTGTTTGTTTGTTTGTTTGTTTGTTTGTTTGTTTAAACGCGCTAATCTCAGAAACTACTGAACCGATTTGAAAAATTATTTTTGTAATGGATAGCCACATTCAACGGGAAGGTTATAGGCTATTTTTCATCCCGAAATTCCTACGGGAACGGGAACAACGCGGGTAATACCGCGGGGCGCTGCTAGTATTCAAATATATATCAAATCCATATATATAATATGTATAGTATTTTTAATATGTTAAGCACGCTGTGGCGCCTAAAAAAAGTGCATTTATATTGTAATATTGTGTTATGTATAGTATATAGTATATAGGAGATAGGTGGCGCTAGTGCCGCAGTAAACATTAGCTCCGTAATTAAAATTATTTTTAAAATAGTAAATGCTGGTTTTTTGTCTAAATTATAGCTGATCTGTGATCAATAGTATCTAAAGTGAATGTGGAAATGTTGGTGTCTAAAAAAACTTTGTTTTTGTGAAAAAATAAGACATTTAAAAAATTAGTGCAGAAACAGTGAACAAAACTCTCAAAACGAATAAAAATTCAATAATATTATACGCGTGAGTGGTACTGTGTCTTCGTTTGTGGTAATAACATTAGTAAAATATACTTAGTGCAATAAAACTTCGCGAATAACTTACTAAAACAAAAGTGTGGAGTTCAATGACAAAGTGACAGTTTTAACAATAAATTCGAAACAACCCACGCGTTTCTTAACGAACATTTATGCTCAACAACGGCTGGTTAATTTCAACGTACATTGCAAGAGGCGCAGTGTCCTAACGGCTCGAGTGTACGACTGTATGAGTAGTAGCGACAACGGAGACACCAGTTCAAATCCTGCTGGCAGAAATTTTTCTTTCCGTATTTTATTTCTATTCAAAACAAAACATAAATAGACTCGTAATTACTACTTGGAAGTATCCAAAAATAGTGCCAAAATGAGTACGACGAACATGAAGTGCGCTGGTTGTCGAAAAGTTGTTCCAAGGCGGGAACATATAAAGTGCCTAACTTGTAAAGAGGTCTACGACTTAGAATGTGCAAATCTAAGTTCGAAACTATTTAATCTAATGGAACGCAAGGAGTGGAAATGTCCAGAATGCCTAAGTAAAAAACCAAAAATGGGCAACTGTGACACGCCCGTCCATAACGCCACCGCTATGCCGTCCGCTCCAGTGTCACCCACGGTGATCCCATCTGACACCCATGGCAAAGCCGACAAAGGAATAGCGACGCGACAGGCAAAACAGTCTCGAGCAACATCTCCACCCCAGAAACAACCCGTGACGCTTGAAGATTTGAAAGCATATATGGCGGAGATTATTCAGGACAATATGCTTAGCATCCGAGAGGCTATAAGTGACCTTACTAACACGATAAGGGACCAAAACAAACATATCGAGCAGCTCGAAGCCAGGGTAACTTTGCTTGAAAACAAATCTGAGATAGAACAACCTCATAACATCTCGGAATTAGAGCATACCATTGTTAACCTCAAAGCAGATATCGCGGATCGGGATCAGACCCTATTGTCTAATGACATTGAAATATCTGGGTGTCCGGAGGCCTCGAACGAAAACTGCGTACACATCGTACTATCCATCGCTTCCAAGATAGGCCTAGATTTAGATGAGAAAGACATCGTTAGTGCACATCGCGCTGGGCCTGCGAGTGTTACAAGTGCGGCGGAGGCGAATGGCGAGCGTGCTCGCCCGCGTCCCCTAGCGGTGAAGCTGGCGCGCCGCGCTCCCAGAGACGCAATGCTGCGTGCGGTCCGCGTTCGTCGCAACCTAACTACCGAGGGTTTGCAGCTCCCTGGACCGATCATTCCCGTGTACATCAACGAGCGTCTCACGAAATCCAATCGACTCCTGTTCTGGAAAGCCCGAGGACTAGCCCGTGAACGGCAATATAGATATGTTTGGACTAGGGATGGGAAGATCTTCGTATGCCATGGACCGGGGAAACCAAAACACCGAATACGTAACGAAGAAGACTTGGACCGGGTTTTTACTTAGATAATTTTTTTGATCCAATAATATTTCTACTGTCTTATGTATTAGATAGAATGTTAGATAGATTGTTCGTTTTTAATGTAATATTCCAATTTCTCATTTACCTTAAATATTTATTTTCTTGCAACAATTTAATACTAATAATAGTTTTTGTTATAATGACCGACTCACACTTTTTATTTAATTCTTTATTTCAATCACACTACAGCTATACTTCATACACTCACACAAAATACATCTCGCATGCGCATTCGCCTCTTAAAAAATATTCATTCACTCCAAATCTAACACACCTCGTTATTGATATTTGTTTTAAATCTAAATATTATACGTAATGATGACTCACTCGAATAAAAATTTGAGAATAGGGTTACTTAACGCAAGATCGTTAAATACGGGCGCGGATGAACTTTATGCCACCATGTCGACTTATAATCCCGACATCCTAGCAATCAATGAGACATGGTTAAGAGAAAATGAAACTAACCTTGCTCCCGCTGTTCCAAACTATACGTTTATTCACAGAGCGCGAAAATCCCCGAACGTCGGCGGAGGGGTAGGTTTTTATATTCGAGACGGTTTAACCACACGGGTACGAAAGCATCCTACCGCCTCCCTGGAACAACTTTGGCTAGAGGTACAACTGCCAGGCGCGAAGATGGCACTCGGCACCGCGTACAGGCCGGAAGCTGTAGGTGTACAGGATGCCATCGATGCTCTTAGTGAGTCCGTTAACTTCATGGGGTACTGCGACTACACATGCCTTTTGGGAGATCTGAATATAGATCTGAATAAAGCAGATTCACTGAAGGCACAGGAGCTCATTAGTTTTTACCAACAGCATGGATTAGAACAATTAGTCAAGGAGCCCACCAGAATTACAGATCACTCAGAAACACTTTTAGATGTTATCATGACCGACATAGGCTCTAAGTGTAAGAACATATTAGTAAAACATAACCGATGTTTAAGTGATCATGCCCTAGTACTAGTTGACTTCAACATTAAGAAACCTAAGCCACTTAAACGAGTGAAATATGGTCGGTCTTTACACAATATTAACTGGGACTATTTCCAAAAAGATCTAGAGGCTTTACCCTGGCACCTCATCAAAACTTGTAGTAATGTAGACGATATGATTGAAATACTTAATACTAACTTACTTCTCTTATTTAATACACATGCACCTATAACTAAATACGCGGTTAAAGGCAAACCGAAACCGTGGATCACAGAAACGATGAAGTTTATGATGGGATTAAGGGATAAAGCACTCCATGTAGCTCAGAGAGAAAAATCCGACAGCTCTATTGAGTATTACCGTAGTTTTAAGAACCTAGTAACTGCGACTAAACAACGGGAAAAAAAAGCTTACTTCAATAGCCATATAAACGCTAACATAAAACGACCTTCAGTACTATGGAGAAATTTAAAAAATACTGTTTTACCTAACAATGCTTCAAAACAAATACCACAGCAGCTAAACGACCCGTGCAAAATTAACAAATATTTCTTAGAATTACCTTCCTGCAATAAAAACGATCTAAAATTTACACCTGATATTAACAAGAAATTTAATAGCAAAGATACTTTCAAAATAAAAACGACTAATGAAACTACAGTTTCCAAGATTATAAATAACATTAAGACTAAAGCAACTGGTTTTGACAATATAAGCATAGACATGATCAAATTAACTCGAGACGTTACCGTTCCAGTTATCACTCATATAATCAATAAATCTATTGAATTAAATACATTTCCAAATATCTGGAAAACAGCACTAGTTTGTCCGATCCCTAAGAAAAATTCAGTGACTAGTTTGAAAGACTTACGTCCCATATCCATACTCCCATTAATGTCAAAAATAATAGAAAAAGTAGTTCTCGATCAAATGCTTGAATATTTAGACAAAAACAACATTATTCCAAAATTCCAGTCCGGCTTCCGAAGAGGACATGGAACGGAGAGTGCTCTTTTACATGTGAGCGATGACATCACAGAAGCATCGGAGAGGGGTCTTAGCTCCATTATGGTACTACTTGACTATTCCAGGGCATTCGACTCTTTGAGCCATGATTTGATAGTGGCCAAGCTAGAGTATTATGGTTTTTCAAAAGAAACATGCGATTGGTTTGCCTCCTTCCTAGTAAATAGAAAACAAATTGTAGTCACCGAAGATATAAACGGCGAAAAGGTGTATTCGGAAGTAATGTCGGTTGAACGTGGTGTCCCGCAAGGCTCCATTATCAGTCCTATCCTCTTTTTAATCTTCACCGCCGATCTCCCCGACTGTATTTTGTCATGCAAATATCACTTTTATGCAGATGATGCCCAAGTATATTACTCATTTGATAGTAAAAACACAAGCGAGGCGGTACAAAAGATTAACGATGACCTTAGAAATATTGATGTTTGGTCCAAAAATAATTCATTAATGTTGAACCCTATCAAATCCCAATATTTGGTCCTAGGAACAAAAAAGCAAATAGAGAATGTAATAAATTATAATAGTGTGATTTCCATTAATAATACAGCCTTGGAACGTGTTACATCGGCGCGTAATCTGGGACTAATAATGGACGGGGAACAAAATTATGAGCAGCATATCAATGAAAAAAATTAGAAACGCTTTTTATAAATTAAAGACCTTATATAGGATACGGCCATATATAAGTGAAAAAATTAGAGTTAATCTAACAGATACACTAATCCTCTCAGCTTTTAATTACTGTTGCTCTGTGTATGGTCCAAGAATTATTTCAAAAGTGGAAAGAGCTATTCAACGAGTGCAGAATGCCTGCATACGTTTCTGCTTTGACATCCCGAGGAGAGAGTTCATTACCCCCTACATTAATAAAAAAGGGATACTGAACATGAGCGCTAGACGAGAGCTTCATTACGCCTGTAGTGTCCACAAGGTCATTTGGAATAAAAAACCCGAGTATTTGTTTGAAAAGTTAAGCTGGATATCTGATGTGACAGATAGAAGTCGTCGGTCTGCAACTCAGAACCTGCTTATAACCCAACCCCATAAAACGGCTCGCTATAGAGGATGCTTCAAGTTTACCGCTGCAAAAATCTGGAACAATCTACCACCCCCTTTAAGGAAGAGACTTAGTGAGAACACCTTTAAACGATTGTTTAAAGCAGCACTATTATCAAGACAGATAGCAGCGGAGAGCTTGAAGCATGCTCATAGAAAAATGCTAAATTTGGTAGACTACTTCATATTTAACCCGTAAGCAAAATAAAATAAATAAATTTAATTAAAATATCATAATAATATCACGTCAAACACACGCGCACGCGCACGCCTCACACACACACACACGCACACGCACACGCACACACACACACACACACACAAACACACACACAAACACACACACACACACACACACACACACACACACACACACACACACACACACACACACACGTCGGCTCATACCTTGTTTATTTGTATTGTTTTGTATTTAATGTTATGTTTTTATTATTAGTTACATGTTATAATACTTTAAGAAATTTTTATTTTATATAATGTCACCTATCCTATTACTGTATTCGCTCCTGCCCTCCACCTCAGGGAGCAGGCGGCATCTGAAAATCAGCGCTGCTCGGGGCTACCGTTCCGTACAGCACCAGCTGAGATGTAGCCTATTGCCTTGTAATATCTGTTTTTTTTTAAATTGTGGTCTTTTTGTAATTTTTTTTGTGTGGCAATAAATTTATTTTTTATTTATTTATTTATTTATAGTATGTGTATAGTGTAACTTTTACAGGCTGTCCTAAATAAATAAATCCGATTGGCTAAATATGTGAGAGTGGCGCATTCAATAAAAAAAATCAAACTCTTCTGCTTTTTTATATGACTATAGATATAAGTATAGTATAGACTGCCTTATTACAATCTAGACTAGACTCGGGTTCTAAAGAGTCTTCTATTACCCTATTCATAATTTGCATAGATCCCTTTAACTTTTGCTCGCTTAACCACTATGTGTCGTAACCAAGAAATAAGTGGTTTAGTGCTCATAATTCCCAAATAGTCCTTCAGTCAACGGCATTCAATGCCGATTGCCGACGTAAGCTACAAACCGAGGCTATTAAGAAGCAGCCTCCGGTTTAACCGATCCCATAGGGGCGGTAATTGTGTTTTGGTGTATTATTCGGCGTTCTAGTGCAGTTTATAAGCTAATTCATTTATTTTGATAACAAATGTAATTAAGATTATTTTTAATGCCGCTCCGTGATTGGTCCTGAATCTAATTATAAAAACAAATGTATTGTTTATTAATATCAAAAAGTATTTTCTTAATTTACCTAAAAACAATTGGAAATGGCCCTTATTCCGGATAAGAACTGTAAATTATATTGTTTCAATGTTTTTTATTTCCAGTTTTGTTAGTTTACTTGGGTACTGCACTGATTTATAATAAGTACGTTTAAACTAAACGGTTTCATTTATTACTTTCTAACGTTGTATCATCGATTAAAATAATGAATAGATTTACTAACAACACTCATTTATTATAACAGATGGCTTACTAATCAAATAAACATCTGCAAGGATCACAATTATTTTAGTATCAATCATCTTTATACATTAGACTAGCAGCGCCGCGCGATTTCACCCGCATTGTGCTTGTTTTCGTTGGAATTTCGGAAAGAAAAATAGCCTGTAACCTTGCCGTTGAATGTGGCTATTCATTACAAAAAGAATTATTCAAATCAGATTGGTAGTTTCTGAGATTAGCGCGTTCAAACAAACAAATAACAAACTTCGGCTTTATTATATTGGTATTGATAGGAATATAAGTATTAACACGTAATAGAGAATCTATTAATACTTCTCTTGTGGTAGTATATCATCTCTTGGGTGCACCCACACGATGTGCCAATTCTAATGGAAATCTATACTACTTAACACTAAAGCTGATGAGTATGTTTGTTCAAATGCGCGAAATATCTGGAAATACGGAATTGAAAAAGAAAGTCTTTGCTATTCACAGGGTATGATAGTCCAATTACAGTAAGAGTTCGTGTAGGTTAGTGGCCAACATGTTCTGACTATTGAAACAACCGGGACCGACAATTTAACGTCTTCTGAAGCACGATATTCACATCGCACGGTGTGATATTCGCATTACACCTGAATGGTACATCGAAACGTATTTATGAGAAAAGTTTTAGGGTTTAATCCGTAAATTCCCACGGGCATGGACAAAACAAAAGTTATATTGCGAGCACAGCTAGTTTCTAGTTAAAAGGAATATGTATTTAAGTCTTATTCCATACTAGCAGCGCCCCGCGGTTTTACCCGCGTTGTACCTGTTCCTGTGGGAATTTCAGAATGAAAAAGTCTATAACCTTCCCGTTGAATGTGGCTATCCTAACAAAAATATTTTTTCAAATCGGACCAGCAGTTCCTGAGATTAGCGCGTTCAAACAAACAAACAAAAAGTTTTAACGCGCTAATCTCGGAAACTACCAATCCGATTCGAAATAATTATTTTTGTAATAATTTGCTACATTTAACGGGAAAGTTATGAGCTATTTTCATCTCGAAATTCCTACGAGAACGGGCACAACGCGGGTAAAACCGCGGGGCGCTGCTAGTTTAGATATAGTAACAAAGACAGGTACATAAATCATTGTCGATTGTGCAATTCCAACCAACGATCCCAAACACACCTTAACATGCAAACAATCTTAGAGTTCTATTTGTACTATTATCGCAACAGAATACAAACTAAATTAAATTGAGTTACATCTCAACAATGATGACCTTTCAACGTGGTCAGATGTTAGCCAAGAGAGCCCATGCCTCGATGAAACCTGCAGCGAAATATCGTTATCTAGATATTTTGCAATTCCAATTTAACTGTTCTTAGTGAATCTGGTAAGTTTAGTTTGATCGTCATATTGCGTTTATTACTTGTTTTCGGACTGTGTGAATAGTTAGAGTTTAATACTTGTTCATAATGTTATTTAGTTCCTATAAATACATATTGGGATTTACCTAGAATTTGGCACTCATTTAGATCTCCATTCTTTTTGCGGTAAAGCAATATGTTGATAAAAGAAATGGCATTCGCTTTAAATAGTTTTATATATGTTATAATTTATAAGCATAATTATTTAGGTACTTTTAATAATTATGATTTATGTTTTTAGCAATGGCTTTAAGGCATTACTCGAAAGTCCCATTTATATATGAATCAATAACCAAGACCAAACGTTCAACGGTGAACTTACACCAGAAAATATGTTACATAACAAAACTCTACGTATTTTCAAGACCCAATAACGCAACTAATAACCGAAGCTAATTATCTTCTTGTCAACTGTTACCTCTAACTATTTGTTTTATAACATAAAGATTTCATAATCATTGCTAAGATGGATACGACCAAATAAATTACTTTTAAAGAGCTGTTAGTAATTAATGACTTGTTTAATTGAACGTGTAGCAATATTCGACTAATGAGAACGTATGTAGTAATTAACTATCAATTAGGAAAGATTTAAGTTGTATTTGTTTATGTATGCCTATTTAAGATAGCGAAATGTTCGCTTTGCTTTTTTCATTTTTATCTGACGTTTCGGCTCCTTTACAGGAACCGTGGTTGCAAAAGCCTAACCTATGAAATCAGTAAGACAGCTGAGTTTAGGTAGGACCGGTAAAGTTTCTCAAATAGTAATCTTCTATTGACAGAAAATTTCGCAGACTTACCACAAAATAGAGACGTTCTAATTTATGCTCTAACCTGGGTAGTGCCAAGTCAGACGACGAAAAGCTACTAGTGATTATTTAAAAAAGGAACACCACATTAGTATGAGCTTAAGTCCAATGTTCCATAAGGAGTTGTCACTTCAAAGTCATACTCAAGACATTATCCTGTACCAAAATTGAGGAAAATATATCCGAACAAGACAAACAATTAATCATGAATATTAATGCGTTGATCAATTGTTAGGCCGAGGCGAGACAAGGCAACAACACATTCTTCCTGCCTTCACCAGCTTGCCTTGAAAAGTACTCAACATGCATTTAGTTAATTGAATAACTTATAATAAAAATTCCTCGATATCGATCACATTTTGAACTATGTAACACTTCAAAAAGCTATTTCTTTGTTTCAAATCACAACCGAAGTTATTATGGTAATTGTATTGTAGTGTAAAGATTTTATTGATATGATTGTTAAGTTGATCGGTTTAAATACTGATGCTCTCATCATTGGCTAGTATCAATATTTGGTCATTGAAATAATTATGCATTTTTCTATACGAATTTGATCGTAACGTTAATAATAACAAGTTTATTCGTATATGTCTAGTGTCAGAGTTTTTAAATCGCCTATAATCATCCTACACGGTTCCAAAGCTCGTAATAAAGTCATCAAATCAATATAGTAATCAAACGTTCCGCGAATTCATCTGTCTACAATCATTAAGATAATGAATGTTATCAATGGTGCGGATGTTTATTGAAACCTAAATAATATTGAGATGTTTATTTATGATAAAACTCTTGCAACTGATAGACGATAGTATTGCGATGAACTGCGATGTTGTACTCTACGCCTATTGGTATTAACGCGAAGCAATGATATTAATATAATATGTAAGCAGAAAAACAAATACAAAACGGTACAATGATGATTCAAAGATGAAAAACCAGAGCAATAAATTGTGGGTTTTAAAAAACTAAGTATAAATGTAAAAAAATATATCTTAATTTCAGTTTTTATTTTAAAAAGTGCTAATGAACTTTTAAATGAAAAATAAGACACTCATATATAATCGTTAGCTATGGCTGGATAGGGGATTGCATCCATCCATATCCATTTTAGATGTACAGTTCATGTACCGAACAAAAACCATAAATCTAATCACAACACTCCCGAAATTGTTGGTAAAGTTGACTCAGAGTCGACCTTACATACCAAATTTAGACCGTCAACAAACCGAAGTTTGATTTCCTGGCGTCATAACACCCAATTGGAATTGGCACCGCGACACCCAATCCGGGGACACCATTTAAATGACAATTGTTCCATGTAGGTCGACCAATAGGATTGGAGACCACGAGTTTGCTGGCACCAGGCGTTTGGGTTAAGCTTCAGGCAACGTATGTGGTTACATTTCAAGGCCTATAACTAACGTATGTCGTGATACCTTAAAGTACAGTATGAGGGTCATATGAAATTAGGCCACTCTCTGTATTTCTAACTACTTCTACTTTAAGCGAAGGATTAAGAATTTTACGTCCGAATGAAAAAGCAAACTGATTTTTATAACTTTTGGCACTATATCCAGAAAATTCCCAGATTGATAGGTATATCATTTCCGTAGATTTCAAGTTTCAAAAGTTACAAAAAAACTGATATTTTGGCCATATTCCAAAATGCCCTAATAAAAGGACATAAAATTCATCAATTTCAAGGTTGTGGTCTTTTACTAGGAACACTAGATCAATACTGTTCTGTTTTATAAAGTTTATCTACTTTGCTCCTGTGAATGGAATAGAGACCTGTTTATTTTCTTATCATGCCATTGCATTAACAATCGACTGGTTACGTTAAGTACAAGTCATTAAAAAAAGGTTAGGTTACATTATGAAGGAAAATCGCGATCGACTATTTATAGTTCATTCAGTTAAAAAAAATATTAGTACACTAGCAGTGCCACCGGTTTTATCCTCGTTGTGCCTGTTCCCGTGGGAATTTCGGGAATTTTTATACTTATAAACCTTCCTCTTGAACCACTCTACCTATTTAAAAACTGCATCAAAATCCGTTGCGTAGTTTTATAGATCTAAGCATACATAGGGACAGGGGAAAGCGACTTTGTTTTATACTATGTAGTGATTACAACACAACATCACCAACCGTGTAACCGAATTATAAACACGTATAAAACGAAAAAAAGTGGTAATCGAGTATTATAAACTGATCAAGATTTATCGCCTAAAACTGATTCATTATTTACTTTACAAAGTGTTAATACAGCTAGCTGTGTAAACATGACAAGTGAAGACTATAATCCAGTTACGTGGACACAGTATGCCGAAACATGGCCGAAGGTACCCGTTGAACGAACTTTCACGCTCAATTTCACATATCAAAGTTTAGTGTTACCTGTTAACCATTAAATGTTAACGTGTGACCGAGTCTTGGCTGTGTCGAAAATGGCATTGTTTTATTGCTTTTTGTGACAGAAATATTGTGTTGTAGTTTTGAGTGATACACGCAATGTTTGAAGAAATCGTATGGGAGTACTTTATATAACTTTACTAGTAGCGCCCCGCGGTTTTTCCCGCGTCGTGCACGTTTCGGTAGGAATTTCGAGATGAAAAATAACCTATAGCCTTCCTCGATAAGTGGACTATCCAACACTGAAAGAATTTTTCAAATCGGACCAGTAGTTCCTGCGATTAGCGCGTTCAAACAAACAAACAAACTTTAGAATATTAGTATAGATTATTGGTATCTGGGTTAGGAAAAGTTTATAGATCTACCTGTGCGTAGACACTTAGATAGGACTATAGCTTGGAATCTATTTCTTAGCTCTTAAGAGTTTGTAATACCTACTATATTTCAATCACATTCAATCAACCTCTCTAGTCGGTCTTAAAACTTCGACAGAGTTACGAGTTAGAGTTTACGAGACTTAAAATATGAACTCACGAGCTCGATTTTCCAGCAGAAGACGATTCCTTCTAAGGAGGAAAAAGGTCTAGTGGTTTCATTCCATTGTTATCCCATCACTATCACATTTCAATCACTCTCTAGCTGAATTTAAATCGCATTGTTCAACTAGTCGTTAAGAAACACAGGAATTCAACTACCGACGAGCTAGAAATACCGACCGCGACCGCTTCTAAACAAGATAACAATCTCAATTATTATATCCTGCATAATTTCGATCCCAGCTCCTTGTCGGACGTCGACTAAGATTGGTATCTTGAGTTCGTGCTACGAGTACAATTTGTAGGAAATATTACATGACAGCAGTCGACTACTTTTAGGCGAAAACTTGCAATATCAGACTTGATCCATATGTATGATTTGGATGAAATTTTACACTAATACATCAAAATAGCACATGTGATACATTTTATCCCCATATTCCCGCGGTAAAGAGTACAATGCGAGTAAGACTGCGATACTACTTTTATCAGTGAAATGTTATGTAAAATGTTAAAACGTTTGGCTTAGTGTAGGGCCACATCTGCGGAACGTACGGCGCCGAACCTTCCGCTCTATGACACATCAGTAGAAATTACGCCGCGTACTGATGTGTCATAGATAACTTGAAATACACTACGAGCGTATTTAGCGGAAGGTTCGGCGCCGTACGTTCCGCAGATGTGGCCCTACACTTATGCCTCATAATACCCCTCATATACCTACGCTAGAAAATACAGAACATAGGCACTAGTTTAATGGTGTTATGGTGCATTCACCGCTCTGGCATACAACTAAGTGTAAACAAACCTGAGAGTGGTAGACCACATCCTTTTACTAGTTTACTTCACTTAGATCAGTTGAGACCTTTTACCAACAATCTGTGTAGTATTCCGCATTCTTAGTACTTTAGTACTGGCCCTAGGTCTTTCAAATACCTATATTAGATAACGTCTTGTGTAACTTTGCCCTTTTGTGTGCATAGATTTTGTGCCATGATATGAAATCTAGACTTGTGTAAAATAGGGTTTCACTTGTTGAGATATATGATTGTGCATGGGGCTCTCAAACGAATGAATATTTTAAAGAAATCTTTAAGTGTTGATAAAATATTTATAACATCAACTCCCAGGATAAATATATATATGGTTCAAAAAAGAAAATCTTAAAATAACTTGACTTGGTCATAGCATATGAAATAGATAATATGAAACATTTTTCAGTGAACTGTTGGGCTTTAAATAATACTCATACAACAATGCAATTTAATGAAAGAAATACTTAGTTGCCCCTTATTTGGGACCCCAAATGATTCAATTTAAAGCAAAAAAGAACACTAAATTATGAAAATATGTTAGGTATTTCACCTCTAACTATAAAAGACCGTCGAATCGACTAGCACATAACAATTAAGGCCAATTTATGCGGACTATTTTCAGACATCAAATGGACATTAAAACTAAATTGTGACTTCATGATTGAGGCATAAAAATGGAAGGCAAAATCACTTTATTTGAAGATAAATCACGTTTAAACGGAGACTGCCCACGACTATAAAATGAAAGAGCCCTATAAAGTCGTATTCTTTATCTTATTATTTTAATTTACTTATTACTTCTTAATAAAATAGTCGGCAACAACGCATAGGCCAAATATACAGAGTATCTAACGCATAATTAGATAACTATTTATCTGTTGTGACTTGATAATTTATCTCAAAAGATTTAGTATGTATACATCAGATCAATCAAAATGATGTGTTGTGATAGTGTAAGATTGCGGGAAATATACTCTGATAACCATTCAAAAATATAAACATTTTTGCACTCCCCATAGTACATACACTGCTGAGATAATTAAATAAGTGTAAGTTATAAGAGATTTATCTCAACAAAAGTACAGCAAAGGGTATCATGCGGTGCTCGTCAGTCTCTAGAGGGAGATAGTCGCCTGGTTTAAGTTTTGTAGAGCGTTGTCTCTGTCACTTAATGTGCGAAGTTTTTGTACAAATACTAACACTGGCATATTATACATAGCAAGAAACTTCACACCAGTTGTTTGCCAGTCATCGCTTTACAAAACCTAAACTTGCCATCTATTTCCTCCATATGTCAAGGAGCACATTCGCGTGTTTAGTATACACTAGTACAGTCGACGTCATATATAAGTTTACACGGTTTCACCGTATGCCATTGCAATAACAAAGTACAGTACCTTGTTAATTGTAAATGGGTATTCATATAAATGACGTTGACTGTACATGATAACAGTGTCCCATAAAAAGATTGCTTACTCAGATTACATTTTAAACACGGTGGCGAAGATAATATAACTTGATGACGAATTGTTGATACTTACCTGAAAAGGAGAAGAATTTTAATTAGTCATGATGTCAATTTAATAGGACACGTTCTATTATCGACTACTTATGTTACAGATTAATGAATAGTTAGTTCTTAGTAGGTATTAGTGAATTATGATCAGCAAGATATAGCAGCGCACGCTTAACGCAGTGTCGACCCTTATAGGCGAACATAGTAGTAGTGTATTGGAGCATTATTTTCTTTACCAAAATACGCTGTTTCGTCCACACCCATTATAAAGTATCGCTTCGTAACGAGTATTGTTTATGCACTCGCCAAGGCTTCCTTTAACATCGCTTTGTGTTGCAAAACAACTCGCGCGGAGTGTATCGGATTACCTGACGTTACCCGAGGTAGTCTGTGCCGATTTCCTATTATTTTTACAAGATTCTTTACTAAACCAGTTTTTAATTTTGTTTGCTTTTTGATTGCACCTCTACAAATGGGGTTATTGTGAATATACTTAACGTATAACGTTTTTGAATGTGTGTGTTATAAAAGGCATGTCTGTGTTGTTATTCTGCTAATGTTAATCAGCTGCATAATATGTGTGTTGTGTACATAATATGTGTATCTTCAAATTTGGCACATAGCCCATATTCTTAAGGGTACTTTCAAAAGGGATACTATTCTGAAGAGGGATTTTTTTTTAAACAAAGGAATTGGCAATTGTGGCGAAAAGGACAAAGGATGCGATGGAATGTATATCCCACAATATGTTTAACACCTGTTAAACCCAGGAACTACCTTCACTACCATAACCAATATATTTATGCATCAAATGTATCTAATTATCCATATTTAGCGTTGAAGGTGTTAAAACACCTCCGCTGCAATGACAACAGAATACTAATGTAAAAATGTTTAGATATTATACTTAAATAACAGCGATTGTTAAACAACGTGCAGGTCACCCACTAAATGGATGGGTGGCCGAAAGTGACTACCCTACCATGCTTTGAAGACACTGGAAATTAGGACCCGGTTGTTTCAATCTATAGATTTAAGACGTCAGAGGTTTTAGGCAATCTAAAACCTAGCTTGGTCACTAACCTACTTGAACCCTAGGTACCTAGAATTTAAAACAAAGAAATATAGATAAATACATAAACAACATCAGAATAATTAATCAAACATATCACACAGGTGGTGTCTATTAAGTTACAAATGGCCATCAATTGCTGAGAAGAATAAATTATTAAGGTTTAATACGCATAAAGATAAATTTATTTATTTACTGCGTCAACTGCGTGTACACTTTACACTAGCCGCGACCGGCGCGGCGGTGACCCACGTAGTCTCCGTTCCCGAGGGAATTTTGGGATAAAGAATAGCCTTTAACCTTCCTCTTGAATGTGGCTATCCAATGCAAACGAATTATTGAAATCGGACTGGTAGTTCTCGAGATTAGTCTAAACGTAGAATCAAGTCATGTTTTCTGAAATAAATGTGATGATAGAACGAAGTATTTTCTTATTTAATAAACTTATTTATTAAAATAGTAAAGTTCTTGACTTTCTATTTTGAAATCTATAATATCCAACTATTTAATAAACAAATCTCGTTTCATTCACCGATACAATATTCTGATAACAGAATCAAGTTCATATTGTAATAGGAATTTCTTTGTTTGAGAATTTGTGTTGCTTTCAACCTATTGTATGCTAAAGGCGAATCGTGCACGCATCGGAATTAAGGTAAACTTTATAACGTACGCACGTCTTTTAACTCACGTTATGTGTCGGTTCGTGTACCGGCACCTTAAATTAGGTGCAATGTTTGGATGATAAGTGAAACTACTGTTGTTTGGAACCGAAAACGAGGCTAAACTTCGTGATAACGTTATCAACAGGCTTTCCTAGCATAATGTTATCAAATTTGCCGTATAAATGTAAAGGTATGTTCGGGATAATGCATTCATGAATATTGCATGCAGTCATGGGACAAAAAGAATAAAATGCCTAAAAGATTCTATAAATTTAAGGTCTCTATTATGCTATCAATAGGTAGAGTAAGTAGGAATATAATATTCAACTCGTCTTGCCTAATCGTGTCAGTCTTCTCAACACAATAACAACAGGACCTTTCTATTAAAATAAAAGGGATACAATAAAAAGGAAGTCCGCCTAATACAATTTCGGTAATAAAACTAACTAAACTGTATTAAAAGCAATAAAACGCCACAAATACATACGGTTTCTGTTCCAGCTGATACCTCTGACGCATGGCTCCAACACACACACTAACTATCAACTATTCTGTACAAAATTCGTACAGACTACACTGTAATCTGTACAGCAACGGTAGGAACACCCTAATCTACACAGAAACGGTAGAACTACACCCTAATCTGCACAAATTGGTAGAAACTATTTGTGCGTTAACCGTACAATGCTGATGAACTTCCACATCGAAAGAGTCGTTTTTAGAAAATGAGCAATTATCCGTCAATTAGAGGAGAGGATGTAATTAAACGTGTGTCAGTTTGTCGGTTGGTCGCGCGACTGCGTGTGCGCACTCGGTCCGGGCACCTCGCGCAGCCGTGCAATCAATTTATGCAAATTGACGGCGGGATGGACTCGCATGCCCAATTAACTATTAAAATGTCCGGTGCTAAGATGGGGTGGGTGCTCTAGGTGTTTGTGCTAAAGTAAGGGTAGTTTTTTATATAGTTTAGGGTTAGATTAGGTTTTGATACTTTGATATGATAGATATTGGTAGGATGGAACTGCCAAAATTTTCAACAAGTTCAAAATAAAAAATTTGGCTGTACCAACATTTTACACTTAAGATAAAGTACAGTTTGTATTGAAGAATTCTTGAAAATATAAAAGTTAAAAAGTTAAAGTCAGCTGGGCAAAGGCCTCTCATCTCACCGAAGATATCAGTCACGAGGATTAGACGTAATCACCACGCTTATGTAATGCGATTTGTTGATCACAAACCCGAGCCATGTTTGAGAGTAGGATAATTTATTGTGAAAATATCATTTTTGTGTCAATTGCAATTGTTGCAAAAATGCTTCTAAAATCAACATTGATTGTCATGAATCACAAAAAAGCATAACGATTATATTTTTCAGACAAATCAGACAAATATTTGTAATCGAGTGTCTGAAACGGCTCTGTAATTCGGAGATTTGCAATCGTGTCATAATAGTAGTCGCAAGTAGCCGTTCTGCACCAACAATCCTATTACGAGTACAATTGATATACTATCGACAAGTTTCGGCCTTCATAGATGACCACTACACAATCATGAATATACAAGCCTCTACAAGCCTCTAGAAACCTCTAGAAACCTCCACAAGCCTCTAGAAGCCTCTACATGCCTCTACAAACCTCTAAGTCTCTATATCTTGTCGTTCGAATATTTAGACTGCCACAAGGCTTTTGATTGGATCAATCGATTAAACAACGATAGTACGATGATTTATACTAGCGAATATCACCTAACTGGTCAATACTGAATTTCCTACTCCGCTAGAGAAATGTAATCGTTTCGCAAACTATTTGTCTATCAAAGTGCATAGACATGTGACGTGATATAGATAACCTAATACAATTTGACAGTAGAGAAACAAAATAGAATCCTTAACGATTTTCACTTGTTTTTAGGTATAACCAAGCATTCTTAGGCAACAATTTCTAGCTTAGTATACCATCATACAGTCTTAGCAAGACCATTATAATTATAATATTAATATATCTGGTCGAAGGACTTATGGCGGTATAAATTATCTCACCCAGAGAGCATCACTACATAGTATAAAACAAAGTCGCTATTTTTGTCTGTTTGTTTGTCTGTATGCTTAAATCTTTAAAATTACGCAACGGATTTTGATGCGGTTTTTTGTAATAGGTAGAGTGATTCAAGAGGAAGATTTTTATGTAAAAAAATTCCCGAAATTCCCACGGGAACGGGCACAACGCGGGTAAAACCGCGGGGCGCTGCTAGTTCATTAATATACTCGAATTTGGTATTGTCCAAAAACTAACCTTGTTTACTTACATAACTGGCAAATAAAAAGTAAAAGGAAACATTGAATTACTTTTCATAGTAATTATATCATGTTAATAACAATAACATATTGCAATAATCGTAACAAATGTGGACTTTCAGTTTCTTTCAAACATTTCGAATGTTTATAGCTTCATAAACATTTAATTACAAATGGATTTTAATTCATTTAGAAAGTAAAATAGTATTGAACATAAAACACAGAATGTACGGGAAAAAAAATATTTAGTTAGTTCTTATCTTGAAGACTTGCTCGTGCTATACAATGTT
This sequence comes from Cyclophora punctaria, assembly GCA_951394245.1. NCBI lineage: Eukaryota > Metazoa > Arthropoda > Insecta > Lepidoptera > Geometridae > Cyclophora > Cyclophora punctaria. Next base: position 7,745,681 of record OX596172.1, read on the forward strand.
ATAATTTATTTAATTTTGGTATTTAATTAAGAATTCTTACTGATATAATAAGTGACTTCATAGATAATAATTATTGTTTGTGTTAGAAATATTTTTGCCTCCGTTGTAATATTATTTTTGTTTATAACACTAATTTTTGACACATTTGTAAAAATATAAATAATTCTATGTCTTGTAGGTAGTAAAAGGAATTTGTAGTTATAGTAAGTATGCAATATCTTTGATAAGAGGAGTATCCCAAACCCGTCTCCGTCAAACGCCACTTCAATTACGAAGCCCCTAAGGGTGGTTTGTTTCAAACGTAAAATAAGTATGGTAAATTAAGTTCGTTAAAAAGTTCACGATTTTTTACGCTGTTATTCTGACAGCGAGAAGAAAGCAACCATCAAATTCATCATCAATTTCATCATCATCAAATTTATCAAATTTTTACGTCTTTTGAGATTGACGTTTTGTGCTAACGTTTCATAACGTGTGAGCTAAGCTGAAACAACCCTAATATTTATAATTTTGACTTATGTCAAATATGAAAAAACAATTAACTAGTATCTTTTTGCAATTTTTTTTTAGAAATAGAAGAACTAAGTAAGAGAAAGTAGAAGTAAGAATAATTCTTCGTACTCTTCTTTTGAAGTAAGTATTTATTACATCTACAAGTAAAGTCAGTCAAATTAGAATGTATGTCATCAAAGGAATGTAGTTTGATTATCAATTCGATTAATTCCGGTTGGCTAACGAAAAAACTGTAAATACTTCACGTAACAGGTAAGATGTTCTACATACATAGCCAGTTGCGTTGTTCTTATGTTTAACAACACAGTTCTATGTATGTTTGTTTTCTGACGTCAAAAGGCATTGTCGAACTGTATGTATGTTAAACGTTTAGAACAATAATGATGGAATGGTGCTAGAAAGGAATTTGTGACATTGTATCCAGCAGGAGATGTTTCAGAAGAGAAGCGTTTTGTGGCAAAAAATATGATAAAATCTTTGTGAAAGTCTTTGGATAAATAGAAAACTATAATGATTGGGGTATAGAAAGTGTCTTAATTAACTTAAAAATAGTTTTAATTTAGATTTTTGAGCATTAGTATGATTGAGAAAAGATATGCGAGCGTGGGCATTACGCTTAATCCTCCCCACTGCATTAATATCCTCGGGTAGATGTGAGGCCTTTGCCCCAACAGTGGGCCACTACAGGCTAATAATAAAAGGTAGAATACCAACACCTAACTCACACACCTACATTATACTGACAGAATAAAGCTTGAAATCGTCAGATTAGTCTTCCGTTGTGAATTCTATTCCAACAGTTTAAAGTTCAAAGTTCATCAACCTATATGAATAGGGTCAAATTAACCCTGTATTTTACTAGACCCGGAGACATTCAAATTGATTCGACTAACGAAATCATTCGCACGTCCCACTTCAATTATGAAGCACTGTGGAGGCAGCTTTGCAGTTATGAATAACTTGTGATATAGAATTATTAATTGATGCTACTTATGTTATATTGCTTGATGTTTTAATTATCTATTGTGTTGGGTAACATAAATAGTTTATGGGTATAAATTTAAAACTTTACGGTATGTTTTTAAAGAGTTCTATAATCTTCTTCTTCATCGAGTGGATGGTCAACCTGACCAAACCTGGTGTAAGAGTTATTGAGCCGCCATAGGTAAGTTCTGTAATAATAACACTCCCTGCTATTGTAATCCTAAGAACCTCTACGAGTTGGATCTGTATCCCCTCGCATGCCTCTCAGAAAGACCGGGCTTGTTCCGTGACTCCGAGGAGAAACACTCTAATAATTATTATTGTTTTTATTACGCAGGTAATTTTAGAATAAAAAATGAAAGTGTTTTTACAGGACAAGAGCGAGTCAGGTACAGTCGCGTGGAGAAGGTTTCGTGCTTCAGTTATTTTATATTTTCTATGTTACGGTAATTTAAATTACGATAAAATAATAACAATTTCAATAATATAAATTTTATGAACTACACTTCTTTCATAAAGGTTTTAAATTAAGAAAATAATAAATGCTTTGTTCGATTCTGTAACTTAATCAATTTCTATCCGTCAAAGCACACATTACTCTATTTTTTAACCTTATTTATGGTCGTTTAAAAACTGCGATATCAGGGTGGTCACTATCCCACACAAACTCTTCCTTTAGCTCTATTAGAAACTATAACATACAATCCAGATGAGTACATCGTTAGAGCGAAGAGCGAATGTATGTTAGTTAAATCAAATGCCAAGTGGGTGTGGAGACCAGCACGGGATACAATAGATCTGAATCAAGGTCTGGACTACAGACACACGTCTATCTTAATATCTAGATATTATAACTACTGGGAATGAATGATCATTGCTATAACAACTAATTTAGCGTATGAGATGCAACTTCCCTGAGAAACGGGGCTCTGTTAGTACTCTTAGAGCTCTCTTAGTGTATCTCCTAGAGTTACTTTTTAGAAAAGTCAGCTCCAAACTGGATTTTGGACTAGGGTATCTAATACATAAATACACGATTAGACCCATAAGCTCTGAGCCTGTTTTATGGAATCTAATTAACTGATACTAATATGTCATTAATACCTAAAAGTACTATACATATTCTTTTCTCTTCTTAGCGAAACAATGTCTCTGCAACCAGTGGGAATAAAGTGAAATGAAAAGATTTTTAAGTAAGTAAGAAAGGAAATAGCTGTAAAGATATAAGATTGAATATTCCGTGTGGGGATTATAAATACTCTATCTCTTTAAAAAACAAGACGCACTCTGTGTGTTCTATATTAAAAAAATGGAGTCGGTAAAAAATGGAAAATTTAGCACCATAATACAAATATGTCCAACGTTTTATCAGTGATTGACGATAATAACCATGTTGGTACTTTGTTTATGGTGTGTGATGGCCTGATGGGTTTCCCCTAAAAAGGTATCAAATAATTATCGGGTATGATAGATTGCGTGAAGGGGAGTTTTGGACGTGATATAGGTATAACTTTTTAGAATCCTGTGTTTACAGTTGTAATCATGTTTTTTGTACATGTAAGTAAAGTATTTTACAAAAATAACCATGTTTATTGTCTTCTGTAAGTACCTATCTTATGCCTACAATACTTGACAAACACAGAGATGGGCAAGATCAGTTCTTTAAATTGAAAAACATATTGTGTATACTCATAACTCTACTGCACATTTTCCCCACAAATTATAGAAGGCGGTACTGACTGGTAATAATAATTATATTCATCTACTAGTAATACAAGATTGACTACTATTATGCTGGTTCATGTTATTTACTTAAATAGATGAACCTTACGTAACCTTAATAACATAGCAGGAGTTGGCTATTTTTATTTATAAATGGATACCAATTTCATCCGATTAAAAGTAAAACGAAAACCTAAACCAATTAAAATCCAAAATTCACATGACTTATCAAAATGACAAACCGTAAAGGAACAAAATTCAAAAAACTTATACATATTAATCTACCAATTGTACATTGTAATTTAATTACGAATGTGCCTACACAAATAAAATAAATATTTGAACAAAACCCATCGTGGGAATTCATCCACGTAACAAAACACGTAGGTACTGTATCGCGTCGGGTCTCGTGTGCCCGCTGCTGGCAATAAGCATCAATTTCATTTCATATCCTGAAGTGATCCCTCTCCCGCAGGATTGGTTAATAACACTCCCTGTATACTATAATGTACGGACAGAGACAAAAGTAGAGTTTTATTTATGTTTTACACTAAGATAAGGAGAGAGGTTTGGTTTGACATAAATGCAGCTGCCATTATAATGTTTTCGAATTCTAAATTAGAATAGCGTACGAAAATTAAAAAATTATGCATGTAAGACAATAGAGTTCGAAAATTGGTCGAGAATTGAATGAAAAGGATAGCTCGTGGTTAAATGAGGTTCTATGTGTAAAATGTATAAATCAAGGTTCAATCAAGGCAAACAAGTCGATTAAAATAAGTTAATTTTTTGAAAAACAGACAACATAGATGAAAAAATAATGACCTCATATTTTTTCTCTCTCTCTCTCATAGACACTTTTGTCATCGACTGTACTATTTAGTTCTCAATGTGCCCGTATGTAACTCAATGCCATCGGGACTCGTCTGATATTGAACTAGAATCATTTAAATGTACTTATCTATGTAGAAAGTATTCTTGAATAATCCATACTAATATTATAAATGCGAAAGTAACTCTGTCTGTCTGTCTGTCTGTTACGCTTTCACGCCAAAACTACTGAACCGATTTTGCTGAAATTTGGTATAGACATAGATATGACCTTGAGAAAGGACATAGGATACTTTTTATCCCGAATTTCCCTCCGGATAAGATACTGTTACGCTTTCACGCCAAAACTACTGAACCGATTTTGCTGAAATTTGGTATAGACATAGATATGACCTTGAGAAAGGACATAGGATACTTTTTATCCCGAATTTCCCTCCGGATAAGATACTGTTACGCTTTCACGCCAAAACTACTGAACCGATTTTGCTGAAATTTGATATAGACATAGATATGACCTTGAGAAAGGACTTAAGATACTTTTTATCCCGAATTTCCCTCCGGATAAGATACTGTTACGCTTTCACGCCAAAACTACTGAACCGATTTTGCTGAAATTTGGTATAGACATAGATATGACCTTGAGAAAGGACATAGGATACTTTTTATCCCGAATTTCCCTCCGGATAAGATACTATTTTTCTATATTATGTTTACTATTTTTCACCTAAGCAATTGTTTGATGCTTCGCGCTCACTGGGACGGCACGGCTAGGGATTTTAAGGTTTGCTAATATAAAATCAAACGTATTCGTATATAAACAAATGCTATACCTACTTTAAAATAGCGCCACGGCATCGAAAAGGATTTGTCAATCCCGCGGCGTCATTTGAATGCATAGCCATTTATGCTGTATTTCTATGAAGCTACGTTCGAATTTTCACAAGCAAAAATGATAAATCCCGAGACGTTCCGTCCCGGTGAGTATGCAGCTTGAGTCATACTTTGGTAAGATCCTAAAGGTTAAAAATAAAACTACTGTCCAAAGTAACAATCTAATGCGGACGAAGTCGCGGGTAAAAGCTAGTATGTTATAAAACAGGTTTTATATGCATTTAAATGTAGACCGGATGGCTTGAAAGAGTTTTAAAACAAAATTAGTTGATAACGATTTTTTTCTTATGTTTTAATTTATTATGCTTCTGTTGCATGTTGTAAAGATGGTGGAAATTAAAAAACATTGTCTAAAATAAGTAATTTTAATGAAATTTGAATTAAAACCAATGCGCACTAACCATCGACAAAAAAAAATACAAATCAACTTTGAATAAACCTGTATTTTAAAATTGGAAGCCTAACCATCAAATATTTATTACCACAGATATAATAAAAGCTAGACATGTAACAGTAAAACCTCACACCAAAAAGTATTTAATTGAGCACTTTACAGATAGGTACATTTTTCAAACAGGCCCACAGTATACTTGTTAGTAAATGGGCAGAGGGGCGTAATTATGTGTTTCCTGTGTCATTATTGGTCACCCTTGTTATTAGTTCGACATGCAAGAGATATAAGTAAAGATGACATGCATGTGGTGTTTTACTTTGTACCTACCATAGAAATTCATGAAATTAAAAATAAATACTAGCTCTACGGTAATAACTCTTTTTAATTATAAAAAAATCGTACTTTAAATTGAGTCGCCTATTCATATTAAAACTTAATATTTATATGTCAAACTTTAAATAACCTTTATATGCACCTATCGAAAATTTTACATGGTAGTCATGGTACCTAATTAAGTAGTCACGTTTTATCTTAACTTATTTTATTTATATTAGAAAATATGGAAAAGAAAATTAAATAAACACGCACAAATAAACTCAAAGTAAACACGCTGTAAGTAGGTTTTAAGCAGTTATCATCAAGTCACGACTAAATTTAAATTTAAATAATAAGCAAAAACAAAAGAATAAAATAAAACAATAACATACGTTTGACTTTTTCCTCGGGCCATTTTTTCAAATTCCAAATTAGAACACTGGGTTTAAAAAACACTGCTCACTATTCACAAATTGTAGAAAAATAAAAGTTCAAATATCGAATAAAATTTGGCGGCAATTTGTCACATGAGCATGTTTCCCGCGAGGTCCATGAAGCCACTCACCGAGATCTCGAGTCGAACAACACCGCTACACAAGCGCCCTACTTCAATAACTAGTATTGGAAAGACAGAGATAGCGACATACAAACACGAATGTGAGAAAGAGAAAGCTAAACTAACTGTAGATTTTGGTATTTTTAATTTAGGGCTTTTATTAAAACTTTGTGTAAATTAAAATGATTTCATAAAAAGACGTAATATTACATTTTTCTTCTAGAAGATCTTCTAGCAGACAAAACCGATAAAGATCTACGCAAATGCCAAATGATCTATCAGCGATCACAGCGCCATCTGTACAAATCATGTAGAACTACGTTGTAAATGACTGCTTAACAAAACTGCTTTGGTTCTGCATTTAAATCAATGGAATGTTTATAGATGTCGCTACTTACATGATCTTAGAACACTATAGTTAGTTTAGTAGTAACTATTCTATGTTTTACCCAAACCACAGGCACAGGAATTATAATTAGTCCTTAAAATAGTTGATTACTTTACCAGATATAGTAATGCGAATCCCATTTAATACTTATGAATGAAAATACAATGTTAACGAGCTGTTATTAAAATAAAGACCACACATTCATTAACCGAGACTAACAGAGTGTATGAGGAACGTGTTCGATCATTTATTACGATTATTTTAATGTTATTTTAACGCTGCAGTAGGCGGCTGAATTAATATTGTTTATTTTGTTACTTACTTGTTAATTGTTTTAAAGAAAACGATACAACTGAAAAAAACCGTAAGTGACGATAGTTACTTAGTTATTTTGGAATCAGTGTCACACATTGATTGATTAGACATGTTAGTGGTACAAGGAACAATTTATAACATCCCCATTAACTTAAAAAAAATAAAAAGCTTTTCCTATGGCCTTTTTTTTGACATTCTTAGCAGTTGAAAGAATTTATGAGAGATGCCACAATCTAGATGATTGCGACATTATTGTGAAGATTATTGTGATATTTAAAAAAAACAGAAATCACCGTCATCGTCATCGTCGCACCGTGGCACATCGGTAAAATACAACATTTATTGTTGCAAAACATGCAGCCAGACTTTTTAAAATGACCAGGTGTATAATCAGACAACACTTACATTTTCATCTTCTTCCCCTCGGGTTGGGATATGGTCGCCGGCGGTGGCGGCAGGTCGTCCATAGGCACCTCCTCATTAGGGGGCGAAGGGGGGGACTTGTCGAACTCGGCTATGGGTGCCAATTCCGGCATCGGCGACACCGAGTTACTATCCATCGCAGACAACTTTATCGGAGACACTTTGGCTGCTTTGAAAACCTTTTACAACCTCCGGGAAGGCCGGAGGAAAGAGGTGGCACTACACGGTTCAGCACGAGTGTGATCCGAGGGATTCTTCGGGATTGGATCCTGAAGAGATCTGAAAGAGATTGAGCAGAATTAGCACTTATTCGGATAGCACGCATTTTATGCGGTTTCCGGATACCAAACCTTGTGTAAGTTAGAGCTGTTAATTAGTAGGTAGTCAACCCTGGTGTAGGTGATGGAAAATCGCCTAAAGACACCTGAACAAGGCCCGTAAATCCCGTCATGTATTTATTAGGGCAGAGTTTGCATGCCTTAATGGCGCAGTGCTCTTAGTAATCTTAAATGTGAGCATGATTGAGTTGGTACGACTTAGAAGGTGATGGCACTGCGATCTGGGCTTCGATCTTCGTCGTTCGGATAATGCAATGCTTTGGCAATCTTGTTCTAGGGTGGGGTATTTTAAACGTGATCTTGATCTTGTCTTTTTTCAACAGTCAGAACAAATCGTATGCCATTAAGTCTTTGAAGACTCACACCAGGAATAAACATCCCAAAAATCCCTTTACACCAGGGTTGGCCTCTATCCTACACAAGGTTAAGTTTCGGTGAACTGGCATGATTTTGTCGATGAATATTATTCCTATTTCGTGCTTGTTCCATCAATCATATATACTTGGTTGGAATTTCCGCGCGGTGCATTGACCGGCAGGTGATAGATAATTAATCATGGATTAAAAATTGATTCGATGAAAGTAATGTGACTTCTTTGTTGTTTTGGAAATGATATTACATAGTTGGATTGACTGTAACATACTAGCTAAATTGACTCAACATAAATAGATTTGGCAAGATAGATATCTACAGTTCCTCTTAAACATGTTGAGTTGGGCTTTTGTCGATGTAAATGAGATACAGTTAACCCTTTTGACCACTTTTTCAGGTTATACCATTTAGAAATTCTCACTATCTTGTTATAGTAGATATGATGAAATAGAGAATATGCAGTAAGTACTTCGCTCTTCGTAGAAAGAAAATTGTATACGAGTATAACAAAGTTCTAGGCCCAACCTTTTCCGGAGTCAACAGTATCTACTCAACAAAATCGAGACACAATTAATATTTAAGTATTTACGAACGCTTTGGTTGTGCGTGCTCTATCGGTCATTGTCTTTGCCAGGACTTTGACCTTTAGCCGTGCGACCCCGTAAAGGATATACTTTACACTACAAAATATTCCTGACCTACTGCAACCCCTATCATTAAGTCATTTATGTAAATCGAAGTTTCAGCGCTGAATATTTTTGTTTACCATTTTGTATAACCCGTTGTGTAGATTCGTTTTATTACGTCAAAAGACTGATTATGTAGGTACATTTTGAATAAATGCAAGACAACACCTTTGCTTACTACTAGGCAGTATATATGCATTGTTTTGGAAATTTTGTTAAGTATAGTAACATTACTCTAAGGGCCAAATTCGCCTTTTCTATCTCGAACCGCGGTCAACTGAACTCGATTTTAGTGACTCAATTTTGAAGTTTTGATCTCAGTTTAGGACGAGACCTAGGATTAAATTGAACTGATCGAGATCAGTTGTAACGGTGCTTAAATATCCTTTAGTATGTCATTTCAATATACCATTTTTTCATCAAATTTAACTCAAACAGAACAAGTACCTAAAACTCTCATTTAATTACACTCGCACGCTTCAATTCCACTGCATAGACATGCAGCGTTAAATAAATAATCAGAAAAGCAGTCCATTATCAGCTGACATGTTTTAACAACTGTTTGACAGGACAGCACAATTAAAATCGGTCAGTTGGACATGCTCGGGGACGCACGGAACCAGGGACAATGTCCTTTCCTTCCCTTTCCCGGCCAACAGACAGGAGGGAACCGTTCCCTGTTTATAACGTCACAAGTAAAGCCGTGGTTTCACTAAATGCTTTGAGCAAATGTATCGTTTTGAGCAATTGTTCGCTGTTCTGTTGCTCGCTTATAACAGAAAAATGGTTCGTAATATTTCAAATTATTTCCAGTCGATCATTAAGCTGGTGTTCACTTAATATTCTGAGAGAGCATTTGCTCAGAGCATATGCTTAAGAGTCGTTATTCGCTCATTATAAAACAAATTGTTTCAGGTCGCACGAACATTCGCTCGCGTCAGTCTATTCATTTGCCACACGAGCATACTGAGTGAACATGTTTGGTCGCTCAAGTGGTAATTTACGGTACAAACGAGCGATTGCTCCGTGCTCGCTCAGAACAGTCCCAAACATTGTGTAAAGTGAAAACGCAGCTTAACATGTTAACATCAACACCGCTGACCGCAACTTGAAAAGGGTCCCGAAATAGACGTAGTATAAATATGAGATGCTCAGCACCGCTCTTATGTAATCCCGCTGAAAATGCTCACTTATTCATTGCGGGCTTAAACTGAAAATTATTTATAGGTTTTAATGGTTAGCCCTTAAATTGTTGCTGGTTTTGGGCTTTGCTATGCGAGAGCAATTAATTTATCCTTAATATCATGTGAAGTGAAGATTCTCCGTTCAAAGATGTAAGGAAGTCAAAGCACATATTTATCATATTATTTCTAGCTAACTCAAATGTGTCTAACGATAGAAATAAGTCGCTCTTTCATGCTAAATCCACTGAACGTTACTTAAACGGAAGTTGGCACACATGAAATAATACTTTATCATAACAAATTAGAATCTATTTCTTGCCGAATTTCCCTGAGGAAGAAGGTATAACCTTACCAAAACCGTGAGACACTGATTACCCTCTAATGGCCACTACAAGGCAAAGCCTCTCAAACTTAAGTCATTGATGATATCTTTGAGGAGATTAGGTAATCACTTCGCTTGGCTTACGAATCTTGGTCATTAGACCAAACCCTTAGTTTTCCCCTACAGGTTGATAATAGTCCAATAAGTACCGATATCTATCACCCCTAAACTTCAAATTCTCATAAAGCATTCAGTAGCCAGAAACAGGTGTATCTGTCAACAGATGTAGAAGATATTATCTCCCGATATATCTAGTTTATGGTCTCTCCAGTGAATCGTAAACGTTGTAGTCGTAGAGAATAGACAACCTAACGACTTTGTTAATACCACCCAAGACCCAAGAGAGGTTACTTGGCTTTTGACTTAACTTTGTGACATACTGTCGGATGTAACTCTACCTGTCCGTAGCGGACTTATTGCATCAATCAATCAAATATCCTTATAATCTTTATCTATATATATATAATTCAAAGTCCTGACTGACTGACTGATAATCAACGCACAGTCTCAACCACTACACCTAGAAACATGAAATTTGGCAGGAAGGTTCTTCAAGTGACGTAAGTGCACACTAAGAAAGGATTTTCGAAAATTCCTACCGGAACGGGCTCAACGCGGGCAAAGCCGCGGGGCGCTGCTAGTAAAAGTATATAATTCTACTGTACGTGTGTATGTCACTGAACTCCTCTTAAACAGCTGGACCGATTTGAATCATTGTCGCGGGTGGAACCACTGGGTGGGACAACTAGTTATTGTATAGAATAACGCTCACGCAAGATTAAAGTCCTACGTACATATTACAACAAAATCAATTTTTGAGAGCATTTTTACGCTATTCAGACGAGAATCCCCGTATTCGCCTTTTTATGTACTAATTATGTAACAAGTTTTCACGATTAGAAGCTATTCTTGGTGTCAAAGAAGTTACTCACGTTCAGCGTAAAAAAAAAGGTTTCGGGGAAAAATTTTGTCCATTGTGTATTCTGCTAAGCACGTAAGAAAAGTCTTGGGACGCGTAACATAGATGTGGTAATAGTTAGTTCGTGTTAAACTTCAAACTAACTTACTAACACTGGTAAGGTTTTATCTACTTTTCTCTACTTAGATCATTTTTGTATTCGTATAGTTCCTGTACTGAAACCGCCAACAAACAATGATTGATCGCATTACACATTTTCTAGCGTCTCCCAAACATGTTGTATTTGGAGACAGTATTCTAATTACATAACAATTACCTACCGAAAACATATAAGACATATCAAAGCATCAATTTGCTATTACCCAATGAATAAAAAACATAAGGAACCTTAATAATGGATGTCAATTTCTTTAGCATCACAATTTCACGGTGCTAGCTCGTGGTTGTCATGCAACCAAGTAATTGTACGTCTAGCCCATCGGCAAGATCTGTATTGTACAATTGTATCAAGTAAACGATACGAGAATAAATGCGAAGAAATCTAGATCGGGCACTTTCCATTTTCATGTGGGAAAAGTTCAGTGGTTGTAATTAGTTTTGCATAGCACTAATTAGATGTGATAAGACTATTTAATTTGAGAGTGTATGTATTATTAATTGGATGATTTTCTTTGGAAATCGTAAAAGGAATTGCTTTCGTTTTTTGTTTTACTCGTCGTATTTATGCTGTTACTAGCTGACCCGGCAAAAATTGGTTTGCCATAAAAATTAAGGGGTGGACGACCTTTAACATTTAGGTATGAAAAATAGAAATTGACCGATTCTCAAACCTACCCGACATGCACACAAAATTTCGTGAAAATCGGCCAAGCCGTTTCAGATGAGTTTGGTCACTAACATTGTGACACGAGAATGTTATAGGTATAAAAGATTTTGGTCTCAGACAAAATAATTTATCGATCAGAATTAAAACACCTACATTATACATACAGCAGAGGGCCGACTTGTCTCAAGCAGTTTTGCTCATTGGTTTTGAGAAGGGAGATAATCGTCGTTCGGTTTAGGTCCCAATCGATCATTACAGAACGAACTTATTTGCTCGCTCAAGTGCTTTCATCTATCGCAAGAACGAACAATTGCACGCTTAGAACTTGCGGTGTAACTAAAACACTGTTAAACTGTGTTTTGTCTCTTTTGCTCTTCGGAAAATTACGTATGTCAGAAAGTGACAAAATAAGACGGTAAGTGAAAAGGCTATAGTAGGTTCTTAATCTTCATTCGAGTTAGCTGTTCCTATAAGAACTCAATCTACATTCTGAAGAACACGAAGTTACAGAAAACCTTTGAGCGGGAACTCATTAAAATAAGAAATGGAAAAAGTTCTATAACATCTTGAGAACGTTGTTTTCTTTCTTTTGACACGTAAATACCGTTATCATCTTCTTCCACCATTATTTAATATTTCATAATAATATTCTATCCTACGAGTAAGGATACAAAATAGTGTCCTTTATATGTCGGAATCTAGGTACACAACCAAAAACGGTGGAATATGGTGACGAATTCTGTATGAATTCGTCACCTTTCGGTGATTCTGTATTATCCTGGTTTACAATTTATATTAGTTTCGATAGGTACTTATGTCACCGAAAATGTTTAAGCATCGTTGGCTCATAACCCAACTAGTAAGATTATAAACTGTCGACAAATAACAATTACAATTTAATGCATAATAATCTCATCATAATCTGTCCAGCAACTAATGCGGTCGCTGAACACGTTTCAATCTTAGTATTCCTATCAATTAACGTACTTTCACATAAGACTGTCCAGACCACGGTTTGCGGACAATATAAGAAAACACTTGACAGCTCCTGTCGGTCACCGAAATCTTCTGAACCCATAGTAGGTAGTGATATTCGGTCACCGAATGCGCCCGCACTCTATTCGTTACACTGCACTGATGCGGTCACCGCATGCTGCGATCGTCTTAAAGTAATTGTACCATAATACCTAACCTAACTATCCCACGTAGTTCGGCTCAATTTTCCTAACTGCCTGCTCTTGGAAAGCGCTGTAATTTCCGTTTATTGTTCCGACCACTATTGCGATGAAAGTACCTCACTATTCGTAGTGAGGTACTCAGAAATACTTCGGTATTTCTGTAGATATTTTATACATAGTAGAACCCAATAACGAAGTGGTACTTAGGATTTTTTATTACCTAGTTACGGTACGTAACATTTCCGATTATGAATATTCAACAATTATCCAGATTCAATTACTTAACCATGTTTGATAACTTCCTTTACGGCTTTCTAGATTACCGTAGGACGTTTAAACCTTACTTTCTGCTACTGAAATAAAAGTGAATAATATTTGTAATATTTTAGATTCCATTTATTATTTGCATTTTTTTTTATCCGACGCAAAAAGGGGGTGTTATAAGTTTGATGTCGATGTCTGTGTGTGTTGTGGCCCCATAGCTTTCAAAACGGATGGACCGATTTCGATCAGTTTTTTATTAGAAAGAGTTGGTTCTTATTAGCTATCGATATTTGTAAATGACTAGTTGTTTTCAGGTAATTTTTATTTCTTTTTAATTTTACTTGTTAATATGTCGTTTCAATTAATTAGCTTACAATAAATTATTTTATTCTATTCAATTATAAAAAGTAAACCTCAACCCAATTTAAATCTTTATTTCCCACACCCGCAGCACGCGCGTGCCTCAGATAATGGCGTGTTCACACTGTCGAGTAAGTTTGAGAGCCTCTAGGAAACTCTAGGAGCCTCGCAAATGAGGACAGGGCTCTTGAAAACGCCTGAACTTACGATGGCTGTTATGAACTCGGAACTACGCGTCTGTCTGTACTAACCTTATTTTCACAGCGACTTTTTGGTTTAAGCTTTACGACCGCAGAATAGTAATAAGTTACTCTTTATGACTTGAAAGGAGTTATGGATATAGGATACATAATTAATGTGTGTTTGGAACTTCTATTCTGTTTTAATTTGTTAGCGTAGTTAAATAGAAACTTAGTTTACTAACAAACTAACAAGATACGAACAAAAAATGTTCTTTTAATTATTCTAAAAAGTAAAGTAAAGTAATGTCCCACAGCCGGGCAAAAGCGTCTCATCTCACTGAAAATATCAGTACAGTGATGAAGATTAGGCGTAATCACCATGCTTGGGTTTAAACATTACCTAACTTTGTATAGAAAAAAAATGATTATTAACCCTGAAAAAGCATATCTGTCCGAGAATCTATACTAATATTATAAAGCTGAAGAGTTTGTTTTGTTTGTTTGTTTGTTTGTTTGTTTGTTTAAACGCGCTAATCTCAGAAACTACTGAACCGATTTGAAAAATTCTTTTTGTAATGGATAGCCACATTCAACGGGAAGGTTATAGGCTACTTTTCATTCCGAAATTCCCACGGGAACGGGAACAACGCGGGTAATACCGCGGGGCGCTGCTAGTTAATAATAAAATCGAGGTCTCTTGAACTTATCACCTTTTCAAAATGTCAAAGGCAATTAATACGTAACTAACTAACTAACGCCCTACAAGAGAACTAATAATAACTGTGCCACAATTACAAGGCCCCCATAAAGATTTCACATGAAACCGTTTCAAATGCCAACCCCGTAACCTGAAAACTACCCTTATTTATTCAAGTTAATTACCTATTGACAGGCTCGGGTTTACCCTTAGAAGTAGCCTAGGGTATCCTATGTCAGGAGGGGAGCAAGTGACCTAGGGAGTGACTTAATGACCTCTATGGGGAGGGGTGGGACTATAAAAACCAGGAGCTTGATTAAAAATACAATCAGACAATTTTGTGAAATAGTAACATATTTATAAACGTATATTATACTTAATATAGTACAACAAATTGATAAAAAAAAAAATGGCCGCTGAAAAAAATAATGACGCCACTAGCCTATACAAAGTTACCCAAACCCCTTTGAACTATATGTGATGACGTAAAACTGACATTATTGAATAGGTACGTCAGTTTTTACAAAATACCCATAGGGCCATATGTATACACGCGTATTATGAACATTTTAGCTATAATATGATTTGTCACTTTCTGACAAACGCAATTTTCCGAAGAGCAATAAAGACAAAAAACTTTATAACAGTGTTTTAGTTACATAGCGTTTATTAATAAGGCAGTGAGGGTCTAGATCCGACCCTTTAACAGATATTTTAATATTACTATACAATATGGAGTTACCCAATGATCCTTTTGAAACTTCTCAAAGGAGGCTGGAATAGCAAGATAAATATCATATCGGGAACTTTGCTCCAAGATAAACTAAAGTTAACGTATCAAGTTAGTTATTAAAAGCAAGCAAGCAAGTATACAAAGTATGGATAGGATAGAATTATGAGAGTGCCACGGTTAAAGAGATGATGACTAGTGATTTATATCATACTAGCTGTGCCCCGCGGTCTCACCCGCAGCGCCCCCGTTCCCGTGGGAATTTTGAGATTTTTATTCCAAGTTTTCATTGTTTTTAAAATGTATTCTGCTATTCAGGGCGGAGACAAATCCAACGAAACAAAAACCATGAAAATTGATCCAGCCGGTCTCGAGTTATAAGTGTTGTAACAAACCCGACTTTGTTTTATTGTTATATATATAGATATTCCTTTTAAAAAAAGATATGTATAGTCGCCGTTGTTTGCTTGCACATGGCACCTAACAACGTAGACAGAAACAAAGTTAATAGCGCTGATTATAGGAAACATATATGCAAAGTATTGTGTAGGCAACTGATGGATTCCGAGAAATCACAAAAAAAAATTGAAACCACCATTAACAAAATGATATCACCTGTTACCAACTCTCAGTACATTAACACCACAAACATTCGCACAAACATTTATTAAAACATATTGCAATTCGTCACCGAGAATCAGTGCAAGTGCCTCGGTTCCGTAGCCACACCTCACGTTAAAATGATACCTATTACCTAGAAACTAGGTATATTATTGTATATCCTAGGTGTCAGGAAGAGCTCAATTTGTTGTGGCCTCAAATCGGTATTGGGGATGACTCGCCTACGTGAGTCCCACCTCGGCAAGCAATTTGTTTATGCAACGAGTGTGTGTGTGTGTGACATATGTGTGAGGTTATGTAGGATGCAAACATGTGCTAGTTTTTTTTATTGATGATTACAGTGATAGAATTAAGGAAGGTCTTGTTCTTTGGGATAATCTTTGTTATTTAGGTCATGGTTCAATCTATAAAGTCTTTAAATTATGTTTATTTAGTTAAGAGATTTTGTAGTCTATGCCACATCTAAACATTGCCTCCTTTCGGGTACTAAATGAGACTCATACTATTTTTTCAGATAATTGTCCACTTTCTGGGATATTCTACTTTCTAATAGTCACTTTGTCGACTATGTTTTTAAGCGTAATTATATTATATGAAAAAAACATTTGCTTTATATAAAAATAAAATATAAGTAAATAAATACTCGTAGATAGGTAAAGTATACGAGTATTACCTGCCATTTATAAATCATGGCATACTCGTACCAACTTACTTTATCATGGTGTCATTGCACAAAAATAGTATAGGCAGCTCGTGATTGCATTCGAACCAGTGAACTTAGTAAAACGGTTCTACCTAATCAATACCGTACATATCTTTTTAACGTTACTGGTTTTTAAAACCACATCAAGTTACAAAGTGAAACAAACATTTTTCGATCAAAAAGTCTATCAATTGCGTCATTCGTAAACAATGTCTTAAGTAAACCAATTTTCTTCACAAAAATTGTGTCCACAAAGTGATGTTTGATACCGACTCATTAAATGACACGGCACGAATCGGGACACTCCTAGGAGTGACACGTTGTCACTTTGGAACGCGGGACGTTGGGGAAATGACAATGAAAAAGTGACAGGTCATTTTGTTAATTAACCATGGGATTAATTGAATTTGTGTCGTGCTGGACAGTCCATTTATATCACACTTTTTAAGAATCGTTTTAATTTCACATTAGGGGTTAGTGATATACCTAATATCCATTAAATAATGAGTCATTACGCTTAATAATATTAGCTTTTACAAAACATGACCGTGTAACCTTCAGACATAAATTATATTAAAGTTATTACTGAAAAACATTACCACATGTCAGGTACATAAAGAATTATTTCAGGGAAATGAAATGTAGTTAGCAATTCTCATTAATTTACGCGCTGACTTTACACAGCTGCTTATACGCTTACGTATTTTCCTTTTTCTACACCAATGTCTAGATAAAGATGTTCCCTTTTCTTTAAACACTTCCTTTAAACGTTCGTACATTAACTGCTGCGATTAAAGTCGGTTACCCTCAAGATGAGGACGTGGAATGACTGTTACTTAACCGTTAGCTACGCGACGGAGAAAGTGGCCATCGTCAAAAGACCCCACAAGCACCACTTGATTATATTCTACAGTAAGCACTCAACCCCCAGAAAACCATACGTTATTACAAAATAAACTCTATCACGAAGTAACAAAGCGTGTTTCGCTTTCAACCTGAAGTGTGGAGGGTCTGACTTTGACATGTTTCAGCAAAACGATCCCAGGTTTAAGGCAATTTTCCGATGAATTTGTTTACGAATGCGTGGTTCTTAATGGTTCGTTTACTGTTTGTTTGCAATTACATTGTTTTCTGTGTAATTGATCAAGATAGTGTTTTAACAAACACCTGACAAATTTCAGTTAAGATAAAGCTAAGTTTACATTAGAAAAGTAGATATATAGAAATTAGTAGTAGAGCTAGGATAGTACGTAATCATACTCACTCTATCATCATCATAAATTTAAGAGCAAGGCTCTTGTCGGTGAGTCCGATGCAGACTTCTCCATCTATTCCTATTCAGTGCAAGTTCCTTCACATCTCTATACGACATGACATACACTTTTTTTTCTATGCTACTTTTTTCTACTCACTCTATGCTACATATAAATTAGGCCTTTGTAATAATAATTGGTAAGCAAAAATAACCTCAACCTTGGTTTTTTATTTAATATTAATAAAAGTAAAAGTATATTTACTTTTACCAAGAACCAAGTGTAACCTGAAAGTTCATTTATATCGTTCAAATTTCGCACAAAGCTCGCGAAACCAACAAAAAGCTTTATCAAAAGAAGAATAGAATTTCGGTGTAAACGACCTTGTACTGAAAACTACGTGCGTACTTAAAAAGTATAAAGATAGGTAGTACAGTAATAAGTGAGTGTATGTACTCGTATGTTAGCTCTACATGATGTGTTTACAAAACAAATGGGTTTCCGATTGGTACAAGCATTTCCTTTTTCATTAAAGGTCAGTTTGAACTAGGTACATTCTGGGAAATTACTTTTCAATCCTGCCTTAACGTTTTGTCGGAAATAGTCGCTCTAGATACCTATAGCTCTTAACTTTAGCCGTAGTCTAGTATAAGTAGTAAATCTTAAAATGTTTCTTAATCAACGAGCAATACAACAAAATTATCTCAAACTGCCCCATTATTGATTGTTCAAACACGTCATAAGCCCTCAAACGTTAATTCAAATTCGTTAATTCGAATACTCTTACTATACCTAGTAATGTTTGAGAAATTTGTCTGTCTGACCGTCATACTCATTCTGAATACAAATGTACGGGTAATAAACATAGGTATTTATCAATATTCACTTGTTTGCGATTGTGAGTGTAGTTTGGTGACGCGCAGTCGAGAAAGTCGGACGCGATCTGCATTGATTTTCGTACAAATCGGCCATGTTTTTAAATGGGCTTTCGAGATGAAGTTAATGCAATTTAGTTGTTCAATGCAGTTAATACTTTACTTTGTAGTGGGCTTAAAGAAAGACCTATCTTGAACAGACAATCAATAAGAAAATTCCAACAAAGTTGTAAACATTGAGTTATACTCGTATGTACTACATATAACTCAATGGTTGTAAACTACTTTTTTTTCATTCATCTATACTAATATTATAAAGCTACAGAGTTTGTTTGTTTGTTTAAATGCGCAGGAACTACTGGTCCGATTTGAAAAATTCTTTCATTGTTAGATAGTCCACTTATCGAGGAAGGCTATTGGCTATTTTTCATCTCGAACTTCTTACTGAAACGGGCACAACGCGGGTAAAACTGCGGGGCCCTAATTTATTGTTTGTTTGGGACCGAAAAACCAAATGAATGAAAAAATTTAATCTATAAGGGTGATCAAACTTCAAGTCAAAACATAGTTAAATCTATCTAAATATAGAAAGACGTCCCACCCTCAAAACAACTTCACATTTTTAATAATCAAGGAATTAATACATCATCCCAACAAAATGCATCACTTAGCATAATGGATTTCAGACCATTAAATGTTAGTTTGTGAAACTTTTTGAAACGGACTGCCTATTCACTTTCGAGCCACTAGAACTTGATGTTGGACGGTTGCCAGAATGACGGAGGATGGTTTCGGATACAAATGTTATTATCTTTGTTATGTTCTAGATAATGTTTGGCGTTTGGGAGTGAATGGGGTTGAGTGAATTTTCAAGAAGAAAAAGGACTCACTCGATGTTGAGTAGAAATACTTATAAGGCCGCTTGTAAACGTTCGTTTTTAACCGAATTCTGGACCGTTTTTTGGCTGGCCCTCTGTGTGTAACCTACCACCTGCACTATGGAAGGCTTAATGAAGATCCCAATTGCTGCCCTTCTGCTTAATAAATACTGGACAGAACAAAAAAGGCCATTGACGCGAAAGAAGAAGTGTGTATCTGTGTATTATTTGTTTATATTCGTTTTTTTTAGTACTTACTGTTTTTGTGCACCTAACCTATTGCTTGCTTTCGTTGTGCGTATGTTAAGCAACGATCAACGCTGTCTCCTTTAAGATGGGTATCCGTTTTGTTTGCTTACTAAAAAAAATATTGAACTTATTTTTAGACATTTTTATGACATTTAATTTCTTAATATACTCACTAATACTATGTGGAAATATCTATATTACCTAATACAATAAATTCTGTCTGATGCTATTGAAATCGATATTTACTAATAGAGAAAGGAAATATAGATAACCTAGGTTTTAAATCAGTCTAGTCTAGGATATTTCACATTCACACTATTTTGACACAGTTATTTATTCTCCATTTGATCAATTTACAATTTTGTATCGTTATTTCCTTAAGCCGACTTTACACAATCACGTCACTAACCGCCGAGTTACTCGAGACATGTGAATTTGCGCTTTATGAGATAATTTCATCTTCCCGTTTTGACATGATGTAAGTACCTGAGATCTTTATAATGGCCAGTTACGTTAAGGTCTAGTTTACGTTAGATACATATCTATGTAAGTGGTAGACAGTAGAGTTAGTACTACCACAAATATAGGACAACTACCACTGTACTATTGTTGTTAATCAGGATTAAGAATAACATCACTTTAGATACAAGCTAAGAACATATCAAAGGGCTCATGTACGGGGTATAAGTGTGTGAATATTTTTCAAATGATTTAACTACATTATTCGCTTAGAAGCTTGCAACAGACAGACTGGTAGGGGTGACGTTGTTTACGGAAGAGCTTTTAGCTCAGCTGTGGGACAGTATAGGTAAGAAGAATTTAAGAGAACAAGTAAGAAGAAATTGCTTTTATAAAGCATATTATACAACCATTTTTGAAGGCATATTCTCTGATACGGAATTTTGGGGGTGTCAAAACATAATATGGTTTTATACAAATGTGCACTCGTCCGCATGCTTTCAAATGTCTCGGCGAATGTGTAGACTTGGCATAAAGTGCATACGTTTGTTATGCAATACGAGCTACTCGAAGCGAGTGAAAGTTGAGTAAGATTTTATAGCGGCAGAGTAATAGGACTATTATTTTACATCAATTTGTTGAGCTAATACGGTTAACTTTGTAAGCATTAATTGAGCATTGAATTGAGTTAATTTGATTGAGATATGGGGACGACAAATAGAGATTTAATTGGTGGTTTTTACATGTAATGTATGAAATAATACGTCAATTAGAAGTAGTGGCTAAAGACGATAGCAAATAATTACTTAAGTCTTCTTCTTCTTAGAAGAAGAAGATGACTTAAGTGAGTTGCAGGGAACTAAAAATGAATTTTTATTGACGCATTTTCCTAACATTTGCTCAAATTTGACAAATACATATTTTGGAAGATCATTCACAAAAATCAGGAAAATAAGCGTAACAAAAAATATAATTTTATCAGAAGCAGGGAATAGAGCTGTTAATCTCACAACAGCTAGCGAAAGCAAAAGCGGTAAAACGCATTTATATACTGATGCAAATAGAAAGGATTAGTCATAAAACACGTTACCGATTACACCAAACGTTTACCTGATCTTAATTCAAGTCATATCATAAACTCCATCGGCCTAACATCAGTTATATCAAACGAGTCATTTCAAAGATCCTACTAGGTACTTAATATTATAAAATGTGAAATTTTGTGAGGATGGGTGTAATATGTTTGTTACTCTTTCACGCAAAAACTACTGAATGTATTTGGATAAAACTTTACAGTAATATAGGTTATTAAATACATCAGAATAACACATGGGGTACATTTTATCCCGAAATTCCCGCGTGAACGGGTACAATGCAGGTAACACGGCAGGGCGCGGCTAGTACGTTTATAAAGAGACAAAGTTCCGCTGGAGTATGTTCCTTACATCCGCACCAAGCCCTTCTCGCAGATAATAGCGTATGTCCTCTCCAATTACGGACGCGCGGTGTCCCACTAGCTGACAGAGCACTGGCTCATATTAAAATGTACTTATATTTAACCAACGAGCGGAGAGGAGGGTTATGATTTTGATCGATAGATAGATAAGAATACGAGTATCGGTAGTGGATACAGTATTTTAATCTGTTTTTGATGATAGTGTTTGTAGTGGGTTGATTCAAATTCAAATTTATTTATTTGCCATTAAATACATCACACCCTGTTAGAGCGCTGCAAACTAAAATAAAATAACTTATGCTTTGTTATGAAGGAGTCATTTAATTTTTAGTAGACAAATCCGCCATTGACTACGAAACTACTTTACATAGGTAATTTGTTTTATTTCATAAAAATAATAGATTTTTTCAAATTATTTATTTACTACATTATCCACAATATACCTAGTAGCTTTTATTTACTATAAAAAAAGACTATTTACACCGCCAATAGTATACTAATCTCAAAAGCAATGAAAAGTTTGTTTTAAAATTAGAAATAGTAAGGTATCATAACAGTTTTTTTCTTTTTCAGGTAAACGAGCTTGAACATTGTTCTATTGTGGTTCTATTCATTCTGAAGATATGATAAGTTCTATAGACATACCTAAGCAACGTTAGAACATTACGAGTGTAACTCAGTGCCTCGGCAATTTTCTATGTAAATCACTTAATAATCTTCTACTTTCAGTACAAGTACTAATAAGTTGTACCAGTATACCAAGGTCCATGTCTGTGCATCGAAATTAAAGCCATCGAATAATATTTTAAATTAAAATGTAAACAAGAGCGTGCGAACAAAATGGCGAGAAATGTTCCCATCTGGTTCAATGTTTTATTATTGCTTTCTTGTGATTGGCATTGAAATCCAATCTGCTGTTTGTTTCAAGATCTTCATTATTTTAAACCAAACGTCAAAAAAGAGGTTTTCAATCCGGATGGTTATATTTTATGTGTTTTTGTTCGGGCGTAACTCTGATATTTTTATGGTCGCATCTTCAAAATTATTTTTTGTTCAAAAGAGGTATATCCTGATTAATGATTTTTAAGAGCCACTTTTTAAATATCCTTTGATCATATAGTTTTGACTAAACAATATTGCAATATTGACTGATACCTCAATAAAATGCTACCCGTTCCAAAAAGTCAAATATGTTTATTTCTTATTTCTTGGCAATGTTATCAAATCTACGAATACAACATCCTATCCAATGTACTTACTGCAATATTTACCAAATTATTCAATGAATTCGCCTTCTCTTGTATAACCGACAAGAGCCCACCAAAACGGCAAATAAACAACGAGATTAGCTCAATTAATTGGCTATATTAAATTGTTGATAAGCATGAACCGACAGCGTCAATTAATTGTTCTATCTTGCAGCCAGCTGCGGTGGTTACAATAAGAGGTGTGTTGTGTCGATTTGAAATGTGTACAAACGTTTGTATTAACTAGAATTGTAATGATTCGGCGAATGGCGGGCATTACATTGATTCATTTTGTCGTGGTATTTACGAGTCTTGAGTATGTTACACTTACAAGCGGCTCTATTAGACACTAATACTTAATTATGACATGCCTAATATTAATGATCTATCT
This sequence comes from Cyclophora punctaria, assembly GCA_951394245.1. NCBI lineage: Eukaryota > Metazoa > Arthropoda > Insecta > Lepidoptera > Geometridae > Cyclophora > Cyclophora punctaria. The sequence continues at coordinate 7,769,263 of OX596172.1, forward strand.
ATCTAAACGAATAAGGAGTTTGTTTTTTTTTGTTTGTACGCAATAATCTCAGAAACTGACCGAATTAATAATTATTTTTGTCATGAATCGGGAAGGTTATTTCATTTCGAAACTCCCATGGGAACGGGCACAACGTGGGTAAAACGCGGCCCTGCTAGTTAACCGAACTTGTGGATTAGAACAGAGTTTAGTACCTATTCGAAAATCCTCTAAACTGAATATAGTTTTCTTATAATTCTGTATATTTTTTGTGTATCTTAATAAGCTGTGATGAAGTTGATAGACTATTAATTTGCTCAAAATCAACAAATCAGGTCTTTTAGTTTGTATGTCACTGAATTATTTACGCAAATACCAGACACAATATAATCATAAATCAAATATTTGAAGCAATTCATTTGCAAATTGAAACAAAATCATGTAATAATGCATTGTTTCGATATCCATTTAATATTCATCCATTTCCGAGTACACTATGCTGCCTACCTCCCGATGCGCAGACATTGGAATGGGATTAAGAGAGAATTTTGTATGAAGATAATGTTTCATATAATAAAATGTATATGTATGTACCTAATGTGGCTATCCGTTACAAAAAGAATAATTCGAATCGGACTAGTAGTTCCTAAGATTAGTGCGTTCAAACAAACCACAAAACAAAAAATCTAACTTCAGCCTATGTTAGTATACCTAGATATAGATTAGTACTCGTAGGTACGAGTAATTATGTACCCTTATTTTATAACAAAGGTAAGCTCAGTGTCCTTACGAATCGCGATTCGTTTGCTTTTCGCGGTTGCCACAGTAAACGACGGCGACGGCGACTAGGTTGTCTTCTCATCAAAGCTAAGCTATGCCACGTTTGATGTGATTGATGGATAAAAAATCAACCTAGCGCTATATCATGCTATAATATATTTGATACTGTTGGATCCGAAAGCAACGTAGCATTAAGCATAGCTCTGGTGGATGGAAAGGCACCTTTATGAGCTAAGTACTTTTTAACTCTTATTTTACAGCAAAGTTCCTACTAATCCTACTAATATTATAAACGCGAAAGTTTGTGAAGATGGATGCATGTTTGTTGCTCTTTCACGAAAAATCTACTGAACGGATTGGGATGAAACTTTACAGTAATATAGGTTACATCAGAATAACATATGGGATACATTTTATCACGAAATTCTCGCTGGACCGGGTACAACGCGGGTAACACCGCGGGGTACGGCTAGTGACTTATATTGTTGAATTTACTAACTTGAGTGTCATACATAATTATATAAAATATTCGACTTTGACATTTAAGACATGGTTATAATGCAAAGGCAAAACGGTCGCATCTCATTAAACTATCGCAAAATAAAAGCTGAACTGATTTTCATGAATATCATATTTTTAACAGAACTAAAGATTAGAATTCCTTATGTTGAAACAACAGAATACTAATTAACGCGATCCAGTTGCAATGTCAAACTTTTATTTGCACTAATTGTTACATTTTCAGGTTTAACTCGTATCTTTCACGTAGTAATTATGTACATTGTAAATGTGTAAGTACCTACCAATAATTACATAAGGAGCCACCGAGCTACTACTGTTATATCAGTTGGTGAGCCATCAAAGTAAACATCTAGACTCAAAATAACGTATGTAATAATCTAACTTAATTAATCATTAAATTCTTCAGTACACATACGTACTTATAGATACGTTTTACCTGACAGTATCTAACCGGGTCAATGATCTCTATACATATATAGTTACCTACATCTACTTCAAATGAAATGAACGAGATAATATCTAATAAATGAAATGCATTACGTTAAGCAAACCGTAAATAACGTAACTATTCAACGTAAGTCTACTTTTTATTAGTGATTTAACTTAAATAACTTGAATAGAAGCGTAACGGTACCCAATACCCGGGCACAGGGTAGTTTCAGATCAACATGGCGAGCGGAGCGGATGCTGCGCGCTACGGCCGGGCGTAGCACCCGGACAAAGACCCGCCTACCAACTCTCCCGGGAAGATCTCCACACAACCATGTATGGAACAAGCACTTATTTCCAGCAGTTTAACTTACGAAAACACTTTATTTTAATTTATAAATTGGAACGTACAGGGTGGTGTAGTTAGCCGGTCGTCGGTGCGGCGGGACGTGCGTTCGGTCTCACGGCTCGCGGGCAACTGAGTGAGATGCGAGCGCGGGGCTGCGCGGACTACGGCTCCCTACGGCGTAGCTCGTGCCGCCCGGGAGGTAAAGCTCACTGATTTATCCCGCTCCCCTAATCGTGAGAAAAACTCTATTTTATGTTCATCGCTACATCTTCACAGAGCCCTAATTTTACATGTTTAACAGCTTTTGAGTGCAACTGTGGTTCTAATATATCGCCCAGTTCGATCTACTTTATAGATATATTAAGCATGGGGTGGGTTGATTATCTTTTGTTTAATGAATGGTTAATTAGACGAATATTAACATTTAGTATTAATATTTTCACATATGGTTTAAATTTTCAATCATCGGCGCATCTTATTCGTAGCGAATCAATGCCGAGATGAATACAATTCGAATCGAACAAGTAGGTTGTATTTTATTAGAATATATACCGATATATACCTACCTACTTGTTTATATTATTGTGATTTTACTATAGACGTCAATGTCACATTTCAATATTGACTTACTTATTCATACACATAGTAGGTATGTTATTATACATTTTTCACTAGGATTTTTCTAATAATTGTATTTTTGAAAACAACTTTTTTTTACAACAATGAGAAGAGAAGAATCAACTTCATTTCTATTCAGAATCGCCAACGAAGTAAAAAGATCGTTTGAAAGTCCCGTGATTCTCCTTACGAAGAATGACTACGCGAAGTGCATATTTAAATCTTTGGTAGACATCAGATCTGCTTTAATTGCGGAAGAGACTCCGAATAGCTTGATTAAAATTATCAGCACATTTCATTTTGAATGGATCCAGGCTATTCATGAAGTCGAAAAGTTCAAGAAAGATGTCGACAAAAAACCGCGGGAAACCATCTTCGATGCCATTGATTACACCGTCGAAAATATGGAACAACGGCAACAAGCTTTCGAAAGGTACATAAAACATCTCATGAAGACATTCACGAAGGCTGAAACAAAATTGATGGAGACAGATATAAATATAATTAACGATATGAAGGAAATAGTAAACTTTGCGCTGCTCGACAAACAGAGATCACTTCTTAACCAAGCCGACAAGGATGATTTCAAAATTATAATTGATAATGAAGTCGAAGAACTGATGCATTGGCTGGACATACTGTACAACCATCTAGCTATCCAGTTCACCAAAGTGATCAAAGGTACAGTCGCAATAGAACCCGAAGACCTCGCTGCCATACTGCAAGACGTTATAGAAGAAGTTATTTATTCCAAAAACACTGATATTACGGTTGAAGATATAAAAAAGCCAGAAAAATTTGGATCAACCCTGTGCCTCAATTCAATGACCGATATAGAAATAGAGCAAATTATTAAACAGATCCAGGGCTTGGAATATCGCATAGACCATCTAAAAATACTGAACTCCTCCACTATGGCACTAGAACATAAAACTGTTTACTTGGAGGATCGTCTACGAGCGTTAGAAAACTTAAAGTTAGCTTTGAACAAGCTCAGAGATCACAAAATAATAGATACTAGTTCAGAGACCCATAAAACGGAGTACAACATATTCAACCATTTGTTGCCACATCCATATCGGTGCCGTCTCGTTGAGAGATTTATTCACATTTGGAAAGTTTCCCTCGGAGGGGACACTAAAGCTGACTCTTGGCTGTCCTTGTTCAATCCTTCGGATCGACATGGAGTGTTCTGCGATAGCATTGGACAGTTCTGCGTCGACAAATATGGCAGAAAAATTTACACTATTCCAGGCGACGAACAGATGTACCAAATCGATGATAGCGATGATTTAGTGGCAGTCAACGATGATCCTGATCATATTTATTACTACGATGAATGTGGACGATATTATATAAACGAAAATGAAACCAGAGTGTACAAAGCTCATGACAACGCCAGCGAATACGTATTCGATAAAGCGTGCTTGCTCGTCAAACTAGGCGAAGTAGTTGACGGGGTCGCTTATTTCTATGACAATCTAGGTCGCTACTACAAAGATGCCGAAGGAAATCACATCTACAGGGAGAAAAAGTCCAACGAGGAATACATCAATGATGGTATAGGCAACCTGGTTAGGATTCGAAGTGAATTTACGTTTAAAATGTGTGAACTCGAACCGATGGTTATGGAAGAAAGCTTCTATTTGAAAAATGCAGTAGGGGATGCGCTGATTAAATGTTTAAGTGACGCCATTTTAGTACAGCCTGCTGACCCTGTCAGATATTTAGCTGATCGTTTAATACACTACCATAAATGTCTGGAACTTAAGAAGAATAATGTAAGTAAAGCGGCGGAGTTATTGGCCGCAAGATCACAGCATGTATCTAGCTCTACCGAGTCGCTCCCAATACCAGAATCAATCTCTTATATCTATCCAGAATATCTCGGAGAGCAATCCTCGACCGACTAATAAATGAACACGGATTACTGAAAAACTTGATACTGTTTCTATGTTATACACTTATTTATGAATATTCTACAAGCTTCTTTCTACCACATTGGGTATGTAGTAATTTAATATTATTAAACTTATATTTTATTTACATGAGAGCTTGTTTTACTATGCGCACGATTTTTGTTTCTAATCTGTCTGAATTTTTACTAAATGTATTGTTTTATTATAAAAGCTTCTTATAGAGCTTGTACCAAACAATATGTTTTAAAAAGTAATCAGTTAAAAGGATAAAGCAACCAGTATAAAAAAGACATTTTATCATTTCGATCAATTTATTATCAAAATAACAATCTTATAGTCATACATAATATAACATACATCATTCAAGAATTAACTTTGTTCTATAACTAATTATTTTTCTTAAATTTCTTCCCCTTCTGTCCTGCATTTCCAGTTTTATTTTGCACTTTCAACTGCCCAATCTGTTTCTTTTGCTTCTTATTTTTATTTTTTAACTTTTGCGATGCAGTCATTTCAATATTCTCTGGGATTTTGACTTCAGTTTTGACTGTTTGACTCGGTTGCGCGTTCTTTTTTTGAGTTTGCTTATTGGCTTGTTGATTTTGTTTATTTGCTTTCGGACTTTGTTGGTTATTTCCTTTTGGTTGTTGACTTTGTTGGGTATTAGGTTTCGGTTGTTGACTTTGTTGGGTATTAGGTTTCGGTTGTTGACTTTGTTGGGTATTAGGTTTCGGTTGTTGACTTTGTTGGGTATTAGGTTTCGGTTGTTGACTTTGTTGGGTAGCTTGTCGAGTTTGTTGGGTAGTTTGTTGAGTTTGTTGGTTTGTTTGTTTTTTGTTCTTTTTATTATTCTTCTTGTTGGGTGAAGGTAGGCTGTCTGTTGACTTGTTAAGACTGATATCACCATTAGGTAAGTTTTGTTTCTTTTCAGTGTTTATCACTTGCTTATTTGTTACTTCTTTCTTCTCTGTTTGTTTGTTTGCTTTGTTTTTACCTTTATTTCCTTGAGTTTGGGGACTCTTGTCTTTATTCAGTGCATCTGATTGAACGCTGGCCTCGTTTAGTAAATTCTGACCACCTTTCTGTTTATTATTTTTATTTTTTCGTTTCTTGTTCTTATTTTTGCCTGGAGATGAATCGGTTTTCTTTTCTTGAACGCTGAAACAATAATTAAAATGATTGAACTTTAGTTTTCTTAGAAGATGTCTCATTGAGTCTGGCGATTTATTATACTATTAATCCAGCTTGAATGGTTGGTCTGAACCTAAATTTCGCTGATGTTTACCAAGTGAAAATGTATAGCATAGATCTCATTTGTTATGCATATGTTATACCAAATTGTTTTATTTTCTCCAGTAGCAAACTATAACCTCTATACAGGATGTCTATTATAAAGCGTTGCACCCTATAGGAATTTACTCTAATATCATCATATGGAATCAATCTCAAAGCTACTTACTTCTTCTGTGGTTCTTGTTTCCTCTTCTTATTGTTAGGCTCAGAGTCGTTGTTCTCTGCTTGTCTCTTCACAGGGCTCTGTTTCTTGTCACTTTCGTCGTCTGACGTCTTGTCGTCAGTTTCGACGTCGTCATTTTGTTCCACTTTCTCGCCACCATCTTGTTTTTCGCCTTCCTCTTCGTCGTCATCGTCTTTGAATGGTTCGGGCTGAAATAAAGTATTAAGTGAAGTATATTGGACTTGCATGAGTAAAATAAGTATAAGGGTTTTAAGAATTTTAACAGATTCTATTATTTTCAAATTTGTCGATAAATCATAACTATTCTCAAAATATACTTACAATAACGTTAGAGAATTTCTTCAACTTCGCCACGTAAAACCCGTCCATATTATGCGTATGAGGATAGAACCTTCTAGTTAGCTTCAAAGAAGGATGAAACCGATGATGCCTGTACTTGGTAAAACCTTCAGTTCCGAAATCAAGACCAGTTGGGACCAGTTTTACATTCCTTCGTTTCAGAGCATAGTTCACTACCCATTCATTTTCTTCAGGGAGAATAGAGCAAGTGGAATACACAATGTAACCTCCACTGCTCGATTTAGCATTACAGCAGTCAATAGCAGCCAATAACAACTGCCTCTGTATATTGAAACATCTCTGTATATCTTTCTGGTCCTTTGTAGTCTTTACACTTGGATCTTTAGCGATAACACCAGTGCCTGTGCATGGCGCATCCAATAAGACTCTGTCGAAACCTTTTATAACTTCAGGGAACAGTCTGCCATCGTAATTACAGATGACTGCGTTTACCACTCCCAATCTATGGAAGTTCCCGACTACGGCCTTTGTTCTGTCTTTGTTAGCGTCGTTGGCGAACAGGGCTCCTGTATTTTTCATGATAGCTGCAATATGAGAGGCTTTGCCACCAGGGGCGGCACACATGTCTAAGATTCTCTCATTTTCTTGCGGCGCTAACGCCATGACAGGTAGAAAACTCGAGGCTCCTTGGAGAATGTAATGTCCCGCTAAATATTCTGGAGTAGCACCAATAGGTACAGTCGAGCTGTACACCACAAGACCGACTTTACTCCATTTGCCAACTGGATCTAAGTTGACACCTCTATTGATCAGAGCTTGAGCTAAATCACGCCTCCTAGTTTTTAGACTGTTAGTTCTTATCGTCACTGGTCTGGCCAGTTCACTTGCCTCCAAAAACTCAACTAACTCTTGTACAGGGAATATTTGCATGAGGACTTCCATCAGGAATTCGTTATAGCTGTAATACATGCATAGATCTTTGAGGAGTAACTCGGTGTATTCACATCTGGAACGACCTTCCTCTTTCAGGTGATTGAAGTCACCTAAAACATGTACTACATCCTTAATCCTTTGAAGTACATCTTGGAGACTTGTTGGATTCTCTAGTTCTTCCTCACTGGGGAATGCGAAGACGTCTTGCTTGGCAATGTTCAGCTGCATCTCTTCATCAGCTAGTTTTTTGTCTAGCTTTTGCTTTTTCTTCAACTTGATGTTTGCTTTCTCTATGGGTAGCATATCATCATCATCATCATCTTCAGACTCATTTTCCTCCTCTTCGCTAGAGGAGTTATATCCCACTTTGTTACTGGTGTCAGTGCCTTCTTCATCGGATTCCTCTTCGGCATCTTCAGGGTCCGAATCTTTGAATAGATCGTCTAGAGTTCCGACCTGGAATTGATGGTTAAGTAGTTTCAGAATAGTTCAAACATTGAATAAAAAACTAAAGTATTAGCCTGTAATGTCCCACTGCTCAGCTAAGGCCTATTATCTCACTGAAGTTTTAAGTACAGTGAGGAGAATAAAGTAATAATTTCATTTAGGTGAAATATAACTAGCAGTGGCCCGAGGTTATACCTGTGTTGTATTTGTGCCAGTAGTAATTTTGGGATGAAACATAGCCTATGTGATTTCTAGACTCAAATCTTTGTTTTGAGCTATTTTGTAATCGGATTTTCATCTTCCAGATGTATAGAAAAGATTATTACAAAAATATTTGTATAACAAATCCTTACCTTATATTTCTCTCCAGCTTTCTTCTCCTTCACATTCTCGTCTGCATCGGACTCCTCGGCTGCCTCCGAGTCTTCAACATCAGAACCCTCGTCATGACCACTGTCATTATCTGAGTCGCTCTCCTCAACTTTTGATTTTCCTTTCTTTGGTTTCAACCATTCTTTATTTTCATCGGTGAAACCTATAGTAACATAAAAAAGTATTTAATCTTCCCCAAAAAACCTTCCTCATCAATGTGGTATCATAAACAAAGTTTTCTTTATACTTAGCCTCTTTACACAAACTTTTTTTTACGTTTATCTTCCCACTACTGGGCAAAGGTCTTCCCCAAATGGTAACAAGTTGTTACCGGAGGGTTGTTACTAACCCTCACTGTCCTTCGTGGAAAAGATTTTAAAAGTTCATTATCCAGTGTACTTAATCGGAGTCCTGGAATGGAATCTCTGGACAGAGAATTGTTGAATTACCTTGAACTTCTTCCTCATCAGAGTCCACCTCTTCCACAACTTCCTTCTCCTTAGCGACATTCTTCTTCGCTAGTTTCAACACCTTCTTCTTCTCTATTATCTCTGCCCGTTTCTTTGCCCTCTTGGCTGCCCTTTGCTTTTGTTTGTGTGATAGCTTCTTAGGCTCACTGTCGTCTTCCACTGAAGAATAAAATTATGAATAAATAAAATTGCAGAGAAACACATGTTCATTTTGACTCATATTTAATGGATATAAAAGACTTGATATTTGAATGGGTTGTTGATTACCAGCTGTACGGTAAAAGGTACATTATTATTCTGTAATTTTACATCATAAATAGTACATTGTAATGGTTACTTACATAGTTCTTTTCTAAATTTAGGATCCGGTTGTTTTCTAGCCTTTCTTCCAGGCCCTTTTTTAACCTTTTTGGTCTCGTCGAATTTTGCTTTCCGGCCCATTTTGTGTCACTAGTTTAGCAAGTTTAATTAATAATTATAATAAGTTAACCAATATCACGCTACCTGTTCGATAAAACCTTTGAAAAAGTTATAAAAACACACGTGTAAACGGATAAACTGCATTCACTCACGCACGCATGCCTGCTGTAAATTGACATTTGCTGATATTGACGTTGACGTTGACGTTGTCTTACTCAATGTCACCCCGTTATTGACCCGTTGGATGCTTTGACACTTGGCTATGTCATTGTCATGAAAACTGACTTGTCATGACATTTGATGAGTCAGTCGAGCGAGTGTGTGTGGATGGGTGGTGTAGTGTAGTCTGTGCAAAAGTCCGCAAAAAACGCAAAAAACAATCGCCTGCTCAAAGGGCCACATAAATTGAGAAAATCGTGTACAAAACATCGAAACAATAAGGATTATTGCACAAGATTGGACCATAATAATGAAAATTCTCTGAAGATGTTCTTCCTATTAATGTTCATTTAAATTATATTTCGTGCAAAAGGTAAAACTAAGATGATTCTGTCAAAATATCGTTTCGCTGGGCAGAAGGTCTTCTGTGCAAATCTCTTGAAAGCGTACGTATTTTTATACATATTGAGATTCCAGAGTCATAATCTACCGATAGTCATAATTTAATCGAAAAGTTTCTGCACATATGATAACTGTTATCAGTTTTTGAAATGTTTTATTTCCTGTAGTTTTCAGGGTCATTACGTAAATAGAATCCCAGAAGTTAGATGTCAATGCTACGAACAAGGACAGCGAAGAACATTTCTGAGTTTCCCGACAGCTAACAAAACTAGACAATATTCTGGCCGACAATTGGTTGGGTAAGGCAGTTCATCTTAATGATAATCCGACTTAGTTACTGTTTAACATAGGTACCTTTAATTAATATTATTACACTATCTCATCTAACTGTTGCACATTTGTCATGTCTAATTCCATAGATTTTTCTGTAAATTTGTTAACTTAGGTAATGGTCCAACCTCATTAATTTAATAACAAATAATCAAATTAAAGATGCCATTCATTCTACTGGAACTCCCTCTAAGCAATCATTGATATAAGAATAATTGAATAATTGAGAAAGTTGTTATTAACATATAATTGGTCTTTTACAGATATTCCATGGAACAGATGTTTGAAGTTGTTTCTGATGTTGGAAACTATTATAGATTCCTTCCATGGTGCAAGAGGTCAATAGTTTTGAAGCAAACTCCTGGAAACCTCAAAGCAGACCTCATTATTGGATTCCCGCCTATAAATGAAAGTTATACTTCTAACGTGACTCTAGTCAAACCTAATTTGGTAAAGGCTGAATGTACCGAGGGCAGACTCTTCCACCATTTATTGACTCTGTGGAGGTTTAGTCCTGGTTTAAAAAGAGAACAGCAATCCTGTGTAGTGGATTTTCATGTGACATTCGAATTCCGTTCAGCCTTTCATTCTAACCTGTCGAATCTGTTCTTCGATCAAGTAGCTAGACAAATGGAAAGTGCTTTCATCAAGGAAGTGGGCAGACGAAACGGACCAGCCAAATTAGAACCCAAGAATTTATTATTTAACAATCAAACATTGAAAAGTTGACCAAAAATTAGTTGAAATTTAGCTAAAATTGTGATTACTAATGTATTAATTTATTTATCTGTGAATAACATTTACGAATGTTTTACGATTGAAGCATGGCTTCATTTTTGTTACTAGAATAAAAACAATGAAAGTGTTTATCATAAAAACTGTTTTATTCACATTTGTCCACACTGAGATATTGTCACTGGTATTTTTGGTTTGTTGTTGGGTCCTGTTGGTACATTTTCTATTTTTCTCATAACAAGTAGTCCGTCTATCACTCGTCCAAACACTACATGCTTATTGTCTAGAAAGTTACACTTAGCACAAGTAATAAAGAATTGGCAACCGTTAGTGTCTTTGCCACTGTTTGCCATTGAAAGTAAACCGGGAGAATCATGTTTCAGTGAAAAATTTTCATCAGCAAATGTACTTCCTCCATATATACTCATCACTCCTGTACCATCACCCTGGAATAAAATATTACATTATTAAGACTGTAACGATGTCATAGTTGCATAATGATTGTATCTGCTAATGAAGGTAATAAGACAAGCATATAATGAGTGACTTCAACATTAAAGTAATAAAGTTTATCTATGAGTGTTTGTTTGTTTGAGCATTCCATCTTATTTATAGAACTACCAGTCATATTTGAAATATGTATTACTATTGAATATGATAGCCACATTTTTTAAACTGAAGAAACCAGTATGATACCCACATTCGAGAGGAAGGTAATAAAATCCCATAATCCTATGGGAACACTGTACATGCAGTAAATGCATGCAGTCATACTTACATTTACAAAATCACCACCTTGAATCATAAAATCTTTGATAACTCGGTGAAATGTGGCCCCCTTGTACCCTAGTGGTACTCCGTCTCTTCTGTATTCTCCGGTACAAAATTCTCTGAAGTTTTCACTAGTTTTGGGCACAACATCGGCAAACAATTCGAATATCATGCGGCCTATTTCCTGCGAATAATAGGACTATTAGTAAAATATGGACTAGGAATGCGAGAATCGATAAAAAATAATCTCTCAGTCTGCCAGTGAGGGTGAGAATATAATTATATGTATAGTGAACCCTAAGATATCCTAAACAAATAATTATTTAAAGGCGTTAGCACCTATGATATTACAATAGGCTTCTATTAGGTACTTTGAATTAGGCGGGAATTGGCCATAGTAATCTTAATTTGACAGAAAGGATAATATACCCATATCGGCATAGTAAATTTAATTATAATTACGCTAAAATTGTATTTTAAATGCACCTAGAAATAAAGAATATTAAAAACAAGTTACCGTTGTTCCTACGGTTACATCGAAAAAAACAACCGGGTTGTTTGGGTTTCTCAACTGAGATTGTATTTGATTCCAAGTAGGCATTGTGAGAAACTATGTCTTAATTCTTTCGTCTAAACCGTTGAATGTTTTAACTAGTTATTAAATTACGGCTTATTCACAAAACAATAACAACCTAACCTAAAAACTCATAAACAAATTAATGAACGAACGAACGAACCACAGAATACAGAAACGAACGAAATGCACGCATGACGCATAATTTGGAGTGAGTAAAATGAGTGAGTGAGTGAGTGATAACAAAACAAGGCTACCAGGTACAAAAATAAATTTTCCCTAAATTTATGTTATATTCCTGTTATAGGAAAATACCATAATTATTTCAAAATCTACGTTCCTTATTAGTCATTATCCTCAGCCAGAGTGTGTCCTTGTTGTTAGTGCTAATTAAAAATATTTCGATATCAAGCCGAAGAAAAAATGTTAATTAAAATTATAGTTTAGTGTCAGGGGTTTTATCAAGATTATAAATATAATTATTAGCAGAAGAAGAAGGCGAAAGTAATGGTGGTGGACGGTGCGCGATTGAATTGATCTGATATCTAAAATTGCTAATAGAGTAAACAATCCGCACTGATTTCGAAAAAACACTATAAGCTGGTAACCTTTCAGGTAACCACAGAAAATATTTCCAATATCTAACCACAGGCTATCTTTCCTTTTATTCTTTCAAAAAAAAGATTCCTGATGTTGTCACTGTCATTTTTATTCACATCAATCAAAGTAAAATATTAAAAATATGATTGAATTTGTATTTTGAAATTTTGTTTTTGCTATGTATTTCAAAGAAATGGAATGGATTAATAAAAATATTGTGTCTCGTTTTTAAAAAGAAAACTGAGTATACGCATTAAAACAAGAAAGGAAACATATCGTATAGTGTGCAAGAATTTGAGCTATGACCGACAACGCTATCATAAACTTTTACCAAATCCTCGGGTGCGAAAGAACAGCCTCATTTGAAGAACTAAAAAAGAACTACCAGCGACTCGCATTGTCTCTACATCCTGATAAAAGTAGAACTGGTTCCGAGGAAACTTTTCATCTCATACAGAAGGCTTGGAATGAACTCAGAGACCCTGAGAAGAGAAAGCAGTATGATGCTACCCTAACATGCCAAGAGCATAGTGAAATATTACTTTATGACTCCGTAAAGTTAGAAGACATGACATATTGCAGTGAAGACAAGTATTATTCTTATAATTGCCGTTGTGGTGGGACCTATGTCCTGGAGGAGGATGATTTCAACCAGACTGCAGTCATTGGGTGTGACGAGTGCTCATTCTCAATACAGGTTAATAGATAGTTTGTTTTCTTGTAGAATGTTACTTGTGTAGTGAGTTGCTGCACAGCAGTCATATAGAAACATTGTTAGAACTAACTGTTATTAATAACTGGAATAATGTTTTCATCATCGGATTAAGAATGGACCTAAAATAGTTAAAGTATGTAAAGAATCTGTAGATATTCTAGTCTATATAGGTATAATTTTTCTCACTGTTGTTATTTGCATGTAGTTGCTACCTCCAATGTTGGATATAAAAATATGTGTATTTACGACTAACTAGATTATACTTAACTTTGTATGGTATTAAATATGGGGAATTTTTGAGTACTTGGATGTAAGCATATTATATATTCTTTGTATCATAGATATTATAGTTTATGTATTTATAAGGAAATGGAATAAATGTATCAATGTAAATTTAAATATTTTTATACTTTATGAGGTAAAATAAATTTTATATTTATCTAAACATTTTTTACATCATGTAGTTTTACTGTATTGTAGTTAGTATGTAGTAGTAATTCTGGGAATATCAGGGATTGGGCCTCAGGGTGAAGGATTTAATTAGTTTCACTCAAGTTATAAGCATGAAAATACAAATAGGAGACACCTATTTCACACCCACATATTATTTTGGTACAAGCAGTCTGTGTGGGTATCCATAATACTTTGAGGTGGGCTTGATCTTAGTAATAACTAGCTGCGCCCCGCGGTTTCCCCACGTTGAGCCCGTTCCCGTGAGAATATCGGCAATTTTTATACATATAAATCTTCCTCTTGAATCACTCTATCTATTTTAAAAAACCACGCCAAAATCCGTTGTGTAGTTTTATAGATCTAAGCATACATAGGGACAGATAGACAGCGGAAAGGAACTTTGTTTTATACATATAGTATCACTACATAAGTGATATCCAAAGAACTCTGCTTTAAGTAGTACATACTACAGAATATAGAAACACAAGAGAACTTTTTAATAATACAATTTATTTTGTGGTTAGAGCTAGCACATAAATACATAAAATTGTTGACAGAATAAAATTATTTCTAACATGGTTAACTCATATAATGTATGATTACATGTACATACTAATTACAAATCTAAATTAAAATTTTGTACAATTTATCAATTAAAATTACATTTTTATATCAATTTCAGAAAGACTGTAATAAATAAGATAGGCACTAACATTTCGATTAAAATTTCGAGTGAATTCATTAAATACCTAAGTATTCCATATTTACTAGAAGATCTAAGCTATCACATATGCAAATTAAAATTTTGTAATATTTTCTTTTTTTACAAATACTTCATTGGCAAGATACTAAAATGAAAAGGTACATCCATAAATTCATTGTAAAGTCTATAGAGAGTGAAGATATAGAGAGATACACATAATATAGCCAAAAATAAGGAGTTGTAAGCAATTTGCCATACTAGAACAATAGCAAACTGTTTCTACTCAAGTCGCCACCTCGTGCGATGCTCTTCAAACATCCCAGGGTAGAGGACACATCATTTACCAACAGTAAATTACTCAGACACTCATTGAGATTACAGTATTAAAAGTTTACCAATTATGTGCACAAACACTTTAAAATAATAACATACGCAGAATATTTACACATTGTGCGCACTTTTTGTACTTTAAAATATGGTTCATTTGATTATGCAATTGGAGTCCAATGGGCAGTCAATGGCCGGTGGGCCTACACACTCTGCTGCTTTGTTCGACAACCGATCGTCAGCACAGTCTCACTTTGTTCACACATCTATCCATGAAGTTCTTTTTCCTCTTGGTCTGCGTGGCTGCGTCTAGAGGCATGGGTAGAGAGAGTTGCATGTTCTCCTCTACATCCAAGATGCCTTCACAGCTACGGCACCTTCGTGCGGTAGCTTCTACTTCGCTACAGTCGAGGTGATCACTACTCTCAGACAGTCTCTCCGGGAGACTGTATAGTGATTTCTCCGGAGACGCAGTGTTGGGTGTGCTACTACTACTACTATTTAATTGTTCGCAGCTTTGCGACGTTGCTGGTGCGGCTTTGCTGAGGGATGATTGGCGGTGTCTTCGTGGTCTGTAAGTGGAAATTATTTTCTTTTATTATTTTTGATTTAATTATGTAGGTACCTAAATACTTATTGAAAATTTACTATCCATTATTAGAATTCTATCCTACCAGCCCTAGCCGTATCTACCCACCGAAATTGAGTTATGTTAGTCTTACTTAACATTATCTATGTCACATGCTATAGTCTAGGCATCACTATAAATCACGAGAATATTATTACAAGATATGCTCAATTTTCTAGAATCTTACCTAACAGGCGGCAGGGTGTGTAAAGGCTCTAGTCAATCTGCTTTGTCGCTCCCTCTGCTCTCGCACGAGGCCATCCGTTGGTAGCTCGGCGGTCCCCTGCCGATGGCGCCTGTCCCAGGAGTCGGGACCTCACGACCTCGCAACTCCATACGATTCGCCAGGTTCGATTTACCGCGAAGAAAACTGCGAAAACAAATAAAAACATAAACATAGGTATACCTTATTTATTAAACAAGGTAAAAAATAAATGCTCTGTCATTATTGGATGGACTATAACAGTGGACAAATGACCTTTGCCAAGGTCCGGTCATCCTTGGACAAAAATCAGTCCTAGCCTAGTTCTAGGAGCCCTGAAGGTCTTAATCCAGCCTTGTCTTTGCCCTATAGAGTAGGTAGTAGGGTTGTTCTACGTTTCAATATAATAGATGGAAATATTTGTAATAATTACCTTTCCAATTTTTCCACGCATGCATCCTGGTAGTCGTGTATCCACCGTACACTGTTGAAGTGGCACACAGCCCGCATATCCTCAGGGAGCTCTTCCGCTTTCGGCCAATCAAAGTTGTCGATGATTGGTACAATATTGCACTGTGATTGTAATGCCGCTACGATTTCCTGTCAAACAATTTATCAATTTAGAACTTGTGCCAGCATTTGGTGAAAGCATTTCATCGTTGTTGGCATGTAAAACAAGGCTAGTGTGTAAATTGTAGATATACTTACTCGATGCACCCAGTCTTTTCTGTCTGTGTCATTTTTACATCTGTCCAAAGCGTTTGGTGTAAGGACAAGTAAGAAGTGCTTTGCCTGTCTTATGCTCTGCAACAGGTTGTTGTCAAACTTGCCAGCCTCTAGCCTCTCCACGTCAATAAATACTGTGAATCCTCTCAACTGCAGGTGGACTTTCAACAAACTTGCCAGTTGTGATCCGTTAGATCTTCGGTAACTGACGAACACATCCAGATTCTTCTCCATATTTTCCTCCCCTTTACTTGGTAGCGAGCTTTCGTACGCTGAAAAAATCATCACGTTATGTAACCGCTTTTATGTTAGTCATGAAAGTCCAATTCTATTATTAACATACGAAAATATGTTAGGAATGGAAGGGAACGAGACAGAAATAAACTCCTAAGTTTGAAATGTTTTGTTGTAATTTAATGGACTTCACAATAGACATTACGAAAGCTATAATTAAATGAGTACATTAGTTCTCCTTACCTCGGATGGCGTTTAATATTCTCAGTCTATGGATGCTGTTAACAATCCGACATTCGTTTTCTAATTGTTCGTCGCTAAGGCCTCTAATAGACTCCTTGTCAACACCAGCATTTAGCATAGAATACGTGTAAATTGTGTATTCCGGACCGATGGTTTGTAAAAAGTCGTTCAAGCTTCCCGTGTCGCGTGACGTGTAGTCTGCCATTTTTTTGAGCTGTTGTAGTTCTCTTGTGAATCTGAAATAACAACATTGATTAGTGGCCTTGAACATCAACCTAACCACATCAAAATGTTTAAGATTATATTAATATCGGTAAGTCATAAAATGTTAAGTACCTTTTACGTTTGATTCCATTTTGTAGACCAATGTCTTCTTTGAGATTCTCCTCTGTAATTTGTAGTAACAAATCTCCATCAACTCTACTTTCGTAGAAGTTTGTCGCGTATTCAGAAAAGCCTATTTGTTTCACCCATTCCCGTACATCCTCTATGGACCATAAAGGTACCTGTTGTGATAGTTTGTGGGGCACTTCCTCGCCAATGAGCCGTAAAGCCTGGGCGGCATATTTAGAAGCAACGGCGTTGGGACAACTTGCCACTTTCTTCAAAGATTCTATTGCTCCAATTTCTCTGAATATTTCTGTATTCCCCTGTTGTTTTTTAATACCTGCCTCCATACAGAAATGGAATGCAGCCAGATTTCTAGCCTCTTCTCTTTTTGAACTCAATACTGGGACTAGTCGCTTTAACCAAGTTTTGCTCTGACCGTGGGCATGTGCAAGATTAGATTTTGCGAATTCGGAGGGATTATGTGTTGTCACAAATGGTTCGACCAAATCTAAAGTGCCTGATTTCAGTACAGCGGCTTCGATTTCCTTATTTGCGACTAAGACGGCAATAGCTAAACATGCGTAGTACTTAATATTGTCATCTTTATGGAAAGCCAACGGGAACAGCCACATGGGAACTTTCCTTTTAATCATAGCTTCTTGATTTTCTGCTCCACCATAGAGTGAGAGGTTAGCGAGAGCAGTAGCACAATGCCTCAATGTTTCTACGTCGTTCTTTCGGCATTCAAATAATACCGCGTCTAAACCTCCAAGTTTGATGACATCACCGCATGTGCTTTCACTGTGTTTGAATAGGTGCTCCAATATGCCTGTTCCGATTCTTGAATGATCTACCGAGTTCGCGTGTTTTGTACAAACACATGCCACATTGACTACTTTTTCAAGACCGTTTTGTACAACATGATCTCTATTTTCAGTTGTAAGACATTGTTCAAGGAGTTTTGCGGAAGAGAATTGTAAATCGGGGTTGCTGGTTTCCAAACAATTCGCCATTAATATGTCGAGGCCTCCGGATACTCTGAGAGTGTTACAGAGAGAGTATCCTAGTTCATGTCCGTATGTAGGTACCGCCCAGGCTCTTCTCAGCATGTCGTTCAACTTATTAAAATGTACAGACGCATTTTTCATATCAATTTGGTTATTTTTAATAGACGTAATGAAAGCATTCATCCGATGTGAATATTTTTGAATGGCCATCTCTACATCCTTTTGATTTGAATTTGCATTTAATTTGTCCAAGTCTTCAAATGTTAAATTACTGAGATCTTCATCTCCTGGTTTCACTGTTCCGTTTAGTAATTGACTCAACTGTAAAACAGGAGAAAATATTATTGATACCTTCAAAATTTCTTTTCAATTTTTATAACTGCTGTGTACAGGAAATCTATTAAGTAGAACGTTCATCTTACCTGTGAGGATAGGAGTGTAGATTTGGAAGACGTCGAGAGGTTTTTGCTGATAGTCATATTCGAGTGAGCAACGCTGGAGTGTTCCTTATGACTGAACATTCCGCTAGAAGTCACTGTTTGCCTTGCTTGGGCTGAGGCCATTGCTTTCTTTTCAGCACTGAAAGCTTCAGTCTGTAGGCGTGAACTCGAAGCAGACATGTTGTTTGCTTCCTGTGCTGTCACTTCTCCCGCTTTCAACGTTCGCTGTTCCTAAAAATTATAAAAATACACTTTATTTTTGCGCACTTCCAACAATATTCACTAAAACACTAAAATTCTGTGATAAAGATATTTTATAGAACGGAGAGAACTTTAGCCACTCCAGAAGTCAAACACGGTTATCACATTAATCACTCTTATAATTAGCATTATATATTATCTCGAGCACTTCAAGGGTGAATCACAAAACAAGTATTTGATAGTTACGGCTATCACTAAACGCAATTTAGGTCTCGAACGTCGTTTAGAAGACATAGTGCTTCGTCCAGCTTCGTCCAGAGCCGCGGCACGTTTGTCCCGGAATAAAAACCACTTATATTGGACAACAGTGGAGCGTCACTGCTCGGATTATACATGCTTTACGTTTCTATTGGATATAGGCCAATCGCGAGCAAACTCGTGGGATTTCTATTTTAATTCAGTTTTGTGTACGAACGTCATATGTTGTGAAGGTCGTTGAATAATTTCACCCCGTGTTAGAACTCTCACCGGGAAATTTTGAGTTTGCGGAGAAAAGCGCGAAAGGACGCCACGGTGCACCGGCCACGGCGCGGACCCCCCTCCCGTGGACATGCCGGCTCTATATTTAAAACAAACTATTCGTGTACTGCCGCGCGCACGCGCAATAATTAACTTCCGCGTGTGCTCGCGCACGGCGGTCAGCCGATGACTGAGAAGCGCGTTACTGTTACTTGGCGATAAGCGTTTTGATAAATGAGCTCACCGCTCCAGGCGATCCTCCACGTCGCAGAATCCTGCTCGTCCAAGCGATAAACCGAGCGGCCATTATAACTACAAATTACAACATTTTCCAATGAATTTCACTGGAATGCACGTCTTGGATGTTATCAGCGTAAGAAATGCCACAACACTGCGCGATTGGAGCTGAATACGGAGTGACCTAGGATATCGATCGGTCGCTTTCATGCGAGGTCGCGTCCTTCGGCGCGCCTTTCTGGCTCCGACGCTAGTTTCGACTAACTCATTTTCATATGAAGTTATTCTGAGAAACTTAACTGAACCATAAATCAGTTTAATTGCAAAAAGTATGTAAAGGTTATCGGAATGAATTAAAACATATACTATTATACGTACACGATTTGATAGCAAGAGGTAATGTTCTAAAAAAATAAATAAAATAAAACATCAACTTACTTGTAAATACGCGGCGTTTTGTTCCGCAGTGAGACCTTCCGCTTGTAGGAGTCGATGTGAGGCTCCGGCAGCACTTCTCTCAGCGTATTGTATGTCACCGTGTTTCACGCTTCGCATTCTTGCGCTGTTTGCTGCTGACCTGGAGGTGCTGTATCCGTCGGCGACGACACGTGTCGAGCTGGCGGAGGTCACACGAGCAGCACTGTACTTCACCTCATTCGCGGCACTAGATCCCACTACGGCATTATTACCAGCCAACAACAAAGGCTTTTCACTTGTAGGCGGTGGTGTATCCGATTCTGGAAAGGTCACCAATGGACCATTTCCTTGTAATTCACTCATATCACCCATGTCACCCAGTTCACTCATATCACTAAGATCACGAATGTCTGGTA
Organism: Cyclophora punctaria; assembly: GCA_951394245.1. NCBI lineage: Eukaryota > Metazoa > Arthropoda > Insecta > Lepidoptera > Geometridae > Cyclophora > Cyclophora punctaria. The sequence goes on from OX596172.1 coordinate 7,789,647, forward strand.
AATGCCGTTCGCGCAAATCATCTTGATCCACAATATTTTCCATTGAACTTCGAAGTCTGTAAGATTGAACAAAATTACATAAAATAGTACGGCCCGAATACGGCACTAGACAAAGGTTTTATTTTTATAACAACTAATTAAGGAGTGTGTAATGTTCGTTAGGATTACGGGAAACGCTACTGTAGCTATTGTTTGTCGGCGTGTTACTGCAAACAGAGCGGAGAAGCGGGATGGAATTGGCCATGGGCCAAGGTCGCTCAGGTGAGCAACTAGCTTCTTGCCTAATGGAAAATATGTTTTCTAAAAACATTCGGCGTTATCGCTTCACTCTTTCACAAGCAGGCCACAATTGGCACATGTTTTCCCATTAGATTACGAAATATCTATTTTATAACAAAGTTCAAAGAGTTAAAACAGAAAATAATTTCTAACCTTCCAAAATTTTTTGCTGCGGAACTGCTAAGGTTTTTCATTTCTGAAATTGAACTTTTCAATTCTGAGAGGTCGGACTTCATGGAGCTGGCTTTCATTTCTGAAGTAGCCATGTGCTGCAGTCGCTGCGATGAACTCTGTATCCGCTGGCTGGAAGCCGCACTACTTGATGTTGTGCTGGAAACCATCTGGAAACAAGATAAAAGCGCTGTTATTAATACCATAGGGCATGTTTTTCCTTGGTTAAAGTGTTGTTTACCTCTTCGTTTGAGGTTAGGTCTTCAATATTAGTACGATTCCTTCACATTCGTTATCTAGACTAATACTGTGAGAGAGTTCAGTGCCAATGCTACAGAAGTTTGTAAAGTATGGGCGTCACGCGTCTTGGCGCACCTCGCGCCCGAAGTAAATAAAGCCAGGGTTACACAAAATAGAAATACGAAAATAAAACAGGGCATGTTGAAAATAGTTCAAGTCTCAAAAATGTGAGGTATTGACAGCCGATCAACTCGGTGCAATGGGCTATTTGTTTAGCTGCTTTTAAGAAACGAGGTTACACGCATTTGCGGAAATTACAAGATTCGTTCTGTTATAAATTTGTTGTTTGGTATCGACTAATTTTAAAACAAGTGTGTCAACAAGTACGTCGTATCATGCATTGTCCGCGAACCAAATTCCTTAGAAATGCTCGTATCACAACACTTTACTCTAACGAGGTCGTTCAATAATAAGATGGCTTTGAAGAGTGTCGACTGTTGATTCATATGTCACCTATAATAACATATCAGCGTGGCATTTGACTGCGTGTGTGATTGAGAAACGAAATAAAATGATTCACGCCGCGTAGGCGGGCAAGATGCAACAAATTATGCCCTTGAACCTCGCGGCTACTCGATGGAGTCTCTTTGAATACCCGTTAGCGATATTTGTCTGTGTCTCAAGCGTGGGAGATCCAGTTAGTATTCTATATACAAAACGTTTTTATCTGAATTCATGGAAATTTGCTTCTTTGTACGCACAGTTTCCATATGAGATGGAAATCAAGCTATATAAATGGAGACCACACATTAGCTTATTATTTTTTATTTTTATAGCCAAGCCCATGTGGATAATACCTAGTTGTCATGAGGTTTGAAGGGCTGATAACTGTAGTGTCCTACGCCATTTTGTATTTGGCACGACGCCAATTTGCTCCAACTGAAATATTGTTCACGACTGGACAGTCGATCAGGAATATCGTTTGTGTTTATTTATTTTCAAGAACATGTGGCAAGTTTTATATCTTTCTTTGTTGTAGTTTACTTTTTTATTTCGAGATTGTAATGTACCACTGTCTGAAATATTCGATTCTTAATAAGGAGAAACATAATGCAATATTTGAATAGCATACATTTCGACCCTTTTCCCGTTTGTGTGGGTTTAGTGGTTCGATTACCTTTGAATAACTTTTCCTCGTTTACGATAAGTTTATATTATATCGTTTCTTTGTTATCCTCTATTGCAAAAATTCAATAAATGGAAACTGTAATGTTATTAGAAACATACAATATATAAACTTGCCTTGCTTGCAAATATTCTTGTCTAGCCAGTTGTATGTAGAATGGTATTAAAATACGTCTATTTTGGTCCACAATAAGGAATGAGGTTAAAAAGCAGGAGGACAGACGGGAGAGACGATGTTCAGCTAAATAAAGTAACCGTCGCGGTACAGTCGAAGATAGAGCTCCACTTCAAAATGTCCCTAGAACTATACAGATAGTTTACCAACAAATTGAAATTTAGACGTATTAAAATATTACTTATAAAGGTATCGGTATATTCTAAGTTGCCCAACATTTCTGCTCTTGGCAGAACTGTTTGCATTTCACACGTTTTACTTTTACTATGTGAACCAACTCAACCACACCTTACTCAGTAATCTATTCTGCTAGCTTTGCTTCTATATTACTTAGAACAGTAAACCGAAGGCACGGACACTATTGCATCGCATACCTGTTGTGTAGAAGAACTGGTGACTTGTGTCTGGTTTTGACGAGAAACAAGACTGCCCTTTTTCAAGTTCTCCATGACGGACGCCAGGTTGTTGGCGCTACCGTTATGCTTCAGACTATTGTTCCCATCTAAGGAAAATTCTGGTATCTGCAACAAAAAATACGACACATTAATGTGACATTCAATATATAATCTATAAACTTTTAAAAGATTTTCCTGCTCGACGAAATGTATTGCCGCAATCTCACTAAATCTGGGAGAGATTATAACGTTTTCACACCGACGCCATCGAACAGCTAGTAATTCATAGAAGGACATAGATGGACATGGACATAGAAATACATATATTTGATTCTGTAACAACCCAATCTGGCAAGCTAGATTGCAGGATGTTATAAATATTGATCATGTTACTCCGCAAAAGGTCGCGAAATTGATACGCTTTAAGATTTAGAACAGTGATCTGTTTTAATTTATCAACGGTTATTACTATACTGGGAATACGCATTGAATTAAACGCAAGGACAGAAAGGTTGTAATTATTGAACCCGATGAATGGGGTCAAAGGAACTATTGACAACATAATGTATGATCGTTGTATGAGTCACCGAAGAGTCCGGTAACAGTGCACCACTATCAATCAGATAGTCAGATCACGCTTCCAACGTGTAGAACGCAAAGAGCCGGTTCGCGCATACTGATACGCCCGCCTACGGAACATCCGTGCCCGACACTGTTTGGACACGCCAACGTATTTCAATGCGCCAATCAAACATACTTAACAATACAACTTGAACGTGAACCTCTCGATTAACTATGCATAAAGAATCTCATTAGGAATTGAAGATCATATCGAATCGATTGATATAAAAATGATTATGTAACTTCAAATAAATTTGAAATTAGTTTGGACATTTGTGCGCTTTTGTAATACGTGTCATCGTGAGCACAATTCAAATCAATCTGTGGTGTGGGTTACAAATCTTGAAGCTTAATGATGATAGCGAGTACGTTGATTGACTGTATGTCATCAGGATGATTAACCTATTATACAGCGTAACTGTTGGAGATCGTGTGATGACGCGCGTGACGCGGGTGACGCTGATGTCATGGCCACGCCGGCCGGCATCGCGTCATCAAAACACTAACGATTACCTATTTTGATTATGATATCTCTATATTGGAATTTTCGACAAATTATTCGCTTACATAATTGTTTTAAAAAAGACCAGAGAAGTTCTAGAAGCGTCCGTTTGACGGCTGACTCTGGTTGATCACAAAGGCACGTGTCATCAAAACACCAGTTTCCTACACTTCTGGACCAAACGTTGTAGTAAACATGAAAAGGAAAACGTTCAATGGATGGACTGAACAAAACAAACAAACCTGTTTGTTGTTACGTTATTCATTGATAACAGAGTAGCCATCCCGAAGATGTAACGATGAGTAATGCCAATACAAAAAAGACTCTATACAAGTCTGGTAACAGGGTCAACTGTTGGTGACTCATGATTCTGCGAAATGTCGTCACAGTTCCACAGATCGCTAATGACTAGGTATCTACGCAATTACATCACTGATTTTAACCGTCACAGTTGCGTCACAGGACATGGCAATGTTTTGATAACTTTGATAACAGGACACTTGAATGCGTAACGCGTATCGATAATGCGATAACAATTTTTACGATATGTTTGTTGCAAAGCATGCTCGATTTTTTGGTGGTCTAGAATATTATTTCTATCATGCTATTGGTAAGAATATCAGTAGGTTCATATAGTTAATACATTTCCCTGCTTAATATAAAACAGTACTAGGTCTAATTCATTGAAAAACAAACGCTTACCATGTTTTTAGTGTATTTACATCCAGACGAATAATTTTATTCAAATCAAAATCGTTTAGGCAAATACCATTGCAAGTGCTTAACATACATACATAATGTTGAAAGACATTTAAAATTTATTATTTTCCATCATCCTGAAGTGATAATATTCAAGCACCTATTGTTTAAACATTTAATAGCGTTATTAAAGTGTAAACATTATAAAATAATGGTATAATGAAGGCCTGACTGCAGTGTATGCGGCTCAAAAATATTACACCCAAGTACAAACATTGTAAAATTAACGATAATACAAGTATGATTAAATCATATTTTCTTAAATTTTAATTTGTCGGTGTGGTCACGAACGTAGATAAATATTAATAGCCTACAATGACTAACGTTTTTAAAGTTACGAAATTTAAATTTGTCTTAAGAAAGCAGAACGTAAACGTCAATAGTTTCTTTGAGCTTTGAGCCATTTCTCTCGTCTACATAAATGTAGATAAGCAAAGTGCAGTTGTCATGCAAACAAACACTGGAGCCCACACGACATAAATCGAAATTAATGAGGAGGAAAATAATATGCAATGACTATTCCAACCACGTCTATGTACAATGACCGCTTCTTCGAACAGCTTTCACAGCTAAGTACCTATTCTGCATTTTGAAATTGATTTTATTTTCCAAGACGGTCCGTCTAATGTGATTCTTATTCGCAATCGAGTTGTTTGTGGTCGTTTCCTTCGAACTATTAATGTGCGAACTCTCTAATGCCAGATGCGATGCGCTCTGCCCACTATACTAGTAGCATCTATATGAAGTATAGTAACATTTGCATCGCATAGTTTACTGGCACTCTATGAATGCATTACCGAAGGTCAGTATTACATTCGAGATAATAACGTTGCGTGATACGAAGAGGAAAACTCTACCACTATCAATAACATTCTGAAGTGTGAAATTCAATTTATATGCACTTTAGTTACAATTCACGTTGAATTTTCTACTTCTAAGTATTAAAGTTAAATATTTATTGAAGTAGCAGCAAAAATGGAATCTGCAAAGTGATCATAACATATGTTTTTTATTACTTGATATTTGCAATTCAAAATAGTAAAGGTACTTCGGTCGGTTGTTAATGATATTAATGTAAGAGTAACTTGGTACTGATTGCAACGGAAATCGTTAAATCAAGTTGTAAAGACTGTTTATAATTGTGTATGAGTTTTTTGAAGTTAAAGCAAGGATCTAATCTATATTCAAGGTCATATTTAGGAATAATTAACCAAGATTTGGTAGAGCGTCGCGTCGCTCCGAATTATTTCTTGGAATTATTGAATCTAATTTGGAACTACTTCCATATAATTTGAATAATAATGTTTATATTATAACAAGCATTGATCGGTCACCTTTGAAAGTATTATTTTTCAATATTTTCTGTTTGTTATAAGTTGAAGCTTTACCTTGTTTATGTTGTGTGTGGTTTACTGATGAGAAGAATCCATTGCATTTGTAGAATGCACGAACTTTAAACAATAGACTCGGTGAACAAATTAACCGCATACTATATAAAGCACGGATTTGTGTCCGCTGATAGTCTTACAATGGTTCCAGTTTTAGCAAAATACGAGTACGAGTAGATATATGGATTTACCTTGTACTGCATCAACGTTAGTTTTAACTGAGAACTTGTTTATGAATTATTTTGTATTCACATAGTTGTGTTGTTGTGATAAGTTTATTGTTATCAAGCGGTAGCACTGTCGTTCACTTATCGTCATCACAGTCGCGTGTTGCGAGGGTTCGCGTTGGCCGGACGCACGTGTTGTGGGGCCGAGCGCGCAAGCGTGACTGCCGGCCGGCGAGTCAGCCGCAAACTTTGACTACCACAATGGGCTAATTAGAATGGCGAGTCGCCGGGCGCGGGGCGCGGAGTACGCTACACCCACGCGGCGGTCCTTTGCATCCGTCTCATGAACAGCTCTGATGAAACACCGGCTTTCGATCTGATCAATACCCTATAAAAACGTTATTGATACTCTAATTGACTACAATTTCGGTCATATCATCAGTTTTACACATAACATCACCCAGTTTTAGGCTTTCCCCTTTCATTTTCTTCCAATTTTTATGTCTCAATTAAAATATCAACATGATATATTGCCTATGCTAGAAAGCTGTTTCGTACATTTCTAGAATTATTACGTCTCAATTATTGTTTTTTACGTTTCAAATCCATTAATTTTTATTTGCACATTAGCTGTGAAATATTAAGTGATCTAAACTCTTATAAATGTTAATAGCGATCTAATTTGTAACATAACACCGTGTAATATTAATACTGAGTGTGTAAAACATATGAAAAGGAAGGGATACCCAGCTGCTTCTGTCGCTGTAATATGTCAATGAACTCGTCAATGTCAGCCAGATACTGGTGGTGTTGATCATCGACAGTTTGCTTGTACAAATGAATATAATTATAAATATATCTATGCCTCTATTCAATCCGATGACAACCGATAATTTACAGCACTCGTTATCTTAAAACCTAGCCTTAAACGGAAACGGTGGTGCCTTAAAAGCAGTTTAATGTTTTTCGTTGGAGTAGATAATACTGGGGTCCATTGAATTACCATTCCGCCAGCCGCAATATTTATTATACATCTCCCACGCCCGTTCTTGTAAACGTGTGTTCAGTTTAAATCGCGTGCTGTTCACGTCATTTCATTACTACGGTGTTTGGATGATAAATTAGAATCGCTAACTAAAACGGCCATAATTAGAGGTGGTTCGGATTCTACGAAATCAAATTCAGTACGTGGTACTGTTAGTTTTATTGCAAATAGTGTTATTAAAGTTGATTTCCCATATAAAGCGGTTTGAGGTTGTTCATCGTCCCTTTCTCCGAAACCGGGGGAACAAATGAATCACGGTTTTGAATGGCTTAAAACAAAAGAAGGCTTGGTGTCCGATTGTTATATCGATTACGATTCAAAGAACTGACGATTTATTAACTTCCATAGTTGTATTACTTATTCCTTATTAAAATCGCACACTATTTCACACTATTCCTTCGATTTGCGATAAGATCTCAATGAAAATGGAAATGCAAACATATTCACGCTTTCGGTCACGTGTGAAAAAAAAAATTTCACTTTCTGATTGAAAAAGTCATTGATAATATTTCCTGGCAACCCACCAACTGCTATCATTGAGTATAATGTAAATTCATTTGTCAGAAACGAAGGAATAAGATATGATGTTAGCAAAAAAAATTGGCCAAGAATGTAAATATGATGCATGATGTTAAAATCTATGACAAATTGTGGTGAGTATGACTGCATAACATGATTGTTAAAGCTATAGGTAATCCACGAAATGTTACGGAAAACAACAGTTTTATGATACGTTTGCCTATAACTAGAGTGACTCATCATGAAATGTGAAGCATTTCTGTACCTAGTACATGCGTATTAAGTAAGTGTTTCTCGGTATTCATATGACTAAACAATAAGTACAGAGTTTTCATTCATTAATTTTCTTAGTTTTCTGATAAGGTTGCTCTTCAAATGATTCCAATTGCTGGAAAATCTCTGGCTTCTATTCTAGAGCGATTTTTAATTTTGAATTTATTTTTATCAATGGAAGTTACTTTATCTTTATCTGTGTATCAAAGTCCTGATTATGTTTCATTGATTATTCCAATACTTATTAATGAGTTGACCAAAATTTCATTGGCATTCAAGATTTCTTCATCGAGGCTTCTGTTGCTAGCTTTCATTTTTTAAAACATCGGAAGTAGTACAGTTAATAATATTTACAATACATTTAATTGAGCTTGAAGTTGTACTCAAGCTGACTCATAGCCTCACGTGGCGGCTTATCAATTATATATGTAATATAGCATAGCACATAGGGTATGGTAGACATTACCTGCGCGTGCGACGATTACACCCGACCATGACTCAGACGCAACATCCGGTTCAACGCAATACTTTCACGCACCGCCATTGCCTTCTTTTTTCAAATCTCAATCAAATACTACAATGTTTTGATTAAATTCTATAGGTCAATATTTTATTGCAACAATATGCTATCTTATCTATAAGGGTATGCGCATACCCGGAATTGTTCATAATATGGTTCATATTGAATGTTGTGTAGCGAAATTCTTTAGATAATACAGTGTATTCAACTAGTTATCCAATGATAATAATATATTTAAATGAGTCACGGTTTTGGCGTTCGATGATGTTACAATATCACAAAGTTATTTCACAAAAAAATGTTAGGTGAAGTCATGTAATCGGTGATAAGTCGTGGCCTCGCGATGTCTTTATATGATTTTGTTTTATTTTTGATACATTATTTCATCTAATTTTTTATGATACTTAAACGTTATCTTCCTTTTTTGTGTTAATAATTTTAAAAACTCTTATTGTGTTTTATTTTTTGTTAGAATCTTAATGTGACTGTAAATTATAATGGATTCACAATGCTAATTGGGATTGGGCAGTCATTTAATTTTCACTTAACACCATATAGATAGGAACCTTCTTTTCTTGTAAAAAAGTCGTTAAAACTACTGAAATATATAATTTAATTGAAATTGGAATATTGGAAAATGTTATACATTTATATTTAATTAATGATCCAATCAATGTGACGATATTATGTAATATTTGCCTTGTACTATATTAATAGGTTTGTCAGTACCAAATCTTTATCAGGGTTAGATATTAATGTACTTCAGATAATATCTTTATTATGAGGAAGCGAGGTATTAGTGAGAACAGACAGACAGACGGATGTTTGGACACTGTTGTGTAATATCAAACATGTGGATCATATATGTGCCTATGTTAATTGGATCAGTGTCGTTTGTATATGACTGATGCCGGATTTATTTTGACGTTCTTTATAAGTCCGTCTTTATCTAGTTTAACCTGTTGTTTATAATTTAATAAGTTGTTTTAATATAAGAGTGATCTCAATTTTGGTCCTATGATTTCTTCTTTTATTAATTCTTTCGTTTCGTTGTTGAGTTGGTCTTCCTTTCGATAGTATCTTTAGGATATTTGCGGCTTTGTTTTTTCAGTAGAAAACATTTCATAGTTCAGAAATAGGTTATTCCTGATTGTACGAAGTTTTATTAATTCTTCATCTTTATTGATTGTTTTATCTTTAGCTCATATACATTTGGCAACCGTATTTCAGAAAGCTATGCGAATTTCAATAAAGCAAAATTGAAACAGCTGTTCCATTAAAATTCGGCTTCGTTTACATGAATGTAAATGGGATATGTCATCAGAGCACTGATGGGAATATCCAAGTTAACGTATTTGCATATCTAATTGGATCGAATTAGTCAACCGATGACTGTAAGGGCAGCGTGTTTTAACGTTACGTATTACGAGTATTTGCATAACTACTTGCACAGTGTACACATGTAAACGGAGCACGAGGTATTTCCAAGTGGTGTACATGGCACTTTTTTGTCACTTTTCGATGCCATGGCAGCTAAGAAAAAATCTTTGTATCTCGTATAGTTTCAGACTGATTTAAAAAAGTTAACATTACCCGTACATGGTGCCAAATGGCACGGCCAGTGGTACAATACGTGCAGCTCGGCCTTATTTATTATTATAAACAAAAGCAATAATGCAATTCAAATCATCTTTTTTGAAAATATTTTATGAATTTACAAAATTAAGCTCCTATAAATTTGATGAAATCGGAGTAGTGTTGGCGTCAGCTATGTGTTTGTGTTGCATTTATCTGGAATATCTAATATCATTTATTATAAGTTACGGTAACGATAACAATCGTACGTTCAGATTTCAGTCAAATGTTTTTACATTAACGAGATAACGGCTAAATTAAATTTTATATTTGTACGAGACTGTTATAAAAATAGCATAATCGTAATTACTTGTACTATTATTCATACCATTTCATTTTTGCGTCTGAGCGTTTACTTATAGTTCTACGCAAGCCGGCTTGCATTTGTTTACAAAATGACGCGTCTAACAACAAGTATACACACACCTACACACACAGATATAAATGTGATGTATTTGAAATACACATAATATATAAAGTGTACACACATGTATATAAAGTATACACATGTACAAACGACATAAATCAAAGTCACATAGGTAGAGCAGCGATTCGCCGATTTACTAGCTATTAGGAATTTGTATTTTAATAGTAAAAAAACTTCACGAATATTAAGTACGATGTTTCCACGCTACAACTTAACTGAGTTGTAATTAACTTCCAACTATTAAAATAGAGAATTAATCTTTTGCATTTAAGACTGTGTTCTCTTTCTGTACTTTCGGTGAAAAATATAACGTTTACTGGTTTACTAACTAATATTATAAATGCGAATGTAGGTCTGTCTGTCTGTCATGCTTTCACGCCAAAACTATTTTTGAATGAAATTTGGTACACAGTTAGCCCAGAGGCTGAGAAAGGAAATGGGCTACTTTTTATCGCGAAATTCCGGCGGGAACGGGTACAACGCGGGTGAAACCGCGGGGCGCGTCTAGTTGGTAATAAAGTAGTACTGTTAATATTTTAGTTATAATAAACAGACTCGTAAAATGCCCCTCGCCAATTAGTAGCTACTCGAATAATAAACTACAAGCCCTTCTAAGTCTATAAATAGGTATAACTTGTTCAAATTGAGCAAATCCGAATAAAATATGATTTGATATGGACAAAAAGAATACCGTGGGCTTTGATAGTGATTTTTACTCAAAAACTGATGTTTTATACACAATGACTACTTAATTTTGCTATTGTATATTGCATAGATTTCATTAAGTGTCAAATATGAATGACCTGGTCTGGCTTTTAGCGATGGTATTGGTATAGTAGATAATGAACGATGTACAAGTCTGTATGCACAAATCTTTTGCTTGGGCTAGTGCCCACTTTAGTAATTAGGGGTGGAGCTGGCTTAATACGCTATTACCCTGTCGGCTTTTCCAACCTGTCAGTGTAGCTCAAAAGTGGAAGATTTTTTCTTTGTATAGTAAGTATTATATTGTAGTCATATAGTTAATATTTTGGTAGTCAATTGTTTTGCTAAACTAACTGTCAATAAAACTACTATTTCTTATAGTGCCTCTAGGAGTAGTTTTTTTGAACAGACTATTTATTTTATGACTGAAACTGATTACTATCAATTTATTATGTCTTTTCTGATATGTGGACTTTGACATGTGGGGTTTTATCAATTAGTTTTGTCTCTGAGACGTGGGCTTGACGGACAGTGGCTTTGATTAATGACTACAGTTATTGATGATTGGAGGACCTTTTAAGAGTAAATCAGTAGATGTATTTATTTCAAATTAATGTACTTGTAACGTGTGCAATATTGCGAAATATTGTCTTAAACTTGAGTCTTACGGCCGTACTCAGAGACGTCAATTAAGTCAACAATTTAACTAATTGACGTAATTTTCCATAAATTTTATGTCAAAAATATCTTGTCGAAAATGTCCATTGTTTTTACAAATACGGAAAATAAACAGGGAATTCCATTTTGCCATTTGTGACACTGTTGTTATCGTGTCGTTAAATTAAATTAAATGTACATACATTATGATTTACACAAATTAGATATTACTTATTTGAGATTAATTGTTAAATGCATGTTAGTAAATTTTCTATTTTAACTTGATTATATGCATTAAAAATATTATATTTGAATTAATTCACAGTTGTCATGAATATCATATGTAAACTGAATAATGGAGTTTTAAATGACCCCAATATAGCACTAAAGACCAATAACGTTTACACAAGGAGTATTCCTTTAATTTCAAGGAATATTCAAGGAATTATCCTCCTCATGGTTAATTATTAACTTAATGCCTTCACTTTATATTAATACTTCCTCTTAATGGCATCGGTAGTCCTTATAACCATACCGAGTTTTACAAAAACCTGACGCAAATAGCATAAAAATTAAAAACCTAAGGCATATTACGTAGGTACAAAAAAAACCACAAAATCTTTCAGTGGCAGATCCAGAAGAGGGCTTAAGGGCGCAAGAAGAAGATCTGTGCCCTCTCATAACATTATTTTCCCCTTGTTAAAACCTACCCTAACCAGGGTCAAAACCTTTACCCACATCATAGGACAAGCTATCAAAAAAAGATCAGCCACTGAAACCATCCCTACACAAAGCAATACGTTTTTGAACAAACACAGGTAACCCACCACCTGACTATTCAGTATGATGACATACCCATCGTGTGCTTTTCGTAGGCTTTTCTGGAGATAGCAGGGATTCTTCGGAACGTACCTGGAACAAGACAATTGGATATGTTAGAACTGAATTCTATATGGGTCTTCTTGTTTATCGTGTGGATGGTCAACCTGACCAATCCTGGTGTCAGAGTTATTGAGCCGCCAAAGGCCTCTGACATGGCTCATGTAACGACTACTATAAACTAAAGTACTCGTATAAACCGGGACCGACAGCTTAACGTGCCCTACGAAGCACGGAATCATCTTACTTATCTATATGGGTGAAACTGATATAAGGTAAAGGAAGAATGAGTCATTTTCTTTTGAAGTCAAGCTGGTTTGTATTTTGGTCTAGACTAGTTTTTTGGGACGATATCTTGGTATAATGAGGCTAAGAGGCATATCGATGTAATTATTATCTTGAATTTTCGTCGTTTTATTTGTTTGAAACATAGACAAAAATAGAAATAATATGTATGTACTATCAAATCTAGTATTTTTTGTATTACGGACTAAATTGAGATAATAACACAGTAAGAAAAAAATCCTTTAAAATTTTAAGTTTAAATAAAAGAAAAATCAAGACAAGTTTTATGTAATAATTAAATCATTTAAAATTATCTTATAGCTTTGTAATATTTAATGGTTTGATTTGTCAAATTCTTTAGGTACTAATCAAAAATAAACATAGACTATGTAATTACAAGTGGGCACGTTCCTGTAAAACAAATAGATAGCGTATTTCCTTCACAAATTCTGTACATTATTAATAGTTCTAGATAACTTGTTATGTATTGAAATAACGACATTAGTATACAGTTTAGCCTCAATGATTCACTTGCATATGATTATATAATCCATTACATATATAACAAGTTCATTCGTCCTGTGATTCATAAGTAAAATCAAACGGCGATGACTCATCTGTTGGTTTTGTTTTTCTTGATTTTACCTCTATGGTATAGATTAGAGATACATAGATAGAGAACGCTTATCAATCTATTTGTCGGTATAAATAAAAAGATCGCTGAGATAGCAGTTAGATGTAACATTTTGGCGACTGGTGAAACAGATTAAACTTTACAATCATTTATATATATGTACTAGCAGCGTCCCGCGGCTTTGCCCGCGTTGAGCCCGTACCCGTGGGAATTTTCGAAAATCCTTTCTTAGTGTACACTTACGTCACTTGAAGAACCTTCCTGCCAAATTTCATGTTTCTAGGTGCAGCGGTTGAGGCTGTGCGTTGATTATCAGTCAGTCAGGACTTTGAATTTTATATATATATAGATAAACAATGTCAAACATTGTTCTGCTATCTAAGATTCCTTTGAGAAATTTTAGGTCACGTTAAATTGTCGGTCCCGTTTGTATCAATCGTCAGACCATGTCGGAGGCCTTTTGGCGGTTTAAAAACTAACCAGGGTTGGCCACTAACCTTCTTGAACTTAATTTTACTTTTAAAAATCTGTTATTAGGATTGCTCTTTTATCAATTACTTTTAGCCGATTGGGTATACCAAATTTGATTGAGCTATTTGTCTCAAAAGCATTGCGATATCCATGGTAATTAACCAAGAAATAATCTGTATAGCGGTACAATAATTTTGCGATAACAATACCAACATTAGTCATTACGTAAAGTTAAGGAAATGTTTTGTATGAGTTACTTGGGCAAGGTATTGACACTACAGACAAGGTATCACAAATGAAGATATCGCTACGAACTTATTTTCAAAAGATTATTGCGCTTTTTAAGCTATTGCATAGCTTCTATCGCGGGCCTTGAGCGCGGGGACCAAATCCAAAAATACCGTAACGAAAAAAAACCTCACGCTTACCCGATCCGACGGGAAGGAGGTGTGGCTTGAAGGCCGTGCATCGTCTAACGTCGTTTCAGTTCGGCAGTCTTCGACACGGCGTTGTGTGCGATTGTGCGTTGGGGGTGAGAGAGGGGGTGAGAGAGGGGGGTGAGAGAGGGGGGTGAGAGAGGGGGGTGAGAGAGGGGGGTGAGAGAGGGGGGTGAGAGAGGGGGTGAGGGAGGGTGGTAAGAGAGGGGGGTGAGAGAGGGTGGTGAGAGGGGGTGAGGGAGGGTGGTGAGAGAGGGGGTGAGGGAGGGTGGTGAGAGAGGGGGTAAGAGAGGGGGGTGAGAGAGGGTGGTGAGAGAAGGGGGTGAGGGAGGGTGGTGAGAGAAGGGGGTGAGGGAGGTTGGTGAGAGAGGGGTGAGAGAGTGGGGTGAGAGAGGGGGTGAGAGAGGGGGTGCGAGAGGGAGGTGAGAGGGTGGTGAGAGAGGGGGGTGAGAGAGGGTGGTGAGAGAGGGGGGTGAGAGAGGGTGGTGAGAGAGGGTGGTGAGAGAGGGGGGTGAGAGAGGGGGGTGAGAGAGGGGGGTGAGAGAGGGGGGTGAGAGAGGGGGGTGAGAGAGGGGGGTGAGAGAGGGGGGTGAGAGAGGGGGGTGAGAGAGGGGGGTGAGAGAGGGGGGTGAGAGAGGGGGGTGAGAGAGGGGGGTGAGAGAGGGGGGTGAGAGAGGGGGGTGAGAGAGGGGGGTGAGAGAGGGGGGTGAGAGAGGGGGGTGAGAGAGGGGGGTGAGAGAGGGGTGAGAGAGGGGTGAGAGAGGGGGTGAGAGAGGGGGTGAGAGAGGGGGGTGAGAGAGGGGGTGAGAGAGGGGGGTGAGAGAGGGGGGTGAGAGAGGGGGGTGAGAGAGGGTGAGAGAGGGGGGTGAGAGAGGGTGGTGAGAGAGGGGGGTGAGAGCTGGCGAGTTTGCGAGTTGGTGAGCTGGCGAGTTGGCGAGTTGGCGAGTTGGCGAGCTGGCGAGTTGGCGAGTTGGCGATTGTCGATTGCGCCAACTTGCCAATATAAATGCAATAGCTTTACCGCGGCAGTCCCCGAGTGCCACACGTCTTTTTTTTGTTCCAATTCTCTTTGTCTTCAAAACCATTATACAAAACTCACATGTTTATACAAATGCACAAGTTTCCATTTCTTTCAGGCGCACTTGCATATGGTAAGTGAAAATCAAGTGTATTTAAATTATTTAAGAATGTTTATATATTAAAAAGTGTATTGGAATAAAGTAATGCGCATTTCATTGGATGTTGGACACGTGTGGCGGTAGATTTTAAATATTATTATAGTATGGAATCTATAACAGGGTTTCGTAAGGTTGTTTGATTGGTCTTTCTACTACAACCTACTCGATAGTTTTAGGAAGGAATGTTATTGTATTTTTTGGATAATTTTAAATTCTTTCATACACTTTGGGAATTATATTTAAAAATACATAACGTATTAAGATATAACTTTCACATTGTGTTTGAAGATTAATGAAATAAGTGTAATAAATCGTGTTCAGATTGAATATCGCCTGACTTAAAAAGAGATAACATAACACCTGTAGTATGTTACTTCAATAGAGGGCAATTAAATACTAAAGAGATTGTAGGTAACTAGCCCCGCCCCGCGGTGTTACCCGCATTGTATCGGTTCCCGCGGGAATTTCGGGATAAAATGTATCCCATGTGTTATTCTGATGTATAACCTATGTATATTACGGTAAAGTTTCATCTTAATCCGTCCAGTAGTTTTTACAAGAGCAACAAACATACTTCCATACATCCATCCTCACAAACTTTCGCATTTATAATATTAGTAGGATTGAATCAACTCTACACAGAGCAATAACTAGAAACAATACATAGTTTATAAGCTATATCTAGTCAATTCATTTCGAGTAGGTTAGTGGCCAACCCTAGTGTCGAAGTATCTAGACCGCCTAAAGGCCGAGACGGTCTAACGATTGAAACAACCGCGACCTATTGCTTATTTTGCTGAATTTTTATGGTTGCTAACCGGACCAAATAAATAATGGCACCATTATTTTTTATAACTCAATTGTGACAATTAGTCAGTGTCACCTTTGGAGTTTTCTAAATTTAAAATAGGCCGTTACATTCAATTTGTCACATCATATATTATTAGTGTTTAAATATAGTACTTATAGTATTTCGTACAGTACTTATGTAATTCAATGTTATTAAGTCAGTATATAAATAAAATTCACTGTGTAAACTTTAAAATGGGATTTCCTTGATATTTTCACGTACCTTATGTAATAAATTATCTACTTTTTGACTCAATGTCAATTTTAAACTAGAAAGTTCTCATCATATCACATATAACTAAATGTATTTTATGTGGCCGCAAATGTTTAAGTTTATTTACTTTATCTGCATCGCAGTTATTTTCCTTCACCTTATACGGACATAATTACTTGCGCAGTTTCGGCCTACGCAAAGTTAAATGCATTAAAATTGTTTACTTCTAAGAAACGAATCATATTCATCGAGTAATACTTAGGTTTTAAATGATTATGCCTCAACAACTGCTTAAGATTCATTAGTTATGTTTATTGTCGTGGCCATCAATTACAATTATTATTATTTATTGTCCGTCATGAAACACGATGAAAACAATAAGTTTACCGTTGCTATAAAGTGCACGCAGCAACTGTGTAATAATTTTACGCCATTAAGCAATGTTTTGTTTTTTAAATCTTGTTTGGATCTTTATGAATGAAATCCTGTGTAATGATATCAATGTGTGAGCAATTTAATTCAGCTTAAGAGACAACGCGTAGGCACATTGCAGCTCATAAGTGCGTTGTAAACTCAATAAGCGTCGAGACGTCTGTGGGCGGGCGGAAAACTGGACTGTTCAGTGACTTCCTACTTAGAGCGGTCGGTGTTCGCCGGAAACGCTATTTTTGGCGCCCACCGCCGCTTCCTCCGAGGAAAGTCAAGTGGACACTTGGATGCAATCACTTGATCTCCTCAAATCATTAACCCCCATTTGAATCTATTCAATCAAACCAATTATCTCAATAACAAGTTAAACACTCCAATAGAAACATAAATAAGCGATACAATACCATCACCTCCATACGACCTCCAAACGAAACTGAAGAGGGAAGTTCATATAAAGTAAATAAAATTATAACAATTTTCCGTTGGTTGATTGTCGGATGCTGTTGATCATTAACATTTATTAAGTCATTATCGCGAGCCGTTTGATGACGCCGTGGCGTTACAATAAGAATAGGAAATTGTGTACCGGAAAGTGGCGCGATTAGACTGTCAAAGGTTACCGTGTGATTTGTGGTGTATTGTGCTCAATGCAAAATTATGAGCGTAATAAAGGTAATGTCATCAGGAAGATGGTTTTGCATTCCTGACTGCATTCCTGTTCCCTGACGGGTGGCCGGGCAGCATTCCGTCCATTGTGTCCACGCCCTAACGGCGCGTCGGGAATGCTCCGGGACACACCATACACCGGAACACCCAGTTATGGAACGTAATGCAGCTCAAGTCGGACATTTTTGTCTCATGATACATCAATCTTGTTTTATGGCTTCTGTATAACGGACTCTTTTTTGGGTCTACAACTTTCTATCTACGATATTTGGAGATATAAAATTTGCAAGCACTATAAATGTCAATGTATTCCAATCGTACTTTTTGTTTTTTGATACTTAATGTACCATCGTAGTGAAGTTCAAACTTTTGAACACCTGTCTGGTGTTCCAAATAAAACATGAATGTTAATTACTTTGATCTAAAATATAATTTCAATAAAAGAGATTTCATATCTCAGCAAAATGTTTATTGCAAGACATTGTCATACAATGTAACGAGGTTGAGGTAGCGGTAATCGTGATCTTGTAATAAAAACATTGCTGTGTTAGCTGCGATCCCTATCTTCCGTCGTTAATGCTTCTTCCAGCCATGACCTATATAAAAGGCAATCAATTATAATATCTGCCTTAAACGGAGAAACTGCATACTCTCAAGTACCGACCGTCCATTACGATGCCCCGTAACCGACACACAAGGCATATTACAGAGTTACGGCTGTTATCAAAGATGCGGCAATATCAAAGGCAAACAACAATTGCCACGATTTAATTTCTTGTCATTTATACAACAAGGCATACATTCATTTGTTTTACATACGTCCAGATGTAGGGATCGGTGTACACTTTGACCTGCATTGGCGATTTAAGAATTTCATCTTTAACAACGGACGCATTGAGTTCAATATTTATATAGTCTCGGTGCATTTGTAGGTCACGAGATATTGCACAGAAGACCTTGTGTAATAACCAGTACCTATATGCCACTACGCGGATGCTGGTTTAAACATAATAACACTTTGGAAATATCACAATGTTTAATTCCTCGAAGAAAGTTTTTAATTTGCGATTTCTTTTGTAAACTTCTCGCCAAGGTCATGGATTCGGGTTCTCCCATTAAGCAATGACGATGCTACTTCAGTTAAATACGAGTCAAGCACACAATGGTCTAGTCATTTCGCAGAACCACACCAAGGCCAAAAGTAAATATTTCTGAAGTAGGTCGTTAAAGTGGAACGACGATATATTTTGCATGAAATTGAATCGTAGGCTTCACACCTACATGACATTATTATTGCAGCACTTTAAAAATCCGATTGTATAGTAACTAATGAAGTTATAATAAGCACTAGTCTAAACAAAATGATTTTTATTGCCACAACTGACGAAGATAAAAAAGACAGAAATTAAATACACTAATTACCAATTTTAAAACAAACAAACCATTTAAAATAATAGGTATCATTCAAGTAAATTAAAAAAATCAAATGCCTGCCACATCACTGACAACAAAGTGTATAATTCTAATGTCCTTATCAAGAACATACCTACCTGTATCTTTAATTTTATCTGGTTTTACTTCATTTTAATTATAATTACACAATTGTATTGACGTCTGTATTAATATTAATGTTGTTTATAACAACTTGTACGTATAACATCATGTGTTGTTAACTTATTATTACCTACTCTATTTGAATTTTACGTATCTACATGAATGTACAATCAATTTAATAAAGGCCAACTTTTGTTGCTAGGCTAATCAGAAACTCACCTTCTTTGGGAAAAATATCTTCGGTTTTCCTGTATAAGTGGAATACGAAGCCATGTTATCGACTTTCGTCACAACCATAATTTGTTTGATAGAGTTTAATCCGGCACGAGCAAACACCAGCCAAAACCAGCAATACGTGAATGAAATATTTATTTCTGTTTTTCTAGAATTTTCCCTAATCACGTGTTTAACTCTGAGAGCGAAATGATAGTAGCACTTTAAGATTACAATCTTTTTACACGTATCGAGATCAAGATCGCTATTATAGTTTTTGTTCGGTTTGATTTTCGTCGCAATAAACTGGTATCCTTGGAGGCGCGCGATCCACGTCACCGTGGCCGGAGCGACACTGAGTCTCTCACGCTCCTACTTGTCAAACCGTACACACTACTCTAATGATAACAACATCAATATTATTCGGACACACTCATACGATTCGCCGTCACATCTTAACTTTGCCGCGCGATTTCTTTGTTCCGTTGCGCACGAAGCCACGCGCCGTTTCTTTTCAAACTGAATTTTCAACGCGTTCAACAGTTGCTTTTATCAATTCAGACATCCTCCCCCCGCGTACGATTCCGTCTCGCTCGCACAACACATTTGGCAAAATTGTAAAAAGCGACAGACTTATACCATACCTACACGGCTCTCACACATACACGCATTATATAACTACGGAACATGTAGTATCTATATCGATAGTGAATGTGTATGGGATAACGTGTATGGAGTATGGCAGACATTACCGTGTGTACATACATGTTCAGACGGTAATGACTGTGCCCATATTGCCAGTCTTTGTGTAGTTTGCAAGACATGTTATTATTAATTTTGTTTATATTAATAAACACGTTTTTCCTAGAGTTTAAGGTTTAAGAGAACTTCAAGTTCTTCGTCAAAATATTCAGACTGGCATTTCCATACAAAGCGTACACTTGTCTCGCCTTTCTTTGTGCTCTACCGTAGGTACGAGAGTTTTCCCTGCAAGCAATAAAAGGGGAGAGATAGTTTATGAGCCGAATGGGGTGTTTTCAAAACAAGGGAAAGTATTACGTGTTCGTCGTTTACTTAAAAAGTTTATAATGAAACGTAAATGAAACAAAGAAAATTATGATTCATATTAAATGTGTTCAGGGAACGGTTCGCCGAGGTTGTTTCTTTTTAATTGATGATGAAACCGTGTGGTGGTCATCATAGGTGGTGCTCATTGGCGCCTCGCAGAAATAGAAAGCAGTGACACATCGGGAAGACGACGCCGACGCGACGGTCCTGACGCTCCGCTGCCGCCGGCGCCGGCGGCGCCGCGCCCCGCCGGGAATCAGGACACCTCACTTACTTCCAAACAAAATTAGCCCTCTATATCCAGCTCAATGTCCACAATTCCGAACATACTAACTTATTGGGTCGCAAGTTTTTCCTTGACTTGACCTTATTTTCGCGGATTCTGCAAAAGTGTTTTAGCCGGTAAACCACGTTCACTGAGAGTGCGCTTCGCAGTCCAAGCTGTGGGCGGATGGCTTGTATATTTATAATAATAAAAGCATCAAAAAATAATTATGTGACATCAAATCATTTCCAGTTTCGAACGAGTTTTTGGAATTTAAGAACGTGAGCAATATTGATTGACATTAAATTTATGACGACATTTATTAAGATAGGTTTTATTTAACAATAGCAAGTAGGCGATAGTCTTAACTTTAAAGGTAATTTATTTAAAAAAAACACATCAAAACGTTGATTGTTTACACTATTATGGATACAGGCAATTAAACGTCATTATCAGGTTGACTGTTAAGGCAGTTTGTGACGGCACTTGTCCAACGCCGAAAATTGGTCCGCCATTCATTAATTTCGAAGAATGGTACAATATGTGACGCAAATGGTACTTTAAATAGACACATAATATTGCTATTTAATTAGCTGCTGTGGTTCTTGACGGTTTAAACATCTACAAGGTACATGTGTTGTGTCGTGGCTCGACTATTGAGGTTACTGTAATGTTTCTTAAAGTGAATACGATAATACGAAATTGATAATGAATAGGTACCTGGAGTGTGTATGTGTTCGGTTGCATGTATTACATTTTGTTATCATTTTACGAGTTAAAAATGTGCTGATAGAAACTTTGTCTTGAGTAACACCATAGTAATAAACAGCTTAATATTGTTCAAGTTCGTTAATGTCTTAACATCTTCGGCGCCAAGTGTATAATGTAAGATATAGGTACATTGAATCCATATGTATACACAATAGTAAAGAGTGTTTAATCTAATTACCTGTGGCATTATTTTCGTGCTGTACTTGATGTAAAACGAGTTTCCCTTGATGCAGCATGTCACGGATTTCTTAAATTTCATATTCATTAAAACTGTTGGGTACATGCGTAATTAAATCACTGTTTACACTTCACACACGCGTCTTTATTAAACAAATGTCCACTTTATTCTGTCGCTAAGAGTCGATTAAACGTTTTGGCAGAATCAGCATAAAACATTTATACGACCGACATTTCTTGCTTTATTTAAATTTTAGCAGTTATGCAATTAAAACTAGTACATATGTGCATCAGAACTATTTTATCTTCATTAGAGACAAGTATTCAGTCAAGTTGCCATAGCAGAAGTGAACTTTGTCCGAATAGACGCAATAGTTAGCTGAGATCAGCATAATCTAATTTTGTTATAAATTGTCAGCTCTATTTACTAGATAATGCCCTATTCGCTGAGACTAATAACAACCGCTATGTTTTTATTACGCGATATTTAGTATTCGCTCCTTTTAAATCGTAAAAACAGAATTGTAATAGATATCTTTTTCTACGAGTAATTAACCTGTAATAAAATTATTTATTATTAAGTTCAATGAACCGCCCATATACGCGTATATGGTCAACTGTTATTTGATTCATTGCCTATACTGAAATATTGTTTAGATTTTAATCATGTTCACAATATACGAATTTGTTTGAGGTTCGCCCCCACGCCCGGTCATTGCACCTGGGGCATAATGCCTTCTAACCTTTCCAAGCCACCACTGCGTTTCCTTGCCTTTAGTCAGGTAAGTTTGACACAAATAAAAGTATGCAATGTTAGCATGTTATTACTGTCATTAGAATGTTGGTATTGCACGAAGACGAACCAAATTGACGTGGGTGAAGCATTAATGATCTACGAACAACGAGACGATTCAGCGAAAGTGTGGTAAACACTTTCTAGGAAACCAAATTTGCTGCAAATGCAATTAGAGCTTCTTGTTTTTTTTGTTCCAATCAGAACTTTCCTCTTGGTAGTTTTGTAAATACACTTCGTTGGCTAGATATTCGTTTTATCACGTTTCGTCTTTGTTTAACGTTCGTTATATATGCAAAACAATGTAAGCTGCATAATCGGTACAACCTTTTTCCAAATGATGGTAACCACCTTGAAGACATTGGCGCAAACAAACCCTTTCTCCAAATTTGCATTGAAGTTGCAATTTTTGTTGTGAACTTTGACCGAAGCAATTAACGTATGTTAATGAAGTCTTTAATGTAATACCGAAAGCTTGTGATGTTTGTTGGACACTGTAACGTGTTGCGGATTATAATTATGTATTTCATGGTGATTACTTGATTAGGTACAGGCGCACTTTGCACGCGCTTGGAGCGTTTTTGCTGTGTCTACATTGAGTCACGTTGCTGTTGAGATGCAGAATTTAAGACCTGTATTATAAAAATTAAGAATAGTGCATGATTTATTTGAACCATCACAGTTTTTTGCTAAATAATACAGACTTTAACTATTCAATACCAGTTTTTACTGTTTATTTAAAAAAGCTCCCGAAATATGAACGTTGGACAGAAATTTCGGATATGATCAAATTAGCCCTGCATTATTTATTCTTTAAGATTTTTAACAACTTTTCGTAAACTTTAGCCTTTTTAACTTCCTAAAAAGTAATCAAAATCATTCATCTATAGCAATGCACACCACACATCAAAAAAACTAAATCGCTTTTACTCACTACTCTTCCAAGCGTCAGCACTTATTTGCCTACAATTGATTCGTTAGCATCTCTACAAAAATTGGTTGAAACATTTACTTAAAGCAAATAACAACGCAACACACATGTACGAGTACACCATTACCGACTGTGTAGGTGTAATTGGATATTAATACATTTGAGACCCAAAGACGCGTGAGAAACTGCACAAAAGATCGCTCTGAGGTAATCAAAGGTCGAAATAGAACAGATATAATTACGACAGTGTTTATATATTGAATTACAAATTGCTAGGATATGTTGTTTGTATCATTGAAGCTAATTATTGTGGTGATCGTGGGAGTTTTTTGCTTTTGTGATTGATGTGTAGTTTTCGAAAAAATGGCGTCTGTATTTTGTTAATTGTGTACAAATGAATTGAGCGAAAATCATAAAAGAGCATAAGTCGGATCAATTTTCATTCTTAATTTGGTAAAATATGTTTGATTTGCTCATATTTTTTAAAATCTCTATGGCTGATGATAAATTTCTTTGACGATGAATGATACATAAAACGTTCCTACAGCACATGTATGTACATATAGACTTATATCCATACTGTATTCACAAGTATAAACGTTATAAAGCCGTTTGTTATTATCTCCAAAGCACGTGCCTTTTAATGTAAACAACTGATGGTGTTCAGTGTCGTAACGGGATGTGCTGACTGGGTGTAAGCACTCACCTCTATTCGTTTAGCTTATCGTGAAGACTTGCCTTTAAAAATGTATTTTATAGATAAACGTAAAAGCATTCTAAGGACGACTCCTAGGCTTATTTATACTGTTTTATATGTTCTTTACTCATTGCTATTGTTAAGCAACGTGCAGCATCGCCCCTATTTAGATGGGTGGCCAATCGTGGCATTTCTATCTGAGCGCTCCCGTGCTTCGGAGGGCACGTTAAATAGTCGTACCTGGTTGGTTCAATCGTTAGACCTTAAGACCTTGAGGCAGTCTAAGAACTCCGACACCAGGGTTGGCTATACTAACCTAGACAAACTTAGTTTTTTTTATAAGGTAACAACGACAGGTTAAGCTTGTCCACTGTGCACGGCAAAATATAAGAGCCATCCATTTAACATTTTTAGAAATTAGTTGTTGAATAGCACTTAACAAAATCAAAAATTTTACACAACTCACCTTAATAATTTCATTCTTGTTTAGATAATACATACTTATATACTGATAAGTGCATTCCTGCACTTGTGACTCAGAATACGTTTAACTTTTTAACAAATTTCCGGAAAATGTGCGTAATTGAACAGGAAGGAAACAAAAAATAATGCAGAAATACCGAAGAGAAAGTCATTTTGGTGTATGACTATTGAGATGAGTTTTAAGAGTGAAGTGAGTGAAGTTCAGTTTTATAGTTATAGATAATCGCTAGTTATAAGTGTTATAACTTTTCCATGACAACAAGCGCCTACTTACAATATGAACGTGTCAATCATAACGTTTATTTTTCGATCGAATTTATATCTTTTCAAGGCTTACAAACAATTAATATTATCAGTTTCAATTCCATTAATTAATCATGTAATTCTTAGTATTTGATTTGTTTCATACCTATTATAAAAGACAAGCTGTCTGGAAAACTTCATACATTTTTATTACGTTGTGCCACAGATTAAGTGGCAGTTACTTAGCCCCTCTACCATGTCGTAATACAGGTGTAGGCAGTATTGAATATCACTAATTTTAAATGTCAGCTTTTCGGCAAAAGGAACAAAATTGGCATTTAATTAATTTGGCCCATGCGTTTTGTTTCACTTAATCGCCTTTTTTTGATGAAAATAATTTCGATAATAGGCACTATTCTATTATATTTAATACTAGCTAATACATCCAAAACTAGGAAACATTTTCAAATAAAAAGAGAACTACTTAAGTATTTCGTTCACATTACTGCGAGATACATGGCGCTTATATTTCTTTTGTATTCGTGTGAGGCATATTGAATCCCAAGGGTTATTAAATGTCGCGGGCGGAGTCACGTTTAAATCAACTTGATATCGGTTTCAAATTATACGCTTTGAATGCCGCTAAATATCACTAATATTATATTAAATGACCTACGATAAATTTACATTTTATGACTTACACGTGCACTTAAATTAATTTATATTAAATGTAAAGTGTCGTAAAGTACCAACCAATAACCTTAGGCTTTCATGTACAATTAATTCCACCTCAAACCATTACGTAACGGTGGGTATTTTAATAACGTTATAATGGTGATATTAACGGCACCTGTTCGAGAACAATGTAAGTGAAATATTAAATATTTAAGTAATACTAAAATTAGGACATGTTATAGAATCATAAGAACATACAGTAAAATCGTAGAAGGTCAAAATGAAGCGAGGAAGCGGAAAAAACTAAAATCTGAAATCAAAAGCATCACCACCAATTATTTTTTTGTGTGAAAATCTGCATGCGGTTCACAGTATACTAACCAGTTTAAACAGTATAAGTCTTAAAGTTTCGGAAAAAGTGCCTGTGACATACGGATGGACAGACAGACAGACAGACATGACGAATCTATAAGGATTTCGTTTTTGGCTACGGAACACTGAAAACATGTATAAGATGGGAATAAGTATAACCTGTACCGGTACCCGAAAAGCAATGCTCTCTAGAGCTATGGCAAGAGCCATGGTCATCCTAACTATCATGTCCTCCACAAGTTAATTTTTACTTTTTGTCAATTCAATAGTCGGCTGCCGTTCTTACATATTAGCAAAAATGTTTTTCCGGCAATAAAATGTCAAGTTATTTAAGAAGTCTAATATACCGCACTTAGACAATATTCTTATCTTACTTAAGTTAAGAGCTTTAAGTTAAGTTTAAGAGGAGCTTAAACTAATTAGGGAATATTTAATCCTTATTGTCTTAAACTGAAGGGATATTCCCTTATCATCTCTTTATTGGGACAAAGGTTTTCTCAACTGTATTACTATTGTCATATCAGTAATGCAGTTAACAACACACAAAAGATTTTCTGTACAATAATCTATAACCAGTTCCCACGGATAAGGTGATGTGAAACGAATAATATTAAAAATCAGCCTGCCATAATGAGAAACATCTTTTCAAAATAACTGTCTCATTTACTAGTACATTTTATTTTCTAATGTTTTTCTGTACAGATATTTTTAGTGAGATGAGAAGCTTTTGACCAGCGGTAGGTCATTACAGTATTATAGAATAACGATACATAGAACATCGATAGAATCTGCTCAACTATGTCAGAGAGAGTTCACCCGCGACCACGAGAGGTGCAATCCCCTCGAAACGTCGGGAAATAAAAAGTAAGTTATTACTTGCTTTATTAACTTTCCAACGCGAAAAAACCCGTGTCCCGAAAAAATCGTGTAAATTTAAAAAAGACTATGTCAGAGAGTCAGAGGCCTTTAGGCGGTCTCAAAACAACACCTGGTTAGCCACTATTAACCTATTCAATAAGAATGAACGTCACCGTCTCGCCTTCGAAACAATTTGTCTAATCGTATCAATTTGAATGCAAACACCGTCTCGTTATGTAATTGAGGTTTGAAAAGGATGTAGCTAGCTGCTATATGTAATTATTGGTCACTAGGTATTCCCCACTAACACTCACACACGGCAAAACCTGCAAGAAACATTAGTAGTTTAGTCTTGCAACTTTCATAGGTATATTTTTACAAGCGAAAATTGAAGTTATAATCTCCGGAGGTTATGAAAATTATAAAAAAGTAGCTGTTAAAACTCCGTCATAATTATGTAACGAACCGCACGATTCCTAACCGCTCGTGTTCTTCTTCTTCATCGAGTGGATGGTCATTCTGGTGGAGTTATTGAGCGGCCAAAGGCCTCTGACATGGCTCATGTAACGACTACTATCCGTAGAAAGTAACGGGACCGACGGCTTAACGTGCCCTCCGAAGCACGGAATCATCTTACTTTTCGGGCAATCAGGTGATTCAGCCTGCAACCAACGCCCTAACCAAACTGAGGACAGTCTCACAAAGAGATTTTTGTCCCCACCGGGATCGAACCCGGAACCTCCGGATCGTGAGCCGAGCGCTCATACCACAAGACCACGGAGGTTGTTAATAACGTCCAATGCTCTATTCAAAATGCTCAGCTTCGGAGTTTTAAAACGTTAACGTACATCAGCGCTTTTTGACATATCTACGTTAAAAAGCACTCTAAGTAACGTAACTTAATTTGATAATTGTTACCGTTATTGTCAAGTCATAACTTGTCTAAATATCAAACGTTGTTCCGTATCATAATAAGTCTATTATTATAGGTGTGTTCTATTAGTAAATACGAACGAGATTAAACGAAAACAAATGGTATATTTCCACGGTACTGTACGGCTGATAATGAACACACATGTATGTAGATGTGTGCTCGCCACCTATCTGTACACCTTGTTTATGTTACACCTAACATTTAAATAGTGTTGTATTAAAATGTATTTTGAAAATATTTTGATGTAATTATTTCAGGTGATGTCGATACAATGTGTGTTTAATATTCGAGCTGCGTAGCATAACACTTGGTGCGTAGAATTGGTAGTATGATTGTCAAGATATGTATTATATGTTTATCGAGAATTAAATTGATTTTATTTGGGATTTGAATATGTAGGCTTCCCAATTCATTAATTATATTGAAATATATCAAATATAGACGTGATATATTGATGTCTGTGTTTTTTGTAATTTTATTTATTTGAGGATAGTACATTATGTAACTTACAGGATGTAATGTTTCAAAATGTAAAGATAGCCTCATTGTTCTTTTTCAAAACATATACATTTTTTCAGTGCACTCAGTGGAGTTTATGTGTTTTAGTTCACCGAGTAAAGTTAAGTAAGTTCGAGTAGGTATTAGTGGCCAACCTCGGTGTCGGAGTTTTTAGACCGCCTAAAGACCTCCGACATGGTCTGACGATTGCAACAACCGGGATCGACAATTTTCACGCCTTGTGAAGCACGCTAGCGCTCAAATAGAAATGCCACTATCGGCCATCCATCCAATCAGGGTTCGGGCTGCACGTTGCTGCAGTGTTGCCACATTAAATACTTAAATCTTAAATTACAAAGACATCGATTATTTACACACATTTTTCGAAATACAGTCTAATCGTGAAGCTATTGATCACAGAACGGATAATACGAAAAACATGAATCATTTTCCCAGAGCTGTCTCAAGTGGGCGAAACGTTTAAAGCTTCACATCACCTACAGATTGTTTCCGATTATTCAATGTCATTTTAACTAGGAGAAAAGACCAACAGTGCCTCGCGAGTTTACCCACCCAATTGTACCCGTATTCGTGGTTATTTTGAATTGAAAATTATCATTACCTTTTTCATCTTTTCTACATACAAAATGAGGCGATCTTATAGAGAAAGAATTTTGCAAATTCTACTGGTTATTCTAGAGAAACGTTCACATATAAATCCTGAAGCTATACATATAATTATGAATAGATAATTAAAGCTAGTTCATTCTATAGAGGGCTTTACGAGTATGGATTGATGGCTCTACCTTTGGCACCTAATACGGACATATTTATTTATTTTTGGATTCGTGAGGCTTTATCTATACTAATATTATAAAGAGGTAAAAATTTTAAGTTTGTTTGTTTGTATGTTCGAGGTAATCTCAGGAATTATCAATCCGATTTGAATAATTCTTTTTGTAATAGATAGCCACATTCAACGGGAAGGTTATAGGCTATTTTTCATCCCGAAATTCTCACGGGAACGGGTACAACGCGGGTAAAACCGCGGGGCGCTGCTAGTTATTAATATCTTTGTCGTAATCCGTTTCGTCTTTTGTGCAAGTTTCAACAAGTTCACACAGTCTTGTTTATCTGAATTATAACAACTACTAATTGCTTAATTCGTCTTTTATCTATTACTTATTCAATCTATATCGGTGATGTAAATACATTATTAACAGATAATCAGATTATTTCAGTGTCACGAATTCAATCTGGTTTATTAATGTATTGGACGTTTATTGATAGTTCTGTTACGTATTACTTATGCTACCTTAAAAATGGAAGCTAATTTAAAAGAAAATTATGTGTAGGTTATTTTTGTCATCAAATGCAAGCACATATGTATATTGCAATGTACAGAGAGAAGTCCAAGAGTCCAAACGAGAGTGGAGGCCGCAAGAACAGGACATCCCAATAGAGTAGACATAAGGTTATTTGTTTAAGTTTAGTGCCGGCCCACATGAGCTGGCTAAATTACAATATTATGGTTTTATTGTTGCTCTTTCATTGACCACTTCCACTCGGTTTTTTGTTCCTCTTTTGATTTCGACTCTTGCGAGGTGGGTTTCGACTTTCGGCCCACGTGACATCGAAAATGATACCATTAATTCGACATTATGATTGACCTGTCCAACTTCGTTCAACACTCGAGTGTTACGATGAAGTGTGAATTCATCTACACATTCGCGGAATACATTATTAGTATTATGAATGAATGTGTAACACTATTATACTGGGTATTTGATAACGATTTGGATGATTTCTGTGATTCATTTGGTCATTTTTTTCCGTTAGCTGTTTCAGGTTCGTATTTCCACCTGTATTTAAACTGAACAATATATCATGGTTCTTATCGTGTCATAGTTGCGATAACAGAACAAAGTATGGATGCCGATGGAATTTATGTAGTTTTCCAAGTATCGATTACTATCTTGGAATTTATAGAAAAATGTTTGATATGAGTTATTTTCAATATGATGACAATATTGTTAGATTTCTATGGACTGATGCTTAGAATTCACACCCAGTAGTGTAAACTACTTTAAAATATTTATAAGTGCCTCTACTTACACCCTTCGCTGATAAGGATTTATTATAGGTAGTGTCTTTTGACGGGTATGTCTGATGATCGGTAAACGCTCCACCTAGCTACACTCTATTTTTTCATTCGAGTCTTAAAATGTGGACTAATGTTGTCAATTTTGCAGCCGAAGACGATTACCCTGAAAAGGAAAAAGGTTTAGAGATGGGTAAGAATGAAATAAAATCAGTAAACCTTTTTCCTCTTCAGGAGTAATCGTCTTCGGCTGCAAAATTGACAACATTAGTCCACATTTTAAGACTCGTAAGAAAAAAAAAAGTACAGATCATGTCGGTAACCTTAGCCGTTCTAAAACTCCACACAAAAGTTGTCCATTCATTGACCACAGCTTTATCTTTGTACACCTTATGATTCTTATGAAGCAGCATTGAGTATCCGCTTACTGACTGACTGAGATTCAAAGGAAATAAATCGAATGATTCCAAAGGCAACGCATATCACTACCGTACTTACAATATCTGGATACATCGCCTATCGCCTAATCAATATTTATGAAACCATAGTAGTAAAAGTTAATTAATATTACTTGAGTTTTATTGTATTGGATGCCAATGATGTCACCCGATGAATTATTATGTAGATTTCATAATTTATATCAAAACGTTTAGTTTTTTGATAGGTATAAGAAAATGCCATCGACCTGTTGGTTTTTAATGAGAATTGTTGTGGCGTGATTCATAACAAAAGATTTAATTTGTCTGAGCTCTGTCGAATAACATTTAATAGGATTAGTTATGTATGTAAATTAAATCTGTATATGAGCATGGTTTTCATATTATCAAACGAATTTAAATAAAATAGTTTTTAAGTTCTTTGCAGATTTTATTTCAAATATTTGTTAGAAAATTACAATCGGTACAATATGTATATCTAAGTATCTGTTTCTTGTTATTATTTCACGACTAGGGCCAAAAGATGTGGTCTTTCGTTTGGAACCCTTTTACGTTTGACTTTTTCCTAATTTGAGGATCGTCTTATAACGTAGATAACCGTAAATTAGCAAATTATACATTACTAGCTGCGCCCCGCGTTTTCACCCGTGTAGTACCCGTTCCCGCGGGCATTTCGGGATAAAATGTATCCCATGTGTTATTCTAATGTGTAACCTATATTACTGTAAAGTTTCATCCAAATCCATTCAACAGTTTTTGCGTGAAAGAGTAACTAACTTACATCCATACATCCATCCTCACAAACTTCGCATTTACATATATTATACACATGTATAATATTAGTAGGATAGGATTTTTCATACATATTTTGTTTCATTAAAATTCAAATCTAAACTATAGTCTTGCATTTAATAAAGATTTCCATCATCATACTACAAATGTTTCTCGGCGTCTATTCTATATTTAGTCCGGTTCATCTATTTCTAGTCCAAACATGGCCCGTTTATAAATTGGCATCCATTACCGTGTGAATCTATTTGGACAATACAACGATGAAAAAACTTAGTACCCATATACCGCCAACGCCTACGCACAATTAGGTTTAAAATATTATTTATTTATGCTGATTATGTTGAATTAAACTGTTATCTTTTGTATAATTCAATATTTAGCCCTGAACTTCACGAGGTCAGAAAAACGATATTACATTGTTGGTCCAGTAATGAGTCACCTTTTGGATTTTATTGTTTGTTTTTCAAGTATTTTTACATAATTTTGGTTTTAGAATATTTTGAATTTATTTGGAGCCGCGCCCCATGTTTTTACCCGCGTTGTACCCGTTCCCGCTGGAATTTTGAGATAAAATGTATCCCATATGTTATTCTGATGTATAACTTATATTATTGTAAAGTTTCATGCAAACCCGTCCAGTAGTTTTTGCGTGAAGGAGTAACAAACATCCATACATCGATCCTCACAAACTTTCGCATATAAAACACTAGCGACCCGCCCTCGCTTCGCTTCGGGTAATCAAGATTTCATGTAGGAAAATCGGGATAAAACATTGCGTGTCTCCCGCAGGAATATACACAATCAAAATTTCAAGTGGGAAATTGGGGATAAAATATTACATGTCTCGCGCGAGTATATATGTATACACAATCAAGATTTCATGTGAGGAAGAATTCGGGATAATACCTACATAGCACGTCTTCGTCGTTCGTAGTTCGTAGGTAGGTACATATATCCCCGCGCGCTTTGACCGCACGAAACAGTAAGTAGCCATAAGAGACCCGCCATCGAGCATTACTATTTTGTAAGCAGCGCCCCGCGGTTTTACCCGCGTTGTGGCCGTTCCCGTGGGAATTTCGGGAATTTTTTTACATAAAAACCTTCCTCTTGAATCACTCTACCTATTACAAAAAAACCGCATCAAAATCCGTTGCGTAATTTTAAAGATTTAAGCATACAGACAAACAGACACGAAACAGAGACGACTTTATTTTATACTATCTATACTAATATTATAAAGCTGAAGAGTTTGTTTTGTTTGTTTGTTTGTTTGTTTGTTTGTTTGTTTAAACGCGCTAATCTCAGAAACTACTGAACCGATTTGAATAATTCTTTTTGTAATAGATAGCCACATTCAACGGGAAGGTTATAGGCTACTTTTCATCCCGAAATTCCTACGGGAACGGGTACAACGCGGGTAAAACCGCGGGGCGCTGCTAGTGTAGTGATATTTCTCATCATAACTCTGAAACTAACTGTCCGATTTTATATCATCATATGAATATCATCAACTTAAAATTACACTCCTTTTTTAACTAATTAATTTTAACTTAAAACGGTTATTGTGTCTTAACTATAATAGTTAGACATATGCCCTCGCGAACTTATTTGTTCGCAATGATATGTACTTTGATTGTGTAGAACATTGTTTTTGTGTATCATCAATAGATTTAGTAGCGCACGCCAATAACCAATTTTTTTAGGCATGTTTTTCATACCTTGGGTTACATATACCCGCGTTGTGCCCGTTCCCGTGGGAATTTCGGAAATAAATATAGCTTATGTCACTCAGGGATAGTGTAGCTTTCGAATGGTGAAAGAATTTTTTAATTCGGTGCAGTAGTTTCAGAGCCTATTCGAAACAAACAAACAAACAAACAAAAAATCAAACCTTTCCTCTTTATAATATTAGTATAGAAGTATAGATAGCCTATGTGTTATTCTGATGTATAAGCTATAGCCTATGTGTTATTCTGATGTATAACCTACATTACTGTAGAGTTTCATCCAAATCCGTTCAGTAGTTTTTGCGTGAAAGAGTAACAAACATCCATACATCCATACATCCATACATACAAACTTTCGCATTTATAATATTAGTAGGATTTTTATCCCGAAATTCCCGCGGGAACGGGTACAAAGCGGGTTAAACCGCGGGGCGCAGCTAGTATTATATAGTCTATAGCCGCGCCCCGCGGTGTTACCCGCTTTGTTCCCGTTCCCTCGGGAATTTCGGGATAAAATATATCCCATGTGTTATTCTGATGTATAACCTACATTACTGTAGAGTTTCATCCAAATCCGTTCAGTAGTTTTTGCGTGAAAGAGTAACAAACATCCATACATCCATACATCCATACATCCATACATACAAACTTTCGCATTTATAATATTAGTAGGATAGTAGGATGTCACTCAGGGATAGTGTAGCTTTCGAATGGTGAAAGAATTTTTTAATTCGGTGCAGTAGTTTCAGAGCCTATTCGAAACAAACAAACAAACAAACAAACAAAAAATCAAACCTTTCCTCTTTATAATATTAGTATAGATAGCCTATGTGTTATTCTGATGTATAAGCTATAGCCTATGTGTTATTCTGATGTATAAGCTATATTGTGGTAAAGTTTCATTCAAATCCATTCAGTAGTTTTTACGTGAAAGAGTAACAAACATCCATACATCCATACTTACAAACTTTCGCCTTTATAATAGTAGTAGGATCTAATATTATTCTCGTGTCACGGGGTGCGTAATTGAACTCATCTGAAACGGCTCGACCGATTCTTATGAAATTTTGTGTACATATCGGTTAGGCCTGAGAATCGGCCAACATCTATTTTTATCCCGAAATTCCCGCGGGAACGGGTACAAAGCGGGTTAAACCGCGGGGCGCAGCTAGTATTATATAGTCTATAGCCGCACCCCGCGGTGTTACCCGCTTTGTTCCCGTTCCCGCGGGAATTTCGGGATAAAATATATCCCATGTGTTATTCTGATGTATAACCTACATTACTGTAGAGTTTCATCCAAATCCGTTCAGTAGTTTTTGCGTGAAAGAGTAACAAACATCCATACATCCATACATCCATACATACAAACTTTCGCATTTATAATATTAGTAGGATTTTTATCCCGAAATTCCCGCGGGAACGGGTACAAAGCGGGTTAAACCGCGGGGCGCAGCTAGTATTATATAGTCTATAGCCGCGCCCCGCGGTGTTACCCGCTTTGTTCCCGTTCCCGCGGGAATTTCGGGATAAAATATATCCCATGTGTTATTCTGATGTATAACCTACATTACTGTAGAGTTTCATCCAAATCCGTTCAGTAGTTTTTGCGTGAAAGAGTAACAAACATCCATACATCCATACATCCATACATCCATACATCCATACATACAAACTTTCGCATTTATAATATTAGTAGGATTAGTAGGATAAGTGAAAAGTCAGTCAACCCATGAAATGTTAAGCGTACGTAGAATTATTATCTATACTAATATTATAAAGCTGAAGAGTTTGTTTTGTTTGTTTGTTTGTTTGTTTGTTTGTTTGTTTGTTTGTTTGTTTAAACGCGCTAATCTCAGAAACTACTGAACCGATTTGAATAATTCTTTCACTGTTAGATAGTCTATTTATCGAGGAAGGCTATAGGCTACATTTTATCCCGAAATTCCCACGGGAACGGGCACAACGCGGGTAAAACCGCGGGGCGCTGCTAGTCATATATAAACATCTATGAAAGAAAATTAGAATTTGGAAATTGTCAAAGTAAAATATATCAATTGAGTGATGAACATCGGATTGAATAACTCATTGCAATTTTTAAGAAACGTGCAGCTCGGATGCTGCTTTGACCGGAGGCTAGTGGCATTTCCATCTACATATAATACTCGAGTTCTGTGTTGCGGAGGGCACGTTAAATTGTCTGTCCCGGTTGTTTCAACCGTTAGACCACGATGGAAGCCTTTAGGCGATCTAAAACCTAAAAACTCCGATACCACTTCTCTACTCGAACTTACTGTATCGTGAATAGTCAGTACTAGCAGCGCCCCGCGGTTTTACCCGCGTTGTACCCGTTCCCGTTGGAATTTCGGGATGAAAAATAGCCTATAACCTTCCCGTTGAATGTGGCTATCTATTACAAAAAGAATTATTCAAATCGGTTCAGTAGTTTCTGAGATTAGCGCGTTTAAACAAACAAACAAACAAACAAAACAAACTCTTCAGCTTTATAATATTAGTATAGATTTATTAAATTTCAGCTAAATTGAACCACCTTCCTCAGTCATTTCACCCATTAACACCTACCAATTAACTGTGTGATTTCTTATTTGGTTAACACATTCCATTGGCAATAACTTTGAATATAATGCTGTGGTTGATGTTTAGTGTTTACCTCAATGTGTGATGTTATGTTGTTGGTTTATAAGTCGGCGTGTGGTCTGAATCGGAACCAATCAATCATATTTCCAAGTATGTTACTTTAAGTGGTAGTACAAGTTAAGTGATAGAGCTCGTAATCTACAATTGCTTTTCTAATTTATTAAAAGCTTCTTCTTCTTATCGAGTGGATGGTCAACCTGACCAATCCTGGTGTCAGAGTTATTGAGCCGCCAAAGGCCTCTGACATGGCTCATGTAACGACTACTATC
Organism: Cyclophora punctaria; assembly: GCA_951394245.1. Classification (NCBI taxonomy): domain Eukaryota; kingdom Metazoa; phylum Arthropoda; class Insecta; order Lepidoptera; family Geometridae; genus Cyclophora; species Cyclophora punctaria. The sequence continues at coordinate 7,825,868 of OX596172.1, forward strand.
CGTAGAAAGTAACCGGGACCGACGGGTTAACGTGCCCTCCGAAGCACGGAATCATCTTACTTTTGGAGCAATCAGGTGATTCAGCCTGCAATGCCCTAACCAAATTGAGGACAGTCTCACAAAGTGATTTTTGTGAGATATCCCTACCGGGAATCGAACCCGGAACCTCCGGATCGGGAGCCGGGCGCTCAAGCCACAAGACCACGGAGGCTGTAAAAAAAATATGTTTAAAAGGTTATTTACTGATAGAGCAACGGTAGAGTTCTAACTAACTCTATCAATGTAAACTCTTCTTTAAAATCAGCGGAATTACTAACTGCCTTATTTATAACCGATATTTAACTTAAACAGTGATTTAAAGTGTTTTGTCTCTTTCGCTCTTTGGCAAATAGCTTAACCGCTGGGTTGTCCGTGTCAACTAGGACATGACATGAGCCATACCCTTAAATTGCCCTGTCAACTGAGACATGACATGGTAGCCACGGACGAAGTAGTCTTGTATTTTTGTTAAATACATCGGTCCTTGCTTGCTAATTGTTTGTTCGAACTATTCTAATAAGATCTGTGTAAAATTGTCTATGCAATGAATGCAAAACATTACTCTGTGGCATTTAAATATTGAACGAAAGAATATGTTGAAGTTGTCAATGTCGCGAAGTTTTGTTTGCGTCAGCTGCGGGTGACATTGTGACTTTTCATTTCAATAATTTTAATACTGTCGGTGGTTAGATTTACGTAGTGTTTTGTTATTTAATAAGTTAAATTCAGTGACTAATACATAGAAACAAAGGTTTCAGCGTTAAACACAAAATTTAGCCTTTTCTAAACCATATACATTTTGAAGTACATGTTGGTGTTTACTTTGCTCGGTGACTAATTTTAATCTCATTTTTTTTATATATTTTGGCTGTTTTATGATACCAAGTGCGATTAATATGTTAGATCAATGTAATCTCCAAACGGGATGGTAAAAACATGAAGCCTAACAGTGGTATTTGTGCATCAGTGATATGTTAAAAAAGTTGAGCGACGCCGACGGCTGCCATTTTGGCCCGCGCCGCCCGAGTTTTGCGCCGAATTAAATAGCTGTAAGTACATTATTTTGTATGGGCAGGTGTATGGTTTTATGTTTTATCCTAATCTATTTAAAATAAACATTGTAATTTAAAATAAAAAACCATATGTCATCGATTTAATTTTTGAGATATTATCGTCTAAACACAAGTCGCGCTTGAATTCGAGAGCTATATTTGTGTTCAGCGACTCGTAATTCTACACCGTAGTTGAATACTAATAAACAAAATACATAAATAAACAGCTTCATTCATACTTAATATAAAAAACATAACACTTATAGTGTTTTAGTTACAAATTGAGCCACAATTAATGTTTTTGTGAAACCCGAGCCGCGCGGGGCAACGGGGCGGTAACTACAATTCAAAACGGGACATAGTGATTAGCAACAAAATGGCGGCCGGGGCAACCGAGCGGGTATGTCGGAAAGGGACAAACCATTTGATAGCTATAGTGCTGTTAATAAGCGTTTATGAAAAAGGCCTTAAATACAACACGATCTAAATTAAACCCAATCGGAATGAGATCAATTTGCAATAGAATCATTTTAGGATACCGTAATGTCGGATTAGCATAATTTTGAATTCGTCATCGGGATTGATGATTCATGACATTTAGGCCCCGCTATCTTCAAACCCAGTACTGAAATCTGTAGCACCTTGCTCAGTGGCGCCCTCATTGAAACGCAAACTTATCTAAGACTTCTCTAACAAAGAACGGAAACGAGTTATAAATCGTTATGTCACCGTAATGTGCTATCAGTGTATTATCACAAGAGTACTGATTCACGTTTTGTTCAAGGTTCTTGGGAACCGAAAATGTTTGCATTGTTACTAATGCGGGTTTACTTGTTAATTCGACGGTTTTGTGTTAAATTATGTGGTTTTTGGGTAGATAGAGGCTATTGTTTGTTTGTACCAATTTTCTTATAGTTAAGGTACGAGGCTAGTTGTCGGATTAATAAGTACCTACTTAAGTTTGAGTTGGTTTGTGTTGTTGCTAACCCTGGTGTCAGTTTTAGACACAAAGGCTTCCTAAAGGCTCTCATGTCGTATAGAGGGAAGGGGCATGCAAGCAATAGAAAAAGATGAAGAAGTCTGCAACGTTTTCCCTGTCAAGAGCTTAGCTCTTAAGTTTAATGATGATGAAAGCTCCCTGTTAGAGTCTAAGTTAGAAATAACCGACCTATGAGCAGAAGTAGCATAACAGAAATAAAACGTAAATAATTTGAAAAAGACCATAACACTATGACTAAACATTTTATGGACATCCATCGTAATTCATCGCATACCTGAGTTTAGTACTCCGAGAACCAATATATATTTGTGAAAAATAGCATATTTTATTCTCCCTTCAAGCGTTATACAATAAATCTATTTTAATATCGGTATTTAGGACGTACCAACAGCGAGCCACTGTCTTCAGTGGACCATTGGAAATTCCTTTGGGATTCCAACTGTGGATGTTAATGGATTTTTACATTAAAATAGCACGGCTTAGATTTATTGTATAGTCGTTTATAGTAATGTGATATGTTTCAAAATATCTGAATTCTTCAAAGGTTTTTCCTTAGTTTATTTCTGGTTTGTTTGTATTCATAGTATTTAATTGCTGTTTTAGTAGTATATATTTTAATGGAATAATATTTAATTGTACAAGCGATTTGTAAAGTGGCTGTTATTTACCCCTCTGGCCACGTGGTCCTACTGCCTTTGTCCTACCGATCGGACCACATGAACTTTTTTTTCCGGTTGGTTCGATTAACTAATCGGACTATTGAATCTATCATTTTCGTAGACCCCGTGGTCCTACCAATCGAACCACGTGAACTTTGAATTTCCTGTTGGTTCGATTAACTAATCGGACTATAGAAACTTGCGTTTTCTTAGACCACATGGTCCTACTAATCGGACCACGCGTTCTAGACATGAGTAACGTGACTTGCATACTGCGTATTAGGTGACCTTCTTAAGAAATAATATAATAAAGACAATGTCAAATGTTAATGTCAATAGATATCTGTCACGGACATTATTCCTGCTTTTCTCAATTATTATTTCTTTATTGTTTGATTGAAAGATTTGTATTATCCATATTACTGTTTATCGTCTGGTCGGACAAAGCATGGATGCAGATAATGATGAACCAGAGTTATTATACATAAAACGCAAAGGTGGCTTGGTGTTGCTGTACAACGGATACCAATTTTACCGCAACAAGACGTACAGCAGCGGATCTATTCTTTGGGTGTGCAGAAAAAAAAAGGCTGAAAAATGTCGAGGGTCTATTACTATACACGTAAGTAATTTTTGCCCAACGTATCGTGTTAAATTTTTAGGGTTCCGTACATTAAATAAAAATTAAATCAGCACTGTCACATCTCTAGTATCTACATAATTACAATGTTATTACGAGATTTTTAATTTGAATTTAATTATTTTGTGGAGTTGTGACCCTTAATTAATTTGCAATAAATATTTTACTTGATTATATTGTCTTATGTAACATCTCATACTAATAAAGGATCCAATATCTGTACAATTGAAATATCTGTTAGTTAATTTATATCTTAAGAAAAAGAGTTCATGTGGTCCGATCGGTAGGACGAAGCGGAATTACAATTCCTTGTAATCCGATTAATCGAACTAATTGGAAAAAAAAGTTCATGTAGTCCGATCGGTAGGACGAAGCGGAATTACAAATCCTTGTAATCCGATTAATCGAACCAACCGGAAAAAAAAGTTCATGTGGTCCGATCGGTAGGACAAAGGCAGTAGGACCACGTGGCCAGAGGGTTATTTACATTAGAAAAACATGATGATAGAAGTTGTGATGTATTTTAAACTATTAGACGGACATAATCAGATGCGTCGGAAAAAGATATCAAATATCATATCATTGTTATTCATTCTTATTTTATATATACCATCCAATCTATACTAATATTATAAAGAGGTAAAATTTGTAAATTTGTTTGTTTGTATGTTCGAGCTAATCTGGGGAATTATCAGTCCGATTTGAATAATTCTTTTTGTAATAGTTAGCCGCATTCAATGGGAAGGTTATAGGCTATTTTTCATTCCGAAATTCCCATGGGAACGGGCACAACGCGAGTAAAACCGAGGGGCGCTGCTTGTAATATATATATTCATTTCTAATACTTTATTAGAATACGTCACACAAAGACCAAATCTCTTCCATGAATCAATATTTCATTCAAAAACACTCTTTCGAATGCATCATATTAAACCTAAAACTGTATCACCCAAGTTTACAAAACAACATTGTAACTTTTAATGTAAATGAGTCAGTCACCCACATGTAAGAAACGAGACTTTTATCCTCAAACAAACATAATCTTTGTTAGTTACAAGGTACGTCCAATAATCTTGCCTTTTAAGTTAGTAAGTACTGTTAAATACTGTTGTCGCCAACGCATATGCGCAGGCGCCGATTGAAACAACGGACCCTGTTTTCCTTTGTCTCAAATATTTAGACAATGTTGCTTTAAGTTACTGTTCGTATTTGTATTGAATATTATTTATATTGCATTGGATAGAACAATGCTCTGTTGTGTTGGTATAATTTATGGTTATATCTTTGGCTGCTTGTAGTTGGTGTGAAATGGAAATTGACTGAAGGAATTGGGACTATGTTTTATTGGTAAACTGATTGTATTGATTTTCATGTCATGATTTTCTATCTTAATAATCAATATATAATGCAGTAACTATGTTCTAACTAAAATAAAGAAATCCTAAAGTGATATTTGGTATAATACATGCGAGTCTTAAAATCATTGTAATTTTTATTATAATTCGTATATTACTTTCTCTACCATTTTAAAGCTACCGTCTATTGAATAATTGCTTTGTCCTCTACCAACAAACCGCCTGTTATAAATGTAATAGCAAGAAATCACGATTTCACATGCCACTGTTGGAGTGAAAAAAAAAACGTGACATGTGGAACAAAGCGTATGGAGTGTTTAAAAATATAACGCCTGAATGAAAAGTAACGCTGCATGCTCTACTTGTGTTTGCAGCTGAAATCAATGAGGTGTTCCATTATTTATTCATGATGTTATACGTTTTTGGGTCATTATTAGTAGAAGGGGTGTGTGCATCAGAGGTATAATATAATGAATAATGATTCTGGCCTTTGGCGGTCTTTAATCTTTATGCTTTACTAGCTGTGCCCCGCGGTTTCACTCGCAGCGCCCCCGTTCCCGTGGGAATTTTGAGATTTTTATTCCCTATAAACCTCACGGAGCCCGAGACCTTTCCAACGAATGCAAAACCAAGGAAATCGGTCCAGCCATTCACGCGTGATGCCTTGACCAAGGAAAACGGGTTTCATTTTTATACAGCGTGTTCATTTGAACGACGGACGTGTTTCACCCTATGATAAAACGTGATTTCACGTACCTAATAAAAATATTAATTTGAAAAAATAATCACGCATCGCCGAGAAAACCCTGACAAATGTTTTATGAAATAAATCCCAACTTATGGACACCCTAGTGGCGAAAGTAAGCGAATACCTAATCACATTTACGTGAGTGAACTTGGTAGGTATGAACCTTTTCCCTTCATACTTCAAACCTGGCTTAGGACTGGCAAAAACACCTAGGTACTAAACTAATAATAGGTATGTAGATATTAATCTGAAATTACGTAATTGAAACAGTTCGTTGGTATTTTTGGCGTATTAAAAAAATGGAATCATACCTATTTACAATAATTTCACATTTAAATTAATAATTTAGCTATTTACACATCCATACTACCTAAAGTAATCTTAAAATTTGTTCAAAATGAGCACCATCACGCAAAATAAGTACACAATTCTGCACGCTTTTGCATAGGTAGGTACCTACTAGTTTAACGCGATTCAAAACAAAACCATCACTCCTAATTTTCTCAAAAGCGGTTGTTATACGCACTTTTAGTTTTGAGTAATCTGTAGCGTACACTTGTCTTTTTATTTCACCCCACAAATAAAAGTCCATGAGGATCTGGGGAGCGAGCCGGCCACGGCACTGGCCCTCCGCGACCTATCACTAAAATGAGCATTTAGGTACTCACGTACTCGCACCTGATATTGCGCGGGCGCTCCATCGTGCTGGTGAAATAAGTTCGTGAGATCACTCAACGGCACATTGTCCAACATATCCTCTACCACACTATTCAAAATGTTTACATATGACGACATTATCACAGTAAACTTAACGCGAAAAGAGTTCAAACTGCAAACCGGAAGTAAATCGATGCGCAAGGGTCAGCGCTCACGCATAGACTAATTAGACAGCGGGGCGCGGGCGGGTGGCGCGGTGGCGGGCGGGTGGAGCGAGGACGAGCGGCGGGCGAGCGCGGCAGGGGTAGTAGCACAGATTACTAAATAGTTACTACGTAAGTAGTAGGCACTGACCTTGTCGGCATTGTCAAAGAGGCGCGCGGCACAACAAAACATCGCCACGTAATCAGCTGGCGCGTAGTAACAATTATTTCGTATTTTTGGGGATTTATTTCATAATATTGGTCAAAACCGAAGGTACTATTTTTATTACTTATTTGGAATGAGAATCGAATGCATATTCACCTCCTTCAATGCGTCCGTCGTCTAAATGAACTCCCTGTATATATAGATAATAAAACTTAATTACAACAATATTTCTTATATGTGATAAAGAAGAATTGATATTAACTATCCTTGTTCTCGATATGTTATAGATAGTGCCGACCTCTCTGCTATAACCCATTTTCAAAATATCCAAACTTCATTACTATAGACCTGGTTTTTTTTTCACTCCCTACAATAGTCCTAACTTCTCGGGGACATATCCGCGGACACGTTGTAGTAGTGTTTGTCGAGAGTGTCTTTCTTATACATTGAACATTTCCAAAAGGCCTTTACGAATTCGATCTGTATCCCCTCGCATGCCTCTCAAAAAGCCCGGGCTTGTTCCATGAGTCTAAGGAGTTCTATATGGTTAATTATTATTATTACCTCTTGTTAGTAGCCTACAGGACTGGCACTCATCGAGAAAAAAAGGTCTTTCAGGGTGGGAATCCGCTGTATAGTATAAATATACTAGGTACTTATACAACTTTTCCTTCCATTTCCCTTTGTGCGTGCGTTCAAATATAGATATGTAGTATACTTCCTCATTATCTGAAGATGAATCCAAGTTTTTCATCAATGTAGTATTCATAACGTTTTATTATATTTCTCATGAGTGTTCTGGTAGTTTTCACATTTCATTATGACCTATTATAATATTTTCTAACATGTGTTAATATAAGACCTTCCATTTCCTCATCAATGACAAAGAAATTCCAATTGAAAACAAGTTAATAAAATGTCCATGAGAAAATACATGAAATAAAACATACATATTCATAGTTCTATGTATTGAAACATTGATAAATAATATTGTATGTGCTATGTACTCTACATGTGCGGCACTGCCGCTATTATCAACTGAAATTGCGTTTATATATTCTATACAAACCATTTTATCGTCGTTTACACCGCATTTATAAAGCATTGTGTACATACAACTGGAATTGTCATGTAGTGTAGTAATAGCACGTGCCAACAGCTCTGTAAGTCGGTTAATGCCCACGCGCACAATGCGGACATGTCACTCTAGAAAATTGAATGAAGAGGCAACATGACACCGCTGATTTTACTCTCGTCTTGTGTGTACTTAACTTTATAGTACATGGTTCCGATTCACATAAAACTGAGGGTAGGTACGACGACTATTACCTCATCCGTCTGTGACCGAAAGAACTATAGCTGGTCGACTCATACACTATTAAGAAATCGGACGGTACTATAACAACATTTTCAGGAAAACTAGGGTCAGTGAAAAGGGTATTAACACTCAAAGTTCGATTCCTGAATGCTTTTCCCGAAATTATTTTCTTCGAAAAGGATACAAAAACTATAAAATAGTAATTTGTTATAAAGACATTTTCAAAACAGTACAACGAAAGTAAATTATACTCTTTTGCCAAATCTTGACAACTCTTTCAAAAACAAATATATTTTTCATTCCAAGTTTTTATGAACGTTTGTTCTGAATCCAACACTTTCAAATGAGCATCACCTTTGATCTCACAATTACTGTCAAAAATGTACGCGTCAATTAGTTTACTTAATCAATATTTATTACATTGCACATGGCGTAAGTCCGTCTATATCCGGTTTTATTTTGTTGATTGAGAGACAGTCTTTAACCAACGTTTCCTTCGCTTTTGCTCGCTAATCCGACAATTGGTTGATGGCCAAATTACGAGGCACACATTTTTATGATTTAATTTCAATTAACCACTTAGATCGTGATTTGAAGATGTCTGAAACTCTGTGAAGGTTGAAACATTAGTCACTTTATTGTAAAATTAGTTATCTTTCTTGCCTTTGATATTGCGGACAAATATTTAAAAATCTTATATTCATTTCTCTTATCTTCTAACACAAGCAAATACTCTAAACACGAAACTATAAAAAATGCAATCAAGGCACTCATACGAAACATTTATCTTTCGACTAAAATACTCTGGTATACAATCTTAAATCTCATCTCTCCGTCATTACATTGGAGACTAAATACTTAAAATTGCACGCTTGCCTAAATAATTACCATCATTTTGTAACCTTACCGACGCACAAATGTGAGCTTTATAACAGTCATTAATGAATATTACGCTCACAAATCTTCAAATTAATACTAGCAATTGAAATGTTTCATACTACGTCCCAGACATACTAATCCACACAGAAATAAATTCATTCAAATAATTAAACCTTTAATTAACCTAACTAATAGTTATGTGGTCCAACATTAGTTTCATTGACTAATGAATGCGAGTGGTCAACTAATGGCGAACTAACTAATTTATAATGTTTGTGAACCTTTAAATAAGATTGACACAATTTAGCTGAGACGCCACTTGACTCTGACCCGTGGATGTGCTAAGAACCCAATTAATGTATGACGCTTGATCATTGAGACCACACGCAAGGAAATGTGATGGTAATTACTTGCAAATCTAAGGGAAAGTTTCAACGGAGAAATTGAATTTGTAAACCGTATTACAAATAAGTTTCTTATTAGTGTTTGGATGCTGTTAAAAGATTGTACTTTATCTTTTTTCTAAATGTATTTTTTGGCATTTTCTTCCCATCAAAAATCAAACTAAAACTGCTAGAACGCAATACTGTCCGTTCTGTGTGAGATAGTGTTTAAACAAAAGTTAATAGATAAGTATAGCCGGGTCATTTTAGACAATTGAAATAAAGAAAATTCCGACAGAGCCAAATCTTCGTAGAGACCTTAGGTTTACCACAAGGAATAAAGTGTCAAAAGTCCCCATCAATCCCATGTGAGCTTCGGGACTTATTCGGGTCCCAAGGTCAAAATTTTAGGTTTTTTGGAATTTTCTCGAAAACGGTAAGTTTTATCGAAAAAGTACCTGAGAAAATAAAAAAGCTTATAAAATTCTCTATAACTTTAACTCTATCCACTTTTTCCATATTCCCAACCGTTATTGAACTACACGCTCCAGAAATGTAAAAATTAAGGACCTCGGGCAGGTAACTATGGAGCCTGCCCCAATGCTCAACAGTGACATGACCTATGTCATTTGAAAGGTCTTGAAGAGTTGTACAAGTTACTCCTAGACAGTTATATCGAATTCGATGGCCAACTCGGTGTTTTCGACCACCGAAGAATTACCACTGGAGGTGCTGTGGAGCCTGGACGGAATGCTCAACAGTGACATGACTTACGCATTTGAAAGCTCTTACAAGTCACTTTTTGATAGTTATGTCGAAATCGACGCCAAACTCGGTGTTTTCGACCACCGAAGAAAAAACACTAGGTGTATGTGCACTAATGTGCAGTTGACACTGATCGTATTGCTCAACAGTGACATGACTAATGTCATTTGAAAGCTCTCACAAGGCACTCCTTGACAGTTATATCGAAATCGACGGCCAACTCGGTGTTTTCGACCACCGAAGTATCGACACTGATCGTATTGCTCAACAGTGACATGACACATATCATTTGAAAGCTCATAAAGAGTTTTATAAGTCACTCTTTGATAGTTACATCGAAATCGCCGTCCAACTTAGTGTTTTCGACCACCGAAGAATGGAGTTGGGCTATGCTATACCGAAGTATCGGCGCTGATCCTAATGCTCAAAAGTGACATGACCTATGTCATTTGAAAGCTCTTGAAGAGTTGTACAAGTCACTCTTTGACACTTATATCGAAATCGACCGCCAACGCGGTGTTTTCGACCATCGAAGATCGACACTAGGTGTATGTGCAGTTGGCCTTGATGGTATTGCTCAAAAGTTACATGACCTATGTCATTTGAAAGCCCCTGAAGAGTTGTTCAAGTCACTCCTTGACATTTATATCGAAATCGACCGCCAACGCGGTGTTTTCGACCATCGAAGAATCGATACTGGGTGTATGTGCAGTTGACCCTGATGGTATTGCTCAACAGTAACATAACTTATGTCATTTGAAAGCCCTTGAAGAGTTGTCCGAGTCACTCCTTGACATTTATATCGAAATCGACGGCTAACTCGGTGTTTTTGACCAAAAATAAAAAAATATATGTACACATTAGTTAATAAAGGACCTTGAGAAAATTCCATTCTTCGGTGGTCGAAAACACCGAGTTGGCGGTCGATTTCGATATAAATGTCAAGGAGTGACTTGGACAACTCTTCAGGGGCTTTCAAATGACATAAGTTATGTCACTGTTGAGCAATACCACCAAGGTCAACTGCACATACACCTAGTGTCGATCTTCGGTGGTCGAAAACACCGCGTTGGCGGTCGATTTCGATATAACTGTCAAAGAGTGACTCGTACAACTCTTCAAGAGCTTTCAAATGACATAGGTCATGTCACTGTTGAGCATTAGGATCAGGGTCGATACTTCGGTATAGCATTGCCCAACTCCATTCTTCCGTGGTCGAAAACACTAAGTTGGACGGCGATTTCGATATAGCTATCAAAGAGTGACTTATAAAACTCTTTATGAGCTTTCAAATGATATGTGTCATGCCACTGTTGAGCAATACGATCAGTGTCGATACTTCGGTGGTCGAAAACACCGAGTTGGCCGTCGATTTCAATATAACTGTCAAGGAGTGCCTTGTGAGAGCTTTCAAATGACATTAGTCATGTCACTGTTGAGCAATACGATCAGTGTCAACTGCACATTAGTGCACATACACCTAGTGTTTTTTCTTCGGTGGTCGAAAACACCGAGTTTGGCGTCGATTTCGACATAACTATCAAAAAGTGACTTGTAAGAGCTTTCAAATGCGTAAGTCATGTCACTGTTGAGCATTCCGTCCAGGCTCCACAGCACCTCCAGTGGTAATTCTTCGGTGGTCGAAAACACCGAGTTGGCCATCGAATTCGATATAACTGTCTAGGAGTAACTTGTACAACTCTTCAAGACCTTTCAAATGACATAGGTCATGTCACTGTTGAGCATTGGGGCAGGCTCCATAGTACCTGCCCGAGGTCCTTAATTTTTACATTTCTGGAGCGTGTAGTTCAATAACGGTTGGGAATATGGAAAAAGTGGATAGAGTTAAAGTTATAGAGAATTTTATAAGCTTTTTTATTTTCTCAGGTACTTTTTCGATAAAACTTACCGTTTTCGAGAAAAATCCAAAAAACCTATAATTTTGACATTGGGCCCCGAATAAGTCTCGAAGCTCACATGGGATTGATGGGGACTTTTGACACTTTATTCCTTGTGGTAAACCTAAGGTCTCTACGAAGATTTGGCTCTGTCGGAATTTTCTTTATTTGATCACTATTTTTATGTCTAAAATGACCCGGCTAGTACTAAAAATTGTAATTATTGCCGGCCCGATCCTTACAGTAGCTATGTTTTGTTGTATTCCTGATGGTCTAAAAACTCCGAAACTAATCTTTCGAGTTTAGTTTGTTATTATGAGTATTCTATTCTCGTGAATTGTCAACTTGGCTCTACTCATCTCCATTCATTAGTTGTAATAATATTATACTTAGATACATTTTCTTGAGCATGAGCCAAACAGATTTGAGTGTTATGTGGAAAATGCATTTTTCATTCAGATTTTTAAGACCCAATTTATTAGCATTTTCCTAAGAGTGATGATTCTTATGAGTTTACTGATTAATTTTATTTTTTTTGTTATATTTTTTTAAAGTTTTTGCTGATCTATGACTCGTTTAGTTCCAAATACAAAATTCAAATTCTACACACATTTCTTTGCAACAGTTAAACATTATAAAGGTTTTCCTACGATAGTTTTCAGGTTTCCCCAATATTTTATCATCACACAAGGTTGTCTTTATTGTATTATGAAATAGATATTGTCGTGCATTATGTATTATGTGGAAGCATAAGGAAGGAATTAACACAAATCAATTTCAAGTGTTACTTGCCTCTTGCCTTATCATTATTTTCGTACCAACTTGCTTATAAACGCACCGTCTCGTTCATATTCAAATAATATCGTCTGCACTTATGCATACAGAGTTTTTTACAATGTCAAGCAAATGTCGCGTCTTTGCGTATCCTTATTTTTATATTTCCGTTTAAATAAAAATCAAAAGGCTTTAATATTTAATCTGTTAGTTAAAATGGCCTTTCCTGTTATGTTTAGCAAAATGTCAAATTGTTGCAGAACTTACCCTCCCTAGGTCAAATAATGTAACATAATATAACAATGTTATATGGGTTCAATTGAATTACTACATAGTATAAAACAAAGGCGCTTTCCGCTGTCTGTCTGTCTGTCTCTATGCATGCTTAGATCTTTAAAACTACGCAACGGAATCTGACGCGGTATTTTTTATAGATAGAGTGATTCAAGAGGAAGGTTTATGAGTACAAAAATTTCCGAAATTCCCTCGGAAACGGGCACAACGCGGGTAAAACCGCGGGGTGCTGCTAGTACTCCTATGAAAAAGAAACATTGAGTGGTTTGTGTCCAAAACTGATGTTGAGAGTTATGTATGTGTGGTATTCATATAAAAACGTTAAGTGCTGTACCGTGTAGTTGTCATTGTAGTCGCTTAAGTACCTATTTTAAAATATTTACACCAAGTAATAAACTAAGTTAGTATTAAAATCAATGCCACATATTGTTTGAAAATGAAAACAAGACATTACATTGAAATATGTAAAATATGATAAACTATTCATTGTTTTGACATCCGATACGTTGCGAAGGCTGTGTTTTGCAGTTTATTATTAAATGCCAGTATTACATGAGACTTCTTGTTTGAGTCCTACGACGCGACGGTCGGACATACTGAGGTAAACTGAGGCGGAATGAGAGCTTCAGGGTGTACAGAAAGAGACCGAGGCATAAAATGAATATCATAATGGGTGAGTTTCACCCGTTTTCATGGTCATTTATCTGTAGAGGTCGTTTTTTTGTTTGTTTGAACGCACTTATTTCAAAAACTTCCTATGCTATTTGAATCATTCTTTTTGTAATGCATAGTCACATTCAACGGGAAGGTTATAGGCTCTTTTTCATCCCGGAATTCCCACGGGAACGGGCACAAAAAGGATAAAACCTTGGGGCGGTGCTCGTTTTAAAATCTATGTGAGGTAACAAGGTTTTTATGTAAATCTACTTTACATGACTTAAAAGCGCAGCGTGCATGCAATAGGATGAAACATCCCTTTGAGAAGCCTATGAGCATTATATTAATTATGCTTCGGCTTCACCTGCGTATATCATTCCTACGTGATGCGAACATAAGTTTCGCACGTTTCAACACTAAAAAAATTAGGCAATAAAAGCTGTGGTCACAATCGCGGCTTCGTTAATATGCATGAATTATCGTGTAATAATCGAAAATGGCTTAAATCATTTTCAACAAATGCGTTGTACGGTGAACACACTCACGACACAGCCTGCCTTTTGTCAATGTCTGAGAACATTATTGAGCTGTAAACCTAAGCAGTAAACCTCGTGAATACATTTAGGTAGAACAATTTGCTGTCAAAGTGCCTATAATAATAAGTTTAGGTGTTAGTTAGACGTTGTTCCGATGGCCTAGTTTGGGTTGAAATGCGGTATTGTTTACATTGTCTAAACAGTAGTCAACCATGACTACTGTTTACAGTTACAGATTGCTTGCATGGATGAGGAAGATAACTTGTTTCGTTCTTTATGTCCTTAGCAATGACTTTGTCAAGGTTAGGTTTAAATGGTAGTCGACTTAAGATTATGTGGAAAAGACTCAAATTTTAATACACACAAGTTATCCCGTAATAGTACGGTCTATTTTAATGTACGATCTTACTTTAAAAAAAAACCAAGTAGAAGTTTACGCAGCAAAGAAGAAAGGCGAAAAAAATAGAAAATAATCGAAAATACTGTGAGAATTAGACATAATTAAACTGTGATAACTCGCTTAACTGAGGAATGTGTGAAAAAAATTAACTGTATCGACCCGGATCAGGATTCGGCAAGCGAAAGCACATTGCACTTACCGCTACATAAGGCAATATACATAAATAATGAAAAAATTATAAAGCTTTATTGTCGCAAAGAAATAATGAATAATCCATGAAATTAATGAAATAATACGTGTAATAACTATCTCCTTCTTCATCGACATCTTCATAACTATAATACCTACTTTGAATTACTTTGAAGTATCTGAAAGTAAAAAACAAGCATGATATCGCTTAGAGGTCATGTCATTGTCCGTTTGAGCAACTTAACTAACTAATACAAACTGTTATCTAACGTTCGGAAAGTCTATAAATAAACAGAGCAGATTACATGAGTCACCAGTCGAAATAATATAAAAAGTCGTGACTGCTCCCTGAATCACCATTTTAAATAATAACATCGCAAACCTGTTAGGAAATAATATATGTGTACATTTAAAATCTATTTTATGACGTTACGTAATTATTGATGTTAATTTGATATAGGTATAGTAAATAAAAGATGGGGTCATCATTTAAATGATATTGTTTAACCGGATTTGTAAAGTCACGTTCGGCTTGATTTGTTACTACATTTTATTATATTAACACCGATGCAAAAGAGAGGTGATCATCTAATACTTCTATAGAGGTAAAATTTGTAAGTTTGTTTGTTTGTCTTTCAGAATTATCAGTCCGATTTGAATAATTCTTTTTGTAATGGATAGCCACATTCAACGGGAAGGTTATAGGCTATTTTTCATCCCAGAAATTCCCACGGGAACGGGTACAACGCGGGTAAAACCGCGGGGCGCTGCTAGTTTGAATATATTTTTGCATTAGAACAAATATTAAAAGACCAGCAAAGTGTTTCAGCACTATCAACTCTCCTATGTTAATATTTGTTTAATTTAGTGCTTATAAAATAACGCAGGTTATTTGTTGTATTTCGTTTTATGAATTCAACTATTGTTTTTCTTCTCAAACTTTGTAATGATCAACTACAGTAAGCAAGCGTGGAGATTACGCCTAATACTCTTAACTGTACTGATCATCAGTGAGCAGCTGAGCGGTCTTTACCCTGCGGTGGGAAATTGCAGTCTTACTTTTATTCAATTCGCGCTTAAACATGAATTTGTTGCCAAATAAAACAGACCACGCAGGTGGTGGCAGGACGAACTGGACCTGGACTAGAGGGAATGATATATTGATTCATGGCTTTAAATCCAGCAGAGTGGCGGGAATGGAGGGGAGAGGGCGGCGGAGGAGTAACAGTGAATTAAACAATATCAGCGCCCATAATCAGAGTGCTGCCTTAGTAGAGATTGAATGAGTGATTTTGACAAGTGATATATAAAAATTTACGTTAGTTAGATAAGTATCGATTTAATGGACGTGCTCACTGCCCAACTCATGCCCAAAGCCCAGTTCTTGCAAAAATAGAATGATGTCTAATCTAATCCAACCACGTAAGCAGTTAGTAAGTGGCAACTTGCGGAATATCGTTTACGAACGTCACAAAATCATTCACACCAATAAAATTAGCTCCGTGATACACTGTCGCATTATTTTCCCAGTAACTGTACCGTGGGTGGTTTTCGAAAATATTAACCGTACGCATAACACTCACTCAATGTTTACTTTAACGTGCTAAATTCAAATGTATGATTCACAATTTCTAAATCAAAGTTTTAGTAGTAAGCGTTTGATGTGACGACATGTTGGCTAAAATTTAGATTCCGAATCACGGTTTTGGGTGCGGCAGACGGTTGCATACGGACATCTATGTGTTTATATTCTTACATATGTAAGCAGTTGTATTTACATACCGTGATAATGACGTCACGCGTCATTGACCTGCCCTGCCTGTGTCTTGAGATAAGTGATTCAACATCAGATTTTGTCCTCTAATTCTATGTCTCTAATTCGCCAATTTCAAAGCCATTCATTTGAGCATCTAACGTTACAAAGTCGAAGTTATTTATACTACTTTTAGTATGAAGTGGAAGATTTTTCTGCTCAACAAAATGTTTGGGAGCTTAGCTCTTGTCGATGAAGTTCTTTCCATTTTTCTCTATCTTTATATACGTATACATACATATATAAAGTACATAATATAGAAAAAATTGTCTCTTTTGCTATTCGGAAAATAGCGTATGTCGAAAAGGGACAAATTTAATAGATCCTTAAGCTTTAACTTCCATTTACTTAATGGTTACAACATGAGTTGTGAACCATTAAAATTAAAATTTACATACATGAGTCATGGGTTTTTGTAGGCATTATCATTAATTATGTATGACGTATGATACAAGATTTTAATAAAGTATGTTACTTAACTTTATGTGTAACATATTGAGGTGGGGCAAGTTCAAATCGGTAGTTACAAGAAGAATATAAAACCAAGACATGTATAGGGCTAGTTAAGGTACCTTTTACCTTTAATGTTGAATATTTCTTGGGTGCCTTTCCACCTGAGCTGTGCTATGATACAATTATTTTTATTCAGTTGTGGCCCCAAAGAGGCTCTTTAAACGTACCACGCATTCGAAATCACATCAGCAGAGAACAATAGCCAATACGTCTCTATGCTAGCTTTTTCGTAGGAATTTTGCTATGTATTGATATGATTGGTAGTTTACCAAACGTAGCATAGCAGCATAGTTCTGGCGAAAACACACTCTCAAGCTTTCTTACATGATCGCTCAAATATAGGTTAACTAGCAGCACCCAGTGGTTTTATCCGCGTTGTGCTTGTTCCTGTTCGAATTTCAGTATGAAAAATAGCCTTCCCGTTAAATGTGGCAATTCATTACAAAAATAATTAATCAAATCGGAACGGTAGTTGCTGAGATTAGCACGTTCAAACAAACATACACACAAAAATTAAAACTTTTCAGTTTTATTACATTAGTATAGATTCCAGTTTCGGGTTATGATCGTCCATTTTGACTGAAGCTCGTCTCTAAATCTATCATCTAATATTCAAGAAGGTGCAGAACATATGAAAACGCTGTACCTAGACAGTTAATCTTTTATCAGAAATATTTTGTGTTGTGATTTGGGATCTCGGTACAATTATAAAACTTGGCGCGATATCAAAAAGAATTGTCAAATAATTTTCCGAGCTACAATGTTTTGTGTATTTTATTTAAGAAAAATCTCGTGGTACAAATCTATGAACGAAATATTACGTCCAGCCAGCTAGTTAAGAACATAACTATAAAATTATTACCACAGTTTTCATGAGAAAGAAACTCATTTAATCCGTTTGCTCTGAAAAATTGATGCAATCAATAAACTTGAACCAGTATATCCAAGAGCTGAACTAATTCATCAAGTTTATGATTTAACTTCTTAATTTTATTAAGTAATTGTTCATTTAATTAAATGTTAACTTCAACCACTAAGTATTAAACGTCAATTGTTTGTAATTTAACTTTAAGTAGTTTCAGTGAGAGCGCTTACTGTGTCGGGGATTGCGGGTTCGATTCCCGCCCAGAGTCAACAATATGTGAAGACATAGTTGTTGGCGACGACGTCTGTGTGTCAATTATATATTCTTATAAATTATTTGTGTATCTATGTGTAGCAGCATCAGTTAGTTAGATTCGATATTATAAGCTTAGAGCTTAGTCTAATTAGCCGTGTTATTTGTCGGGTATATTTATATCACCATTATCATCATCAGTCAATAGAAAAAAGTGTAACCTCGTAATGTCCTTTTGCCGGGCCTTCATCTCACCGAAGATATCGGTACGGTGATTACGGTGATCACGCTTAGGCATAATCACCTACTGCCACTTGGTGATTTCAAACCCGAGCCATATTTGAAAAGTAGAAAACATGTTTTCGCTCGGCTCAGGAATTGAATATGAAAAAAATATCTATCGACAAAGGACCAATTGTTTAAAATATCATCCGCAAACCACTTTAGCGTACACAAAAGCATAAACGGAACAATCTAATGCAACCGGCAATAAAAGCATGCAACGATTTGGAACAGTCGAAGTTATTTCGGTAAAACGCCTGGACTCATTCCAAAAACGTATATAAAATCGGAACCATTCGGTCACTTTTCTCAGTGAGTCAATGACATATGGGAAAAATCATCATCACACGGTAAAAGGCCTGGATATATCCGTTAGGAAGGAATTGATTCAGAGAATCGGTCCTATTTTCATCACGATTCAGATAATTTCAGAGTATGTTGGCGGAGTAGGAAAGTAAACTACGTGGGCATTATTAATGAGTTGTTCAGAAGAAGAAGAAATTAAGGAGAATTTTTTGGGGAAATGCTTAAAATTAGCTTAATTTCGGGCAATTGATGTGCACTTTAGAACGCCCTTGGGTACGTTTTTGAATCTCACGAATGTTATTGAGAATTGGGTACACTTGTCGATATTTTGCTGCTGACTCTTGCCGTCACTTTCAAAAAGGTCAAAGTATTAGTCGGTAATATACATTGAGAAAAGGCTTGTTATCTCACTGAAGATATGAAAACAATGAGGCAAGCACTTAAAATCACATGTTTTTTATTGTTTTCGTTAGTTACGAGTATTTGCTTCACGTCACTTTAAACGCACTATTAAAACCTTCCTTATCATTAACTACGTGACTTGTATTAGTTTTTCATGAAAATCAAACGATTAGCCGTGTCCTACTTTCATTCTAAAAATGTTCTAGCTGGATAAAAATGTGAGGCGAACACGCGAGACTATTATACTAACGTAAAATTATAATACTGATGTAAAATTATTAATTTGTTTTTAAAATGTTAACATTCTTCACATTACCTGAAGATGCTCGTACATAGTCCTTGATAGTTAATCTATGCACATTAGATCATCATACAGAACCTGTCCAATAACCTTTGAGTAGGTACTCGTACACAAATACACACGCTAATGAGATAAGCGGACGTTTTGCATGTGTATTCAAAGTATTTAACTCAGTCTTTGACATTTCTTAACAATAACATCCTAAAGACGCATTCCAAGACTTTTAACCTCATATTAATGTTTTTCTACAATCTTTTCCTTGTACCTGACTAATTATAATGCAAACGGCAACGTTTTACTTTAGCATCTTCGACAATTCTTTTGAGTAAGTTGTGCGTGATTAAATTTTTAATCATTCGAATTTAGGATGGTGAAATTAAAGCGTCAGACTAAACATTCTTGACGATCGGTTTGTATTAACTCTCGTCAGTTAAATTGTGTCTAGTTGATGTAACGGCGCCGGCGTGTGAAGAGTTTTGTTATCATAATATCGTATAAAAACATGTCTATCATTTTATAAAAATAACCACGTACTTTCAACTATTACTTGAGCAGTTTCAGATCAAGTTAGCACAGAGAGGCGTCACTTCTTTTGTACCCAATAGTATTTTCTAATAAACCAATTTGGCTGATTGAAGTGCCTGTTCTCTTATATGAAAATATTTTATGCTGTATATGAAACATATTTATATAGAGTACAAGTTAACGTGATGTAAAACAGCTACACAAGCGGCAGTTTCGTTCCGCCGTGATAAAGGGATTACGCCGTCACGCAACGCAACACTTGTAGTGTTCTTATTTTGTTACTATAGTGACGAAATGGTTAGGATCCTTAATGTTTGCCCACCTGATTGAAAAACCGCTCTCTGGCCACTGCGATGCTCTCGTTCCGTGGTGCATCCGTTTCTTCAACGCCGGGGTCGTCGTTCCGTGTAACGTCCTGTGATTTTTTAGGTGCGTCCCCGGGACCATCACTCGGCGGAGATGCCTTGGCCAAAGCTTCTGCCTGCGCAGGTGCCGTCCGTTGAGTATCCTCTTCAGCCACGGCTACCACTTTAGGCGTCACTCCGTTACCTTTACCACCACTCACACTGTTAGTCTTTTTCGTGACACCTTTTAGTCCTTTAAGTTTCTTCTTCTTGGGCTCCTTGGGCTTCTTCTGCGGCTTGCCTTCGGGGAAGCGTCCGCTGGCGCAACACTGCACGTTACCCATGTCTGTCCGCTCGCATGTCGCGTATCACTCGGTCGGCGGGAGTCGGCTCGATCGGTCGGTCGTTCGAAGCGCGTCGGCGTTGGCGCCGACTCGCGGAATGAGTGCGCCGCGAGAGTACGCGGAGTCACGACGCCCGCCCACTCGCACCGGTATTTTCGACAAACTTCGGAATCGCGCTGACCGCAAATTACGCGGATGGCGTGCGCGAAGGATCGCACCCGAAAGCCAAGCCGCGTGCCCGTACCGGCCGCGGTGGCGTCATCGCGCGCCTCGTCCCCCTCGCCGCAAGGTCAAGGCGTGCTCATTGTTCCCGCTGCCGCTTCTCTGGCAGCACTCGACTGCCGCTAGATGCTAGACGCGCGCCGCTCCACTCTGCTGCACACCGACTAGACGAGACCTCTCCCGCCGCCATCCAGTTATGGCGTCGGGCACGCGACCCTCGACACAACGGCTATCGATCACGCAATGTTTATGTTTGGCTGCCACGGGAACGGTCGCTTTGATGCCTGTTTAATGGTGTCACGGTATTTGCACCTCCGTGATAACAATGTGTTGGTGTTCAATTACGCTGATTATAATAAATAATTCACAAGAATGCCACAGTTTCATGCAACTAGTTCTTACTATACATTAAATAAGACTGATCGTGTACTCGCGTATTGTTTTGTTATCGGTGTAGCGCGGAGGCTGGTATCGCTCAAGGCACGTGTCTCCGGACGTAACTGTAGTAAATAAACAGTCGTAAGCGAGAACACAACGCTTTGCGGTTATGGTCAATAATGAATCGGCCGACGGACTAATGGGCTTGTTGCTATAAGGCCTGCGACCACTTACCTACCAAATAAGGAAATATAATGAATATTATTTCCTGTTGTTATTGTTATAATTATGACATTATGGGACGACACTGAGCCACAAAAGAGATATAAAATGATTCGTTCGTATTTATTTTGTAGTTGTTTAAAGTGAATTCAGTGAACTAACATTCCTACTAGGCTCCCTGAACCCTGCGAGGGCCAGATGTTGTGAAAGAGCTCAGATTTGGGACGTGTTCACTCAGACATGATGTGTCGCAATGCTCGGAGAATAAATAAATGCCGCAACGCTGAAACTGATGCATATCAACATCGGTTTCGGTTTACAGCTCTGATCCAATTGTGTCACTTATATTATAATATTAAATAATTTAAGGAAGTACTTTGTTTCGTACACTGTATTGTATTGTATTGTTGCAAGCGTATCATATTTAGGCAACTAAGTAATTTATGTTTCCCTGTATGTTTAATTTTATCATGGTTTTCCCACATACTGTTTGTTTACCCTTTGGGTACGGAATCCTAAAAATGGCCAAGAATCGTGTGTTGCACTACTAGAAGTCAATGAATTCATGAAATTCATTAGTTGTGTGACTTGTTGCCATTCAGTACAGAGTAGGTAAGTTGTGTGTTGTTGAGACCCAGTTTACCAGATCGGTGGCATAATAAAACATGGCTCGGCCTGGCGCCTGCCTGCTACTAAAATACACTCTCATTTTATTTATGGCTTCCGATAAACTTTGCTTTTGAAACTCAAATATGTGCCAATATTATACCGATTATGTACTTTTTGAAGGGGTAATAACTACCTACCTAAACCTTTATTTTTCAATGACGATAGAAACCATATTAAACTAAATTTCTTTATTCTACAGTTCTATCAGCATGTTTAATATTTTTGGTAATGTAATCCCTCCTTAAAAGGTTATAAAACTAATGTACGTGAATAATAAAATTTAAATATAATCTTTCATTAATTAAATTAATTGAAGTCTTAAAGGTAAGTAATTTTATAGCCACTGAATAACTTATAGCTAGCTAACGCTATCGACGATCTATTTTAACTCTGAGTAAACCGTCTCACATCACCAAAACAGTGGTAAACATCTTCTAATCTTTTAATACTCTAAACACTTCTCAAATTAAACTGCCCTTAATTCAAACAAAACTTTAACAAAGTAAAAATTGTACCCATGTTTATGAACGAATAAATAATTTGAAGTTGAAAAAAAAATTTACGGGATGAAACCCTCATATTTTTAGTAGCGTTTCATTACTCACTACTCAAAATCCATATAAATGGGTCCACTTACCGTATCTCCGTCACTTTCTTCCATAGCCATGGCGACTCCCTTATCCAGATGATGTTCAGCGTCGTCCAGTTCTCTGTCCAGCTCAGCGGACTCTATCTCCAGCTGAGGAGATGTTTGCAGCTCCTCGACCCCCGGAGACGTGAACTCGGGACCATGGTCCACTATGTGGCGAGCTGGCATCTTCACCACCAGAGGTCTAAAGTTGAGACGGCTTCCTAGAATTTAATTAGGATCTATGCTTAATAAAAGTAAAGTATTAGCCTGTAATGTCCCACTGCTGGCCAAAGGCCTCTCATCTCACTGAAGATATCAGTACTTTACTTTACTATGCTTAATAATACTTCTAGTTTTTCGCCTTTTCTAATACATCTTTCCGTGTTTACTAATAATAAAAACTAGCCTCGACCTACCCCACTCGCGCTGTGCCCGTTCCCATTGGATTTCGGGATGAAATAGCCTATAAACTTCTAGTTGAATATGGCTATACATTACAAAAATAATTATTCAAATCGGATTGATGGTTTCTGAGCTGGCGCATTCAAACCCAAAAACAAACTGTTCCGTTTTATTACATTAGTATAGATATAGTTACTGCACGGTATTATATAACGTATAATTTTCCCTACAAAACCGATGCATGATGAAGCAAATTAAACTTTTTTACGATACTTAGGTAATTATAATCTTCCCACGATACTTCATATACTTTAAAAAAGTAAACATACTTTTCATTCTGAAATGTTAACGGGAAAAGGGGGATTGCGGGTGAAATAGAACCGCGAAGTTTTTGGTATTCGGTATCTTTTATTTGTACTAAGTACATCCAATCGCAACTTGTTTGGTTTATCTTCATCATAATAAAATTATCATGACATTAATAATTCTACTTCGTATTACTCCACTACATTGTATAGAACAAAGTCGCTTTCCGCTGCCTGTCTGTCTGTCTGGTCTATGTATGCTTAGATCTTTAAAACTACTTAACGGATTTCGACGCGATTTTTTAATAGATAGAGTGATTCAAGAGGAAGGTTTATGTGTATAAAAAATCCCACGGGAACGGGCACAACGCTGGTAAAACCGCGGGGCGCTGCTAGCCTACTATAATACACATGTGCGTTCTCAATTGCATAGAATTGTAATGTTTCATAAATTATATATTTCACGATATCATTAAAAACCATTTAGATTACAGGCGTATAAATAAAAATTCTTAACCTTTAAGTCTGGCAGACATTGAAACTACATTAGCTAATATGAATTTAAACCATACGGCACTGTATTGAATGGTACATGTGTACATGAGTTACTAATTCTAATCTCTGCATTTACATAGCGTAGTGTGGGTAAACAAGTTGCGTAACGTAACGTTTTGACCTTGCTTCAGCCCGAAGAACACTGAAATACTATTGATGTCTGATCATATTCGTAGTATGAAAAAAATGGGTTAATAGCAAGGATACGGTACCTTTGTCATCTTTCTGAAGTTTCCTCATAGCGTCTCTCGCTACATACAGACTCTGAGTGACCACCGGTCTGATGCTGACTCTCTGCAAACCAGCTCCGGGCAGCATAGACGCTATCACCCTTTTAGGCTCTTCTCTCTCTGGACTGCTGTGATACCGCCCCAAACTTTCGTCTTGGTCAGCGTCGATATCAATCAGACATTCTTCAAATTGCTCAAAGTTCTCAAGGTCTGAGTCCAGCTCGTTCCTCGACCCGTGGGATTTTGGTCTGTAAAACGAATCAGAATTCCGTCTATAATCCAAATGTTTGGATTCGGGCGACGAATAACTGCGCATCACGTAGCCTCTTTGTGCTAATTGCGATGATTGGCAATCAGGGTCGTTCTGAGACGCCGGCGATGAGTAGCTTCTTGGCAAAAGGCTTCTGGCACTTGCACTCTGCATTTTTCTCTGTTGTTGCTGCGATCTCATCGAGATGAGGCTCCTCCCCCGGCCCGCCTGGCTCGTCGACGGCTCCTTGCGCCTCATTGCGCTAATTCAATTATCACTTTGAATATCTCGAACGTGTGAAACTGCATGGATCTGGCGGCGTACTGAATGAAGGAATAGTTTGATTCCCGCATGTAATGTTGGTCTGTGATCTATGCGTGTCCAGTCCTGTGATATCCAATATCGGTATCGGGTAACAAGGCCGGGTGCAACCAGATGATATATCATATGGTAAGCAACGGTGAGCACGACCGAGTTACAGACACTCCCGACTCTACATGCCAATTAGATGTAAAGTGCGCACCCACTCACTGATCTCTGTTGAGATTTAAAACTTAATATGAGTCTCACGGCTACATCATGATCATGATTCCAGACTAATTTAATCACTCGCACTGGCAAATGTAATCGTCATCACATCACACAACTATAAATCTTCGAGTGTGGGTAATAAATTATCTACCTAGGTACTTATCTCCAATAACGTTACCTATTTGTACTTTTCAAGCACTTATTGAGCGTAATTCACACACTGTTACTAAACAATCACTGTATAAATAAAGAGCACTTATCTCGTTATTGCTAGGTACACAGAACAGACTCGCAGGTGAAGGTAGGCAGAAATGATGGAGCTTTAAGGCCGAAATACGAAAATGTTTCGTACACTGTGGGCGGGCAACTTTCTCTTTACAAAACGTCACTTCGTATAGGACCACGTCTTGTCGATATTGGGCAACAACTGAGTTATTATTTCTATAATATTAATGGATTACACCTTACACTATTGAAGTTATCAAAGTACCAGTATGATTAATGACGGATTCACTCGTGTGTGAGCTAAGATTGATGTCCAATTACACAATCCTCTTGACATTGACTCTATAAACAACTCTTAAAGCTTTCATTGAATCTAACTAATTATTTCTATAAAAAGCTCTGTGTTATTCAGTCTCTTAAATGGCTTTAACAATTGGGAACAACATAGGAGTTAATTGACTGGTTATTTACGTTTTATTTGCCAAAATAATTGCCTTGAAGATGGAGACAGGTATTGATTAGTACTAACAAATCATCTTTTTATGACGTATTTGTGTATGTAGATAGACTAAGCACGGTCAGCGATCGTCCTCTCTTGTCTCAGTCGAATGTTGAAGGCAAAGTTTATGCGACGTTTTTAACGTATTACCTACATTGTGTTATAACGTTATTTAACCCAGTATTTACTATGGGATGCAAGAACATATAAAAAGTATAAAAAACCAAAGATAATTGCTTTGTCTTAATCAAGTTTCCTGTGCAATTTCGAGGGATAGAGTAACGACAAATATCAATATGGGTGTATGCGTGAAACAACTAAACAGACATCGTTACATAATACTCGCTTTGATATAAATATTGCTAGTTTGACTGAAGAAAGATATTTGTGTAACTATGAAAAATCTGTAAGCGGTTTCTGCTATTACAAGTTTATACGAGTAGTATAGTACTAGTCACGCCCCGCTGTGTTACCCGCATTGTACCCGTTCCCGCGGGAATTTCCAGATAAAAAATATCCCATGTGTTATTCTGATGTATAACCTATATTACCGTAAAGTTTCAACCAAATCCGTCCAGTACTTTTTTCGTGAAAGAGTAACAAACAAACATACATCCATCTTCACAAACTTTCGCATTTATAATATTAGGATAGTACTGTGAGAGTGAGTGAGTAAGTGATCACTCAGTCACTCAGATAGTAGTACCTGCGTAAAATATAACAAATGTCACTACTACAGACACTCCTACGCATTCACCCAATCCGGTAAAATATTATAAACTTGTATCTTACGAATTTGGTAAGGTTAGGTAAGATACTACGCTTCAATTTGTACTACACTCATAACAAAAACATGTTTCATGTCATTGTATATATTGTATATATATTGTACCTTAACCTATATTCCTTACTACATGGTCTGTTCAGAAAAATACCGCTGAATGGGAAACGTTTACTGGCACTTATTTAACATCAACACAGGAATAACAATTTTTACTATACAGTGTGTGCCATTATACAACGAGGTGTCAATATATCTTGTGTCAAAAGAAAACATGATATCTTGTATTTAATTATATTGGTTATTATCTATACTAATATTATAAAGCTGAAGAGTTTGTTTTGTTTGTTTGTTTGTTTGTTTGTTTGTTTAAACGCGCTAATCTCAGAAACTACTGAACCGATTTGAATAATTCCTTCACTGTTAGATAATCTATTTATCGAGGAAGGCTATAGGCTACATTTTATCCCGAAATTCCCACGGGAACGGGCACAACGCGGGTAAAACCGCGGGGCGCTGCTAGTATTCAAATAAGTATGGAAGCACTGAAGTAGTGAACATTGCGCTTTGTTAATAAATTATGCCTGATTGCTATCCAATAAAAAATTATTAGACCCCGATGTCCTACCGCTAGGCAAAAAACAATACATCTCACTGAAAATAGCAATACAGTGAGTTGGAATACAAATATATAACAACTAGCAGCGCCCCACGGTTTTACCCACCTTGTGCCCGTTTCCGTAGGAAAAATAGCCTATAACCTTCCCATTGAATGTGGCTATCCATTACAAAAATAATTAAGATATATAATTATTTTGTTTTTAAGATTAGCGCGTTCAACAAAGTAAAAAATCAACCTCTTCTTTATTATATATATTAGTATAGATGATTCCAAGTATCGTTATAATGTATTTTTGACTTTAAGACCTTAAAGGGCGTAAGTACTTTAATGTACTTATACAATTATCTACCATATGTGCAATCGGCGTCTTTCAAGCAATGATTAAAGTCCCAATGCGGTCCTTTTACGGGACACATTCAACAATTATACTGCCAATTTTGTAATTGGGTTAGCTGTTTGCAATAAATATTACTAAGAAGATAATCGGCTTCATAGATTTTGGTTCTTTACCCACGGATACAATTAACGTATCTAGTGTTGTCATGTTGTATATCTATGTTGCAAGTTATATCATCTTTGCCATCGCCTTTATTTTTTCTTCAAGTATTCTCTTCGTCAAAATTTAATTTGATACGTAGGTCTACATTATGTTTGCCTTGTCAATGCGTATTATATTAAGAACTAGCTGTGCCCTGCGGTTGCACCCGCATTTATTCCGTCACTGCTTACCTTTTAAACCTTCCCTGGACTTTCATGAATATTTCAAGACCAAAATTAGCCAAATCGGTTCAGCCGTTCTCGAGTTTTCAGCAGACTAACGAACAGCAATTCATTTTTATTATATAGGTAGAAGATTATCAGAAGGGAACTCTACGCAGAGCAGTAATGTCAATCGGCCCAATGGGCAGCTGTTTTCCCCTCCCTAGAGTCCTTGTCTGTCAATGTAATAATATCACTCAGCCCAAGTGCCAAAGGGCATACACGGGGTAGCCCCCCCCTTGATAGCTCGAAAGCTAAGATACACAACTTCATACACAATTACAACAAACACAATTTTCCACTGATACAAGTTTCTTAGTCTAGCTAGTCAGATCTATACATATTATAAAACAAAGACCCTAAAAGCTATTTTACTATTAATTGAAACGTACGTTAATGTCATTATTATTTGTTTAAACGGGATCTTACGTACGACGGAGGCTACTGTTGAGAATTCCTCAACACGTTTCGGTCACATTCGGTGACCTTCATCAGGTGGGTGAAGCGCTCGCGATAGCGTCTCTTCCCGCACCCTAAAAGCTATCTATGTAAATGATTTTCTCAAAAAATACCGAACGGATTTTCATGAAATTTTCACCAATATACTGTGTAATTCAAGAGGAAGGTTTGTAACTACTTCTTATGCCAAAAATAGATCGAATGGAATAGATACAATACGGGTAAACCCGCGGGGCACTGCTTATACTTTTAAAAACTTCTTAAGAAAACATTTATTTTCCGTTTGAAATACTTGCCTGACAATGATACGGTGACCACAAGAAGCTCATTTATTCGTCTATCAGTACAATGAAGCCAAGGTCTTCTGCGCCTTAAAACCCACACACTTTAAAAACATAAATAAACAACCAAGTACATTATTAGGTATTATTGTTATAACATTAAGTAACCCTTCACGTGTGGTTGTTTGTGAGTGACCAATTCAAAACTCTTCAATCGATTTTCACCAATTAACATAGCAATTCACGTAAATCTTGAAATTATTAGGGATACAAGATGGATCGCTGCTAATGCATTGTTAAAAGTTTCGATACTACGAGTACCTGTGTTTAATACTACATTTGTTTTGTTAGTCCATGATCAGTGCCATCTATGGATAATTCAATGGATCGAATCGATAGTACACTTATAATGTTAATAAGTAGTCGGTGCGGTAACTATTAGTTATAACGAATTCCGGTAGATGGAATTGTACTCGAAGTTGGTTGGAGAAATTATTCAGAATAAAAATGCAGGTACTAAGTTACTAATAATGTAACAGTCAGATATTGTACCAATCGTGCTTTTTCATATTTTATACTTACTCTTTGACATCCATAATTATTGAATTAATTTATAGTTTCCATTTTGTATATAAAATACGAACCTTGTTGCCTTATGGCTATGGCTAAATAAACAACCAAACTAAAATTATTAGATAGTTTTTACGTCAAAGAATCATTTTGCCTAAAAAAACACCTGGAATCAAGCTATGCTCTAGTTGGTGAGTCCAGTGCAGACTTCTCCATCTATTCCGGTTCACTGCTAGCTCCTTCTTTAATCTGGCTCATGTCATTGATTCTAGGCCTTCCCTTACCTTGCTTCCTTTCGACTCAATTCATACACCCAATACAACTTATATCGTACACAAAGAGACCTCAAACGCCCAAGAAGGTATCCATTTAAGAACGAAATCGATAAATTAATGTATAACATAAACCGGATCTTATCACGTAACTGATTCAGCTCACCTCGCGTGTCTCGGCCAATATTAATAATGTAAATGAAAGTTATCTAATGTTAACTGAGAATTAAGTGTGCAGTAACAACTAGAAACTTAAACCATCTGTCATGTTACGATGACACGGCTATAATTATTGTCTAACTAATAGATAGTTCTTCAAAGTCTTCAATTATCAACAAAGTATCAAGAATTTTCTTTATCAGTATAGTATGTTCCATGTACTTACTTATAATTATAGGTACTCGTAGAACATTCCAAGTTATTTGTGCAGTACTAGCAGCGCCCTTCGGTTTTACCCGTGTTGTGCCCGTTCCCGTAGTAATTTCGAGATGAAATGTATCCCATGTGTTATTCTGATTTATAACCTAAATTATTGTAAAGTTTCATTCAAATTCGTTTAGTAGTTTTTTCGTGAAAGAGTAACAAACATACATACATCCTCACAAACTTTCGCATTTATAATATAAGTAGGATTAAATCAGTTAGTTACTCCTACATTCCATAATACAAGTTTCGAGCTTAGTTTCAATATTCAATATTCAATATTCAAATCTTTATTACTTGTCTAAGTTTAGGCCTAATTTAAATAAATTACTTATGATTATGATTATTTCCACTCTTCGCCTCTCCATTACTGTTGTGACAACTTCTATAGTCCTTAAAATAACTATATCTGGTATAATTATAATACAATCTATAAACTCTCAAATAAAGGTCATTTAAATCAGCTATTATATAGACAAGGTCACCAAGTTTATTGTTTACAAACTCTCGTTGAAAAGTAGGTTTTCTTCTAGAATTTCCCAATCATTGGAACAGTGGGCGAAACGAGACAGTCACAAAGACATATTAGTACACCATTGACCTTATAAGTTTCCAATACAAATAGTCACCTCACCCATTTTGCAACAGAGTTTTATTAACTGTCTCTTAGCATGATACCGCTAAGTTGTAAGATTCATTCACGCATTAAAGGAGAAAATATGTATTTTTATACTTACTTACGTTTAGTGTGGGTTGAGCAATATCTCCATTACATTACCTCTATTATGTAAAATGTCTACTTATTGGAATTGCTAAGCAAATATGCCGCTCCCTGTTCACTTAGTTTATTTACTTATGGAAAAGAATTTCTAACTGAACTAGGACTTGCAGAATATGTTATTAGTTCAAACAGGGCTTAGTATTATGCAACTTGAATTCCTTAAACCGGATGCGCAGATTTCTGAGATTAGTGCGTTTAAACATACAAGTAAACAAGCTCTTTTTGGTGTTTCTGGGACTTTATGTGTTTATTTAGCAAATCAGAATATGACGTGTGTTTACCGTGATGTATTTGTGCTGTGTCTTCTTGGGAATTCTGATTATTTTACAACTAGCAGCGCCCCCGCGGTTTTACCCGCGTTGTGCCCGTTCCCGTGGGAATTCCGGTATAAAAAATAGCCTATAACCTTACCCTTGAACGTGGCTATCTATTTCAATAACAATTATTCAAATCAGACTGGAAGTTTCCGAGAATAGCGCGTTCAAACAAATAAAAACCAAACTATTCAGACTTATATATTAGTTCTAGCAGCGCCTCACGGTTTTATCGGCATTGTGCCCGTTCTCGTGGGAATTTCGGGAATTTTTATACATATAAACGTTCCTTTTGAATCACTCTATCTATTTCAAAAAACCATGTCTAAATCCGTTGCGTAGTTTTAAAGATCTACATAGGGACAGACAGACAGAGAGCTAAAAGCGACTTTGTTTTATACTATGTAGTGATAAATACGGAGTATTGATACGTCATAATAAGTTATGATACTTCTTAAACCAGTTATATTGAATCAATAATCCCAAAATAATTTTAAAAAGCTTTCCGTCTGCTCAGTTATGGAAATTAATATTTATGAAATCTTCATAGGAATAGATTATTAAAATAAATGAGATGTTACTTAACCTATCGGAGATGGGATATTTGGCAAATCCATCACTTTTCAAACGAATATCAGCTTTAAGTTTTGATATTCTTGGTTAAAGGTGAAAATTCATTAATCTACTACAAAATATAGTTAATAGAAATAACAATGGTCTCCATTTAATTATGTTATCAGGACAGTGTGGTTTACGTTTGATCCCTATCATAGATCTTTACTCATTAAGCGAGACTCTGTCAGTTTGCAATATTTTAAACCTCACAATAAATAAATAAAATAATCATTCAGTGCCACATTTACAAGGGAAATAAAATATCAACATACAAAATTACAACTGAAATAATGCAGTACTAGGAGACTTCCCAGCTGACGCTGTCAAATCACAAATCGATATTTTTCTAAAATCGATATCTGTGATAGACTACCAACATTAAAATCACATAAGTTGACTACTGCGTTGCTCTAAAAGTCGAGCCAGTAAAAAAAGGAGGTTATACGATTTGTTGTTACGTCACAACAATTTGCAATGCGAAATCTCATCGAATCAAAGTACGTTATACACTTGTAACTGGCATAGTGTAACGCCGCTAGCAGTTATACAACCGCGGTTGTGGCAGACGCTCGTACGCGCAGAGCGTGTCGCGGTTCGTGGCTTGGTTGCGCACGCGCAGGCAGACGCGCATCGTACACATTTTCACTTTTCCGTTGTGGTTGGTTAAGGGACGTTTTGTGGTTGCAAAGGATTTTGTTAAAGAATTCTGAAGGGTAAGTCGTTTTGTACGTTATTGGTTTTTGTGGTCGGTCGGTTTATGGTGATGCCTGTTTTATGGGAATGCTTGGTAGATTATAGATTGTAGTTTATTTTTAACTAGCAGCGGCTCGCGGTTTTACCCGCATTGTGCTCGTTCCCGTGGGAATTTTGGGATGAAAAATAGCCTATAACCTTCCCGTTGAATGTGGCTATCCATTGCAATAATAATTATCCAAATCGGGCTGTTGATTCCCACAAACAAACTTACAAATTTTACCTCTTAAATATAATATTAGTAATGGAATTGTTCTGTTGAAATGTGAATTAACTTAATGATATATTGAAGAAGATACAAGTTTGTATGTAATTATATTTTTCTCATAAAACAACAGTGTATAATGTAATTGCAAAAGGTTTGACCGCAGCGGTCGTACTCTCTGATCATATTTAATTATCTTAATCAAGATTTTCCTTAACGTCATAAATCTAGTGTATAATTGAGTAAAAACGTAATCTCATGTAAGATCCCATAACCCACCTTCAGTGAGTAAGAGGCCTTTGCGCAGAGCAAAGGCCTCTTACTCACTGAAGGTATCAGGGCAGGGTAGTGATCACCAAGCTTCCCTAATTAAGAATATTGTGGATAAAAGCAATTATTTATAATTAAATTAATTAGTAATAAAATATTTTTGATTTCCGTTTATACCCCGACTGCGGCGAGAATATGGTTTTTTAACTCCCGACGCAAAAAGGGGTATTCTATGTTGGACGTTAATATCTGTTTATGAGTGTATCTGTTCTGTCTGTGGCATCGTACTCAAACTGATTTCGATGCTGTTTTCTTTTTTAAAAGTCATTTCCTTTGAGGTGGTTCTTGGCTAGCTTATTTGGTAAAAATCAGACTAGCTGTTTTTGCGGGTTTATAAAATTTTAAACTGTACGTTTATTTATTACAAAGCGCTAATCTTTAGAATTATCCATCGAGAGGACAGTCATAGACTACGTTTTATATACGTTTTTCTACATTCCCACGGGAAGCACTACAACGTTCATAAAGACTAAGGGAGCTACTAATTTTAGAAAGGCTTTTTTAAACGTTATGTTGACAATCAAATGTAATGGTAGAACTTTACAATTCGAATTGGAACTACGTGTACGGATACACTTCGCTTTTATTTTACACTAGCAGCGCCCCGCGGTTTTACCCGCAATGTACCCGTTCCCGTAGAAATTTTGGGATCAAAAATAACCTATAACCTTCCCGTTGAATGTGGCTATCTATTACAAAAAGAATTATTCAAATCGGACTGATAATTCCTAAGATTACCTCGAACATACAAACAAACAAACAAACAAACAAACAAACAAACTTACAAATTTTACCTCTTTCTAATATTAGTATAGATTTTATCTGACGTTTCGGCCCCTTACCTTAAACTTAAGAAACCAGTAAGAACTTTACATTATTTTATTCGAAACTCTTCTACAAAATACTTGAAAGCGGAAAATTGCATTCGCATAACATGATCTAATTTATGGTTAAGTAACCTAAACATATATACACTTGCGTGCGAACCTAACGAGTATGTTCGTACTTGTGCACAAACGCAAGTAATCAAACTAGCCTGTGTTATTACGAAACATAGTTAACTTGCCTTATTTACTTGCATGAAATGTTAAAAAAGTTTGCCTTACTCTCGAAAAGTGCTTACACGCATATATTTTTTACGCGTTTTGCAACAAGCAAATATATACCAGTTAAGTTTAGACATAACTTAGTTAAGTACGCACTTTAATATTATAATGTTTGTTCTACAAAACACATTTGAAGTTGTGAGCAAACTTGGAGTGTTGAAAGCAAAAGTTGGGTGCCAAAGTTAAGGAAAAGCAAATGCACTTGACATAGTAACATCCGTAAGTAGAGCATCGATCGAGAACTTATTATTTCATCTTTTGAATATATACATATTTTAACGAATTTACAATTTTATTAGTTTTATTGGCATGAATAATTTTTAAGCCTGCGTTTTACATAATAATTAGGCCATTTGTACTCCTCGTATTGTGAGCTATAATTACAGCATCGCTATTTCCATTCTTATAAAAATAAAATAAAATCAATAAATTATAATTATTGGAAACAGTCATCGTCTTGAATTGGAACTACGTTTACGGAAACACTTCGCTTTTCTTTTTTTCGTTTCGGCTCCTTTACAGGAACCGTGGACACAGAAGACTGAGATGTTATGCGTCTAAAGATAAAATAAAATAAACTAAATAAATCATAATGACGTCGTTAACACGCAAAAGTAACAAACAATATTATAACTTTCTAATTCATATGAAGCTTAAGTTAAGGCTTTTCGAATTTTATCTATTTGTAGAACAAAGGCCACGCTGCTCATTATCCACTTATTTCTAATATGCCCCATCACATTTCCATACACTATAATTATATACGAAGAACAAACGTCAAAATACTTAAACATAATTGCATGATGTCAAAACAATTACTTAATACAACAGTAGAATGTACTAATTGACATATTAAACTTGTCATTGAGCAACTGTTCGAATTCACGCGTGATTTACGCACATAGCTGCAAACTTCTAAAGAATATGTCACAAGTTTGTTGCGCAAGCGCATTTTGCCAGGTTTATGTGAAAAATTTAAGAGTATTTTCACTTGATATGAAGCTACCAATCAGTATACTTGACCTTTGATAATGTATTAGAAATCGTTATATAATCAGTTGGATTGGATGTGATGGAATTTGTGTGGTTATATTTTAGTTTAAGTATGCTCTCTACTTTAATTCAATATAAGCTTACGTTTGCTAAGAAACTTCTCATTTCATTGAGTCGCTCTTGAACATTTAAACTGCTTTTGGACTGCGTTTACACTGAGGCGGAGCTCGAGCTCAATCAAGCAATCATAATGTAAAGGGATCTCATTGAAATGCAATACCACATTGGTGTATTGAGGTCCGCTTCGCTTAGCTGTAACATGTTCTTAGGTAGATGGTCTAAAACCACCACACGAAAGCCACTAACTTACTCAAGCTTACTTATTTAACGTATAGGAAGGGACTAACTTGCTTTTCCTTGATTTCGAATGGAAATAGTATATTCAATAAGGGGATAAAATACCTTTAAATTTAAGATTTTAGACCAAATTTTAATCTATCTTTTGCGTTTACTTACTTAATTTGGATCAAATTTCATGCATCTCTTTGGCGCTTATTTAATGAATCAACCCCTTAAATAACGTTAAGATACGGTACTAGCGAAAAGCCACCGGCGACTTGCTGTAAATTGAAGGGTGACAATTGGCCCTACAAGACTGGACTAACTGAACTAACCTATTCATCTTGAATCTAAACTACGAACGTATCGCTTCCTTCCGTGTCGGATCGGATCCTTTAGGAACTATGGTCACAGAAGATTGAGGTGTTTAGCGTCTATGCAATAAAAATATTGCAGCTACCACCAAATATTCGTTTGTAACACAGTTAGTCTTCTGTGACTTCTTTACAGGTCGACCTTACCTAACTCATTCATCTTTACTCTTCCAGCCAGTTGCAAAAATGACGTCAGAAGTGAACGAATGGTACCGCGGCAAGAAGGTGCTCCTCACTGGAGCCTCGGGCCTGATGGGCAAGGTCCTGATCGAGAAGCTGCTGTACAGTGTCCCTGACATCGGCGGGATATACGCGCTGGTGCGGTCCAAACGCGGCAAGTCGCCGGAAGCGCGCATCGAAGATATGTGGAAACTGCCCGTAAGTATTGCACCACTTCCAATCATTGTTATGTACATAATCGATTTAAACTGTTATATTACACTAGCAGTGCCCCGCGGTTTTCCCCGCGTTTTGCCCGATGTCATGAGAATTGAAGGATAAAAAATAGCCTTTGCGTTGAATGTGGCTATCCATTACAAAAAAATATATTAAAATCGGAAGTAGTTCCCGAGATTAACCCGAACATACAAACAAAATTACAAATTTTACTTCTTTATAATCTTCTTATATATAAAATTCTCGTGTCACAATGTTCGTTCCCGTACTCCTACGAAACGGCTTGACCGATTCTCATGAAATTTTGTGAGCATATTGAGTAGGTCTGAGAATCGGCCAACATCTATTTTTCATCCCGAAATTCCCGCGGGAACGGGTACAACGCGGGTGACACCGCGGGGCGCAGCTAGTATTAGTATAGATTTAGACTGTTATACTCGTGTTATACATACTCGTAAACAGAACTGACTGAGCTGACTGGATTCACTTTTACGCCCGCACTTAGAGACGTCAAATGTTTCCTTAATAGAGATTTAAAGATTTAATGAGTGATTTTGATAAGTAATGTATGAAAAATGACGTCAATTAGTTCAGTCGATTTCATGGAGTTAGAATCTGAAGTAGTTTATAGGTCGTAGATTGGGATCCCTACTAGTTCCAATTATTTTAACACATTGTAACAATTAATGTATATCGAGTTTCTAATAAAAGGGAAATTACTGTTGTTTATAATTATTAACTATAACAATGTGGTTTGAAGTCCTTGGTGAAAATTGGAAGGTTATAACTTCAAGCTGTTTTGTATCCATTAATTAGTTCGAGTAGTTAGTGGCCAAGCCTGGTTTCGGAGTTTTTAGACCGCCCAGAGGCCTCCGACATGGTCTAACGATTGCAACAACCGGGACCGACGATTTAACGTGCCCTTCGAAGCACGGTAGCTCTCAGATAGAAATGCCACTATTGGCCACTAATATCATGTAGCAATACTGAAATCGCCTACATTTGAAAATACCATAGACTAGATGCGCCGTAACTGACGGACAGACAACCGAAATTATTAAATACATACATGAATATGAATGTTAGTATCGATTTTGTAACCGAATCTCGAGTTTACTCCCACCTGTTCTGTTGATAGAACTACTGGATCTTTTTTTACCATTAGTTTTGTCCACAAAACAATTGGGAATACAATTCTCACTTGTTCTGTTGAGTAGTTCTGTTGACAATACTAACTATTCGGTAAATTAGGGTTTTTTTTTTTACTAGGTAAAAGTCAGGTGTAAAGCATAGTCTTTTAAGTCACAGAACTAATGGTAAAAAAAGTCCCAGTAGTTCTGTCAACAGAACTACTCAACAGAACAGGTGGGAGTAAACGGAATCTCGAACCTCATACAAATTATTCACATAGGTACATTAATCTACCATTATTGTGAACTTACGGTCCAAGATCAAATTTTTAAGCGATTGTCCAATTTTCCGATAAAAATTTACATAATTTGATATAGATTATAATTCTTGCATAAAATCTATGTACAAAATGTATGTCAACAGATACATATATACGGTTGAATATGGTCTTAATCAAAATATCATTCATTCATTTCGAGGAGGTCAGTGGCGAACCCAGCTGATGTGTGGTGTCGGAGTTTTTAGACCGCCTAAAGACCTCCGACATGGTCTGACGATTGAAACAACCGGGACCGACTGCTTAACGTGCTTTCCGAAGCACGGTAGCGCTCAGAGGAATACCACTATCAGTCATCCATCCAAGTAAGGGTCGAGCTGCATGTTGTTTAACAATCGCAATGAACAACACAAATACCGAAACCAATTTATTTACCAACTAGCAGCGCCCCGCGGTTTTACCCGCGTTGTGCCCGTTCCCATGGGAATTTCGGGATAAAATGTAGCCTATAGCCTTCCTCGATAAATAGACTATCTAACAATGAAAGAATTATTCAAATCGGTTCAGTAGTTTCTGAGATTAGCGCGTTTAAACAAACAAACAAACATAACAAACTCTTTAGCTTTATAATATTAGTATAGATACACAAAGTGAAGGTAGTTTTAGAAAGTGAATGGAAAAATAACTTTCGAATATTTTTGTTTGTATTTTCAGTTATTTTCCCGTATAAGGGAAGAGAAACCGCATATGATGAAGAAGCTGATCCCCGTCTCCGGAGACATCTTGTACGACAACCTCGGCATCGAAAATGATTTTCTGCGCCAGATTTATGATGAAGTAAGTACATTATGTGTACTTTCTATACTCATTTTGAATTGAAACTACGTTTACGGATACACTTCGCTTTTATTTTACACTAGCGGCGCCCCGCGGTTTTACCCGCGTTGTGCCCGTTCCCGTAGGAATTCCAGGATGAAAAATAGCCTATAACCTTCCCGTTGAATGTGGCTATACATTACAAAAAGAATTTTTCAAATCGGACCAGTAGTTCCTGAGATTAGCGCGTTTAAACAAACAAACAAACAAACAAAACAAACTCTTCAGCTTTATAATATTAGTATAGATTTTCAGTCTTCTGTGACCACGGTTCCTGCAAAGGGGCCGTAACGTCAGATAAAAATGTAAAATAAATGCGAAGTGTATCTGTAAACGTAGTTTCAGTACATTATAGTTCTTAGGACAGCCTGCCTTTGAAATTATTGAGCCTTTAGCACTTTGTCAGATTATATTATATAAGATGTCTGAAAGTACAGTCAGTCTATGGAAACGGTGAGCCTTTTTAGGGTCACGTAGCCAAATAGCAAAAAACGGAACCCTTATGGATTGTCATGTCTGTCTTTCCGTTAGTATGTCACAGTCACTTATTTCCGAAACTATAAGAATTATACTGTTGTCTGGTAAGTAGATATTTTCTCTGAACCGCATTAAGGTTTATTTATTTTTAGCATTAATTCATGGTTCGAGTGAATGTAAGAACTTTAAGTTTTTACAGTATTTCAAATTGGTAATTAAAATTTGAGGATCGGAATCGGAAAGAATCGTCAATTTCGTTAACGTAATAATCGTATTAATCTGTTTTTTATTGGCAAGTTCGCAGCATAATTTTTTCATTTCCTTTCGTAAGGCAATGATGCTTGTTAAAAAGTTCGAGGGTAGTCTGATTAGATGGAAACTTTCCGTTAGTAGACAATTGTAACCGAAACGAATTTCTCGACGAACAATAAATAAATCAAGAATAAGAGCGAATTGCACAAGAATCTTAAATCTATTTAGCGCTAAAATATGTTTAAAAAACAAATGACGTTCGTTTTAAATTGTGTTCTATTTGGTGGAAGGTAAAATACAATTTTGAATGAAAAGCTTTTGTTTCTTAAACATATTTAAGGACTTGATAGATTTGAGAGTTTTTGTGCATCCGCCCTTAGAGTCCGTTATTAATATTTGCTTATATAATTCGTAGTTGTAATTTAACTGTTTGGATCCACAATGTGTAAGGATAACATTGTATAAGAGGTTACAGCATTGGCGCTAGTACCAACGTTACACGGAACGGGTGAAAGTGGCTTATGTACTGAGTAATCTTGGAAAGTGCTGTCCTACGAGTTTGCCAGGCTGGCTCAGAAACCAGCTACTGCGATGATATCTATTTAACTACTACATTAAATGCTAGAAACAAACAATTTTGACTTGCATTTGTATTATTTTTAAGGTAGATTTTTATCTTTATATTTTCTAAATATATCTTTATATTTTCCGCGGGAATCTAGATAAAATGTATCCCGTTGGCACAGTGGCAGTATGAGCGCTTAATGTTTTGTCGGGGGGTTCGGGTTCGATTTCCGCCCGGAGTCAACAATAAGTGAAGACATATGTAGTTCGCGACGACGAGAATTTGTGTATATGTAGTAGTATCAATGAGTTAGATTCCATAATACAAGCTTAGAGTTTAGTTCGGCTCCAGTTAACCGTGTGTGAATTTTTCCGGGTAAGTATATATTATTACATTAAATAATAATTTCTCATAATTGCTTCACGAATGATAATTATATTTTCCAGGTGTCGGTGATCTTCCACTTCGCAGCCACTCTTCGTCTGGAAGCGCCACTGAAGGAAGGTCTGGAGATGAACACCAAGGGAACTCTTCGCGTGATCCAGTTGGCTAGAAACGTCAAGAATTTGACGGCTTTCATACATCTGTCGACGGCTTTCTGCTATCCGGACTATGAGAGGATGGCGGAAAGGGTATGTCAGACACTTTGTTATAACTTCCATTTTTGACATAAGAGTAACATTGACGCAGCTAAAGATTTTTTCTTATTTCTTAGGTCCACGACCCGCCCACCAACCCGCACGAGGTGATCCGCGCCGCGGGCTGGCTCACGGAACAACAGCTGGAGAAGCTGGCGCCCTCTATATACGAGAAGCACCCCAACTCGTACACCTACTCCAAGAGGCTCGCCGAGGCGCTGGTGAGAGAGAGCTTCCCGGAACTGCCCGCTGTGGTCGTCAGGCCTAGCATAGGTAAGTTTTTATTAAGACTTACAAATTATTTTACAAACTACCATCGCTGTACTGTTTTACTAGCTTTTTACTCGATCACGTAAGAATTTTATGATTTAAAAAAATACCGACTGAATTGAGAACGTATTCCTTCGGTGGTTAAAGTCGGTTTAAAAATATTTTTCAGTTTTAGGAATTTCTTAATTTCTATCTATTTATGAATCGATTTTAACGTAGATTAATTCAGAATTTTTTGCACCAAACAATTATCCATACATCCATGTATCTTGCATCCATTCTTCCCAGTTTCAAATGTAAGAAGTATCGTTTTAGTATTAGAAATTTCCAGCGTCTTCTCTGTATCTGTAAAAAAGTCACTCGGATTCATTCACAAGTTTTTGCAACAGACCATACATACATCTCCATGCATCCATACATTCTTCGAACGTTAACATGCATGCATAATTACACATTCTTCCAATTTCTACATGTATAGTATAACACTATCTATCCCGTGACCACGAGCGGTGTAATTCGCTCGAAAAGTCGGGTAGTTACGTATTTTAGTAAAATACGTTAAATTATCTAACGCGATGCAGACCCGTTTCATTTAGTACAATGAGTAATGACCATCTATACCGTCCTTACTCCTCGTTCCAGTGACCCCCTCATTCAAAGAGCCGACCCCGGGCTGGGTGGACAACCTGAACGGGCCCATCGGGCTGATGGTGGGCGCGGGGAAGGGCGTCATCCGCTCCATGCACTGCTACGGCCACTACCACGCCGAGGTGGTGCCCGTCGACATCGCCATCAACGCGCTCGTCGTCATCGCCTACGTCACCGGGAGGGATTCGGAGAGGTAACACTAGGCTTATGCTTAGGGTACGGGGTACGGGGGGGTAAGGGGTATTAATCAATATTTATTCTTAGGAACCAGGGGTAGATACCCCCCCCCCTCTTATTACCCCTTCTTTTACTCTTTTTTGTGGAAACAATCTAGTGAGAGTCCACTCCTGGGGCAAAATAAAGAAATATATGACATTTGAGAGGAGAAATACAAAGCAAATAACCTTTGGTAAATGGATTTCCCTGTTGACACAAATTATATGGCTCTTATATCCATACAATTTTGTCAAACAATTCCCAAATTCTAAGATTAATGTTATCATTCTCAATTCCAGAGGTCCAGAGATACCCGTTTACAATCTGACCACGGGCGATGACCGGAACACAACTTGGAAGCAAGTCCTCGACATCGGCAAGGCTACGGTCCGCAAATACCCGTTCGAAGGTCCCCTGTGGTACCCCGACGGAAACATAAGGCACAACAAGTTCATTCACAGCCTTTGTGTGTTCTTCTACCATATCGTGCCGGCTTATTTCATCGATTTCCTCATGCTATTGTTCAGGCAGAAACGATTGTAAGTAACATTCAAGTATTTTTTTGTATTCGTGAGAACTTTGAAATTCGAATTTGTTTGTCGTTTGTTTCTAATTAGTACAGTAAATTTTAACTAGATGGCGCTTATAACAATCTTGGAAATAAAGTTTACATAGAACTTTTAGATGTTAATCCAATCTTTTAGTATACTAGCAGCGCCCCGCTGTTTTACCCGCGTTGTGCCCGTTCTTGTGGGAACTTCGGAAATTTTTGTACATATAAACATTCCTCTTGAATCACTCTATCTATTAAAAAACTGCGTCAAAACCCGTGCAGTCGTATTTGAGTTCATCGCGAACAGACAGACAGACAGACGCGGCCGGGGACCTTGTTTTAGAATATGTGGTGATTTAAAAAGTATAATTTGAAAATTTAAACATATTATTTATTTCAATTTCAGCATGGTCAGAATACAGAATCGTATATCTGTCGGCTTGGAAGTGCTTCAATACTTCACAACTCGGGAGTGGTGGTTCGATACGGATAACTTCAAGGGGCTGGTGTCGAAATTGAACCCTGTCGACCAAAAAACATTCCCCATGGACCTGACTATCATTGAAGATGAGCCTTATATAGAGAGCTGCATGATTGGAGGCAAACTGTACTGTTTGAAAGAAAAACTGGAAAACCTGCCTAGAGCCAGACTGCA
Organism: Cyclophora punctaria; assembly: GCA_951394245.1. NCBI lineage: Eukaryota > Metazoa > Arthropoda > Insecta > Lepidoptera > Geometridae > Cyclophora > Cyclophora punctaria. Next base: position 7,868,477 of record OX596172.1, read on the forward strand.
GAATAATATGTAAGTACATTTTATGTTACTGGTTGTCTCATAAAATTTACTGGTTTCTTTATATGCGAACACTACTCATTTTGAAGTTTTTATCGTTAAGACCTAACATATTATAAAAACAATTTTATCGCTACTTGTATCAGTGTTCGCCGTAAATCCGAAAACTACTTAACGGCTTTACATGACATCCATGTTACACCAATGGACAGCGTTTCAGGGGGAAAGTCTATGGGCCACTTTAACTCCCACGGGAACGGGTAGATTACGGTTCGCGGGCCGCTGCACCCTGTGGTCTTAGATAATTGTTTCTATTTTATCACTTAACTTAAACCATTTATTATATTTACCCGCGTTGTGCCCGTTCCCATGGGAAGTTTGGGATGAAAAATAGCCTATAACCTTCCCATTGAATGTGGCTATCTATTAAAAAAATAATTATTCAAATTGGACTGATAATTCCTGAGATTAGCTCGAACATACAAACAAACTTAAAAAAATTATCTCTTTATAATATTAGTATAGATTAAACTAAGTAAACTCCTTTCTCTTTTTTTTCAGCCTCTACGTCCTGGATCGCCTCGTGTCTGTTTTCTTCTATCTATTTCTGCTCAGCTGGATAGTAGCTTACTTCCCGTTTGCGAAAGAGCTGCTGAAACTTGGTGGTCCAGTCGTCAGATACTTGCCTTTCGTCGGAGCGGCGGTGTTTGGAGATGAACTATGATATACCTAATATTAAGTACTAACCCGAATACTGAAATACTGCTTGATTTGAATAGAATTTTATCCTCTTAAAATAAATTAAACTCTAAAAATATTTGACACCAGCACGCCCCACGATTTCACTCGCGTTGTGCCCGTTCCCGTGGGAATTTCGGGATGAAAATAGCTTATAACCTTCCTGTTGAATGTGGCTATCCATTACAAAAAGAATTATAGCAATCGGATTGGTAGTTTTTGATATTAGCGCATTCAAACAAACTCCTTCAGTTTTATTATATTAGTATATATGATACTATAATCCCCTGGTAGAAATATAAATGTTAAAAAGTTTAACTGAACAGCTGAACTACTTTCTGTGTGTGAGAGGGAGAACGACAATAGTTATTTTTGTAGTCATCTTTAAAAATTCTGATACCATTAACGTCCTCAAAATTTAAGTACTTTTTCAGTATTCGGTGGAATTCACATTAATGTAGTTGTAAAGTATGTTATTTTATTACATGTATGGATGTTAACAAGTTTGTATATTAGCGTAAGTTTGTAAAATTAATATTAAGGTGAATAGTTGAAAGTTTTATAATTTTGTAATAAAGTCTGTATATAATCAACCCCAAAGTTGTTTAGTTATTTCTTTACCGGATTGTAAAATTACTTCAAAAGTATCGCCCTTCCAAACTATATCCCGCCTGGTAAGTCGTTAAGTCTCCAAAACTTTATTTAAGAATGACATTTCGTAAGTTATGGGCGCCTGGTACTTTAGTTAGTAAAAGTATCGTTCTACAAAGAAGATTCGACTGCACAAAATTTATAAAATTGACATCTCTTGGTTGGTTATGGGCGCCTGGTACTTTAGTTCGTAAAAGTATCGTTCTACAAAGAAGATTCAACTGCACAGAATTTATAAAATTGACATCTCTTGGTCAGTTATGGGCGCCTGGTACTTTAGTTAGTAAAAGTATCGTTGGATAAGGAAGATTCGACTGCACTGAATTAAAATTGACATCTCTTGGTCAGTTATGAGCGCCTGGTACTTTAGTTCGTAAAAGTATCGTTCTACAAAGAAGATTCAACTGCACTGAATTAAAATTGACATCTCTTGGTCAATTATGGGCGCCTGGTACTTTAGTTCGTAAAAGTATCGTTGGATAAGGAAGATTCAACTGCACTGAATTAAAATTGACATCTCTTGGTCAGTTATGGACGCCTGGTACTTTAGTTCGTAAAAGTATCGTTCTACAAAGAAGATTCGACTACACATAATTTATAAAATTGACATCTCCTGGTTAGTTATGGGCGCCTGGTACTTGGTTGTGTATTGTCGTGGGTTTCGAAAATATCATTGGTTTTGCCGATATTGCAATTGTTAGTTTAGAAACTAATGTTGTTTACTTGTATAGACCGGCCTTCTGGGCCCCTGTATGGAAGGACAATCCTGTAGACCGCAGGTCATAAATTTTTGGACGATGGCCATTTAGGATGTAGTGTTGTTTCAGTACTTATAATTCTTTAAACTTATTTATCAGGAAGAGGGGTGTAAATAAAAGGCATAAAGTATTTTTTATAATTTTATCTTGAGGTGTAAGTTTATTCGCGTAACAATTTCTCAATACAAATTTCCATTTTGTACACACCTTTTCTCATATATGTTTTTGTATTATCTTTTATAAAAGTTGACTCTCTAAAATTTAAACATATCGTCATGTCTGTTCCCCTATATCTAATTCGCTTCACCACTGTTGTTAAACCAAGTTATAACAGGGATTACTAAGGCAAAATATTGATTAGGATGAAAAAATTTTACGGCATCGGCGGACTAACTGATAGAAATAATATTATACAAAATAAAGTGTTTCGGTGAACGGTGAGCGGGCGGCGCGGCGACGGCGCCGCGAGGTCGAGCCTGGGTCGGCGCCGCGTCGCCCGCCGTTCGACTCGACATTGCACTCTAACACTGGTATCCGTGGAACCCTACTCCACAACCGCTGCCAGTTCATTCCAATAAGAAATTCGTTACTATATAACAACTAAATCACTTTTAAATCAATTCAAAATGTACATTATTCAGCTTATGAATGTAAACAAATCTAATCTGCTACAAAAAATTAGCAAATTTAAATACAAAGATCACCTATTCATTCTATTATAAAATTAGTAACTTAAGTATTATAAAAACACAATATTGGTAGTGAAGCGCGGCGCGCCTCACTTGTGATACAGTGTATTATGCCTTGCAGTGTACATTCAACGAATGATAACGATGTATTGCGTTGACACCATTAAAACTAAAAATTGACTGTACAATTTATATTTAATATGTAAATATTTGTACATATTGCACTCTGAAGTAACAAATTATTTAGAAAAATCTGTCGAAACGAAAGATACGCAAAACAAATTAAAAAAAATATCAATCACAATGTTCGTAGCTCGTACACTAATCTAAGTCCCTATGGCTTACAAAGCTTACAAAAGATAAATACAGAGGTCATTTACAAAAAAAATATAAATCTACCCAAATAATATAAAAATAACAACAGCCATCTGTACTTTCTTAGATGAATAAAATTAAACGTACATATGTCAAACATATGACAATATATAATCTAAAGTACCTATGTACAATGATCAATGGACAGAGCATGTTGGGCCATGCTGGTCGGGGCGGGGGTGGTCACTACGTGTCAGCGGGCGCTTCCTGGGCCAGTCTTCGTCACCATCCGTCACAATACTTAGTCTTACGTACTCCGGCAGAGCGGGCAGCCCCAGTCGGGCCTTACGTCCAGTGTGCCGTCTCATTCACATCTCATAAGCGATATCAACTTAATATATCTTACTAATGTTCCATTATCAGCTAAAGACACAAATTATATTACCGTTACTTATTACTTCTCATGTGAGACTTTATTAAATACTTAATAAATCTATTACAATTTCGAAATTGAATAATATGTATCAAACACGATCGGCTGTGCACCGGCGGAAGCCGAAACTATGAAGCTATGTGACTACGAATGACGTATAACAATTACTTATCGAATGGCAGTATTGATAGTCGGGCGTACGCGCGGCGCGTCGCGTACGGCTAAGGCAACGTATCGCAGCGTGAAGTTGATGACACTATCATCTAGAACAATCGTCCACACAAACACTCGTACCGTACACCTCGCTTCGTTCAAGTCATTACGTTTATAATGGCAGTGTGGGTTAATGCGACCCTCAACAGAGACCCCTAAGACACTCCGTGAACATTATATTTGTGCTTCGATTGCTATTTAACAAACGCCTAATGCTACATTAAAATTAAAGTAGAAAAGGTCCGTCAGCGGACCAGCGCAGTCCGCGGTGCAAGCCCGATCGTAGTCGCTGTTATACGTATAGTTTAAGAAATGTATTCCAAAATCCCAGACTTACAATGTAAATACACAACACGCAATGGCATGTAAAGAAGACTCATTCAACACGTACAGAACATCTTAATCGCTTATAATGGAAAGTGAAGTGTCGTACTCACACACGATATGAAATGCGACGATTACTGGTGTTCTTATGATAATAGCATCGAGACGGACACAGAGCTAACACAGAGAACAGTCGAAACAGCTACAAGTCGAACGCCGAGTGTAGGCGCTGGGCTCTAGTGCGAGTCGCACCTATAATCGACAACTCTTACCGGTAATTGAGATCGAATTAATTTAATAATAATTTAATAATTTAATAAACACTATTTTCGCAATGTAGATACTCGATAAGGTAACCTGAATTAAGGCATTTATTTATTCGTAACGCTTTCGGGCAGTATTTTGTAATTATTATTTAACACGACAAAGATTATTTGTAACTCGGGACAGGCTTGGTGCTTCCGGCTGCGCGCATGTCTAATAACAATTTCAACATCACTAAACCAATATTGTTCCCATAGAATAGAGTAAGCTCGGCCTAAAGTAGAACGAGAAGAATTTAAATTTATAGAATAGTAAGCTGCCATTTTGTACTTTCATAGAACTCGTAAAGGAATGTAGTTAACCAAATAAATACTTAAGATTAAATTTTTACTGTTTTTTTGTTCTACACCGACACCTACATAACAGCTGCCTCACATGCGCACACTACTCGTAGTTTTGCAAACTTGCTTCGGGAAACACCAAACCTGTCTGTATATCAGCACACAGTATATGCAACTCTTCAAACGCGGTGTTTACTGCATCTCTGGTAAAATCAGACTGTTATGTATATTTATTATACTATTATGGGTAATGTGACTACTGACTATGTACATGAAAATAATATAAAGTGGTATATCCTAAGCATACGACATCTTTATAAGATTAGTTCGTAGTGAGAGGCCGCGAGCGCGTCCCGTCCTAATAAACGAATACAACAGACCACGTGAGATGCTAACACGGTAGTATCAAATATTATTGAATTAATTGTTATAAAATGTAATCACAGCAATAATATATTAATAATAATTAACGATTGACTCGATGGACAAGACAGTGGAACATGAATCGGTACAACTAAACGAGGGACAACAAATGACAACACAACATGAACGGCCGGCTGCCGCGGGACGCCGACATCCGACCCGACAGATTTCAACGCATCATTAATTTTGGTAAATAAACATAACTATCAACTCTTCACCCAATAGAAACATCTTTTCATATATTATTATTTTTTTCTCTATAACTCTCATAAACGTACATACGCGTAATTAATGTACTTATAGAACAAAGTCTTATCATACAGTCGTATCCGAGTGACCAACAGAACCAGTCGTAAAGGAAGGCGGGGGGAGGTCGGGCAGAGTCCGGCCGCTCCCCGCAACTATCAACGCTAAATATATATATCCAAACGTTCAACAACACATATATTCACTAATCTCGCACACGCGTCGGTCACCGAATACGCGGCTTATAAATATTCACGTCGGGCGTGTCCGTGCACTATCACTTAATCACTTAAACTAGCCAGTCTGTGAGCGTTCTCTCCTGATGCGGGGGCGGGGGCGGGGGCGGGGGCGGGGGCGGGCGCGCGCGGGGGCGGGCGGCTAGAGCAGCGCGTCGGCCGCCGGCGCCGTGGCCACGTCCGCCACATCCCAGATCTCCTCTAAGAACGGCGGCAGCTTCTTGTTCTTCAGCTTGAGTGAGATGCACATGTTGCTGTTCTGCGTGCCCAGCGTGCGCAGCTCCGTGAGCACGGCCAGGATCTTGGCGAACACCACGGGGCAGCGCGCCGACGCGCTGTTCTGGTTCACGATGTACATCCGCAGCGTGTTCAGGTAATACCGCTGGATCTCCTCCACTAGCAATGGCTGCTCTAGACCCGGCCGGTCTGGAAACGAACAAGTCAAACATCACATTAATCATTTAGTCTATTTATTTGAAGCTAACTAAACACTCTTGTACTGAACTAGGCCCTTAGTCTAGGCATTGAAAGAATTAAGCTTCAGTCTTATTTTAGCCTCCCCCCTGATCACGCAAAATCGTCAGGTCCTGAACTAAGTTGCCATGCCACCCTCCTTTTACTGCGATGGTTAATAAAAATAATCCTTATAAAGGAATATACAAGAATATCAGCAAATCTTAATCCTGACGACACCGACAATTTATCTTCCTAATATCATATTGCGCGTGTGATCATTATTTATTTACACGTCAGTTCAGTGTGAGCGGTATTTTTACATATTCTTGACTGTGATGAATGTTGTCATAAGATACAGATTAGGTAATGCTATAAAGGTGTATTTCTAATGAGGCGAATCTGCGAGGAACGGAACTCTATTGACTTGAGTTTCGAACATACCTATTGTATGTTCGAAACTCGTAGTTCCACAATAATATGAAGTGTAAAGGTTTTGTCCTTAACACGTCCTATTCAGACATGCCAAATTAACTGACAGGCTAACCATCGTAATACGATAAAAGCACGAGCTTTTATCTGGTAACTAGCATCGCGCTTCTTTCTTTAATGCTTAATTACTTGCTCCTTGCAAGTGTGATTTGACCTTGCATATCACTGGCATGTAGACTACTACCCTCTTTCTGCTTGCACCGACTGCCAAAAGTATATTTTGCCCTTGCATATAAACTTCTCCTAAAGCACATGTATACTTTACTTATGTATTTTGACTATTTACATACATTAATTCAGTAATATTACCTTAAACACAACTTCACCCACCTGAGAAAATGACAATCGCCGTCAGAAGCGCATAATGCACATTATCCATCTGCATAGAGTACATGCACCGACAGAAGTGTAGCAAGTCTTCGATGACGTAGGCCATGCCCGCTTTGCGGTAGTTGTCGCGAGTGTACGCCTGGTTGTTGGCGAATAATACGCTGTCTGTCGCCGCGTCGTATCGCCTCGCTACTCGGAGCATCATTACTTCGCTTGAACATGCCTGGAATGATTGGAAATGTATATTGGAATAAAAAAGGTGAAAAGGTATGGTTACCAGAAGAAATTCAGTTGTTCAGCTTTGTATGTGAATCGTGACTATGTTTTCAACTATTGACAGGTTAGTCTAGCCGAAAATCTTTTGCTACGCTCGAAGTATCAACAGTAGCAAAGCAGGTAACAGAGGTAGACAGAGCAGGTAACCAGAAATCAGAATAAAGCTACGTAAAAGGCTATATATATAATATCCGTCTTTTAACAGAATGTCCGCTAACCTACTCGACTGTCATTTTCAGTGTGTCCACTACCTTCCTAATATAAGTTAGGCTGCGTTTCTATTGAAGCGAAGCGAAACTCACCAATCACAGTGCATTGGAATTGCCAATATTTGCATTACCAAAATCTTTACGTCATTGCGAATGTTCGATTGAGCTGCACAGCTCGGCACCGCTTTAAGAGAAACGCACCTTTACTCAAGGCTTGATTTGACTTGGCAACAATATTATTGAAACTACTTTCACGGATACACTTCGCTTTATTTTACATTTTTCTGATCTGACGTTTCGGTCCCTGTACAGGAACCGATGTCACAGAAGAATCGGTAAACGTAGTTTCAATTCAAAATGAGTTGTTCGCTTAAAGTTGAGAAACCAGTAAGTAACACAATATAATTTTTTGCAATGTTACCTTTAATAACGTGATCTGATCCGACTGCGAGATCTTGGCAAAGCCGGGCAGCCCCTTTGCGAACTCCACGATCAGCTGCACCGTGAGGATGGTCATCTCGGTGATTTGTCTGAACGGCATGTCTGTGTCTTCGTCATCCTCTTCTGATTGCCACGTCTGGAATGACGGCAAATAAATTATATTAAACAAGGTTTTAGGTAGAAAAATAAGAAAGTTGTATAGATTCTAAATTGTAGAGCAATGTGCATCGCCCAGCAATGGGACTCTGATGGCTAATAATTATTCATAATGCCATAGTACTATAGCGGTAAGTAAAAGGGTGGCCATCTAGCTACACAATAGTAAGTGTTGTATCCGCCAATCATATCAAAGCACCTAAAGGCGAAAAAACGGTTGGTTTGTACAAAAAGTAGAGGCCGGATAGGTAAAAGCTTCCAGTCCAAAGTTAAATTGGATCAATATAGGAGAGGTTATACTTAAATATAGTCCTTATTATAAATGGTGTTAGAGCCATAGCCCTACAATAGTGTTGTTTTCGTAGTTTATAACATAAACTAGAGGTATAACGATCCTATAACCTTCCTCAACAAACGGAGTCTCCGATAAAGAAATATTGTTGTCCAATCGATTACCATCTGTTCAAACATTCCTCAGCTGTGCATTGTTTCACGCGGCACTAGTTCCACTCATTTGTATGTTTCTGCTAGCTTTTCCCGCAGTTTTATCTACATTGTCTATAGATGGCGTTACAGAGCTATTTAGAAGACGCTATCTATTGTATTTTTCTCAGATTGGATGACAACTGAACATTTCGGTGGTAAGGAAGAAAATGTATGCCACTAAAAGCGCCTTACGGTTTTACCCGTATTGTACCCGTTCCCGCAGGAATTTTGGGATAAAATGTATGTCATGTCCTATTCTGATTTATAATCTCTATTACTGTAAAGTTTCATCAAAATTCGTTTAGTAGTTTTTGCGTGAAGGAGCGTCAAACATAGTACATCCTCACACTCATTTCCACATTGAATAGGATATTAGGGTAAAGTTAGTTTACCTGCGTGACCCTTTTCAGGTCTTCTTCTGAGGGTTGTTCATATCCTTCCTGGTACCAGACGAGCCTCGCTATCAGGGACTTCTGGTTGCTCGTGAGCGGGGGGATGTTCTTCAGCCGGTTCTGTTCCATCAGCTTCTCGCTGAGGAACCGCGGCACCACCTCGTGCTGCAAACAATCCAGCTCCACGTCGGAAACCGTGCGATTAGTCTCTCGCATCAATATACCAACTATTAATGTGAAAGCTACGCGTTGTATGTATGTAGTCATGATGTGTACTTAAAATAACTTATATAGAGCGCATGCGTGACGTTACAGAAGCAATATGTAGTGAAGCGAGCTGGTGACGTCGGAGGAAGACCGTGAACTTACAATCCTGGCCGCTTCGGGCGGTGGCGGGTCGCACTGCATGATGGCCGGCATGTGGTCCTCCACCGTGGTCGTGCTCACCGGCAGCTTGTCCTTCTCCCGCTGCGCCTTCTTCTCTTTCCTCTTCATGATGCACTGGTTCTCCGGCACCACGCACTCCGGCCTCATGCCCACCGCCAAACACTTTTTCAACCGACATTCCTGACATTTTCTTCTCATATACATATCCATTTCACACGCGTGCCCGAATTTACAAATGTATACAGCATTTTTCGTCACGCTCCGCCTGAAGAAACCTGAAAAATCATCATAATGAGCGTGGACGAAACCGCTAATCTTTTCAATCTCGGTATGAATGACTAAATAGATTTCCCAAACCGGTTGTTTTGAGATAAGATAATGTAGTCATGAACGTAAAGGTTGCCTGAAAGGCGTCGGTCATTGACAGCGAGCTATGTATGTTCTATAATGTCGATTTTATTGCAAAACAAACATGTCGCTCGTAGTGTAAACGAGCCAGAATTGGTCATAATTAGAATGGGCAAGGTGTGTGCTACATTACGGTCCATTAGGTGTTCCGGCGCGGTCGGATAGGTTTAATAAAGTGATGATGTTTACAACAGAAAGGACTGAGAGGAAGGTGGTGATTCAGGCGATGCAGACGGGCTGCAGACACTATTGTGACGTCCCGTCGCGACGCGACTGCCTATAAGCAGTGTTGTACCAACCTCGACACAATGCGCCAATTTAGTACTGAATTGGCACGTCGTGGGCGATTCGCAAGGGCCACATGTGGAACAACTAGCTTGGCAACATTGATCGGACAACTCCCGGACTAATACACACTCGAGATACATATATAGAACAGAACTTTATTCGGTTCGTGATTCAATTAAAATGCAAATTATATTGAAATGCTGCTCTTAATTGGAGTTTAGAAGGCGACTGGCAGTTTTATTTTTATGCAATGAACAGAGAATTGCATTGTAACGTTCTCCTTGATGGAGGAATGTAGTCGGTGGCAGAAACAGGATTATAATTTGAATCGAACTCCGTATCGTACCTTGGTTTATCTCTGAATAGGGAAACATGTTGTTATGGAAGGATTAAAAAAATTGGGCCTTCCAAATATAGGCTTAAACTGTCCTGGATTCGCTACTGAATGAGGTATAAGCGGATATGGTGTCTACCTTTGCATCCTTCGCATGTGAGCGCGTTGTAGTGGTACCCCGAAGCCCGGTCCCCGCAGACCAGGCACAGCTCCTCCTGCTGCCGCGGCGCCGGCCCCTTCTTCTGCCTCCGCGCCTCCCCATCTGTACTGCACCCGTTCACACTCGAGGCCGGAGACAACTCCTCGCGACCTGCAAGCAAACAACCAAAAATAAATCTATGCAACAAAACTCCGACGCCTCGAAGTCGACAACATCTAAAATCGGACGCTATAAAATTTGCATACATTTCATGAACCATTTGTTGTGTCGGGAACGTTTTATTTTTCAATTTTCGAACGAATGTTTATTCGAAGATGTTTTCGTATCGAAACACTTCGTAATTTCGGTGGTGGGAGGACATTTCCTGCCCAAACAAAGGTGCTTAGATCACGTTCCGCATACGAATGAGTCTGTTGGTTTGTTATTCAACGCGCACGGGACTCGCTATGCGATGTGCGATGGAAATGTAATCGACAATTGTCAATCACGCGATCGGAACTCCATAATAAGTTACATTGGGAATTAATAAACGTACAAAACCTAACTAATAATAGCGCCACGTTTTCTTGCTCGAATCGCAGAACATTTCAAGCCTCTTTTTAACCACATCTGTTGGAACTTGGAATTGGAATTATACAATCTTCCCTCTATCGAATATCTACACGCATTCCTAACTTCGGCTAGTGAAAGTCACCCTTATCAATTCTGCTATATCACACACTCACTGGAAAGGGCCACCATCTGCTTTTATAATTGAACACATTACCCCCGTCGTAAACTATAACTGGTGCCATAAAATGGTAATGAAAATGACGTGTCTTTGGAGGTATTTCAGGCAACATATCAAAACGAGTGGAATACCTATTAGCCGAATAATTCTTAGGTATCACGAGGCGTAAATGAAGGTATACTTGAGCCTTGGAATATATTAATTTTATTTACATTTTTATTGTGACCATTAGCCGCGGGGCAGGTCGGTGGCCGCAATGATGTGGTCTGAGCCTCATACACATTACGCAACCGGCCAAAATAGTCGCCGCCAAAAAACTAGTTCTGCGTTCCACGTGGGATCCGCAGAATTGAGGTGAAACGTTGTTGATAAAATCTTGAAACAAATCACATTGGGTAACTAATAACACGGCGCGAGCGGTAATATTTCAGCGGCGAGGAACGACTACAATAATTCATCCGATAAAAGTGGCTCAATAAAGAGGTCAAGTGCGCAGTTTTATCGCTAGGCTCCGCGCTATTTACATCGGAATGAAACACCTACTGGCGAATATGTGGCCAGTATCATTGCACTGACCTGCGCACGGTACACCGATGAGCTATTTTTATTGAACTACCCTGATTAAATGTAAACAATCTTTTTGGCACAACGCGCATAATCCATACTTTAATTAACACTAACATTGTTTGTTAAATTCTCACATAACATTAAAAAAGTAATTGAATTGTTGACAACAAGTCGAATGCAACAAAAATCACTTTCAATCGAAAATTTATTGTTTACTGTCCATCAAAATATGAGCCAAAACTATAATTAGTAATACTATCAAATAACTGCCCGTGAAAAGAAAGCTAATCAAAAGTTGAATGCACGGATGACCGAGTCAGTGTGTTATTACGTCTCAGCTGTTCAGTGTGTTGCGCTCGCGCAATGGAAGGTCTAGTTCGTAGCGGTTCGGTGGCGGTCGGCGCGCGTCGGGCGCGAGCGAGAGGTCCGAGAGCGACAAGTGGGGCGCGAGCGTCGACCGGGGGCAGCGTGCGGCCTTGACTCTTGCGTCTCCCTCCCCCCGCCGCCCCGCCCAGTCCCCCGCACCTCGCCATGTTCTTGCTCGCTCAGCTCAGCCACATTATTTATGATACCATCACAACTCGAACCAAACCTCGCGATTCTTTACAGATCCACAACTAATAATAGCTCATTTTCCTCTCACGCCATTCTATTTATTGTATTGCATCGTTTAGGTATTCTATTTGTATTCGATATTTTATACGTAAAGGTGTGTAGATGACGCTTTTAAAGATAAAAATACAGTAAATAAACATGAAAGAAACTCGCAAGTCTCGCAACGACATGTTAACAGCGAGGATAAATTTCATGAGAGTTGACAGGCGTTGATTAAACAATACGCAAACTTTCACTGACCCCACAAACGAGACAACGCAATTTTTGCAGGCGGGCCGCGTAAGCGACTAGTGAAAGTTGCCCAAAAGTAGATATTGCACAAGCCATGGCACGCACAATTGAAATTCGGGCGGGGCGAAAGTGTACGCTCTATGCGTCGCGTTGTGACATCACACGTGCTCGCCGCCCAGCGACGAGTTGCCGACCGCCTCCTCACATTCTGCAACCGATGCATTAACAATACACCTATTTACCTACTTAGATAATTAGCTGAAAGTTAACGCAAACATAACAATCTAAAGTGTTCTCTGGCATGCGTCTGAGATGCTTGCGCAGCAAAAACTGTAGCAGAAAAAGTGTATGCGTGATTGATACAGAGTGTGAGCGGAGACGGAGAGACGATGTTACTTTCTACAATACTTTCTAGCAAGTGATGTGGGCCGGAGCAACTGGAGCGATCGGTTTCTCTGCGCCTCGGGAAAATCGGATTGAAATAGAAATCGCACTGCGGTGAAAATCACATTTTCACGTCACAACACACGCTAATGAAAACAGCTTGAATTAAATATTAAATTCAAAGTATTAATGGCAATATCACGGCCTCTCAATACCGCGCTAATCTGGTATTAAATTGAGGAAATTGAACGTAGTCATGGGTACATTGTAGAGTTGGTAGACCGTGACAATTTACGTGGTTTGAAGTTTTTTTTTGCTTGTTTATTGTTAAAATGATTGCGTCGGTATGATCTTTGGAGCGGAAGCACGTGGAGAATATACATCCGCTGCTGGGAGACAATCTCGGAGGGCGAGACATCCTCCGCGCAAACATCAAATCCGACCCCTCACTAACGCTGAACATATGGTATTTGATAACTAGCGGAGCGGTTGCATCAGGCCGTCGTGTGATACTGAAAGCCCACAACTTTCGTCACCAAACCCATAATTAGAAAGTGGCTCCAGTTATCACGTACTCGGTATAACTCGGAGGTAATGGATATGCCACACCGCTCCCCAGCAGACTGTTACGTTTATTGACACAATGATGGTTTACTATCAACTATCTCACTTCTTTAATAGATAAAACTTGATTTTTTGTCTCACTCTGCCCCCCAATTTAGTTAACGTGCACCCACGCTCTGGCGCGCCTTTTCGGTAAACATCAGTATCGGTAAATAGAAAAGGGAGGAAGATATAATTAGAATATATGCTGTAGGGTTTCCTCGCTGGGCTTGTGAGAAAGTAAGGCGGAATTCATCCGGTAATTATTCCGTATTAGACTTGTTTGAGGGAGCAAATTTTGATCGGATTCCGTGCAGCGTTTTACTTGGAAGCAATACAAGTAATCAAGAGACAGGAAACCAGTTTTGTGGGAAACAATAAACTTGAATTTTAAGTGAGTTTAGAAGATCAAGTTAAACTTCTCAAACAAGTTTCTATACGCGACTAACAAGTTAAACTTCCACTTACAAATAAAATAGTGTGTTCCAAGTATTCTAGAGCCACTTGACGAATACTTATTGAAAATAACTGACATTAAGTAGAATTTAAACAATTGGAACTTTAATAACCTCATTATAACAGAATTATAGCAATAACGAACTGGGCCAAGGCACGTCAGATGACGTCACATTGAGAACATTCAGTGGTCACCTAAGAACTAATTACCGTGATCGATCTAGGTCAACGACTCTTTGTTCTAACAGCTGATAAAGCATAATCATAATATTGATTAACCAGCGAGCCGTCGCACACAATTAGTTACAAACTGACCTCTTTACATTGTTTTTGCTGCAGTATTTGGGTCATTAACATTAGATTTCCGAGAACCGAGTTAGCTCGAAAGAGGAAAATAAATTGTGAATAAGTAGGTCGAATGTATCAGTGTGTGGAATCGAGGCTGAAATAACAAAGTGTTGTTGTGACAGTGAAGTAATCGATGGAGTAAGCACTCGCATGCAATGTAAACAGTTTGGCATTTACGGACGAGCGAAAATTAATCGGCGAATTAATATGTTTGACATGCAACATCTCTCCGTGATATATTATATTTCATAATAAACACGTAACTATACTAGATTCGATGAAAATGTTAATAAATATTGTGTTATTTTGTTGGTATCTCGTTACTTGTCCGGGTCGGTGACCGAATATCAGTAGAGATAAGCCAACGACGAAACGCTTATCGGCCGACAAAGACCGCCTTTGTTTTCGATGCATCGGCACTCGGCGAATGCTGTGATTAATTCAATCACACCGATGCAGTTTGGAAACTAGAATGATAACAACAAACTATGTCCAAGGGTAAGTTTTGAAACTGTTCATTTGAATATATATAACAGTAAATAAGAATTAACGGGACGTGGAGTAAATAGCTGATAAAGATAAGGTTATCAATAAATAGAAAACACACTTTTAAGTACAAGAAAATGTGACTCTTAAACAAGTATTAAAATATCTGTCAATCAACATTTTTCACTACTAGCTTTAGTACTAGCAGCGCCCCGCGGTTTTACCCGCGTTATGTCTGATCCCATGAGAACTTTGGGATAAAAAACCAAAAACCTTCCCCATGAATGTAGCTATCCATTACAAAAAATATATATTCAAATTGAATTGGAAGTTTCTGAGATTTGAGCTTTCAAATAAAAAAAAAACAACTCTTCAACTTTATTATATTACTTAGTATAGAAAATATGAAGTTAGTTTTCAAAAGGTAGAACTCGATATCTAGAGCATTACTCAAGGTAAAACACGCAGATAAAGTAGACTATACAACACATAATTATATATCTGTATTGGAAGCTATACTTTTTATTGGTAACAAAGTGGTCGGACCAGGGGCCTCTTAAAGTAACGCGTGACCAGCTCTGAGTACCAGCAAAAACTCCACGCCGATGCGAGCGTTGAAAACAAAAACAAAACATCACCTAGGTACTTGTTTACTTTTAAAAGCTAAGATGTCACAGTTAAAAGAAATAAGTATTAAAACTATAGACTTTACGAGACGAAACTCAAAAGACGGTTATAGGTTTCTCAATGAACTAAGTTCATGTAAGTTAGTAGTTTTTAGACCACCTAAAGGCCTTCGACACGGTCTATAGATAGCATTAACAACTTAATAGTGAAAATGAAAACAATAGTATCAATAACTAACTACAGTTTTTTGGCCAAAATTTCCTTTGCCTTTTATCATAATAATCGACTTAACTGCATAATCGTTTATCGTATCACAATGCATATTTAATATGATATGGCCCAAATCGACCGAGCTAATTACAGCCACCATTGAGAAGTAAAGGCCAGTGGACACGGTAACAAGGTATTCGCACGTAAAAACGATGCGACAGAAATAATCGGTGGAACAGTAGCAGTTCCTCTGATCTGTGTCATGGGCTCGGCCCACGCTCGGCGGAAGGTCACCAGCCATCGCACTCTCATTACTCAATAACGTACGTCTGCATTATGAACCCAATGTCAACTACGAAAAAATTCCATTATGTTCTCGTCTTTTGAAGGCCGAGTTAAGCTTCAATTATACTGCTACCGCTAACAGAAGACCTAAATCATGTTTGACACGTTTCGTCAAATTTTTTCAAGACTACTGTGACTACAGATCTTTTCGTGACAGTCACTTGGTACCACATACAATATATCCAAGGTTGGTTTTTGATCCGCATTTTCAGTGAAAGGTTTACGTACAAGCAAGGAAGGAGTATTAATAATCGTCGCTGTCAACTTGATGGATGAGACTGCGATGACGTGGCGTAGATATAGGATACTTTCCCCTTTCACCCCTCACATCCATTCACTGTAGTTATGGTGAACGTTAATGACATACCATATAAAAAGCAATCCAACAAAATGGTCGTGATAGCAATATGGTTACGTATTAGTTCGAGAAGCAACAAGGTATCTAAAGATTTTCATCAAGGTAGGAACTGACGCAATAATTCAGTAGACTAAACCCTAACAAAGTGCCAAGTACACGTAAGATATAAAGACACCCACACTAGCTTTACCATGTGGGAAATCCGGAATTTTCTAACGCCTCGTCAGGCCTCATCTATCCGCCGTAAGTACCTTTAAATATTAATTACAATTTCAAGACTATCAGAGTAAATACAGAAAAAAGTCGCAAAAAGTGTTTGCCTTTTTAATACGCAATCACCGTGATGACAAATCCTTGGAATGCGCGCGGAAGAATTCACAGTTCAATATTGGAAACCTAAAATGGTAGTGGTTCGTTACGAACAATGATCTGTACTGAGATTAATAGGTACGTTTTCTGTGAACGTGTCAGTATTAAATTAATCCTATTCGTGCTTCCGCGACGCGGTTGCCTTCTTAACGACTGCAAATCGAAATTCTTTTGCTGCGGTCTTTTATAGAGCTACTGTGAGGGAACAATACACTTTGTCTGTGCATTTATTTTTATGATAGCCAGTAGTTAGCCAGCCAGAGCATTCCGGAGAGGCTGGCCGACCGGTTCCACGGCTGTTTATGGCGAGACCAGATATAAATAGATGCGCTGCGAAACATCCATCTCCATGATGTTCTTTTTACCAAGTATTTCGAAACTCAATATTTTTGCTATTATTTCTGTTGCCAACTCATGTACTTTTTTGCACAAAAAACATGATTAAAACTCGCTGCGGCCGCGGCGTCTGGATATTAATATCGAGAAGTTGCTTTATATGGGACTGCAAATTGCAAAAATAATTATGACTATTTTAGTGTGAAACAACCTTGTTTGAACGATTTATGCCTTCAACATATCAAGACAATAGGGAAGGGTCGTTAAGTCTCTACATTGGCAGTTTTGAATGTAATCTAATCAATGCAAGTCAGATATAGAGTGACGGATTGCCGCATACATAACGAGGCGACGACAATGTTCGTTTCAGATTGATATCTTTCAAGTTTATAGCTCGCGTGCAAGTTATTCATTGCTGACAAGAGCTAGAAACAGCTCGATTAGATCTATGTGATGTGTGGTTGCCGGAGCGGAGATCTCGCTAGCAGTTCACTTTCACTCGGAATAACATCGTACCCTCGCGATCTGTTACGCCCAGTGATAGTGACCCAATACCAAGGACCCGGTGTGGACGATAACAGCGGCGAGGACACGGCGGTTGCGTAACCCACCACGTGGTGTCAAGATCGTTGACCCGCACCGTGACGCTGATAGACTACACCTATCACGCACCTTCCAGATAACACCGGAATTCCAGATAACAATATTCGACACGTACATACAATTGAAACAATTGGGCAATAAACCATCGAGAAACAACATATCTTTTTGCGTCGCAATACGGCGGTGGCCTTACTCAACAGACTCGTACATTCATCGCGCTGGAGTCACCCACTTAACCCCGTCTGTTGCCAATTCGTTGCATAAACGACCCAGTAATGTTTAAGGAGGTCATTGTCGCGTTACGTGCGACCGCGGCTCTCAGGTGAACTCGGCTCATAGTTGCAGGTTAGATAATTATATCGATTGAACCCTGGTCTCCTTGCGGCGTGTCTGTGACCCCGATGTAAATAACCTGAGGCGGTTATACTGTAAACAACTGACGCCGCTTGCGTCAATCGCTGCACGGAGGCCGACGCCAACCTTCCAGCGAGCCACGATACCATTGATGTGCTCTCTCTACTTACACGACTATTTTTAGCGGCAGTACAAACATTTGATAGAGCTATGGAAAAACTCACGATGCAAACTATGACGCGAAACTATTTTTGGATCTTAGGAATTCATTTCGTCACTCGATTTGTGACGATTTTTATTCTGCGGGCATTCCGTTCTTTATGTAACTAAACAATAGAATATAAATATAAGGAAACTCGCCTTGCTTAGGCAATGAATTGAACAAGAACTAAATTGGTTCATGTCATTCGTGCATTTACTTGTAGAGCATACATTTATACGATCAAATTGATATGTTGTTGCGAGTTGCGCGGACGTGCCACAACTCCACAAGCACAGATATTCGAGTCAATAATTTAATATTTTTATTGCATACCTCTACAAGTTGTTAAGTGAGATATTCAGTGTATTCTATCGTGAGACTCGCTCGCAACAGATGTCTTGTTTGCGTGCTACAAACGAATAAAGTGAAACGGAATAGGTATTCGAGAATCGACACGGACGGGACAAGACAAGCTGTAGCGATCGTTATTGTCTCGACGGGTGTGGAAGTAATTTGTGTTCTCGGAACGAAACCTCCACCACATCGACCGTAAATTCAATTAAAACAAATCACAATCTGATTGGTCTGTCTCCGAGCATTGTTATTGTTTATGTTCCTTAACGCATCCTGCACTAAAAGCTACGATGATTCGATGTTCATTGTAATTCACTGACGTGAATGAACGACTGCAGTTATTGTCCAACTAATTACTTCGTTTATCTAAGCAAAATAACTAATATGAATGTTTAATGGAAAAACAAAGAGTTGGAACAAATAAACTCGTGTAGAGACTAAGTGCATAGCTGGTGCTATCTACAAAGTAAGGTGACCTAGTTGATAAGATTATTTCAATAGTCGTTGGTGAATACGTGTGTTGGTATGTGTGTGTGTATTTGCGTCGAGTTCGTTCGTACAATGACATTGTCGACCTTGACTACTGCATCGCATATCACGACACACACACACATAGAAATGTTTTACAATGTGTGGCAGTAAATACCTAATATGCTCGGGTATGTGCAGTGTAATTTTTGCGTTAGCTGTGTGCATGGTTGTGATATTGCATGTAGTTCATCATACGATAAGGTGAATGCCAACTGATATGTGCCTACGCCAACACCCGCCGATGTACCAAGGCCATTGTAACTTCAATAATCAACCTACTGGTAAACAATTCCACGCTATCTTATTCACTCAGCGACGTTGCTAATGCACTGCCAATTAAAGTTGCATAACTTGCCATAACTAACTTAATATCTTTCGCATTGAAGAATACTAATAGGATAGGTAAACTTGTTTGGTAACTAGGTACCATAAAGTCATACCTACATTTTAGATGTAGTTGTTTGTATAGATAGAGTATGATATAACAATGTTTTCTGAAGGGGACATATATATATGCGTGCTACTAACTTCAGAGTTGTCAAGAATGAAGTCAACTCCAAACGTTTTGATTGAAAATAGTACAGTCACGAGCGTTAATTTGGGACCCATTTCCATCAAATGTTGATACTGTTAGAACATTCATAATGCAATAAGGTCGAAACTTTAGTTTGATAGAAACGTAAAGTTATCGATGGTAAACAATATGACATTGATATTACGATAAAATATTAGCTCTAAATAGCGTAAGTTTGCTACACGATATTCAACCTTAGGTGGGTCCCAAATTATACACGATATTCAACCTTAAGTGGGTCCCAAATTAATGCTCGTGACTGTACCTACCTTTATCGACTATGATATTGGCATAAACAACAAATTTCTATACGACTTTATAAATACTAAAACGCTTACGTACTTTCTTAGATAAACTAAGCATAAATTTTCTCTACATTTTTGTAGTATCTTTGATGTGTCACTTCATTTCTTGGCTCACCAGCTGCTTATGGACTGGAAATGAAGCTTGTCAAGCAACAACTGTCAATTAACACAAAAAAACAGAAGATATTTTATTAAATAAATGCTTCACTGACTATAATTGTTTCTGCAGACTTTAATGACCAAACTCATTTATTTTTCCTTTCTTTGATTCAGTTTTAACATTCCGATTTCGTCTTTGTAAGTGATCGTTTTTTTCGATCATATTATTAATGTGTTTGTCTCCTTTTGTTATTTACGACCAGAATTTAACCGAAAACTGAATTTATTACCTGTCGAGACAGTCAACTAAAAAACATAAAGCATCTTATTGCATTTAATATGAGCTCATTACATACAATATTCAAAGTTTTTATGCATTCGTTTTATGATCAATCGCTGGTGAATCATGTGCTCAAATCTGATCTCACCGGCCTTATTGAGTAAACCAAAAATAAACATCGATTAAACTGATCCCTCGCTGTTATAGGAACTTTGACATCTGATGAAGTATTCATGAGGTAGATTAGAGATATCAAACGGATTGACACTACTATTTATTAGTGTGGATATTGGATAGTGACTGCGGCCTGTGGTTTCATGCTGTGGCAATTTGGAAGGTCTCTATGATTTTTAACTGTCTTTAACCTCACACAAACTAATGCATGCTCTATTATTTATTACTAACTCAGTAGGACAATAGACAAAATGCTCTTAAGTAGAACAGTAAACAAAATTGTCTATTCCAAGCTTCCATTTTCAAATCGACATCTTCAAAGCAATAACAAAATAAGTTTATCGGTTATTGCACAATAGAATCGGTTTAAAATGTTGTCAATGGCTTATTATTGATCGGTATTCTCGTCTCGTCGGATTTACAATACGATATTATTTTTAAAGCTCGATCAACGACGCCATTATGTATCTTACTCACATCACATGTAGGATGTAACACAATAAAGTTGTTGGGGTGTGGAGGCGGCTAGCGTCCACTGCACACACTTATACGACCTTATACATACATCTAAGATAACTAAGTTTATTTATACTAGCGAGTCGCCCTCATTTTGCTTCTGTAGATGACACATTGAAAAATAATGAAACTATCGAAATATGTTGGGTGGATAAAAATAGCGGTAGAACCAGTTCCATGAGGAATTTCGGGATAAAAAATACCTTAACTGTCAATCCAGTCTCCAATCTAACCATGTGCCAAGATTCATCCAAATCCGTAGAGCCGTTTTTGTATCAAATTGAAAACCAACAAACTCTACAAACTTTTCGACTCATGATTATGATTTTAATCCTCAGTCGCTCGAAGGTCATCCATCGCAATCAATAACCATCCTTATTACCTGGTGTTAAAGTGCACTCGTTACACAATGCGTCTAGTCACGTAGCTTTATTCGCAGACAAAGTTCCGCATTGGTTGCGTTTCCATTGTAACAGACGATTATAAATTAACATTCGTTTAAATAATTTAACGGCCGAATTTTTTAATTGTTGTCCGTCACTAAGGAAATAGTTTAGACTCGCATGTGGTATCTATTTGAAGTATGATAATTAATTAAAATATTTTTTTTTATGCGAAAACTACTTACAAACCTTTTAGTTAAGCTAGCACATAAGAAAAGTCTCTAGTAGCCTTTAATGTCTCACTGCTGAGCAAAGGCCTCTCATCTCACCGAAAATATCAGTACAGTGAGGAGGTTAAGGTAATAGTAAGAGGTAATCAAAGCACTAAATAATAGATCATTTTTTAACTTTGTACTACAATGCTGTTAAAGATAACCCAGCTTTAAACACTACTTAGTCAACAGTTTAACAATGTTTCAAAGTATTATTAAACAGAAAATTATCAAACAAAATAGACACAAAAATACAGTGATTATGAAGTCAGAAACAAACAAAAATGTTCCCAGATGCCAAACTATTTTAGATGTCCAATGGACAAAGCAATATCACGATAGCTTCGTGAGACAGACAGAGCCCACACAATTTTTTATACATCTCTATCATTGTAAAAAAGACAAAGAATATTTTTATCTAACATGAGAATCAATTTGACGATTAGAGCGAGAACTCTGAACGAAAAGATTGCAAGTAAGACAAACAGGTTATACTTGTTAGCAAAACAAGAATGACCAAAAGATCAACGTACGTATTTGATTGACAATGTTTAGCGTGCGTTTGTAAACTAACAATGGTATTTGTTAATTTATATTTAAAATTCCGTTATAATCACTCGATTTAGATCAATGCTCGGACTCGGGGTGCAGTTAAATCTTAACAGACCAAACATTGTTTAAGATTCCGTTAACAGATGCTCACGAGAGATAACCGAAATTTAAGAATGTAATGACTTGATTGTATCGTTTTTAAGTATTAATTTAACGCGGTAATTTATAGCTTTGAAGTTGTTTGTATCATTGTATTTAAATCTCTAATATTTAATTAAGAATCTTCGTATTTTTGAAGGAGATACAATAAACTATATATCAAATTTTACTTCAGTCCGTAATACTATGCAATAACGTTGATTATAAGAACACGCTGTATCATCGTAATATATCAGCTCATGTACAGGGTGATTAAATACGAGACTGTTTAGAGCTGTCACCTGTCAGATGTGTCACAGATAATCTTGAGAACTGTCAAGTGAAGGTAGAGATTTAAATTCGGTATTGCCAGTCCCTTAGTCTTATTTAATTAAAATATGATTCAATACTTTTTTGTTGACTTTTTAGGTATGTACCATACTAAAATCAATTATGAAGTAGCTTAAATATTTAAATTCTGTGATGTTCCCGTTCATACATATGAATATAATCTTCGGTTGAAACCTTTTTGTTTTTATTTCAAGACAGTTGTGTGACGCTCGTAAACGACAAGATATTCGATCTCAAAGATTGTTACAGAGGGCAACTTTATCCGAGATAATAGAGTAACAAGCGGCGCGTCGCCTGCGCGCGCGCAGCCAAGCGCGGCGTGCGCTCGACCGCATATCCGTCGGCATCTCTTCCTAGCAAACCCTAGCGTAAGAAAAACAAACAATTCTACTCTGTAGTGGAGTGTACAATTCACTTTTCAAGCCGTATTAATAAGGGTTTCTACAGTAAGCTCGAGTGGGGGGCGACTTTTACGACTTGGTACGTTCAAAAGAGCCTCTATGGGGCCAAAACTGAATAAAAATATTTGACTTTGACTTTAGAATCAACAAAATCGGGAAAGTCAAAATTTTGCTAGATATTTTTTTTGTTTGCTGTTTAAAAAGTTTACTTCGAGGCGACAAAAATGTGTCTCAGGCACTTAAGTCTCGCGTATCATTGGCTGTATAAAACATTTAAATAAATCCTCTAAATATCAATAATCCTCAATTTGAATTAAAAAAAACTAAATTCAAGTTTCCTACCGAGTACGGTAAAATTATTATACTACCAAATGAAAAACTCACGTGTGACGTCCGTACGAGCGGCAAGTTGTGTCGATGAACTTGGAAATATCAAGGAAAAAGTTATTTCAATACCAAACTATTGTCTAACAATCGATAGCTCTATTGATCGCTAGTACATTAGCAAAGGAATAATAGAATAGGCGTTACTAAAGCGCCGCGTGCTTACTCAAGGGGTCAGCCATAGAATAGATTCAAAGGGTTGCCAAATCTAAAACTCCATTATTAAATGAAAAAATCAGACCCTCATTCACCATGAGTGGCAGCTGCTTGCCATAGATTAATATTATTCTAACACCCAAGCTTAGCAATCGTTATAACCTGATCCCATTTGTATGGTAATACAGGTCGAGTTACATAAACCTTTAATAATTTAAGCTCGTTCCAACGTTTAATTCTAAACGCTCAATTACTGTGTAATACTTATTATAACCTATCATTTGATATGAACTCTGGTGCTATCTGAATGCTAGATTCAAAAAGGTCAAAGACCCGTTTGATTAAGGATTCATCAATCATGCATGACTCTACATAGGGTATCATATTTCACACGCATTGGAAACGATTCTTCGTATGAGGAGTGTGTGCCTGTTTAAAAATATGTATATAGAGCTCGACACATTGATGGGTACTTGTTATGTATAACAGACGTAGATTACCGACTTGAAACCGCAAATAAGATTGAAGCTTTGATCTACACCAGAGGTTTGATTACCCTAAAATTACCAGATGTGTATGCGATATGAATGAAGCAATGTCAAAAATATATGATTTTCATAAAGAAATTAGGTACGAGACGCGAGTATCAAACGTGTATTCGAGCCACTTGGTTTTAATTAAAAATACATCAAAAGATTGCAATCAGAATCATAATTTGCAACACGCTGACTTCATAATTTATCGCGCTCTTTATTTTAAAAAACGTTCAACATGAATAACAAAACAAGTAGAGTCGCTTGACGATAAATGTTCGGAATTCCTATACGAGACTTGTATCGGAAAAATTGTTTTATTTTATTGACCGTCACACCAAGGCCACGCGAGGTCTATAAACCTTTCGCTGAGGTGAAACAAAACGATCATTCAAATTGGGTAACAAATGGTTTCCGGCAGAGTGTCGACTAGTGGTAGCACGGAATAATTACTGGTGGCAACTATGTAGTACATAGTTGGTTGCTATTTATAGGTGACGGGTGTCAAAAAACCAGGGTGACCTTGGTGCCCCCACGCGGCGACCGATACGTTCACCTCAGGTGGGGCCCGAGGGGCATCCTAAATAAAATCGACACGTAACTTAGTGATGCAACACGTTCCACTGATGATAGGACCTAATAGAGACGTGACTCTTGGAGGATCTCGAATGAGTTAGTTCCGATTGGTCCCATTTTCAACGGATCTATTTTGGTTCATTTTACCCAACTGGTTCTAATCCAAATTAAATACAGGTATTTTGCACTCTCTATTTTCTGTTTACTATTAATTACTCTTATAACCAATTATGTATATTCTCATAAATTTCATTACTATTCACAGTTTTTGTTGACATTAAAGAAACGTTGTTTGATATTTTTAATTTTAATTAGAAGATTAATAAACATTCTTATTTAGATACCTATCAAGTAATTCAAACATATCTATTTTAATACAGCTTCATTCATCATCCACTTAAAACTAGTTTTCTAAAGACAAGGTTATAACTTAAAGTCATTTCCTGACATTAAGTTATTCTCAAATATTTAGAGTCATCTAAAGAAATTCGTAACAATACAATTAAGTTAAACATTAAGTAAACATTAGGTAAACATTAGTAAAGCAACACAATAACTTTCCTGCATTATCATCCTCAAGGCACTACGTAACTTAAAGATTATAAAAACTTCAATCTGTAATGTTTACCACAAAAGAGTTATAATGAAAGTTATTGTGAAAGTCTACATTGCCTTTACAAAGAAAGAAATAGAATTTAAAACTGCGGATCGTTTAATGCAAATTACACCTTACTTCATTAACCTATTGTCATGCTTCAAAGGAATTGGTGTGGTGCGAATAAAACGAAAAACTTTATTGAATCGAGTCTTAAAGGTTTTGCATGTAACGGATCATTAGCTTCAACAAATACTTAAGGGATTAGATTTAGTATTCCAAACTGGTGTTGGGCTTTTAGGCTCACGTAATCTTTTCAAACCTATGCAAAAATAAAAGTGTTATGTTATATAAGTTTGATGGCTGTCTCGATGTTTGTATTATTTATTTTGGGTATGTCTGTGGCATAGTAACTCTCAAACAGATGGACCGATTTTAATGTGGTTTTTGATGTTTTAAAGATGCTTTTTTTTGGGCGCGTTAGATTTTCCGATTTGTCGGTCTAGGTTGCTGCTATTATTTCAATATCGGAGGTCTTTAGGCGGTCTAAAATATCAAAGTTAAACATCAACTTAACTAACTAAACTTTCAATTGGATTATGTATTTCCGTTGGTTTAAGTTAAAGTGAAAACTCACACTATTCTGTTATAGAGAAAATGTCTCCAATAAAAGTACCCGCATTGTAATTAGTAGCAATGCGTCAATAAAGTTAGATCTACAAGTTATGGCTAGTCAGAACTAGAGATAAGTAATCCATGCGGGCTCGGCGGCTAAATAAATAAGTATATAAATCATTTTTCCATCGTAAAAACGCATTATTACCAACAATTGAGACAATTTATTAACTAAAAGTTACTCGACGTCAAAAGTGAAAACTTTTTGTAAATGCGGTTAGATGTTTGAGCTCTATGGGGAATGGACGGAAGTTTTCTTACGTGATTTAATCAAAATGTGCTTAGCTTAGTGATTTTTGTACATGACAATAGATAGAAATGATTTAGGTATATTTTGGTTTATGGAACTTTGTCAAACACAGTTTTGTGATTTTGAACAAAAAGTAGGAACATTTAAGACCCTAGCATACGAATTTGAATCTTGAAATAACAAAAAACTCTTCAGTGACATATTAATAAAGGAAAATAAAGAACAAGGAACTAAATTGAAGTAGAACTCGGAAGAGGCCATGAAACGACCGTAACGTAAAGTAATTGAGCATACTTTTGAGTTCTAAACTCCGATCAGGGTTATGATCACGGAAATGTTTGTTGGTTCAGCCAATTTGTGCAATTTGATTCAATTCCTATTTTGAATGTAGTTTACGACCAACGAGGTAGGACTAGCTAGTTTTACTTTTAATGAAGTTAGGTTGTTAAACCTATTTTTGAATTGAGAATTTAACTGGTCACGTAAAGAGGCCAGTTCTGTAAGTTTTTAACAACGAACTTTTAACAACTGAAGCGATTCGAATTTGGAAAAGATATTTAAATTAAGGTAAAGCTGATTGTAGATGAGCGATAAAAAATAGAAAATCTTCGATCTCATCTTAAAGTAAGTTTCTTATAAGAAGATTACCTACTCTCCATAACGAGATGTAATAACGAAACATAAAGATAATCTGGGTGAAACTCGAGTTAAACGCACGGTCGAGCATCGAAGAAAGTGGAAATCTGCGAGGAATTATAACCGACTCATTAGCAATGTGAATGTTATGTTCCTACTTGTGACAGACTGGTATTTTCAAAACATGGTGCAATAATCAGCTTTTGAATAAAATCATTTGGTCAGAGGAGTCTTACTTATTACCTAGGACGGAGCTCACACAAGAAAAAATACAGTTTGACAGATTTTGTGTTCATTACAAGAAACTTTTGTCTGTCAATAGACTGAAATAGATAATATTGACTGCCAGTCAGCAATAATCCTTATCTACTAATATTATAAATGCGAAAGTTGTGAGTATGTAAGTAAATGCATGTTTGTTACTCTTTCACGCAAAAACGAATGAACGGATTTGGATGAAACTTTACAGTGATGTAGGTTATACATTAGAACAACACATGGGATACATTTTATCCCCAAATTCCAGCGAGAACGGGTACAACGCGGGTGAAACCCAGTAGTAGATATTCAACCTTTTTTTCTTAGTTCTTTCTAGTTTGACTTCAATCAATCCATTTACACAAACTAGGTACATAATATACGAAAATAAAATATATAACTCCATTTCAATGTTCAAAGGTAATATTCCGTGCATACGCGAGCCGAAGTTGTCATGAGATGCGATTTAACATCAGTGGCCAGAACCGGTCCGACCGGCCGACTACATGATACAAAATACTAACCAAGACCAGTATATTTTTAAATTGTTTAATACATTCCCATTTTGCCAACGGTTAGACCATTTGGGATGTTGTAGGTAGAGAAGGTACATTAGAATGTTAGCTGTGCATTTGTAACGTTAAGTAACGCTTTAGAACTTTTTCACGTTAGACAATTTGAAAATTATTATTGACCAGCAGCGCCCGCGGTTTTACCCGCGTTGTGCCTGT
Organism: Cyclophora punctaria; assembly: GCA_951394245.1. Classification (NCBI taxonomy): domain Eukaryota; kingdom Metazoa; phylum Arthropoda; class Insecta; order Lepidoptera; family Geometridae; genus Cyclophora; species Cyclophora punctaria. The sequence goes on from OX596172.1 coordinate 7,896,465, forward strand.
TCCCGTGAGTATTTCGGAAATTTTTATACATATAAACCTTCCGGAAAAATCATTCTATCGATTGGCGAAAACCGCTTGAAAATCCGTGCAGAAGTAGGTATTTGAGTTTATCGCGAACAGACAGACGCGGCCGGGAATTTTGTTTTTTATATCACTACATAGTATAAAACAAAGTCGCTATTTTTGTCTGTTTGTTTGTCTGTATGCTTAAATCTTTAAAATTACGCAACGGATTTTGATGCGGTTTTTTGTAATAGGTTAAGAGTGATTCAAGAGGAAGGTTTTTATGTATAAAAATTCCCGATATTCCCACGGGAACGGGCACAACGCGGGTAAAACCGCGGGGCGCTGCTAGTATAGGTACTATGTAGTGATTTGTGAGTAGGTACGTTAGGTTAGTTTGAGTATTATAAAGTTCTAGGCTTAAGACTTATCTTGGATTGTCGGTGGTAACAAGACGCTATGGTTTTAGCATGTTTCAAAAAAGTATGTTTGACTTTTAACCGACTGCGACGAAGCCCAAAAGCAGGTTTATGATTAAGTGACGTATCTTATCAATCTTATCATTCAGTTTACAGTTGCGTGGGTAAATTACTAGGAAATAGCATTGATTTAGCGAAAGAATGATAATGTTAATTCTAAGCTTTAGTCAAATTAATTACTTTTTTTTTTTCTGTGGGGCAATCAATGTGAATTCGTTCGAGACACAAAAGGCAAATAAAATAAGTATGAAAGTAGGTATCTACTTTGTAAAGTTTTTCAGTTGCGTAGTAATGAATTAAGCTCTAGGTATTTAGGTATTTTAATACCTACATTTAATTTCAACAATTCAATGGCCGTTTTTCTAGAATCTAGATTAATTCATCGTGAAATCTCAAAAAAGGTACCTACTTACCTATATTGATTTTAAAATTTTTAAAATATATTGATTACAATTTAGCTAATCACATAAGTGACACCCCGTAAGGGTGTTTGCAAAAACAATAAGTAGGTACCTATATGTACCTACTACTTGTGAACCAGATATGTATGTAGGTATCTAATCGTACGAATCTCTGGAACTACCCGTCCGATTTGGATAATTCTTTTTGCATTAGATAACTACATTCAAAAGGAAAGTCGAAGACAACTTTTAATCCCGAAATTCTTAGAGAAACGGGTACAATGCGGGTAAAAATGTGGAGCGCTACTAGTAACGTAGTTTTCCTAAGTTTAGATAGGTAGGTACCTAGTTAGGTTAGTTTTAACTGATAGGTAAATTTTAATCATATTTACAAACGGAATATTATCAGATATGTAGATATGTGGGTCTGCCGTCTATTACAAAACCCACTTTATAAAAATGCATTTATCTTTATTAATCTCTCAACGATGGATGGATGAGGGGCTAGGGCGGCCCCTACCGGGCCCCCTATGCGTATTAATTCGAGACTCGTCTCTATTTTAGTTTATGGTAGGCCCTTTTAAAATGTTCAAATATAGAAGATCTGTCTATTCTACCTTCCTACATATACCTACAATAATTTGAACTATTGGTATTAAAGAAAAATATAGGTATTAAATTAAGTAAGTAGGTAGGTAGGTAACTCATTTTGAGAAAAACAAAATACCTAGAACTTTATGTAGGTACCTACACAAGAATAGGTATTTGTATCAGTAATTTTGCTTGGTAACTTATTTTTATCAGTTTTGACTAGATAGTAGGTACAAAATAGATATACCTACCTACCTACCTACCTAGAGCTTTTGTGTAGATAAGTACCCACTTTATGTATAGTTAAGTTACCCCTTTGTGTTTTAGCGTTTTACCTAAGTATAGGTAGGTACCTACTTCATTTATCTATTTTCCGGTATAGGTTTAAGACGTTTACAAAAAGTTAGCTTATAGCTCCAGTTTTTAAGAACTTGGATTACCTATTTTACTACGTTTTAAACAATTGGCCTTGAATACCTAACTTGCTTCTACAACAGATAAGAATAGCTCATTCTGTATCTATTCCATGTAATAGGTATCGTTTCGCTTAGGTACTAGGTATATATCCCAAGGTAAAATACTAATACATAATACCAACGCAATAATAGGTAGCTTTGGTTACCTACCTAGCCTAAATAAAGCAATGTAATCTAAAATAGAATAAAACCTCATTATCCAAAATAACTATATAACTAGGCAAAGCAAACTGGAAACGTGCGTTTGTTTAAAACGCACGTTTCCAGACTAAATTGAGAGAATTAGCCGAAACAAATGTAGGTAAACAAACCGATGTGATTGTAAGGGCAAGGAGACATCGACTCGCGCCCGGTCAAGGTATCCGGGCCAAAGGTCGATGACAGCTCCGCGCGGCGCCCGCTCCACGCTTGCCGCCAAAAAACTAACAACAAACAAAACCGCAACGAACCTGAAGACATGGACTCGTTCTCCGACTTTGGAGTGGTGGGCGGCATCGGCAGCGGCATCGACGGCAGCATCTGCTGCGGCGGCTGCTGCGGCTGCTGAGGCATCGCGCAGGTCGTGCCCAGCAGCGACTGTGCCGTATTGTAGGTGATGTTCTCATCGTACCACAGCTCCAAGCCCGCGTACTCGGGCGAGGCCAGCGACTCCGGCGACATAACCATCGCCGCCGGCAGAGCGCCTAGCGCCGACGACGAACTCACTTCCGAGGAGCTCTCCTCCAGCATTCGCAGTGTGTGGAACCCCCCGTTGTTGGACCAGCGGCGTCTCATGTCGGCGAACGCGTCACACGCTCCGGTATCCACCAGCGCCGAGGGACATCCTCCGGCGAAGGCTTTCACTTCACTTTTTCCTCGCACAAAACAATCCAAACGCGTTTCTACGGACATGCACTAGTCTGATATTAACTCGGCACAAAACGCTAACCCGGTCCACAGGACGCGACGCGCGACGCCACTGTCTCGTAATGAAATAAAAAGATATCAAAACACAACAAAATCCGTGCAACAGGTGAGTGCCTGCGGTGAAGTCCAATAATGTAGTCGGAGTCGAGCGAGACTGAGCGTCCGTCGGAGCCGTGAACACGTACACGTTGCGCGCGCGCGACCGCCGTCAACCGAATACTATGTAGGTACTGGAGCAAGCAAGCAAACGAGCGAGCGAGCCAACCGCGGGCGTCTCGCGCGGCCGCTACTCACTGCCACGGTCGGTGTGACGTGACGTCACGCCCCCCGCCCGCGCCCCGCACACCCGTGGCACAGAAAGTCAAGTCACCGCGCCGCGCCGCGCGATAGAGTAGAGAATGTAGCGCGTCGACTACCACCCGCCGATAAAACACCCTCGATTTATGAATACTCGCTCTATCAAAACAACCTCGTTTAGTTACGTAACTTTTGAACTTGAATTCAATTCGAGGAAATTGGGGACTTTTATTTTACTTAATATTGAACATGAGCGCTGCGCGACTCTACTTCTTGGATAACATACTTTTTTGCAAAGTCAGAATTATTATTAATGAATACTGAATAGTAAACTTAATAGGTCTAGGTACTGTGTGTGTGTGAGTGTTAGTTTAGTTCTACAACGTTGTTCATTATTCTACTAGTCTTCTACTAATGCAATTATAAAAAATAGTTTAACAACTCTACCTAGGTTGCTAGATTTAATACTCTACTTAGATAATCTTATTTATAGCAGAAATCCTTTAACTGCTCTTACAATTGTATTAATAGGTCAGGTTAGATATGTAGAGCTCAAACTTTAGTAGAACTTTAAATGAATTTATTTTCAGATTCCACTTTACAAACCCTATTTTCTCATACAATAACAAGCAAGTTAGTTAAGCTTATGCTTACATCATCCGTGGTTTCTATGATTATTGATTAAGTATACAAGTTAGTATAAAATATAATTATTAGATAGATACTTAATTAGTCTATCTATCAGTCATTATCAAGTCCCTATAAGCCAATAAACAGATATGAAAGTCACTTAAACGTGCCTGAACTGAACCGTCTAATAGTCAGATAAACAAACCAAGTTGACTTGAATCGAATCCGTAGGCACACGGTGACACATTGGCACCGAAAACCCGCGTCCTATAAAACTGCAAAATGGAGCAATGACCCAAATTGCTGCATACTGGTTATCTTCTCAGTGCCGAATTGTGAAGGTGAGTCCAATCGTTTTATTTTATCACAGAAGATAATAATTCGTTGATAAATCAAAGCGTGTTACACATTACTGAGTGTGTTAGTGTCGTGTTTTACAATGTTTTATGGTAAGCAGCGATGTATGAAGTTACGACGAAATAGTTGGCAAAGAGTGATAAACGGCCAGTTTGAATTTAGAAGTACGAATGGCAGAATGCGTGGTGTACGTCAGTGTCACGTGGTGCGGGGTGCGTTGACCTGTCATGTTTTGGAAATATACAGCCATCATCCGCGTATCTGTCATACAATTAAAAATCAACCTAGGTATTAATCCACGCATAATACGGCTCGCTGCTTTTATGTAAAAAATGAATTATTTATTGTGTTGAGTTTAGCGGCCATTTATCAGTGATTACGTAGGTGTTAAGCGATTTGTCTATTTCGCGTGTTTGCACTGTTTCATAAACATTATACTGGACATAACCTATTGCTGAATTATATGAGATGCCACGGTTAAGTACGTTAAATAATTTCTATTCCATTTTTCAGATGTGATAGATAAAATTTGCGCTGATAAATGGGTGACTAAAAGATAATATCGCCAAAGAATCAACACTAACGCTAAAAGCATTCACAAACTAGACAAAAATATAACGAAAGCTAGAAATACAATCCAGAGGCTTCAGGCGTTTTAGACACATTTGAGGCGAAACTTGACCTAACAAAAATACATCCACCGTTGCTTATAGACTTCTGAACAAATACCTAGTATTTTCTTTTAAAACTGACTTCATTTATTACAAACCGCACTTCTTACTTATTATAACATTATATTCTTATCTGACAAGCCTATATAGTCTAGAACACCCTATAGAATAGACTATGCCCTAAGTGCAAAACACAGAACAAATTGGTAATTCAACAAATGAGTAGACAAAACGTCAATATTAGTTTAAATTTTAATCATTTTAAGAAGAAACAGAGTGTATTTGTATAGTCGTGAGAGCCAAGCGATCGTGCGTGCTGTAAAATCGCTCGATTGGTTCCCCTCCCCCCTCTCCACCCCTCTCCGCTTATTAGAGTCCATTGCCGAATTACATAGTCATCCACTTAGGGTTGTCGATTGGGCATCTTCTAATTCAATCAGAGAAATGATCGGAGTGGAAATACTATCGAAGGGCAGACTTAGTCTTAGTTTATTTATTTTATTTGTAATTAAGTTAGTTGGAAGACAAGGCAAAAAAAGATTATCAGTAAGAATTAATTATCGAAGTATTTTACATAAATATACAAAACGAAAAATAGCTCACGAAGAAGACATCAATAAAGTATTATCCTGTAATGATGATCAATAAATCCCACAGCTTGGTAATGACGAAGAAGTAAAGCAAAATTATGCAATTATTTAACTTGTTTTGACGATACCTTCCCAATTACCTACATAATTTGTTTTCATTGAATAGTCTTCCAAAGTATCAAACCCACAAAATTACACCCAAAATTGTATAAGAATTCCTCCGTTTCATTTCGCTGTTGGCGAACAATCCAGATCTGAAGTAAATCCCGGATGTGGTCCATTAATCATGCGCCATTGTTTATCTTGTCCAATACCCTGTAAGGCAGACATTGTGACTGACTCTCGATCGGCCAATCCACATAATGAGGTGAATTTATTACTCACAATTTTAGGAATACGAAACCTTACCGCCATTTTTAAAATGCTACATCGCAGTCATCAATTTTTACTACAAATGTTTTTTTATTACAGAAACCGCTGCGACGAATTGCAAGTAATAATAGTAAAAATCCTCATATTGACAATTCCGATCGGTTACAGCCTTGCGTTTACTGAAAGTCATATTTTTTGCTACTTTTTGCTTCAAAGGTTTCCATTAAATGTAAATTAGAGATGAAATTGATCGATCTACCATTCGACCAGCTCAAGGTCAGCGGATACAATAGAAAACTACTTGATTCTGACGTCATCGTCATTTATATTTGATGAGGTTTAATGATAAAAAAAATATTTTAGATTCAGAAAGAACTTAACGAGTTTATTTAAAAAATTGGTTTTATTGCCCCCGACGCTAATGGAGATGTCCACTTTTGAAACAATTTATATTTAAATTCAATTTATTTTATTAGCTGCTTATATTATATTAATGTTAGTTCTTATGTTAGCATCATTAGTTAGTTATATACTGATTTATTAAGCGAATTTTTATGTACCGAGGAATGATTAATAAGGCGCGAAGTTGGCATTCTGCCATGCCATCTTTGTTGTGGTTTTTGGAAGAAAGATGAATAAAAACATTAAGATTGTAATACTTATTTTAAAAAGATTGGAAATACACCTTATACCGTATTCCAGAAACGTAGAACATTCATCATTACTCACTCCAACGGGAATGTCTGAACAACTTCTCGAAACTGACGTCTTACCTGAAACAAATAATATTTACAATTAGAGAACATAATGATTAACTACACCATTTAAATGATTTACTTTAGTTCTAATGAGAGATGTTAGAAACGTGGTAGTTATAGGCAGCGTAATTCAAAAGTCCACTCAAACACTCAGAGATTCAATTAAAAACAAGAAAGTTGATTTATCATGCAATATTCGCAAGGATCCGGCCGATCTAAGTGTGGTTTTCTCGGTAGAGCGCACTCGTAAAGTAATCTAACTAGTTTGTGGAGTTGTCATCGTCGTAGACTTTCCTCGAGTTATGGCAACCTTTAGAGCCGGCTGGGTAGTGGTGTCGTGTTTTTACTAGCAATGTGCAGGCGCATAAAAAAGTGGTCTCGGCGGAATGGTCAGAGCAGGCGCAATTAAGACCAAGGTCTTCGGGTTATCAAACCCGCGGCGGCGTCTCACCGGCCGCGCCTCGCTGCCACCGCAAAAAAACGCAACGAATTATCAAGTAGATGGTATTAAAGATAAAGTCAGACTTAACACGAACGCTGCATACCTCACTTTATACAAAGTTACACTCGTTTATACGTTCCTTAAACATCTCTTAACGGTTGTCTTCGCTTATTTTGCTCATCCATCATCAACGGTGAAAGCTTTTTCAATATTATTCTGACATTATCGATTTGCCTTCACATAACTAAATAGTATTACGAAACTTGTTAATATTACTAAACCGTAATGGAATTTCCGAAGAGCAGTAGTGGGTCAGTGAATGGTTCTGGCCGAGAGCCATGATCGGCTCCGAGGGAAGTCAAGGCTAGGACGCATCTACTGCATACGCAATGCACAATAGATTAGATCCTGTTCGTTGACTTCTGCGAGCTGCACTTGACAGCCACTGATGTCATTCGCACCACCAGCGTGCATGCGACCTGCTAAGGAACCATGTTACCGTTCTTCCAAGTCACACGGACGCTTACATAATGCAATCCAGACAATGTAATCAAATGCTAAATGAACTTAGCCTTTCAGGGCAAAGCTTTGGCTCTACTTTCGCTTGAGCACATTTCGCTCAAGACACTCGTGCATTTGCGATCGTACGAGTTTAGAATGTAAACTCGATTGCAATAAAAGCCTTAGCAGGTCTGAGTAGAGTTTATTTTGAACTTAATATAGTTAGCTTTGTATCGTTTTCGAAGAGTCGTCTCCAATGCTATCGTTTACGTGATGTAACTACTGAGTTCGCACTGATATGAAATTGTGAGCTCGATCAAGGTCTGCCGTGCACGCGTTCCATTGTGCTCGATGGGAATCAGAACTATGAGTTATCGAAGCTTTGTATTGGAACAATTACCTCCAAAGGGAGAGAACCTCAAATAACGTAACTGTTGTTTCTTTATCCCGACGTATCGAGATCACGACTTTAAATTTTGATTTACATTATATTGCAATTTCAAATAACCTTGTTTATGAATACAGTAGTAGCAAAATGGCTCAATAATTCCCTAGTTTACGATATTGCTAGGAATAATTAATCATGTTTAAACTTGGGAAACGTAATAATCGAACAGAGCAAGCTTTACGATCTAATTAACGAGTTTCCTCCGAAGGTTATTTTTTTGTAAGAGAGCAAACTTAATGGAATACCGTGTTTGTATTCGGCGTTCAGATTCTTTATTGCGAGCCTGAGCAAACAGGACGGCGAGAATATTGACTGGTATTATTAGGAGGATCTGATTGAACGAGCTCAATTACTTTGCATGTGAATATTCGATTAGAGTGAAATATTTCGTCGTTGATGTCACAGTGTTGTTAGATGCTCGCATGCTATATGGTTGAAATGGAACTGCAATTGGGTCAGGCCGGCTATGCGATGCGGCGACCGTTGCACGATGCGCGTGCGCCGCCTGCCGATGCACCTCTTGCGTAATGCATTGTCCCCTCGCGCAGCCATTATTCGGTGTCACTCACAATCACGATAACTCGACTACTGATTGCTGTTGCTGAGCAATAGATTACATCATTGCTCGTCGATTTTATAGTGATATTGAACAGTTTCAGCAAGTTAAATTTGTTTTAATAGGAAGACGTATTCTTGAAATTGGCAGCAGAAATTCTCACGACCAGCACCGGAACAATGAGTTCAACATTATGTTTCTTTATTTTTAACATGGATGAACTAAACATATTTATTTTAGTGATAGCAGTCACTTGTCAGAGGAAGCATTGACTCCGACTAGGAGGGTGATATTTGCCAAAAGGAAAAAAACACGCTTCAAAATAGCATCAGATTGACAGCCTGCGTGGTCCACGTTTCCTTGCCAACTTTGTAATTACAAAAAATAACTAATATAATTATAAAAAACATGTACATGTGCGATAATTTGTTAGTTTGTTTAATTACATTGAGATTATAGTTTTAATATAGACAATTTGGGTACCAGATGCCTTGCAAGTGTTATATCCTGTCCTACCCGTAGCCATTTTAGCAAAAACGAAGCTAAAACAACTGCACAGAACCCAGTATCTCGTATAATGAGCTTCCGCGGTAATTTGACGAGGTAGGGTTTAATTTGCGAAGGCAAAATAATTGCATAGTACGACATATCAGACTAGACGTAGAATAACGTCGGTTGGAGAACAAATTGAAGATAATTATGAGTAATTGCAAGTCACGGTCATGGCCAATAAGCACCAATAAGCAATAACATGGGAAGGTGCGCTGAAGGTCTACTCCGCATGCATTGATTGCATTGTGTTATGTCATACCACTTAGAATACTTAGATAATCAACGTTTCTATTATACAAGAGAGCAAGTCACGTCTTATTTATAACGACATTATTTTAAGACCAATTTGTTGTTACATAACTAGTACCTTATAAAATATTCATTAAACCTCAGTCTAATGCAGCTATTGCCAACAAACGGTTCTATAACGCACCATTAGGAACTTCTTCCTTACTTTCTCTGGAATACTGCCAAGTACTTGTCTAATCGTTTGTTTAAGAATTCATAATCCTTAAACATTTCGCATTCGCACACTGGAATGTTTCGAGAAAATTTAAATTGCGGTCAACTGGATGAAATGATTTATCGTCTGTATGAGTTGAATGCCTTTAACCTTTAACAGGGTGTTTAATACCGTTTACAAGATTCGATTGACGTGTGTTATGCGGCGAACCTTTTGTGTCTAGAAGAATACAGTCAGCTCAAAAATTAGTCTACCTCCTCAAAGTAAAGATTCGCGTAAAGATTGAGAGGATAATTGTCAAAACTCGCCGGACTTTTTTCACCGACCGTACCTCGATTGTTGCTGTGTCAGAGAGTGAAGTACCAAGAGAATCGAGTTGCATAGCGATCGCTAGTCATATTTACGTCGACGCGGTGGGGTCAGGGGCACGTCTCGGTGTATTTATAGCGTCGTAACTCGTACCAATGATCGGTGGAAGGCAACAAAACCTGCCTTACTGCACCTAGAGCCATTGTTCCGAGCTAGAAATAAATGTAGAATGGCAGCATTGGTCGCACGGACCGACCGACCCGATATTATTGCTTGTTTTAACTTCTCCTTCAATTGCTGAAAGTAATAAGCTTTACTGCCGCATTGCAAAAACTATTTCATCCAGATGTTTAGTATTTACTCTTTGCTCTAGTTCAATCGCTATTGTGAACGTTTGGGTCGATTAAAATGGCTGTTTGGTTCCTATTTTATTGGCTGTTGTAGACGGATTTCCTATATTGCTAAGATCCATTTTCATTTCATCGAAAACTGCTTTGGAATTTATAGTTATGTACATAAATACTAATTCCTCGATCATATTTTTCTCAACATTGATATCACCGTGGTATCAAATCATGGTCTTGGATAAGGCAAATAACTTGTTTATCAACGGGCTGATTTCAGACTCTGAACATAATTATACATGAGCAGAAACATGGAACAAAAGATGGTGAAACTGGTACTCTTAATTATTGGACGTATCAGATTGTATCTTTAGGAGGTGCCCTTTAATCAAGCCTTGTCCAGAAACGATTCATTGATGCAGAAAGGAGATACAATCTTTCAAGCACGACGCACTTCATTCTTTCGCTTGAATTAAAAAATGCATTGTTCGTGTATTACCGCAAAAGGTATAGTGAAACTTGTAATGCATAAATGTATGTTGGGATGCAAAACGTCAATTAAAATGTCAATTATTGGATAACTTTTGATTTTTTCTAGATTATAGACGGCGTACATTATTACTTTGCGATGATACCACAAGCAGGAGGTGACGCGACGACTTTGATAAGTTCAACCTATATTGGCAATCAGTCGCACAGAACCGGGAATCATGGAAGTGTAGTAGAGAGACTTATGCCCTGCAGTGGGACACTACAGGCTCTTAAGACTAAACTATAGAAGGTACTTTGAAAAAATGCGATATTTTTTTTAACAAAGATATGGAGAAGGTCACATAAATTAATATCCTTCATTCTGTACTGCAACTGCAGACTAATTAAACAGATAAGTGTTCCCTAGACAGAGGTCTCTTTCAGCATTTCTTCAACGCTTGTTTTTTTCACCGTCTACATTACTTGGAGCTGACATTTTAACGGCATTCTTGATAATAACTTTACTCAACGCTCCATCCTTTTTTATCATCGTAAAGTAGTGTAATTTTGTCCTTATTCTCTGAGTTTTATGATAAGTGCTATGCGTGGTCGGACCTTAACTGTTTAGTTGTTATAGTTTTAATGTTACTTGTATTTACGTTCGTGAACTTGCCCATTATTTTGGTATGGTAGAGTTCACAGCCGCTGCCAAAAGTGACGGAAAGCGGACAATTATTATGTCGTTTCTAGTGTACTTGACTTATGAGTTTTGTAATTAGGGTTGTTTGTAATACAATGACCTATGGCTGGGGTATTGGTAGTTATCACGAAATGTTATACAAGTAAATGGAATTCTATGAAAGGCAGTGTCGCCAAAGTGAATAAGAGAAATTACAATTTCAAACACATTCATAGACGGGGTCATTTGGACCTGGAGCAGCCAAACTATACCATGTCCAAGGAAAGCAGAGGAATTATTTACCCATTCTCGTACCTCTACCAAAAAAACCCAAGACAAACAAAACACAAAAAAATACGATTCTTCAAATACACCATGTGTAAAATATTGTACATACAAACTTCCACATAACTGCATTACCTAACCCATAGACACTTCCATTTTAAAATCCATCGTTTAAGTACCGTCAGTTCCTTAGTGACACAACATTGTAAACATTAGGTGTTATCAACGGAATGCATAGATAATAGACGAGATATAGTGTGGCATTGACGGAGCTTCATGTACAACTGATTAGCTGCTCTATCCTGTAACCGTCGTAACCTTGGATTGTTTGTTTCTGGTTTGTCTTATGTAAGATAACGTTAACTGAAGATTAGTTCGAAGTTGTGTGGTAATTGCCCAGGCGCAGAGCAGAGACTAATCATAGAGTCCAGAGTTGCTATTATGGAAGTGCAAGGAATGAGGGAATGAAGGAATGACCACCTTACAGAAGTAGGGAGCTCTATATAGATGTAATATAAAGTTAGTTCTGTTTTCGAATTTTGAAATTCGAATGAATGAAACTATAATGAGAAGTGAGAAGAGTTTTATATTTCAACCTTTATCGTTTGCGACCTTCATGGACAAAGTCCGACGTAAATCCTCAACAACATTCTATGCATAAGAGGCTAAAAGTTCTACTATATTCCCTTTTCTAACAAGATACGGTAAGATAAAATAGGACAGAATAGACACAAAACAAGATTCATGGCTTCTTTGTGGAGACACATTGCGTTGCCTTATTTATAGTCCGTTATTTGGGGTTATTTGTAACACCGTCATTGGCAACGGAGCCAGGAAACATTACCGCAACTCGGTATTGAAGAAAAAATAACAATACTGAAGAAATAATCGGTTTTGTAATGAACTTTTTGGATCAGTACTTTTTCTGCCCATCACTAAAAATATAACACTGTCATGTCGGAAACAACGTACTAAAAAGGCTATTTTTACCAAAAATATTTAAAGATCGTGAATATGTATGACATAAGTGTAAATAATAATATGACTAAGTGTAAGCATAAAATCTATGCGGTAATTTTAGTTTCAGCTATACAATATTGAGTGTTTGCCAAATCGTCTCTGTGAGTATTAAAATAGGTGCAAAATGGACTTAAAATAATATATTAATTTTAAGGAGAAAATAAATATTTGTACACTGTTCACACTCACACAAATGTCAGGTTAAGTATTGATTGATTTTACTGTATGGAAAGATTACTTATTAACGACGTACGCACGCACCTACATAAAAAAAGAATGAACGTACAAATTATTACGTTCATTCATATTATTACACACGTATTGTCATTCATTGGCCTGTAATGTTTTCTCTATGGCTTCTTAACGTACTGAAGATATAAGTTAGAGAAAGCAAAAAGGTAATTCTCATGCAGTAAGGTAAAGCAGTAGAAACCTCTATAATTATTGTAGTGTCTGTGTACATTGAAATTACATTATATTTATGATCTGTGGAACGATATCTGGGTAGCAATCTAAATAGGTCAATGGGAGATACGAGTTGGCATAAAGATGATATATAATATCTATGAATTGCTTGCATTCAGAATAATGACACGTCCTCGGACACATCATGCGGTCATGCGATGATTGTGTACAATTACTTTATATTACGTAGGACTTATTACTGTAACTGAATGCTTTTGATCTTACAGTGTGATTCTGTACTGGTGTGGCAATCATGTTGCCACTTGCATTAAATAGAGGCATAAAATCTAACAAATTTGTTAAAAGCTGCCTGTATATCATTGATTATCTCTAAAACTATTGAATGGATTTCCATGCGGTTTTCACAAATATACAGAGTGATTCAAGAGGAAGGTTTGTGAATACTTCTCTTGATTTAGTATAGCAGGTATAGTATATTTTGTGAAGGAGGTGCTGCAGTGATGTCACCAAATCGGTACGCACGACCTCACCGTACCACACTCAAACTTACGTGTGTGAATTGTGACTCCAATCTGGCACCGCAGTTTATTAAACAAAGCTTAAATCCTCAAAAAAATCGGTGATAAAAATAATATTAATTGAAATATCGCGTGATGATAAACTCGATAAAGAAATATCATAATCACGGTATAGAGGTTCGGCGGAAACAAAACTTATTTGATCTGAAGTTCTGATTTGAAGTTGAATAGACTTGAAAAAAAAATAACTAAAAAAAAACTAGTAACACAAAAATCTCTTTAATTATTAACGAAGTTTTATTCTAAATCAACTTTAAGTGCAACGAAAACGTATCGTAGACGGTATTGCACTGGGAGATTGAACCCTCTGCGGTTGGAGTCAGCCTTGACCTGTCTCATTGAGTCAGTGGTGCGACGCGTGCAGCGCGCATGCGTCATGACATGAACGACCATAGATAAACTACTGAGAAGGCGGGACGTCAGAGTCCAGTGTTTGATCTATGTATGGAAGTTTTTGAATTTGGAATCAATGGACACGAGTTGAAGATTCGATTTTGTTTTATTTAAGATTTTTGAATTTGGAATCTAAGGATTGGATTCAATGATTTTTCTGTGTTATTATTAAAGTGAGAAGCAAGATAGGTGTAACGACAAGTTTTAAAAGCAAGTTGTTAGAAAGAGAGTAGGTAATTGACACAAAATACAGTCAATATCAAGTAAATATGATGATAAAATACAATATTCAAGACTCAAACAGAACGTACATGATCGAACACTTGTCAGTTACACTGATTCAGACCCATATCTCAATCCAATCCATCAACTCGTGAATCAAACGTTATTACCCCTAACCATCCCGCAATGGGGTCAACGAGACAGGTACAGTCGAATATACAAGTGTTATATCCTGGCCCAGATACCCGGGAATCGAGGACAAGGCTGCAGAGGACGCATTATTCTATCAAGCGCACTCGGTCCCGTCTATTTCTGTTGCATGGATGACCTCGACACCTTATTTATGGTTGTTCTCGACTGTACTTTGTAACGGTTATGGTTTATAGAATGCTTTGGTTTTGATTTGTCTATGTACAGATTTTGAGTAAAGAGGTTTGCTAAGCTTGCTTTGCTCATGTTTGCTTTATGATTAATACATTCCTAAGTTCGTCCTCTAATTGACCTATTTTGACAAGACTTACTGACTCAGAGACGTTCATCAAATCTACTAGTTAACTAATTGACATAATTTTTCATACATTAGCAAAATCTATGGAAGCATTTGACATCTCTAGAGTACGGGCTTTAGTGTTGAAAATCTAAACCGAAACCTCTACATTTCTGAGTCCTCGATTAAACGATATTATCAGAATACCACTGCATGTTACATAAAAGGAAAAAATGAAGACAAAAACGTTAAGTAGAGCAACTAACAAACAGCTGTGTCGTGTCGTATAAGTCCTTAAATGCAGACGAAGTTATGTCCAAAATTATCATGCTTATCTACTTTACGAGGTCAGCCTTGAGTTCTTTAGATATATTAACAGAAAACGACATTTTACACCAACTAACTATCACGTAATCTGTACCTTGAAACATAGTAACTATCATTCAATCTAGACCTGCATTCTTAGTAACTATTACTTCATCTGTGGAGTAAAAATAGTAACTATCAGAGAATCTGTGCCGTAAAATACTGTCTGGCTAGAGCTTCGCATTATTGTTGTGGTAAAATTTTATCGGACATTTTTCTTCCGTAATTTGGTTCGAGGACAATATGATAAGCTATCATGTAACCTTATTAATAAAAACATTGTGCATTCTGTTTATCTGTCCTTATTTTGATTCAGATTAGGTCGGAAGGATTAGGTATGTTTTGTTATATTATAGTGTAAATAGATTCTAGATATTTCTAGTGCCATATATTGACCTCTAAAGAAATAAGGGGGATGTTAGAATTGATAAAAGATTGACGTGTGTCTGTCTGTGGCTTTGTAGCTAAACGGATTTAATTGTCATTTGTTTGAAAGGTGTTTTCGTAGTGTTCTTTCATTTGATATCATCACTACATAGTACATATAAAACAAAGTCACGTCTGTTTGTCTTCTGTTTGTCTGTTTGTCTATATGCTTAAATCTTTAAAATTACGCAACGGATTTTGATGCGGTTTTTTGTAATAGGTAGAGTGATTCAAGAGGAAGGTTTTTATGTAAAAAAATTCCCGAAATTCCCACGGGAACGGGCACCACGCGGGTAAAACCGCGGGGCGCTGCTAGTATTGAATAAAGAAAATGGTGGTGATCATGATTCCAAAATTTTTAATTTTCATATTTTCTTCAGTTTACGTTGCCACTTTGTTTTTCTTTTTTACTATACTTTTTGCAGGGTTGGCCAACTAACCTATTCGAACTTACTTACAGTACCTCCTTAGGTCTTACGTAAAATCTTAAAGGTTACTATTACTAACTGATAAGCATCATCTTTTAACGGTACAACTTTATATTTTTTAAAATCACCATCTACTTTTGGCAACTAAAAAGTCCTTATTCTAATTTCTGTCTACACAATTGAACTGATTATTTCTCATTTGCAAAGGCCTTCAATAAATTGGGTCTAATTATTTTTCTACTCTATGATATTAAACTACATTGTCCTGTACAACTGATAAATGAGCTGGTTAATCCGTTATTGATTGTAAACCTACACCGTGTTCTGTAATACATTAAAGTCGCAAGTGTCATAAATTAATGTATTGTTATAAACAGTTTGTTATAAATTAACATTTATCTAGGTGGAGTAAAGCGCAAGACACGCATAGTGCGGGTGCGGGCCGGTTGCGGGTCGCATGACGGTGTGTTCCTTGTATTTGTATGAAGGTGTCACATTGGCCCCTTACACCCGCACTTGCAATATAAGTGTCTTGCGGTGTAATATTGCTGTGAATACCTTGGATTTAAATATTGCTGAGATGCTTAGATGTTGCATTCTATCATGATGTTACATTAAACCACAGAATATGGAGTTCTAATGTGACTGCCGCACCTAGAGACATCCATTAAATTGACACTTAACTAATTGACGTTACTTTTCATACATTACTTTTCTAAATCACTCATTAAATTAAATCTAAGTATACTAATATTATAAAGAGGTAAAATTTGTGAGTTTGTTTGTTTGTATGTTCGAGCTAATCTCGGGAATTACCTGTCCGATTTGAATAAATCTTTTTGTAATAGATAACCATATTCAACGGGAAGGTTATAGGCTAATTTTCATCGCGAAATTCCTATGGGCACAACGCGGGTAAAACCGCGAGGCGCTGCTAGTGTTTACTAAAGAAGCGTTTAATTTTGACTTCTCTAAGTACGGGCGTTAACCTATTAAATTAATTTCCTAACAGCAAAACTTTAAGTAATAAAACAAACACACATCTACACACACTCGTATTTAGAATATGAAAAGACGGACAGTTCTGTGTCCTACTTTTAAAGAATATATTAATTTTAATATAAGTCTTTTTAGAATTAATATGTACCGCGACTAACGAGACAAACGAAGCTGTTATACACTTTATATTTGTTTGTTTGTTGTATTTTGCATAACTATACGCGGTATTGATGTTTTAGAACTAGAAACTATTGTTATACAATGACTCAATCGTATACCTATTTACGAGGCTTTAATACATGTACATGTAGCATAAATAACATCAACCGAATTGAGAATCTCTTTAGATTTTTGAAGTCGGTTAAAAATGTCTGACCGAATTTTATCGACTAAGCAGACTACAGCAGTCTTTAGACTGATTTGATTGATTGCGAATAAAATTATCTTAACTTTGTAACAGTTGTCAGTACAAATCGTTTAGTCGCACAGACAAAAAGTCTATAAGTAAGACGTCTTGTCCCTTGTGCACTTTTTCATTTTCATCATACACCCAAAGTAAAAGAAGTGTCTAGTTTTGTCTATAGTGGCATCAGACCCTAATGTTACTAAAATGAATTATTTCCGAGTAGTAACATAACATGACTTAATAAAATACTGACTATGTATTGATTGGTGGAATAATTTTAAATTTAAATTTTCCACCAATCACAGCGCATGATTTATCATAATATGATATTATCATGTCTTGTCACATTTAGTCGTCGACGTCATGGTAGTCTGGTGGAATCTCTCTGTTTAAACTTTTATTGATTACCAATAATTGTTACTTCAGATTATTAATTTATTCAGTTAATTTCAGTCCTCTTATTAAACCGCCATGCAACAAGAACCTAATTTTAGTATGAAATGAGTAAATAAGTTGCAATTGCACGCAAGCTGGTATTAGCCTTGTGTTATCTGAGGACGGTGCCCTTGGTCTACTTTCGAGCTATCTGGAGCTCGCGACATCTGATAATATCGGAATCAGACTGTTTTGCTCTTGTTGGGGACATATTTTACAGGTTATGTCTGAAGGAACTTGTTGACTGTGGAAGATCTAACTGAAGTAAGAAGGTGCTTCTGACGTAAGATTCAACTTAGGTTACAGCTGTAGGTAAACATCGCATGGAAGAAAATATTGAAAATCAATTTGAATATCTCTTTTAGTTAAAGCTGTCATTAGTTTAATGTATTTATGGTAGTTTAAGTTAAGCTTATTTTAATATGTTAGAGATTTAATAGCAAAATCTCTGTTAAAGAGCTGAGATGAAAGCCGAGCTGAGCCGTTTTTTGGATAGATTTGAAGATATATTCGAAATGAATGGTAAAGAGAAATTGAGAAACTTTTCTGTATAAAGTAAATTGCAATAGCTATACAGAACAGTGGTATTTCTAATTGAATCAAGATTAGTAAAATTTACGATCACGTATAAATAAGTACGTTTGTACGTTCAGTAATTTTAGCGTAATGATTCACATAAGCCAAGTAAACATAAAACTCTGACTTAGGTACTTGATTTAATTTATATTGAAATTGAACGCATAAATCTTAACTCGCGATGCATAGGAATGTATATCCTTGTTTAAGATAAAGCGACAAGCAACGCCGTTTTTTTAAACATTCTAAAAATCAAACAAACGCAACGTGCTTCGATTTAGATTTCCTAATGTAGTTTTTAGACGAATTTGAATCTATAACAGCGGCCAAAATAAAAAAGAATGAAAAACAACACAATGAGTATCAAACCGCAAATCAAAATGATATTGGGTGGTGTTTTCAATAATAATGGACCTTAAAACAATTCTGTAACGGTATTATGTGCAAATATAATTCCGCCATTGTTTCTAAGATCTGAAAGCATCAGTTTAGATGATTCAGTGATAGAACAATCAAAGTGAAGATTTTTATAACAGTAAATGATTATTTGATTATGCATAGGAAGTGGTGTGAAGGATTTCTCAAAGTGTGGGTAGATCAAGGTGAATTTACATAGTTTAAACTATAGTTTGTTGATCATCAGTCATGATGACTTCAATGCTGAGAAATCTGACGTTTGACAGATTGTGTTTTACTTAGTTTGCTTCCTTGGTAAATTGAGTAGATGGTGTATTTGGTTAAGTTTTTTATAGATTGAACGTATAGTCAAGTATCTTTACGGTTAATACCAATCTATACTAACATAATAAATATGAAGACTTTGTTATTGTTTGTTTGAGCGCGCTAATCTCAGAAACTACTAAACCGATTTGAATAATTATTTTTGTAATGAATAGCCACATGTTTGTTTGAACGTGTTAATCTCAAAAACTACTAATCCGATTTGAATCCTTTGGTAATGGATGGCCACATTCAACGAGGACGTTATAGGCTATTTTTCATCCCGCAATTCCCACGGAACAGGCACAACGCGTAAAAACTCTATAAAATAGTTTTGAAGTATAGATATACCTAGATTATCTATCCTACTAATATTATAAATGCGAATGTTTGTGAGGATGGATGTGTGTATGGATGTATGTTTGTTGCTCTTTCACGTAAAAACTACTGGCCGGATTTAGATGAAACTTTACAATAATATAAGTTATACATCACAATAACACATGGGATGCATTTTATCCCGAAATTCCCGCGGGAACCGATGCAACGCGGGTAACACCGCGGGGCGTGGCTAGTTTATAATATTAGTATGGATAGGTAAGTTAATAGTACTATAATATAGCGACATTATTTAATGCAATCTTCATACATTGGCCGTTGGTTAAGGCAGCTGCGATCGCTGCACCTGTATGGAATTCATAAATAGGATATATACATACTAGTGTTGTTAAAATAAAACCTATGAGAGTATAAATACTGTACTTCGCTTTAATTACTTTTAACCAGTTTTGTGTTTCATTGCAAGTTTCTGTAACCTTCCTCTAAAAATAAGTTTTAATAAGATCACTTTATCAGTAAATTACTTGTTACTTTTATTAATTAATAGCAACCCGCTTCGGTAATCAAGGTTGCATAAGGTTTTGTATCTACACAAACTAAGAGACGTCCATTAAATCGACATTTAACTAAACGAACCAAAATATTTGTCTTTGCCTAAATCTAAAACAGATCACCAAGTTGGAACATAAAGAAGACTAGAACTTATAATATTCTTATAAGGCTTGTCTTAAACAGTGTCGCGACAAAATAGAAAAACTTTACTAAGAGATTTACCTTGTTACACTTTTTTCATTAAAGACATGAACAAACAAAGCCGTTTGGACAATATCGGAATAAACTTTCTTAAAAGTTAGAAGAGGCTTAGGCAAAGGTGTTGTTACTTGAACGATTTAATCGATAAGACGTGAATTGATATTATAGTTACTGTACGCTGATTGGTGGAAAACAAATGTCAAATTCCTCCAATCAGCGCTAAGCATTTATCATATCATGTCTTGTCACAAAATGGTCGTCAACATTGTATTGCAAGCGCTAAGGGGCTGATAGACCTACATCAAATTAAGGAAAAAATATTTAAATGAAGACCAAAATTACGAACTTTACATAATAATACAACCTATATAACATTTGAAAGAAAGTAACCTAACCTTATACCTACCTCAAAATAAAGGTACTTATTCTTTATTTATTTACCTACTTTCATGACAAAGAAATTCAAACAATAAAGTGAACACTAATAAAACCTCGATAAAAGTGTTTGTTTACAAATTGTAAATTAAACGCAGAACAAAACAATAAATCAATAATGTCGTTAAATATCTGTGTTATTGAGGACCTAGCATAAATTAGTTGCAATATGATTAATTGTCGCACTAGGGTTGTTCTGATACCCTGTCAACTGATATCTAATAATGTAACTTCCACTGAGAATATATCTATAGACATTCATGTAATCACTACATAGTATAAAACAAAGTCCCTTTCCGCTATCTGTCTGTAATATGTATGCTTAGATCTTTAAAACAACGCAACGGATTTTTGTTTGTTGCTCTTTCACGTAAAAACTACTGCACGGATTTGGATGAAACTTTACAGTAATATCGGTTATACATCAGAA
Source organism: Cyclophora punctaria (assembly GCA_951394245.1). Classification (NCBI taxonomy): domain Eukaryota; kingdom Metazoa; phylum Arthropoda; class Insecta; order Lepidoptera; family Geometridae; genus Cyclophora; species Cyclophora punctaria. The sequence continues at coordinate 7,917,485 of OX596172.1, forward strand.
TAACACATGGGATACATTTTATCCCGAAATTCCCGCGGGAACGAATACAACGTGGGTAACAACGTGGGGCGCGGCTAGTTGTATTGTAATCTCTATTTAAAAAAATGTCTCTTGTTCATTAATTCCTGCTGATGTTCTTCCGAATGAGTGGTACGTTCTAAATAGCTTCTTTGAGGCAAAAATATTTGACTTTAAAAAGGACGGGGACGCCAATATATGGAACCTTGTACCACCTCCATTCAAAATGAATGACAAATCGCTGACCTGCTATACCGGATCAATTCATTAACACACACATTTCGTCACAAAATTTCCCATTTAAACATAATATTGGCTTCGAGACATAAACAAAACGGAAACAATTATAAAACCAGCTACATAAAACATATTAAAACAACTCCATAATCAAATTTAATATTCTACACGTTCAATACTGTAGCTATCACAAGATCAATATTACAAAGTTCCAAGTTGATGTCTAATTACAAGTATCATGGAACCTTGTCATAATAAACCAATGTTATAATTATCATATAATGAAGACGGCAATAGAAATTGTAGTTAAATTATAGACGGGATTCAGTGTTATTATGAGAAAGGGAATGAGGTATTAGCTTTCTACTGAAGGTTTATGTAGCTTACTCTAAGTTTGGGAAGAACTTTTGAATTTAAAGAGTTTGGGCTTTATTCATAACTTATTAACAGTATTTTAGTTATGAAATGATTTGTCCCTTTCCAATATACGCTATTTGCCAAAGAGGAAAAGAGACAAAACAATTTAAAACAGTATTTTAGATAAAGTTTATGAATATGGCGGTTTAGATTTAGAAGGTGGAATTATATTTATTATTCCCAAAGCATTATGTAATAAGGTTATTACAAGTTAAAAACTCTCTTTGTAATTCAACCTTTTTGGTAAACTTTTTCAAAAGTAGCACGGTAAGAGCACATTCTAAATTTGAAAAATCAAATCTTAGAAATGCCGAACTGACAGATGAGACAATGTCCACTTACTTGGTTATGGTTTGGCCTCTTTTGTAAAGAAATTTCAGAGAGTCTCGATGAAAGAAAAACATTTTCTAATACCGTTAATGGTAACAAGAAGCATTATATAACAAGTAACTATTCCAAAGACCTAAGTTCAGTGTAATATTAGACTTAACGACAGTTTTAGTTCAAACCTCCAACAACTATGTGTTAAAATTAAATTATTAAATAAACTTAGTAGATACTTTTAGGTATTCTCTGGTGCTTTGACGACTTATCTGCTCTCTACAGACGTATATCAAAATTGGACTATGAAAATAGTATTTATTTGTCTTTCGGTGAAGCACTTAATATTTGAATACCCGCCTGTACCTCTTATTAATATAAACGTTAATTTAAGTAATTTTTAAAATGTTTGTTTTAATAAATGAATTTGAGAATGAATTCAGAATTAAACCCCAGAAAATAAAATGTAATTATTATTATATTTCAAATAATAAAACACTAAAATGAAACAGTCGCAGCGCAATTTTTTCCCAAAGCGTTGCTACTTGAGTATATAAAATTACGAAATAGTCGTCTCGCAGGTTACCATTACTTAGAAGCAATTTTATGGTTCGCCATGTGAGGTTACATTTCAACAGAAATACACTTAATTTAGAGCAAATGTGTTTTTTCCCAAACTGGACTTTCACAACTGCTAACGGTACTATTTCATATTCTTCTTGGGCTATGTATTAATAAACGCGTATTAAGAAAAGTTTAGCTATAAAATTGTTTTGTCACTTTCTGACTTACACAATTTTCCGAAGAGCAAAAGAGACGAAACACAGTGTCACAGTGTTTTAGTAACACCGCCATTATTAAAGACCACTTAGGGTTAGTTCAAATTGAATACCCGTCCAGTAGGAAACAATGTTCTTTTAAAATAACTTCCTTAATAAATAATCTCTTGAAAGGGTAACGCCCGTACTCAGATACGTCAAATGCTTGTATGAAAAATTACGTCATGTAGTCGAGTTAAGTGTCGATTTAATTGACGTCTCTGAGTGCGATAGTTCTTTATCATGATCTCAATAAGTAAATTATAAGTATTCACAATTAACATATGCCCATATCAATACAAAGAAGTCTCATTAACAGTACCTTATTATATCGAAACAGTCATGTACTTAGGAAAGGTCTTAAAAATTTACATTAATTAGCGAAACCGTCTTCGTCATCACTCTGAGTCACGTATGGTTGCGAAAGAGCCTTACAGTAAACATGGAAGGTTCTAGACGAAATCTTGGTTCACGTTGTGTAATATAAAATGACATAGAGGTTTAAATAAATGACATTTTATTACAATATTTTAAAATTCGAATATAAAACCCAACCTCTTTCCACGAGAAAACACAATAAGAAGACGCATAAACCTGCTTGGTAATTCATTCTTCCGAGATTTAAATAATGTTCCATACCTAATGTTCTACTTTCAGAAAAGGTTTGACAAATCTTAGAACTGGCAGGATTTTTAATGAAATTTGTGATGACGATGTTGGTTTGGTAGACCTTCCTAATTTAATTTTAGGACTGTCGACGAAAATGCGCAAGCAAGTTTTCTTTTTCGCCAAGTTTAAACTTCATACTTAAATATTTTTATTCAATTTTTGCCACAATAGACTCAATAGCTACAAAAAGGATTAGGCCTAATCACCGATCCTATACGTTTTAGTACTCTCATTCATTCGTAACCCATTCCTTTGCTACCAATTCTTAACGTAACCAGTTACGAAACCTGCGCAAACGCACAAGAGGCTCTCCAGCTAATTCGTGGTCCGCGTCGCGGTCCAATGCGACACGTGTGGGGCCTCTCATCATTTCAAGTAGCTATTGTAGTTTGTTCAACACAAAAGCCGTATTTAATTTGAAGTATAAAGCAAGGAAAAATCGTGCTTCTTTTTCTGTACAAGCTATGGTGACTTTTGAAATAAGTGTGGATGTCACTGGATTTCTTATGTCCTGATTATTCATTTAAGTTAATAGTAAAAATAATATAATAATATCGACTTGGATAATATCAGATACTGATCCGGGAGATTTAAGAAGCTAAATGAGTAATGAAATGCTAGTCATAGTGGAGATGAAAGAACTCCATTTTCAAAGAATAAGATATGCTTATCAACTGTGCTACAACTCAAAGCTTATACTTATAAGGTTTGAATTGAAACTACGTTTACGTTTACACTTCACTTTTATTTTACATTTTTATCTGACGTTTCGGCCCCTTTACAGGAACCGTGGTCACAAAAGACTGCGTATATCCGCAAACGTAGTTTTTATTCAAAATGGGTAGTGTTAGCTTAAACTTGAAAGCAGCTCATAAGATAAGGTAATAGTTCGTTCCCTACTTTTCTCTCTGCGACGGTATCGGCTCTCTTTTTGGACATACTTTACAGGTTTAAATCTCTTGGTAAGTAACATGTTGAATTCTTTGAGACATAAAGCTATATTAAGCTAGATTCAAGGTATTCTTATCAGAGGATAAATACAAATTTGAAGTTAAGGTTAGGTTTATACAAGACTCTATAGACGTAAACACTAAAAATTAAGTTTTCGTTTTTTCTACATTTTCATAATCATTATTTACATCTACTGAATATCATAAAAAATATAGTATGCATAATAAATAAACAATAAATATCTAAAAATAGGTTCTAAAAACGATTTACATTAAATAAGATCTCACAAGTTTAAATAAATATGCAAAAATACAATCGGTTTTTTTGCTTACTAAAGTCTCGATATAAAATGGTATGTAAAATATGTGTGTGTTCTGTTTAGGTATATGTAAGTACATTTCTGCGTCCGTTGCCCTCTTGATCACTCGGTGACATTGGCAGAACACAAATATACTGATAACCGAGCATAAATATGATATTTATAGATAGATATCCTACTAACATTATAACGAAGGTTTTTCAAAACATACTTTAGACTCCAGAGCCGCAAAATAGAGCCATTGTATTTATGTGTCAGAGTAGAGTGGCGATACATGTGTCTTCTTTTGCCTTTGCTCATCGGCCTTTAAAGGGAGATAGAGATATGTGTCTAGTTTCAGTTTTGTAGAGCGTTTTCTCTATCACATTATCGAGGTGAACTTCGCTAGTCTGACATTGGTAAATGGATCGGCAGATTTCGTTCGAATTTGAAACACGATTAGCTTCGAATTTGTAATAGCATGGCGGATTTCTTTTAAATTTGGAACACGTTACCAAATATTTTTTAATGTGGAATCGACATTGGAGTACTGTTTATCCCAAAATTACCAGAGGAAATAGTAATAACAGAACTATGAGGGACTATCTTGTTTATAGTTAAGATTCAAGACACATTTGCTTACCAACAGTAGACAATATTGGTCGTAAAACTGACGTCAAGTTGCAATGTTATCGGTGCTATAAATTATTACTGAATTATGTGGAAAATTTGATCAAAACAGACTATGAATATAGTGAAATAAGACACCTATTAATAAATGCCGTTCTTGTACTATTTTACTAAAATGTCAAACAATTAAAATTTATACCGATAAAATTATACTGGCAATCCGATTTCTTTAGTTGAAAAGAAAATGTATATTTAGGTGACTAGGTAAACAAAAAAATGTCATTACCTCGTGACCACAAAAAAGACACTATTTTGTGACGTGACTAACCAAAATCCGCGACATTTCTATAAGTAACTAGCAGCGCCCCGCGGTTTTACCCGCGTTGTGCCCGTTCCCGTGGGAATTTCGGGATAAAATGTAGCCTATAGCCTTCCTCGATAAATAGACTATCTAACAGTGAAAGAATTATTCAAATCGGTTCAGTAGTTTCTGAGATTAGCGCGTTTAAACAAACAAACAAACAAACAAACTCTTCAGCTTTATAATATTAGTATAGATAAATGTTGATACAAAGTTGCAAAGCGAAACGACGCTACTTGTCTATAGGGACAGTACTATTTACAAAACCATGTCACAATATGATAAACAGTGTCACATTATTAATGAGCTGTCGATAAAGTTTCCCAGACCACGTCATTTCGCAAGCCAACGTCAAAATGTCGGTACTTCGAAAAAACATGAAGGTACAAAAATAACATTGTATCGAGATCATAGAACTTTGATCTGAGGTATTATGAGGGTATTCGTCTTAGTCATATAATGATAAACGGCGGTAGTATGTCCGTATGTATTTTAACTTACAAATACGTAATTAAATTGAACTGGTAGCTGAATTGAACAATGTTTTTAATGAATGACATGGAATAACAGTTCGACAAATGATTTTTGATAGTCTTAACCTTACTGTCATACCTACCTAATATGTCATGCATGACAAACTTTAATGACTAAACGCTTTAATAAGTTATTTAAATTTAAATTAAGAAGATATCAACCTTAAATTTAGAACTATCATTTTTAAGTAAGGAACAATCGTTCAGTAATTCCATTCTAAATTCGAAATCTAAATTCTTGACAGCAACTCTATAAAAAATAATATCTAAGAATAAAGACAATGAAACAATGAAATATTTATATACCAAAACACGTGTAACTCTACCTAGTTTCCTACTTTAAAGTTACAATAAGACAGAGTAAAAAACCACACGAAAAAGCTAGTATTTAAGTTTAAATAACGTGACGTAACAAAGTGTAGTGAACGCTCGGAGGTTCGTATCACTTAAAATGGCCGCGTGGACTCAAGGTCCGCGCCCGATCAAGGTCACTGCTGAAGGCACGATTTCGTCTTCGTGATAGTAAATGTATTTTGATAACTACGTAATTTGACTGTTTGTGTGCGATTATTATTACTTCGTCGGTTTTGCTAGTTGAGGTTGGATTTGTTGCTAAGTAACGAACACGTGGGTTGTTGTAGCAGAAGATGATCTGTACGTAGCTTTATTAAGAACTAGCATCTAACTTTTACCGGCGTTGTACACGTTCTGGTGGGAATTTTAGGGTAAAAAGTAAGCAGGGTTACCTTTAGACAAGGTCTATGTCTTATAAAATGGCTAATGATTCAGCCTCATGTCATTCGATTTGGAAACACATTTTTGGACCCATGTAAAATTTACAAATCTGAACACGACTCAAAAAAGATTTTTCAAATCCTATGACTGGTAGTTCCAAAGCGAATTTAAACAAACATACAAAACTAAAGAAACTCCTCAGTTTTCTTATATTAGTATTAGATATAAATAAATACGTCCTGTAATAAGACTCTTTGTTCAAATGTCACGTAATCATTAAAGGACATTGTCATCACATACATACTCAATATTACATTGTGGTGCCAAAAAACTAAGAGGAATTTTGTTTACAATATTCCAAGGACTTCTCTGGTCTCTGTGGTTTGGCGAAACAAAAATATACGAATTTAAACAACTACGTTATACATATATAGTGGATAAGTATGTTGGTGATTGAGTCATTGTGCTAACCGATGTTAGATTTTGGAGAAGATATTATCTATAATATAAAAATGAATCGCAAAATGTGTTGGTGTTGGTAAGCGCATAACTTCAGAACGACTGCACCAAATTGGATGATTCTTTTTTTAATGTGTTCCTTATTGTCAGGATAAGAAAAATAAGGAATAAAAATCTCAAAATTACCACGGGAACGGGGGTGCTGCGGGTGAAACCGCGGGGCACAGCTAGTGTACTAGGTATATATTCGTGTTATTTTATTTTATATCTTACTAGCAGTGCCTCGCGGTTTTATCGATTGTAATCGTTCCTGTGGTAATTTTGGCATGAAAAGTAGTCGCAGACCTGCCTCTTGAATCTATCTGCATGTTGGTGATAACCACATGAAAATCTATTCAGTAGTTTCAAATTCAATTATATACAGACAGATAGACAGAGTTTTTAGGGACTTTGTTTTATAATATCAATACATTCTATAGTAGTAGTAGTAGTATTAGCCTGTAATGTCCCACTGTTGGGCAAAGGCCTCTCGTCTCACTGAAGATATCAGTACAGTGAGGAGGTTTCAGGCGTAATCACCACGCTTGCCTAATGTGGGTTGGTGATCTCAAACCCGAGCCATGTTTGAAAAGTAGTAGTAAATACATTCTATACTAATTAATAATTTGTTTTGTTTGTTTGAACTCTAAAAAACTACCGATGCGACTAGACTAGACCCCAGCTAAAATGACTACACTTTTTGAATACAGAATCCTACCCAAAAACAGCGGAAACGGAAAGCGTGTGAAACATCTGCCGATCAGAACATAAATAATAATAGCTCGTTCAAAATGTCTAGAACATATCGCAAACTAGTAAAAACTACTGGTGAAACGTTTAATTACCTACTTTGTATTCTGAAATATAATAAAAACGTTAAATCAAAGAAGTGTTCAAGTCATGGGAAGTAAGTTCGTTCTCCGTTTGTGATAATCGGTGAGCACGGAGCGGCGGCAATTGAGATAGTTTTTACATCCTCTCCAGTTAAATTATTACTCGACTTATATAAAATGACTTACAGTTAACTTTTATGCTTCAAATTAGTATTTTAATTATTATAAATTTATATCCTAAAATAAATTTTCTTACCTTTATTTTTTAACTTGACAATATTTCTTTCGAATTGAAGTGAATTTTGAATTTCAGTTAGTTTAGATTTTAAAATATGAAATAAAAAATATATAAAATTTAGAGTTGAATAAAGGAAACATAAAATTTTAAAATGTGTATCCTAGTTTGTTTATTTTATTCAACAATATTTAAAAAATTGGATATAATTATGTATTCGTTTCGTTGCCACATGACACATGACATTTGCCATAGACATGACAAACATATGTGTACACTAGCAGCGCCCGCGGTTTTACCGGCGTTGTGCCCTTTCCCGTTAGAATTACGGGATGAAAAATAGCCTATAACCTTCCCGTTGAACGTTGATATCCATTACAAAAAGAATTATTCGAACTGGATTGGTAGTTTCTAAAATTAGCGCGTTCAAACAAACACACTCTGCTGCTTTATAATATTAGTAAACATAGATTCTCTTCTAAAACAGTCTGAAGCTAGAGTTAAAAACAAACACATTACCTAAAATGGAAAGTAGGTATAATAAAAATACCGCGCAAGCCTCAAAAAGGAACAACAAGAGTAAATAAGTACTCCCAAACCAGTTATTAAACAAAATAAAGAGCACACAAGCACAGAACTATAATTATTTCACATTTTGATTCGTACCATTTCGTTCAGAGTTGAAACATTAAAAATGATTAATGTATTAACGGAATATACTGAGATTGATAACAGTGCTAAATAGAATTGTATTCAGACATTCATTTAAGTTTGTATTGTTTATTGACGATCTCAATTATTCTAGAGTGTTAAAAGTACTGTTATGACCTTAATGACAGTTTACGGAACAGATTTGGCTCTTTTGAGTTGCAAAAATACAGTTGGATACCTCAATAGGCGACATGCGAAATAAATGGCCCATCGCGGTTACAAATAGACGGATTTTTTTCTTCTTTTGACTATGTAATGTATGTAACGGTTTTGATGTCATGAGTTTCTATGTAATGACATTCTTTGTAGCCTACTAGATCTGTAAATGGAGGCAGTACCATAGACATAAAATGATTCTTAGAATAAGGTTTTATGTAGGACTAGCAGCGCCCTGCGGTTTTACCCTCGTTGTGCCCGTTCCCGTGTTAATTTTAGGAATTTTTATAGATATAAACCTTCCTCTTGAATCACTCTATGTGTTTAAACAAACCGCATCAAAATCCGTTGCGCAGTTTTAAAGATCAAAGCATACATAGGGACAGACAGACAGACAGCGGAAAGCAACTTAATGCTTTACTTTAATAATCACGTTCGAACTTTTTAAATAGGTCCTTTGGCAATGCGTTCAAATATGGAATTTTATTCCAAGGCGTACATAGTACTTAAACAATATTCTTTATTCAAAATCTTGATTTTAATTAAACAGCTTGCATTCAGCTATCTGTGTGTACGTGGTGTGTACTAGATGGTTTATCAACGTTGTAAGTAAAGTTACATACACTTACAAATTTACATATGTATTTAATTTGCATATTAACAGTAAAATGGAATTTAAAAAGCCGTGTTGTATTGTGTAGTTTCTTAATTTCGCGGTCTCTGATTAAACATTATTATTTCGGTAATAAATAATGTTTAAATTACAACTTCTTCTTGTTACAAATGGCCGCTGGCTTTCCTTACAAAGTCCCGTTGACATATTATCGCTTATAATCTGTACCGTTATTTTTTCACCACCTTCATTCACAGATTCAGTATTCGTGCATAAGATATTAACCTTTTTTCATATTATTTATGTTCTTTTTTATTTATGTGGACTGGTTAAACCTATACGATTCCACTGCTTGATAAAACCTTTCACTGAAGACTTAATTTTATACTTCTTGCAAAGAATAGTGTTCGAATTCATCTCTCAACCATCTAGATTATGCTGTAATGCAATCAATATACATTAAGCTATAAGGCAAAAGCAATATGATATACTATAGGGGATAGGTTACTGTCAAAACCATACAAAATATATTTTTGTTGGCCCTTGATTTTACATCATCATGATTTTGATCACCCATTTGACCACACCAAGCAAAAGCTTCCTCCACTGAAGTTTGTACCTGTTTGTAAGTTAACAGAAATCAATATGAATATAGCCTACGGTATCTGGTCACGGGTAAACCCATTTTATTCCTTCATATTTCCTCAATCAACAAACCAGTTTGGAGGAGGAAAAAAGTCATTACCTGTAAGATGTTTAAGTATTCGTGACTCAAAGATGCGTAATGCACCGAAGATGATATCTTAAAACCCCATCATTATAAGTTATAACTTACAGTAACTTAAAATACAGAATTAGGACGCAAAATACACGATTGAATGGAAATTATACACTTTTTGAAACATTACTTGAAGCTCAGTGCTTCTTTGTAAAAGTTATGAGAATCTCATAACTTTCAGCCCTATAATTTTTGATATTCTGAATGAATATCGTATCGCGTGTTCGTAGATAATCTTAGTTTATTTCGGAATATGATTACGTTGGAAATGGCAATCGTAATACTTCGACATTTATTAGAAGATACAAATGTCTCAGGAATTACTTCTTCCGATATAAAGGTTTGATATTTTGTCAGTTACTTATTAGGTAGAAAAGGCAATTTTTTATTAGTATGAATGAGAAAATCAATGTACTGATAGCAATTTTGAGATATATTTAGTTCTTGCCTTCAATTGAATATTCGCCCACTCAGATACGTCAAAAGCTTCATTATTAAATGAGTGATTCTGACATGTAAATAAAATAAAAAAGCCTAGGTAATATTTCTTGCTAAAATTTTGTTTACCAGTTTAGAATCTACTTAGTCTAACTTGAATTGACTTTGACATGTCATGTAAGAAAAATTACGTTAATTAAATCGACATTTAAGTAAAGCGTCTATATAAATAGACATCGCTGATTATGGCAGTGTGTGGCTGTCCTCAGTTTGGTTAGGGCATTACAGGCTGAATCACCTGATTGCCCGAAAAGTAAGATGATTCCGTGCTTCAGAAGGCACGTTAAGCCGTCGGTCCCGGTTACTTTCTACGGATAGTAGTCGTTTTATGAGCCATGTCAGAGGCCTTTAGCGGCTCTATAACTCTGACACCAGGATTGGCCAGGTTGACCATCCACTCGATGAAGAAGAAGAAGACGGGCAGTATAGGCTAATCTATACTAATATTATAAAGCTGAAGAGTTTGTTTTGTTTGTTTGTTTGTTTAAACGCGCTAATCTCAGAAACTACTGAACCGATTTGAATAATTCTTTCACTGTTAGATAGTCTATTTATCGAGGAAGGCTATAGGCTACATTTTATCCCGAAATTCCCACGGGAACGGGCACAACGCGGGTAAAACCGCGGGGCGCTGCTAGTGTCGAATATAGTGATACGTTTTCAACTAGAAAATTTTCAACTTTATAACGTTTTTGTAAAAAAGTAAATTAAATAGTTCAATCTCTTGTGTTTCAGGATGCGACGACAGATTAGGAACCCCATCGTTAAAATATCCATTAAATTCGAATCGGTCAGCGTCGGATGCAAATAATCCGGTCTTTGATTACGTGCCGTTGATTTATAACTTAAATCTTTGTTTATTTTTATTTGAAATACAAGTTTCATTTGCGTTGTTTGATAAAGGAATAAAACGTCTGCGTGTTACTTAGTTTATTGTTTGGGAGTTATTTTTCCGTGTTCCTTTAACGAAGATTATTGAGATTATAAAGCTTATGCCTATTTGAGTATGATTGGTTGATAGCAAAGTATAAAAACGTGGCTCAGTATAGCTGCTTTCGTGGAAAGACTTTGATAAATATCATTCTCAGCGCTTTAATTTCGAGCTACCGAATTCTAAATTCAAAGTTTGAGAAATTCTAACTAAAGGTCATTATATCATTATAAAGGTCATTATAGCCGGGTCATTTTAGACATAAAAATAGTGATCAAATAAAGAAAATTCCGACAGAGCCAAATCTTCGTAGAGACCTTAGGTTTACCACAAGGAATAAAGTGTCAAAAGTCCCCATCAATCCCATGTGAGCTTCGGGACTTATTCGGGGCCCAATGTCAAAATTATAGGTTTTTTGGATTTTTCTCGAAAACGGTAAGTTTTATCGAAAAAGTACCTGAGAAAATAAAAAAGCTTATAAAATTCTCTATAACTTTAACTCTATCCACTTTTTCCATATTCCCAACCGTTATTGAACTACACGCTCCAGAAATGTAAAAATTAAGGACCTCGGGCAGGTACTATGGAGCCTGCCCCAATGCTCAACAGTGACATGACCTATGTCATTTGAAAGGTCTTGAAGAGTTGTACAAGTTACTCCTAGACAGTTATATCGAATTCGATGGCCAACTCGGTGTTTTCGACCACCGAAGAATTACCACTGGAGGTGCTGTGGAGCCTGGACGGAATGCTCAACAGTGACATGACTTACGCATTTGAAAGCTCTTACAAGTCACTTTTTGATAGTTATGTCGAAATCGACGCCAAACTCGGTGTTTTCGACCACCGAAGAAAAAACACTAGGTGTATGTGCACTAATGTGCAGTTGACACTGATCGTATTGCTCAACAGTGACATGACTAATGTCATTTGAAAGCTCTCACAAGGCACTCCTTGACAGTTATATCGAAATCGACGGCCAACTCGGTGTTTTCGACCACCGAAGTATCGACACTGATCGTATTGCTCAACAGTGACATGACACATATCATTTGAAAGCTCATAAAGAGTTTTATAAGTCACTCTTTGATAGCTATATCGAAATCGCCGTCCAACTTAGTGTTTTCGACCACGGAAGAATGGAGTTGGGCAATGCTATACCGAAGTATCGACCCTGATCCTAATGCTCAACAGTGACATGACCTATGTCATTTGAAAGCTCTTGAAGAGTTGTACGAGTCACTCTTTGACAGTTATATCGAAATCGACCGCCAACGCGGTGTTTTCGACCACCGAAGATCGACACTAGGTGTATGTGCAGTGGACCTTGATGGTATTGCTCAACAGTGACATAACTTATGTCATTTGAAAGCCCCTGAAGAGTTGTCCAAGTCACTCCTTGACATTTATATCGAAATCGACCGCCAACGCGGTGTTTTCGACCACCGAAGAATGGAATTTTCTCAAGGTCCTTTATTAACTAATGTGTACATATATTTTTTTATTTTTGGTCAAAAACACCGAGTTAGCCGTCGATTTCGATATAAATGTCAAGGAGTGACTTGGACAACTCTTCAGGGGCTTTCAAATGACATAAGTTATGTCACTGTTGAGCAATACCATCAAGGTCCACTGCACATACACCTAGTGTCGATCTTCGGTGGTCGAAAACACCGCGTTGGCGGTCGATTTCGATATAACTGTCAAAGAGTGACTCGTACAACTCTTCAAGAGCTTTCAAATGACATAGGTCATGTCACTGTTGAGCATTAGGATCAGGGTCGATACTTCGGTATAGCATTGCCCAACTCCATTCTTCCGTGGTCGAAAACACTAAGTTGGACGGCGATTTCGATATAGCTATCAAAGAGTGACTTATAAAACTCTTTATGAGCTTTCAAATGATATGTGTCATGTCACTGTTGAGCAATACGATCAGTGTCGATACTTCGGTGGTCGAAAACACCGAGTTGGCCGTCAATTTCGATATAACTGTCAAGGAGTGCCTTGTGAGAGCTTTCAAATGACATTAGTCATGTCACTGTTGAGCAATACGATCAGTGTCAACTGCACATTAGTGCACATACACCTAGTGTTTTTTCTTCGGTGGTCGAAAACACCGAGTTTGGCGTCGATTTCGACATAACTATCAAAAAGTGACGTGTAAGAGCTTTCAAATGCGTAAGTCATGTCACTGTTGAGCATTCCGTCCAGGCTCCACAGCACCTCCAGTGGTAATTCTTCGGTGGTCGAAAACACCGAGTTGGCCATCGAATTCGATATAACTGTCTAGGAGTAACTTGTACAACTCTTCAAGCCCTTTCAAATGACATAGGTCATGTCACTGTTGAGCATTGGGGCAGGCTCCATAGTACCTGCCCGAGGTCCTTAATTTTTACATTTCTGGAGCGTGTAGTTCAATAACGGTTGGGAATATGGAAAAAGTGGATAGAGTTAAAGTTATAGAGAATTTTATAAGCTTTTTTATTTTCTCAGGTACTTTTTCGATAAAACTTACCGTTTTCGAGAAAAATCCAAAAAACCTATAATTTTGACATTGGGCCCCGAATAAGTCCCGAAACTCACATGGGATTGATGGGGACTTTTGACACTTTATTCCTTGTGGTAAACCTAAGGTCTCTACGAAGATTTGGCTCTGTCGGAATTTTCTTTATTTCAATTGTCTAAAATGACCCGGCTATTACGTTATATTGCTGGCTGTAAGCTTACAAATTCGCTTAAAGCTAACAAATCACGCTTAACATAAGCGAGACGAAAAATTAAACTCTTTTTTAAAGATTTACTTCTACTATTATAGACCAAGATCCCAGCGCCCCCAGACCTACGTCATTCTATCAAAAGATCTTTCACTATTATCTTCAGTGTAACCAACCATAACTAATCCGTTATATAACCCAAAAAAGCCCAGAAGCCTTACTCAAATTCGATACAGTATTATGAAACGGGATAGCATATTCACGGTCAGCGCTGGGACCTTGGACATCCCAGTGGTTTGTGTTACATCTTACATCCACCTGATCAAACATGTGGGGAGATAACACACTTGATGTTGAGCCCGAACAGATAACACTGCCTTCCTGGGTCTTCAGGCCACTTGAGTTTAATATTAACTATATCGTACAGTTTGGGACGACTTATTAGGATTAACTATTTCTTGTTTGTTTTTGGTATTCACTAATGAAGAAGGGAAGGTTTTAAGAGAACATAGCGGAGAAACCAGGGCCTTCTGTTATGCCAATCCTGAATCTGATATCTTCAGGAAGATTCCAGGACTATCCTTTCCACACCAATTCAGGACAAAAGCCAAGGTATTGTTCTTCCTAATTATATTGATATTTGTCATTAGGTACTTATAGTACTAGTCGCGCCCCGCGGTGTTACCCGCGTTGTCCCCGTTCCTGCGTGAATTTCTTGATAATATGTATCCCATGTGTTATGATGTATAACCTATATTACTGTAAAGTTTCATCCAAATCCATCCAGTAGTTTTTTCGTGAGAGTAACAAACATACTTACCTCTTACATCCATCCTCACAAACTTTCGCATTTATAACATTAGTTAAATTAGGGTTTTAAAAATCTCAAAAATTAAATTCAGAAGCATTATATGTAATGACTTATGAGTTAATCTATCTGTCAGTTTTATAATAGAAACCAAAAATACGGTACTACCTAGTTACTACTAACCAGTCGTCCACAACTGTACTACGATTTAAGTGTGGGATCGGGAGCATATCTTGTAACATACATTCCCAATGTACCAAACATTTAAAACGAACGAGTATCTTAAAGAACAGAGACATTCATACTTCTAAGTTATTTTCTTTTTACTTCTCTCTCGATTTCAAAAGGTTTTAATATAACAAAGTTAAGAAAACCATTATTAACATAATAAACGTCAAGGTCCTGTGCAGTGCCTGGCATTTTAAAAGGAAGCTATTCAAACATGGCTTCGGTAAAAATCAAAACATTGAAAAGGTATTGTCGTTTCATATGCAAATTGTAGTGACGTGTGTGTTCCAGATAAGATGGTTTTCTTGGTTGAGTTGTGGATCTTAAAGATTGAATCATCTATGTAGACAAATATGATTAAGATGCAGTTTGTTTTTTTGTTTGTTTGACAGCGCTAACCTCAGGAACTAACAATTTGAATAATTATGATTGAATCCTCTTTCACGTAAAAAACTTAAGATCGGATCTAAATGAAAATTGCATCAAAGACAGAATAAATTATTAAACTATTTTTTATTTTTGTGTTGTACTCGTATATTGGATATTATATTTAATACTAGCAGTGGCCTGCAGTTTTACCCGCGTTGTGCCCGTTTCATTGGGAATTTCGGGATGAAAAGTAGCTTATAACCTTCCCGTTGAATGTGGCTATCCATTACAAAAATAATTATTCTAATCGGATTGGTAGTTTCTGAGATTTACCCTTACAAACAAACAACAAAGTTAGAAACTTTAGTTCTTCAATATATGTATTAGTATAGATTAAACTTCGAAACTGTTTTTTAACTGTATTATTTTAGACATGCTGGGGGTCTGTTAAGTGAATTGATAGATGATCTCTGTTAATTGTTATTTAATTACCGTACTCTCAATTTAAGACAACTTAAGGAAAAACGTAAAAAGTTTAACCTTAATCTAGCCAAATGTTTCACACTGGACAAAAGAGTGACCACAAAACATTTTCCCCTAGTGGTTATTCGCCGACAACCACATTATTACTTTCATTCTGATCATTGGCTGTGGTTTCGAGAATACGATTACTTTATATGTCCAATTTGAGACGGAATTACCATTAAGTTTGGTAGGCATTTGTAAAACTGACACTTGGGAGTTAAGTCTTTGGAAAAGCTACATAAAAAATACCCAGAGAAATTATGTCAAAATCACTCATTAAATCTCTAAGGAAAAATTTTACGTACGGGTGTTAGTTAGGTAGCACATTAGATGGTGGAAGTATCCCAGCAACTTTAAAGTTATATTCCAAAATATAGATTTTTTAAATTTTCTGTAAGTACATTTTTATGATATTGTATACCTATAAATATTATACTCAGCACCTTGAGCATCCTCACTATAGAAGTAGCCACGTTTTATTAGCTGTAAATAGTAATAGAAATCGAATGAAAAGAAACCAAGTTGTTGTTTAATTCAGTACTAAGTCGAGTCCTATTATATGCAAGGCGGCTCGCCCCGCCATGGCCAAAATTTCAATAGCCAAGAGTCGGCACGTGTAACTTTTTGTGCAAAACTCCTTGGAATTCTCCGATACTATTTCGGAAAGGCACGGGTTGAATAGCTTATTATGCAACATTTTGATAGGTTTTACGCCTCAAATTATGTGTTCGGAATTATAGCATCGATTTTGGTACGAAAACATCGCGTGTTTTTTATTCGTGTCGTAATATCATTCAGCTATCGGGGTTAATTGTAAGTTGACTGAGAGTGAATGAAACGGTGACAGCATTAAATGGAGGCATCGAGTGGCGCGGTCGGTGGCAACTTTCTACGCGACCTCGAAATGCTGCGTTCACTTTCTTCAACACTAACACCGGTTACGCAACCACGGCTGACATCGAGGACCCACGACGGACGATAATGCCGGCACGTCCCTCCGGACAATACCAAACCAGTCTGACAACTCACATCTATTAAGCTAGCACCTACAAATATTACCATATGAATTTCTTTTCATGTCCAACGCTGTTACATCACAGAACAGTGTGGTCTGGAATGCGCGGTGCGACGGGACCTGGTTGAAATAAGTTCGCAATATATTTTGAAGGGCAGATAAAAACGCCAGGTGCCGCGTCGCGTCCAAGGTCAGCGTTTCCTAGAGCTGCATATAGGTTTCTTTTTATTCATTGCATGTGCCTCGGGGCCGGATCGCGTGCGGCCAAACCAGTTTATATCTGGTCTCCATTCCACCCGTGAGACTGTACGCCTATTACACTTTTAGTTTTTATATCTCCGCTTTTAATGGAATGTCAGGTAATTAAACTGCGGGGGATACAAGACTTCGACACGTATTTTACAATTATCACAATAATCTTTGTTATTCGAACCGTTCTTTAGTAACGTACAAGTTAACGTTTTCCTTAGAAACCATATTGATTCTGATGCTACCTCAACAAAAAGCTTGCGTATGTAGCAGTTAAAATGCGATCAATTGTTATAACACGAATGTTATACACATAGAAAGGTTTGGAATACTTTCGCGAATACAGCTTTCCTGGCGAAACTGGTTTAACAATAGGAGCAAAACAATGAAGGTAGGCTGTGAGTTTGGCTTTTTCTTAGTAGCCTTCGACAACTGCAAAGCGCGCCAGCAGGAAGTGGGGACGGTCCAAGTTTATGTAACCTAATCACCTGCGCGACTCGAGGCCAACGTGGTGAATTCGACAAAAAACCAAGGCCACGGCAGACCGGCCGGGACCTAACATGTATCTACAAACCCTCGCTCCACAGGATGTTGCATAAGCATCGTTGTTTTGTTATTCTCACTACACTCTGCGCATTTTAGATTAGTTTTTTGCACAAACACTGCTCTTAGAGACGCTGCAAGCCAAATTGAACACTAATGATATGCGTGCAAAAACTTGAAGTTACATAGAGTATGACATACTATAAATATTCATTTATCTGAGCTGGCAGCGGAGTTCTGAGTTAAAGGAGTTTGTTATTATCTTTTCCCACGTTTGCTTCGTTATTTGTTCCGACCGTGTCAATGCAAGAGTACATTTTTCAGAACTTTTTCAATTTGGCGACGTCTCCTTTTCACAGCTAACAAAGAGCTGTCTCAGAGTGCCGGGGAAGGAAACTTTTAGACTAAATGACCTGGATGTAACTGCATCCTTGAAAAATAACGTTCGAGACAGCGAACTTGGTGGAAATTTTCCACATTTAGTGTCGGAGACTATACTGTGTGTTTAACAGACATCGGTACGGGTCATTATTTGCGAAACCCGACTTCGAAAGCAAATACGAAAAAAGTAAATGTGTAGAGAATTACAAACATGAACGAACATGAGCTGGGTACGACACCATCATTTAATATTAAAAAAAATGTCCGCTGGGGGATTTCCGTGGTGAGGAATTTCGTGGGTGAGCCGAAAAGGGCACACACATACATCCCCCTGATTGGGGGCCCGTTGCCACAGCAACGTGTTCTATCTTTGCATCAATGAACGCTATTGTAGTCTACGAAACACTCGACAATAGATGAACATCAATAGACCAAATCTATGCAATTTAATTGTGATGCTGTTGACATAATTTGAATGATTTGGGCCTTGTGTTAGATTTATCGTCAGCTGTGGCGCTTCGTCTTTATTGAGGACTGTAAAATGAAGGATATGAGTTTTTGAAGCCCGTTTTATTTATTCAAGTGTTATGTTTAATGATATTAGGATCCGATTTTTATGTTCAGTCTTAGTAGAGTTTATTTAGGGCGTCGTTAACTTTTGAAAGGGGTATGTCGGTAAACATTGGAGCATTCCTCAATGATTGACTGACTGTTTAAGTTTGATGCTGTCTTGTAAAGGTCAATTAGTGTATTGTAAACGAGTATGTAATGTTAAAAACATCTGTTGTATTGGCATTCTATGGTGGTCTTGGTAGTACAAAAGGTTAATTATTGGAACAGCCTGCATGATGCATTTTATGAACTTAATGCAGGTGCATAACGTTAACACATGCTGTAAAGTATTTAAAGTTGAAAATAGGGTAGGAAATACACAGAATACTAGTCAGTACTTGAAAAGGTATCAATTATTGTTTATTATTGAAAGGCAGAATGTCTTAAAAGCTGTGCTTAATAAAGTAAAATTTTATTCGTTTTGTAGCATTATAAATTATAATGCATCCAAGCTATATAAGTACTATAATATTTTAAGAGATCTACATGAATTATTAATGGCTAGACAGACAAACTCAACAATAATTTCCTTTTATACTTAAAGGAAACGGCCAGTGAATAATAAACGTTGGCCGATTTGAAATTATAAAACGTATAAAATGAAGTTACAGAAAAAAATATACAAAATATACTGGTTGTCGTACATTCATACATTTCCAATGCGATTGTGTCTCGCCCAGTTGACATTTTGTCCTTTTTATAACCAAGAATGGTAATTTTTATCAAGGTTTGCCTTTTATTTTCAGATTTTATACGATTTAACCTATTATTACGTAACATTGAGTTTTAAAGTGCTTTAATGAAACCTTTAAAAGACTCTTAAAGCTTTTACGCTGCCTACTCAAGCGCTTAACTAATTTTGAAAGTAATAATCAAAAGTTATAAAACAGGAAAATCAGTGTTGTCTGCATATTAAAAATATTCCTTATATCCTTTTTCCAAAACGAAGGTTACAAAGTTGAAGTTTGTACCTCATTCTCCTAGGAATTTGGTCAGGTAACCTAGCATCGTAGGTACTAACGCCCGTACTCACTGTACTACACAGAGACTTCAAATGCTTAA
Source organism: Cyclophora punctaria (assembly GCA_951394245.1). Taxonomy (NCBI): domain Eukaryota; kingdom Metazoa; phylum Arthropoda; class Insecta; order Lepidoptera; family Geometridae; genus Cyclophora; species Cyclophora punctaria. Next base: position 7,937,235 of record OX596172.1, read on the forward strand.
TGAGTGGTTTTGGCATAAATATTAAACATATAAAAATTACGTCAATTAGTCAAAAATCTTATCGATTTAATAGAATCTCTGAGTGCTCATATTTATTAAACCTATACTTACAGGAACAATTTATTTATTTATATTTAGGAAACAAAGAGAACAATAACATATTACCTTTATAAAACACTTAAACTAAACAACACAATCAAGTTTCACTGATTGGAATAAAAAAATCCTTAAAAACATTTCTTTCATCAACAAATCCTTAACCAACAATTATACAACAACATTCAACAAAAATGAGTGTTATGTGAGTCTGATTGGGAGCGTAAACATCGAGGGTAACGTCCTGAGCTCAACTTGACACATTTTTGCTTCGCCTCAGCCAAAGGGAGCAGCGACCTTACGGCCTGCTTGCCACCTCCAATACGAAGAAGTTCAAGGTTCCATATCTATGACAAGGCCTCTGTGTCTATGACTACTTCTATATCTGTGGCAGAAGTTCAATGTCTATGACACCATGGTATCTTTGTTTATGACGTCTTCCGAGTATTTTTGATATTTCTAATTATTTTTGAATAAATTAGGTACCTACATTAGTTTGATGACTTTCATATTGAGAAGTATTTTTATGATGTGGTGAGAGAGGTTTCGATTCGCGGGAAATTAAATTGTCTTCGAGCGAATTGACTACAGAAAAAAAATCTTACTAATATTTTTAATGTGAAAGTTTGTAAGGATGTATGTGTGTGTGTTTGTTACTTTCACGAAAAAAGTACTGAACGGATTTGGATGAAACTTTACAGTAATATAGGTTATACATCACACTAACACATGAGATGACATTTTATCCCAAAACTCCCACGAGAACCGATACAACGCGGGCGAAACCGCGGAACGCGGCTAGTATTTTATATCTTTAAAATATTACAGCATGCATAGTAACTGCCTTAGTCATTCTAACTATTGAGATACTCTGAGGAAGTTAAGGCAAAAACTGTTGTAAGAAAAGTATTATGCAATCACATCTATTATAGTTTCCTTATGCCGATTGCGTCATCTAATAATTGTATCTGTATCTGAGAAATAAATTACAATGTAAGTGAACTTCTGATCAATGTTATTAAAGCAAGATACAGTTCAATCAATCTGAAAACAATAAGTTTAATAGAGGGATTGTATGTAATGCGAAAGTTAAATAGGTTAAACTTATGAAAAAATTAATTATATTTAATGTTATATTTTAACGCCTCGGTGGTCTAGTGGTGTGTGCAGTGCACTCGCCTGCCAAGACCGAGGTCCCGGGTTCAATTCCCAGGTCGAGCGAAAACATGTTTCCTACTTTTCAAACATGGCTCGGGTTTGAGATCACCAACCCGCATTAGGCAAGCGTGGTGATTACGCCTGAAACCTCCTCACTGTACTGATATCTTCAGTGAGACGAGAGGCCTTTGCCAAACAGTGGGACATTACCGGCTAATACTTACTTTTTTACTTTTTTATAGGATATTCAAAAGAATCCGTGGTACGTTCAAAAGAGCCTCTATGGGGCCAAAACTGAATAAAAATATTTGACTTTGACTTTGAATAGCTTGGATGGATAGTTAAATGGCATTTATAGCTAAGTGCTACCGTGTTCAGAGGACATACAACTTGTAGCCCTGTATCCATTGTAAGACCACTTCGGGGGCCTTTAGACGGTCTTATATGACCATTAACCTACACTAACCTAGGTATTTAATATGCGAAAATAAGGTTTTGTATTTTCAAAACTAGGTACATACTCGTAGGTATGCGGATTTATTAGATTTTATTTAGTTTCCCTTAATAACTTACTTTATTGCTCTGTGACTTACTCAAAGCTAGCAGTGTAATGCAACTTGTGGTACATACCTGAAATAGAGAACAAATTATTAAATAAGATAATACACAAACTTATAGTAAACTAAATGAAAAAACTCGACGTAAAATTGTTATAAAACCCAGACGTCTGACTATGAAAGCTTATTTCATTTTCTACACTGTTCTTTGTTATTTTCTGTTTGTATAAGATATACACTACTCGCCGCGCCCTGCGGTTTCGCCTGCGTTGCGCCCGTTCCCGTGTGAATTTCAGGACAAAACATAGCCTATAACGTTCTTCTTGAATAAAGCTTTTTAATGCAAAAATTATCATTCGAATCAGACTGGTAATTTCTGAGATTAGTCCGAAAATACAAACAAAATTACTATTATAAAATTATCCACGATGTTAGTTGAAGAAACATCAAGCAATTTATGGATATTGGATAGTGTATCGATAGTGTACCCACAGTAGGTGTGCAAGACTGGGGTCACAATAATTATTATTGAGGATTCTCAATTCGAGTATGTAGTTTAATACATATCCCTTGATAAAATAATACGGGGATACCTACCATTTATCACGATCGATGTTAAACCAAATCGAATTAGGATCGACTATAGGTATGTTAATTGTAGCATTAAATTTGATTACTTACTCATTCAAATAATTAATTGTTGTACCGCACATAAATAGTGCGGGTGCGGGCCACTGTGACACGTTTCATACAAATACAAGGAATACAACGTCACGCGACCCGCAACCAGCCCGCAACCGGACCGCACCCGCACTTATCACTATGTGTGTCTTGTAATGTACTAAGTTTGGTTATTTATTCCACTATTCTTAAGACAATAAAAAACAAAACTCAATTTTACTTTCCGTGTATGAAGGACGAACTAAAACTTTTTTAGTAAACAACCGAAATTGTGTTGTTTTTACGTCATTTCTCTTGTAACACACCATTATTTTTGGGAAATGTTGCTATCAAGAAATAATGAGTTTCTTTTTCAATGGAAATAGGAAAGGGAATCCAGTCTGTAGATACTTTATTGATATGTATAAGAAACTTGGTCTGACGCCCGTACTCAGAGACGTCAAATGCTTTCATAAAAGAGATTTGATGAGTGATTTTAACATGTAATGTATGAAAAATTACGTTACTTAGTTAAGTGTCGATTTAATGGCCATTTATTTAATAGACGTGGGTGTGGTAGTTAGTCTGTGTATATGAGTGTTAGTATAACGTGGTATAACTTTCCGTATTGGCTTCGCTTAGCGGTTTTTATCACGAAACATCTACCCCAACCCAACCCTCATTGAAATAAGTTCAAAAATAGCTCATGACGTAAGTATCTGATTTGTCACTATAAAGTTCTTTTGAGCAAAGTTGCAACAAACAATCAAAATCTAAAGATTACAATATATTCTATTCATAATTACCTAAGTTTTAAGACCATTACGTAGTACATAACAGTCAAACTACGAATGCAGTAACCACTACATAAAATATATATTAATATTATAAAGCTGCAGAGTTTGTGAACGCGCTAATCTCAGGAACTGCTGGTCCGATTTGAAAAAATATTTTTGTAATGGATAGCCACATTCAACGGGAAGGTTTTAAGCTACTTTTCATCCTGAACTTTCCCACGGGAACGGGTACAACGCGAGTAAAACCGCTGGACGCTGCTATATGGTAATAAACCGAAAATAACCAGTTTTAACTGCTCCAAAACGTACAGGAGTCAGACAGTCAATGTTTACTAACATTCTGTTTGAGGAAGAACACGAAACAGACCAGAATCGTACTGATATTATGTCCCTTGGAATCCGCTAGCTAGGGGAAGCAATAAAAAATGCAGGTAGCCCTCCGAACATCGACCCCGGGGTTTAGACGGTGACGTCATCACAGCCCTTACCTTACGCGTACAATACAGCACATTACGAGGTCGAGAGTTTACTTACAATACAAACATGTTGAATGATAAATATAACGTTACGTAATACGTACTGGTAGAGTTAAGAGAATACTACTCTTTTTGACTTTGAAATTAAGTTTACACTTCAGTCTTCTGTGACCACGGTTCCTACAGCCGAAACGTCAGATAAAAGGTAAGTGTATCCGTAAATGTATAGTTTCAATTCAAAATTACGTAATGTAACTTAGGAATATTTTGAGACACTGTTTTTCTTTTGTTTCTAAATGTTCAAACCTTCAATGTAAAAGGAAAATAATCACAGACCGGTGACGCCTAATATTGTTCTCAAATTCCGAGAATTGTTCTCATGCGGATCTAAAGTCGAAATGGATGTTATTTTTTGCGTCCTCAATGTGTAGCTATACAATTTGCACTAGCTACCAGGTCGATGACCCTTCTCACCAGCTGTTTGCCTATTGACGAACGTAAGGTATAGACGGATTACTAAGGAATATGTACCGGTTCGAGTCTTTATACCGACCGTGACAAAAGAGCCGTGAATAATGACATCATTATAATGTAATGAGAATTACACAAACAATGCTCTAAACATGTACTGTGACGTCGATCATATTGTAGGTTAACCTATAGTCCACAATCCAGAAGTCACCGACAGAGAGAAACATTCAAAACCTCTTTGAATATTTTTAAAACTATTTGTATGTATATTTCTTATTTAGACAGCATTCTGAATAGAATATTAAGCAGCGTGTCACGTATTACGAGTTAATGTGTCTGTTGTGGAGTTTGAGCGTGGTTCATGAGGAAGCATAAATTTAGAGGAGTCGATAGCTTGGCTCCGGGAACCTATAACAGCTGTAGACATACACACACACGCACACGCCGGCACCCCTGTGCGCAACCCACACAGGGGGAGCCAGGACAACGTAAACAAGCGGCTTATATTACCAGATGCCCCTATAGAAAGAGACGCAACTACAAACACCGTCGTAAGACAAGAAACAACATAGTGAGGTTTGACAACACAGCCATCTAATTAGATATAGTTGAAGGTCGAAAAAATAAAAGGATGTCGGTTTTGTAGACATTATGACAAACGAGTTGGGACAAGTGAACTGAAGAAATTGATGAATGCAGCTGCATTGAAACAAGTTGCGGGCGGGATGTTTCGTACACGTTTCTGATAGCAATGCCTTAAACGAACTCGGCTAATAGAAAAATAAACAGAGCCGGTCCGTCCGAGGCCACTGTTAATTAACATACAGATAGTTTAATAAAAGGCAGGAAACAAGCGGCGAGGGGAGCAGGCAATGAAGCGGTAAAAATAGACGTGAGGGCGACGGAATCGATCCAACACAATGCGGCGATGCACTCCTGAGCCAATCGATACTAGACGCGGCCCGAATACTTTCACAACACTATTCGACAGTTAAATAACAAATCGATTACGTAATAAAGCGTTATTATTCTTCCCACAGACTTGTAACTGCAGCCAAATGTAGAGCAAAACAAATGCACAACGCTTATTTAATTTTAGAACCAAATTCAATGTTTTGGAATAATAATAGTTTATTGGAAAAAATTAAAATCAAAAGAAAGGCGTTATCATGAACATTATCAAGTTTTAATGCAAATGCGAAAAAACCCTTTAAAATATTCATCGAAAGTGCATTACAAAAACAAAGTAAAGTAATCCAATATGTTTACCATATTAATGAAATGGCTGAAACACATCCGTTTGCAAGCGAATATCATGAGGAAGTGGCTTGGCTGCGGTGACATCCCGGTTTATTTTCGACGCCGGAACAATCACCAGTCAGTTGCGGTAGGTCGGGAACAGGCACACTGCAAACCCTAAGTACGCAAGCACTGGGGGAGCATATAGGTCACCGAACACTGGGAATGTTTCGCTGCTCACCACCCATGACACAATTAAGCCAATTTTCGTTTTTTTTACGAAATCACGTATAACTTGTGGCAGGTCATAAGGTTATTGCGCCTTAACATTTATTGTCATGCAAAATATGTAAATATATTTGTATTTTGTTTGCGAAATACGGGCCAGTTTCACGGTTAAGTGTTTGAGGATTTGTCACGATACAGGTGTTTTTCGTTTTAAAGTTATGACTAAGTTCAAAAGAATGATAGCCAAAACGACTAAGACGGACGAAATATCTTTACAGAATGAAAGCTAAGTCCCATAAGCAATTAAATTACTTTTCTTAGAAGGGAATTCATGTACTTCTTAATTAAAATGAAAAAATAGTATTTTATCTTGATTGAAAAGTAAAAAAACAACAGCGTTCACCACACTGAGAACGCAGCAGGGTTCTTACCGCAAACATAATCCTACCCACTGAAGTAAAACCGAGTCTAGACGTTATTTTATACATAATCACCACCATAACCAGGTCTGTATCACTTTTTCACTTTCTAATAACATCTTCAATTGAATGAGAATCTTCGGGATCATTTTATGATGGATGTTATTTGATTTCTTTCGTTTACGAGTAGTGATTTAATGGACGAAGTCTTGACTTTACATCAATGGCAGATTGTGGTTTGTGAGAAACAACTTTTGAATTAATGATGCAAATAAAATGCAGTTTGTAAAGTTTAAATAAAAAAGCTTAATTACCTACATATATTTTTCAAAACAGATACTTACCGAAAAACTACTTAAACCACTTTGCTAACAACTGGGTTGCAAACTTACAAACACCAAAGTTTGTTACGCGAAACATTCCGATTTTTAGCATAATACTTTTCCGTCGCAATCAATCTCCGAGCGACGATAATGAGTCATTATGTATTTCAAGTGAACCTTTTGTTATGGCGGCGAGGTGTAAACGACCAGCACAAAGGCGGTCGGGCGCGGCGCCCTTCGACCGAAAGACCTTGGCTGGCTGGATTTAGCCGCGGTTCGATGGACGCCCCTGACGTTTCAGCGTCGATATTTGGACCTTTTATTGCACCCGGCAAAGAATGCACACGCAATCTTAATTGGATCGTCTCTACTAAGTATTCGTCCACGATTCCTCGTCCGATTTTTTCGTGGTCTCGGGTCAGAGAACGCGGAGACCTTGGCCGATTTTAAAGCGAGTTCAACGATCGACTGTTTTATAACTCCCGGGTAGCGATAAACTTCGTTCCTGTTCTTTTCCTGGTGATCTGATCGACTCGAAATAACCGTACATCTGGAGGTGAAAACTACCGTAAATGTTTATGAAAATATTTATGTGTATAGAGTCGTTTGTGTGCTGGCCGGTAGCGTCACGTTTGTACATAAACCTAAATCTGGCTTGCTGTGGGGAATTCGAATAAAACTTGACTTATTGATTTCATTTCTATTTTAGTTGTAATAACTTTCAGAATTTTCTGGAAGATAGCTTTTCAGTTAGCAACATTATAATGTTTGGATAACTATTGAGAGATTAATATGATTCATAATCGTATCGTAAACATATCATAATTAAATTCTATCCTAAAGTAGTTAAAAATGTTGGGTGTCTTTACCTCCATACATTGCAAACTTTAATTTAAGTCTTAATTATGGTAACGAAAAAGTAAAAAACCGTGATTAATCAAACATTATTAAATACCCAATACCCGGGTCAAACACAGAACCTCTCTTTTTAAAGTCTGTCACCCATCTCCAACAAACCAAGTACCTTCTATCTCTCTAAATGCAGATGGCATCGATGTCGCGGCGCCCGGGACCTTGGCCGAATTCACCAAGGGTCAACGACCGCGTCGCTTTCTCCCATCCCATACACTCATGCATTCACTCTGGTTATTGTTTACTTTGGTTTGCTTACTAATGTTATTATGTCACTCCTTGTTATGTCATTTGGAAGGTTTAAAGCTTTTGACGCAAGTTTTTTTTCTTGTTTATTATTAATTATGAAATGGCGTTTCGTCTATGGTCTTGATGAAAGTGATTAGCGAACTTTTTGAAAAAAGAACATTATGTGTAGTGGCGAGGAAAGTAGTCTGTTCTTTTTTCAAAAGATTGTGACTATAACTTGCTTCGTGGATTGAAAAGCTATTATTCCTAACCTGACCCAAATTCCTCCGTGGTACCACATTGTTATATTTTAGCAAGATTTGCTCAGTTGTTGAACTAACAATAAACTTTTTCTGAATCAAATAATAATATTTTGTACGGCAACCTAATTAAATTGTAATAACTCTAATTAACCGATACAGCTGTTATTTTAATGTTCTTATTAACACTAAAAAATTAACTGAAATGTCATTTTATCGGTTAACTTCGACCGTTTAAAATGTTTAACCAGTGACCGTAACTAATCAATATCACCTGTCTTGTCTGTGGATATCAAGAGAAGAAAAAACTCTATAATTGATGATAGAGGGAAATAAATGATGCAATTAGTTCGAAGCTAAGACTTTTTTCCGATTTAATTTGGTGTAATTTGGTGCAGGCACGTTTTATTTTTCTATTGTTTTTGTGCGTAAGTATTTCAAATTTCAAATCTTATGACTCGTATAACTAAGTGTATAACTAATGCTATGTTTGTTAATTGATTATAATGCTATGTTTGTTAATTGATGGCAAACTCTTTCAAATATTTCTTTGATCACATCGCAATAGTATTTTATCTATGTTTTCGCATTTAGACCGCTTTAAAGCGTCCGACAGTCTATTGACTATTGATTGATTGAACCAATCGAGAATAATATTTTTTATACTTAGATAACTTTGAAATAGCTAGGCACAACATGTCATTATTCTTGAAGTCTTGTTATTTTAAAATTGGAACGCGATGGAACGCTTATCACGAATGACATTCAATTTTAAATTTGGAAAGACTTCAACTTTTTAATATTTCCTCTCGTTCTTACCAAGAATTTTTAAATTGAATTTTCATGAAGTTCATTTTATAAAGTACAATTTTAAAAATGGAACTTGGAATATATATTATGCAAGCCATAGATTATACATTTTTTTTTATCGGAGCGATTGATGTCAAATGTAAACGCTGATTTATTACTTAAGTAAATAGAATAAGTAAAATAAATAGTATAACGATAAACATCCGCGTGCTTATCGCAAAAGCTATCCATCCAAGTATCGTTCACTTATAAAAATCAAACAAGATTGTTGAAATTTGCAACGACTGTTTACTTTGTCGAGTGGTTCGCCCTTGAATCAAATGTAGACGCTGAAAATTATTTCTTGTTTATTTATGGCAACAAAAATTTGTTTTTCATTGTGACTAACACGACGTAAGCTTCATTCGACAATTACCTATGTTTGCACGCTTTAGGAATTGATACTGTGTTATTCAAATTAAATTATAAGGATTGTTTTACTGTGAAATCTGAAATTACTCAATCTTCTGTTAAAGATGAAGTATAAAGAATTCCATTTTAGAAAATAATTTACCAAAAGACAACACCCAGCTTTTAAAAGTGCCAACGAACATACATACATGAATACAAAATGCCAAGGCTCCAAACCTGTTTCGTGTTATGGACATGGACTTATTGATGGTGTAAATACCAAAGAACCATCCGACACAAAACTGGCATCAATCAAACAATATTAATACATTTCGATAATGAAATTGAGGCCATAATAAACAGAACTGGTTGCCACCGATCACATTTAGTTTTAATTTCAAATCTATTCTTCAAGGCCAGCACTTTTCCGTTGAAAGAATTTTAAATGTGGCAATATCTATTCTAGTTTATGGTTCTATCGTCGAAGCGAATATAATTTAAAATTTAAACTTAGAATTGTAATCACGCCACAGAGCGAGTACCAACCGTAGATTTCCGCTTTGAACGGAAGCCATTTTATTTCTCAGAAGTCAAAGTAGGTTCTAATTACATACATATTAAACTGGTTTCAAGATATTAATGTGCCTATTAATGGGATGACATTAAAATATAATTTTGTGTTTTTATTAATATTGTCAAATAAGGACTTAATTTTTTAAAGAATAATTTATATGTTTACTTGAGATTGTGTTAATAATTCAATGTATAATCAATATTGATTCAATTGTATGATTTATAGTTTATTGCCGACCATGTAGAAAACATTAAGTCTCTGCTTATTATATGCATCGTAAAATACAAATTATGCATTAAAATTTAATTCACCTTTGTCTGTGGTATCTCTGTTAGGTTCAAGGGTGTCCCCAACAAAATTATGCTATGCTACGTAATAGCAGTTCTGACGGAAAGGAAACCTAAGAAACGAAATCTTAATTGCAATTTTTTGCTCATTATTATTCAACACTACCGTTTTATTGATATCAATCACTTTGATACCAATAAATTAGAGCAACACTGTTATTAACGAGCTTTAATATAATAAACATTTTAATTTGCCAAGTTCCCATACTACACGCAATCCAAAATGCCCTGACCTTTAAGTTTTATAGATGAGTTTAACGACTGACTTGTTCTGTGCATATTAAGCGTATTTAAAATGCACTGCAAATGATTTTACAGTCCTTAAGACTCGTAAAATAATAATAACATACCAGTCTATCACAGAATTTTACATAAATTATTGTTATGACAGTAATTATGTAGATTATTGTTAATGGTTGTAATAATAGGTGAGTGTGATACCGTATACTTAGCATTTAAATAAACATAATGGAGAAATAATGGTGTAGGTACTTGGTGAACTTGGTAATTTAAAATTTAAATTTAGAAAACGTTCTTTGGAATCACTATTATTTTGTATCTTCCATAGATAAAACAGAAGAAGCGTTTACCTTTAAAAAGCATCTTTAAAATTAAGGTAATGCATAGGTACAGATGAAATACACACTCATACAACATACCTACCTATGTTCAATTCTATCTCGACTCTTTACTCTATTCTCTACAAACAGCGCCCTTACACAAGTGACAATCGCTTCGGATTGTATTTAGACGTTTTCTGTCAAAATTTACCTATGGGAATGTGTCGTGCCGTCATTCACATGTCACATGTCAACGCGGGTAAAGCCGGGACGCTGCTATAGAAGATATCTATAGGACAAAGTAATGAATGGTTTCGAAACAGTTAAAAGAACGATAAACGAACGATAACGTAAGACGAGTAAACTCAACAATTTCAGAGTTAGTGTGGTCTGTGAAAACCAGTCTATATTGTTCACCATTTTGGAAACACCCTCATAAATTCTCACGTAGATAAATCTCAAAAAATATGTACACTATTTTATCTGTTTATACAACATCCGCATCCATTCAGGCATTGTTCTAAAGCCTTGTCCATGGACGGTGGATCAAACACTGACTCCGGAAGTGGACGAGGTTGAATGACGTCATCCTAATCTATACTCTATGAGTTGCACTGAAACCTGTAGTAATAATATTGTATTATCTGTGCCTGTTGTAAACAAAATATCTTGGATTCCTAATGTAGGTTTAATAAACATAATAATGAAATAGGTAATACAATACTGAGATTTGTAAAAAGAGAGTTCCAAATGTAGATGTTAGGAGCATTTTTGCAGGTATATGAAAATACTTAACGTTAATCAACTTTTTCGCCTTGTTAATATCAGTGAAGTAAGTTGGTACTTATGTAATGAAATTCAGTTCATTTATGAAAATTAATTGATTTCAATAAACAACGAAACAACATGTTAAATATAAATACTACGTGACCTGATTAATGATTTGTTAAAGGGCATTCGTCTTGAATTTATCAAATAAAACGTTAAATTAGAAGGAAAACGAACTTCATTAACGTTACAATACACAAATAATTAACAATTTATGTAAACAACCAAAAACACAATCTTACTTCAGTAACATGTGCTAGCCACGCCTCGCAGTTTTACCCACGTTTTGCCCGTACCCGTGGGAATTTCGGGATAAAAAAAAATCTTAGGATATTCCTTTTGAAAGAAGCTATCCAATAAAAAAAGAATTATTCGAATCGGACTTGTAGTCCTGATATTAGAAACAAACAAAAATTCTTCAACTTTGTTTTATTACGATTAGTAAAGACTCTATTAAGATACATATATGTATATTATGCAAAATAAATAATGGAAACTCATATTTGTAGTTCTTTTGGACGGTAAAGTAACCTGTACACTATATTCTAATAAAAAAATCGAAAATACCTACTACTTAATATATTTTATACCAAGGTTAAAGTTACAATAACATGTAAATAACATGCCATAACTGACCACCATAGACAATTAATTAGCGTCAAAAATTTTTTTTGTTTACATTCGACTTTTGTCTATAGGTAGACCATAATGATTAACCCTGATTTATATCCATTATACCTATAGAACATTAATTTAAATGTTTTATTAGTGGCAAAAAAGGTCCTATCACAAGCTTATCCACCGCGGGGTACCAGATAATGTAATAAGTTATGTTGTGAGCTAACAATTCGCGGTAGGGGTCCTTAGTTGAATAACAAAATGGTAGGCAACTTTGGTTTGTACACTGTAAGCACATAACACTAGCTAGGTATACTATATTAGGTTACCTACCTATTACGTAATCCTACATACATGCACAACTTACGTGGTCTTAAGTATGGAAATACATTAGTTATGTAAAATACTGAAAAATATCGATTTCGAGCTTTTTCCTGTATTCGCTTACACGTCTAAACAACTGTACCGATTTTGATGAGTTTACAAATTAGAGTAGACTTTGGAGATGGACTTAGGCTACTTTTTATTCAGATATTTTCATGGATAAGTACGCTATTCTTGTGCTCTATTAACGACCGACTACTCTAAAATAGCAATTTTAAGGTAAATAAGGTTAGTATACATTTTTAATTAAATATTTTGATAGAAACGGTTACGAGTAGCGAATTGCAGGTTACTTGCCTGTAACTTTACCATAACAATTGTCTATCTGACTATAAATACCTACTTAATATAATCGTTACATCTAACTAACCAAACTATAGGTACCTCCCAATCAACACATCTAAATTATACTAAAGTGAAATCAAAAGAAAACATAACCAAGAAACCCGAAACCAAAATTGATTTACGTTCAACCATTATAATTTAATAAAGTACATAATTGCTCTGCTAATTGCTCAATTCAAGATCTTTGTGTGTTATTGCCGCCATTTTGTCGCAAATTCTTCAATTAGGTACTTCGATCGAGTCGACCGTAATTTACAAAGGACAGACAGACAATAATCACGTGAGCTGTGGTGAGATCACTTTCAGGATTGTCTGTGGCGAGAGTCTTTGTGCATTGAGTATAGACAATCTAGAGTTTGACAAAGTTATGGTCAAGTGAAAAGAGGTTGGTACAATTCTGGCGCGAAATGGAAGGAAGTAACTACCTAATGCTTGTCTTTCGTAAAACATAAAGACGACGAAAATACTACGTTAAAAACAGGCTGTTTACTAAATAAGTAATAATAATTATATAGTAATTAACAAGTATGCTAGCATAAAATTGATAGCAATTCATTATAACGATAAAGTAAAAGGTGCAACTAACCAATTTGCATTTCCTGTTTACAGTGAATATGAACTACATCTTGATGCTAAAAAACTAAAAGAACGCAGTGCAATTTGACAGGTGCAGTTGAAGGTTGGACCTAGTTCTACAAGAAACTAATTGACTATACTTAAGTTGGATTCATACTCAAAGATAGTTAAGCACTGGTACACAATTAGAATTGTACTTTATATAAATCTACTTAATATATCTACACTAATATTATAAAGAGGAAAACTTTGTTTGTTTGGTTGTAATGAATAGGCTCAAAAACTACTGGACCGTTTTTAAAAATTCTTTCACTATTCGAAAGCTACATTATCCACGAGTAATATATGCTATTTTTCATCCCGAAATTCCCACAGGAATGGCTGCTAGTACTTAATAAAGAGTTAGATTGCTTGTTTGTTTCAACGGGCTAATCTCAAAACTACCAACTACTTAGTTAGTACTACCCGCAACGTAATTGGGGCCTGCATGAATTTTGAAAACCTTTTTTTATTTTGATTCTCTTCGCTTAATAAAATAAATGCATAAACATAAATGTACTGATTTAAGTTTAATGTTTCCTACATTTCTACGTATCAAAATGAATAGTGCATTTGTTTTTTTCAATGAAAGTCACCTTTACACAGCGAAGAAAATAGATAAAATGACTAGATAAATAGGCACATAAATTATTATTGAATAATAAACGCAATACCTAGTAAACAGTAATAAAAATATATGACATGACATTGTCTACAGTACTGAACCATATAAAAGTGAATTTATTGCATTCACGTTAGTCACGTCCTTTACATTAAACGCATTATATTTTCTATCAACAATAATATAAAAATAAAGAAATGAATTCATTATAATAAAATAAAGCGTGCTTCTGTTATAAAATACGCACATGGTACAAAAATAAAATGTTCAGAAACATACTACTAACGCCATCTAGTGAACGTTTTAAGCAGGCAAAATTAATGTAAATATTACAAAGCTTTATTTTGTAAAAACAGAAGAAAATTTAATAATAATTATACAATTAAGTTAATACCTACAATGTTTTATTACAGCCTTTATAACTAGATATATAATTATTTTATAAACATTTTCCGAGCGAAGGTTAATGATCTCTTGTCTTGACAGAGGTTATGATTATGATGTCATCAACTGAAGACATGAACCTTAATAATAAAATAACATTATGTGCGTAAGTAATTATACATAGTAACACATCTATCGAGATAGAAACGGCGTTTGGTCATAAAGAAGATAAACAAGGCAATAAAATAAGTACATTATTCAATAAATAAATACTCAGAAAATAGGTACCTACATTCTATTTCAAATGTTAATAACAAATTCAGGTAAGTAGTTGTATTGGTTTACTCAAGAATGAAAATGAATGAAAATTCGATTCTAATATGTATATCAACAAGCAAAATCATCTAAGTATTTGTTTGTTCAAAAAATAGTGGAATCTACACAACCGGCAAAATGCCGGCGATTGTTAGTTTGTGTCACAACGAACGATCTTGTCAAGAACGTTCATTACACCGCCCGCGTCATTCATCGCGTGTACTAGTGCCCCCATCTAGCGGTCAATGTCGGCGTGACGTAGTCGACCGAGTTCCAGCGGCGTTAGATAGATGGCGCTAGTAGTTGTTAATATTTTCAATTGTAGGTGATTGTCTTAATAATAGTGTTTATTAATTTCTTTTTCGATAAAATGTTATAATTTTTAGTTGTATTTAAAAGATGAGCTTTGTTTTTGCACTTTTGGCATTTTTTAGTTGGAAATCAATAACTATTTTGACTGTCTTGTTTGTCTGACTTGTCTTGACTGTCTAATGTTGCTTTTATGAAAAAAACTCTAATGAAAGAGGATATTATTAACTTGCTGATTGGTTTAAATTGGAGTCCATTTTCAGTATGATGTCATTGAGCACGGGTCATTAGTCATTACTCATTCGCAGTCAGTAAGTACTAAAATAAAGCCGAACTCACACTGTAATAAAATCAATGCTTTCCGTTATAACCAACCGGTTGCTATTATAATACCTAAATAAATAAAAAATATTTAGAGATTTACTTGCTGATTTAATATGAATACTGAATATTTATAATCATTATGAATAATAGTGAATTTCATTAATAAAAAATTAAACCAATGCATTTTACTCCATTTTATTCGCATCTAATAATCAGCGCCTCTACCGGAATATTGATGAACTAAACCTGCTAGCTACTTGAAAACAACATAGCTAATTGAACAGTGAATCAATTACAATTTTAGTCACTTATAAACAACTGAATTTACATGAAACCCCACAAACAAGCTACAATTAATTAAATATTTTTGTTCTGAAATGGCCGCTCGAAACAAAGACTATGTATTAAGTACCTACTCTACATTACCTCTGATTGCATTTTAGCGTGACAATGTAATGAGAAGCAAACTTAAATTGCAAGTAAAGGTCACTCCACAATAGAGGGCGCGTTCGCAGCGACCATTGTCGTAGATATAATGACGTGATGTATTGTGTCGATTTAATGCCGCGCCCTCTAGCGGCGCGACGGAGCGTTACGAACGGACAATGAATGCTATAGATAATTACTTGTTATGATGTATCTGTGTAATTTGTATTAACTTAAACAATATTTAAGTACATATACTCTATGCTGTGACTGTATGTAATGTAACATGTTAGGTTGAATAACTTAGTTATAAGTGGAGGTAGGTAGGAGTTAAGTTTAATTTAAGTTAGGTCAGTCTATACTAGGGTTTCTAGAAAATTGCAGGGCCTGATTTAAGACCCATCGAGCAAAGGTACTTGGAATTAGCTCTGCCTTGGATGTACATACATATCTCTCAGGATAAACATGGGCCTGGTAAGTTTAAATATTAAGTAACGCCTTTCAATAGTAGAAATACGTAGTAAGCAGATTCGAATCTACTTCAAATTAATCGAAATGAAAATATCTTCTTGAGAAATATATTAGGAATATTCGTATAAATACTAAACATACTAATAATAAATGTAAATATGTATAAGATGAAATGAATCACTTTCGTTTGACACATAATAAAATTTGAATATCTTAACCAATAAACCAACTTAAAATATTCATGAGTTTTTTTATTGAAACTTTACGGATACACTTCGCTTTTATTTTACACTAGCAGCGCCCCGCGGTTTCACCCGCGTTGTACCCGTTCCCATAGGAATTTCGCGATAAAAAGTAGCCTATGTCCTTTCTCAGGCTCTGGACTAACTGTGTACCAAATTTCATTCAAATCGGTTCAGTAGTAGCGTAACAGACAGACAGAGTTACTTAGGCATTAAAATTTATTGGATGATTCTTTTTTTTATGTGTTCCTTATTGTCAGGACAAGGTTTTTATATAAGGAAAATAAGGAATAAAAATCTCAAAATTCCCACGGGAACGGGGGCGCTGCGGGTGAAACCGCGGGGCACAGCTAGTTGAGTATATATTTTAGTATCTCAGACTATACCTTAAATAGATAAGGATCTATGTAAGCCTGACTATACCTACAATAATTTTCCTTTACAGATCGTAAACCAACTCTAAATACGCTATTGTCTAGTTTCAATCAGAAGGCGTTGCAGCGGGAAACCGCGACACTTTCTATTGTAATTTCACTGTTTGTGGTCGCCGCCTTACCTATCATTACCAATATTATACTTCAATCACTGAGAAGGAATTAAATCTATTCTATACTTATAATAAAACTGTAGAGAGGTCAATTCTGTACATCACTACATAGTATAAAACAAAGTCGCTTTCCGCTGTCTGTCTGTCTGTCTGTCCCTAGGTATGCTTACATATTATAATATGTATTCTATTTATAAACATTTTCACAATGGAAGGAAGGACATTGAAAGACTTTAGACCTTATAGATAGCGAATTAAAAGTCTAAATTAATATATAGGTACGTACTGTTTTCCCGTATCTTCTGAATTTCACTAAACTTCATAATTTTTTTATCGGCTGACTGAACTTAAGTATAAAGTACAATTTTAATGCGACTTGAAGTATGATACCTTATTTTTATACTGTAGTTCTTATGACAATAAGGGCTCTTTCAATTTAAGCGTTTTTTGTTGTTCTGCTCTGTGCTGCAGTGTTGCAAAGTCATCTGCGCGTATGATGAAAATGATGTTCTTTTGTTTTTCGTACAAAACGCACATAGAACGACATATTACCTTTAATTTGAAACAACCCTAAAGGTTGTATTATCATAATGATTATTACAATATTTTACAAGAGTAAGGAATGAAAACATCCCCATTTTTTAGACACAAGACTCTCAATACGAGAGTTCAGCAGTAAATTAGTTAGCAAAGCTTTTAAGAACATTTTGACGAGTAAAAAATGATTTCAGAGTTTAAGTAAATGTATAGGGAGTCATACTTTCCTTCAGATAAATGAACGAGGTATAATTATTGATAAAATTCTTACCTGTAACAAAAATAAGATCAAAATTAGTATATTTTATATCAAAACTAGCTGCGCCCCGCGGTTTCACCCGCGTTGTACCCGTTCCCGCGGGAATTTCGGGATGAAAAATAGATGTTGGCCGATTCTCAGACCTACTCAATATGCTCACAAAATTTCATGAGAATCAGTCAAGCCGTTTCGGTGGAGTACGCGAACGAACACTGTGACACGAGAATTTTATATATAAGAGATAATGTTAGGAATTAATTATTTTGAAAACTAATCTATACATAACTTCTTAAAATTGCAATCTTGCTTCTATATTAACTACTAGTGGTATAGTTGAGGCTTGCCACAAATAGATTAATCCCGAAACATCATTTCCTACTAGTCCTACTAATATTATGAATGCGAAAGTTTGTGAGGATTGATGTATGTTTGTTAATCTTTCACGAAAAAACTGACCAACGGATTTTTATGAAACTTTACAGTAATATAGGTCATATATCAGAATAACTTATGGGATACAGTTTATCCCGAAATTCCAGCGGGAACGTGTACAACGGGCGCGGCTAGTATTAATATAATTAAGTGGTTAAAGTTAATATCGAAATTTAATTGAAAATTAAATCGTAGAAGCACAATTTTGAGAATTCGTAATTGAATCACGATCCGTTGATAATTTAATTTTATACTCCAATATTTACCGGAAACAATTTTAAAAGCTTTTGACATAAAATGCTTAATTAAGTTTCATATTTTTTAAATATAAAAAAATCAGTTATTAGTTAAAGAGGACGCTGAAATTAATACACTTAATTTTATTTCGCCCAACTCCTACCTAATTTACTTAATGTTAGTAACTTCTTGATTAGGGTCATAGCTTTGACTTAAATCCAATTTTAAATACTCTTCCTAAGTCTATATATACCCAAGTTGTAGGTACATCCTAGGCAGTTTCATCAGTTGGTTATACAACAAGCATTTATCAAAAATAATTCGATTTCTTAAAATTACAACTTCCTATATACAAATACATACACTATAGCCTTCATATGTAGATTCCGAGAAAGTTGCAGACAAACAAACGTACAAACGTACGGGTCGAATACAGAACCTTCTTTTTGAAATTGGCTGAAATATCTTCTAAGTTCTCCCAACAACGCTGTCAATACCTATCGTCAATATAATAGCAAATACAATATTATATGATACCGACTACCGAACGGTACATACAAATGTATTTGCCATCTAGCTTTAGGTATCGTGGTCTAACCAACAATAGCAATCCTTTGTGAATTTTCCTATCGATCTCTTGGGACAGCATGGAAGTAGTCACTGCAATTGATTCCACGACAGAATGGAGACCGCCTACTCTAGGGACCTCTGTGTCGGACAATATATATCGTAACTTCCAAGGACTTTTCTTGTAAATAGGTGGTCTTTCAAAGCAACTGGATATTTACTTTTGCTTTCCTTTAGTTGAAAACTCTGAGGAATATATATGGAGCGGTGAAATAAATGGGGGAAAGTGTGGGTAGATACTGGGTAGCATCATCTTTGAACAATCTTCAGAAATGAGAAGTTTTTATATTATTTTTGTATTACATTATATCTTTTGTGTTTATGAACCGATTGACAAATCGTTCGGTGAGATGAGTGCATACAACATAGACTCACTTTTAACACAGTTCAGAAAAGATGGAATTTTGTTTAAACTTAGTTTTTAAAGTATTTCTGTTTCAAGGTAAGTCTATAGGGAAATGCAGTCCCCCGCTGCGTCTTTCTGTCTGTATTCGAACTAATCTCACACAACTTATTTTCATGCAGTTTTCACCAAAACAAAGAACAATTCAAAAGAAAAGTTCATATATAACTTTTATCCTGAAAAACCTACGGGAACTATACGCATTCTTGATTTACCGAAGCCAAGCGAGGGTGACCGCTGGTCAAGTATATTTACAAGACTTCATGCACTGTAATAAGGCCGTATATTCATTGTTATTGCGCCTCAACCAGATTATCTTTCCTCAAAGGTGTTCATAAGAATTAATTCCACACCAGGTTCGCAAGTTGGTTTAAATCTACAATTTTATCTGCTCCATACAACGCGCCGAGCGTTACATTAACTTGATAATAATCTCAGATTTGTTGATATGTATGGAGGTATGCAATAGTTTTATATTCAAGTTTATTTTTGTTCTTTGTTTAAAGTGTCTTTCTTTGTACTGAATTCAGGTTATTTTTTAGTCGAGTTTTTGCATTATAAGTAATGGGTAGGTAGTTATAAATTACAAAAGGCATGCACTTGGGTAACCTGTGCCGTCGGAATTTCGGAATGGGAAGTAACTTAATATGATATGGTCTAACGATTGCAACAACCGGAACCAACAATTTTACGTACCCTCCAAAGCATTATAGCGCTCAGATAGAAATGCCACTATCGGCCACCCATCCAAGTAGAGGGCTGTACGTTGCTTAACAATTTCAATGAGCTAACATCGCCTCAAACTACACCCCGAGCGCTACTATAGGCGGTAACGTGGCGGTAACTGACAGACAATATAAGTTTGGATATTAAGGCATAGGTACAAGTAAGTACACAACTGAATAAAATCCTGAAACAATAACATGATAAGTCAAAGTATTACGTCATCTCAGAATATTCTGGAGTGTTGCAGCTTGCCGTGCCCTTGAATACCGATGAGCTGATCTGTTATGTATGCACTGCAATCCGACGATGTAAAGTATTGAGATGCGTTGGTGCTTTGATCGAAGTTATGACCGTGAGGGAGAAAAAGGATTGTATTATCTAACGGAAGGGTATTTAACGAACGGCCTTAACAATCGGTAAAACAAAGTAATCTATTTCTATTGACCAATAAATCAGACCAGAAATCAAATTTCTTATTAATACTTTGTAAATATGCGTCTGTTACTGCTGCACTTCTTCTTCTTCTTTATCGAGTGGATGGTCAACCTGACCAATCCTGGTGTCAGAGTTATTGAGCCACCAAAGGCCTCTGACATGGCTCATGTATCGACTACTACGAGTATCCGTAGAAAGTAACCGGGACCGACGGCTTAACGTGCCCTCCGAAGCACGGAATCGTCTTACTTTTCGTGCAATCAGGTGATTCAGCCTGCAATGCCCTAACCAAACTGAAGACAGTCTCACAAAGAGATTTTTGTGAAACATTGTTCCCACCGGGAATCGAACCGGAACCTCCGGATCGTGAGCCGAGCGCTCAAACCACAAGACCACGGAGGCTGCACTCAAAGACATCCATTGAATCGACACTTAAATGATTAACGAAATTTTTCATACATTACATGTCAAAATCACTCATTAAATTTCTACTAAGGATGCATTTGACGAATCTGAGTGCGGGTTATAATCCGTTATCACCAGTATTAGTTTGATATTTGAGACACATTCCATTGAAGAGTTTTGGATCAATCGATCGAAAGAGATATTGATTATTGGGATCGGCTATATCTCATATATATGTAAGTCAATATATATATAAGTCAGTCAATAGACTAGACAAATATACATGTGTGTAAGTTGCTTGTGAACTTTCTATTTCATTTAATGGTAACATTCACAGAACGTTATACGATGTAAAACTTACTATAGTTATGCTTTTATTTTTAGATTTTTTCTTATCTATGCATACTAATATTGTTTTTTTGTATGTTCGAGCTAATCTCTGGAATTATCTGCCCGATTTGAATAATTATTTTTGTAATAGATAGCTACGTTCAACGGGAAGGTCATAGGCTATTTTTCATCCCGATATTCCCACTGGCACGGGCACAACGCGGGTAAAACCGCGGGGCGCAGCTAGTTTATCTATATAATTGTATATAAAGTTAGATTAATTCTCTCTTAGCTTAGTAGCTCGAAGTCAATTAGTGTGCGGCAAAAGATAGTAAATGGTGTATTTATGTGGTACGGTTTTCTCTCTGAACAAACTACCACTGTTCTTGTTTTGTATTATAAAGATGTGATGTTTGACAGGTTTTCGATGTTTCACTGTGTTAGTACAAAAACAACGATGTACTTTACACGGTCGGACGGGGAATTTGGACGCTGGGAAGCAATTGATTTGTCTTTTTCTCAAAAAACCAGTACGGAGCATGAAGAATTGTGTAGTCGACATGAATTACCAAATCAAGCTGTATTTTATACAGTAGCGGTGGAATGCAAACACACTGGCCCTATAACCACAATTCCTTCTACAGAGGAAAAGGTTTAGTGATGGTAAGAATGAAATAATATTTAAACTAAACCTTTTTCGTTAGTCTTTAGTTGGATAATAAGTCGTATTTCAATGAATTTTAAATCAACTAACTAAGCAATCAGATCGGTTTGGCTATCAAATCACTCACAGGTCCTGTGGAAACCAAAGCATCTAAAGTTGTAATAACGCATAGAGGACACACGAATTAATCGGAAAACTACCAAATCTATTACATGTCCTGCTAAAATCAAAGCATCTAATAAGTAAGTAAGTTCGAATAAATTCGTAGCCAACACTGGTGTCGAAGCATCTAATATACCAACGCATAGAAGACAAACGAACTCATATATAACAAGAAGAAAGTCGTTATACTACTCAGAAGGTCTTATAGAATTGATTCATATTTTCGAAGAACATAATTCCTCTACCCAGAATGTTCTATAAAATATTCTGCTCCATACTACAATTGTAATTTGGCAGTGCCCTCCAGGCGGTGACCCGTGACCCGTGTGACCTTTCGTCCTGGCACAGTGACCCACAAACACCCGACACCAAATAAGAGGTGATTTGTGTTCAACTGTATGCTATTGTTTTAATGATTTACAGCTCGCTTTGTTGCTGTTAACACTTCGGATTTTGGTAATGGATGTTGTGTGCTTGTGCTGTGTTTTGGATACAAATGTATTTGGTGAATTTCGGGACTTAAATTGGTGGAGTCTGATACAAAAATGTGTTTATCACTTATGTGAAACTGAGAATTGTTTTGTATAATATCTAATAATAAATACACTCAGTATCTAAAGTATTCAATAATTAAAGTTTTGACATAATATGTTAATAATTCATATTGCTTTAATAATGAACACCAGACAAAATTGTAAAATAAAAATAAGCAAATTGCAGTAACAATCCAGATAACTAAAACAACTAAATATGATTGCAAAAATCAATCAGACGCATGCGGGCCTCATCCCTGGATGCGTAAACTGGAGCGGCGGGGTGCGGCCCCCGGGGTGACCTCACCCGGGGGTCGCGACCTACCTCACCACTCCCGACCTACTTGCAGCATCGACACACTGAACAGAACACCGTACAGGGTCACAGGTGAGTTAGTTGACAGTTGGTGTGATTGGTGTGTTTAGGTGGTGAGAAAGATTGTGGCGGAGAAGAATTGGTGGGAGTTGGGAAAAGTGTTTTTTGATCTATAAAAAAGGAGCGAACACTAGAGATGTTTCTGATTGGGGTTTGAAAAGATGTTAAGAGGTTAGAGTATACAAAAGCCAGAGTAGACTGTCTTCGTTGTTTAAAAATTTATTAAGAACAGCACACTAGAGACAATTCTAGCCAACTTTTTTGTCTATCACATTGTCTTTTTTTGACACAAATAATATGTCAGACGATTGAGATATCTTCAACAATTTACGAAACCAAAAGGTAATAATTTACCACTAATTATACCCACAACCAAATAAGTATATGAGATCGATAGATATAGAATAATACAACGTATACTTAGGTATCCTAAAGCACAATAATCGCCCCAACTTCGGTATAATGTGACACTAGTCTTGCCGTATACAGTCTTCAATAAGCTCTGCATAGGCGCCGAATGGCCAACAATTTCACCTCGCCTGCCAACCAAGTTTAACGATAACTCCTTTAACACGAATCGATACGATTCAGTCACGATTCAGAGTCGATCGTGGACTTGGAATCTATTTATATTGTTTAAGCAGAGTACAGAAAGTGTGGTTTAAGGTAGTTTTTGCTTACGGCTCTGTTTGCATGGGAGAGTAGGTAAGGTATTGTACATTCTTATCTATTTTTCTTACTGGAGTTAAAATGTGAATAATTTGGACGATTTTAAAGTCGAAGGCGATGCCTTCTAAAGAAGAAAAAGGTTAAGTGGGTAGCTTAATGCAAAAGAAAACTTCTCGCTGCATTTGTCTGTCTATATGTTAGAGGTAACCTCAAAAATAAATGAACGGGTCTTATGCATTTTCCAAGAAGAACAGATTCAAGAGGAAGGTTATGTAATATTTAATATCTCAGTATTCCTACGGGGACTTACCGCAATCTTGATTAATCAAAAAGCGCGGCTGTGTTGCAAGTAAATTATAAATTAAAAACAGTATTTTTTATACTCTCATTCAGAAATAGATTCAGTATTTCAGTTTGGAGGTTAACAGAGAACATGAATGCTTAAAAGAATATTTAAAAGTCGTTAAATAAGTTGAAAATAAACCGTCTGACCAATTAAATTGTATAAAATATTACAATCTCCAATGAATAAGGTATTGTCCAGCCAATTAAGGCGAACAACTTTCTGCCATTAATAGTGCCTTTCGTATAGAGCTTCGCAGTCGACAGACTTTAGTCCGAGGACAAGAAGCGAAGAAAAATATAATGGTCGTGCTTTGGTTGTACAGAGCGATTTTATTATAAAAGGGTGAGAGAGAGAAATGGATGAATTTACCCATGTATGCCTATAATGTACCCAATTCGATCGTTTATCTATACCGCCATTATAAAGAGGTGAAGTTTTTAACTTTGTTTGTAAAGACTAATCTTAGAAATTACCAATACGATTTAAATAAGACTTTTTGTGATGGATAGCCACATTCAATGGAAAGGTAACAGGCTATTTTTTATCCTAAAATTCCCGCGGGAACGGGCATAACATGGGTAAAACCGCGGGCTGCTGCTAGTTCATTATACATCTAAAATGAGCAGGTTAGGTTTTGGTATATTATCAGCTTGTTGTGCCGCGTGGTGGCTCCGCTATTCAATACAAGATGGCGCGCTATTGTTAAAATTTTGTAGATCGATTTTACGTTATTATCCTAGATTTTCTGGGGTTGCGCCCAAACATTTCGTTGAGCAGAAAAATCTACTTTTAAAAATTAGTATAGATAAATGATAGACATATTTGGTCGATCGGAAAAACAAACAAAGTGTCAAATTATAAGATCAATGTCAAAAATTTTAACCACTGTCGTAGATCGTCCATCAAAATCAGATAAAAAGAACGCACGAAGTCCTCCGGACAGAAGTCCCTCGCGTGCCCAAGCTATGTATTACTTCGTATATTTTCGATGCGTTCTCTCTGCAATTCAACCAACTTCTCAGCATTAGGCCCGAGGTATCAGTCGTGACTATTAGCCCTAACAATCATTGTGTTCCTACCCTCTATGTACTATTTGCCAGCAATTGTACTAACATAAAGATTTTCTGAATATCATTGTCGTGATTTTCTGAGTACTATTTTTCGTTAGGTACTAACAATGTCTATATTTTTCTTCATCGAGTGGATGGTCAACCTGACCAATGACAATGTCTATGACTAATACATTAAACACGTTTGTTTTTGTATGAGTTGGTATTGAAACCAATTGGTATGCATTCAGTAAACTAGAGCGGTCAAACATACATAATTAAAAAGGATTTTATATTCACAAATAGTTTTATTTCGTTTGAAAAGACCTATTTTAGTAAATCGATGCAAAGTTTATTCGCTAAATTCTCAATGTAGTACTATAGTCTAGCTATAGTCACAAAATAGTATTTAGGCTACTACTACAAGACCGCTGTAGACAGCTTTCAAAGACAAACCGCTCGTGACGTAGTAGACTAAGCGATGGTAGCTCATTGCAATTGTTAAGCAACATGCAGCACATCTCAATTGGACGGGTGATAGTAGCATTTCTGTCTTAACGTTTCCGTACAAATATAAAGAATCCAACGACACGCGATCCGGCACGCACTTGACCCGCATCCCAGCCCGCATCCAGCCCGCACCCGACCCGCATCCGCACTATGTGTGTCTTCCGCTTAATGTAGGTATCTATCTATTTTTACTGTCACAATTTCGTGAAAAACTTTAGCGCCAAATGAAAAAATGTTGCTCCAGAGATTACGAATTTGGAATGAGAGCTTTTGAGTTTTTGGAACTTACACTAACTGTCAACAAAGATGAAAGTTTTTCAGAATTTATAGCGAGAAGCTTTTCGTTCAGTTATTTAGGTCACATTTATTACAGCTGCTCTTTAAAATTGTAATGTTGTGCAAGAATTTTCGAGAAATGAGACATTGAAGACGTTTCAAGGAATATCATTGATATTTCTGAAATAAAGTTAGGGACTTTACATGTCATTACATATTATAAAAAGTCTGAAACTTTACATATCCTTACATGAAGGAAAGCCCCAGCGAGTGCGTCTGTATGTTTGCAATTAGCTGAAAAACTACGCAAGGATTCCCAACCAACCAACATAATTAAATTACTAACAGTGCCCTGCGGTTTCACCCGCATATCAGCCACTGCTTACCGTTCAAACCTTCCCTGGACTACGACAAACATTTCAAAACCAAAATCAGCTAAATTCTGCCCAGCCTCTCGAATTTTATCGAGACTCACGAATCACGATTGGTTTTAATATTATATAGATTTAATTCAAATGGAAAATAATAAGTATATATATGGTACATTATATCAAAGGTAGCAAAAATACAATCATACGAATAAAAATAGCAACAGTTTGATTACTTTAGCATCCCTTGTCAGCGTCACGATGTTACTTTTCCAATTTCCTTCACAATAAGAGTATAAACAAAAGCAGATATATTTTTGTTCACAGCCGGTGAGTTGTGAATAAATTACAGTAGTTCGTTCAACAAATCCGATCATTCGATACGATACACAAATTTAACTGTAACTAATTTCACGGCCGAGTGAAACTTTACGTACTTCGCAGTGTTATAACTATGTTATGAATAATGCATTTGTTTAACCGACTTCATGAAATAAATGTACTCAATTTGTAGGAATCTTTTGGAGGTTCAAATGTCTTATGGAAAAGTGATGATATTAAGCGTGTTTTTACGCTACGAGCTGGCGAGTTCACACGCCTTTTCCCCAGTGCTATGCTATTTTAGGTTAGGATACCGCCCATACTTTTGTTATGTTGCTATGCTAACTTTGATATGACTTTTGGCACACTGAGCAGTGAAAAGGCCATATTTCGCTTATTTACAAATAAGCTACAGCTTATTTCCGATTACTATAATTTGACTTATACTTTCTTCCACAATGTACAGTCAACGTAATATGTAAATACTTTTTCTCCTTAGGTCATTGTAATAAGGTCATAACATCATTTATATGTACGAGTATAGTCTATTTTTTGTTTAGGAGAGTTAACATTAAAACTTTCATGACAGATTTAAAAAAAATGTAGATAAGAGTGTACAATAGCTACCTACTCTCCTAAGCAGACAGAGCCGTGAGCAAAAACTACCTTAAACCACACTTTATTTACCTATATGTTATGTTAACTCTTTCTCACCTTATGCCAAATGAAACATGTATAAAAGTGTAAACATTTACATGACGTCGACTGTACTTTACGCGTATTAATCTGGTTTGCCGAAAGTACCATCGAGTCTGTTTTCCCGTCCTTGGTGAGTTTTCTGTAAAGTCATTCAATTGAGTGGAACTACGCTCTGAATTGCGTATCGCCTCACAATTGTCCCACCTGGCAGTCTCTGTGGAGTATTTTGATGTTTTAGCAGTGTAAATATTTGAGACTAGCAGCACCCCGCGGCTTTACCCGCATTGTACCCGTTCCCGTGGGAAATTTCGGAATGAAAAATAGCCTATAACCTTCCCGTTGAATGTGGCTATCTATTACAAAAAGAATTTTTCAAATTGGACAAATTATTCCTGAGATTACCTCGAACATACAAACAAACAAACAAACAAACTTAAAAATTTTACCTCTTTATAATATTAGTATAGATTTGACTATATTTTTACACGTCTGCTCTAATTACAAAACAATTACTTACTCGAGTTTCTTGTAAAATACCTCCCAAAGGATGAGATAATAAATTAAACTTTTGCAATTAACTTTTCCGTTTCATTAATTTCCTTTGGGGCTTTAGACGAAGAAAAAATATTAAATGAGAGGCGACAATCGAACTCTTTCATTCATATTCAAAGAGTGAAACGTTTTATATTTGTGCGGTGTGGCTTACATCCTAAGGATAATACAAGGTTACATGTAATATCAATGAGAGTATACAAGTAGTATTATACGGATGTATCCACACATACGTAAATATATTATACCAACAGCGGCTCGCGGTTTTACCCGCGTTGTGCCTGTACCCGTGGGAATTTTGGGATGAAAAATTGCTCAACTGTTCAGTGCATGTGTGGGTTGTTTTATCTATACTAATATTATAAAGATAAAGTTTCTATCTTTGTTTATAAGATCTCAGAAACTACATATCCGATTTGAATATTTCTTGTTGCAATGGATATCAAAATTCAACGGTAATGTTATAGGCTATTTTTCATCCCGAAATTCCCACGGGAACGAGCACAACGCGGGTAAAACCATGGGGCGCTGCGCATAACGCAATACTTCGAATTTAACTCGAACATACAAATCTCTACTACCTATTAAAATGTCCTCAGCTCTACTATATCGGAGACGACGTTTTCATTTAACTATTAAAATAAGCCACATTCTCTATAAAAAAACAACATTTGTTATTTCCTGCTTTTTAAATCAACATCACAGAATTATTCAGTTATTTTTATCACCGCACCTTTTATTGAATTCCAAATAACTCTCGAAATTTCGAGACGGATCCCGTAGTCTTTGTCTGGTCTATCACAGGTCGGCATCATGAATGAATAAGTAGCGCACGCGTGTGGCTTTAATACCGTATTTTCTTAAGTTTCATATTTATACATCATCGTCCTATTTTGATGTGATAAAGAACCATTTCAGGCTTTTATCATATGAAAAAGCGACCGTTGAAATGGCTCCATCACGTGTAACTAATATATCTGTGTCTCCCGCTATAATCTAACTATATTTCGATCTTTCAATCGCATCAAATGTCGCATCGTAACATAGCGACGGTGGTGTCCCCAAATATCATATCGAACACTCGCAGCGCTCCGCGGCATTGTGCCCTTTCCCGTAGGAATTTCGGGATGAAAAAATACCTATAACCTTTCCGTTGAATGTGGCTATCCATTACAAAAATAATTATTCAAATCGGATTGGTAATTTCTGAGATTAGCGCGTTTAAACAAATAAACTCTTCGGTTTTATTTTATTAGTATAGCTCTGATGAAAACTTGTACAGAAGATACTACTCATGTATAATGAATTATAGTTTAAGAATATTTACCAAAGAGTATCTCTTAGTACTATCTTCTACCTCAAGCGTGGTGAGAACGCCTAATCCTCCTCACTGTACTGATATCTTCGGTGACTGATATCAGGTGACACAAGACCCTTTGCCCAGCAGTGGGGCATTACAGGCTAATACTTTCCCAAAACCGTGCAGCTTATGAAATGTTCGAATCAATACGTTGATTGCGGTAGCGTAAGAGTTTACTGCATGCCGACCTTGGCCCGGGGCTAAACAATACCGTGATGAAACCACCGGGAAACCAGTTGATTAACTATTTTAACAGACCAATAATTAACGGCATAAAAAAGAGACAGTTTGTTGTTTTAGTAATAATATTAAACCAACTATTTTCGATCAACCATTTTTAGTTTTTATTTGTGCGTTGCTCATTTCATTTCGAGTGAGTTAGTGACCAACCGTGGCTGGCTGGCTGGATAATAGCATTACTATCTGAGCACTACCATGCTTCGGAGGGCACGTTAAGCAGTCGGTCCTCGCTGTTTCAATTGTCCGACCATATCAAAAGCCTAAAGTGGTCTAAAAACTCCCGACACCAGGGTTGGCTACTAATTCACAAGAACTAACTTAGTTTAATGTTCTTTTTTAAAACATACTAAGTTTAAGCTCCAAGGTTGTTAGTATAAGTATCTACATAGGAAAATCTCCTCAGAATGCCGCATAGGTTATCCAACGCATAAGTCCTCATTCTATTTTACCATGCAGTGTCCGCAACATGCAAACAGCAATCTGTGCCAATTTGGCAAACCGTCTTTAAAATGATAGTACTTTGACCTTTCGAACTTTATTTATAATCTGTATCGTTATTTTCTGTAAGTATCGTTATTTTATCTGTAATCGTTTAAATGGCGTGTTTTCATCTATTTAGATTGATTATTGTTTAATCTAGTTCATTTAATATAGATATTTATTTCTTGCATGTTTTATTTTTGATAGGAATTATGAAATTGAAAGTAATGATGCTGAAGAGATTGGTGTTTTGTTTGTTTGAACGTGCTAAACAGAAGCTACCAGTCCTACTTCAATAATTCTGTTTGTAATGCATAGCTACATTCAATGGGAAGCTTATAGGTTACTTTGCATCCCGAGTTTCCCACAGGATCGCGTACAATGTAGGTAAAACTGCGGGTCGTTGTTAGTTTAAGATATTTATATAAAGAGTACAATGATACACTAACAAAACGTCCACATTTAGTGGTAAGTGGTAGGTGGTACATAACTAACCTTTTTCTCTTTACGCTTTAATTGGCAATGAAAATAACAATACATTGCATGATTCCCCAAAAATATGCATCAGTTCAAAAAGCCACTGCAAAGTATAAACCAAAATACATTTGCAATGTTAATCTTTTGCAAAACAAATGATGTACCGAGCTAAAGGTCGAACGCAAATGAAGGCTTTTGTAACCAGAAAAACGTCGTAAATCTCTGCGAGTCTACCACAGACAACACAGAACTATATTTCAACAAAATGTTGCCAATTCAAAGGCACGACCATAAATTATTCACAAGTATTAATAGGTTTGCAAATTGGACCATAAATAAAGGTTGTTTTTTTTTTCAAATGTGTATAAGTAAAAAAGAACTAGCCTGTAAAGATCCACTGTTGGACCCAAAGAACTAATGAAAACCTGTAATGACCCACAGCAGGACCTCTCATTCCACCGAAATATCAGTGAGGAGGATTAGGCATACTTACCATACTTGCCTACTGCGGATTGGTATTCTCAAACCCAAACTTGTTTGAAAAGCAGGAAATTGTATTTTCGTTCGACCTGGGAGTTGAACCCGGGTCTCCAGTCAGTCCAGTCAGTCAGTCGTGGCCGTCTCTGTGGGAGTTTTGGGATAAAAAAAGGCTTAAAACCTTCCCGTTGAATGTGGCTATCCATTACAAAAAGAATTATTCAAATCGAATTTGTAATTTCTGAGATTAGCACTTACAAACAAACATACAAACAAAGTTATAAACTTGAACTCTTTATAATGTAAGTATCGATTATTTTTCTCTTTTTCCAATCATAATACAAAGAAAACAATATATTCTTAAAATAGAAATAGAAAATAAGATCCTTTGAAGGATGTTTTAATATTATTAACGACTGAAGGATGTATGTTGGCGGAGAAATGTAGTTATAAGTGTTTGGAAACAAAGAAATACAATGTTCTTTCGATTGAAGTATTTCAAAGAATACATTGTTTTGAAATAAATAAGCTTCTGTTATAAAAATTACTACTCGCACCTCGCGGTTTTGCCTGCGTTGTGGCCATTCCCGTGGGAATTTCGGGATGAAAAATAGCCTTTAACATTTCCGTTGAATATGGCTAACCATTACAAAAAGAATTATTTTAATCAAATTGGAATTTTCTCAATCTAACTTTTCAACTTATTATATTAGTACTAGCCACGCCCCGCGGTGTTACCCGCGTTGATTCGGTTTCCGCGGGAATTTCGGGATAAAATGTATCCCATGTGTTATTCTGATGTATAACCTATATTACTGTAAAGTTTCATCCAAATCAGTTCAGTAGTTTTTGCGTGAAAGAGTAACAAACATACATCCATACATACATCCATCCCCACAAACTTTCGCATTTATAATATTAGTAGGATAGATGGGTTTTCACATAGGGTTTTCACAGAATGACGTCACCATTTACAAGCCCAACTCCAAAAAGCTATAGCGAGTTCACATCGATAAGTATTTTACGTTTGTTATCAAGTGTTACATTTCACAAGTGTGAGCCGCCACTTATCTCAACAACAAAGTATTTTGAGTATTACTCCCTTCGATCAACAATACCATAGATTTCGGGTCGGCGCAAATCATACGGCCAGGTACTTATCGGCTCATTTGAAAAGTGAGCCGATCTTATATTTAGTGCCCTCGAACCACAGCCAATGTAAACACGTATCACAATGCCGCAATGTTTATTTAAAAGT
The DNA here is from genome assembly GCA_951394245.1 of Cyclophora punctaria. Classification (NCBI taxonomy): domain Eukaryota; kingdom Metazoa; phylum Arthropoda; class Insecta; order Lepidoptera; family Geometridae; genus Cyclophora; species Cyclophora punctaria. The sequence continues at coordinate 7,969,378 of OX596172.1, forward strand.
TGCAAAAATAATGGCCGGAAAAACAATTCAACGGCCGGAGTGTCTTACTTTTGGTAAGTACATGTAGAATAAGTTATATTTTAAGCTAACTAATAAATAATATCAAATTTTGAAAAAAAATACTGTTTTGAAGTCACCGATACAAATGTTTGGCCAACGTTGGCGCAACATTTTGTGAAACAGAACAGCAAATCCATGGAGTAGATTTGTAGTAATAATTTATTATATATAATTAATTTATTATAGAATTATTAATTGCACTGAACTGTACTTTTATTATTAAGATTATAATCATGAATATAAAGATGTGGAATATAAGTATATTTTTATTTTTGACATCCAGCGATAGACACCTTGGCCAAAAACATACACAAACACAACAGAACACTAGCAAAAAAAACAAGTATGTATACTATCAAACATAGATAGCCCAAAACATAAATAATTTTAAGTAAACTTTTACGTGCATATTACAAATTATTTAAGTGTTCAACACGACTCCATTCCATCTGTAGTTCTTCAAAAAGAACGAACTGTTTTAAAACTTTTTTGTCAGGTTGGTAGTAAACAAAATAAGCTGTCAAACCGGACAGTTTTTAGCTTTGATTTTGTACGTGACCCGACATCTATGGTATTGTTGATCGAAGATTACTCCTATAAAACTCAAATGTTTGAAGATGCGAAAATGTTTTCTGTTACGACTTTTATATGACGCTGATGACGGACCAACATAATATTGTGAGGAATGGTGTTTTTATTTGTTTGTTTGTTTCTCGCTCGCACATCATTCGTTTAACTGAAGATCCTACTAATATTATAAACTAGCAGCGCCCCGCGGTATTACCCGCGTTGTTCCCGTTCCCGTGGGAATTTCGGAATGAAAAGTAGCCTATAACCTTCCCGTTGAATGTGGCTATCCATTACAAAAAGAATTTTTCAAATCGGTTCAGTAGTTTCTGAGATTAGCGCGTTTAAACAAACAAACAAACAAACAAACAAACAAAACAAACTCTTCAGCTTTATAATATTAGTATAGATGCGAAAGTTTGTGATGATGTATGTTTGTTACAATTCTACGAAAAAACTACTGGACGGATTTGGATGGAACTTTACAGTAATATAGGTTATACATCAGATTAACACATGGGATACATTTTATCCCGAAATTCCCTCGGGAACGGGTACAACGCGGGTAACACCGCGGGGCGCGGCTAGTGTGATATGTTTAATTTTTTAAAGAAAATACATTATCTATATTAATATTATAAAGCTGAAGAGTTTGTTTTGTTTGTTTGTTTGTTTGTTTGTTTGTTTAAACGCGCTAATCTCAGAAACTACTGAACCGATTTGAATAATTCTTTTTGTAATAGATAGCCACATTCAACGGGAAGGTTATAAGCTATTTTTCATCCCGAAATTCCTACGGAAACGGGTACAACGCGGGTAAAACCGCGGGGCGCTGCTAGTGTATTATAATTTATTAATGTTATTATCCTTTTTTTATGTGTTACACACATGTTATGATTAATTGAATATGTACCTATAATTCTTTGACTTTTGTATGCCTATCCCCCTATAACTGGTGTATTTTAAATTCTCAAAATGCCATTCTTTAAAAAAAGAGTCCCATAAACACCACTAATAACGTGTTTATTTGAAAACAAACTAAAAATAAATCAAGACCTTTCCCTCCCACACGAGATGCGCATTCTTTAAATCAAATTAGGATTCTTTAAATACTAAGCGAGATTGCTTTAACAGATTTAAACCTTCAAGGGTTTGAAATATGGCACCTTTTTAGTTTTACCTATTTTTTTTAAATTACCTACACTTTTTTTTACTTTTCACCTATTTTTTTTACGCATCTTAACATAATGAAAGCTTTTAAAAATTCTCAATAACAACTTTTGTTTTTTTGTTTCGTTAATTGACTCTTAAATTGATTTCTAATCGTCGTTTTAATTAATGGGGTCTATAGTGTGTTGACAACGAAGGTGTTTTTGCAAAACGGTAAATTTTGGATGTATTGTGACAAGGTTCTTAATTCGAAGTTTCTCTTTATAAATATTGAGTTTGTTATGTGAAACGCGGAGTCTATGTTTACCTAGATGATGTGGCACTACTATACAAAGGTACGAAGAAAATTTCTATGTTATGTGACGGGGTTGCCATGGTGCCAGCGACGGCGACTGGCGAAGTTTTTTGCTAAAGAATATTAGATGTAATACATACTCTATCATTTAGTTTTATGTATTTTATACCTATACCGTGTTCTATGCTTACGCTGACTTATAATCCAACTAGCAGCGCCCCGCGGTTTTACCCGCGTTGTGCCCGTTCCCGTGGGAGTTTCGGGATTTTTTTTACATAAAAACCTTCCTCTTGAATCACTCTACCTATTACAAAAACCCGTCAAAATCCGTTTGCGTAATTTTAAAGATTTAAGCAAATAGACAAACAGAAGACAAACAGACGCGACTTTGTTTTATACTAGGTATGTAGTGATTATTCTTCCGAATAACGAACGATATTAAAAAGTTAATTTTGCTCTAAAAAACTATTCATTACTAAATCTAGGCAAAATATTGATAAACATAGGTATCATATGCTTTAAATTATCTTACAACTTTGACAGGAAATTAAGATATTATGATATCTCATTTTACGTCTTACTTCTTATTTACATAAATTCACTAGCAGCGCCCCGCTGTTTTACCCGCGTTGTGCCCGTTCCCGTAGGAATTTCGGGAATTTTTATACATATAAACATTCCTCTTGAATCACTCTATCTTTTTAAAAAACCGCGTCGAAATCCGTGCAGTAGTATTTGAGTTTATCGCGAACAGACAGCTAGAAGCGGGCGGGGACTTTGTTATATAATAGGTATGTAGTGATTCCACTATTTTCTTTGTATCTTTACAATCATAAATTACCTCATATTTCTCATAACTACAGTTTCGTATATTTGTTCAATCTCCATTATAAAACATAGCATTCCATATCCTCGGTTAATTAGTTTCGTTAGCATTGGATCGCGAACTTTTTGGCCTCGCCAGTTAATTTGACTCTGTTAGTTAATGGAAAACCACCTTCGTACGTCACACGAACACAGCAAAATAGCAGATATGAGGGTTATTAGTGTTGCCACTCATTCGTTAAATTACTCTGCATTAGAATAAATAAATAAATAAATATCTTTATTGACATAAAAGTATTACAAACTAAATACAGTCCCTGACTTCTACGCTAAGTTTAACTTGTATTGCAGAAGTCAGTGTACTCTCTCAGAATCATGACTTAATCTACACATTTATGCATAAAGACACATATCAATATTAATAATATTAATTGAAATATAAAAAATAAAATAATAGAAACAGATTTTATTCCAGCCTAGGAAAACTTTTAAACAGATATTTTTAATAAGATAATAATTAGGAAAGCTTGATTACTTGAAGACGCGGTTTTGGCAGTTTGTTCAAGTGTAGCTTGGCAGTTATTTTGGAAAATTTAGAAATTAAATAAATTGTACTAATTCACACTAACATACGATTGGAAAAATATCACTTTATAATAATTCATATTTCTTTCTATCTTATCAGCACAAAACGCAAAACACACATAGTGCGGGTGCGGATGCGGGTGTGCGTCGCGTGACTGTATTTCTTGTATTTGTATGAAAAACGCGTTGTACCCGCATCCAGCCTGCAACCGCACTATACGTATTTTAGAGTCAAGACTGCGTTAAGCGTGCGCACGCGGCGGTCCACTTTTGTATGAAACCGCACGCGACGGTTCACGTTTGTATGAAACCGCGGCGTGCGCACGCTTAACGTAGATGTAAAAGAACCACTTTTAGTACCACAAAACCAAGTCATGGTCCATTATCCTATAAAAACTGACATTAAGTATACCCTATGGCGTTTGCTCGAATTGAGTCGATACTTTCAGGTGACGATGATCGCCGCAAATGGAAGTCTCATGTTTTCGCCAAGATATTGACAGCGATGGGACCCTCTGGCGAATTGAGCAAATGCTCAAACACCGCATCGGTTAATGAGTAGCAACCTTTATTTTGAATTGTTACTTGCATGCTAATAAGGTTAACGTCCTTCGTTTTGAGCGACAAGTATGCCTCAGTTTTGTCTGGAAATGGTTTTTTAATTACTATCCTTATATTTCGTGTTACGGAGTTTTTTTTGCTGGGAATGTATGGTATGGGAGATAAATGATGCGGTGAAGTAATTATGCGTTGGGAAAGAATGCGGACTCTTTGCGTGCATTTTATATCTATTTATAGAAGGGTTACAGATTTGAGGATTCAAACAAACTTCAGTAAGACTGCAAGAAGAAGAAAACATATCTTGTATCTTCTTACGTCTGTACTCAGAGACGTCAAATGCTTCCTAATTTAATGAGTGACTTTGAAATGTAATGTATGAAAAAATACATCAATTAGTTAACTGTCGATTTAATGGACGTCATTCTGTTCTATTACATAACAAAATCAAAGAGGCTCAGAATGCTGTATGCTGAACTAAATTCTTCAACAAATATGGAGCATAGTAATTTCACGAGTGACTTATTATCTAAATCACTTTATACAGGTCAATGCCCTCATTATCGCGTGTACGATAACGTTACACGGAAAAAATCCATACCAACATTGATAAGGCACAACCAGTATATAATGAGCTATCGCAGCTCGCTTACTAAGCGATAATGAGAACGATGCGTGTTTTATGAACTAACGTAGGGCTCTAGATAAAATTGTGATTAAGTTCTAAATAAAACTTGTGTCCTTGGCAGCATGATCAAAGGTTGTCTGGGATCGCATCAAGTGTAATAAATATTTGGCAAATTAAGAAATTGTTTACGTAAAACCGTTTTTAGAGATAGCAGTTATCTCTGTTATTGCGAAAAACCCGAATGTTTTTTAAAGACATTGATAATTTAACGGGCCGAGGCTATTTTAGTATTGACTAGCCGCGCCCTGCGGTTTTACCCACGTTGTACTCGTTCCTGTGAGAATACTGGGGTGAAACCTAGCCTATAAACTTCCTTTTGAATGAAGCTATCCAACACGAAAATAATTATTTGAATCGGACAGGTAATTTCTGAGATTAGCCCGAACATACAAAAATACTTTTACCTCTTGATCATATTAGTAAGATTAAATTTCGATCAGATGGGACTTCCAAAAAGATTTGAGGATTTGACGAAAAAGAATTAAAAACAGTGGTCCCAGTTCGACATGAACACTCTCATAAATCATTTGACCGTACGGAGCGGAGTGGTTCGGGGTCCAATTAACCAATCACAGAGCATTTAAGATAATCTCTTCATAATGCGTTGTTATTGGTCAATTTGCACTCCGCACCGCTCCACTCCGCTTCAATAAAAACGCAGCCTAAACAAAGTCCAAGTTTGACAAGACAAACTAAAGCTACATACACAACACCCACAAGTCAGGAAGTCAACATATGTCCTCACGTAATTACTCGACGGCACGTCATGATGTAATCTAAAGAGCATACGCATTCTGTAAGTGGCATCTCTAATCGCACCATGTGTAATGTCCCTTAGCGTTCCTTTCCTGTGTTCCAAGGTCCTAATGGTCGAAGGTTGCTTGGAAATGGCGTGTTCTTTGTAAAGCACAGTATCGTTTATACTCTTACTCGCTACTGTTATACACTGTGTAATGGGAGCGCAAGGACGTACTTAATGAGCTTAGACTGATTTATAATATGGAAGAAAATCTTTGTATTTAAAGAACCGTATTCTGACATGGAAAAATCTAGAAGTGGCATCTTTTTTGCAGTATCAGTTGTTTTTAGTTACTTAGATCTGGCTAATGTGGCTTGACTTTAGTTTTGTAGAACGTTACCTAATTTTGATATTATTTGATGGTCGCAATGTGGTGGACAAAGACATTATTCCAACGAATGTCTATACAATCTTTCAAAGTTTAAAATCATCCTTCTCTACCTAAAGCATAAGACTGATTTTCGCTTAAAGAAGATCACTTACCTATTTTCCCATTAGGACTGTAGGGCCCGTAGCTGCCAGAGGACAACGGCGAGGAGTAGCCATTGTTGGGCTGCGGCTGGGCGGGCGCCCCGGGCGAGGGCGAGCCAGCGCCCGCGCCCCCCGCCATCCACTCACGCACGTGGCCGTTGACCTATCAAAGTGAATTGGAGTACGTTAGTGGATCCCAAGCTAAGATGCTCTCCAGAGATTATATCTCTTATCTGCACGGTTAGACAGTCAAAGTGTTTCAATATGTTTCCAGAAAGAAACGAAACCTTCTATGAAACCTTCTACGAGTATATCTATGGAAGCGTATGAAGAAGCGCTTACCAAAGACAAGACGTCTAACTACAGAGTACTGACTTTTTCTGTTAGATAAAACAGTTTATACTAACAGCCTATTGTCAGACTGACTAAAGGCAGCTTGTTCGCGTCAGGCTTTTGTGACTATTGGGCTCAGACCCTTACATAAACGATGAATTAACACCGCTTATCGCACCATACTGCGCTAAGCTACTTGATAATCGTTGTAGCTAACCCCGGGTTCAACCCTGCACCCGCCCAGCGACTCCATTTCCAGAAGATTGGTCAAAATGCACGTTGGTGAAAAAGGGTTCGGGTTTTTCCTTTTTAGGTACGGAGCCAACTTTAAACCAAAGCACGCACCTGGTGTCCGTTGTGGCTGACCCCGGGCTCCGCCTTCACCTGCCCGGCGAGTCCGCGGTACGCCACCTCGTGCTTCAGGTCCATGCCGGTGTTACCGCATGCTGTGCCGCCGCCGCCGCCGCCCGCGCTCCACACTTCTGTTGACAAACAAAATGGCGGTTAATTTCATTGAAGTAATTTTTAGAACAAAGGCTTTGACGGTCAAGGAAGACAGTATATTGAGGAGGATAAGTCTTTAGTTTGCGATGTTCCAATAAAGGACAAAGGTCGTTATTGCTGACAATTAATTCTTCTTCTTCTTCTTCGTCATGTCAATATGGTTCTAGTTTAAATTATATAGAGGCAGACCAAAACTTTGCGGCAGCAATTACGCTTTCGATGGCTCGACACAGGTTCTCTATTAAAAAGTGAGTGAAAAGTTGTAGTCTACAATATATCACTACACTGGCCCTATAGTCGCCATAATGGTACAGCAAAGAGAATACATAATCATCACACTTGCTTACTCCGGATTGGTGATATAAAAGGAAACAAAATAAAAATCATCTTCATTATAAATCATGAAAGAATTCTATATTATTCTATTATTTTCATTAAATTAAAAAATACTATAAACGAATCAATAAAACCTCTCAAAGATGTAGATAAGGAAAGTAAAAGGTTTTCAGAGAAAGATTCTCGTTTTCTTGTTATCAGGTCGAAGATTTCGAGTAATAATTAAGCATGTAATTTAACTTTGTAGCAACAAAGTAGTCTTTGATGTCACGAACAGCAGTGAAACTCTGACTGAGCTAATTCTAGGACATCCAGACGAACCTGACATTGTTCTAAGAAATGATTTTCCATTAAGATCGTAATTGATTCTTGCGGCTGAACTTGTCTGTTACAAGTAATAACTTTATTTCAATACTAGCAGCACCCCGCGGTTATACCCACGTTATGCCCGTTCCCATGGGAATTTCGGGATGAAAAATAGCCTATAACCTTCCGGTTGAATGTGGCTATTTATTACAAAAATAATTATTCAAATCGGATTGATAATTTCTGAGGTAAGCATGAATATGCAAACAAACTTAAAAAGGGTATGTGTATGAATTTTGGATAATCCCACAATTGAGAATGATGGTCAATGTAAAATCAACATATTATGAAGAACAGTTTCCAATCAGTTCTATAGATTGATCGTAACATTGGAGAATGCACACACAAACAAAACACATACCAACTCTTTTCTGTCGTGAGTAAAATCCAAATTGGCAAAAACCTTGTAGATAAAAACCAAATTGTTTCCTTCACATAAAAAGTCATCAATAACATACGGGCGTTTACTGATAAAAATAAGTACCCAATAAGTTTGTGGACCAATATTAAATAAAAGCTAGAGGAACTACAATCTAGAATTAGTTTTGACAATGTAGAAGACTGTGAAGTCTATGATATGGTTGAGACTGAGATTTTGTTCCTATTTAACGGTTCCACCCGCGATCCCTTAGATGTCGCCAGTGTGAATATTTTTTAGATCGACTTGACCTTATTTTCATAAATTTAGTCAGGTCGTGTCCAAACATTTTGTTGAGCAGAAACTAGGTATCTTCCTCTATTTTAAATAAGTATAAACCATAGTAAGTTCAAAGGTAGTCAAATATCTCCCACATTCACCTACGCTCGTTAATCTTTCCACTACACAGCGAGAGGATATTGGCAATAAAATAAATAACACAAGTGATTTACATTAAACATTATGGTTGAACGACGGGGACGTTGTCTGCATTTAAAGTTTTATTTATATGTATGCATTGTTCATGCACAGGTTGGGCACAAATTAAAGTTATTATAGTGAATGTTCCAAGTTTTCATAAAATCCATGGGTCGTCAAGGACATTGTAAAAGTTAGCAGCGTCCCACGACGTACCCGCATTTTGCCCGTTCTCGTTGGAATATCAGGATAAAAATAACCTATAATCTTTCCATTGAATGTGGCTATCCATTACAAAAAGAATTACTTAAATCGGATTGGTAGTTCCTGAGATCAACGCGATCAAACAATAAAAAAATAAAAAATCTTTAAAATCTCTACCATTCAGAAACATCTCTACAGCTTCATTATATTAGTATAGATATATAAGTTGTGTTGTGACCCAAATAATTTTCAAGACATAAGTTTGAAAGTCCTATGTGTTGACTTGCTTTCTATCAAACTCACTGGCAGCTTAACTTGCTCTATTTCATCGACTGTTCTGCCTACTAGTCCTATCGACCTAGTCGAGATGTACATATATGGTACTCGTACGTACGAGTCTAACATAATTTTGATATTTTATTTGACTTCAATATGATATTGAACGGATATATCTTTCGAATTGAGGATATTGACAATATCCTCAATTCGAAAGATATATCCGTCATTTCTCCTCATAAACAATAAACAAACAAATTAGTGTCGTCTCAAATGTTTTATTGCTAAATTTAGAAAACGTCTCATTCACTTTTACAAAAATAAAACTTGATAAGCGCTTGTAATGATCTTACATAGACATGTAATTGAGTCGGAATAGTGAAAGTTATTTATGTCAATAAACATTATTACCTCTCTCTTTACATTTGAAGTTTGATTGAAATTAATCAGCCAATCAACTGTCGTTAACGTGTACAATTACCAAAAAAATAACTACAAATTCTTTTCAACGTACCGACGTTTTACTAACGAATAACAAGCTACAAGTGTAAAAGGAAATAAACTTTCTTCTCGCTTGGAAAACTTAAGAAATGTACAACAACTAGCAGCGCCCCGCGGTATTACCCGCGTTGTTCCCGTTCCCGTGGGAATTTCGGAATGAAAAGTAGCCTATAACCTTCCCGTTGAATGTGGCTATCCATTACAAAAAGAATTTTTCAAATCGGTTCAGTAGTTTCTGAGATTAGCGCGTTTAAACAAACAAACAAACAAACAAAACAAACTCTTCAGCTTTATAATATTAGTATAGATTTGACTAAATAATAAACTGAGATAGAGTCAGCGTAATCCGGGACAAATAAACACAATTTACTGAGATAAATTGTGTTTGAACGTAATAAATATGAAGCATGGCCCCATAGCCCCATTAACCTATAATAGACTGACGTTACATATACATTGAAGCCATTTACTCTACTCACTACTAGTCACGCGATTTTACTAGCGTTTTATACGTCTTTGTGGGAATTTCGGGATAAAAAATACCATATAGCCTTCCACTTGATTGTAGGTATACAATAAAAAAGAATTAATTGAATCAGACTGTCTAGATTCATAGTTCCTGAAATTATTTCAAACAACAACATAAAAAATCAATCCAAAAGGTCTGTATGTTCGCGCCAATTTCATAACCTATATATAGATCAGATTTTCAGCAGATTTGAACAACAGAGTTTTTCAAGAGAAAGGCTTCTTTGGTAATCTAAATATAGCAAACAAGCTTTGACACTACTTCCATACATAAAGAATTATCAAAATTAATTCAGTTTCTTGAGCCTATACCTACGAGTATATATACCTAAGCTAAGTAAATGTTATCTATACTTTTAGATATTTAAGATGCTTTACTGGGACCGACCGTCGGAGAACACAAGAAATGTATGAGTTATCAAATAAATTAATACATTTGTTTTTCCTTATTTATTATACAGGTATATTATAACACTTGGAGAAAACAACACTATAATAAATAAATATCTTATATAAATATTTGTTATTGACAATATAAATGATGTTATTGTTAGTATATAATCAAGAAATGTTTTTACGTAAACAGTCATACCTAGTATGTGATATTCTCAATGTTTACCGAAATATTGCGGTCCAATTTACCTACTAAACCAAATATTAAACTGGGAAAATGAAAAAGAAAGGTTTTCAGAAATGATAGACTAATTAGAACAGATATAGGACACTGAAACTATAAATAAAGTCTGTTTAATCCAAGGGATGACACTGAAAACCTGAATAAGGGTTGAAACATTAAATAAATTTGACCTAGCTCAAGTTAAGTACCCCTGAATAAAGAGAATTAAACAACTTTTAGTTTAAAGTGGTTTATTCATAGCAGAATTCTTTGTAATAGAGCTTTTTATTATGATGTTACTGTGATAATTTTTAATTGTTTTGTAATAAGGTCAGATTACAAGACGTCCCGTCATTTGGATAGTTCTATCATTTGGACAGTCTTATCATTTATAACTCGAACTCGACCGACAAGAGTCGGCTTTAGGAGAGCTGATCAAATGCTGATCAAGAGTTTTTATGGACAGAATGACCGCAGGCCCTCAGGTTGGCTTCCAAAGACTCGATGGAGTAATGAGCACAATGAGAGAGAATGAGAATTTAAATGGGGATTGAAAGCGGACGGGAGAAAGAGAGTCATGGAACATTTGCCCAGCAGTGGGGAAGTGCTTGTAGCTTTCATAAAAATAAATGAGGATTGGGAAAGATACTTTGATACGCATAATAGATAGGCATACGTATACACTTAGTAGATTCTTAAGGCCGTAAACACTTATTAACAGCATTTTAGTCATGAAATGGTTTGTCTCTTTCCGACATACGCGATTTGCCAAAGAGCAAAAGAGATGTTTAAGTAATAAGGCGGTTAACCTTCTAACAGTGGGTTTTCACGGTCCAAGCCCTAAGTACCTAAATCTAGCATATAACCTTAAGACGAAGTGGTAAGACCAGAAGCGTAAAACATCGCGAAAGAGTTGTGTTAGAAACAGTTTTTTGGATATCAACCGCTAAAATTTATGGAATGATATTCCTACTGTCGTAAAGGTAAAAATATGCTTTGTATTGTTATACACTTCGAAACACGATTAGAGTGATTTGCCTCGATAGAAAAAAATCGTGAAAATCGTAAAAAATCGACATTTTATTGAAATTTTACAGTTTCACGGCGATTGTAAAGAAAAAACAAGTACAAAATTTATATTTTCATAAACCTTACATCAAATCCCATATGGTAGTACAGATGGTTTTTCTCTAAATGGAAGTTAGTTTATTCAATGAAATAAAACATAATTATAGCGCTCGCGTTGACGGTGCTCTAGTCACTCAGTCGGCCGCGGGGCCTTGTTGGGAGTAGACACGTACTGCTTCGTCGCGCACGCTCGCTCTGTACGAACATCGCAAATAATATCTTAGGTGCAGCGCAGACGACAGACTATCCGTGACGCACTTTTTAGTCTGTGAAAATAGAACCTATGTAATTATATGCAGTAACGCACACAACGCGCAAAAAGTCCGGCGCACATAAAATCCGTGTAGCTGACCCGGCGAACTTCGTACCGCCTTAGTGAATGACATTGACATTCGTTACGCGTGTTTTTTTAAATATGCAAAATTAAATGTAGGTATATTTTTCAATATTTCTGAGAGATTTTCTTAATATTTTTTTCCGTAAGAACCTTCTAATAATAACAAATACAACAAAAAAAGAATTAATGAAATCGGTCCAGCCATTCACGCGTGATACCGTGACCAAGGAAAACAGGTTTGTCCCACTGCTGGGCAACAATATTTTTAAATGAAATTACCCGAAGGTTCGACACATCTGACCTCCTACATTGACAGTGTCAAATCTTGACATAACTTTGTTCACATAATTGATCTGGGATTTTAAAACATGGTATAGTAATGCAGAATTCTCAACAAATACAATGCCTTCTCAACAAATTCAATGAATTCTCAACAAATTTAACTTTAAAACAAGATGAACAAGAAGACGAACCAGAGGGTTCGCCGCCATCTTGTTTAAAAGTTATTTTTTTTAGTTTTTCTGAAATAACTCGTTAATTTTCAACTTTAGAGCAAAAATGGTCCTATCGAAAGTTGTTGGAAATTTAATTTTCCACAAGTTTGGCCATTATCATTTTTACGCTAGGATCAATATTTGCAGTGTTATACTACCAAGTTTATCCTAGCGTAAAAAATTTATTAAATTTTACGAAAAAATTTAACTTTAAAACAAGATGGCGGCGAACCCTCTACCGGGATTAGTTCGAAAATCGAGATTTATACTCCCAACCACACCCCCCCCTGACGTTTAAAAAATAAATCGCTCCCTGGTTTTTTTTTATTTAAATGTCTGCCCCGACTGCGCTAAGATAACAATACCGATATTACCGATAACACGTCAACTCATTCATACTGATGAAAAATAAATTGGTATCTGTAAAAGACAATACCGATAGCCGATCAAGTGTACGGGGACCCATAATAGATTTCCAGTGACATAAATTTATAAAAGTGACAGGTCCGCGAACATAAAGCGCGGGGGGAAGATACCTCACCCCTCACAAACGCGATGAGCGTGTTCACACGTCGTCTTAAACGAATGAAGCTATAGGCAAATCTCTGTAGTTCCAAATGTCTACCGCACACAGTATATTTGTCAAGGAGATTTTATAGTCCCCTACCAACACAATAAAACTTGTTACTTTAAACATTTTACGACAACACGTAAATGCAAAATATGTGATTCTGCTGTTCTTCGCGTGTTGAAAATATTGCTGGGAACTTGTTCTATGTAAAGTATAAACACAGATAGAGTAGGTACCACATTAAAATTGGAACTGGAATTAAATTAAAATGAAAGCCTTGAAATTGAAAATCAAAACGCAAAAACCATACAAAATTCTATCAATTTAAAGCTACAATACTTCTCAATGAGCCAAGCAAAGCAACCAAAACATATTTTACTTTAAATCCCAACACAAAAACAAAATTGAAAATCATCACCTTTTTCTAAATCTGTCTTCATAAGACTTAAACTTTCACCAAAGCGATAATAATGAACAGAAAACATAAACCTCAGTATTTCATATAAATTATAGTTTAAAAAAAACTAAAAAACACGCTTTTATTGCAAATTGAACTAAAAACTAGAAAATAATTTTTCACCTCAAATCAAAATTATAATAAAATTTAAGTTATTAACACAATGATTCAATTCAGAGTAAAAAGCGTGGGGTGCTTAATATTTTTTTTAAATATTACAATCATCATTGGTATCTATGAGAGGATAGTTATGAACTACAGTAAAATGCACCCCACGCTTTTTTACTCTGAATTGAATCATTGTGTTAATAACTTAAATTTTATTATAATTTTGATTTGAGGTGAAAAATTATTTTCTAGTTTTTAGTTCAATTTGCAATAAAAGCGTGTTTTTTAGTTTTTTTTAAACTATAATTTTATTTTTTATTTTTTAGTAAATCTGGCAAATCCATATAACATTTATATGCAACTTTTCATCCCGTAATTCCCACGGGAACGGGCCCATCACGGGACGCTGTTAGTGTCTAGTACCATTTAGTAAAATAAAACAGAACTCCCGTTCCGTCCCACAGCGAGCGCCCGTTGATGTCTTTTATATGAAGTAATATTTTTTTAGTAAATTTGGCAAATCCATTAAGGATAATGGGAAACTGTTATTAAATTATTGCATTGTCATCGGTCCTTGATACGTATGCAAAGTTTCAAATTAATCAGACTTCTGGAAGTTGGTGAAAATGATGTTCAAAGATTCCATTACATACGTTCGTACGTACGTACGTACATACAGGCCAAGCTAATAAAAGCGTGTTAATAATGGGAAACTGTTATTAAATTATTGCATTGTCATCGGTCCTTGATACGTATGCAAAGTTTCAAATTAATCAGAATTCTGGAAGTTGGTGAAAATGATGTTCAAAGATTTCATTACATACGTACATACATACATACATACAGGCCAAGCTAATAAAAGCGTGTTAAAAACTGACCTAAATACAACATTTTAGTATCATTACGACATACACAGAAACGTGTGTTATTTTTACGCTTGTGTTTTTCTTTCCTCGCGTCACGTATCACCATCAACATGAGGGCAGAGTGCATGTCAGTATGCGAGACTGTATGATAATAACTTGCTAGAGAGGAGATACAGTCAATAGTTATAGCGGTATCGATGAATGATGGGTACGGAATGACTGGATATATTTTCAGTGGTAGTAAAAATCTTAGTAAGGTTTTACATTCGAGTTATCTACGTAGACTTTTGTCAGTATATGGCATAGGACACTATTCAAATTAAACCTTCTTTTCCGGGATAATATATTGATTTTAGGGTTTCACAAAAATCACAACCATCACTATCGCTAATCCATTTCTGCTATTGCCTCTCAAACTCCGGTATCATCATTTATCACTCAAACCCCGGTACCATCACTCAAACCCCACTACCAACACTCGAACCCCACTACCACCACTCAAACCCCGCTATCAATCAAACATAGCGCATCCCTACGCATCGGTGTTGTTGCACAAGGTGCGCGGGCGCAGAGAAAGCGCGTGACGTCATGACCTCGACACGCTCACCTAGTTGCGCGCTGCCTGCACCAACCTACTTCCATAGCGGCCCAATGTCGTCGGCTTTCTCCGTGAGAACACTCACTGTCTAACGTAATACTTGACTCTTGTCGTGTTTTGTACATGATTATTTTGTGGTGTAGTTTACAATCTATTCTTTGAAAGAAAGAAAAATTGATTGACTGTAAAGTAATATGAAAAAAGTGTCTTTAATAAAAACCAAGGCATATTCTGTGTCTAAACACAGTAACATTTTAAAGTTTTGAATAGCACTGATAAGAAGAATTAAAAGAACTTTACAACTTTACTTTACTTTTTTGATTTTGGATATTAAAATTTTGACGTTTTTTTGTTTCGTACACATCGTACTAATAGACAAGACGTGGCAATCAAAACGATTACTATGGGAATATGTCATGACTACGAGACAATACTTATTCCACATTTTGACATTAACAAAATAGGTGAAGCGAATATCACTTGTTTTGGGACATAGATTTGTATCAACAAAACTGCCAGAAGTTAAATGCCTCCGAATTGAATGTCCGTCACAACATCATAATTCATTGCTAATGAGAAAATAAGTAAATGAACGTAAAAGGTTGTTGTTTACTTAAGAGAAACAACACAATATCCATAATGAATCGATTAGAAGTCAGCCATTGTTACCTATTGCATTGTATTACTCAGACTGACTATTATGTTACAAGAGAAAGTTTAGATGACGTACATATACGATTTTCTTCCGATAAAACGTTCTTAGCATTGAAACTACGTTAAAGACTTCAATTTACACTTTATAATGTTTATTGGATCAAAAATAATGGGAAAAACATAACGAAAGTATTTTTCTGAGCCCAAAATGGTTGTTCACGGAACATATCAGTTTGTTAAGCGATTTGGGCGTTAGTGTTGATAAAAGTGCCTGATTATAATATGTATAGTAATTACGGTGATTATAGAAAATATGATACCGTATTATGATATCTCACAACTGAATCTGTTATAAATGCTAGCCGCCATTCGGTCGTCTTGATATACCACTTTCCCTTCATCAATGCGTTTGCCGGTTTTAAGTAGGTCTCGAGCGAGCTTAGTCTGGTTGTAACCAGTTTACATTCATAGTTGCATTAATAGTTAAGAGATCATGATGGACTTTACTACGGAACTGTCGTTAGTACGGTGGGTAATTGTAAGTTTGGTGATAGCTAGAACACTTGGGACTGGTTGACGCCAAATTTGGTGTCTCAATCGCCATTGTCCACAGAACACATCGTAACATCACGTGCTATCGACAAGAATACTCTTTTACGACATTAGCAATAAAACATTACGACCCATTACGATAACGCTAGAACTACTTTATACCACCAGTTCAAGGAGTGCAATTTCCTTGTCAGTCGTCGTAATATCGAAATATAGTGCTGAATTTTTCTATAATCTTATTTACGTCGAATATATTCATCGAAATAAATCGGTGCGGTCGGGCGCTCGTTTTGAATATAAGGATAAAGTACATGTTCGGACAATAGCACAAAACGTATTACTGGTGAGCTACGAGCATCGGAGAATGTTCCGGAATGCTCCGCCATTGTGGAGGTAGTGTTGCAGTCAGTTGGGCGCCACATTTGAGTTCGCAATCTAAATGCAAAGTCGAGCTCGTTTTCGATGACGCGGAAATAGAATTTACGAGTGTTGCGGGGTCGCGGGCGGAGCGACACGCGAGGTCAGCGGCGCGGTGCCGTGGCGTCATCGCTAACGGCCTTGTTATACACACTGGTATAGTTTCTTGGGGTTCGATAACCGTGCCGCGAGGTGGGAATAAACTGCTTGTGTTGTTTGCCGTAATTAGAGTGTTGGGTGCAGCGGACGTCTGCTTTCATGCATTATTGAGTCGAGCGTGCGCCGGCAGGAGGTGGACGTGGGCTGTTGCCAGCAAATTGTTATAGTTCTCATGGGAGCCGACACATTGCTTCTTTAACGTAATATTCATAACTCTACTACCAACTTCCTAACAGACGTTTTGTTTCAATCGTCTGACCATGTTGAGGCCTCTAACCCACTCGAAATAAATGAATGAACCACAGCTACAAGACAGTTGACAAAATCAAGTCTGTCATTAGTCAGTTTTAGACAGTTTACTATAACAGACATAATTCTGTGACACACAACAAACTGTTAGACGTCTTTAGTTTTCAAGTTTCACGTCTTTTTATACAGAAGACAGTATGTTGTTGCTGGCAAAATTTTGGCAAGACCACATTTTAGAGAAATAACCACCGATTCGCTAAGAAAAAGTTTTAACTGTCTGTCTAAGTTTATCTGGACTGTGGTCTGAGCTGGTTCTAAAATGTATCAAAGCCAGTAATATTATGCATACTCGAAGGCAAGGGACGTAAGTTGCTTCGTGTGTAATCTGAGACGGGCGGTGTCACGTATCGCAAGCCACTCACAAATCCGCGCTTACAAATGTCGATAGTACTGCGCTCTTAGCGCTTCGGGAGTACCCTAGGTACTTCAGTAATACTATTTCTAGACTCGCTGTGAATGTGAAATCCTCGGATATTCCCAATAGGAGACAGTCAGTGCTTGCTTACGGACTTAAGTCAGCTCAAATTGTTCGCTAGATAAGTTTAGCTTGAGAATTGTATGTTTTAGTTATTTTTATTCCTGTACCAAGAACTTTTGGAGCATATATTTTGGAGAAAGTTTTAAGGTACCTAGGTATGCTACAACTTCGTAGATATGTCCATAAAGATTCTAGTTTTTATTGTAGCTCAGAATAGACTTGACTCTGTAAAATGCTTTTCTGTAATTACGGTCAGACAGCATACATTTATTAGATAATAGTTGTCGTGCAGTTGAACTCCTTTACCGCGTATTTAACATGTAAATAATTAAATGAAATAGCAGACGCATTAACTTAATAACAAGTTATTGGTTTCAAAACTTTGCACTGAATTGCCGGAGGAAATATTAAATTATTTACTTGTTAGGGGAGTTAGGTTTACGGCCTTGTTCATAAACCCTTATTAACAGCATTTTAGATATCAAATGGTTCGTCCCTTTCCGACATACGCTATTTGCCGAAGAGTGAAAGGGACCAAACATTTTATTAACAGTGTTTTAGTTAAAGAGCGATTATGCATAAGGCGGTTAGTGTTTAGGCACAGTGCAAACGTAGCGTAGATACTTTTTGTTGTCAATATGGCGTATATGACACTTTTTGTTGTAATCTGTTTGTGTCTAGTGTTTGCAACTGGACACAAATCTCTCGAATACCCCGACCGAATTCAATGTTATATTTTCTTGTATGTAAATAATTTGGTAACTTTATAGTTACGTTTAATGATAATATTAATTACACTACAAGTATACTACGAACAGCTTCAAGTGCTCATTCAGCTAGTTTAGAAGCTGAAATATTACGAAGAAGGCAAGCGTCACACACAAATTACAAATGTCATAAACATTGACATCTTCTCGACTCACCCAGTGTCAACGAAGCCTTAAAAACTATTAAGTCAAGCTATCCTTCTAATAAGACTTCAATATTGACTGTTATTTAAGTGCACGTAAGTGCTGCAATAAAGTCACAGTCAATCTACACCTTTAACTAGAATTCTAGAAATCCTCGCCGCTACTGAAGATTTAATATTACTACCATCTTGTCTGTGAGGGAAAATCACGTCGCCATTTTATCTGTGCATTCAGTGCCATCACTGTCCAAAGCTATATTTAGAGATGTTCCTAGAAAATATCCCTTTTCAAACCCTTTGAAATACAGAAAATATTTCAAGCTTGATTTAAGACGAAAATCCTTGGAAAATGTGGTTATCAAATAGTGGAGTTTATTACGAATTATACTAGTACCTAATATTATTACTGTTAGATACGAAATTACAGATACATGAGCCATATTAAAGATAAATTGTCTGTCATGTCGTATGTCTGTGAAGGAGCTTGCACTGAATAGATGGAGAAGTCTGCATTGGACTCACCAACAAAGATCTTACATAAATGATTGATCAATTGCAAATAGGTCAAAGTTGCAAAGTAGTACCCCATAATCTTTCCATAACAAACGCTTTAATAATGAAAGTAATAGTCACAAGATACCATATGTTAAATGAAGCCCAGAATAGGTTAAGAAGACGAAGAATGACTGATACCATTGCATCAGTTAAACATTACTCAATCTCCCTGAACAAATCTACGACACAAATATGGGTAGGCCTTATTATAATCAGTATTTGATTTGAATTTGATTGACAGAGTGATTGCGCAACAACTGGTTCCAATGTGAGGACATTTTGAATGTAGATATTGATCGAACGATCGAATGAGCTTATGACATTCAAAGTGGAGTGTGAAAGTTATTAATGAATCAGCTTTTAAGTTCAAGTTATGAACATAGGAGTTGTAGGTAGCATATTGTACAAGTATAGGTACTTACAGCCTTATAATTATCAAGTTATCTGGAGTCTAAACTATCCTTAGGTACATTGATATCGTCGTAAGTCTTTCATAACAAAACTAGCATCGTCCCGCGGTGTTACCTGCGTTGTACCCGTTCCCATGTGAATTTCGAAAATTTTTATACATATAAAACTTCCTCTTGAATCACTCTATCTATTAATTACAACCGCGTCAAAATCCGTTGCGTCGTACGTCGTACTAAAGATCTAAGCATACATAGGGACAGACAGAAAGACAGCGGAAAGAGACTTTGTTTTATACTATGTAGTGATAGTGTAGTCATGTAAAGTTAAATACGGTTAAAAGTGGTGTACTGCAAACATAGTATACAATTATTTCTACCTATGTACCTATGCTAGATTCTTGGAAATTATACATTGTTCAGTGCATAACAAACAGATATTTTTATACACCGTCCATGTTAAATCGATGCTAGATCCATATCGGATACAGCGCCAATGTTGAAATAAATGGCATTCTAGCAAAATAGTACGATTTAAGTGTAGCGAACGCGTTTCCGCCATTGGTATATGAATAAATTCAAACAATAGTTGCTATGTGGACTACTGTGTACTGTATTGCGATATCTTTTGTGATTTTTATATGCGAATCTACTTCTATAGCCATCGGAATGTTTGTATAATTCCAACTATTGGTCGGTAATGTGTAGTTGGGTTGGGTCGGCTAGTCTGGTTCTTTAATACCTTGCGCAGACGTTTCTGAAATAATGTAGCCCTATCAGTTATGTAGTTGTGAGTTAATTATTTTATATTATAAATATTGGAGTACCTTTAGGGGAGTACCTTTATCAATAAACTTGGTATAACTAAAATTGTTATACTGTGTTATGTCTCTTTTGCTCTTCGGAAAATTACGTATGTCAGAAAGTGACAAACCATTTGATAGCTAAACTGTTCTATAATATGGCCCCTGGTCTATTATTCTGTTTTAAATCCTTTTCCTTTAAAAAAAACCTTTTGCAAAAAGCAAAAATGCAAGGATGCCTTTTTGCTTTTTTGACTAAATTCCCTTTACGTTAAGTCGAGAACTTTGCTTGCTAATCACTACATATGTAGTATAAAACAAAGTCGCGTCTGTTTGTCTTCTGTTTGTCTGTATGCTTAAATCTTTAAAATTACGCAACGGATTTTGATGAGGTTTTTTGTAATAGGTAGAGTGATTCAAGAGGAAGGTTCTTATATAAAAAAATCCCGAAATTCTCACAGGGACGGGCACAACGCGGGTATAACCGCGGGGCGCTGCTAGGACTTTTATATTTATCCTAAAGTTTTGCCCACAACTTCTGCTCCACTTCTCCGAAGTTAGTTAAGTTTCATAATAATAAAAGTTTAAAATGCATTGATGAAAAGTCGATAAGCGACCGAGGCTAATAGAAGGACATCGTTTGACCTCGGTACCGCCTTTTCGTACTACCCGTCTTATCGAAACACGCTAAGCTGAACCAGCAACCTTACACTTGAGGTTCTGGATCTTTGATTTAGTTCCAGCTATTTATTTTATGGTCCATCTTCTTGGAATAAAACGTACGTTGGATAAAAGAGTGGTAGAAACTTCTCAGCTCTTTTTAAAATGGTTTGTAATTCGATTGAAGGCAAATTGTTGACACTTAGTTGAAATCTGTTTTTGACTTCGAAGCTTTGTACAAGGACAAATTCGAATGATTCTCTATTCAAATTCTATATTAAATTATCTTTATTACAATTTTATGAAAAGTTTGTAATATCATAAAGTAAATGAAACGTTTTATAGCTTTCAAAGAGTCGAACTGTTTCGATCGTAGTCGAAAGTTGTCGAACAAAGTGAAGTTCTGAAATTGTTCATTGTTCTCTCGACTCTGACTGTTTGCATAATAGTTTTATTCATATTTCTTGTTCCATTCAATTCCTTTGTCATATCGGACACTATCTATACGATAGATTTTACGATATTGTTTTCGGAAACTATGTAACTGCGTATTGAGGTATTTACGTCACGTATTAGCTTGATGTTAATATTAGGTCTCCCTGTCTCTCGTACTTCACTGTTAACAGTATTTGGCAATCTAGTTGGTTTAGATCTCGACAAGATTACGTGGACAATTGTTAAATTTAAATTTAGAACTAAGGGACTTAATAGTAAAATTATCATGACAGAGAAAGGTAACGTCTGCAAAAGTCTCAGGTGTCATTCAAGGCAATAGCGAAATTATAACACTTAAATTCAAATTTAGAATAGATTCAAAATTTAAATTTAGAACTAAGGAACTGAATAGTAAAATGATCATGACAGACAAAGGTAACGTCTGTAAAAGTCTCAGGTGTCATTCAAGTCTAACGCCCAAAACATGCCATTTGCCAACTGAATTGTACACTCCTGTACCTTTACAAAAGTACTAAGCGGCACTATGTAATGTCATATTATGTAAATTTTATTATATTTTATGATATTTAGATGTAATGTATTGTAAAATTATTTATTCAAGGATATACGCCAACACTGTAAATGACACGCCAACACTAAGAATAATGGATTTCACAATCGGTAAATATTTTTGCTAAGCACATTACTTGCGGGTTCTTTGTTTCAGGGTTCCATAATTTCAGTTGCATATTCATTATTTTAGTAGGTATGAAGAAGAAGAAGAATAGGTATAGATTCGTTGGACGAACTAAGATACTCTTAAATGCCTATAGATTTTTTTGAAACGTATGAGTGTAAAAAAAAACATTGACTACAATTTATTAAAAATATATATTTATCTATGAAAATTCCCGATTAGGTCGCCCCTTAAGGAATAAGCGATTGTCATTTGTCTACCTAGATAAAGGCAGTTCCTCATTGTTACTTGTCTATTGGTATTACTTTATATAAAGGCTATTTTTATCACGAAATAGAGAACCGCATTAAGTATTACGCTCTCCCTTGATTTCTATCTATGAGAGCACACACATACACACACAGGTACACACAATCTATCTCACCACCACTCATCTTTATTTGGGTGTTATTTTACACAGGTCACTAGTTTATTCGTCTGTCTGTCAAAATCCTTTTACCCGACCGAGTCGAGAAAGGATTATGTTTTTCTCGTATTGTTAAGGTTTATGGACAGTAATACCGTTATTATAATATAACAAAACTATATTTTTGACGTCTTTGTAAATGCTGTTGCCGTTATTGCAATATAACAGAATAATATTTGATTTCTTTAATGCTAGGTATCATTTTGAGATTGGCCCAAGGCTGTCAATGATTTATTTGAATAAACATTTCATAGTGTATCATTGTAGAATATCAAAATGTGTAATTCATCTTTTGAATGTTTTTGTACCGTTAGTTAATTATAACTTTAACCTTATTTCTTTAACTAATATTTCGTATCGCTTTTATAGCCTTGTCTCTGTCACACGCTATATAATTTGACGTATTGACACAACCACTAAAATAAGTAAGTTCGTTTTCGTGTGGTTAGAGGCCAACTCTGGTGTCGGAGTTCTAAGTGTCGCCGCACACGGGCTACCGGCCACAGCCACAAAACGCGGCCACCGGCTTCTTTCCTTTAGTGAGTGGCGTGTAGCATGTGGCGGCCACCGGCGCACCGTGTGCGGCGAGTCCATAAAAATTGTATCAAAACTATAGGAAATATGCCGGTGGCGGCGTTTTGTGGTTGTGGCCGGTGGCCCGTGTGCGGCGACGCTTAGAACCCCCTAAGACCGCCTCAAGCCGACATGGTCTGGCGATTGAAACAACTTGGACAAACAAAAAAATCCGATGAGCAAGATATATCGCCATGTACTGAAACTTTACTTCCGTTCATACACCTATTTATATGTAACTTATAAAGAAATCCTTTAGAATAAGATTTTTTGCAATTGGACTGGAGTGAGAGCGTGTTCGTGTGAGCGTGTAGCGCGTTCAAACAAACAAAGAACGAAAAATTAAGCTATATTATATAGCTTAATTTTTAAGCTAAAGGATTAATTAAATTAAGCTCTATGGATTAAGTTCGAAATTCGTAAAGGTTACTGCCCAGCCCAAGCGTGGTGTCCGGTCTTTTAGCTTGCCTAAAGACCCTGAACATGAACAAATATCTCAATACCTTCCACCGCAATGTTTCACATAACCCCCGTCATAAAGATTCGCATTATATCTGCAAACATAATTACACTGGACTTATCTGAATGGTCCTTTTGTGTATCTTTTTATGGCAGCTATAAATAATCGCCCACTTTACCTGCATCGGATTTATGAAGTAGAAATTTAATTAAGAACTTAATGGAATTCATGAAGGTATCGCCCACATGTGACTCGTTCTAGATTGTTTAATCAAATACTATGACATTAAAAAATCATTCTAGATTATACAGTTACAGATTTTAGCACCACGGAATTCTAGGTTATTAAATCAAGTACTATCTATATTCAAGCTATATTAATGAATATATTTCAATTAATATATTTACCACTAGGTAGGAACTTACTCAAACGGACGGTAGTAAAGATAAGGTAAATGATTTTGTCTTAGAAAGTTGTCGCAGATTTAAGGTTCAAAATATTTACAAAATAAAAAAAAATAAAATAGACGTTTATTGCTACAAGAATACAAAAAGACAACTAAAGAACAAAATAAAAATAAAAATATAAAAAATGTAGCAAATGGAGGCGTCTCAGCGAATGCTGTACCGAGGCCGAAGTCTCGGTACAGCGCTGGTTTTCAGACAAAGAAAATACTAATTAGTGAATATTATTATTAGAGAACAAATAGGACATAGTTATAGGAATTCCAGTTACCAGCCGGCAACCATACAAACGAAGACATATATCTCTACTTCCTGCGGGTGAAGCCGCGGGGCACAGCTAGTAACTAAGTAAAACTTACACCAACTAATTCAAAGTATGAAAATTCAATGTTTTGATTTGCATAAACATTGTACATGTTCTTCTGTGAAAATTAATCAAGATTGTGAGTTGCAGGGACGGGTGACGTAATAGAACGAAGTCACTGCAGTCTAATGTATTCAAGGGAAGGCGACTTCAAGAGCACGTCTGAATGACGCCACTGCAGAGGAGCTTTCAATTTAACGGTACTGCCACGGCAATGGAGTCAGGGGTATCTTGATTTTTGATAATCTGTCGAAACAATGCGCTTAGTTTACAAGATTCTAGAATCATTGAAGCATTGATTGGATATTTAAAACTGCATCAAGGCCTTTGTTATTCATCATGAATCACAAATGTATAAAAATACAAAACCAAATAGAGTGTGTAACTGACCTACGAATTTACGTCTGCCTGAAACAAGTAGTGTTTGTAACTTAATGATACTAATAAAATAAATGTTAATAAATGTTACATATTTATGAAAGAAGCTGTAATGTAATACAATTTTTATTTATATTTCTTCTGTTATTGTGTAAGCCAGCGAACGCTACGAAAATCCTGCAGTTACCGTAGTAGTTTAGCCTGTAGTTTTTTTTTACCGTGCCGTCGTCAATCAGCTAACGTGAAAGCGCCCGATCTCATATCCCATCCCGCTAGTACTTGTATCCTTGTACACGACAACGATACCGTAGCAATTTATCTCTGAACACAAACCATTGAGATTCATAGCGTAGATGCCAAATTTTACTTTACGGTTTTATTATTCTTTGTATGAAAGTGGAAGATTTATGCACAAGTTTTATGAAAACGCTATATAATAATACTCGTACGATACTTTATAGTATCGCTTTATTGAGATGTATGATAAGTGTTCTGTGTAGAACTAAATGTATGTAACGGGTAGAATCAGACTAGGTACTTCCGAAAAATGAAAGGGGGATACTCAGATTCAAAATGGAGTTCGGAATTTCGAAAATGAAAATTGCTGATGTTTTCTAGTTTTGGTAGAACCTCTGGAAAAATCATGAAAAATAATCTGTAGCTGAAGCTTTATCATAATAATATATGACATTAAAAAAGTATTTAAAACTGTTATTTATACTTCTAGAATATTTTTTGTGCATACTCGATTTTTCATAATGCCAGCACTAAATTACAATGAAAATAATAATGACTGTACCAGAACGAATATACGTTGTATAATTCCATTTTCAAAACATCAAAAGAAGAACAAATTTAAATTGTCAACCAAAAGAATGTGTTCTACATTTAAAAGCTCAAATGTGGAGTAAATATAAATCACGAGTTAGGAGAATGCATTCTATTATTTCTGTACTACAGTTCATAATAGAATGCACGCTTCTTTATTTACTACGAAAGCCGTTTCAGAGACAAGTTTATTTATGAGAACGGAACAAGCACATAACCATTATAGAATAAATTATTGCTAAAACGTACATTTTAGTGTCAATATCGTTTGAGATATCTATAAAGATCGTAACAAAGGAAAATGTATCAAGTGCATACATTTTGTGGAAATCGTAAATAGCAGTTTTCGACTTTGGGTGACGTTCTGTCACAACATGAAAAGCGGTTTGAAAGCTTTGAAAGTTTAAAAATATTCTTAATTTAGTTCTTCATTAAAAAACAAAGAACTTACTCAATTTAATTGAAGTTTTTTGGGAAGAAGGGAATAAATGGGCGTTACAATTGAGACTCTTTTTACCCTAAAATATTGCCAAGTAATTAGAATTTCTTTCAGAGTTCTTTGTTGTTCTTTTGAAACTCTGGTCGTTATCTATATTAATATTATAAAGAGGTAAAATTTGTAAGCTTGTTTGTTTGTTTGTATGTTCGAGCTAATCTCTATTACCAGTCCGATGTGATTATTTCTTTTTGTACACCCCGAAATTCCTATGGGAACGGGTGTAAAAGGAGGAACAAATGAAGTAAAATTACTAAACCTTTTTCCTCTTCAGGAGCAATCGTCTTCGGTTGGAAAATTGACGACATTGGTCCACATTTTGTGCCAATCCAAAAGAAATAGAGTATAGGTATTATATCGAATAGCAACTAAAGGTATACTTTACCTATACGAGTATCACTACACATTAGTATAAAACAAAGTCGCTATTTTTGTCTGTTTGTTTGTCTGTATGCTTAAATCTTTAAAATTACGCAACGGATTTTGATGCGGTTTTTTGTAATAGGTAGAATGATTCAAGAGGAAGGTTTTTATGTAAAAAAATTCCCGAAATTCCCACGGGAACGGGCACAACGCGGGTAAAACCGCGGGGCGCTGCTAGTATACCTATATAGTATACCCTTGACGCGGTCATCAAACTAAAAACCTTCAATTTCCAACTAACCACAACGCAATTTGTAACGAAATGTTAATTTTCATCGCACATTGTTTAGTTATTTTGAAAACATTGTATGAAATTAGATTTTGAAAAGGTTATTTGCTTCTGATTTGAACAAGTTTTTGACTCAAATAATGTATACCTGAAGAATTAACTAAGGCTAAAAGAAAATAACTAAATTTCGTAGGATTTATATTTTAACCATGCTAATAAATGTAAATGTAACTAGAACAAGAAAAGTAAGAAAGTAAGACGTTTTTAGACTGCCCATGGGCTCGTAAAATTGTTACCACTAACCTTCACAAGTATCTTTACTTATTGTCATACGATTAAACTATGGGAACCGACAAAGCATAGTTAGGGTGGTATATGCTTGCCTTTTACTATACTACCTTCTTAGCATAGAAAAATGCAGTATAAATCTATACATATTAAACAAGTATCCACCTGTCTGTATGTAATAGTTTTACTCAAAATCTACTGAACGGATTTTCAAGCGCGTTTCAGTAACTTGGTTTGTGACCACTTTTCATGTCAAAATTCCCATAGTAACGGGTACAAGCGGGTAAATACTGCTAGTATGAAAGACTTAAAATTTGTACGTGTTTTTGTATATGTTTAGTTTGAATCATTCAGTTTGAATTTTTGTAATAGATTGCCATATTCAACGGGTATTTTTAAGACTATTTTTCATGCCACAACTCCTAAACGAACGGGTGTAAAGTGAGTACAGCTGTGGGGTACAGCTAGTTAGTTATGAGGTAGTGTAGCGGAGTCGGTGCGCGGCCAGTGTTGTGTCTGCCGGTCTGGTATCGATCCGGCGCCCTCGTTTCAGCCTGTCCCGACTGCGCCCATTGTCCAGATATATCGTTTACTTGATGCGACTTTCATACTTTCTCTAAGACATCGTTTTATTGTGAAAAAATATCAATGTTATATAGATCAGCTCTATTCATATCTTGATATGATTCATAAAAATATGAATAGAGCTGCATTCTACATAATTTACTAGACGCGGTTTTAACCGCATTGTACCTTATCCCGTGGTAATTTCGGAATGAAGAATATCTGTATGAAAAAAATAAGGGTATAACTTTCCCGTTTAATTTGGCTATCTATTACACAAAGAATTATTCAAATCGGATTAGTGATTCCTGAGATTAGCGCGTTTAAAGAAACAAGAAACAAACTCTTCAGGTTACGCAAGAGTACTAACCTACATGATAGCATAATTTATTCAAATATTATCACCAAAATAATGTCAATTCTGACTCAATATTTATCGCATCCAGAATACTAATTCCCTGAAACGCACTGAAAATACGCCCCCGTCTTAGCTGTCTAGCTTACATACTGAAGGCAACAGAGTAAATAATATCCGTTAGTAAATGTTTGTATACTGGCATTTCTCTTCCATTGAACACTGACTTTTACTGCTCTGTGATATGGCGTCGTATAGACGTCGTTTTGACAAGTTATTTCCTATTATTATCGGGAGAAGATAAGGAGACCTTATAATATGAAGTAAGTAGATGTGTGTATCAATTTGTGGAGATCAAAAACTACTTGGAAAACTATTTTGGAGCTATGTGAATATTTATAAGACTAGGACTGTCTATAGGTTATGTCTGGATGTCTTTGTAACTTGAGGATTTAATTTATGTCTTTTAATTGATAGCAAACTCTATGGGGTTTGTGTCCGAATCTAAATCTATAATACTCAATCGTGTAATCAAAAACCGTTTTGTTTGAGGGCTTCTAATCTTTGGAACTACTAGACTGATTAAATAAAACCTTTTTGTAAACAATAGCCACCATAAAGACGAAGGTTAAAGGTTAAATTTTCATCCCAAAACTCCCACAGGAACTGGTACCGCGTGGGTATAACCGCAGAGCGTTATTTCATTATATTTCTAGCAACTTACAATACAATAAAATTGCTATTTAAGTATCTATTTTGATTTCCCGCACATCTGTTCTCTACCAGTATTGGTATCCAATTTCCTGTAGTTTGTTTACGCTTCTGTCGTTTCAAAAAGCAATGAAAAGGACATACCGATCGTCCGATCGAAGATATTGGCAGTAAAGAACGATAGGATCGTGTAAGAAAAGAAAGGTTATGTATATGACTAGCAGCACCCCGTAGTTTTACTCAGTTTACCGTGGGAATGTTAGAAAGATAAGCCTTATTAAACCTTCATTTTTAAATGTGGATATAAGATAATCTTTTATCTTATAAGAGTTGAAATGTGGACTAATGTGGTAGATTTTCCAGCCGAAGACAATTACTTTGGAAGAGGAAAACTATGTGAGTTAATTCCATTGATTTAATTCCATTCTCACACCATCATTGAACCCTTTTCATCAATGGCAAAAGTTGTTTTGATGTTAGTAATAATGATTGAAATTGTAACTTTAGTAAGAAATATACAATATTAGCTGCGTCCGGCGGTGTTATCCGCGTTGTAAACCCGTTACCGCAGGAATTTCGGGAGAAAATGTATCCCATTATGTTATTTTGATGTTTAAGCTAGATTACTGTAAAGTTTCGTCCAAATCCGTTCATTAGTTTTTGCGTGAAAGAGCAACAAACATACATCCATACATACATCCATCCTCACAATCTTTCGCATTTATAATATTAAGTAGGAAGTAGGATAGGATGTAAAATACAAACAATTTTTTATACGATTGGTGGTTCCAAAGATTAGAGCGTTTATACACACAAACTCTCACTTTAATTTAAATTAATTTAGATGAAATAGATATTAACTTCATCATAAGGTTACATATACGTAGGTAGAGATTTAGATAAAATACGAGATTTTTAGTACCAATCATAAAAAAGTAATTTTCAGAGCATGCTTCAATAGTATCTCAAATAAAATCGTCCCCAATAAAGTTTTACGAAAAGAAAAAAATGTCATAACTTCCAAAAAGATGCCCATTTGTACCCCAATTTAAATTTAAGTGTTACTAAAAATATTCTACATTGGTATTAATTTTTATAGCTCTTGAGATCAAAACTTATAAACGTCTTGCATTTTATAGTCCAGGATGTCTCGTTTCATTGAGAGTTACATGTCCATCCACCCACGAACTAATATTGTAAAGTTATAAATATTTGAAGTCGACGACAGTATGGACAGAATGTTCAGGGCTATCCATAGAGAAAATTATAGAGGATTTTTTCAGTTAACTTTATAATATATTAATGGTCTCTATGGTCAGCCATTAATTACTATGGTACGATATACAATTCCAATGAGTAAATTAATGTCTTAATACAATGCAGGAGACATGTCATACTGTTTTTCTATTCTTTGCAGTGTCTCTTTCTATCAAAGCAAACCAAAAGCTTACACAAATATCATCGCAAAGCAGGGAACTTGCACAAATATCATGATCTTCTCAATAAATAAAATACCTCACTTAGACATTTAGCCATAATTTTGACATACAGTGTTACCAGCACACCGTAGCTTATCATTGTTAATCCACAAATAAATCAAGCGCATGATTGCAACAATATACAATCGGTTCGACTCACAATGAAACAATGGAACGCTCTACATCCATCGCTTGGTACCCATCGCCTCTGTTTACTGTTTACATCACCGAAGAATACATCTGGCATCCTAACATCACCACCAACTATTTATGATCTCTATAAATTCAAAACCCTTCTGTTTTATGAAACAAAATACAATTCCCTAATTGAATTTGTTTGGTTCGAGAAATTGGCTCGTTCGATCCAGTGTTGTAGATGGATATCCACTATCGTGTACTAGAGATATGCCATTCTCTTGTATTGGCGTGAGAAAGAACATTTGCAAATTGACATAGATTTCTATAGTTTCTTTCATAGATGTATTGTTAGGTAGATGTTCCGTAATATGTTCAAGTACTTGTTTTGCGCGTAAGAGGGACTTTTTCCGCATATCCATGGACTTTAGCCCGTCTAATGTAACGTCACGTATAACAAAAGTAAGAATCAAATAACAATATTTATCAAAGAATCGTATTGTAGTTACTTCGCGGACTTTTTATCCCCTATGTTCTTCGCGGACTAAAGTCTCTCTAAGCATCATTATTGACTCAGGTCAGCTAGTTTCAATAAGAATGCTTTCTTGCAGCGACTTGAGTCATGCTATGTTTGCGGTGTGATTACTTTTAATGCTTATTTGCAGGTCATAAAGAGAGAAGTCACGCCATTTTTATATGTTTGACCTTAGAGGTAGTAAATACCTGACATTATGGTTTCAAAGTAGGTTAAAATATTTGTTTGTTTTGATGTTAGATGATAGATAGTATGCAAATAAAAAAGCAAATTTAAAAAAGTAGTACTCATTGTTTTAAATTGTTGGACTATTGTTTGAACTATTCACTTTTACCTAAAAACCTAGTTCGTTTACTTTTTCAAATTCTTTGCCAAGATATCAATGAAACTATAAATAAACAGTTTGACTAAGCGTTGCTACTTCATTGCGATTGGTAACAAGCTCGGCTACTGGGATGGGTGGCCGATAGTGGCATTTCTATCTGAGTGCTATCGTACTTCGGAGGGCACGTTAAGCAGTCTTTCCGTTGTTTTAAACGCCACCTCGGATCCACGTCGGAGGCCTTTAGATCGTCTAAAAAAAGTCTTTCCGTTGTTTCAATCGTCAGACCACGTCGGAGGCCTTTAGATCGTCTAAAAAAAGTCTTTCCGTTGTTTCAATCGTCAGACCACGTCGGAGGCCTTTAGATCGTCTAAAAACTCCAACATCAAAGTTGGCCACTAACCTAATCGAAATGAATGAATTATATCAATATCAGAGTTGTACACGACGTCTGTTTGTAGAGATTCCATCGCTAATACCGGATTATCGGGATAATCATTCGTTACTCATTATTCAAGGCAATGCTCTGAACAACAGAATATTGTTGAAGATAGGGATTTCACGCTCGAGCCACCGAGCTGAAGCTGGCGACCGTCTAGGGAATATTGTGCAGAACAAATGAATATTAAAACCAAATGGCTCCTTTATTTTAAAACAAATGAGGTTTTACTGTGAAATTCAATTAGTTCTTATTTTAAACCTTAATATTAGTCTCTAGAGCGTTGGCTAATTTAATCGTAGGGAAATTGAGATAAAATGTTGTGTCACTAACCGCAAACAGAGACATTAAATAGACACTTAACTAATTGACGATTTTTTTAAATATATTACATGTGAAAATCACTCATTAAATCTCTCCAAAAGAAAGCATTCGACGTCTCAGTACGGGCGTAAAAGTCAACTCTGAACATCGATAGTACATAGTAGGAAGTACTAAAATAGCCTATAAACTATACCTCTTTATTTGCATACACCACCTCTAACATTGAAGAAAACAATCTCCCTAAAACCAATCTCTAATACACAACTTTATTAATAAACGAAGCGTACATAATTCAGGCTACGAAGCACGCGCAAAATGTCAAATCGACATTGTAACATGGAACAGTGTAGTTTTATCGTCTTTTTACGAGGTACAACAAAGGGCAAGCCGGTCTCCTTGAGCCGGGGGAGGCGTGAGGGAGGGAGTCTTCAGACTATTTACGTTGACGAGGCTGGAGAGGTGACCTACCCGTGACCCTTGACCCGAAGCCGGCGACCTACATCGGGTCAGGACAATCGATGCGACTCCCACCCGTACGCAGGCTTACACTCCCTCACTTACCTACACCATTAAAACTTTTGTCAGACTCCACTGAATACCCACAGATAAACCGACACGTTTTAACTTTACATTTAGGCATCTGGGTCGTTTTATTTTCGTCGTAAAAAGTACGTTTGCCGCCTCCTGTAACCTCTGTCAAACGCAGATGACATATTTTATGTTTAATTTTTATAAATACTCGACCTCATTTCGTAACAATGTCATTTGAACGGTTAACTCGATTATGCAATGAATGAAAAATGGTAATGAATGAACGTGATTTTAATAAATTGAAATGGTAGCGGAATGGTGGACTGGTGGAGTGTTCAATGGGAAAAGTTGGCAGTGGGATTTTTGTGTGGGTGCCAAATTAAAATAAAGGCTTTAAACTTAAACATTTGATCGGGAAGACTTCTTCTTCTTATCGAGTGGATGGTCAACTTGACCAATCCTGGTGTCAGAGTTATTGAGCCGCCAAAGGCCTCTGACATGACTCATGTAACGACTACTATCCGTAGAAAGTAACCGGGACCGACGGCTTAACGTGCCCTCCGAAGCACGGAATCATCTTACTTTTCGGGCAATCAGGTGATTCAGCCTGCAATGCCCTAACCAAACTGAGGACAGTCTCACAAAGTGATTTTTGTGAGATATCCCCACCGGGAATCGAACCCGGAACCTCCGGATCGTGAGCCGAGCGCTCAAACCACTAGACCACGGAGGCTGTCTCTTATCGGGAAGACTTAATTAATATACTGGAGTAAGACTAATTTTAATACTTCAATTCTAGCACTACTAGATCCTAGTGTTTATAGACCTTATCCGCACTTCAAGTAACGATTGTTGTATGGTAGGAAAAGAGAAACTTTGGCACGTAAAATTGTCCGTCCCGGTTGTCAATCGTTAGACCATGACGGAGGTCTTTAGACGGTCTTAAAGGACAGGGTTGGTTACTACTCGAGTTTACTTTACAGGATAACGCCCAAAATAAATTTAATTTCAATGGTATGGTAAGAATTCTAGACCATTCAACCATCAACCAAATTCTCCGTAAACGTATTTTTTGCCTTCTTTGGGTCACATTTTAAAACTATCCACTCGTAATAATAATATATGAGAAATTTCTTCGTGAGTCACATGAAATGGTTACCGAGAAGTGGCCGACCCAACGCTGGTTTTCCTTGATAACTGCGCTGTTTTTGTCCGACAATACGATCGAAGTTAAACCGAACAAATTGTAAATTATACTTGATTACCTTACAAGTTTTCCACATTGATTCTATACATGATTGACTTCTTTATCGTTACTATGCTATTCAGAGTTCTGATCGCGGTGGGTGTAATTTCTTGGAGTACATTTGGGTTTAGGTATTGCTGGTATCCTAGGGTTTAACTATGATAAGATTATTTGGTCAGAGGACTTTAGGCGAACTTTAAACTGTCCAGCATCAAGACTATCAATTATTTTTAAAAAAGTATCAGCCTGCAATGGGCCTCTCATCTTACTGAAGATATCAGTACAGTGAGGTTGTTAAAAGTTACCAAAATCAGATTTTTATACTAAAAATCTTCGTTTCATCTTGTCAAATAACATATTATAAAGTGCTTCACAAACTGTTGACTCAAAAGCTTAATATCAGTGAAATACTTAACATTTTTCAAAGACAGTTGCATAACCGAACAATGTGTTGAATAATTTCAAAATGTCAAATAACACTCAATGATGCGGGCGGTTCCGCAGTTTAGTTAATAGTAATTATGGTGGTACAACAGCTTAACGTATGGCTCGTGACACACTCGTGACGCAGCACCCGTGTGGCATCACTCTTACCGGCACGACCCGGCTAATTATCATGGATATACATACAATGGACGTTCACTGAATATATGTCAGTAATATTGACATTTGTTTGACATTTAATCCAATAAGTTCACCTATCAATACCCATCTGTATCAGCCGTCTATTTGACATTCAACCTCTCATAGAAGATTTATACACTTGCTACGGAGGGTACGTTCAATTGTCGGCACCGGCTATTTCAATTGTAAGACTATGTTAGAGGCTTTCAGTGGTCTAAAATATTCAACACCAGGGTTGGCAATTAAAACACTACTTTTACTACACCGCAATAAATATGAGCTATTTTCGTTTAGCTTTTCATCTCGTGCGGTGCCGTGCCGTGCCGTGCCGGCAACTGTGTCTGCAGTCATTGTTAGTATGTTCAACAGATTACTTAACATCTACTACCCGATACCCGTATAAAATATGTTAATTCATACAAAAACCCCACACGATGCATTGTGGCGAAACCGGAGGCACTTTACGACACCGCTTACTCATAATATTACACTTATTTCATATTAAATAAGTGTACCTTTTAATTTATATTTCGTTTTAGATTAGCTTCGTCTGCATGCAATGGGGTACACAGTTTAATTAATAGTTAGTTACTTAAATTAGTCAACGCAATGAAATATTATTAATCTGTTTAGTTATGGTTTTTTTATGCAGTTTAGTTTGCACCCTTAGAATAGTTATTATGAAGGTTTTTTGAGATCGAATGTAATGTGAACTTTAACGAGCGGACTTAATACCAGTAATAGCATGATGATTCAGTCTTTTAATAGACTTAATCAATACTATATCATATAGAATCACTACAAATTATAAAACAAAGTCCCCGGCCGCGTCTGCCAGACAGACAGACGCGGTCTGTCTGTTCACGATAGACTCAATTACTACTGCACGGATTTTGACTCGGTTTTATAAATAGACAGAGTGGTTCAAAAGGAAGGTAATGTATAAAAAGTTTTGATGACGCGGTTTTTTAAATAGATATAGTGATTCAAGAGGAAGGTTTATATGTATAAAAAATCCCGAAATTCCCACGGGAACGGGCACAACGCGGGGTAAAGCCGCGTGGTGCTGTTACTAGGTATATCATATTATTATATGTATCTTAGAGTAATAGCTCGTAAATACGGTAAAATGAAACTGAGGTCTTCATGAAAATTTACATTGGTCGTGGTATCTGACTAATTTCACCGTAAATGTTATTCGAAATTCGAACAGCCTTTATCAGTTAACCCCTTAATCATTGATAGAAAAAAACAAGTGAATTAATTATTAATTATCTTTAGAAAAGAGTTCTTATAAAAACAAACCTTATTCTTGAAAAGGTTAACGAACTTCCACGATATTTTAAACAGGTTACTTAATTAGCTACAATCTGAAAAGCTTTGATAACGAAAATGGTTTAATGAGAAAGATTTGGATCAATACAAATTATTTTAATACATCAATCATTGCGATGAATAGCCGACATGTTTTTATTAACTGAATTCAATACGAAATGGCGATGTAAATTGTGATTTACGAATCAAAGGTATCTTTCAAACGAATCTATGTTTTCCAATGAAAATATTTTGGTGTATTTTCTTTGATGCTAAATATACGAAATAATGTTAAGTTGTTTACTAAATAAGATTCTTGATTTCTTTCATTACAACATTTTTAGAATTTTCTAGAAGTATCGAATCTTTAGTATAATATTTTTTTATTAAATAAAGATATTTACTACAGTTTCGTTTCTTAGGTAGTAACATCGAAATAACTACTTATATTGTAACAGGTAACTGACTCTGTATCTACAAATTACCTGAGAAATCTAGTATCTCAATAAACAACACCTACCTGAAATATAATACAGGACATTGTTCCAAATATTTGATAGCGATCCATTCTAATATAATAAAGCTTAAGAGTTTGTTTGTTTGAACTCGCTTATCAGACAAACTTCCAATCCGATTCGAATAATTCTTTTTGTAATGGATAGCCACATTCAACGGGAAGGTTATAGGCAATTTTTCATCCCGAAATTCCTACAGGAACAGACACAACGCGGTTAAAACAGCAGGGCGCTGCTAGTTGCAAATAAACAGAAAATTCACAAGTATTTTTATTATAACTTGGACTCGACATTCTTTTCATTAGACATGACGTATTGCAGTTTCAAGTTACGCTAAATAAACACTATTGTTACCGAATGAATAATAAAGGTTTTGTATTACTGGAGTCGATGACCGAATGTGGTGACCGAAAGGGTTTCATCTGGACATTGAGGGGTCACCTTTGTTAATGGATATTTTGTCAATAGATGTTATTGTGGTTGGGTTTGATTGAGTGACAGACTTAATAAAGAGTTGACGTTGGCGTGGTAAGTTGATATGGAACGTCGCAGACAATCTGAATGCAATGTACAGACTGTCAGTCAATCTTAAGACAGTTTTAAAACTGGCTAATTGAGCAGTCTTTACACTGACTAACTGGACAGTCCTTGGACTGACTGACTGGACAGTTTTAAGATTGACTCACCAACAGTCTTGACACAAACTTGTTTGATGCAGTCTAGTGTGTAGTATGCAGTTAAATAACAGTTTGTAGAATTATTCAGTGGCTGAAAAGTAGTAAATATGTTTTCGCTCGACCTGGGAATTGAGCCCGGGACCTCAATCTTGGCAGGCGAGTGCACATACCACTAGACCACCGAGGCATTTGATCATATTTATCTAATATCAAGTAAACAATATACCTAATCTACCCAAAAATCCGAACAAAACGACCATTTACCTTTTTTGTCTCAATTTTCCGGCCCTTTCATATGTAAATAACAGATTTTTGATAATTTAAACAAATGAATAAACAACACAATCATTGAATTGTAAACATTAAGCTAATTATTCACATAATAGTATTTTTTGCGATGTTTAGCATTACAAATAGATACATTAGTTTTGGAGGACGTATCTGTAGTAAAATCGTAGAGATTCGTAGATACATAGATGACTAGCAGCGCCCCGCGGTATTACCCGCGTTGTTCCCGTTCCCGTGGGAATTTCGGAATGAAAAGTAGCCTATAACCTTCCCGTTGAATGTGGCTATCCATTACAAAAAGAATTTTTCAAATCGGTTCAGTAGTTTCTGAGATTAGCGCGTTTAAACAAACAAACAAACAAACAAACAAACAAAACAAACTCTTCAGCTTTATAATATTAGTATAGATTGTATGTACCCTATTTCTAGGTTTGGAACATGTACAGTTAGCAGTATGTACAATATGTATTCAATATTAATTTCAATAATAAAGTTTGATTTAAATCTACTTATGTGCAATATTTCATGCAATTGTCAATATACTCGTAAGTCTGTTATTTTCTTGTTTGGGCATCGATTTTGTATCGAACGTTTATAAAAAAGTAATTATAACTGTGAAGAATTTATACTAATCTATACTAATATTATAAAGCTGAAGAGTTT
The DNA here is from genome assembly GCA_951394245.1 of Cyclophora punctaria. NCBI lineage: Eukaryota > Metazoa > Arthropoda > Insecta > Lepidoptera > Geometridae > Cyclophora > Cyclophora punctaria. The sequence goes on from OX596172.1 coordinate 8,007,180, forward strand.
GTTTTGTTTGTTTGTTTGTTTGTTTAAACGCGCTAATCTCAGAAACTACTGAACCGATTTGAATAATTCTTTTTGTAATGGATAACTACATTCAACGGGAAGGTTATAGGCTATTTTTTTATCCCGAAATTCCCACGGGAACGGGCACAGCGCGGGTAAAACCGCGGGGCGCCGCTAGTAACATTATAAAGCTGTAGAGTTTGTTTGTTTGAACGCGCTAATCTCAGGAACTATTGGTCCGATTTGAAAAAATCTATTTGTAATGGATAGCCACATTCAACGGAAAGGTTATAGGCTACTTTTCATCCTGAAATTCCCACAAGAACGGGTACAACGCGGGTAAAACTGCGGGGCGCTGCTAGTTAAATATATACATGAAGTTCAAAAGTCTAATGTGCACACATATTAGTGCAGCCGAATGAACTATAGAAAAGTGGAATTTAATCGCCATAGTTGAAATTAAATTAATTACGTCCATTAGCATGTAATGTACGTTAATCATGTTCTAATTTACGATTTAAAGCTGGAAAAAATGAACGTAAAACTGAAAAATGAACTGAAAATAAAATGAAAAACACGTGGATCGGTAACCTTGCGTGATTGTGGCTGCATTTGCATTTTGATATCGGTAACGGTAGGTTCACGGTTCTTATCTGGGTCAGACACAAAATTGTTAGAAGTATATAATGCTGTGCGATGTTAAGTAACTTTCATTGAGATTGAATGTGGATGAAAATGATATCGAGGTTGGTAGGTTTTTGTGTAAAAAATGCTTTGGAATTACTATGTATAAGATAATATAAAGTTATACTTAGAAGATACTTAGTAAGAAATATAATGTTCTTTAGTTATTAATAGTCGTCGACGCTGGCTCTTAGGCCGAAGTTTTTCCATTTCAGAAAACTCAAAATTCCCAAATTTTTGTCAAAATGTTTGGTTACGGACAAAAGCTTACTAATTCCTTTTAGTCTATTTTTACTTACCAGAGTCAAGCATTAACCTATAGCTGTTAACCCAACTTTAAAAAAAAGTTTATTTTAAAGTAGCCTTAATTTTCAAAAAACAGTCGCATTTGTTTTATAGATTATTTTATGTATAGATGCAACTAATCGATTCAGCATTGTAAAACAAACATACGTTCGAGATCAGACAATAAAATGACATAAACTGTGACGGGTACAAGATGAATCAAGCCGCACCGACTCCCGCGCATCCGTGCGTCCTTATGACGCATGTAATGCGTCCAATGAATACATTACAATAACATATCGCTTTAGATTTGTTTTTGTAAGGCTGATTTTAGACTAGGCTGATGTAAGTCAGTTTTAAGACTGGACTAACTGGACTATTTAATCTTAAGAATGAGTTTTGGTTTAAGGAAACTTATGTATGTTTGAATGCTATGTGCGCACACTAACGCGAAAACATCTGATCTTTCTTACAGGATTTCGTTGAACAGATTTCAGTCGTAAAATTTACTCAATCAGTCTGCATGGAGCTTAAATAAGGTTTTGATTGGAATCGATATTTTTAAATAACTTAATTAAAACTGGAAATTTTGTGTCCACTTCTTAATAAAATTTAGAGAAACGTATTGACATACTAACGTTATTCACATACTGAAATTTGCCAAGCATTTTGATGAAATTTAAAAAAAAAATTGGGTAAAATATTTTCGGGTTTTAATAAAGTTTTCAAAAAGGAAACATCCAGAAAAAATTTCTCTCAACCCTAAACGATGGCCAGCCCACTAGATAAATAAACATATTGTATCCCGTTATGGTCCCTTGAAAAATAACCCTTACATTATTCATTTAACAGATTTATTTCCATCTAATTTGGTCCAGGTGTTACCAACATTTATTTTTGAGTACTTTCTTCGCTCATAAAAGAATAAATACATTTAAAGCGATTTATTTCGTTGTTTAGTCTGTGCTTATAACCCAGAACCTATAACTATGTTTAACTAAGTTGTAAGATAATATATTATGTTCTGTTCCGTATATTAACTTCTGTTTTCACAAATAATACTAGGGAGATACTAACTTATTAGTAACAGAGTATTTTTTATCAAAAAACCGACTTTAATATAGTTTTGTAGCGTGGCGAAGTTTGAATAAGCGATGTTATTTCGTTGCCATTGTTAAGCTACGTGCAGCTCGGACCCTACTATGGGTGGCCGATAATGTCAATTCTTTCTGAGCGCTACCGTGCTGCGAAGAGCACGTTCAGCACTCGTTCTCGGTTGTATCAATCGTTAGACCATGTCAGAGGCCTTTTAGTGGTTTAACAACTCTGACATAAGGATTGGTCACTAAACTATTTGAATGAATGAACGTAGTTTTTTGAAAAAAAAAAACTTTTTAAATCTAAGGGTGCGTTTGTCGTGTTGTGAACGTACGATCGTGTGTTTTCATACAAAACGAGCCGTGCGGCAACAGTGCGGCGTCGGTACCGCGAAATAATTTTAGTACGCACTGTTGCCGCACGGCTCGTTTTGTATGAAAACACACGATCGTACGTTCACAACACGACAAACGCACCGCTTCGGCACCGCAGCGGTCCGACACGAAACGCATAATTTGAAAGCACCCTACATGTAAGAGTCTAATCTACTTTTGGCAGGTACAATTCAAAGTTTAGGAGAGAATAAACTCTTTAAAGATAAGTATTTTCTGACCATTAATTTTGATAGCTAAATATTCAAAGATGGTATTTTTATAAACATGCAAACAACTCTTCAACCCTACAGACTCGAAAGCTTTCACTTCAACCCTTATAATTCAATAACATTTCAAACGATTGAGTTCAAAAAGCATTACGCATACAAACAGACATCTTACGCAGTTTTTATTTACATTAATATAAAGAGTTATCAACGACTGAATCGTTACGAATGCTTAAAACCTTTAGGTGCAGGTGCAGATTTTCATGTTTTTTTTTAACGGAACGATTCGTTTTGAATTTATTGTTATAAATATGTCCTCGGTTTGTTTGGTTCCTTTTAATTTAATGTTTTATAAATTGAAATATAAGCTCTTATCCCATCTTTCAAGTTGGATTAATGCATATGTTGTGCAAACCAAATTTGAAATTGGTTCAGTAGTTTAGGAGCCCATCGCGGACAAACAACGTGATACGTAATTTTTATATTTAAAGATTATTCCGACAAAAATAAACAAAGTTTCTTCGCTTAGTGATAGATATTATTCTTACATATATCTCTAAGAGGTTATAGGTCACAGACCCACTGATAAACATTTATTTTTTGAGCATTCAGGACGTAGTAACTATTTAGTAATCTGTGATTCAGGTATTAAGCAAAACATTAAAAGACATAAATCTCATTTAAACTTATCTCCTTTTTGGGATGTTTACGAATGCATCTCGAATTCAATTAAGTCATATACAGTTTCAATATGACCTTTGCATCTATTAATTCAAGGTTCATTATCGATTAATTAACATATTGATTCATTTTATTTTATTTTTATTCGAATGACAAAATGCTTAAAACAAAAATATGTCCTAACTTTTAACCCACATCGATCGTAGCATACATTTGGAACGTTTGTTTTTCGACCTTATTGTTTAGATGTTGAGGTTGAATATAGGTCTGTCTGTTGTGTTTGCAGTCGGAAGTATGTAGGTTGGTGGCGTCGCCGACTGATAAGCGTTATCTTAGTAGGTTAACAACCTATTGCCTAGTATTGGAAGTATCGTAGCAATCACTGTTCTTATCGGAGTTCTGTTTGCATCTTGTCTTTGGGACGGATTGTGGATAGATTTTCAAGTCGTATTATGGCATATTTAGGCTTAATATGACGGTTATGTAACCTTTGTCTAAGGCACGATCGAGTTTCAAATAAATCGAATAAGGACTTAGCGACAACTTAGTCGAAAGTTGCATTTTAGAAACGGTAAATACTATCGAACTCGGTGGTTCAAATAACTGTTTCTTCATAAGACAAAAAAGGCTATCGATCCAGGATCGTATTGTATTATGAAAGAATTGGAATTGTGTTTGTATGAAGTAGTAGAAATAATAAGTAGAAGAATATTATACGGACCAATATCTACGGGTTTTGGTACAATAAGATGATTAATACATTAATTAATACATACCACTGGAGGCGTTTTCTGAGGCGAACAGCGGGGCGGCGTTATAATCTGAAAACAAAGAAGTTTCTTATTAAAATCAATTATTCTTTCGATAAACTCCAAATTCTAATTGTAACCGACGAAGGTATTAAAAATCAACAAGAATTATTTAGACAAGGGGCTCTAAAATGTAACATTTTTAATGCTTCACATCCAGAAGGCAGCTAAAATGTTGCTTTACAAACTGCAGTCTAAATATAGACGTCCACGCAATATGAGAATGTAAAAGCTGGTGAGCAGTCAGTTGATCCTAGACAAGTAATTCTGTAAGTAAGGTTTCTTTCGTTCGGTGTTCTATTACGCCATAAAACCAGGAAGATGTAGCAATAAGGTTTGATGGCTTGATCATTGGGAAGGATCCTGCTTTTTATTATTTAGCCTGAGAGAAAATGGCGTCTTCTTTTTTTTGTTTTTGTTTCTAGATTAATTTAGAAAGATATGAGAAAAATGCTATAACTGTCAGAATTATAATTGAATTAATAATCGTTCAAAGTCATTGGGCAAAAATAATGACGCTTAATGCTTGTCAAATTTTACTTTTACGATAAATTTCCAAGAAAAGTACCACTATTATAAAAATATACCAACAAATTCGCGCTTTTTAGAGAACCAATGAAATAACAATTAAAATCAAATACGATTGCAATAAAACGATACCTTAGTTATGTTTCTATTACGTATTAGTTTTCAATGTAATAAACGAAGGTCAGAGGTAAACGACTTGTCAATTACGCAACCAGTAGCCAACTAATGGACATTAATTAACTTTGCCTTGTTTTGATACTGACGACATTTTGAACTTGTAATTTTATGTAACAAAACCAAGATACTTTTGGGACAGACACAACGAAAATTAAAAATGCTATATCCACTGAATGTTTTTTTTTATAAATTATAGCTATAAACACTCCCCATGGAAGCACCTTTCACATAGACATTTCGATTAGGTTGGTGGTCAGCACAGACCAGGCTGTGTGGTCTGTGGTGGTCAGCCATGGTGTCGGACTTTTAAGACCGCCTAAAGGCCTCCAGCATGGTCTAACGATTGAAACAACCGGGGCCGACAGCAACTTTTAAGAGATATCACATACCAATATACATAGCGGTAAAACTAATACCACACCGCTTTTAACGTTAAAACTAGCTTGACTCAACTTGAAAACTTCTCAAGTGATTTGATTCTTAGTAACTAATATGTTGTTAATAGTATAACTTCACCTTACGTTTTCCTTATTAATTGTTTATTAATATCAGAGTAATCAATCAGTGATCATGCTCGTACAGCGTGTTAGACGTTAACTTAACACCAACAATAGTTCCTACAGTAAAAGACCAAAACAAAAATTTCAGTATCTCTACTGAAAAAAATATTATTGTTTTGTTTTAAACGATAAAGTTACTTTAAAAGTAGTTAAAATCTTATTTTATTCACTTACTAAAATATTAACGAGAATTTTCAAATTGTATAATGTGACTAAGTACAAAAGTGCTTCAAATTTTCAAGATTTGACTGTACATGTAATAACGCTACTATGACACATTTACATCCTCACTTAATTCTTACTACAATACACACATACATCAATACAAAATAATGTATTGATCATTTCGATAGATCAAAATTAAATTTAATGTTATTGACATACTGATCGAGTGTACAACTGTTAAGTGAGGCAGCCATTTTGTTGCCTACATTAACAGAATGCAAATGTGATACGTGTTTCACACATACACATATACACATACAGTGAAACTCACGCTTATGTCTTACTAGTACAGATTGGTGAGGATGTGTGCGTGAGTTCGCGGCCTTACGTTAGTAACAAACTCATATACAAGTTATTTTCGTGTGAAAAACTTAAAGTGTAAATCATTTTGAGATGCCGCTTCAATAAGAAGTTTAAGACTGTTTTAAATGCTTTAAAATAACTTATATAGACAGTTTTACAAAGGAAAGCCTAAAAATGGTTGTAAATTTAATAATGTAACTTTGTAATCATATTTGATTTTATTTATTTAGAAGCTAAAAGTGGCTAAAGTGTTTACTCAATGTCATTCCTGTCACTTGAATACATAAAGTGACTTTCACTATAATATACCGCATCGCCATAATCATAAAAACACAAAAACTACGGCCAAAATTTGAAAGAACATCCAAAAATACATTTAACGATGCCCCACATCCGAAGTACATCAATCATAACCTAAAAAACACTAAAAGTTGGAAGCAAAACAGATCTAAATCCTTTAAAAATAAGAGTCACTTTCTGTTACGTCACCGGTTTATTCCTGACCTATGCCACTGAAATATTCAGTCATTTGTGCCCGAGTGACCGAACCAGACGGTGGTACATGTATACGACAGTTATTCATATGTCGGTTTAAAGTGCATTGCAGTATGCGTGCATTGAGCACGCACACGTATACATGAGCCCTTATGTGCCGCTTCTCCCCGGCTTCCCCTTTATGTAATGCTTAGGGCTGCCAGTATGCAAACTTTAAATAACTGCGAAAATGGCCAAAATTTTACAGTTGAATTTTGTAACATTGTGTCATAATTTTTCATTTTCATTCATTTATAGTAATGGAATGAAGAAAATTTCAAGTTCATCCAAAAATTTAAAAATGCCTTAAAAAATATCGAAATTACTTATAAAAGTAATTGTGAAGTCGATCATACATTAATCAAATTAGTTCAACAAACAATTTCCAAGTGAATGGAATGAAGAGTCGCCAATAAAGTCCGCATTTCACTGAGGGCGCCACTGTCTGCACAACATACTCTAAAACAGCTAACTTTGTTCACCGTTTGATTAGTTACGATTCAGGCCGTACTCAATTTCATATGGCACTTTAACCCTTATTGGCGAATTAATCAAAAGTCGGTGGAGAAAACAAATCAATAACATATTCATACAACGCGCATGTACTGGATCGTATCCAAGGTACCCTCAACGACAGGGAGTGAATTAAGTGAAAATATAATGATTTATTCAACCTCTACATCGGGACAAAGAAAGGGAATATTTTATGAAAGATGTTTTGAAAATATAGGTGTTTTTCTACTATTGGTTGAGACTTTTTCTTGTTTTTTCTTTGTGTTCTTTTCAGTATTTTATTTAACTCAACGCATACGTGTAGACGAATTTAATAGTATCAATTTTTGATAACTTATGTTTCTATACTTGTGAAGTCCCCGGCCGCTTCTGTCTGTCTGTTCGCGATAAACTCAAATACTACTGCACGGATTTTGACGCGGTTTTTTAAATAGAAAGGGTGATTCAAGAGGAAGGTTTATATATATAAAAATTCCCGAAATTTCGACGGAAACGGGCACAACGCGGGTCAAATCGCGGGGCGCTGTTAGTACTTAGATAAATAAAAAGAAATATTAAAGGAGGTGGCCTCATACTCATATTTATTTAAATTACCTTCATTTTATTCATCGTAACTTGGTTTATATTATTCCTTCGGGTGCGGATAATCTCTAGATTTATGTATGATCCTGATATTGACTTAAACACAATAGGTGCGCCAGCCGTGAAAGCGTTATGTTAGATACCCTTTGCGTCACTTAAAACCGAGAATTTTAATATCGACGCCCATAACTTATCATACCTTTTTAGAGCATGTTATGAACCTTACTTTTATCATAAAAAAGGTGAAGAATCTCAATTTTTTCTTTTCCTTGTTACGTGTTCAAAAACTACATTAAAACGATAAGCTAGTAGTGCCCTGCCGTTTTACGCGCATTATACCCGTTCATATGGGAATTTCTGGATAAAAAATAGTTTATAACATTCCCTTTTAATGTGGCTATTCATTTCAAAAATAATTATTGAAATCGGATTGGTAGTTTCTGAGATGAGCGTGTTCAAGCAAACGAAAATCAAACTCTTCATACAGCTGAAGACATAGTAAAATAGATAGAAATTCCATTCTATAGCCCAAAAACCATGATCCTATTGCTCCTACATTAGATTTACAAAAACATTTGTGAAATAAATCCTCACAGGTCTTATAATATGGACCTGACAGCCCTAACTTCAAGAGGGAAGGGAGGCGAGGACGCAGTCCTGACCACGCACAACTATGCCTTAGTTATAATTAGCACAACATTTCATACTACGTGATGTTTTATGTACCTTCATATTGCCTTTAGAAAGGGTAACGAAGCTTACAGTGTGTGGTCAGTCACAAATGATGTTTAAAATTAGGTTTTAAAACAATTCTTGGCTAAACTATTTTTATACAGTTGTTGAGGAACACTCAACAGCAACCTCCGTCGTACGTTAGTTCCTCTTTCAATGAATAATAATATTTTTAAACAGCCTCAGAACAAAATAAACCGTGTATTTACAGGTTGATTGCAACGTTAGGTTCATTAGTCAGTTAAAAAGAGGAAAATTAATTGAAAGGTAAGTAAATGTTAAGAAGTTAGTTAATAAGTGTAAAAAAAAATCCTCTACAATTTTAGTGTGCACACTGTGACAATGCTGTGTTGTGACTAAATGACAGTAATAACAAAAACCTTAAATACAGAGACACAATTATAAAATAGCAATTCTGCAAACCCTTAATTTAAAATTGACATGAATTCCACTGCCCTCTACGTTTAATGGGCCCAATTTTACGGTCTCGTAGTTCTTTTAAAAAATCTGCAGGAGCCATTTTGAACAATTTTATTACGTCTGGTGCCTATAATTTTCTAAATGTCTTTTTATTAAAATGTTAGCAATTTATGTTGACAGTATTACAGAGTAGCTATTATCTCGCTGGTAGTTTGTAGTGATGGGCTAGTAAATGAACTGGACTGTGGACAGGATGACGTTAACTAGCAGGCTCATTGAAACCACCTAAGGAAATGATGGAGACCATATGACATGGTTGACAGCATAGTTATTTAAAACTGGCCTCGCAGTTTCCCACGCTACACACATTGGTAAAGCAATTTCGGAGAAATAATATAATTAACTGTTATAATGAATATAGACTATCAAACAGAATATTTTCCCAAATCTATTACGTGCTTCGGAGGGCACGTTCAACTGTTGGTCTCGGTAGTTTCAATCGTTAGATCATGTCGAAGGCCTTAGCCTAGCACTAGCCTTCTCGAACTTACTATCTAATTCGTTTGCATATTTCGATTTTCAACCCGATTCTAATCATCAAAGTCCAAGCAATTACTAATTCTACCTCGACAGGTATTCTACTGTTCCACTAACGAGTTTCCAATGTTTCATAAACCATCTTCCAACATTCTTCCATTTGCAATCTTGATACACCACTTTCCCTTCTAGCTGCAAACCCTTTAAGTTTACATCCTAGCTTTTCATTTCATAGAGACACGCTCAATGCTCATACTATATTCTGTTTATATTATTAACTAATATAATCGTACTAATACTATAAATGTGGATGTTTGGGTGGCACTTATACTAAGTATGTTTGTGGCTCTTTCATGCTGAAACAATAATGAATAATTTGGTTCAGCTATCTAAAGATATATGTAATATTAATTCATTTCAATTTTAAACTTAGGTACTTTTTATTGCAAGGACTATATGAAGATATTGTTGGAGACATTCATCTCTAGAACTTGGTACATATATACTCGTACAAGACCCTTAACGCGTTTGTCTGTCTATAAGTATGTTTTTGCAACCTCAAAAACTACCTACGTTTTTAAATAACCGACAAAATAATGTAAAGACAACAATTAGTATATTCCAGAAATCCTTCAGGAATACTAAGTAATCTTAATTAATAGCAGCTACGGGAGAGCGAGTTAGCTACAAAATTGTACTGCAAATTTGATCAAGGAACTGGGCTTAGGTAGACTAACACTTAGATTAACTACCTACCTTCCTAAATAATGTAACCTAAGGACTCATTTACACCGTTCATACAAAATGGTATGTTCAGAGACAGTTGCGTGGTAAGGAGTTGTTTAAGTTGGCTGGAGGTATCAGGTGTGACTATGGGCGGTTCCATCAACAGCCCCTTAAGTCCCGAAACCTTATATGACTAACAGGGGGATATATTGAAACACTAACGCCGTCGCGTTGGTTCGATAAATATTAGTACCTACGTTGTAGGAACATTGGGAAGAAACTACAAGTCTTGATTTACCACTTGTAGGTAATGTTGCTTTTGATATCGATATAAGACACTAAATCAATTTAGTAAATATTAAAAGTAATAGAAAACAGTTTGTAAAACTCATCAGAGAGATATCTAAAGAATAAACTCAAAACGAAATGTCTTAAGAATTCATTAAATTGGGAATGAGAACAGAAATTGAAATTGTGTTTTTAGGTGTTTCTATATGAGTGTCAAAGTGCCTTTGAAATAATGAAAAACCTGTAGGTTGTTTCGAACGGAGCCGTTAAGTTAATAAGCATGCATCGTTTTTTATATTAGAGGCCCCGATGGAATGCCTCGAATAATCATATCCAATCTCTTTCGAGCTCCAGGCGTTCAAACTGAGGAGGGAAACCACACGGAGTATCTTTATCAACCTGTCCCCATATACAACTTTAATTAAATTGTACTACCCATAAATTGCTTCAAACATCTATGACGACAGTATTAATATTCCTCTCAACATTATCGACTCACTTCTCAGTACCTCTATCTATAGAAACATGATTACGGAATGTTGGTCCGAACGGTTGCAAAAAATATTAATTACTCAATAACAAAGCACTTTGAAACAATACGAGTGAAAACTTAGTTTCACTTGGATAAAGCTTTCTTGGAAAAGAAAACGATGCAGCGGAAATGAAGAAATATTAATGAAATACTCTGAACGTAATACAAAGCCGTACACAATAACATAAATCGATAATAGGAAGCCCTCCGACTAGTTCAGCAGTGCGTGCGAGCGACCTAATACACCCACTATGGCGACCGCATGCAATGCGGGCTAAATATACAGGCCCACTGGGTGTCTGTACCGCCCGCGCACTACGGACGCTATGCCGCAACAACAACGTCCACTATTGCTTGTCCGGGGAAATAACCGGTTTCACCGCCGATGTGAGCCATTTCAAACCCAACGGGCGCGGAGTTTAAGTCGTCTTTATACTATAACTTGGGAGAGAAAAGGCCGTTTTGCGATAGAGCGGTTGTGGTAATAACACAGCTAGGTGCATTCTCGCTGCAATTTCGCTCTCGATCGGGCTGTGTGTTTGTGGCGCGCTGAAGATCAGGGCTAACGATCGAGCGCGCCGTCTCTGTCGCACGCACACGTTTCAGTCCGTGTCTGGCAAAAGAAATGCTACAACTTTATCTGACAGCGACGCGACGCGACGCCCGAGAGGCTTTTGTGCGTTTTCCATGTTTATGTTTATAGAAGTACACGTACAAGGGGTTCTTTGAACGCTGGTCGCTCGCTGCGGTTATAAATTCTGCACAGATCTTTTTTGAGTACGTGTTCGTGCTGTACTTTATAGCTGCATTGAATAGCACATCCTAAATTACTCATTTCATGGCGTATCTTATTTATTCTGCAGCAATTTTATGTAGAGATACACAAGCGAAACACTTTCAAGTGAATGATTGATTTGGTTATTACACCGCGCTTCGTTATTAAAATATTCTACCGCTGACCGTAGCTAATGCAAAAAATTACGATTTGAATGGTATTTTGTTACTGTACGGATTCAGAGCGAAACCGCAGAGGCATTTCTCGGCTAATGTCGAGACGAATTTGAACCGGTTTGATGACAAGTCGTAGTGGACAGACGATGAGGCTCGCGGGCCTAGAGCACTGGCTATGTTAATAACAGAGCATTGTAATAGTAACTACAGACAACTGTGGCCATAGCGTGACCACCGGGTCTCTATCTTTAAACCAACTTATCTACTTGTTAAATATTACCCCAAGATAAGCTTTGTTTTCCAACCGAACATTTCCAAACAAAATATATCAATGCACTATCTTGAAGCGTAACCTACTCCGCATTTTTGTTTCTGCTTGTTCTACAATAAGTTTGGCATATTGCCTATTCGTTCTTAAATATATTGCTTCAAATATTACTTGGCATCCCTTGATACAGTTTCCAACAATAGCACTTAGTAGAAGTACTATAAAAGTAATAAAAACAAGTGTTAGCTTAATGTTCTTGACGGAAGCAACTAAAACTTCTTTAACCATCACCATCAATCTATCTAGAAGATGCTAAAAAACACAGACAGAAAATCAGACGACACATCAGTGTTACATGCCAAAAATCATCAATAAAGTACATTACGATTACACCAGGATCCGGTGATCATTTGGCGAGCGTGTTACGAGGATGGCGTAACGGGTAGTACTATATTTACTTTGGGGCACGTGCTCGGAGCTGAATGAGCAACCTTGCCCTTGAGCGCACGCACCCGCCCAAACGGCCGGCCGCGCCTCGCCATCCAACCCCTTCCACACCCCTCGCTGATCAATAGTACGCTTCCTATTCCACGCTTCCTGTTTATTGTACAATACCACCACTTTGGTACCATTTGACACCACTTTTTGATACCTAAAATTAACAATTGTACAATGACTACCAGTGCCCGCGGATTTACTTGCGTTATTCCCTGATCTCGTGGGAATTTCAGGATAAAAATGTTTAATTTGAGATCCTAATCTATCTCTGTGTGAAGTTTTAGTAACATCTGATTGGTGGTTTTTGCTTGAAAGACATTGAAAACTGTCAAATGTTTGACACATTTGTAGCCGAAGTAGACGATGATCTAGTCAACGTCCTTTAACAAGTGTAAAGTCAATGAAAAGTTCTAATTTTGGTAGAATTTTAAGCGTTGTATGTATGCGCTTAGATACAGTAACCATGGTTTTATTTTGATGGAAAATAAAGTCCGGTGGACAAAAATTCCTAATCGGCGCAAGGTCCAGCTACAGCAGATATCATATAAAATGCTTAATTTATGTTGTAGTTACATACTTGTCAAATGTTTTGTCGAATTTGGCGCAATGGCTGACTAATTATTTGTTGTAATTTGCTCACGTGTTGGAAGTGATAGACTTTTATTATTCCACGGAAAAATTCGTAATTGTAACATCATATTTGGCATAATTTTTTGCAATAATAAACATAAGTTCCTGTAATTACCTTTAAATGCTGTTATTATTATAATTTTAGTTTTTTTGGTCTTTAACTTTAAAGTATTAAAGTTGTATCCGTTGTCTGTCCATTTCATTAAACATTGTTTGTCACGCCATTTTGATGTTATCTCAGACGGGACATAACGTACTATATACATGGCTTTATCTTACGGTATAGTATTTAAGTGTACAGTAATTATTGTAGTAAAACTGAATATATGATTAACTTCTGTTGATAATACGAATTGTAAGGAATGTTTGTACAAGTGCAGTCATTCAAGATTTGTACCAAAACTGGTACAACACCTTGTGAAAGTGACTAAGTTTAAAAATATTTTGGTTGTAAAATGTAATGTGCAGACAAATGCGAATCAATGTTCTATATTAAAGAAATGGCTTATTCGAGTATGAAGAAATAGAAATATGACCCATCCATGACCGCAATAGATTAAGTAAATCGATAGAACTTGTGTCAGTCTATAAGAAAAAAAATACAAATATTATATGTACGTATATTAAGAATCTTTGCCACAACTGTAATAATAAAACAACATCCGTCATCCCAGTCAAATATTTTCATATATAATTCATATTTTTCAAACAAACAGTGCTCTCAAATATCAAAAAATCCAGCCCAAGGATTCTCCGAAATAAATCTAATTTACAATCACGTCTAAATACTCAGAGCAATCAAATACGGACTGTCAAAGTTTGACGTTAATTAAAACGATGCAATTTTTCTTTACAGTGTTGCCAGAATACAAATTGGTATGTCAAAAGTAAATGAGGTCGAGTGAGAACGAACAAAGTCGCCTTGGCCAGTTTTCATATTTGCCACTTGACGCTCCGATGGGCAAATAGGCTGGTACGTTGTCATTCAAGTCAAAGCAATCTTTATAACTTAAATGAGTTTTAATATTAACAAAAAAAGGTATGAGATTAATGAAATTGAAAGTGTTTTGTCTTTGGTCTTATAACTTCTATGCGTTTGCGCATCGACCATTTAAAAGAAAAAAAATGGTATTTTATTATTAAAGGAAGGTTTCTGGTTTTAAACTAATTATCATAAATATTCTAAGTTGATAGATACTACGGCACGGCAGTTATAATAAATTCACATCAAACTCAGTACTGATAATAAACTTCAATAACTACACTGAGAGCAATATTTCATAAGCTGTCAACAAGCAAACCTTAGTGTTTACTAATGTTAATTGGATTATAGGAATTTTCATTTAATTGAAACCTAGTTTCTTGAATCTTGAAGCAAAATGATTTTTAATAGTAAACGCATAAATACCCTGTATACTCGTAGTGTCGTAGTAGCTGTTATTTAAGCTGTGGCTTACTTTATCACTAGTTCACTACAAAACAAAGTCGCGTCTGTTTGTCTGTATGCTTAAATCTTTAAAATTACGCAACGGATTTTGATGCGGTTTTTTGTAATAGGTAGAGTGATTTAAGAGGAAGGTTTTTGTGTAAAAAAATTCTCGAAATTCCCACGGGAACGGGCACAACGCAGGTAAACCCGCGGGGCGCTGCTAGTAATGTATATAATATCTTTACTTAATTTATGTTGCAACTTATATCATTTTATCTCTTTGCTCTTTCAGTAATTATGAATCAAAACAAAACAATTACCAACGACATTAAACCCAAAGTTAAACATGTTACAACTTATTATGTAAGTCAAAATTATCATATCAAATTGTAGCACGGCATCGTTCAATACGTTAAACAACAATAGTTTTTTCACAGAAGCATGAATCATGATCTAGTTCCCAATTCCTTGACGGGCCGCCTCTTATGTTTATTTTTTATTTCGGTCAACGGCCGCGTTCCGCCGCATTGTGCTCGCTCCATTGACATCCATTTTAGGGTTAGATTTAAACGGGCCAAAAGAACCGGCCCCAGAACGATCGCGATCGTGAAGGCTACCCATTCAATACTAGTCATGTGTGAAAGACACGTGCCAATAGAGGAGTCTTTAATGAAACTCGCCGTCTTTTGTATGCTCATGCAAATCGTTCTTTTGAAAACCGGTCCCCTAAAAAAACTAATCGACGATGGAAGCGTAAAGTCGTAAATTTTAAACATATAGTTAATACAGGCCGCGCTAAAAAGCATCATTATTTCGACGTAAACGTCTACAACGCTGATTTCGAAACCCACGCTCAAACTACTTGTTTTTCAAGGTTTTTTTATTATGAATCGAACGCGTACCTTAGTACAATCAGATAACTCCTGGCCACCGATCAATAAAAACTAAACGGACATTTGTATAATGAGAGAGGTAACCCTCTGCAGACGAATTTAGCTCTAATTTCGTGTTTATTTATCGCTGCTATTCCAAATACATAGATGTAAAATTTAGGCTTCCGCATTTCTAAGAACTAATGTTAAAACAAATGGTAAGTTGAAAATTGTTTATACGTTTGCAATTCTATTGGTTAGATAGCCATCTTTCATTCTCAAGGTTTTATTATGGTGTCATTATGGCCAATTCTAGGATCTGGCTAGGCGTAATGACGAAAAATTGCTTTGTGGGCTTCGCGCGCTGTGCTGCTGCCATTATCACAAATTGTATGGTTCTTTTTAACTTGCGTGTAATTACTTATTGATTGGACATATCATAAACATTGAACTATGTTAGCATGAACCCGTGAGTATGGTCAGAGACCTGTTAAACAATAGAAGAGGTCAGTATTGGGTTCTTTATTTATAGTTAGGTCACGCGGCTGTGTTTGGTCTAGGCATTCAGCGTATTGAGCGTTGACCGGACGATTCACCTTGAGTCCGCGCCTCGTAGATATAACCCCTCCACTGTGAATACCGAGAGAGTCGGTTCCACGTGCGGCGGCGTGCAGACTATGTCCATTGGTTGGGTTCGCTCGCGTACAATGCTCGGACCGGTCTGTGGGTGAGCAAGTTGTGGAATGCAATGGACGGACTGAGACACTGATTTGAAAGTGTGTCCGTTCTCCTCTCGTTCGGTTATCGACTCGAATATTTTTATCCACATTTTTTTATGTCGATTCCTCCAATTTTTATAGCCCATTATTAAACAGCGAAATTGCTACTTGCGAAATCTTGTTTTTTTTTTATTTCCGTGTAAGCAATTGTTTTGTAATTCAATATTACCCATGATTATAAGTTGTTGACTTTTTGTCCTGTATGTGACTGTAATCAATTGGATTTGCATAATCACATTAAAATATTTCATAGTAGGTACCTACTTACGTGGCCGGCTATGTATGAATGTGCAGACATTTCAATTCAAGTAATTTTAGAAACAAATTCTTGAACTTTCATTTGCTTGCAATGCGTTCCAAGTATTTAGGTAATTGGAATATCAGATTCATTAAGCAGTCTAAAATACCAGCAAGTCTAGCATTTGGAACATAAGTATCTAGGCTACTTATACCTTCAATTGCTATGTCATTATTTGAATTTATAGTTGATTTTTTCAACTGGAAAATACCTGGCGAATTCTTGGAATATTCGAGCACAATATTCTTACCATTGATGTAATTAATTTGTCAGGCCACAGCACGCCATTCATAGTGCATGATGAATAGCCTGCAGCCCTACACTAATTGGTAAATAATAGAAGGTATACACTCGCTGTATATACTCTGAGTAACTTGTATGCAATCTGTGATACTACTATTGTTTACTATGTCCATAGTTGTGTTGTATCTAAACCTTTATTCAATTGCAGTTTTATTTCAAACGTGGAATTCATTCTTAAACTGTTTGTATGTAGTGAGCCAGTTTTATCAAGTCTTGTTCAGTACTTGGCTAGGGTTCCGCAAACTATGTAGATTTTCAAAAAGTTACTCTGAGATCTCAATTACAATGATACTTAGATCTTTTGGAGTGAGTCAAGTAAACAATTAAAGACTGGTTTCTCTCATCATTGTGTTTTGCATTCTAATCGTCCAAAATGTCAGTTATATTTGCATCAAACACAAACACCACCTACTTTTACCGTATTTGATTCATATATGCTAGATTTTTGAAAGCCGGATTTAGAATACACGTGTAACCGAAATTATTGGTTTTCTTTTCTAAATATCACTATCTTTTGTTAGAAAGAACCCAATTCATTAGACAGCCAGTCGTTTGCTTCAGAAAGGGTTTATTCACTACGGATCGTTTCAGCAAAAGGGTCATTAAGCTAACAAATACTGATCTAATTCGCTCGTACACCTTAACAGTTACATCATTAATAAATGTCGAGCAATGTCCCCGGTCGTGACAGTTCGGACAGCCCTTATTCTGTCGAGCATAGAGTTCAATATACATTAGCTGATGGAAAAAACGCCCACTCAGGTATAACAAACTATTTGTTTTCATCGCGGGGACTGGCTTGGAAACCCCGATGTTTTAATGTGCCGCCCCGATTGAGGCCCGAAATAAACAGTGCGGTGTCCCAGATTCCATATCCCCCCCCCCCCCCCGCGGTGCGATACACGTTCTTCAATTATTACCACCATTACAGCCTAAGTGTTACATTTCCAGGCCTGAGTAACGTTCCATTATTCTTTGCAAGTTTCAGTTTTCCTGTTATTATGTCATTAGCATCGCCACCAGAAACAGCGTCATTATATTTAATATTCCTGAAATTATTATTAAGATTTTTTCTGACATCGAATTCATCAAGTTGGGGAAAAAAATTTTGGTGCGTAGCATTTTTTTTAATGGCAGCAACCCCATCGTTAGTTATAAATCACTTTAGACTTAATTCGGGGTGTAACCAAGTGACAGTGTTAGTTGATCAACATGACAATGGGTCCCCTATTCCATATCCTGCGACCCCGCGCGCCGCCACGTGTGCGCCGGCCTAACGTAGCCCGTTATCACTCGGGTGTTGTGTATAACCAAATATCGGAGAGGTGAACGACCTCACTCCGCCACCTGCAATCGCGTCTATGTTGACATAAGGAACCACTGACGTCTCCCAAGTGATAATGAATGTTGCTGTGATCATGACAGATTTCAAACAGGAGTGTTCATTTATTCACGTATATGTGGTACTGACAGACAGCATTGAGGATAAATTATCAGATACGAGACTAAATGCTGTTGGATATAGTAACTGCCAAGTGGAAATCACAATGATTTAATAAATATCACGAAATAACTTTGTATGGTTGGTTTCGGAAATGCCGTGATTTACGATCCTATTGTTACTGGCCCAGCCTACGTGACTTCAGATTTCAAAACTGGGTTATTAGTTTCTAAGACTAGTCGTCTAAAAAAATAATTAATTGACCTGATTTAGATGAAATTATTGATTTTAAACTTCCCAAGGTTCAATGAAATAAAAAAGTCACAATGATTTTGGTTGATGATCTTATTTGTAGTTTCGTGTAATTTACAATTCGGTAACCTGATATGAAGTCACAGATAACTATGACTGCACAATTATTACGTTATCCACAGATTTCCCGCAGGAATTGAGGGCACGGCCTTGCCCCACTTTAGAGATTGGCACATTTTTACTTACATTTTGAACTATAGCCAAGCAGAAACATAATCTTTAATTGATAGAAAATCCATGGAAACGTCCGGAGGCACGGTACCAATAACCCTTTTACGATTGAGATATAGATCTTGGGTGAATTAAAATTCACGCTGCATGCTAATTCAAGATCTTAGATTAAATGATGTGAGGAATACTAATCATTGAGGATCTACTGTGAAACTAAGCTCCACTTGAGTTTCAGGACTAAAAAGTTGCCGTTTCTAGTTCAAATTCATTTGGGTAGTTGTTACTAGTTACTCGAAAGACATTTGTTGTGTGTTTAATCATCTAATAATAGCATTAAAGTGTCTTTAATCTGTAATTCAATTTCAAACACATTGCACTTCGCTCTTGAGCTAATTCAATTTGCTAAGTAGTAAGCTGTTTACTGGGTATACGTTATTGAACTCAGTAGATATCTAAATGAAAATTTCTTGGTTGAATTGGATGCCAGAAAAGTAATAAGAATATGTTTATGTTGAAAATGTGCTAACATTAAAACTTTAGAAAAACATAAATCTGGAGAAGTAAATTGAGACTTTTGGTTCTCAGGTTCCGGTTGGAAAACGTCATATTGGATTCAAAGTAAAAATGATGTGAATTTTAAAGTTACAGGCGAAAATTGAAGACATGAATAAACGATACAGGACAATGTTTAACTTGAGATAAGTGAGGCTCCGCGCGAGATCAGCTGTGCGTTTCTGGCAAGCTCTGTTGGGACATTTGCAACCGTGTCGACAAGCAACTTTCCAACTTGCTGGCTATAAATATGCAACGATCACTCTGCCAGGGGCTACGGCTCGGCTCTCACCGTCTATAAAACTATTATAATTTATGATCAGCGATACCTACCTATATACAGTTTGGGCTCAATTTTGACGACCCACTCTCGCACTCAGCTACAAAAACAGACGAGTGGTTGTTCCAGCGGCGTGTCAAACTCGCCTCAAGTCTACTGATCCATCACTGCACATCCGCACTTTAAGAGACACGGTTTCACTGTCACAGCACGCGGCGGCGGACCGGCCCGCCGAAGTCACACCAGCACACGCGTACAGAGTTCCGCAGCAAGAATATCCAGCGCCGTCACCGGACGAGGGCGCGAAGAGAAACCTCGGAGAACCGAAACGCTGGAGGTTAGCGCGACCTCCACGCTCGAGAGCGTGAGAGCCTCAATGTAGATGTTGGTGCGAGAAGTGCAGCGGCGATGAAGAGAGAGTAGTCGCGGTACAGACGACGCGCGTGACTCGCCGCCGCCGACTGACGGGCGCGCCGCGCCGAGCCTAGGGTTACCACCACACGCGCACCGGCGCACACTCGCGCCGGCCCGCCTCGCCACACGCCGCGTTCACTTCACTTCACACCGACATCGACACTCACAACACATTCACCACGCCAACCGAACGCTCAGCGCTAGCCCCAACAAACATTCCAATATTTTTTAGAGCTTCATACCAAATTTGACTTTAAAATTTCATCGACTCAGTTGAAGACTCGAGCCTGTACACTGTTGGCTTTGCATGTTTACTTGAATATTGGTGTTTTTCTCACTCTCTTATATTTGAACGCATTGGTTGCGCAGTGAATGGACAGCCAACGTGTGTTGTTGACTAGCAGCACGAAGAGCGCATGCGCCACTCACACTCCCGTCAGACGCTTCTGTACCTACCTAAATACGAACATGTGTTGCAAGTCTAGTTCCGAACGACTGTGGCAAGTGCAGTTTACGTCTGGATATAGTAAAGGTACAGACAACACCAGATTACGGACACAAACAGGCTGAATGGTCTGGGTCCATTTTGGTTGGTAAAAAATAAATGTCTAACAAAGAAAAAAAAAAATTAAAGGAACCAAAGAAATTTAAAAAAATGTGACAAATCCATTGATAAACGACTGCGAAGTAAAAACTAAATAAAACGCATAAAAAATCAAATATTGTTCGTCACCGTAAACACTGTAAGGTCATCGGAATGCTTTAGCAACGATGCTACAAATTGCGCAAATAGATGTTCCAATGAACTCGATTATTAATAGTTGGCGTTGCGCGCGGCGAGGGCGTCACATTTGAGCGATACTCGAGCTACGAATGCGGGCTCTCAAGGTTGCAGAATACCTACGCGGACGCGTAATTTGATTACGAAAAGAACGTAATGACGTGAATAGACACACGCCTACCGATTATCTTTAATTTTAGGTGATTTTACAAACGATTTTGGACACGCCGCGCTCTTTGCTGGTTCTTTTTTAATAGCGTAATCAGCGTACTTGGGTTGTTTTATCTAACGTCTTCTCTAAATACATCCACAACTAATTAATTTTTTTGCTTCCTAACGAATCTAACCTCCAAACTGCTCGTAGGATATAATACAAAGTCATGACTCTTGATAACACCATCATTAATCATCATTGAACTCTAAAGAACCTTTAAAAAGGGCACGATGTAAGTAGGTATTCAATTAAGAGTGACATTGAAATAATGAATGATGCGTAAGACCATCAACGTCTGCAAGCGTTCTCAGCTCGTCAACTGGCTAAAATAAATCATTTTAATAAAGAAAAGAATATAAAACAACATGATGGACTACTGTCCAAACGCATGCAGTTGTTATTCCAAAATAATTTTAATTAGCACTTCAGTGCGATGACTTGCACGACAAACAATTTTTGGAAAATTAAAAATACTTTTATTTTACAGACCGACTGTGAAGACAAATATTAATTTCAGCATTAAATACTGTATTTAAACCTTGCTGTTAATATTAGAGTGTTAATTAATCTTAGAAGACAATGAACATCAAAGTTCGGGCGAGAATTTCATTAAAATGGTTTATTATTGAAAGTTCAACTTTTAGGGGTGCCCAGGCCCAGGCAAAATTTTACTGTGGCACACAATATATAAGATTACTGACTACAATATTAAAATCTACTACTATCTTTACTTTAGCTGTCATATTAGTCAAGTTTAGTTACATTAAGATTGAATTAAGTCCTAAACATTGACTCCACTGCATTTATACTCAACATTGTCGCCTAAAACAGTCTCAAACGTTCATATCTCCGAAACGATTCACTAATAACCTACAGCATTGCAGAGGGAGATATTCCAAGAAGTACAAATGAAATTTCTGTATCTACAGGACATGCTGCCGGACACACTGACAACGGCACTACTGTTCTTCAGAGGTGGTCGCTCGACGGAACATTTTCCATTTCCGCCGGCGTCAAACACTTTGCCAATATTTATTAAAACTTAAACCAGTGTGAGACGATCTTTGCATCTACGATTACAATATGAAAGTAGATTAGAGTAGGATAGAAAAAGGGACGATATAAGTAAATAGCGAGATGAAGAAACTTTGAAATTCGAACAGCAAGTTTGACAAACAAATTGAGTAATAATTCTTTTTTTTACCCTTGCAAAAAAAATGTGTCGCCAAAGTATCCTTGTAACCAGTTTGATTCAACATAGTTTTGCATATGGAGCTTGATACAAGGCCTAACAGAAATTCGTATAATGTAAACATGATAAGAACAAAATACCTAGTAGCTCATATTGCAAATACATATAATTTCCAATAATAGGTACTTAATATAATTTCACACAGAATTCGTGTTTTTATCATAGACTTAGGAACCACTTCCCTTGGTTTTAGAAGACATAAATTACAAAGTCAGGGTGATTTGGTAGAGTTACTTTTTATGGAGCAAAATAGGAATGACAGTTAAATTGAGCGTTTGTTGTTAACTGCACTTTGCCACAAGCTTCCAAATAATTGCATCTATATTTAGTCGATTCAATACACATAGTTTCTGTTATTCTTAGTTCGCCCACGAAAAAACTGTACGACTGTTAATTTGCCCAAGTCATCACTTTATGTTCCACACGCCAGCAATGTTGCCAAAGCCGTATTTCATTCAATTAGACAATTTAGTTCATAATTTCTGAATTTGCAAATTGTTGAAGCTGTCCAAAATGAAAGTGCATTATCTGATAATTTAATTTTCATTTTGGCAGTTAACTGATTCGATGTTTCGAAGTTTTGACAGTTGAGGAGTATGATACGGTATTTGCACTAAAATACCTGATTTATTTATTAAATTACTTTATCTTTTTTGGGATATTTTCGGAATTCTGAGAATTGTTGTATGAGAAATTTAACACTTTTAGCCAGATGATATTACTTAAATTATTTATTATTTAGATATTTTGTGACTAAAGCTTGTACGAAAGGATTGTTTTAACTGTTCTGAGTCTCTGTGCTAAAATCAGTAATTTAAATTAGAACCTTTTAAAAAATACCAGATTTTTTTCATATATTCCGTTTACAAAAATGCAACCCAACCAGTTTGAGACAAGAAAAAAATATCTATTATTAAATACCTTACGCCGCTGTTGCTTTGTGTCAAAGCCGCAACATCACCGCCGTGATTGTGTTGTACAAATCCTAGTGCACAATGGAGCATAAACATTCAAATATTACATTAAACGTCAAAGGGACATTTCAAGTTTTGCGCGCTCGTAAAACCGGCAAACAGTCGTAACTGGACATACGCCTTTTTACTTCACAACGCGATTTACATTTTGTTGTTTCGTCGATTGTGGTAAAAAATGTTAATAGTTTAGCTGTGTACACTTTACAGTGATGTCGCTATTTGACTGTTTATTCTTCAGTTTGAGCTATTAAGATTTGATGGGCAAAAGTTTAATTTGTAAAGGGGTGTTTAAACTGTATGTCTGTGTATCAAACGCCCGTACTCATAAACGTCAAATGCTTGCTTAGAGATATAATGAGTGATATAATGTATGAAAAACAACGTCAATTAGTTAACTGTCGTTTTAATGGACGACTCTGAGTGCAGCAGTAAGTGTTGCACGACAAACGTTTTTGTAAAGGAGGTGTAGCAGTTTATAAACTGCTTCTCCGTGTATCTAATTATCGAAAGCCAAAACCTGGTTTTTTGTGAATATTTTTTTATAGATTGCCGTTTTAATATTATTTGATTAAAAACATGCTCAAAAAGGAAATGATTTATCAAACTTGCCCACGATTATTTAGACTGCTCTACACGTATTCTGATGGCACAAGTTCAGTCGGTGTCTTTGATTTACCTCATGATCAAGTATCAACTAACATGTTTTATACTTTTAAGACTTAGTTCAATGAACTGTCATCATAAATTGATTTTGATAATTCATAAAAGAGCTCATTTAAGGGCTTGCCTCTTTTGATATTGAAGTTATGACAAATTAACGATCGTATTTCATTAAAATATGTATAGTAAAATGTTTATGAAAGCGATCCAGAATAAGTACGGTCAGCAAGAACTTCAAATGACTCTGGAAGTTAGGCTTAGTAGTAAACTTTGGGAAACAAAAAAAAAACAATTGTGTTCACAAATTGTGCGCTTAAACAAAAAGATTTAACTTTGAAATAAGTTATTGAATAAAATGTGTTAATATTTTTAATTTTTGCCATTAATCAATTTAAATTTAATTACGAAAACATTCCAAAATATAATAATTGCTTTGCATTTTATCTGAAAGAGTGATCGATTCTTAATTTAAAAGGTAAATTCAACTAGTTTTGCCGGCGCCTGCGCCTGCGCCTACGCGACGCCCACACTTTGCAAGCTCTCATCGGGATAAACGTTTGCAACACCTATAGATACAACAAAATGGTCAAATTTAATTACTGTGCCCGATGATTTATCATTTTTATCAGTTAATTCATTAATATTAACAATTTTGGTACCTGCAGTATTATTTTTGCCACCAGAATAGTACTAGTGGTAAGTTCGGCGTTCGACCCTTAGGTGTAATCAGTGGTGACCGAAAATTTAAGAAAAATCTGTGCGTACCTGAAGATTTTTTTGTGTCTTTTTATAGTAGGCATTATTAATATAAATATGTCTCCTCAAGAATCTGGATTTCCAAATAATACAAGTAAAAAATAGCAAATATGGAGAAAATGACAGACCGCCATTTTTTCCGGTCTTATTTAACAAAAACGTATATTTTATTAAAAATTTACACATATAAAATGTAATTATGTAATTGAGTCACACTATTTATAAAACAACTGCAAGCATTTTCATACTTCACTTTGTTTGCCGAGTACTGTCAATTTTTTATTTGGTCTGAGGTAGGTTCTAATCGTAGGTATAAATATTTTAAAAATAAACGTTAAACAAAGATTAATTAGGTGTTGCCTTGCCAAAAATAAGCAACAATGTTGCATGAATATTGATTACGGTTGAGATGTTTATTTTTATTTATGTACCCAATCAAGGAGATTGCGTTAATATTTTGATGACTTTTTTATTCATTGCATATCTTACCTAAGGATTTTTGATGACTATAAAGTTGACAATAATAGTATGACATATATTACCCTTTTTGCAGAGCTAATGACGTAGTTGATAATAAGACATTTTGGAAATGGACTTAGCTACGTTCAGATTAAAGTTGGAGTTGTTAGAGTTTCTATCTGAGAGTACTTGGGGGAAGAAGCTTTAAAATTGTAATTACTGGGTGTTTTAATTGACAGACCATTCGCATGGTGGTTTTGATTAGTATGAGTATCTATACTAATATTATAAAGCTGAAGAGTTTGTTTTGTTTGTTTGTTTGTTTGTTTGTTTAAACGCGCTAATCTCAGAAACTACTGAACCGATTTGAATAATTCTTTCACTGTTAGATAGTCTATTTATCGAGGAAGGCTATAGGCTACATTTTATCCCGAAATTCCCACGGGAACGGGCACAACGCGGGTAAAACCGCGGGGCGCTGCTAGTTGAGTATACAGCTAAAGAAGTACCTTATCAAAAAAGGAAGTAAGTTCGAGTAGGATATTGATTAACTCTGGTATCAGAGTTTTAAGACCATCCAAGGCACATGATCTAACGATAATTATTATTACCTTTACTGTCTTCTACAACACAGATATCGCAATAGGTATCTCCACACAGACTCCAAACCAGAAACATCCAACACAAATACCTATCAAAAGAGCAATTTATAAAAACCCGACAATGGTCAAGGTGACATAAAAACGTTATATCAACATAAACCCACAAACAAGTCTGAATGAATACATGAATGAGCTTATATATTCCCCTCAATAGTTGAACAAAATGTGCATTTTATATTAATAGGCTGTAAAGCGTAGTTAGCTCTCGTATCGGTTGCGCTCGCGCAAGGAGGATTTCCTTTTTAGAGCGAACTCGTCCATCATTGGGTCAGTGTGCGAGCGACAACCGATAGAGCAGCTGCATTTGTTTCCTGCAACATTGTTCATTATTAATTTTCAATCGTGTTCCTTTTTCGTTAGAGTTGGGATTTGAAGAATGGTTACTGGTCTAGTTGAAGAACAAGTCTTAAGATTGTTAAGTACTTAACTATGATGGTATTTTTGTATTGATCTAGAATTGTAGAATATAGGTAGGTGAGTAGTCTAGCCGCGAGGATGTATAATGAATAATGAGCGTCGGAATAATGTGTTTCTCGTTATATAGAGGGAGATAGTCGGCTAGTTTCCTTCGGTTCTGTAGAGCGTTATCTCTGTCATAATAAGCAACTAATATTTGGTTTACACGCAAAACCTTTGAATAATTTCACATTGGTAATTTCTATAGTATTTGATGTAAAAAACCGTATATAGTCGGAAAACTCCGGTCAGATAAAGAAAAGCACTACATATCGCCTCTGAATTTTAGTATACTAAATACCTATATGATTACTCGATCGCCTCGGCGGTCTGGATGAGACGAGAGATCTATGCCCATCAGCAGGACATTAGCTGATTAACATTTGTAATATATGTTTGTATCATATGGTTTAATGAAATAGACAGAGTTGTCAGACCTCTTTCCCACCAGTTATTTCAATCTAACAACAGTAGTAATCGCATTATCTATTCTAAATACCTTAAACACACTTAAAATATAATCAGAATGCACTACAAACTAATCAAAGTACACACGTAACACCCACAATATTCCCAAAACTCCAATTAAGCTAATTAAAGCGAAGTAGGCGAACCAATTAACATAATTTAAGATACACGCTATCGCTGAGATACTATAGCGAAGAACTGACTCCGATTTGGAAACCTGGTCCTACCTTTTTGACCCGATTTCTTTTACAAAAAGAAGCCGAAGAAGTTTAATGACCTGTCTGACGTAACAGCGGATAGACAAATAAAAATAAAACTCTGGTAACCAGTTTGATGCTTTCTTTGTAACGGTAAACGTGTCCGAGGCTCCGAGAACCATGACCCTACGTTCAATTATTTATTTTCCCATTGCCTCGGATATGTTTCGTTAGGATTTGTATGATTGTTTGGATATCGGTTCGGAGACAGCTTGTTGGGTAAGAGCGATTAGGTGTAACGAGCTTGTTTTTGTACGAGTGGGAAAATAATAATGGTGTGTGAACTTTCTTTTACTGATGCAAAGGCAAAGTTTTTTAGAATGGGTACCTTGTGAAATAACATCGGGGTAAACAGTACGAGTAGTAACAACTTTTTAACCAACTTCAAAAAAACGAGGAGGTTTCTCAATTCGACCGCATAGGTATTTATGATTTTTATATTCATTAGTACCAATTCTGTTGGGAGTTATCAAAGCTTTTTTTGGAAGCCTATGCATACAGTCCAACTTATAACTATTGCATTGAGTTAGTTGATGTAGGACTTTTTCATTTTTCATATGACCTAAATTGAGTTCCCCTAAAATGATAATATACTTTATCTACACTAATGTTGTAACATTCTACTTATGTTTCCAATACTTGACTTATAATTACTACTGTTATAGCGCAGACAACTAAAACACTCAATTTAAGCAATTGCACATGATGTTATAATATCCACATCGATATCGTAAAATCTCATTATAACATCGCGCCCTGCGCGGCGCGCGCCCTGCGGCCCTGCGCGCGCACCTGCGCTCTCATTGGTTAGATTTTAATGGCGGCAAGTTCACTGTGACAATACACGTACGCGTGAATTAAATGTTTCGCAAGGTGTTTTGTTTTTAAAATTTTGTTTGATTAATTGCATTAGTGAAGATAAAGTAGTGTATGCAACTGCATATAACACGGGTATTAAAACACTCGTTACTATTATGAAACTCGCTGCGCTCGTTTCATAAACTCACACTCGTGTTTTAATACCCTTCTTTATATGACAGTTGCATAAACTACTATTATTTTGTCTGTAAATTGTCTATCTTAACTAAATTATTAAAATATGTTTCAATCGATATTAAAGGCAATTTTGATGTATGTTACAAAGCGTAAGACATATATAGTGCGGGCCAGTATGACACCTTACATATGTACAAATACAAGGAATACATCATCACGCGACCCGCACCCGGCCCGCAATCGCACTCGGCCCGCACCCGCACTCGGCCCGCACCCGCACTATGTGTGTCTTGCCCTTAAATGAAACAATATTTCTTATATGCCCTAATAACTTACAAATGAAACATAATAACTATTTGTGAAACAGCTGACGTCCGAATCAATCCAACAATTATTTAGGACCGCAAATAAATGCTCAAACCCATTGACATATGCCTAAATGGCGTGGCGTTTGGCCAAAATACAGAAATAAATGTGACAAACAGGCAACACTATTAGGAATAGAGCGAAATAAGTCTACCAAATGCCTATTTTATGATTAACTAGCAGCGCCCCGCGGGTCTACTCGCGTTGTGCCAGTTCCCGTGGGAAGATTTTATCTAAAATAAAAGTAGCCTACGTAAGATTCCAATTAATAGTAAAAAATACCTTTGGTACTAATATTTGAAGGTATTCCCTTCATGTTTCATAGTCGGGGGACGCTCTGTGTAGTTGTAAATATAAGGTTTTATTGTATTGTATACTCGTATTTTTGGTTAAAATTTGCTGTATGATTAAGTCACAATAAATGTTTTTTTCTCAACTTTATTTACGAGGCTTTTTGATTCGCGAGTTTTATAAGAATCGAACATAACACCAATTTTCGTCTAGCAACAATGGCATCAGGATATTTACACAATAGAGTTTATATAAGAATAAGGCTTCCTTTAGACCTCCTTTGATGTCAAAAGCGTTATTGTTATAAGCCTATTCATTTCTAACAAATTAATTGAAAGTTTCCAAGGTGTTTGCCTATTATAATCACCGGTCACCTGTAACAAAATTTTACGTGTTAAATTTAAGGCCTATTTGTATTAATACGTGTTTGAACTTTATATAACTAATACACGTCTCATTAGGTAAGAAGGTAACAATCAATATCACTCACTGTCAGTACAGTGTTCAGTACACTGTCAGTACAGTGTGAATTGATCAGTATCAATTCATATGGTGAAAAGTTCGAGTAGGTTTGTAGCCAACCCTATAATCGGAGTTTTTAGGCCTCCGACATGGTCTGATGGTTGAAACAACCGGGACCGACAAATTAACGTGCACATTCTGCATTCTTATTCTGAAATATTGAGACTAAATTTTGTTGTATTAAAACCTACTTCTCAAAGGATGCTGTTGCTAGATAAAGTAAGATACTATTTAAAATTTATAGAATAGACGTCTCATAAACTCATAGACTAACCGGCTTAGTCATAAACGCTCTTTAATTAAAACACTGTTATAAAGTGTTTTGTCTCTTTTGGTCTTTTGGAAAATAGCGTATGTCGGAAAGAGACAAACCATTTGATAGTTAAAATGCTGTTTATGAATAAGGCCCTATGAGTCTCAAAAACTTATTCCAGACTAAGTCTGTATGACGTCATTGACTTCACTAAAGGCCGGTTGCGGGCCGAGTGCGGGTGTCGCACTCAAGCGACTCGCACCCGGCCCGCACCCGCACTATGTATGTCTTGCGTTTTAGTAGTGTGCGTTCTGCCTACTAGCTATTGCAATTTTAAAAACAAACTCGTTGTTTTGAGATTTTTAAGAAAAGAGCAATATTTCAGTTTAATTATTCATAACGTTAATATAATTTATAGTGGCAGAATCCAAAACAGACCCATTAAAACTTTACCGACTTTAACCAAAACAAAGACGAGTTATAATGAGTTTTGCACTGGTAGATAAATTATTTAGCTCTTCAAACTTTTACAAGTGTTTAAGGGCATTTTTAGGATTTATTTGATTTAAGATTGCCGAGACCCGTTCAGTGAGATTGTCATTAGGGACAAATTGTTTGGGCTTTGAAAAGAAAATCAGATCATTGTGGAGTAATATTGAAGTGTTGCCATTCGGTGCTGGAGTTTTTACCTTTTCTGTTAGTAGTCAAATATTATTTTATAGGTACACTTATATTATGAGTACGTATCATCTTATTCTTCTTCTTCATCGAGTGGATGGTCAAACTGACCAATCCTGGTGTCAGAGTTATTGAGCCGCCAAAGGCATCTGACATGGCTCATGTAACTACTACAATCCGTAGAAAGTAACCGGGACCGACGGCTTAACGTGCCCTCCGAAGCACGGTAATCTTATTAAGGTAGCTTTTACACCAATTTTGATATAGCAAAGCATAGCTCTGGTGGAATGGTACCATTTATATATAATCTATACTAATATTATAAAGCTGAAGAGTTTGTTTTGTTTGTTCGTTTGTTTGTTTGTTTGTTTGTTTGTTTGTTTGTTTGTTTAAACGCGCTAATCTCAGAAACTACTGAACCGATTTGAAAAATTCTTTTTGTAATGGATAGCCACATTCAACGGGAAGGTTATAGGCTACTTTTCATTCCGAAATTCCCACGGGAACGGGAACAACGCGGGTAATACCGCGGGGCGCTGCTAGTTAGTGCTATAATTGAAAATGAAAGAAATTTTGTTTCCAGCTTTTTACCGGTTAGTAATTTCTGAATATTTTCCAGTGAAATATTTGAAAGTAATTTAAACGCAAGAAACACGTCGTGCGGGTGCGGCCCGGTTGCGGGTCGCGTGACGTTGTATTTCTTGTATATATTTACACGCCATTTTCTGAAATTCTGCCTATTTCTCGTTTAAATATATTAATTTTCCTGATACTCTTCATTGTGTTATTGTTCGTCAAATATAACACTTAACAATACCTTCTACATTTTCCAATATATTTCAATAAACTCAGAAATTTGTTCAAACACTGTTAATTCCGATATTATTCGAATATTATTGACAGAATGTTCTTAGAATTTGTTTCAATCGAATTATGTTACTTTTTATTAGTCTCCCACTGTGCGGGTAGGTACCGCTTCTTGCTACTAAATAATTGTATTCATCGAACACGATCGTTCTTATTTACCTACACCTTAATGTTAAATTGATTCTTGGAAATTTGCCAATGGCAATGGAGGTTGGAAAAGATATGACTTGATGAAACTCAAGTAAGGCTTATGTAAAGTTCGTACAAGCAGTTTTCTGCCAAGCACTAAATTACTAAGAAACTTTGAGTTTATATGTACTAACGTTAGTACATCTAACTCAATGCCAACAAAGAACTTTCTATTCATAATTAGCCCCAAAGCATCTGCTATACATGTCGTAGTAGTATGAGCCTGTAATGTCCCACAGCTGGACAAACCTTTCAACTCACCAATGATATCAGTACAATGAGGTGCATTAGGCACAATCACCACGCTTGACATATAAATACATGAACCTACTAAATTAAAATCAGTTCATTAACTAAAGAACTATGTTGCCACAGCCAGACACATATACATCAAACTTATAACACCACTCTTTTTCTGTCGGACGTTAA
Organism: Cyclophora punctaria; assembly: GCA_951394245.1. Lineage (NCBI taxonomy): Eukaryota > Metazoa > Arthropoda > Insecta > Lepidoptera > Geometridae > Cyclophora > Cyclophora punctaria. The sequence continues at coordinate 8,038,723 of OX596172.1, forward strand.
AAAGACGTCCTGAATCTACCACATCAATCATATCATATTAATAGATTCCTTTCCAAGAACTTCTTTGATATTTGTTAAGCTAAACATATGTTTTATGTTTTAGTCTGTTGAGGTTCGGAGTTATTCGCAAACATAAACTCATAACTAAAAGTAAAACGCATTGAAAGTGCAAGCGTCGTACGAAAATCATTCCTTGCAGTTGTGACCGCGGTATCGTAAATAATCGGCGTAAAGGCAGTAAAGTGAAACAATGAACTAGGCGAAATGGAATTTTATTTGCCTGTAAATAAAAGCTATTTATGTCTAGCAGTTTGTTGTAGATATGTCATTACGACACTAATGTGAAGGTCACTATTTATAGAAGGGAGCCAAACCTGATATAATGAGAGAAACAATCTCGGCCTACTGCAAATTGTTAGTTCCAGTAACAGGAGTAACTAGGGTTATCTAAAATAGTGTTGCAAATAAGCTGAAGAGATATTTCGATCCATAATTTCGAATCATAGGAAAGTAGTCAATACGAGTGCTAAAATAAATAGCTAAGCTACATACTTTTATATCTCATCTAAAACAAATTAAATGATGTCTTTTTACTTCTTAAAAACGACGATTATCTAGCTGCTATGGTGAGTGTTTTTAAGTGCGTTTGCAAGCTGCGAGCTGATGAGTTCATAGTAAGCAAACGTCAAACGTATCAAAAGAACTTTGTCTTTCCCCAAAGAATCACATCCACTCAATCAAACACGTCTATCCCGATCAAACCATCGCAAAAACGTCATCCATACATCAAAGCGTCCAATTCCACAGCTTCCTAACTGCTAACTAGAAAACGAGATTAAAAACGTCTGAACGAAAATTGGATAAGCATTCTGACCCCGACCGTAGTCGCCATGAGGTCATAGATGCATTTCGAACAATCATTCGTTTGTCTCGCCACAAAATACATACACCCAGAAGGTCAACTACGATATTCAAGAACAGACACACACATATAAACGTGCTTACACGGTTGTCGTCAAGAAACTTGCAGCTTGACGACGCACACATATAAAGATGGTTGCTTGCACGCTTTAGCAGATAAGTAACGTACAGCTCGACCATTACTTGTATGGGTGGCCTATAGTGATATTTTGTCAGTCGAGGTTGAATCAATTATTATTAGATCATGTCGGAGGCCTTTAGACGGTCTTTTAAACATCAACACCAGAATTGGTTACTAATATACATATATACTCATATAATCTTCATTAGCTTAGTTTGATATCTTTCGAAAACTCGCGTAGCGCTCGTCTATGTGTGCGTGTTTTGTCGTTGGTCTTCTGTGTTTATTTAGTTTATGGTCTCGGTCTGGGTGCACCATAACGGCGCAGGCGCAAATTGGTCCGGTAGACGAACGCGGGCGCGAAAGGATATCGCAATTTGAGCGTCTCCCGCCTCTGACGTCACGGTACAGGAGTACAAGTAGTGTTGTATGGAGTTGCTTGTTCAATTGAGCACTTTTCGTGGTATGTTTGACACGTTAAAAAAAATATCTCGACTCGAGAAGTAAAACACGTCTCAGACAGACATTATTACTACTTAATTTCTATTTCATTTTTATAGACATGTCGTTTGAGCTTTTTTAAGCCTAATTCTCCTTACTTGTGAGTAGAACTTGACGCAAGCGTATTCTTCAATTAAAAAATGATACTGGCTTGTTCTACATAGCCTGGCGTCTTCAGGACCAAGAGAAGCATTCAACGATATTTCGCCAACTTTCAATCGCTTTAATAGGCAACAGACTTTGACAAAAACAACGTGGTTTAAGGGAATTAAGGGTAATTTCATACCGGCGACAATAGGCCTAGTTACGTTTCTTCGAATATGGTATCTGCATAATCGATTCTGTTTGTATCTCAAGGCAAACGTGATAATGGGGTTGATTTATTCATGCTTACTCTACTCAATAATAAGATTATTCAATGATCTACTTTTTCATCATCATCTTAAGAAATCAGATGCGGTTATAACACAGACCATATTGAACACCTTTCATATCATATCATGTCATAATTATTGCGATATTAAAATGGTCAAAGTGACGAAAATTTGTTATGACGTTTAAACCAATTCCAAAAAAGGAGGTTTTTCATTTATCAGAATTTTTATTTTGTGTTTAATTTTCACGGTACTGATATCTTCGGTGAGATGAGAGGCCTTTGCCCAGCAGGCTAACACTTTTCGTTTCTACTTTTTTATGGGAGAAGCCTTGGCCCAACATCACTACTACGAGTATAAAACAAAGTCGCTTTCCGCTGTCTGTCTGTTTGTCTGTCTGTCTGTCTGTATGATTTGATCTTTAAAACTACGCAACGGATTTTCATGCAGTTTTTATATAGATAGAGTGATTCAAGATCAAGAGGAAGGTTTATAAGTACTTATAAAAAATCCCGAAATTCGCACGGGAATGGGCACAACGCGGGTAAAACCGCGGGGCAATGTTAGTTGAAAATAAACGGAATAACAGTCAAAGCAATAAATACGTGAGTAATGTTATCAAACTGATGAGAATAACAACTAAGTATTTTATCATGCCATAATTCTTCTTGGTAAATCGCTAACATAGCTGATTATAAACGTATTTTAGTTTCATTAATTCGCTAAACTTTCCAGACGATTAAATTATAATCCACCTACATCAATTGAGATTTCATTGAAACATCAAAAGAATTTTAATCTAAGCAAAATTATTTCAATGAAACATGGTAATACTATACAAATTGATAATCAAACGATCGTATCATTTGGATCATCGTCGGGTTATTAAACTTTCAATTGATAGGATTTCTATGGTTCAGATTGATGATAAATTAATTTTAGGATTATGTGTTTTAGTGTTTACGGAAATAATTATACTTATTAGATTAAGATGTGCCCATTCATGGATTAAGGCCTGAAACTACGGGCGCCCGGACGGGCAGCCGTCGCGGGTCCACGCGCGTGTGCACACGTCCGCGCACGGAGGCGGACTCCGTTGCGCGGATGGACGCCCGCGCGGGCGTCAGCGCGTATCTCTTTTGTATGAAACCGCACGGGCGCCCCTTAACGCCGTTTCAGGCCTTAGGCCCTTAGGTACATGTGTTATTTGAATATACTCTAATTTAATAAAAAGAAAGAGACAAATTAATATTAATCTATGATACCTATTGATTTGAATTGTTGAAAACCGAGAGGATAGTTTTTTTATCAATTTGTACTACTGACTGACTTTTTTAGTGGACAGAAAATATTTAATATGATATTGTAGCTAGCTATATGTAATTTTTTTCAGTGAACGATTTGATTATAGTATAGGCTTAACGAGATTTTTTGTTTCAAAATTGAATATTGCAGTGTTTTAGTCGATGTTAGTTTACAAAAGAGAAGTTGAAATAAAATGACTGAATTAACATACATATAAAAGTGTGTATTTACTTACTTAAATGTGTGTATGTGTGTGTGTTATCACGTAATAGTCAAAACATAATCTATACCACTTACAAAATTACCCAAAAAAGCCTAGCCTACAATTAAAATCGTATCAGCAACTAGTATTTACTTTATAGTAATGCGCGTAACAAGTCCAGATTCGACTCACAGGTCGAAGCGTGACTGAAAACTATCAATTTAAACGACTTTTACAACCATTCTGAAATTAAGTAGCCAAGGGCGGTCATTGAACCCACTGGCCCCTAGTTTTTGAGCCATGAATTATTTAGTGTAAACGGTAGGTAGGTATTAGTACACGTAGTATTCAATTGATAGCCGCGGCGCGGTATCGATTAGGCCGTAGGTAATTGTAGTAGGTACCTACGAAAATAAAATAATGAGTGTCTTGCGTTTATAGTTGTATATTTTTGTAGTTTTCCGAGAATTTTATATTGTTTCTAGTATTTGCCTCGGTGATCTAGTGGTATGTGCCCTCGGTGGTCTAGTGGTATGTGCGCTCGCCTGCCAAGACTAAGGTCCCGGGTTCAATTCCCGGGTCGAGCGAAAACATGTTTCCTTTTCAAACATGGCTCGAGTTTGAGATCACCAACCCGCATTTGGCAAGCGTGGTGATTATGCCTAATCCTCCTCACTGTACTGATAACTTCAGTGAGATGAGAGGCCTTTGCCCAGCAGTGGGACATTACTGGCTAATATTAATACTCTAGCATTTGAATTAACTATTTAAGGTGGTTATTAATCAGATATCTTCAATGAGATAGTCTGTCTATTTTCAAAAGAGCCTCTTTGGGGCTAGAACTGAATAAAAAATGTTTGTAGTTTTCAAAGAATTTCATAGTTATTGTTTTAATATAGTAATTGGAGTATTATTTTAGGTTATACATAAATAAATAGAATACCTTTAGAGAGCTCAAAGTCAAAGTCAAAGTCAAATATTTTTATTCAGTTTTGGCCCCATAGAGGCTCTTTTGAACGTACCAACTTTTGAACGGCTAAGGGATATACCTATCCAGCTCTGAGACATATAAATGAAATCACGTATACTCGTACACAGTGAACGTACAAAGCTTAGTCCAGCTGTGGGACATTCTAGTAGGGAAATATAGATTTGGAGCAGATAAACTTCGCACGTCGTTAACATTCTTTTAAAGTATAAAACACGGAGAAAGTTTATTATATCTCATGTAAATTTTGGCCACAATAAGGAAATTAACTCTTGTTTTTTTGGAACGATATTTACTAAGATATACGTACAAGATAAACTTTTGATGCGTAAGATAATAAGGGTGCTTTCAAATTATGCGTTTCGTGTCGGACCGCTGCGGTGCCGAAGCGGTGCGTTTGTCGTGTTGTGAACGTACGATCGTGTGTTTTCATACAAAACGAGCCGTGCGGCAACAGTGCGGCGTCGGTACCGCGAAATAATTTTAGTACGCACTGTTGCCGCACGGCTCGTTTTGTATGAAAATACACGATCGTACGTTCACAACACGACAAACGCACCGCTTCGGCACCGCAGCGGTCCGACACGAAACGCATAATTTGAAAGCACCCTAAGATAGAGGATAAGGTAAGGAGGCTCAGCTTGTTTTGAGTATCGTAGACATCACAACATACCGAAGTACTTACATTCTTAATAATCTCTAACGCAAAGATTTGGTCTGCCTCGATATAATTTTAACTGGAACCGTATTGACAAGAAGAAGAATAATCTCTATAGTTACTGAGTGAGTCTAGAAACTAAGCTGTAAGCTAGTGAGCTATGAACGTACGCTATACGTGTAAATTTCCAGACGATGTAATAAGAAGACACAGCCTGTAAACTTACTCAATATGTAAGGACGCTTTATATATGGTACTCTGTGATCTTCAGGCATTCTTCGCTAAAGTAAAGTAAGTTTGTGCAAGTTTTTAGGACATATCAAGGCCCCGGACATGATCTAATGATTTAAACAATCGACAAATAATTTTACGTGCCCTCTTAAGCACGGTAGCGCTCAGATAGAAATGCCACTGTCGGCCACCCATCCAAGTAAGGGACAACTTCACTTTGTTTAACAATAGCAATGAGTTATCATCGCTTATCTAAACATCGCCGCGACCGCTACACTCTAAGTAATCTAACTCTACGCTTACTCCTTCATCAAAACCGCAATTCCTCATAGATCTCGGTATAACTCTGATAATATGTTTGTTACTTATTAGATTTCTAACACGGCACGACATTGAAGTATTACCTCACCAATACATACGTGGATGACCCCTTTATCGGTCATCGTGGACGTAACATGCATTTATTATTTAAATTCGTATCGTCGGTGACAAACCAGTGAGTGGACGTGACTTCGACGCTTTCTGTGACAAACGTTACATTTTGACAGCTTTTTAGAGAATTTATAAGATAGAAGCAGTGCCCCCGGGTTTACCCCAAGTGTGGCAGGAAGTTTTGAGGATAAACTGTAATAAATGAGAATGGAAAATAGCCTTTAAACCAAGAAAATAACGGGATGGAAAGAAGTCTTCAAACCTTCTATAGAATGTCGTTTTCGTATCGCATACAAAAAGGTTTTTTAATTTCTACTGGTAGCTCAAAACAATTTCCACGGGAACGTCCAGAGTGGGTAAAACCGCGAGAAGCTGCTAGCGTTCCAAAATACCCATCCCTCTCCCAATAATTTTAGATTAAGTCTCTAATTTCTGCTCATTAAAATGCATACCAGAATGAACTTGTTAAACTCTATTGATAAAATAGTAATTAAATTACAATGAAGTTTGACACCTGTTAAAGTAAGTGGGCCACGTAATGTTTAATTAAAATCCAATATGCTACAGTTCAATGTTTTTGAACTCAATTATATTGTCAAAGTGAATAATATTGTGTGCCTACACAACAATTATTGCACAATTATGAATATTAATTTTGCAGGGAATCAAGTAACTGGGAATTTTGTTGTTAAATTGATAGATAAACATTAATCGTATGCGAAAGATAATGCTTAGACGTTTTCAAAATACAGCTTACGGGGTAACTGCCTTCTAGATATATTTATTATGTACGATCCGATCTTGTTCCTAATTAAAAATTTGATAAAATTAATTTAATTTAGAGTAATTTAAATAAAATAAATTCGCTCGTACGGGACCTCCTAAAACAATCTTTGTCACACAAATTTTGTTTGATCGATCGTACCCTAGCGTTGTCCTTAAATTTCAGTTGCCACTTAGTTGTTCCAATTTCGATTTGGATTTTGATCTATGGTACAAAGTCTAAAAACTATGTTAGGCGTTCTAAAAACTCCAGGGTTAGCCAGTTTAGCCACTAACCTACTTGAAATTAATGAATGAATGGTAAAAAGTAGTAGATACATGAGCTTACTATCACTGCCAACTACCAAAGAATATAGAATATATCATTTTGAATACATCGTTTTACATTTCGCTTGTATTTTACATTTTTATCTGTCGTTTCGGCCCCTTTACAGGAACCGTGGTCACAGAAGACTGAGGTGTCATGCGTGTATACAAGAAAGAAGTGTATCCGTAAATGTAGTTTCAAAGAAACTAGTACAAAACATATCGTTAGACTATGTACATATTCTTTTGTTTAATAAATACTCCGATCTCCGATTTCATTTGACTATACTCTTCTCCACAAATAAAGTCACAAGTATTGTCAAAAACAACAAATACAATGTAATGTGCCATTGCTTACTATCTGAATATGACAACGCTGTGTAATAAACTATGTCGTAAAAGTACACCCTGTGGATAAATTTCCAGAGAGACTGAATCAAACAACTAAGAGAAAATATTACAAAGAACTTTGTTATATCCTTTGTGGCTTTCAGGTGGAACGAAAAATTAAATGAAAGGAGAAACTATCCAGTTATTTTGTAATGTAAATTTAATCTGATAGTTTTATCGTATTTTATCTGATAGTAGTCGTTACATGAGCCATCTCAGAGGCATTTGGCGGCTCAATAACTCTGACACCAGGATTGGTCAGGTTGACTATCCACTCGATGAGGAAGAAGAAGATTGTATTATGTTTCTGTATTATAATTTTTCATTATGCTGTTGGATTGCAAATCTCAGGAAGGATTCAATTTACATTTAATAAAATCTCATTAAGTTACTTTTGATTAATATGATTATTATTAATATGAGTAACATAACATTGTAAAAGTCCTCCGCTGTTTATTCAAAAGCTGGGACAAATAAACACACGATCAACAATTGAAAATTACAATAAGGTATAAACGACAATGACACGAAACACATACCAAAAAATGCATGAAAAAAAATGTGACAAAATAATCCTATTAAAACTAAATTGGTTCCGCAGAATATTGTAATATAATATGAGATCAAGAAACGGATCTCCGTTACAATTTGGTAACTAAAATAGAATAAAATAGCTTTGTTCAACGTGACTGGAATAACAATGTGGATTATATTTTGGTAGATAATATTTGACTTCTTATTTCTCTCAATACAAGGGGTGTTGTGTTACGTCTATTATTGGGTGAATGTTCCGTTTGAAGCTTTTGTGTTATGTTATAATAATAGGTCTTTACGTTTTGTTAGCGAATTGATTTACAAGCATAAGGTTAGGTTTAGGTCTATTGACTATGCCTTCATACTAGAGTGACGGTATTGTCAGTCTTCACAGTTCACTAAACGTTATTGAGAGAGACTTTTATCTTTTCGAAAGTTATAAGCCCTTCTGTTATACTTATAACAAACAATAAATTATCTAATAAAGAACTCGGTAAAAAGAAGTTAAGTCAAGTATTGAACATATTGACGAAAATCATATTTAACTGTAGTTAGATTTCACTATTGCTTATTCATCGTATTAACGGCATAACATAGTGCGGTTGCGGGCCGGTTGCGGTTGTATTCCTTGTATTTGTATGTAAGGTGTCAGGGGCCGTTGCAAGCGTGCTGTAGCTGGAGCCCATCCTTATCTATGTGTGTCTTGTGCTTAACTCAACCAGATCAGTATTTGTTTGTATGTTACCAACACTTTCATTTGTTTTTTTCCCCAGAAACCCCAAAAACCTTATGGAACCCCAAAAACCCACACATCGCAGCCATGACCGATGGGGTAACGTGGACTTATGATTAATGGCACATCAATATTCGCGACACTTGTGTCAGATTAACAGCTCAGCTTGTATGCGTAGGTACGTGATATACCTTGCAAGTGGTTTGTAGTTATTCTTCAAGAAATCAACCTTAACTTTTAAGACTTAAGGTGCAAATTACAATTGATTTTAGATGTGGTCACGACATCTTTGTATCATCATTGATTGTAGTGAACTGTAGAGCTTTGATCCGGATAAAGCTTTCTTCGTGATGAGCCATTTTTAATTTGTCACATTTTATAGAAGTCTGAGGGTTCTGTTTTAACTTTATATGTTTTTTAGAGTTCCGTACGCAAAGGGTAAAAATGGGACCCTATTACTGAGACTTCGCTGTCCGTCCGTCCGTCTGTCCGTCTGTCCCAGGCTGTACCTCATGAACGGTGATAGGTAGACAGTTGAAATTTTCACAGATGATGTATGTATTTTCTATTGCCGCTATAACAATAAATACTAAAATAAAATAAAACATATGGGCATTCATTGAGGGGGCTCCCATACAATTAAAGTGATTTATTGCCGATTTTTAAAGAACGGAAACCTCCGTGCGCGTGTTCGACTCGCATTTGGCCGGTTTTTATTTATGTATTGTTTTCAGTTTCTGTTTGCTCACTGAAAGGTTTAACTCAATATTTTAATGTTCACCTAGACATACATACATGCCAATGCCTGAAACTGATTCAATGTTAACATTGCTGAATTTAAAAAGATAGGCACCGCATTATTTCCTCACATTGCAATTTAAACCAGGTAAAAAAATATATATACATCAAAAATGTTTGCACGGTTTCCCCACATTCATTTACACAGCAGTGTATAAATTATTCTGTTCATTTATTTGTAACACATAGGACTTGTCAATACAATGCATTCAAATAAAACAATAATATAATAATACATTTCATTAACAAAAGGCTATATTCAACGGACGTAGAACAAAGCCCGTGTCAAGGAGACTTGCTCAACATGCATAGTTACATCGGATGCAAGTGTAAAATATGCAGCGAGTGACCATTAAACGGTTGCAAATCCAAGAACCGAAGGAAACCTCAAGCTTTGTGCATCATACTAATATTATGATCACAAATCGGTATCTATTCTATCTATGTTACGTACGAAGAAAGAAAGGTATTGGAATAGCACATAAATTTTATTAGATACTAGCAGCGCCCCGCGGTTTTACCCGCGTTGTGTCCATTCCTGTGGGAATTTCGGGATGAAAAATAGCCTATGTTACTCGTGGATAATGTAGCTTTCGAATGCTGAAATAATTTTTAAAAACGGTCCAGTAGTTTTTGAGCCTATTCATTACAACCAAACAAACAAAGTTTTCCTCTTTATAATATTAGTATAGAAGTACGCTTTTTTGACGCCACTTTTGAATAAAGAATGTTGAGCATATACTAATGCAAGACTTTACAAACTAGGCGATACTTTTCCCTGATAATTTGTATAATTATGTGCAATTTTCGCCAGGCTCTTTTGAAACGTTAACTGCAATCTTATAAAATGATTATGGTATATTAATACTTTACTCTCATGACAGATACATTAATAATATCATGGAAGGTAAAGTTGAAGGAAAGCGAGGTAGGGGAAGGCCTAGAATCAATTACATGAGTCAGATTAAAGAAAAAGTGTCTGTCATGTCGTATAGAGATGTGAAGGAACTTGCACTGAATAGGAATAGATGGAGAAGTCTGCATCGGACTCACCGACAAGAGCCTTGCTCTTAAATTTATGATGATGAATACTTAGAACCTAGTATGCTCTTTACCTACATTATTGTGTTCTGTTGTCATAATAATGCGTTAGCTTCTGTATTCCCTTGCACTATATATTGCAATGTCCTCTATCAATATTGTATCTACTCGTCACTGCAATATTGGCGCCTTCTGAATGTTTTTCGCCAGAGCTTTGAAGGCAATACAAACACATAACCTGAGCATACTTATGTGTTTACACCTACGTAAGTTCAGACATAACTTATGTCTGAGCTGACGTGCCTATAATTAGATTTAACAAAATGTTCATTATCTTAGCTAATATAATAACTATAATAAAATGAGTTTTTGTTTGTTTGAACGCGCTAATCTAAGAAACTGCCAATCTGATTTCAATAATTATTTTTGTAATGGATAGTCTCATTCAAGGGAATTGTTATTGGCTCGTGTCGGGTAATACCCACTAAACCCCATCCGTGTTCCTTAGTTATGGCCTAGGTTGAAGTCGCGGGGCTACCTTTCGGCATACCAAGCGGACAAATTGGTATGCCGAAAGGTAGCCCCGCGACTTCAGCCTAGGCCATAACTAAGGAACACGGATGGGGTTTAGTGGGTATTACCCGACACGAATTTCTGTGCCGGGGTTGAGTCCCACATACCCCGGTTGTTTCCCCAAACAACCGGGGATGCGTAAATGCATTCCCCATCCATAAAAAAAAAAAGGATAGCCAGATTCAACAGCATATTTTTCATCACGAAATTCCCATATTAACTAGTGTTGGATAAAACTAAGAGTGGAATGGTATACCTATATGAATTTAAACTAGTTTCTAGAATATAGGCATACCTTAAAAACAAATTCTTATCTCACAGAACTGGAAATAGAAAACCCAAATCAACGAATAATACAAAACATTTTGTAAACAAATTGGTTTCATTAATTTGCACAAGGAACCCAGTTTTTTGTATAATGGTCGCCATTTCGTTTATCGTTCAATTTTAATCAAATAAAAAGACTAGATATTTACAATATTGGAATTATTTGATGTGATACCTACATCAATTTGCAAATATGAAATTTATTTTTGCAATTTGCGTGTGACACACCATTGCAGACGATACTAATGAGACAAAAAAAGAATTAACCTGTAATGCCCACAGCTGGGCAAAGGCTTCTCATCTCACTGAAGATAGATAGGTATCTTTTTTAATTTAGTTTGTTTGTGTGTTCGGACTTATATTACCAGTCCGATTCTACGTGGCTGGCAATGGATGGCTACATTCAACGGGAAGGTTATAGGCCATTTTTTCATCCCAAAATTCCAACGGGAACAACGAAGGTAAAACCGCGGGCGCTTCTAGTTTTTAAATTTCTTCCGATAATTTAAAGATCATAAAACGTTGCAGCTTACATAAATTACGTTAAGTACAAATAATCTTTAGTTTAGTATGGTGTACAAAGTTACACGATATTATATATAAATGCGAAAGTTTGTGAGGATGGATGTATGGATGTATGTTTGTTACTCTTTCACGCAGAAACTACTAAACGGATTTGGATAATATAGGTTATTTTATTTTATTTTATTTTATTACAGCACAAAACACATTACAACCACATAAAAATCTTCAGTGGTCAACCCTGGTGTCAGAGCTAGGCCGCCTAAAAGCCTCCGACATGGTTCGACTGCTTCACGTGCTCTCCGAAGCACGGAAGCGCTCAAATAGAAATGCTAACCTCCTTCCTAGTTAACACAAGCGCTGAACTAAATAAAATGTCTAATGATTCAATTTTCTTTTTACGTAACCTCGCTGTCCCAGTGCTGGGCAAAAGTCTCCTCCAATTCCTTCCATGTAAATGATTCAATAATTGCTTTCCCAAAACCACTTATACAAAAAGATATTCATACTTGTAAAGTGAGTGCGATAATATTAGTTTAATTTCGACTAAAACTTGACGGGCTAAGCCTATTTGTCGGTCTAAATCTGACAGGTCCGAGTGTTTAGAAATATTGCCCCATGACGCGGACAAATGAGCAACTCAACGCAAAAACGGTTAACTAACAACCTCCTAATTTGATCTGTTTTTTGTCTGTTTACGTGGCATTTGATCACCGCTTTGCATTCGATTCTTCTAGAATATAAACTTTTGCCACAGTCGCTCGCCATTTAGAGCTCAAATATTTTAGACTGCATCTATTTATTCCTGTTTTAAATCGAATAATATTCTTGGTTTTGCTAACTCTAATATCCATAAACCGTTTCGGGGGTCGCGGGTTCGATTACCGCCCGGCGTCAACAATAATTTCAGTCATAATTATCGCTACGACGAACGTCGGGATGTGCACGAATATTGAAATACGAGTAGTAATATTTAGATTCCACAATACAAGATTAAAGCTTGGTTGGGCTTACACACTAGTAAACGTTAACACAAAATATCAGTCTCAACGGAGTAAGAAAATGAAAAATCGTATCCTTCTACTGGCAGCCCGATAAACTGTCAAAGGACTGTCATTTAAGTTAAAATGCTTTGTATTTAAAAGTTTTTTAACAGCGTACTTATACGCAAACTTTTTAACGAACGTATGTTACGATAACCAACCGTCTAAAAACAATCTACCTTAAGTGCTTATTCACCGTTTCTATCTGGAACCACGGTCAACTGAACAAGGTTTTAGTGATTCAATTTTGAAGTCTTGATATCAATTTAGCTTGTAGGATTAAGTGGATCGAGTACAGTGTAACGATGATATAGTTCAGTGTGTGATATAGAAAAAAAACCTTGGTGTCCATTATAGTTTCCTTCAAGTCGGCAAAGAAAAATACGAAGAAATATACGCAGTGTCCCGAATAAACATGCCATTAGACCTAAATCAACTACCGCGCCTCCCGTTCAATCAGACACATCAACAGACACAATTTATTCGGTTGTCAATGTCAACAAAATTACCGTACAAGTGTCATTGAGTGGACAAATATCGATAGAGGACGTACAACACTACACTCCGGTTAATGTAGCTTAAAGTATTACATTTTAACGATTTTATGAAGTACTAGCCACGCCCTGCGGTGCTAGCCTCGTTGTACCCGTTCCCGCGGGAATTTCGGGATAAAATGTATCCCATATGTTATTCTGATGTATATCCTATATTGCTGTAAAGTTTCATCCAAATCCGTTCAGAAGTTTTAACGTGAAAGAGCAACAAACATACATCCATACATACATCCATCCTCACAAACATTCGCATTTATTTAATATTTATAGTAGGACTAACCGCTCCCCGCGGTGTTACCCGCCTTGTATCTGTGGAATTTCGGGATAAAATGTATTCCATGCAAAGTCACGTGCAGCTCGGCCATTATTGGATGGGTGGTCGATAGTGGCATTTCTATCTGAGCGCGACCGTACGTCGGAGGACACGTTAAGCAGTTCGGTCCCGATTGTTTCAATCGTTAGATCATGTCGGAGGCCTTTGGGCGGTCTAAGAACTCCGACACCAAGGATGGCCACTACTCGAACTTACTTACATTTTTAACATCAGAATAATACATTTCTACTTTTCACCCCGAAATTATCCCGAGAACAGGTACAACGCGGGCAAAACCGCGGGGTACTCCATACATTCATCAAGGCACCTCGTGTAATGATTGTAGTAACTACGGTGTTCGACTGTACGTTTCGGGGGTCATTGAGCGGCGCTGGTGACGTCATCAGTGACCTTGCTGCGTACGAACGCCCTCAGCCTGTCCGTTGCAGCCGTGAAAAATTATTGGTGTTTTATGAGTAAATAAAGTAGTACGTTGTTTCAGACTGTTAGTACGGTATTGGTCGGGTTTAGTTTTTTTCCGACTTTCAAAAAAGGAGGTTCTTAATTCGATGTTTTTAGATTTTATTTTGTTTTGATACCTACGGTATTGAAGAAGTTGGAGATGAAATAGAGAACGAAAGAGTTAATGGCTTTTGTGTATTTTTACAAGGACTATTACTATGCTACGTTGGGTAAAAACAAAATCGACTACGGGAGTCATGTTGGATAACATGCAAGACGTGGAAGCTAGGAGTAGAAGTGGTCGCCATGGCCGTAATCGGCTAGAGGAGGACTATTATTATTACTTATTTTTTCAAACATAGCATAAGCAACAGCAATAATGATATCCACCTAAGATATCATACATGGCAATGCTTAGCTCTAGTGGAAACGCACCTTAATTATCTGCAAAGTTTTCTAACGAATACAAAATTGACAATTGAAGAGCAAGAGGTCAGTAGTATCAAGACCAAGTAACTATTATAACACATAATACATTTAGGTATGATGCATAATATTCTAAAAAAACATTTCAATTCAATCATATCTCAATGTCATTCCAATCAACTTCAAAAATATGGTCAAATCAAAACCATTATAAAAATCTCCAATTATTGCAAACAAAAAAGGCACCCCAACACACCGTATTAGCAGCTAAACCCAGTACTGGCTAGTGGCACTAATTAGCAATTAGTTTAGTTGTAAACCCGAGTGTCCGTTGTCTGACATTCAGTGCCCTTGCGAGTCGTCCGACAAATATCGCCGGTACATAACAACCGGACAAAATACGAACGATGCTATATTACAAACGATTATTTTAACTGACACTCCATTTGTTAATACGATAGGTGACGATGCTATTTTGTTTGTGGTTTTACATAGTCTTCACCTCGCTCATATATTTATAAGGCAAACCTGACTGCCTGACTGACTAACTGACTTATATGTCAACGCACAGCCGAAACTACTGTTCCTATAAACTTGAAATTTAGTGCAGAGGTTCCTTTCATGATGTAAGTGAGCACTAAGTAAGGATTTCAGAAATTCAACCGCTAACACGAGGTGGCCTTTTCACCTGAAGCGAAGCGAGGGCGGGCCGCTAGTCATATATATATTTATAACATATGTATTTTTTCCTACTATTCTTTACTTTATCACGTTGAACAAATGAAAGTAGGTAAGTAGTTAAAGTAAGAACTAAATCAAACTACGTTCCCAACTCAAACTAGTTACTGGATAAGTGTAAATAAACCATTAAGGTAAATATTAAAAGCTCAATTTTATTACTCGAAAGCTTTCGAATTTAGGGAATTATCCTTCAAAAATCCACATAAAATGGTAAATCTGTCCATAAATTGGTATTTGGAACGTCTACCGACTCCATATTTTGGACTTTGTGTAGAAAGTGTCGGCTTTCTTTTCGTTTAATTAAAGTTCTAAAATATCAATCTTTTAGTGTCGATGTTTTATGAATAGGTAGTTTATTGAAGGAACTCACCGTTGATTAGGGAGAACCCGTCGGTAGAGTTGGTTGATATCGTCAGGATGACACTGTATCTAGAACAAAGAAAATAACATTTTTGAATGTTTTTTTTCGCAGTTAGGTAATACTTAAACATAAATATCCACCCTTATATTGTGTTGTAAGTTCAAAAAATTGTTCAGGACCTGTCTGTGCCGTTACACACTGAGCTAAAGTACAGGGCTAGCAAGTAAAGAAAGTAATATCAGCCTGTAATGACCCACTGTTGGGCAAAGCCTCTCATCTCAGTGAAGATGTCAGTACAGTGAGATAGATTAGGCGTAATCACCACGTTTGCCTACTGCGGGTTGGTGATCTCAAACCCCAGCCATGTTTTAAAAGTAGGAAACATGTTTTCGTTCAACAGGAAGCATGGAAAAAGTATATAATGTCGATATATTCAAATATGTTTTCTAGGACTATGTTATATTGGAACAATTTGTTGATTCAATTTCATGAAAGTCAAACGGCATTTCTAGATAAATATCGTAATGCGATAAAATAATAGGTTAATTTGCATATCTCCACGTTGGATATACATCAGCCCATTGTCCATCTAATTGGTAAAGCTATTCAATTAAATAAACCTATTCTAAAGCGCAGTGGACATAAACAACCGCCGTACAAGGACTCACAGAGCAGCACCGCAATCATGTCATTGCATTTTATTTTTACGTCTCAAGAGTTTTAAGTTTCGCTCATTCTTTACCTTTCCTATTTTAAGGTTGGTTTGCACATATTGCCCGAATTCGACGGAGCCAAAAGTGTGCAATATTTTATTTTATATAATGTTTTTTTTACTCTCAGGTTTTTTACTTTTAGGACATTTAATTTTCTGTGAAAGTTTGTAACTCGAATGGGTCATGGGAGATTCACTGCTTATTAAAAGAGGTGCTATTAACGGCTTTAAAAATAAACTAGTCGCAGCTGCCGCCTCTTGCACCATTGTAACCCCTTCCTTCTCAGCGATTTCAGTAAAAGGTAGATAATATAACTTTTGTTCTGAAGTAGGATCTTGTAATTTTCCGAGATAATTAAAATCGAATGTCAACAAAGGTTGAATTTTTCAAGATCATTTGTAGAACACGTCACCTATTAATCATTCTTTAATTCACCTAAATTGTCGGTACTTTGTCTACAACCTAAATTATCTGTTCAGTACACCTACTTGATCACCTATTCAAGTTCAATAACCAGAAAATCCTTTATCTCAAGCATCGATGTGTAATATTTACTTTGTGGTACAAACCTTGGGTCTTTCTTTTTCTTTGGGTTGCATATTTCCAACACTGCACATAGTTGCTTCCAGCGCTCAAACTAGTTAGCAACAAACGCTTATCAGATCTGTTTTGCTACTCGAAACACTTTTTGCAACGTCCAGTTTGCTTACATTTTTTTCCGTTTATTTATATAACAATTAAGTATGCGGCTCGGTATTTTTATTACCGTGCATATTCTATGTTTTAGGTAAAGTATTTGTGGTTGAGAAGGTAAGGGCTCCGAGTATTTTATTAAAGAATTTATTGGTAGTTATTTTAAGCTTTGCTTACAAAGTTGTGCGCGAAGATGTCGGAGATGGTTAAGAAATAAAGCATTAAGTATATCGTAACTCTCCATCCATTATTTTTGAATGTGTAATTTTTAAACTATGCAACAATAGAAAATGTCTCTGAAACAGACAACCACAAATAAAAACCCAGTTCTTTGATATATTTAAACAAACTATTCACAATATGAACTCGAAAATAAATCCAACGCCAAATAGACCGAAACAAATACAACACAAACGAACGCCAAAAGCACACCAAACGGATTATTTCATCGAGTTTTCAGGCTAAATGTGTGCACAGTAACAGAGATATGGTAGAAGCACCGGACGTACAGTCAGCCACAGATGTAATCTTAATCTGCACCCTGTGACGTTATGCAGAAACATGATACATAACAAACTCTTTGAAGTCAGTTTGATTTTTCATCCTGAATGTACTTTTTGTTATTTGCGTTCTTCTGTTTCGAGCTGCCAATTAGTTTTTGTTTAGGTGAATAAAGTTGTTTTTGTATCCAATTATTTCGCTTACACATGCGTTTTTATTTAATTATTCGTAAAAGAGGTTCGTAAATTCATTCGCCCGTATGTTTTGTTGCTCGGTTCCCTGTTGTTTGTGGGCTGATTCTTGATGAAGTCGATACTTTTGGGTTTATGGGTTAGTAAATTGTATGTCATATAAACGAATAATTCTTAAAGGTAGGTGGTACGTATGTAGTAGATTCCTTTGTCTGTAAAGGATAATGACGGTGTAATCTGCCGGACAATCGTTTACTAAAGGCATCTGACCTGCGGGCCGAGAGCAGTAATAAATTCAGCATTTTTATTACGACCAGTCTCCTCTCCATTACATCTCTAGTGAACACATAAAATTGCGCGCCATTGTGAAATACTTCACAGTTTGACCGCCATTCAATTCTCATGACCAAATACTTTGATTCCAGAAATAACGCATTCGCCTCATATGAAATTCATATTTGCAAATTATTTTACATACAAAATATATTAAATTCCTCCAGAGTGAAATTGCACTGGACTATAAAACGGAATTCTGCATTTACAGTTCGTATTATGAACATCAATCATTTTAGAACAGAGAATTTCCTGAGTAAAAATAAAATTGAAGTTTGTTGGACCAAAGAGATAGTTGTTGGAAGGTTTTATCAGTGAGAGACGGGTGAATGGCTGCCGGCGATGAGCGTCTTATCCTTAAGCTTAGAGCCTGAACACATTGCATTCAAGACAGTCTACTTATCTATGGAAACATATGAAGAAGCGCACACGAGAGACAATATGTTTTACACAGTTTTTTTGGCAATTACAGAATTTGTACTATTTAATCTCGCACGATTATTATCGTCAGAAATCTATACTACTAACATAAAGCCCCAGAGTTTGTTTGTTTGTTTGAGCGCTAATCTCAGGAACTACTGCTCCGATTTGTAAAAATCTTTCAGAGTTGAATAGTCCACTTATCGATGAAGGCTATATAGGCTATTTTTCATCTCGAAATTCCTTCGGGACCGGGCACATTGCGGGTAAAACCACGGGGCGCTGCTAGAACGATAACGCGATAGTCCTGTTTCATTTAGTATTATGAGCATTTGTACTGATAACTGTTCTAATTTGGTCTAAGACTCAGTCTGTCAGTCAGTATTTTGTGACAACAGTCTGTTGTGATTTAATCTGCGATGGCCTTAGTGTTTTGCGTAGTCGGCAGGTACCACCTTGCTTCCCATCTCAGTGCAAGGATATAAAATGGCGAGCACGATCGCCGAAGGGTGTACAGAAACGAACAAAGGTATGCGGCCATGACCCTACCTAAAACGTCTTCTACAGACTTGATTAACAATTTGTAACAAGTTTACTTTATAAATACTTTAACCTTCTTAGTAGAAGTTTAAGACTCGCTATTACGCAAGAGATGTTTCGGTATCAACGTTAAAATCTTGGTTTATTTTTATAGAGCTACAACTTTACTTGTTTTCAAGGAAAAATGTTGTTACGAGAATGAAAAGTTGAAAGAGTACTGAAAGATATTTTTGCGTTTTTAATTGGCGTTCAGCGAGTTTTCAATAGAAAGCGAAGTTCTCGCACATTGTATGTCTTTCAAACTTTTTCTTTGGAATCCAATTTTATCACCAATCCGCAGTAGGCAAGCGTTGTGATTACACCTATTACTTCTCACTGTTTTGATATCTATAGAAATCTATAGAAATTCCACTATCGGCCACCCATCTAAAGGGAAGGGACGGAGCTATACGTTGCTTAACAATCGCAATGAACTATCATCTCTCAGTCAAACTAAACCACGAGCGCTACTCTACAATTATATAGAGCACCAAACAATCAATTAGCCGTAATAAAAACAGGAGTCAGCACTATCTACCCTTGAAAACACATCGGCACAGGCATCTCTTGGGAAATCAGTATGTTTTCGCTTATCTGGCCTCATTAAGCAGCTTGTGAGTACGACAAGGGCAGCTGGTAACCCCTTGTGACTGCCGGTATCGGCAGTGGAGGAATAACTATTCATTCCAACATTTGTTGGGTTATAGGAAATTTGGTGCGTTATATGATATTGTGAGCGTGGGAAATGTCTATGTGTGAGTTGCTAATTGGGAGGAATCTTAGGTATTGTGTGGTGTGTTAGTCAAGATAAAATAATATGTTGCTGGGGTTGCCTAGTACATTTACAGTATGAATAAATTAATCGCTTTTTTATTTTGTTTGAACCCGAAAATCTTTGGAACAACCCATAGAATCTGAACGGAAAGCAACATTTTGTTTATTATAGCTACATTTAAAAAGAAGGCTTATTTTCAGTTCAAGTTTGGAATACTTTTAATTTCGAATTTCCTAGACGGGTACAACACGAGTTAATCCGCGGAATCCGCGGGTGATAGTAAAGTTATATTTCAAAATAGAAGACAATCCAGTCGCTCAAATACATAAGACAGTCCTTAAGAGTACAGATTGCATATCAGACTAGAAAAATACTAAAGAACGAACCACAGATTCCATTTAAACGGACCGTTCATCCATTCAATTCAATTACCAAAGAAAATAGCTGTGCGGTGTTGAAGGTTCCACTTTCTTATTCAAATAACCTTTTGGAGCAACAAAGAGGGTGATTCGTTAGTATGATCCAGGTTTAGTGCAGTTGTTACAATACGGGTATAGTGAAGTAATGATATTATAGTAATTTAAAGGAATGAGCTGGTAGCGTGTGAGCTTAATGTTGACCTTGTAACTGTAGTTTTAGTTAAGTTGACTTAAAACTTCGTTTATTAGAACATTTTTTTTAAACTGGGTAATAAAATGACACTTCTGTAAGCAGCTACTCTTTTGACTTGTGACTCTGGGCGGGAATCGATCCCGCTATCCCTGACACAGTAAGCGCTTAAACAGGCCACTGTGCCAACGGGCTTGTCGACAATAATTAGGTGAAAGAGATGACAATTTGTAGACAGAATCAGAACTTTAGTGTAATTTAATATTTTTGACGAGAACAACAAAGGTAAGCCCTTTATAAGCATATTATCTTATTCAAATGGTATTTTGTTTCCTACAATATTCGTGACCATTCCAAATGTGACATTTGTCATAAATAGAGTAAAATATGAGTTAGGATGGGAGTGGGATGGATTCACTTCAGGGGTTAAAACGCGCTTTGTAAAATTTCAATGTTTTTCTTTTGTATTAAAATAACTATAGATAGGTACTATTCCTCCTCACTGTACTGATATCTTCGGTGAGACGAGAGGCCTTTGCCCGAGAGAGGCCTTTGTAGTGGGGCATTACAGGCTAATACCACTATTGCTATTAATTTGCTATACTAATATAATTAAGTTAAAAGTTTTTTGTTTGTTTGAACGCGGTAATCTCAGGAACTATCAGTCCAATTAGATCATTTTAGCAATCGATGGCTATCCCATACAAAACATATTCGATACAAGCGGAAGAATATTAAGCCAATTTATTATCGCGAAATTCCCACAGGAAATGGTACAAGGCGGGTACAACCGCGGGGCGAGGGACAGATTAGCATACAGTATCTCTCTCTCTCTCTCTCATGTCGGTCTCGGTTACTTTCTACGGATAGTAGTCGTTACATGAGCCATGTCGGAATCCTTTGGCGGCTCAATAACTCTGACACCAGGATTGGTCAGGTTGACCATCCACTCGATGAAGAAGAAGATTCTGGCTCTGTGTCCTTCATGGTGGTGGGTCAACCTTTCTTGTTAATTTCCTCAATTTCGCTCTATAGATAAGCATACAGTGATGAACTTAGCATTATCCTTATCAAAGGTAGATAATATTATATCTGCTGTGGTTAAGAGGGCAGAAGCTCCAATCATTACCAAATATTTGTATGGAAATGGAATCTGCAGGGAAAGTTGTAGTAATTAACAGGATTGAACGGGAATGTACCTTAGTGCTCCCGCACACTGATCGACATAACTGTGCAAACAAAGATAGGGGACTACTGACAGTTGAAATGTCGTGATATCTCTTTGTATCTTATACTAGCTCCGTTTTACTGTTTTACTCGTATTGTAGCCGTTCCCGTGGGGTTATTTGGGATGAAAAGTTGACTACTTTAATGTCTCTATCACTATAGTATGTCTCTTTCTTTTCTTTAAGTAGTTGTGTATTCAAAAATATTTGTTAAATCAGATTTATGGTTATAAAAAATTGCAAAGGCATATAGACAAGCAACCCTTACTTATCTATCTGTCATATTAGGGTAGATATACTAGAAAAATTAAGTGAAAAATTCAATTAATATTAGAATATAATTTATTTTTTCGCAGACGTAGCTTCGTAATTGGTTACGTTTTGTCGCTCAACTAAAGTAGTCGCATATCGCTGATTGTGCGGATGAACTTAATGTTTCCAGTAGACGAGAATCCAACTAGAATCCTTAAAATTACATAAGTTTTCCCTTTTCATAGAGTACTTGAATGAATAATTTAATATCACAGAACTAGTTAACAAGGATACCTAAGTTGAACAAGTTTATGAGTTTAAGTATAAAGAACGTTGCTGAAGTGTTGTTTGGGAATGTGGTAGTTTGTGGAAGAAATAGTTTTGAAATTAGAGGGTTAATGATAACGAGGAGGCTTACTGAAGATTTACGAGTAAATAAATTAGCCAAGTCAGTACACACAAGTCTTACAGACACTCATAATTACGTATTATTTCTGAAGTGCGAAGAATTTGGCACATTAAAGAGAAACCGCCATTTTGCGCTAAGTGCCATAGACTAGCGAAGAGTATGGCTATGGTTTATGATCTATGGTCACTCCATAATTTGATTTTTACACACTTCTAAAAGTAAAGGAGGATATAACTACAATATAAAATTTAAAATGAATACGAGTGAACGTTGATAATTTAGTTTTATCTAAGTGAATATACAAAATGTTTTCTCAGTATTCTAGACATAGATATTCTAGACTCTTTACCTACTAAAACTGGAAAAGGACTGAAAAAGGAAATAACTATCTACATTTATTTCCTTTTCATATTTTCCGAGTTTCAGTGAAACGTAGTAGATTTAAATATTACATCAAAGGAAAATGGGAAACAGAATTACTTTTCCAATTAAAAGCGAAACGTGTCATTTCTACTTTAATGTAAAATAATTTTCATTGTCATTGCTTTACAAAATTTGATATTCATTTATTTTTAAATTACAATTTTATATTTACTCTTTTAATGACTATGACAAAAAGTTTGTGCCTATATTTCATAAGTTTATTTTTTTATTAGATCGATTTTCTGTTTAATAAACCTTTCATAGGTATGAAATATTTATATATATTTAATTGTTACATCAGGCATTTTCCAAAAACAAATTTTGTAGCATTACTTGTGATCAGTAAGTATTTTTTAATAAAATTGAATCATAAAATTCATTATTCGTAAGGGGTGGTGGTGAGTTTAAGACTTGGGCATGTGATAGTGTACTCTGTAAAGGGTGAGAAACTTAAGATGGTATAAAGGGCTCGTTTCGAAATTTTAGGACCAAATTGTGGGAATATCATTTGGCCAACTTGTCCAAATTGACGATTCTAGAATCTAGGCTCTAACTCGTACTCAGAGACGTCCAATGGTTCTATAATAAGTGATTTTGACATATACTATACGAAAAAAATCGTGAATTAGTTAAGTACCGATTTAATGAACATCTCTGGGTGCGGCAATCTATCCTATCTCCTCCACAAAATCAAAATGACATCACTATTTTTCAGAAACTGCATACAGACCATGCGTCATTAAGCTAAGCATTCAGTTTCGCCAATAACTAACACATCACCAATACCTCAACTTTCGCTTTTATAGCCAAAGTCGTTAATATTAAAATCGTTTGGCGATCGATCTGTGTATATTACGGTGTTAAATCAAACAAGTCTTGTTCAGGGATGGTGAGTACAAGATCATCGGGTCAATGCCCTATCATTTGTGACTCATGAATGCAGTTTTGGTTTTATTGTTAGAAAATAATAAATAGAGTAGTGAGTCACACGGTTTAACCAAGGACTCGTGTCGCAGTGCAATCCGACATGTCACATGTATGTTATTATTAGCAACATTTTGTCTATACTGCTTAGAATTAGAAACTTGTTTTGGTCCATTTTGCTGCCAAATCTAAGCAAGTGGTGACAAATTATGTGGATTTATTTGCTCTGTTTTTAATTTTTTGTCTTAATAAGTTTATATGATTGGTAAAAATGATAGTGTTTAGAAAAAAAACTATTATGTAGTTAATAAAACATAGAACTATTTGTAACGTATAACGGTATAAGCTATAGAAGCGAACCAATTCTAGGTACATTACCTAATCTTCCTAACTAACTCTATAAACAAATGGGAATCGTTCCGTACTCTATTTATTTAGACATCTTCTGTGAAAATACATAAAAATGTGATATGAACACGTAACACATATTGGCAGGTTATAATTTTTTTTTAAACGCTTTTTAATATTGCCAAAGATGTAGGTATTGACTTTTAGCATTTCTGTGAAAATAAGAATAGGTACTCTAAACCAGCAATACGGCTAGAAATCACCGACGAGAATGTTAATACATAAATCTATATACTTTGGCTACATAATATGAAAGGGCGAACGCGTGGGTTCGCCGATCACGCGTGAATGTTAAGGGCATCCGTTGTCAGGTCACAAAGACGCCCAGGGGCATAAAGATACATTCATACTGAAAAGTGAAACATATATAAAATAAAGCTGAAGAATTTGATTTTTGTTTGTTTGACGCGCTAATATCAGAACCTACCAGTTCAATTGTCCACCAGTCCACGTGATATTCCTATTGTATTCTATTTGTCTAGTCTAGAGCAAAAAGAAAACATCTTGATTTGTCAATATCTCCTATTGAATTAATTATATCTGCATAGAATTATGATGTGAATTTAAGAAGCGAATCACTAATGAATCGGGCTAAGACCGGCCATTGTGTCAACACTAGCCGAAAGGTAAGCTGCGCTAATCAAATAAATACAATCTAAAAATGATTGAGACTGACGTCATTTTCACGTCTAGTGTTAAATTAAATTACAATATACTCTTATGGTTTGCAGATAGAACAGACGAAATTTCAACATTAAATGGTCAACGACTGAGACCTTGAAAGCTGTTAATTGCTTTTCTCAGATTTCAACATGGATTATTCATCCAAAAGCCCGCTTAGTCATTTGAAAGGTTAGGTAACATCCTTCCCGGTAAATACTTTAAAAGTTACATGATTAAATAATACCAGTTAGTGTAGGTGTATATAGGCTCAAGATGCGTAAGATCACATTGCTGACGCGACAATAAAGACGCAATGGAATTGGGCCGGTTACGTCAGTAGAATGCACCAGTACATTTGGGCAAAGGTTACAACAGAATGGGTATTTCAGAGTGCCCGTCAGAATATCGGCTTCCGACTCGATGGCGAAAAGGCCTGGAAGATTTTGATAAGGATTTGAAGGAGTTGGCACTGCAATGAGAGATACATGGAGATAATGGGGAGACCTTTGCCCAGCAGAGCGACGGCGAGGTTAGGTAAAAAAAGATTTCTATGATGGTGCTTACGAAGGGTTAACTCAACAAGATTTACGAATATACTTGCAGAACATAACTCAAAACCTGAGTTAATGAGTATGTCTCAAACAGAAAAAAAATTGTTTCTTTACTATTTTGTTATTAAATGTTAGCATACGTAAAACACTAAATTTCGGACATTGTATGTGGCCGAAAATGTATACATATTCGTACGTAATTGCCTGTTTCAATAAGGAATTATTGATCCGTAACGTTTCAAAATATAAGAAAGATAAGATACGTCTAGGCAATCGCTTTGTATTCTATAAAGTTGTATCTTATATAAATGTATAGAATTGGTCACGTGACAGTCATTTAGTCGACACATCCCAATTTGCCAGCAGACAACCAAATAGAATGCGGTACGATTGTCACTTGTCTTCAAGTGCTAGTGTTACACACGTCACGTGATTCAAAGTGGAAACGAATCACGTTTCACCGTTTCATCTGATCACTACTAACCGTGATTCAATTACGTGATCCGAAGCAACTGAGATATCAATAATTCGTTGGGTTACCCTAAAAACTATTCAATTGAGATATGTCACTAACGACTATAGTAGAAAACCTAATGGTCCTGTTTTTGTACAACGATCGCAGCCTAATGTATTCGGCAATTTATATTATAATACGTAATGTGTTCTTGCGGTAGGAAACTTGTTAAAACTTTCACCCTTAGTTTTGTTTTCGTATGAAAATAATATAAAGAAAGATTATTTAGTAGTAAACAGGCAGTGTTTGTTTTTAGGAGTTATATAGGAAAATACTTTGCTTAGCTTTTTAACATGGAAGTAAAATTATTTTGTTTTTTATTAGTTCTTTTAGTGACCTCATAATTGTAGATTAGATTCTACTCTACCACGTCAGTTTTGAAGTAAAAATGGCAACATATCTGTCAATTCTTATATTTCTCAATCTTATAGTTCTCAAACTACTTGTTTACGACAAGTAATTACGGTATACCTTTGAACTTTTAATTGAGAACAAAACCACAATACCAAATAATCATCAATGCATTATCTCTTTACTCTACATGTCAAAAACAAAAACATAATAAAGTTAATTAAGTTATTGTGCGGTCAGCGGGTTCGTAGCATATCAACAGTTCTACATTTTTTTAACTTTCCGGTTCTTTCCAAGCCACTGAATGGATTTGTCAAAAAGTCTTTATTTGTTCGGACTTTTGGGTGGTTTTTTGCATCAGTTCATTGACACGAGACCTTGAAATCGGATATGTTAATTAATCTACAATACCCCTACAGCTAAACGTATATCAGAAACACCGCTCATTCATTTAAACTTTATTTATTGTTGTTTTTGTTAAACCTCAAATTAATAGCCCGCGCCATTTTCGAAAGCTAGCTTTTTTAGCACATTCATAAAACAATATGTAATAAATAACTAAATAACAATAGACAAAGTTATCAGTCAATTAAGAAACCAGTTTTATTTGACCTTTGTAGTATATGAAGCTCTGTGCTTCTGGCAGATCAAGTTATAAGCTTCAGAATTGAAATACGAACAGAGCTGTGGGCATAGAGGCTGTTAAAGAGATTTATATCTTTATGGTAGAAAAAGAAGTATAACTAGTTAATTAAGAAATCATGATTCAAATTATATAATTCCCACTAATATTATAAATACTAAAATATACAATAGCTTCATATTTGGTGATAGTTGCGTTGTTATACCCCTAAACCAATTCCTGTAGGAATTTCGGTATTTATTTCTCTCAAATCTATAAAAAACAATTCAGAATTTTAGGAGTGAAAGCGAAGAGAAACAGCTTAGAAGACAGATAACTACACACATACAGATAAGAGTTTCGCATTTCTAACATAAAATAGGGAAATAAGGAGAAATAGGAATAATCAAGGAAGTAGGCTAAACGCTTAGCCCACAACTAGTCTCACAGCTCATTCTGATTAACTTCCCAAAGGGTATTGCTATTAACTAGAACGTGTAATTAAAAGATCCACTGTAATTAACTCCGAGGTAAACTGAAGTGTGACTCGAAACCGTGCTCACAGTTCGGAAAATTATAATTTAAAGTATCTTGTGATGTAATCTGCACGTGTTGACACGATGTGATTGAGATGAGACGGAATAATTTAGCGGTCTTTATGTTTACTAATAAGCTAACGGTTGTTGACCGCGATTTTAGACGTCGTTAGCATGTGCGCTTTTTTAACGCGTTTAATAACGATAAAGTGATACAAGTTCAAGTTAAAGTGATGTGATGATGTTACTAATGTTGGGCGTTGGGTGCAGAGCAAGAAATGACGTTTGATACGTGGGATTTAATAAGCTGCTTAAAATAAGCGCTGGTGTGAACGACAACAGAAAGAGCAAATGTCGTGTCGTAAGAAGATGGCAGATGATAGAGAAAAGTGGAAAAATCTCCATGGCAAAGACCCCAGTATTAGACAGTAATTTACGATTCATTTCCACGAGTATATAAAGCCGTACTTTGAGAGGCTATGACTCTAGATTTTTTCTATTAGACACTTGAGATTCCAACTGTACTTTAGCTCTGTAATGTCCAGCAATCATACGATTGACCGGATACCAAACATACGTTATATACGAAAGTAGTGGTGAAAGAAATCCAGGATTCACTGGATCAGCTTTCAACTACAATCAATCCATTCATTTATTCAGTTCGAGTAGGTTATTGGCCAGCCCTGTGATCGGAGTTTTTAAACCGCCTAAAAGCCTCCGACAAGGCCCAACAATTCCTTAACGTGCCCTTCGAAGCACAGTAACGCTCAGATAGAAATGCCCCAATCGCACGAATGCACTAATCACTATTAAACTAAGATCCCACTGTAGGGCTCCTCTCTTACGATCACGAATAATATGTGAAGACAAGTAAATGAATAGTTAAGACATCTAGTATTTAATATGTTCATCATGTCAGAGAGAAATGTTTCTATAGAACGAATAATATAATTATTGTCTCTGCGTACCTCTAGGCACTAAGTTATGATATCAATTACTCTCGTTGAATGAGTAACGAGCAATCTGTAATAAGTTACAACTCACAATGAGTTTATTGACTTTAATTTGCTACTTACGGTTAATCTGTCTATTAGACTTAAAAAGTAACGTGAGAAAGGTATTTATTAAATGGTAGGTATGTTCTTGTATTCTCTATAGTTTGTGTAGGTAAAGAGAATGAAATACATGGCATTATGAAAATAATTTTAAGGCAAGAAGAAAGAACGGCTAGGAATTTTGAATTATTAATTTAAAGATTAGCTTGAATACGGCATCGCATACATTGAACCACAGAGCATAGAAGCACCGCGCGTAGGAGAGCGCGGTGCTTCTATGCTCTGTGCATGAACGAATATGCGATTTTACAAGCTACGTGCTCGGCGATTTCAAAAGCATGAGCCCAAGCGAGAGAGTACTTAACTAGATGGGCCTTAATATTAAACCCGTATTAAGAACAGTTTAGCTATCAAATGGTTTGTCACTTTCTGACATACACAATTTTCTGAAGAACAAAAGAGACAAAACTTAGTATCACAGTGTTTTAGTTACACCGCGTTTATTAATAAGGTGGGATATGTATAACTCGTATTGAGTTTGACAACTCACAGCTTGTCATCGTCAACTCACTCAATCCAAAGTCTTCGTTTATGTACTAATACATTCGTTGTTCTATGAAATTCGCCAATCTCACTCAGCACAAATGACATGGCGACGTCGCCTAATACTCAATATGCCAATGTTACACACAAACGTAGTCGATTAATTATAACAATAATGTAATATTTAGTCGGGCGGTGCGTTCGACCTGGTCACAAAAGTAGGTCATCCCTTGCCAAGGCTTCGAGGTGGCCTGGTTACCCCGAACCCGACCGACAAAGAGACGATCACTAAGATTATAACGCA
Organism: Cyclophora punctaria; assembly: GCA_951394245.1. Lineage (NCBI taxonomy): Eukaryota > Metazoa > Arthropoda > Insecta > Lepidoptera > Geometridae > Cyclophora > Cyclophora punctaria. Next base: position 8,067,958 of record OX596172.1, read on the forward strand.
TATTTTGACACGATTTGACACTTTGGTATAGTGGTGTTAACAGTAGCCACAAGGGCTAAGAGATATGTGAGAAGAGTTCGAATTTTTTTGGTTGGATTTTGGGGAACTCTTGGTTTGAGTAAGTATTGGGTGTTTAGCTTTTACACCATCTTCAAAATGAGTTTATGTTATTTTAAATTGTACCTTGTATACCCTGTTTGTTGACATAGAGCAACGAGTTAAAATCCAAAGAGGCATCAGATATGCCTTTTCAAAGGCCCTCAGAATTCAATGATTGCAAACTCCATATAAACGATGGCTCTTGTACTATTTTCAGTACAACAAAACTACTTCACAAACATAATAAAGATTAGCACGTTAAACATATTTTCATGCAAGTTTAAATTATATAAATAACACACTACAGTACTCCTAACATAAATCAGAGTTATTGTAGCTAATTTCTTCAAAAGCACTTACACAAATACACTTCTCTTTAACAACTATACTTAGTTTTAATTTTTGAACCAGTTAATAGCTATTATAACAGGAGTAGCGAAGAAAATGAAATATTATATTTATTTTATTGTAAACAAAAGTATATTGAGAAGCATTGGGTTTTGCAAAAATTACTAGCAATTAAAGTGAAATCTTAACCTTATGGAATTTTGAGAAAATGTAAGTACTAAATGTTTGCCTGAATGCAAATCAATAATGTAATTCCGAAACACTTCATATCTTAACCACCCAATCTTATGAAACATAATGTATCAATGATATTAGCGACTCCTATACAAAGAACAACTGAATATTACTGAATAAAAATCAAAACATTTCAAAGAAAATCTCCGAGACAAATTACTTCCGCCTCCTGTTATTTTGAAGTCAGTTTAAAAATATATCTACAAAGTGCTTCCAGACCTTGTCACTATTTATTTATAGCTCAGAATAGGTGTTGACGGACGACCCACATAACTTGTCGATAAACATGCATTCACGTTCGTAGATCAAACCGATCTCCCGCGCCGATTGCAACCGAAATAGCAATCGGCAATTATCGGCAGCGCTCGGCGAGCTTCGTAACATCTTTTTAAATAAATGCAACAAAAAGGTCAAATGCCGATGACCTAGTTTCTATCTGATCAAAGGTCAGGCGGGAAGACTGATAAGTTTGCCAAGGCTGAGACAACAGACAGATCTCGGTTATATAATTGTTGCGTTCGTTGCTTCCTTTAACATGCACGCGATTGTTAATCGCCTGATCTAAGTATTGTTGTTCAAAGTAGGCCACGCGATTGAGCTGAAGTGAACCGTGATCAATTCCAATTGTATACGATCTATTCTGATGAAGGAAGCTATAGTTCTTTTGTACAGAATGTTTTTTGCAGAACTGGTACCATTCGTGTACCATTAGAACGTTTGTACCCTTCAAGTTCCGTAAAACAGAAAAGTCCTTATAAAAGAACTATTGCTGGACCCGTAATGGTACGTTTTATGTAATCATTTTGAAAGTGACACTTATTATTCGGATTTACGATCGTATGGAATGGATTTTATGTGTGACCGCAATTATTTGATTTATAGTTTTTGTTCTCGTGATATGAACTGTATCCGTTTGGGTCAATTGTGTGATAAATTATTGTTGTTTACTTCGGTCTAATATTTTCTTCGGGACTTATGACTTATACGCGGGTGCCGTGACCAGTGGCAGCGACGACTATGGGTTTCTCAAGAATATCAATAAAAGCAGGAAAAATAAAATTAAAGGGAAATGAATTTACTTTCGAGGAATAATAGTCATGGGACCCGGAATAGAAGAAAGTAAAATGAAGCAAAATGAATTTATTTTTTAATTTTTTTTCAGAATCACACAAACTATGAACAATGGACATTTTGTGGACAAACTTAGTCAAATGTATTTTGTAGCTTCATTTGAAAATAAATTGAGTGATTATATTGATTAATTGAATGTATAGTTTAAATAAACTTAAAATTAAATCATTGACATGTTAGTAGTATTTATCAGGTTTCAGTATGACAAAGTTCTAATCACGCTCAACGATTTAATCAGCTGACTCCGTCTACGCGTCTCATTTAGTCCACCCATTTCCTTCCCAAGGCGTCCTATGAACACTAATAAAGTTCCATTACTTTATGTTTGTTTGTGCCGACCTCGACATAATTCGCGTCTTATTTTACGACGACTAATTACCAGTACGGAGGTTGTTAGTTTATTAAAAAAACATTTATAGCCGACATATGAAACTACCACACGACATTACAACCTAAGATTTCTATTACAAAACTAAAATTATTAAAACTAACTTAAGGGTTCTTGCACACATATTTCTAGACGCGCGTTTGGATGTTTTGCTTTATCAATATGCAAAATGAATAATCATCAGACAATAATCATTTATATAAATAAGAAACAGTGAAATCTTTTACATGTATGTAACGAGTATTGTCCTAAGTATAATTTATGGCTCAAATATTAAATAAAATAAATATACTGATTTAACCCAGTAAATGAAAATGCCTGAGGATTAAGAAATGGTTACATGCTATAAAACTTTCTTTGTTGCAAAGATGCAATTCGATTAAATCTATTAAGTGCATTTAATCACTTGTCGTTTAATTGACTATTGAACCAATCACAATGATTCACGTTTATTACTGAGCCATGTTTGGCAAGATCTTAATAACATATCCCGAATATAAATTTTAATTTTAACGATCCTATTCACCTTTAAATTTTGATTTTTGATGATGCGTCATCGGTGGAAACATTAAAAGGTTTTATGTTTAATTTTTATGATTTTTATAATATTCAGTTTTATATTTTGGACAGTAACTACTCTACATAACAAAATGTAATAGGTTTACGTCTTCACATTATATATGCTGACGATCGTCTCCTTTATTTCTTGTATGTTGGGATAAACTACTTTTTTAGGTATTAAACCTAAAAAATCACATAAAAAAGGGTTATCAATAAATCTTACTATATGGTTGCTTGCCTAGACATCACTACTCGTCGGTAAATTTAAATATTTTAATGATTAATCATTGATCAAAACGATGGCTCCTATAACAAAATCATTGTATCAACATGTATTAAGATATTCGATAAATGTATTGAGATATCACCTTGTAAAAACAGTAATTACACTAACCTCGCTTCCAGCCATAATAATTTTATTGTCATTCCCAAAATAAATACAACACTACCCGATCAACCAATGTGGGTGTTTAAGAAACAAATTCTGAACAGAGAGACCATCAATTACATAAGTTTAATTTACGATTCCAACAATATATTTCTGTAAAACTACAAATTAAGCTCAGGTTATATGCAAATAGGTTTTTTGTTGTTTTTCGATCGTGCTTGCGTCGCCTAGATAATGAGAAAAGATAGTAAATACGTGATCGTGGCGGCATTAATCACCTCCTGGTACAACTCGTCGGATTTCCTTAATTAAAATACTAGTCGAATGCTGTCCACTAATTTGTTGACACAAAGTTCTTGAAACACGGTTGCAAATAGTTTCAACAGTGTAAGACAAGAATTCAAACTTAAAATCACTTATAGTTTTCAAACATAGAATCACTGAATCATAGTTTTCAAACATAGAATCATATAATCATAGTACACAGTGTACATAGAGTACATACTCGTAGTACGTGCTAGGTAAGACACAAGGTTGGAGGTCTATTGGCTTTGGGTATTTGTTAATGGAAAAAAAAAACTAAAATTAATATGATTCAGGAGACTTTCCGGACTCCGGTGAGAGGGGGTAGTGAATATCTAATTAATCCAAACTTGTGTAGTAAGTCTAGCCGATTTTTACTAATAGCGGTTATTAAGCAACGCGCGGCTAGGTTATTACTTGGATGGGTGGCCGACAAAACCATTATAAAGGTTCCTGACTTAAGAGTCTCTCGGCCTAAATCAGTCATCAAATGGATTTTAATTATTGTTGATCATGAATAAAAAGTGAAAGTCTTAAATTAAGTACTTACTTCCTTTAAGACTACATATAAAATATATCATGTTTTTACAAAGTTTAATTATCGAATAATTAAAGCAAAAGTGCTCACCTGTCGGTCACCGGGGTGAACCCGGTATTTCTCTTGGACGCCGTTATATTCTCCACTTTCACACTTTACTTAACAACCGGTTAAAATTAACTTACACTTTTATTTATTGCATTTAACTTACAAAACTACTTCGGCATATTTTCCGTCTCACTCGTTTTTTCGCGTTGTTTTTTAGACCTGAAACAAAAATAATCATTGTTATTGTTACCCACAAAGCAAATTGCAGATCACGTTTCCATTTATAAAATTAAAACTGGGTTTCGTGTGTGAGACCGCAGAATAAAATAAAATCCTTCATGGTGCGGGCTGCGGTCCGTCTAATCAAGGCGAATGCACATTGGGGCTATTCCCGACTCGGGAAATACATTATCGAAAGTGATGACGGTGCACAAACAATGGACGGCCGCGACTTCATATTACACCCGGCTAACAATAGCGAATAAGTCTTCAGAGGCGAATCGGTCAATCGGTACGAATAATTCGTACCCTTGCCCTTGAATGCACGGTCATTATAATCCGGTGTCGAATGCAATCCCCCCAAATATGATACCAGACGAAAATACGTCTTTTTATTCAGTTATCTGAGTCGGTATTTGATCGTTACGTTTTGCAGTTGGACTTTAAATGGAGACAGTAATGCATAGACCGTCTGAATGTCAAACCAATGATCGTAACGTCTCACGGTGGGCTGAAAATCGGCTTTCATAGACTTAGGGATTTCAATTTTTAAGTGCCGGTTTTTTAGTTGGATATTGCTTCTATTGCTTATTACTATATACAAAAATGACACTACAGGTAATTCTGCACAGAAATAAATGAATTATAATTTTTTTACGAAAAATTTGTATGAAGCTAGTACGAAAAATCGAATTATTTCTTAAACGGCAAGGAAAACCGTAATATCCTTACAGGTGGTTGTAGTACTAATGATTTATGATTTTTTGACATATTTCACATAACGGTTTTCGATGCCGTTTTTTTTTAAAAAATCTTTAAAATATTTTTACTATTATTTACATATGAAACGGTTCTTTTTAGTGTTTAATCGAGAAAAATAGACTTTTAACAACACGAAAAGAAATGTTGCAAACAAGAAAAAAAAATATTCAAACTAAATTTAAAGATGAGCTCAATCTATTAATTGATATAGTGAAACAAGGCTCGGGTACTACCAATGACGGTAATACTGCAAGAAAGTTTTTCGAGTTTCCTAATAAAACTGCAGCTATTACCGGATTGGATGAACAGTTGATTAGAAGAATAGCTGTGATTTTGCAAGCTATAACATCTGGTGAGCGGATAAACGTTATAAAATTTAAAGATTTTGCTCGCAAAACCGCCGAAAGATACGTGGAATTAACGTCTGTGAAGTTAGCATCTCAAATGTTAGCATCTCACAAAAAAAATCAATATCAAGTGGCATCCAGCATAGTTCTACAGTTCTTGATAAGTTTTATCAATAGTTCCGTCGATTAAACCATTCATATCGTGTTTTAAAAAAATGAGATGCTAACTTCGCACACACATGATAGCATCTCATCACATTCCGAACGCCTGACTACACAAGAGTCTACATTTGATGAGTTCTATGTTCTCAACAAGTTTTGACAATAGTTCTGGCGATAAAACTGATAAAATTGTGTTTTGGAAAAATGAACCAGAACCAGAACTCCCAACAGTAGGCTAGCATCTCACTAATTACGAGATTTTTAAGGGAAAAAAATCGATATAGGTATAGGAAAAAGTCTTACAGGCCGGAACTCTTTTTCATTTCGTAGAAACAGATGCTGGTTATCATCTGGAACCGTTTTCTGAACCAGAACTCCCAACAGTAGGCTAGCATCTCACTAATTACGAGATTTTTAAGGGAAAAATATCGATATAGGAATAGGAAAAAGTCTTACAGGCCGGAACTCTTTCCATTTCGTAGAAACAGATGCTGGTTATCATCTGGAACCGTTTTCTGAACCAGAACTCCCGACAGTAGGCTAGCATCTCACTAATTACGAGATTTTTAAGGGAAAAAAATCGATATAGGAATAGGAAAAGTCTTACAGGCCGGAACTCTTTTCCATTTCGTAGAAACAGATGCTGGTTATCATCTGGAACCGTTTTCTGAACCAGAACTCCCAACAGTAGGCTAGCATCTCACTAATTACGAGATTTTTAAGGGAAAAATATCGATATAGGAATAGGAAAAAGTCTTACAGGCCGGAACTCTTTTCCATTTCGTAGAAACAGATGCTGGTTATCATCTGGAACCGTTTTTTGAACCAGAACTCCCAACATTAGGCTAGCATCTCACTAATTACGAGATTTTTAAGGGAAAAATATCGATATAGGAATAGGAAAAAGTCTTACAGGCCGGAACTCTTTTCCATTTCGTAGAAACAGATGCTGGTTATCATCTGGAACCGTTTTCTGAACCAGAACTCCCAACAGTAGGCTAGCATCTCACTAATTACGAGATTTTTAAGGGAAAAATATCGATATAGGAATAGGAAAAAGTCTATGGCACTGTATGGCAAGAGATGCAGGCTAAATTCGATGGAGAAATATGTAAATAAGCCATATCTCTTTCTCATTTCATTGCAAGAGATGCTGGTCTCCATCTAGAACCATTGCTCTGGTCTGACTCTCGGAATTTGATTAGATTTCATTTTGTCCTTGCGTAGATAGCATTTAGTTTTTTCAAAACGCAATTTTATTTGATTATCCGCCAGAACTATTGTTGAAAATGATTTTGAACATAGAACTCACCGGATTTAGACTCTTGTGGCGTTAGGATTTCGGAATGTGATGAGATGTTGCAATCTGTTTGCGATTCTCATTTTTCCAAAACACAATTTTATCAGTTTTATCGCCAGAACTATTGTCAAAACTTGTTGAGAACATAGAACTCATCAAATGTAGACTCTTGTGTAGTCAGGCGTTCGGAATGTGATGAGATGCTATCATGTGTGTGCGAAGTTAGCATCTCATTTTTTTAAAACACGATATGAATGGTTTAATCGACGGAACTATTGATAAAACTTATCAAGAACTGTAGAACTATGCTGGATGCCACTTGATATTGATTTTTTTTGTGAGATGCTAACATTTGAGATGCTAACTTCACAGACGTGTGGAATTATACGACTGGTACTACATGTCGTCAACTGTACATAAATTATTAATACACGGGGCTGACATAGTAGAAAAAAATGACATTGTGCCGATTGGGACTCTCTCGGAAGAAGCCTCAGAGTCTCGAAACAAAGATTTTAGGAGGTTCCGGGAACATCATTCGCGGAAAATAAGCAGGCAAGATTCAAATCAAGACATCTTAAATATGCTTCTTGTTTCTTCGGATCCTTTACTAAGTGCACAGAGGCCTAAATTAGAAGTCAAGAGAAAGCACAGCTTTTTTGCTGAAACTCTCGACTTAATTCAGTTTGAGGAAACTGGGTTCGAGTTTCTAGATGTATCTAATTTGGAGCCTGACTCAGAAATGGAGTCCGACAATGAGAGTGATAAGGAAAATATTTAATATTTAATTTAGTCATTATTCTATGTATTTAATGGTATTTTTCATGTTTTTACGATATATACTGTATGCTGTTTTGTTTTTATTAATTTTATAAATTAATTTTAAAATATTTTGTACGATTGTATTTTTATTCTACTTTAATGATATAAATATCTTCATTTGATGTTCTTGGTTTGGACACTAAAAATAACCATTTCATATTTAAATAAAAATAAAAAAGGATTATTTTTAAAAAAAAAACGGCATCGAAAACCGTTATGTGAAATATGTCAAAAAATCATAAATAATTAGTACTACAACCACCTGTAAGGATATTACGGTTTTCCTTGCCGTTTAAGAAATAATTCGATTTTTCGTACTAGCTTCATACAAATTTTTCGTGAAAAAATTATAATTCCTTTATTTTTGTGCAGAATTACCTGTAGTGTCATTTTTGTATATAGTAATAACCAATAGAAGCAATATCCAACTTAAAAACCGGCACTTAAAAATTTAAATCCCTAAGTCTATGAAAGTCGATTTTCAGCCCACCGTGCGTCTGCACGATGCAGCAATAAAAATATAATTTATTAGCTTTTGAGTAAATAGTATGATGTGTGAAACTGGCGGGACTTTCGTACCCACGTGTGTTGACAGGTTGGGAACATATGTACCTATATTTACACCCTAAAAAACCAAGGTATTAGGTACGGTCATACCGATATTGTGGTAAATACTCGTACTCAGGGGCGGCTCGTACTGCTCTTAACTCTTAAATCTATTTGTACCTAAATATGTTCAAGAAACAAAAGCTGTTCGGACAAAATTGTACTTTATATTCCACGAAATAGAACACTATTTAAAACGAACGTCATTTGTTTATTAAACATATTTAGACGCTACATCAAATTAAGAATGCTTGTGCAATTTGCTCATAGTTACAAGAATATAGATAGCGTAGAGTTTGAAATACATTATTATTTTCTTCTCAAAAGACTTAGGTCAGCTACTTAGTTTACAAGTTACAGGCTAATTAATATAGCTAATAAGATTCAATAGAACACGAGCATCGGGTAGAGTTTGATTCACCAATCACAGAGCATTGTGATTGTCAAACAAAGCATTGACATTGTCAGAATCTTTTCGGAATGCACTGTGATTGGTCAGTTGAGCTCCGCTCAGCTCCGCTATGCGTCAACAGAATCGTATCATACGTCATTCAGAATTTCTTTTTGCAATTCGCCGACAATCGAACTAACCGATGTCTCGTAAACTTTTCTTATTCCCAAATTAAAACATAAAACGGCTGATGGGCGTACATTTACATAATACAAAAATAAATAATCTCAATAAATTACAAAGACATTCTCAATATAAATCTTAAAATTTATAGTTTGTTTTATAATTTTCAAAAACGTTTTTGCCAATTAATTTATCATTACACTTATAAATTACCATAACTAATGATTATGAGGAACATTATTTTCATGACGATAAAAAAGATACATTAGTTTGGAGAAACAAATAGTTTTTTAGGGTTTTTTATGAAGAAAAATGTGTTTTATGCCATCAATCAAATAAGTTTGGTAGCGAGTGACAAGATCGATCTCCTTCATCTGATATTCCATCCCGATATTGAGGAATGAGTTTCGTGATATCGTCTTATAATATCGGAATTCGGAACCACGATTATTTAAGGGCCGAAACCTTATTAAGTAGAGCGTGTTCGTAAACTTAGAATTCGTGGACATTTCTAACCGATTACAATGAAATTAGAATCTGCATTGTATTATGTATGTGTATTGTTTATTCAGTTTATGTCCTACTAATATTATAAATGCGAAAGTTTGTGACGACGGATTTATGTATGTTTGTTACTCTTTCACGAAAAAAACTACTGGATAGATTTGGATGAAATTTTACAGTAATATAGGTTATACATCAGAATAATACATGGGATAAATTTTATCCCGAAATTCCCGCGGGAACGGGTACAACGCGGGTAACACACAAACATATAAAATACAAAAATACTTTTTTGCAACAAAATAAATTTAGGTTTACACGTCATTCTAAGCAATTGTCGGACATTTTGTATGCACACGACATAAAAGCAATAATCACTGAATCAATAAAACAGCATTCAATTTTATTTCCGAACGTCAATAGCAACACCTCAAGAATATATTCAGAGAAGCAATTGTCTTCTTTATTTCCAACGCATTTGGTTAAGATTAAAACTAGAACCATAAATCAAAAAATTACGAAACGCCCCTAATATTACAGTACAAAGCGATGATTTTCAACTTACTTTGAAATGTATTGCCGTTTTCGTTTGAGTGTTGTAAAGTTTGTTGGTGGATGAGCCGTAATGGTTTGTGAATTAGGTGATTGGATCGATAGAGGAAGGCATGGAGTGTTGAAGGTCGTGGAATGGTGAGGCGTTGAACTGTGTATCATTGGCGGAAGTGAGGACGTTGACAGATAGCCGGCAAATGAATGTTCACCTTATAGGTATGCAGACGGACACACCGTAGGGAGTTTTTGTTGTTGGTCTAATAGAGGCTTTTGTCTTTGTATTATCCTTGATGGGACATATGTTGTGAGCAGTATTTTGAAGATGAGTTGTTTAAGAGAGCGAAGCCTTCACTATCGCTGATGCCGATATTCGACCCAAGCGAGGAAACTCTCAACAAGATTGTGATTGCTTGTAAACTTAATATTATTAATGCGAAAGTTTGTATGGAGGAGGATGGAGGATGTATGTATGTAGGTCTGTTTGTTACTCTTTCACGAAAAAACTACAAGACGGATTTTGATGAAACTTTACAGTAATATAGGTTATACATCAGAATAACACATGGGATGATTTACTCCGAAATTCCCGCAGGAATAGGTACAACGCGGGTAACACCGCGGGGCGTGGGTAGTCGTCTATGACAATTTAACTACAAAGTTAAAACATAATTTACACTACAGAGTATAACATTCAGTTGTTTCCAAAATACCACTCATTGCCAAAACACTGTCGCATCACCAAATGTTTGTCAAACATATACCATGCCTTATACATTAGTACTCACAAGATGTTCAAATACGGTAGTTTGAAATTGCTTATACATTATAAATTAACACCTCCCGAGAATTTACGAGTAGGTAAGCATCCATTAAAGGTGAACACACACTTATCTGCGCCGAACGCGTCGAAAGAACCGAACAAATTTTTGAATTCTGTTAATGATATCTTACTAAAACTCGCACACTTGTCCGAACCCCAGAAATCTTAGAAAAATTGGGATCAAATTCTGTGCCGTTTATACAGTTGACTCGCGGAAGTATGCGAAACCTCCTTTACTTCGATTCGTTCGCGTTCGGCTCGGATAAGTGTGCGTTCAGCTTTAGATGTGTGTAACTTTAGTTAACTCGCAGTGTTATGAGTTTCAACTCAATTAAGAGACTATGAAAACATTAATTGCTTCTATGAAGAGTCAATACGACAAATCGAATTGATGAAGCAAATACTTCAGGCGGGCATGTTGGAAACATGTCTTGTTTGAATTCCTAGTACATAAATAGGAAACCGAAATTGAAAGATAAAGTTAATTTGGTAGGTTAGTTGTTGATATAAATATCTAATTGGTTAATAGTTAATTGATTGAAATCTGTAATAAATGTAAGAACCCAAATGTACCTAAAAATAATATTATTTATAGTAAAATAGAACAAATGTATTTATTAAATTAAGTACCTATATTATGTATTATATAATTAATTAATTAATTGTAGCTTAAATAAACACAAATATTTATGTACAGCTTTACGTCCCTACAGTTTGTTTAGATAGATCAACGCTATTTTCTATGAGGAACCACTGACCATCTAAAACACGAGTTAATCTCAGTTTAGAGGTCAGCGCGTCAACAACTATGCTTGTACAATGCTATCAAATTGAATTGATATTAATGTTAAAGCACTTTTTGTACCTACTCTTTTGTGTAAATAAAGATTATTTATTTTATTTATTTATTTATTGAGCGAGTTTTTAAGCCTTTAGTGCTCGTTTCCACTAAACCGAACCGGAGATGTGCGAAATTTAATCCACCAATCACAATTTAGGATCTTCGGCGGTCTAAAAACTCCTAAGGTTGGGCACTAACCTATTCGACATGAATGAATGTATGAGTTAGTTTATTAGCTGCGAGTCAAATCCAATATAAAGGAAGTATCATACGCGTTAATGTCAAATTTAGTTTTTATAAGCCTTATTCATAAACGCTCTCTAAGGCCCATAGCACACGGCGTATTTTATACGCGCAGGCGACGCGCGTATTAGGAACGCGCGTCTTCGGCGCCGTAGACGCTGATTGTTGCGTTTGCATTGATGATACAAGCGCGCGCATGAAGCGCGTATACGCGCTTTTGAAGCGCGTACAAATGAGCAGTGTTGTCTCAACCGACGCCATTGTACAACTGGAGATTGGAGGAGTCTCTGGTCAAAACGCAAAAGCTACGAGCGGCTACAGCGCGTATACGCGCAGGAGACGCACGTTTCATGATCGCCCCGTGTGCCTAGGTTACAAGGTTGCGTTCAAATCTCGTTTGAAACTCGTATACGTCCGTCATCTGCGCGTCGCCTGCGCGTATAAAATACGCCGTGTGCTATGGGCCTAACTAAAACACTGTTAGTGAGTGTTTTGTCTCTTTTGCCCTTGGGAAAATAGCGTATGTCAGAAAGGGACAAACCATTTGATAGCTAAAATGCTGCTAGTAAGCGATTATGAATAAGGCCTTATGTCTTTATCCTTATCATCCTCATCTTTTGCATAACCTTCTTTAACTTTTGTTTTTGATTGCCTTCTAATAATATGAATCCCCGCTATACCTGGGTAATGATGTCTATAAAGCAAAATATTCGCCTTTAATAGTCCACTGATAGACAATAAAGGCCTCTCGTCTGAGTACAGTGAAGAGCATAAGGTATAATCACCACACTTGCCCATAAAAATATTTATTTAATTAAACGGCTATTGGCCATTAAGATTAATAAAAAATTTTTTAATTAAAGTCATTTATGGATTTGTGGAATATTTTGAAAGTGTCTGACTAGCATCACTCTTTAAAGTCGTAAATTCATAATTAGAATTCTCCGAACATTGAACATTCAAAGACCTTATGACCTAAAATTCTTAATTCTCTAACAACAAAGAAAAGAAAAAACAACACGTCTATAAAGCAACTGGACTTTACGACCAATAAATTCAATGGCCTTACATTTTTGATTTTTATCAAACCCAAATCAAAGAAGTTTTTATTAGTTGTACAATTTTGATGAGGCATATTTATTTATCGATATACGAGTATATAGAAAACAAGTAGGTATAAAGAATACAGAAGTATACAAAAAATAAACAAAAGAATATTTTATTCCACATTAACATTTTCTTACTTCCGAACATTAGTCGAAACATTATTTAATTTTCGTAAAACAAAACAGAACCGTCACGGGCCCGTAATTTGGAAATTATCCTCCATTGCCTCACTGGCATGATAAAGTTGATTATTTTTCGTCGTAACATTTGTGTACGTCAGATGTCAAGTGTTCCATTACACATGTCTCACGAATCGCGAGTGTTTCGGCCCGTTGACGTCTCCACATTGTTTAAAATATCTATACAAACACGGTAACCTTGACTGTAACTTTAGAGGACGATTTCACATATATTTTTTTTGGTTTGTGAGTTTTTGCCTCGATACATAATGTCTCAGAATGTTTGAAAGGAATACATTAGCGGCAGGTCGATGCCATCGTCCAACTTTAGGCATAAGAATGATCAGATAAATCCATGCAATAACATACGGGTCCTAATGGGCCGCCCGGTTCAACACCGACTAATCGTTTTTTATTCCTCACCATACCTTCGAACTTTAAATTACGGTTGAAATGCGCTCAATATTTATTACGCCAATGATAAAATATGAAGGTTTTGTTAAGTATAAAATTTGATATTCCTTTTCTAATCTCCATTTTGCAGGGACTTTATCGGCAATCAATGAGAATTAATGTCTCTGACTTTTTTTAATTTGGCGACGAAATTGTGATTAGTTGCGGTTGATTTTATGGTATCGCTATAAATCTAATTTTTTACAACAGTCATAGTAATTACATCGTAAGACCATGTCGGAAGTCTTACTTAATGCTATCTAAAAACTCCGTAACCTAACTTGTTCACTTTCAAACTAGAACTTACTTTTAAAACAATATTGAATGTTCTTCAAGATAACGTGCGTTTCAGACGAGCGGCAGACGTTTGTAACAACACAAGTGTTTCAAGTGAAAGTACTACTATCGTTGTTGCTAAGTTAGCTTTCCTCTGCGACCTTGATGACGGCGAACGACCGCGAAATCCAATTAAGTTATTCACTAGAGATGGATGGCCACGCACCCTTAATGGACCAAATTTGTCTCTGGGATTAATCACAAAACTCTCCAGCTTAATTTATTGGGTTTTCTCTTTGTTTTGATTGATTTATAAAACAATTTATTCAAGATATTGTTTTGTTTGCGTCAGCTCGTTTAGTTCGTTGGCAGAATTTCTTCTGGTTTTGCTAAATGTGACTTGGTAGTTGCTGTGAGTTTTTGTGAAAGCGATGCTGTAAGGATATTTAAGTTAATGTTTCTAAGTTTGTTTGTTTGTAATATGCTTATAAGAACTAACTTATTTGAACTATGCTACTACTTAATGAAAAATATATTTTTGTATATGATAGCATCATTTAAGTAAAAGTTAATATTTTATATCAAAATTCCCACAAGAATGAATAAAAATGTGGTTCGTTACTAGTAAATAACCGAATAAGTAAAGGCGTATAACAATAACATTGTACAAAGGCACACCTACATAAGTAGAAGAACTGTAAGTAATAAATTACATAATATTTCTACACCTACACATTTCTCCTATATACCTATTTTATTCCTAAAACCGTAACATGAATCCATCGAATGTCAAAACGAGACAAAGGCATTACTTGAATGTGAACAATAACGTAAGGAAAACCCGAATGTTCTCAAATTTTCCCTTTGAAAAACGTACTTAAATCCAGATCAAAGTAATCGGTATTTGTTAACTATTGTAATGGTTTTCTTATTGTTATTTTGAGCGATTTCTATGAGATCTCTTGTGCGACTTCCTTTTGTTGTCAAATTGGTTAGATTTTCACGAGTGGTGGTCCTAAGGCGAATGCCCGAGTTAAGTGAGAAGTGATGTTAATTTGTGATAAGTAAAGAATGCCTTTTAAGAGACAAAGTCGCTAAAGTACTTGTCGTGTGTGAGTTATTCGCACTTCATTTTATTAGAGTTATCTGTTCTCTTATTTAAGGTGTTTAGAGGGTTTCTATGCACACAAAAATTGAGTACATAATAGGGTAAACACATATTGCAGAATCAGTACAATATGATTCTTCAATAAACTAGTTAATATTTGAAATCTATTTTAAACCTATGTTAAGGCTAATTAAACCAATTTAGGTAGTCGCAATCGCTTCTCACTTGTACTGTACTTAATTAAATCTAGCAATAGTTACAATTTAATATCTCGTGTTCAGCGGTCGCCGTCCAAGATGGCCTTCTCCTTTGCTTACTGCAGCACTCAGACTCGTTTTATTTTAATAATAAGAAAAATCACCTTCATCACTACATAGTATAAAACAAAGTCGCTTTCCGCTGTCAGTCCCTATGTCTAAAACTACGCAGCGGATTTGATGCGGTTTTTTTAAATAGATAGAGTGATTCAAGAGGAACGTTTATAAGTATAAAAAATCCCAAAATTCCACGTGGGTAAAACCGTGGGGCGCTGCTAGTTGACTATATACTTGAATAACTGACTTCGATTTTAAAGTTTAAACTAGTTTTGGAGTCAGAGCTTCTTACTTACATACCCTAGTTTAATCACCCAATGTATTCAATTACTTTGTTTGGATTATTTGAATATTTTTTTATTGTTTATTTATTTTTATTCCATACAGTCTTTACGCTTACTTTTACGTCGCAGTAAAGTAATATAAAGGATGTCTACTGCCTGCTAAACTGTCTATGCCCGCCTACTAGATTGAGGTTTGCGCAGGCTCACACCTAACTAATAATTTACTCACATTTCATAATAGATACTAAGAACTGTAGTTCAAGTAAATACTTTAATCATATACGATATTTAACTTAAACAGTGTTTTGAAGTGTTTTGTCTCTTTTGCTCTTTGGCAAATAGCGTACCTATGTCGGAAAGGGACAAATTATTTGATAGCTAAATTGCTGTTAAAATAAGCGTTCATGAATAAAGCCTATGCTATGTCTATAAGCCTAAGTAGTTTAGTAGCCATCGTTACTGATAATGTACTTGGTCACCTTAGGATTGCATCACCGTAGATCTGATATTAACGCCCGGACTCAGAGACGTCAAATGCTTTCTTAGTAGAGTGTTAATGAGTGATTTTGCCTAATGTATGAAAAATTACGTCAATAGGTTAGTGTTGCTTGAATGGCCGTCTCTGAGTACGTTAGTTACAAAAGCTGATCAATATCATGTGCGATCACGGCACGTGTATAAAGGGCCGTGATTTACACGTGTTATTCCTTCTAACCAATCACCATTTTGATAGGTCAAGAAACCCTTCTTAGCACCCGCTAAATCGAAGGGACGCCGGTGCGTAGCGATTTCTTTAAAAAATCACTAAAGTACAGTGCAAATAATATGCTGTTTTATCATAAACCTATGAAGTAAGTCAGAATGGAATCGAAAGTAAGAAGTATTTAACCTATTCCTCAATGTTTTGTTTTTGGATTTGGAAATCAGTTTCTTATAAAAAATATTTTTATTTTTATATTGTTTGTAGCGAACTTATACTGCCGCACTCTGAGCCAGCCATTTAATCGACACTTACGTAATTGCCGAAATTGTTGATACATTACATGACAAAATCTCTTCTACTACAGAAGCATTTGACGTCTAGAGTACGGGCGAGTCACAAAATAGATTTATTGGAAACTGTATTTATTTAATATCACTATTTTTTTTGCGGCAAACATTAATCACAATATAGATTTTGTAGTTTAACCGCTGCAATAAAATGTCTTTCGAATTCTATATTTCTTATAGAAGTGACGAGTTCCTATTTTATTTGTACATACTTATTATTTTATGTTTAAATTATTTTCGTCAGATCATAACACGAGACGCATCGTTGAGGAAGGTCAAACGTCTCGTCTTTGTTAAAAATATATTTTTATTCTGTTTCAAACGTGCTATTAATCAATATCAATGTTATTTAATATTTTATTGTATCGTTCAAAACGTTTAACGTTTTTTTTTTATCTGGTAGATAAATTATATCCCATCTATAAAAGCGAGGCGATCATCTCTTAAGTGCATTAAATTATGTCCAGATTTGAATTTTTGGTATTGTACTATCGATCCGACCATAAGCATTGATTTAGCTGGATTTCTTTCAATGCCGTGAGCACGCCTCGCGCGTTCACATGAAAATGCGATGCCGCATGCCGTGAGCACACCTCGCGCATTCACATCAATATACCATGCCGTGTAGTTAACGTCATGCCATGAACATTGAACACGCCTCGCGCGTTCTCATGAGTTCGTTCGCCTAGTCGTGAGCACGCCTCGTGCGTTTTTTCTTCAACGAATGGCGGCATGTCAGAAAAATATCCGAAAATAATGGCAGCATTGAAATAAAAGTAATAAAGATTGTTATTTTATAAACAATAACTCTATTAGAAAGCAAAGCAACGTACACACTAACTATTCGTAAAAAAAAACGACCGCGCCAGTGTTCAACAAACGAAAGTTATTCGGGGTGCTACGGTGCAGTGACTACTGAACTGACTACCAACATACTTACTACAAGGAACATGGAAAAATCGCTCTATCATTATGTTTTTCTAGATTTTTCTGAAAAATCACGTCATTGTCACCATCGCTACACCGTGGCACTCCCTTAGGCCTGTTTCGGAAAGTGTCTAACAATATCCTTTCACTTATTCATATCAGTTCTTAAATTCCCTCATGGATCAGTTTCGTTAATGACGTCACATCAAATTCACAGATTCATCCAGAAATAGTTGAAAAAAGGGTGCCACCGCCCAGCTGTTCCCAACAAATAGAATTCACAATAAAACTAAAAACGAAACTAGACCATGCACTATTAAAAATAATTTCTCGTTCTGTGACATTTTCTATACCAATACAAAAGGACCGGTTTAAAAAAATACTACACCCCTAATCGGAAACGTTCTTTAATATGACCCTGAACTTGCACCACATTCCCACGTTGTAATGCAATTCAAAATTGCACCGAGTTCCTTGCAGTTAAACAGTTTAGTACCTTGTCAAAATATAAAAACATTCAGCCCAAGTATAAACGTTGGTAAAGAGAGAAAAGTTTAAAATGAATAGGTTCTAAAGCGTCAAGTAATGGTCCAACTGCATCATAGCACAAACTGCATTTGTACTTAACAAATGGGTTTTTAAAGAGTCCATATTGGTTTTATTTTTTCCTCTCGCTTGACTAGCTGCAAGCTGAATCAAAACTTTATTGCGCAGAGGTTTTTTGTTTTGAGCTTTCAATTAGTATTATGCACATTCGGTGGCTAGGGTTGCATTGCAAACACTGCTTTTAAAATAAAATCATTGTTGTTCCTAGAAATTCCCACACGTTGTATACTAACCTAGACGAGTTATTTATACTATAGCATATGTCATAAAATAATGAAATCTATTTTTTAAAGGTAGTATCTATAACGAAATACATAACCTTTTGATTGCTGTACGCCCAAAATAGGCGTTATCTAGCATTATATTGTGATGGTTTTATTTCTAGTTACGAATCCATATTCCTAACATTTGATTGACTAACACGAAACCTGAAGATTCCTAAATTGGAACAATTAATATCAACAACAAAGAATTCTTAGTAACGTGTTCTCAAATAGAAATTCAAGATTGTTAATTAAATTGTAAAGAAGCAAAAAACATTCATTAATAATTGTAATGATGATCAATTCTTACACTACTGCATTGTATCGCGTAATCATAATTATTGGATAATTTATGAAAACAATAATAAAATTGACTGAAAATTTCTGCAGAATAATGTGCTTGAAACATCCAGCGATTTATTATGTAGGCTGGTAACCTAATTTTGTAATGGAAGTGCGGACGAAAGTGATTTTTGATCGGATTCGAGGGGAACATAACATGAGGAGTGAGTGCAAACAGAATGCATTAAAGCTGTCAGTGATCTCATACGCACTTTGTCGTCAAATGCTTTGAAGCACACAAGTACTCCACCTAATGGCATAACATCTTGTTTATATAATATCAAAGATCACGAAAAGAGGTCATTACTTATTATAACTGCTACATTTGATACACTACAGATGCCACTGATGCTACTGGCGACGTTAAAAAATATCAGTTTATTTTAGAGAGCGCCCTCATTCTTGAGCTCGCCAGCGAAAGTAATAGCGCTCAACACTAACATTATGACCGCATCGATCGAATATAAACAACTAGAGAACATTGACGACTTACCGTCACTCGGCGACCAGCTCCTTCCAATTGTGTGTTTATTAATTACAATAACAAAACACGCGACAGGTTATCGACGCACGCACGCGGGACGGGCAGCAGCGGGCCGCTCGGATGTCACTACCGGGTCGGAATTGATTGGCTGACCGAAATGTTATCAAATTATGGTTTATTTTGATGGGATTTGTTTTGAGGTAAAGGTTTTGGAGTGAAAATGCGACGTAGTGCACGGAGCGTGCGCAGTGGAGACCGGGTGAGTACTGATTGGGCCCGCCAGGCGGCGCTGCGCTGCGTATTGATAAACTAAAGGGCGCCCTGGGACGAAAAGGAGAGGACAGCCGATGCTCGATGCGTCGCGACGGTACGACACAGATTAGATAACAGTCGCTACAGAACACTCTTAAAAGTAAAATTGCTTACGTCATATAAACCCATAGAAGGCAAGAAGAAAATTGGTCTACAAAGTCGCGGCGAACCCACTTGGATATCACCTCACGCGTAGTAACCACTATACATCACTCGGCCAACCTTGAACCCGCACTGATATTAGATAGTAATGGAACCAAATAAAATAATGCCGTAATAGCGGCCATCGGGAGGGACGTAATTTATTGAGTAACACGAGATAGTGTCGGTGACACTTACGAATTACTCCAGGGATCCTTATCATGGATGGAATAGAGATGAATATGATAGAAAAAGTACTTGAAGAGTGAAAGTACTTTAAGCCTGTGATACAGCTAGAAAAGAAATAGGAACCTGTTGTTAATTAGGGTGCTTTCAAATTATGCGTTTCGTTTCGGAAAAATAATTTTAGTACGCACCGTTGCCGCACTGCTCGATTTGTATGAAAACACACGATCGTACGTTCACAATACGACAAACGCACCGCTTCGGCACCGCAGCGGTCCGACACGAAACGCATAATTTGAAAGCACCCTAAAAGTTACGTTTACGAATACACTTGGCTTTTATTTTACATTTTTATCAGATGTTTCGGCTTATTTACAGGAACCGTGGTCACAGAAGACAGAAGTGTCCGTCTATACTAATCTCAGGAATTACCAGCCCCATTTCAATAATTATTTTTGCAATGAATGGCCACATTCAACGGGAAGGTTATAGGCTATTTTCCATCCCGAAATTCTAACGGGAACGGGCACAACGCATGTAAAACCGCAGGGCGCTGCTAGTTTCAATGGGGTTTCAATTATATCCACTTCTAACATAACTCTTTATAATAATATTAACGCTTTACTAAGTAATACATTGATTAATTATTCAGTAACAGTATAGAATTATTGACATTATTTAATCAAGAATCATTTCTTGATTAAGTAACGTCAATGAACGTCCATGAATATTTATAAGTAGCGATAGTATGTAACGAAATAATTTCCCATTGACGACGTGACAAGAATTAATTAATACACGCTGAAATAACTTCTGAAATTGAACTCGCTTCTAGACATGAAGGGTTAATATACTCATATTTATTTCAAATCAAAATGGACTTTTAATGAAAAATATAGGCTTATGGCCCTTCATACGAGTCTATATATCCTTACCAACACACTAATAATGTTATACTTTTTAACGTTTACAGAAGTAGTACATTATTGGCTCATATTATGGTTATATACATAGTTACATGTACATATTTCTGTATGCTTTTCGAAATATAACTTTAAGGGCGATTGCACAAGAACTCTTAAACCTATTTAGTACCTTTAAAAAAGCGGTTCGTTCAAAATTGTACACCAAATAACTATTAAAAATAAATGTCAATTGTTTGTTCAAACATATTAGGGCGCTAAATTAAATGAATAGTTCTTGTGCAATCCGCCCAAGATATTAAGTATTTTAAAGAGGTAATTATAAAGAGACAATATTCAGCACACTGCTATAAAGATTAGGTTTATCCAACTGTTCGTATTTACCGAACACTATTCGTCGAAGTATTAAATTACCGATGCCTTTCTAAAAAAACAGCTCTAGACATAACTTATACAAAAGCCAAAATATATAAAAGTGGTAATATAAAATCAGAAATGAAGAAATATTTTCTGACACAGGAAAATACATTTCGTTTCGACAGATTTAAAGTGCAATAGAGTTGCATCGACCTTGGACCCACCCCAAGCCGGAGCCACCCCCATCCCCCAGAAGTCCGAAGTCTCTCAAAGCTGTCCCACTGAACATTGTTTAAAGTTTACTGAAAGGAAAACTGACGCAAAGAGATGCGATATATGTGCTTTTATTCAGTAAAGCAAGAAAGTTCGAGAAAGGCCAACGTTGGTGTTGAAGTTTTTAGACCGCTTAAAGGCCTCTGACGTGGTCTAACGATTGCAACAACCAGGACCGAATTTTATTCAGAGTAATGATATCGTTGCTTTATTTCAGACTAGCAGCGCCCCGCGGTTTTACCCGCGTTGTGCCCGTTCCCGTGGGAATTTCGGGAATTTTTTTACATAAAAACCTTCCTCTTGAATCACTCTACCTATTACAAAAAACTGCATCAAAATCCGTTGCGTAATTTTAAAGATTTAAGCATACAGACAAACAGACAAACAGAAGACAAACAGACGCGACTTTGTTTTATTATGTAGTGATGTGTATTTTTGGTTTAGATATGGTTTAGAAAAGTGCGTTTCCACTCGGAGCGGTGCGGAAATAAATTAGCCAATCACAAGTCATTAAAATTGCGAAAACAAATCGTAATGCATTGTGATTAGTCGATTGAACTCCGCTCCGTATATTATCATGTTAAATGTTATGAAAATTATTACCAAAATCGCTCGCGGCATATTTTGTTTATGCGATGTTTACTCATTGCGATTGTTAATATAACGCCTTGTAAAATTGTTCAATGCCGTAGGTAAAAAAAGAAGGAAAAATGAACTGGCAATTGAGTTAGTACTTCGTATTGTATTTTAGATGTTAAAAACATCAGTCAAGTACGAAAAAGGCACTTCCTTTTTACTGCCTGCCCTAAAATTAATGATATTTCATGATACATACGTTTAATTTTTTTTAATGATATCAAAGTAATATGATACATAGATACTTTTATCAATACACATTTGATGTTCCTGCCAATTAATAAAATTAAATGATTTCTACGAAATATAATGGAGCAAGAAGCTACATTAAACCTAGCCATTTCCATTTTTGATGTTAAAGTGCTTCACTACATAGTATAAAACAAAGTCGCTATTTTTGTCTGTTTGTTTGTCTGTTTGTCTGTATGCTTAAATCTTTAAAATTACGCAACGGATTTTGATGCGGTTTTTTGTAATAGGTAGAATGATTCAAGAGGAAGGTTTTATGTATAAAAATTCCCGATATTCCAACGGGAACGGGCACAACGCGGGTAAAACCGCGGGGCGCTGCTAGTAAAAAATAAATAAAGAACACAAACACATCACGAGATCTAGATCTAGATCTTATCTTGGACTGTTAAGGAACAAACTATGTACTCATCATTTTCTTTAGAACTAATCAATCTAATTAGTTTGTACGATATTTTAAACACAATGAATGTTGCCTTTTATGAAAAAGTACACGTTTTTTACTGAAACACCTTATCTGTTACTTATTAACTTAATACACAGGTAATGTTTGTTTTACTTGTCATATTGTAATGTAATCAGTGAAAAAAGCTTTTTAAGAAGTTTTTTGGGTGATATTTGGCTAAACGTTCATATTGCATGCAATGCAATATGCGACAGTTACTAAACTGTCGCCATATTTAAGTCGGATGTTCTTAATATCTTCGGACTTTGTTTCAAAAATTCTTTGGAGGGTAAAGAATTATTCAAATCTGACTGGTAATTCTTGAGATTAGCGCTTCAAAACAAACAAAAAATCACACTCAGCTTTATTATATTGGTATAACAGATCGACAATCAGCATATGATATCAATAATATGATATGGTGAGATGAGTAACCTCGTTATTTGGTAAGATTATCGACGGTAAGGTTGGCGCGTGAATCCATCAAGTTGACGAGGGTTGAAGGATCAGCATCAACACCAATGCAAGACCTTTTCCAAAACATTAACGAGCTATGATTAATTATTATTAAAATTACTCCCAGATTATAATCGATCTCGAAATGTTAAGGATTAAATAGATAAATAGATAAATTTATATTTAGTATAGATTTTTCGAAAATGTTTAAGTAAAGGCGAGAGCAGACCATCTCAAGTTAGTCTTAGGACAATTTAAAGAGAAATTGTTATTAGAATCATGACAAGTCAGTAAGACTGGTACTCTGTGTGGGTAATCTAGTCAGATTTACACATTTTTTTTGTGGAAATGTCTCTAAAATTATTTAAATAAATATTAAACAAATACCTACTTATTTATTTACTTAGTTGTCTGTATAACGCATAAGGTTTTTCACTTTCAAATCAATTGAGTCATCTACAAAAAACGATACAAAAAATTGCTTGACAACCACAGTTTCATTGTGAAACAATTTTGAGCAAATCCAATCAAATTGTGTTGGTTGTCTTTTATACGGAAACGGAAACACTTTTAACCAATGAACAGTGTTTTGGGCTTATAGCAAAGCGCTGAATTCATTATGAACTTGCCTATAGAGTGTAACATATTTTTGAATCCCCCAACGCAAAGAGAAGTGTTTTAAGTTTGATATCAGTGGCTAAGTGTGTGTGTTTGTGTGTTTGTGTTAGCAGGATTAGTAATCGGTATTGAAGTAAGGGTGAGGGTAAAGAGTACCAAGTAGTAGCATACATCCTACTAATATTATAAATGCGAAAGTTTGTATGTGTGGATGTATGGATGTTTGTTGCTCTTTCACGCAAAAACTACTGAACGGATTTGGATGAAACTTTACAGTAATATAGGTTATACATCAGAATAACACATGGGATACATTTTATCCCGAAATTCCCGCGGGAACGTGTACAACGCGGGTAACACCGCGGGGCGCGGCTAGTAGTGATAATATTTGGGGAGTAATTATCCATCTCTTTCTTCCACTATATTGTATTCTTCAAGGACTACTATTCGAAGAATGTAAAGAGAAATGCACAATAATCAGTCAGTCTGACTATCGGCTAAAGGATTGTTGGAACCGCAGTACTTTACGTTGTTTTGTATCTTTTACACAAGTTGGCGACTAATGGCCCTCTGGGGAGCTGTTGATAAACGCGATACATACTGAACTACAGAAATGTACAGATTACAGTGTAACTTGATGTTTATGTTACTTTGTGAACATTGGCTTTGATGTATTTTATACTGTGTAGCAGACATAGAAAGGCCCCACGGTGCGATTTTTCATAGAAATAAAGTGACAGAATAATTATCATTGGTAAGCTAATGTTTACTTTTTAAAAGTCGTCGTCACGGCACCGTGACACCCCTGTAAGTGTTGTTTTGATATACGATATAAATGTATTTGTAGTTTTTAAGAAAAGCCCTTTAACACAGTGGTACGTGAGAGCGTACTGTGTCGGGGGTTGCGGGTTCGATTCACGCCCGGAATCAACAATATGTAAAGACATAGTTGTTGGCAACGGTGATTCGATGTTAATTTTATTAATTTTAATATTTGTGTATATGTAATAGTTAGTTAGATATCATAGTACAAGCTAAGAGCTTAGTTTGATTCTAATTAACTGTGTGTGAATTTGTCCGAGTGTGGATATATAATTTGTTTGTTAATAGTGGAAGTAGAAGTAGTGAATTCACCCTTACTCCATTTTATTCGTGATAATTACCGTGGCCAATGGAATTTATTAAAATAGATAATGTAGGCAATAAACTGGAACCAAAGAATAAACATGTCTATCCAAATGGAATATTCCTACCCCATTATTAGCACCTGTTAAAAATAGCAAATATCCAAGACGAAACATGCAAATAGAGCGTCCAACATAACCAAACCCCTACTACATCACACGACACATACAAAACGTGACTCGTACAAAGTAATAGTGTCCAATTCGAGGTGTCCAGATAAAATGGTTGATCCGATCCAGGAATATACCATCAAGAACTATCAAGCCCTGTGTTAATAGTCGTTGATTGATATTTATGAGTTTAGAAACGTGGTTAGGTATCGCATGACAAGATGGCATTATGCCTCAATCAAAACGCCTAGAAAACGCTCATTAAGTGAAGATAAACTACTTTGCTTGAGTAAATAAGTACTTGCATTTAATTCAAGACGCCTACTTGGTTTACTTAATCCTTGATTAAGTTATTGTAATGTCACATTGGCAAACTTGGCACGAGTTTTGTGCGATGAGGTTAAGGTTAGAGCTAAGTTAATATTGTTGCTTTTCATTTACTTAGAAAGGATTAAAGTTGAAAATTTGACCTTAGGCATTTTTAGTTAGTGCAGCTAAACATAATAAACGTTTTTTAAGAGAACATTTATCTGGGAGAAACTAAATTTTAAACAAAAGATCATGTACTATCAATTATTTTATCTCTCCTTTTAAAGTCACTTAATAATTCTCAAAAGTCTTTAAACCACCAAACTGTCTCTGTAATGCATGAGGTTGTCCGCCGACAGTCATTTGTCATCGATATGGGTGCGCAGGCGCATCGCTCCCGCGCTTGTTGCGCTTAATTACAATTGCACTAGCAGTGTGTTGTTAGATATTCCAGTGTAGGAGTGGGTAATTCATTGATTTTGATGTATAGATAGTATTGATAGGTTGTTGGAATGATGAACTTTCCATTTAGGTACGAGATACATAGAGATACGATAGTCCTGCTCGTTAATCTCTCGTTTAATTACGGTTTTGTAATGAGAACAAAAAAGACGTAACGAATTTGGTATAGTTTTAAGATCATTACATCCTATCCTACTAATATTATAAATGCGAAAGTTTGTGGGGATGGATGTATATTTGTTGCTCTTTCACGAAAAAACGACTGGACGGATTTGGATGAAACGTTACAGTAATAATTATATATCAGAATAACACATGGGATACATTTTATCCCGAAATTCCCGTGGGAACCGATGCAATGCGGGTAACACCGCGGGGCGCGGCTAGCAGTTTATAGATGTTCGAGAATGGCCTGAGCTGTTTCGACAAAAGGGTGGCACAACCCGGAGCAGTGAAGTACATACTGACAGTTCTCTATTGTCTGTGTCGCATTTTTGCTCCACTTGGCGAGGGCACTGCCGTCCCCCAGATATTATATTGGGTTAATTTTTATCTCTTTGATACAGAATTATCTACACTAATTACTAATAAATAATACTACAAAGAGGGTAAAGTTTCATACTTTGTTTGTTTGTAATCACTACATAGTATAAAACAAAGTCGCTATTTTTGTCTGTTTGTTTGTCTGTATGCTTAAATCTTTAAAATTACCCAACGGATTTTGATGCGGTTTTTTGTAATAGGTAGAGTGATTCAAGAGGAAGGTTTTTATGTTAAAAAATTCCCGAAATTCCCACGGGAACGGGCACAACGCGGGTAAAACCGCGGGGCGCTGCTAGTAATAAATAATTATTGTAGTGATGGATAGCCATATTCAATGGGAAGGTTATAACCTATTTGTCATCCCGAAATTCCCACGGATACAGGCACAACGTGGACAAAACCGCGGGGCGCTGCTAGTTGTGTTAAAAGTCAAAACTTACTAAATTTATCACATAAGCAATTCTAACTAATATAATAAATTCGAAAGTAACTCTGTCTGTCTGTTAGGCTTTAACGCCAAAACTACCGAACCGTTTTCAATGAAATTTGGTACACAGTTAGTCCAGAGCCTGAAAAAGGACATAGGCTACTTTTTATCGCGAAATTCCTGCGGGTACGAGTACAACGCAGGTGAAACCGCGGGGCGCTGCTAGTTATATTTTGTTCGTAATTACCAACCAACTTATGAAAATACTTCATCTACACTAATATTATAAAGAGGAAAACTTTGTTTGTTTGTAATGAATAGGCTCAAAAACTACTGGACCGTTTTTAAAAATTATTTCACCATTCGAAAGCTACATTATCCACGAGTAACATAGGCTATTGTTCATCCCGAAATTCTCACAGGAATGGACACAACAAGGGTAAAATCGCGGGGCGCTGCTAGTCCTAAATACTTCCACAAACTCTTATGTAATGTACCCATTAGCATGCAAGCTAACTGCTGCTCAAAGGGTGTGTATTTCCTTCAATCTAGGTATAATATTAGGTACAACCTAAGTAGTCTATATGACCTGAATCTAGTCTAGATGGGAGCACCCTTCAGCCCACTCGAGTATTGCCGGCTTGCACCCGACGTATACAACCCTCGTGTGACGTCAGCGGTTTTTATATTATGAACTAGCAGTGCCATGTGGTTTACTCGCATTGTACCCGATTTCGGTGGAATTTTGAGATATAAAATAGTCTATGATTAAATCTCCCTCTAGCTATCCGATACAAATATAATTAAATAGGATATGGATATGGTAGCTTCTGAGATTAGCCTATTTAATCATCACTACATAGTATAAAACAAAGTCGCTATTTTTGTCTGTTCGTTTGTCTGTTTGTCTGTATGCTTAAATCTTTAAAATTACGCAACGGATTTTGATGCGGTTTTTTGTAATAGGTAGAGTGATTCAAGAGGAAGGTTTTTATGTAAAAAAATCCGAAATTCCCACGGGAACGGGCACAACGCGGGTAAAACCGCGGGGCGCTGCTAGTTTTGATATAAAAAGTAGCCTTAAAAATATTTTTAAGGCTACTTTTTACATTCAATACATTCCTTCTTATATAAGAAGGAATGTATTTGACGAAAAAAAGCCAGTGTTGATATAGTCACTCATTTCAACGTAACTGTGTTAATGTAATCAATAATTAGAAGTCATTTTAACACATTAACTGGACCAGATGGACAATAACATTTCCAAAACACTACTGGTCACATAACTAACCCATTGTATACCACATCAATAAAAAGTTCTCATCATAACCCTCGTTTTCGCTTTATAAAAGTAAGTAAGCTATAAGTTAATACATATAAGCATGTAATGACCCACTTCGTGACATCAGTAAGCTGAGGATGAAAAAGTAATTTTAAAATTGTTGCAAAACTGTATTCGCAGTAAGAGAATTGCCCGGGAAAACCCTAAAAACATAAAAGCTATATCAATTTTACTTATAAACTTTTTAAGGGTATTCAATATTTCATCCCTTATACGTAAGCCCCTGTGGCCTAATGGATAAGGCATCGGCCTCCTAAGCCGGGGATTGTGGGTTCGAGTCCCACCAGGGGTACTCAATTCGCTGAACATTGCAACTCTTTTGTTGTACAATTTTTATAGCCTTACTATTTACCATTTTTATAACATATCTAAGCTATACCTACTCCCAATAAGATCTTTTATTAACTAAAAAGCTTTAAAGTTGTCTTTTAGATCCGCAACTTCACCTATATCGTGAAAGATTGAAATTCTAGTTTTGATTATTTTATAACGAAATTTGCCGCACCCGCTGTTTTACCCGCGTTTTACTCGCTCCTGCGGGAATTTCGGGATAAAATTTATCCCATGCAAGGAATTTATACTCAAACATCCCATGTCTTATTCTGATGTACTCGTATAACCTATATCGAGGGTCCAGTGCTAAAACCCAATAAGTGACCAAAAATCCAAAATCGACTTTTTTGGCCCATCTTAATCGATTTTTTACGCTCTTTCCAATGGTCTAATCCAATAAGCGAAATTCGCAGTAAAACTTGATTTACTTAGGGTAACAACCCAATAAACTCATGGTATTTTTTCAAAACTAAGAAACCAAAACACCCAAAAGAGATTTATCTGAAGAAATTATATTTTTATCTCACGTTTAAATCAAATAACTTTAATTATTTGTATTTAGCGTCGAATGACTTTAGTAAATCACTTTATAGCATTTATGGTAATAGCCTTAATTCCTATTTATCGGGTTTTAACTTCACCCACATAATTAATAAAAAGAAATAAACAAAAGGCAAAACCAATTATTTCCATTTATCGAGTTTTAACTTTAATTTAATATTTAAGAAATTTAACAAAATTGAAAGCTAAAAAACAACAAACGTATTTATTGGATTTCATTGTTCGACGATTTTAAAATAAAAATCCGATATGTTTAGCTATATGGATTTACTCACTTCACTTATAAAGTTTATTTCAAATATTGTTTGAGGAATAACCCAATAAGTCAACTGCAACTTCGCGTACGCAGGCATTTTGGCAGATCGCGCCACGATCGCGCCGAGCGTTGAACTCGAGCGTGTATTCGGCGAAGTTTTTTTCTTCAAATTATTACATTATTGTTATTTAGTGCTTACTGTTGTGTTAAATAATACGATGGGTGAACGAGGAAGAAAATTAGTGCAACTGGCTTGTATGAATTCGCTAATATCAGGTAAATAAACAATTTATAACTACCTACTTTTCATAACCTATTTTGGCACAAAACTTTGAAAAGGCGAAGTTAAATAGTTGTTAGCTCTAAAGGTATCATTCATTTTACTGTAGAATGGTAATAATCTATGTAGGTAGTCCGTAGTTATCATTCAAATATCACCGATTGGAACAACTTACATGCATTAATAATAATGCATGCATTTACCAAAGTATCGAGAGCGGCGAGCGACTGCGCCACCGTTTCATCCAATGTGCTATAAAATGAGCGAGACAGCATGTTAGACTGACAATCCGCGGCGCGATACCCATAGCTATTAGCGGATTTAGGTTAGCTTTTATTACAAACGCACAGAGATCATTTTTGAATAACATTTGTAGTTATTTGATTTTACCACTAACAGTTTTGAGTATTTTTTCCAACCGATTCTGCAATAATGAATGATACTTAAATTTATTATTAATTTCAAATATTTAAACTGTTGTTCTTGTAATTGTAGTAAGTATTTTTTATTAATATATTACAACTAATGTTGTTTTCAGATAATATTATTAGCGACGATGGTTTAATGGAATTCCCTTTGGAAAACCACGATCAATCTAAAATTACCATCTTACCAGATGCCTTTTATGGTAAGTTATCTGTTAAAACTGAAAACGTGGGTAGGTGATGTAGGTGTAGGTGGTGAGGTGATGTGATGATATTTGTATTTTTAGGGTTCCGTACCTTATCTATATCTATACTAATATTATAAAGCTGAGGAGTTTGTTTGAACACGTTAATCTCAGAAACTACTGGACCGATTTGAATAATTCTTTGACTGTAAGACAGCCCATTTATTGATATTTATTGCTCTATAGCCTTCCTAAATCCTATGGCTAATAGCTATACCTATTTTATCGCGGGTTTCCAACGTGTACAATGCGGGTGAAACCGCAGGGCAAGTTTATTTATAAAATACGTAACAGAATTTTATACTTTGTAACTAACTAGACTTTAACATATTTTTTCGGTTTCCTCCTCACTGTGCTAATATCCTCAGTGAGACGAGAGGCCTTTGCCCAGTAGTGGGATCTTACAGGCTGATACTTTACTTTTTTATTTTTAGACAATACGAATTGCAATTTATCAAAAAGCAGCGTTGTTTTGATGAAGGATGATCAAGATGATAATTTACGCGATAACTATGGTGAGTTATCCGAAATACTTAAGTATATCAAACAATACTAATTTTTATGTAATACTTTCTCATTAATTGTATGATTTTTTCTTAATTTCAGATACAGCTTTACCCTTGTCGTCAAACGATGTAGATACAATTTCTAATTCATCAGATTTAAATGTGATGCAAATTGATACTATTTCTAATCTGAAGACTTTACTGGGGCTTAATAATGATTTCTTAAGTGAAGGTACTTTGTAATATCTATTATTAGAATATAAAGCTGAAGAGCTTTTTTGTTTGTTTGTTTGAACGTGTTAATCTCAGGAACTACTGGACCGATTTGAATAATTCTTTCACTGTATGATAGCCCATTTATCGAGGAAGGTTATAGGCTATTAGGCATTTTATCTCAGATTTTTGACAGAAAACATGAACAATGCGAGTGCAACCGCAGGGCGGGGCTAGTCTCATATATTATTTCTTTCTCAGTTATTCAAACAGAGCCGACCCAAACCAAGTCGTGAAGCGCACATCGTTTAGATTACAATAATTGTCACAATTAATAAAAGTATTACTTAAGTACTATTTTTGCAGGTCAACCTACGCAAGCAATTCCATCTACAAGCCGGGGAATTACTTGTTATGAATCAGATGTATCAAGTGAGAAAGAATGTCCGTTTGGTAGCGATTTCTCGGACATGGATCCTACTTATGTTCCGGATTCTGATGAGAATATTCAAAAAGATACGAATTCTGAGTGCGATATGATAAACCATGAGGAATACCAAGGTGAAAATACCTTTAATGATGTTATATTGTTGATTCTGGAAAATCTTTTAGATAAAGTGTGGATATCCGTCAAACCTCTGAAGCGACGTAAACGAGCTTTTCCAATGGAGTGGAAGCGAAACATTAGTAAGGCTAGAAAAGCTGATGGATTATCGTACGTCACAAAAGGTGTTATTAGATCAGCAAAATTGCCAAAGCCTATTCAGTGTGACAAATGCATTTATAAATGTACTGAAAAGTTTTCGCCTCAAGATCGAAACGCTATGTGTCGTAATTTCTACAATTTGAACTTTCTAGGCAGAAAAAATTTTATTCTCTCACGCTTGAAGATTCAGCCAGTGAAGACCAGGAAGGTCCAGAAAACTTCCAATAAAAAGGATCGTACGGTTAGCAAAAAATACTTTTTCAAAAAGAACAACGAAGAAATTCAAGTATGCCTCAACTTTTTCAAAGCTACCTTATGTATTAGTGTTGATGTCATCAATGACGCTGTAAACAAGGCAGATTCGACCGGGACTTATAACAACGATGATCAACGCGGAAAAAAAGAGCCACCCAATAAAACAAAGCCGGAAGACGTCGCATTTGTTCAACAACATATCGAAGCTTTTCCAGTGATGGAATCTCATTATTGTCGTAAAGATAGCAAAAAGAAATACTTAGCACCAGATATAAAGTCAATAAATAACATGTACCAATTGTATACAGAAATTTGCAAAGAGTCAGAGAGGGCACCAGTTTCAATATTTATTTACCGTGAAATATTTAATAGTAGATATAATTTGAGCTTCTTTCACCCTAAAAAAGATTTATGTAACATTTGTACAAGATACAAGAAATCGGATTCGAAAGAAAACCTGGAAGAGGATTATCAGGAGCATTTGCAGCGTAAAAACATTTGCCAAGAAGAAAAAGATGCAGACAAAATTCGCGCTAATACAGATAACTCATTCATGTCTATTACCATGGACTTACAAGCGGTGTTACAGATGCCAAGTGGAGGGGAAAGTATATTATACTACATGAGAAAGCTGGTTTTGTACAATTTTACTATTTACGAAGCCAAAACACCCAACAACGCTTATTGTCTCTGCTGGAGTGAATTAAATGGTAAGAAAGGGAGTTCAGAAATAGGTTCGTGCCTGTATTATTATTTATCGAAAGAATTACCCCCAAATATCAAAGAAATAAGTATTTTTTCTGACACATGCAGTGGTCAAAATCGCAATCAGTACATTTCAGCACTCCTTCTCTGGGCTGTACAAAAAATTGAACATTTGGATGTAATCGAACAGAAATTTTTAGAAAGTGGTCATAGTCATATGGAAGTAGACTCAATGCACGCTGCAATAGAATCAGCATCCAAATATAAAACAATAAATAGCGTATGTGAATGGAAAAACGTATTTAAAGCGGCCAGAAGGAAGAGAACTAAAACTATAAAGAAAGGAGACATAAAGGAAGTAATAGAAATTGATAATTACAAAGTGAAAGAATTTAAATATTATGAAATGTTGGACTTGAAGAGCCTTGGCGTTACGATAATGAAAAACAAAAATAAAGATAACATGAACGAAACTGTGAATTGGCTTAAAATAAAAAGGATGAGATACGTAAAAGGAGATTTAAAAATTTATTTTACCTATGACATGTCTGATAATTTTCGTACTATAGATGTTTTTAAGATGCCTGTAAATACACCTAGAACCAGAGCTAAAAGGAATTCAAATCCCCCTTCCGTTAACGTTAAATTTCCTGAAGAAATTGAGTTCTTATACTCTTCTCAATTACCAATAAGCCTCGCCAAAAAGAAAGATCTTCTTAATATGTGTGAAAAACAAATCATTCCTGAAGAACTTCATGCTTGGATACGAGATATGGAAACGTATACCAAACCACCAGCCTTCGAAAGTGACGAAGAGTGATTAATTTTGTCTTTTTTCAATACTATTTTCTTAATAAAACGAATTATAAATACAATAATAATGTTTAATTTCATCTCTCTCTTGGGGTAAAACCCAATAAGTCGCTACCCTACGTAACTAATATTCTATTATTATAAAAATGGTCCACACTGGTCACATTAAAATAGGTTTAGTAATTAGTTAAATAAATATACTTTCATCACAAATACCTAGTGTGACAATATTATATGAATAAGATGGGTATATTTGGCATCAAACCTTTAAAGTCAAATAACTCGAAAGTATAAATTTGGTACTTATTGGGTTTTAGCACTGGACCCTCGATATGACCTATATATAGTTTTATCCAAATCGTTCAAGTAGGTTTTACGTGAAAGAGTAACAAACATACATCCATATCCATCCTCAAAAACTTTCGCATTTATAATATTAGTTAGTAGGATTGGTATAGCTATAATTTCTTATTTCTTTGCAGTTAAAAAAATACTTACAAACATTTTAGAACATTTTAATAAGGATATAAAAATCTAAAATCTAAATAAGGAATAAAAATCTCAAAATTCCCACGGGAACGGGGGCACAGCTAGTATAATATATTTTATTTTCAGCTTTTGAAAAACAATAGTTTTACTAAAGCTAAAAATGTATCCACATAACAATAATCTGAACTGAATTTCAGTACAAATTCAGTGCAAACATAATCCTTTAGGTGCCCTAAGTTGAATGTCCTGTTATACATTATGCAGGTATAGGCACAAAGTGCGTTTGTGTGCGTATTTCTGTCTACGACCTTGCTAGGGCGTCTGAAACTCAAAATTACGAACGAGTGGGGTGAGGAGGGAGGCTCGATATTGAAATCCACAGGCAGTTAAACAACAAAGAATTGTATTTTAAACTAGCTCTGACCTGCGGCTTCAACTTCGTTCTTGTAAGAATTTCGGATTTTTTTTAACGTATTAACCTACTAGCAGCGCCCCGCGGTTTTACCCGCGTTGTGCCCGTTCCCGTGGGAATTTCGGGATAAAATGTAGCCTATAGCCTTCCTCGATAAATAGACTATCTAACAGTGAAAGAATTATTCAAATCGGTTCAGTAGTTTCTGAGATTAGCGCGTTTAAACAAACAAACAAACAAACAAACAAACAAACAAACAAACAAAACAAACTCTTCAGCTTTATAATATTAGTATAGATTCCGGACAAACATAAATAAAATAAAATAAAAATCTTAAAAATCGGTCCTGTCGTTTTTGAGTTATACATGGTGTAACTAACACGACTTTTGTAAAAAACTA
This sequence comes from Cyclophora punctaria, assembly GCA_951394245.1. Classification (NCBI taxonomy): domain Eukaryota; kingdom Metazoa; phylum Arthropoda; class Insecta; order Lepidoptera; family Geometridae; genus Cyclophora; species Cyclophora punctaria. The sequence continues at coordinate 8,102,714 of OX596172.1, forward strand.
GTTAAAAAGAATCGACCGAACGCGTTAATAAAAAATACAAATAACAAAAACATATTTATGGAAACGAAAACCCCTTAAAATTCAATCACCGGCCAAGAGCTCTGTCAATAACTTGCCAACAAACAAATTCAATTTTATTTATATTGGCAAGTTTACCAAGTAGCGAACGAAAGTCAATTGATAACGTGAGAAACGCTGAGTTACATTTGATTAATGTTTTTATTCATATAAATTGATTTGGGAGCAATATTTATCTGTAACTAGCTGCTCCCCGCGGTTTCACCCGCGTTGTACCCGTTCCTGCGGGAATTTCGGGATTAAAAATAGATGTTGTCCGATTCTCAGACCTATCCGATATGCACACAAAATTTCATGAGAATCGGTCGAGCCGTTTCAGACGAGTTCAACCACGCACCCCGTGACACGAGAATTTTATATATTAGACTAGCATTGCCTCGCGGTGTTACCATTATTTTACCTGTTCCTGTAGAAGTATTGGCATGAAAAGTAATCACAAAGCTTCCTCTTAAATTACTCTGTATAATGGTGAAAATCGTGTGAAAATCTGTCCTGTGGTTTATGAGAAAATCGTTTACATTCAGACAGTATTTGAATACTTATTTGTCTAATAGATAGACATTCAACGGTAAGGTCATAGACTATTTTTCATACCAAAATTCCCACAGGAAAGGGAACAACGCAGGTAATACCGCAGGACTGTGCTAGTATATATAATTTCCCATTAAGATACCACAGTATCAAATATTCTTAAGACTCTATATCGACTAAAGAACTCTAAAATTATTCCGTTAAGTCTGCATTTATAAAAAGGTATGAGACACTTGGTACTTACCCGCGTTCGCCATTGTTACCGAATGCTCCAAATCTGTAACAAAAATAAACTGGGTACTTATCTTGGTAAGTACTATAAATACTAGTGTCTGCAACTTCAGCACCCTTCAAAGCCTATCTAGACACATTCTAGGTACAAACCTAGGCTGAAGTCTAACGATGCATCTATCGTAGCAACTTACTATTTTCTAGCATGTAACATGAAAGAAAATACAACTCTTATTACCATGGAAAATGGTTTAAAATTGCTCAAAAGAACTTTGCCTTTTACTTCTATTTGGAAGTCGATACAGTCGACCTCTATCGGTCAGACAACGAACGACTTTGACATTGAAATAGGGCAAAGCCTCATCCCTTCAAACTGTGCCTCCAAGCCTACAGAAAACTCCCCGAAACCACCCCCTCCCGCCCCTAGGGGAGGTCTGAAAAACGCATAGAGATAGATGATGTAGATACAAAGGTTCAGGGTATAATGGCAACGAAATCTTTTGTACATTTTTAATTACTCGTGAATGCATTGTCGCGGATTTTTTGGGGCGTGAATTGAAACATAAGTACCGAAAAAGACTAGAATTTTTCACTTTTTGTTGTTTTCAGCTATTCTTAAGGGAGTTAAATGGAATTGAAGTGTCTTTCAGGCTTTATGAATGTCGCAGGTACTTTAAATATCCCAGACAGAGGTTTACAGTTGCTATCATAACCATGGTAAGTAAAATGGCGATAAAAATAGTTTTCTGCCTATCATTCACTTTATTCCCCATGGTTCGGAAAGTCATATCGGAATTGGATCAAAAAGGTAATTCCATTGGAACAACAATTGGATTCTCAATTTATTCCTTAAAGAATGCTTGAACAATGAACATTTGGAAACCATTGTATGTGCACTTAGTTATAAATAAGTACATACCTACTTATTACCTAACGTAAGTATAATCTTCTTCTTCTTCATCGAGTGGATGGTCAACCTGACCAATCCTGGTGTCAGAGTTATTGAGCCGCCAAAGGCCTCTGACATTGCTCATGTAACGACTACTATCCGTAAAAAGTAACCGGGAGCGACGACTTAACGAGCCAAATAAGTATAATCACTACATAGTATAAAACAAAGTCGCTATGTGTCTGTTTGTTTGTTTGTCTGTTTGTCTGTATGCTTAAATCTTTAAAATTACGCAACGGATTTTGATGCGGTTTTTTGTAATAGGTAGAGTGATTCAAGAGGAAGGTTTTTATGTAAAAAAAATCCCGAAATTCCCACGGGAACGGGCACAACGCGGGTAAAACCGCGGGGCGCTGCTAGTTTTATACATATATTAGAAGATACATAATGCTACTGTACGTGTGTATCACTGAACTTCTCCTAAACGGCTGGACCGATTTGAATGATTTCTTTTGTATGCGTTTGGGTGGCACCCTGGATGGTTTAGATTCGCACTAGCGACATCTATTGGGTCGCGGGTGGAACCACCGCGCGGGACAGCTAGTATCATTATAATCATTAGGTGAGTCTACATTAAAGTGGCGCTCAATCGACAATCACAACACATTTAAATTAACCAATAACGTATTGATATTTTCAAAATCGCTCCCTTAACTGAGCTGACCTTACGTAATTTCAATATTTCATATCTATAATACAATTAATTAAAATAACCAAAAGAAAGCAAGGCATCATTCGTTTTAACTGAAAAAGAGTTATTACCGCGGGCTACAGTTAGTACTCAACCTTTCTAGGTGACCTAGAAGTGCTACGAAGGTCGCTAGTACTAGATGTATTCAGAATACAGAGTGCCTTCATTACGAATGTAAGCTTTAAAGGTTTCTTCATTTTCGGTTATTAAGTACAAGAACAATTAGTAATTGCAAAAGGATACATAAGCTAGGATAAGCTATAAAAACTTTGAGTATAAGTTCTTAACTTATTATACACTAGCCGCGACTCCCGGTTTTACCCGCGTTGTATCCGATCCCGTAGGAATTATGGGATAAAAATAGCAAAAAGGAATAAGAAGGTCACACCTTCTTGAATGTAGCAATTCAATACAATTAGAAAAATTGATGCACATGGTAATGCCAAAGTTACAAAACCCGCTGTTCTCGCATTAGAAGACAATTAGTTGATATACCTAGTTTTAGTTTAGTGCTTTCAATGAAACAAAATATGGAATAAGTTAGATTTACGAAGCCAAAATTGCAAAAAACCTATTGCAGAACGAAGATCAACACTTAATAAAGTGCGTTAACTATATTCAAAGGCGATTTGATAGATAATAAAATAGTTTTTAGATTCACGTTTATTACGACACTAAACTTATAATATTGAAGAGGTGTTTACTATGCTATGGATTATAGCCAAGATTCCAGAGGAAACCAGGGTCAGTAGGAGCATCCATACCCGCTCTCATAAAGAGTTTTTATCTTCGTGGTAATAGGTACAGTCAACTGACAAAATTGATGAATCTTTTCAATATGACAAAACACTTCAACTATAATAACTAGTGTTCAGGTGTTTTCTTATATATTTAAATGTGTTCTATCACATTCTCTTATTATGTAATATTCTTATATATTTAAATGTGTTGTATCACATTCTCTTATTATTTAATATTCTTATATATTTAAATGTGTTCTATACTATCACATTTAAATATATAAGATGTTCATCTACTTTTGTAGTCGACTGTACCTCAAAGCGCGGTATTTCGGTGTGAATCCCCTCTATAATCTTCTTATATATAAAATTCTCGTATCACAGTGTTCGTTCGCGTACTCCTCCGAAACGGCTTGACCGATTCTCATGAAATTTTGTGAGCATATTGAGTAGGTCTGAGAATCGGCCAACATCTATTTTTTTATCCCGAAATTCCCGCGGGAACGGGTACAACGCGGGTGAAACCGCGGGGCGCAGCTAGTATTATATAATAATAAAGCCTTTTTAAAGATTAGCTTACCTGCTTGTCCAAACTTTTATTTGCTATTACAAAGGTACTTCCAATGAAGAAAATGTTCAGCGACAACCACTCGTATTACATTGATAATGAGAATTTAAAATTAATTACTGTATATTCCGATCTACCGCCTAACATCCACAGGAAAGTGGGTATTCAATAAATAAAATAATAAGATTTTTTTATATAAAGCCTTTCGTTAAACGCCATCTATGACAATATGGAGGAACTATTTAAAAAATAAAGCGTTAGCGTACTCCTTTCAAGTTCTTTAACGAAATGTTTAATAAAGTTCTCAAGAGATGTCGCTATTTTAATTAAGCAGCCGACTGCAGAGAAAATTAAATTATCTTTTAAAGTCTTAATTATTGTCAATTAGATGTACCTTAACAACTGAAAGGTGATAAATGTAGGCATTAACGGGATTTGTACCTACTGATTTTAAACGAGGGTGTAGTATAGTTTAGGCACAGAATTTTGCTTAATCTTCGTAGGACATAGGGGCCATTCCACCAGTACTTAGGTAAGTACTTCATTCATAAAAGTAGTAAGTTTTGATTATTACTCATACCATAGCTCTGGTCACGTGAAGAAAGGTTTCTCAAATCTTAAACATATTTTTGTGGTAGGAATGACTTTTCGACACTACTAAATAATTTTGCACTATGAACACTTTGGGGCTCAGTCTTATATAGGTACTCGTATTTTTCAACAATGGGTATACTTTGTAGTAAATCCGAAAAACTTATTTAAAGTACTCTTCGTTCGTGTGCGATAATGAAGCGGTACATTCTTAAGGGTTCTATGTTGTCGGACGAAAAGTCTCCCTTGGACAGGTGGACAAGTCTTTCTTGAAAGACAGGCGGACAAAAGTCTTTCGTAAAGTTTTAAGGTGCTATGATTCACACTACAAAAGTAACTACTGAGAAAACAAATTCGTCATTCACTCCTTTTGTTTGTGTTATGTAAATAAAAGTTGACATAAAAAGATATGCTTTTCCGTGTAACTTTAAGTTTTATTATTCAAAGAATTATTGTTTAACTGGTACCGTTGTAAGTAAATATTACAAGGTACTTACACAAAGTTCAATTTTAAATTAAAAAATACTCCTAGCGCAAAAACGGATGGACCGAGTTTTACCAAACAGAGCTACGAACCACCGCAAGTTCGAGAACCGACAAAGTTTGACGGCTTACCTAAATCTTCGCCAATCGATGGCCTTAGTCTAGGGCCTAAGGAACTTCCAATTTTAGGGTGAGTAAAGGAGATAGCATTACCTACCTATACCTACAATAGTTTTTATGATAGACATTGATGTATACATCTTATTCCATTGTTAACCGACGCAATATCTTTATTCCTTACTTCCATTTTTGTTTTGATTTTCTGGAACCAATTTGGAAAACACTTTTTAACCAACTTGAAAAAAAAAGAGGAGATTTCTCATTATCGATAAGGATGCCTCAGATATTTGGTTCAACTTTAACCGAACATATTGACACATCGAACTACAAGGTGAAATATACCCTTTTTCGTACGAAAATATTGTTGTGAGCTTCATGTAAATGACGAGGCGTGTTGTGAAGTGCTTCGCTCTTCCGAGACCGAACAGCATTGATTTAAAACACCCAAATCAATGCCGAACATCATAAAGGTGGTCCTACATAAGTTAGATAAAATGTCAAACGAGTTGGACAGTAGTAAGTGTCCTGTAATGTTCCTTAACAGGGCAAAGGCCTCCACGTTCATTGAAGATGTCAGAAGATCAGTACATCAGCTGAATATGTTAAAGGCAGTGCAATCGTAGTGTTTAGTAATATTTAGTGTATAATTTTACCGCGTATTAGTCCACTGTCGTGACGTAACGCGCGAGCGCAGGCGCATTTCGCAAATACCTCTCCGTTTCAACCTCGATTATATAAGACTTTCTTCTGTGCTGCGCCGCGATTAGTACATTAATAACGTCACAACTTGTTATTGGGTTAATTAAATAATGCCAGTGCTCTGATTGGTTGATATTTGTGTTGGTTTTAAAAGTGGAGCATTGATTCGTTTAGATTTGAATTCCTTTTTTAAATGAGGTGGACTAGTTTTGCTGGTTCTTAGTTGTTTTGTTATTGTGGTTTGATTCTGAATGTATTACTATATCCACACCGCACTATCTCAAAGAAGAATGTAGGAACGATATCGGTTCAAACTTTACTTGGTTGATATCTATTGACAGCTGTTAAAACGGGTGTTCTGATGTAGACAGTACAAGTCTAGACAAATAATTATAAAATCACTTTGGAATATTAGAATAACCATTATTCACGTAGATACTTACATAACTTCAAATAAAACGACGAAACCCCAGACTAATGTGAACATTATTCCCAGTAATTTAAGATAAGTATAATTATCATTGTCTCATCCATTTAATCTGAGACGGCCATTGCGAATTATCTTGTTGTATTCAAGGATTCGGTTAACCCGGATATGACCCAGTTTTGAGTTGCATTTGGGATGAATTTTACAAATAAGTAGATAGAAGTCACCCAGCTGTCAGTACTCAATCAAACTGCACTTTATTTTTTACGTGAGTTAAATGTGGACTGATGTGGTCGAATTCCCTGCCTAAACGATCTCTTTTGAAGAGGAAAAAGGTTAAGTGATGTAATCTTTGACAAGCCCGTTGGCATAGTGGCAGTTAGCAGAGAGCGCTTACTGAAAATTGTGTTGAAATTAGCAATGTCAAAATCTACACTAATATTATAAAGAGGAAAACTTTGTTTGTAATGAATAGGCTAAAAAACTACTGAACCGTTTTAAAAAATTCTTTCACCATTCAAAAGCTACATTATCCACGAGTAACATAGGCTATTTTTCATCCGATTTGAATAATTCTTTTTGTAATTGATAGCCACATTCAACGGGAAGGTTATAGGCTATTTTTCATCCCGAAATTCCCATGGGAACGGGCACAACGCGGGTAAAACCGTGGGGCGCTGCTAGTTTTCAAGTCAAGTCAAAATGACTCATTAAATATCTATTTAGGGAAGAATCTTCAGTGAGATGAGAGGCCTTTGCCCAACAGTGGGACATTACCGGCTCATACTTTTTTTAGGGAAGAATATTTTGAAGTCTCTGAGTACGAGCGTAGGCAAGTATCTATAAGATTCAACTATTTCTAAATTACTTGTTAGTTTTAACATACAATTAAATGGCAAACCAATGCATTGTCTCATTTTAACAGGAAAACATATATTACGAAAAGCAATTTTCCTCATAAATGCATGGCTTCATTAAACTATCAGAATATACGCTAAGGTCTCTGATCGAGATCAAGTTCGCATTAAATTAATGATTGTTCAGTGACATCATAGATGGATGAAAATGTAATAGTGTTACAGTTATGTAAGCAAGGGCCGGTTAGTGGGGCGAATGTTGACGAAAACGTTGTTTTCATTAGGGTTGGCAGGAGGTTTTACTTAAAAACTTCAGTTACTACAAGCAAAAGTACAAATAAAACGCTTAAAATAAAACTTGAGAGGTGTCAAGGGACACCCGGATGGAACGAAGAAACACTGTCAGGATTCATTATTGTTATTACATATTCATTATGTACTAAAACCCTGTATACACTCAGCAAAAATAATTGTCGCAACACCACACTGTTCAATGCGAAATAGAAAGACGAAACGAAAATATCTGGCTTACAGCTCTCTCTCTCTCTCTGACGGCGTGCGCATGTTTCTCTGTCTGTCTCTCTCTAACACAAAAAGTTTCGTTTCAACTTTTCGTCTTAATTTTTTCCGTCTAGCCCCCTTTCGCAACGCGCGATAAGGAACTTCGTTCCAAAATTTAAAATCTGGTTTCTTAACATACATTTGGTACTAGCAGTGCCCCACTAAAAATATTTTTTTATTGAATTAAATTATTTATTGACGTCGTTTTTTAACTCATTTTTACGCACCTGTATTCGTTAAGTGACAGCCCTGCGCCCACTTCAAGTGTGTCAGTGGGTCCTTTCTCATTGGTGCGCGTGCGCAACCGACTGGCGACAATACTGTTAGATAATATTGTTAGTTGACCTTTGTCGTTTACTGAACTCGTATATTTAAATAGATTTAAAAAAAGTGCTAAAAATTCCAAAATTCTAAGTTATGAATTTTTCGAAAATTAAAAAACAAAAGGAGAGAATAATTGAATACTTTTTAAATTTTTTATACTTTTTGGTATTAAGATTGAAAATAATGAAAAGAACATTTTTCTGACAACGTCACGCAACCCGTATCCTGACTTCACCCGCACTGTCTTACGTTTCCGACTTCTTTTCAAAAAGACGCAGCTTCAAAATGCGTTTTGTTTTTGAAAGCGTCACGGAATGGATGCTGTAAAAGTGTGTTATTTGGTCAATAATATCTGCATATTTTATTTTATGCAAATTACTCTGCGTACGTATTGAGTACGGAGAAGACTTATTTGAAGTACCTAGTAACGTGTAGTACATTCAAAAGCCACACTATATAGACAACTAGCAGCGCCCCGCGGCTTTGCCCGCGTTGAGCACGTTCCGGTAGGAATTTTCGACAATCCTTTCTTAGTGTGCACTTACGTCACTTGAAGAACCTTCCTGCCAAATTTGATGTTTCTCGGTGTAGCGGTTGAGGCGTTAATTATAGTCAGTCAGTCAGTCAGGACTTTGAATTTTATATATATAGATAAAAATATAACTTGGTATTATAAACTTAGCATAACTAAGTCTAAGTAGTTACTAACTATAGTTATTTATTCCAAGATATGTTGGTTATTTCAAAAACTTTTTACTCATTATCAAACTGTACAAATTGAGATACTTAAATATTTTGTCCACGCTGTACCCGTTCCTATGGGAATTTCAGGACTGTCTAACTTTACCCTTCACCCTCTTCATTGTTCCAGAACCTAGCACGTAAAATTCCACGTATACTCGTGTTGTTGGCACAATACATTTTATTTCCCAAACTCAGAACTTTTTTCATTCCTCACCAGTTGATTTTTATAAAAACCGATACAGTCGTTAAGTACAGTTAAAGTGTTTTACATCTAAAATAACGGTACAAAACTGTAAAATATGTACAACAAAAAATAGTAGATTTTGAAATAAAAACTGTACTATGAATGACATCGGTATAATATAATATGTGTAGGCCAGGATATCCCAGCCATTTCGGTCACTGTCTCTCTGGGTAGAAAAGAGCGAGAAACACTACGGCGCGGAAATGGTGATGGTAGAATTTTGCGACTCATTTTTAAGAATTACCACCTTTCGTTGGATTGAATCGAAATTTTACTCCAACAGTATTCAGTCATAGTTTATTTTACATCACTCAAATTAATTTTAGAAATATGCGTTTGAAATTGTTTAACAAACTAAGTGTGAAAGTAAGGTATAAAAGACCCATCTTTGTGATTTTTTTCTATCGAGGAAATTAATAGTCAACGTGTTTCGGAAACAGTAGTATGAATTATGATTAAACATATGATCAAGATTAAAAACAAACAAAAATTGTTCTTGTAACGTTAAGACTTTTGGCTAAAAAATTGTTTATAGTAGCCCGTTTTAGGAACTCATAGGCCCTTGTTGGAAAAATAAGCTTCGAAGTAGTAGATACATTAGTATATACATTAAAACTATTCTTCATTCCTATTTTTCCTCCTGAGTAATTTGGAGTGCATCCTCCAAGACTCATATATTATAAATTCTTATTCAGTAGAGACTTTTATCAACATTTAATCAACGTAACTATTTATTGAATTATTCGATCGATTTTACAATTAATTAAATACGTGCTCACACATTTAATTCACACCACACCATTATACTATTTTGTAAAAGCGGGAACAGATCAATGCGCGACGTTACAAGGCGTAATGTAACGTGTTACACAGCGAGCTTTCGTGCAGTCAGACGGAAAGGAAAACACGGCGAGCAACGAGCAACGAACGGGTCGTTGCTCGTTGCTCATTGTAAATGTTACATTCCGCCCCGTAACGTCGTTCAGTCGCCAGACACCTTAAGTTATCAAATCCATTAACAGCGTTTATGTAACTACATCCAATAAAAGTTAACTGGTAATTTATAGTTAAGTTAAGGGCATATGCCCTTGTTGCCCAATTCTTGCCTAAGAAGGCAAGGTAACAAATTCACTAGGCGTTCACTTAAAAAGGTTTAATTATGTACTAGTTAGATAGAGCCGGCTGTAATAGCCGTTTGGCAAATTACATTTACAAATAAAGTTTTTGCATAAATTTTATAATAAATGTGCGACAGGTTGGGAACGTTTGGGGGATACTTTTGTCCAGCGATGAGATGATATGTAAATGTAAATATTAAAATAAAAAACATAGTAAACGTAAAATTTAAAAGGCTGAAAAAAGTTCAGAAACATATCTGCTGATAACTCCCAGACAACAATTTGGAACCTTCGCATATTTACTAATTAATACACATTGTATTAGTGCAAGTTTTGTTGGAGTTTCAGGATGAAAGTAGCCTTCCTAATTTTGCTATCGAATGAATTCATATCCGATACCGGAGATACAATGAGTTATGAGCGCAATAAAAAAAACTCTACGCTTTATCATTATAGGTTTCAAACTCTGAAATGATCAATGTAATTAAATGCAAACTTCAAAGTAACACACCATATCGAATAAGTCTAGGTAATTACTACTATGCGTGTTTATAACTACAGTAATTAAAACTAGATACATATTTAATATCTAGGCTGATATTGGAATATGGACAGATTAATCCTACTGTTGCAGAAAACCCAATAATTATAAATAGGTAACTCAGTTTTCAAATTAAGGGTGGGCTACACGATGTAAACGAACTACACAGGATATTTTTTTTTTAAAATGAACAAAAAAATATCGTGTACATATTGTTCCTTACTAATTTTAATGCTCTTATTTGGTAACAATAGAGTATATAAGATTATATGTGTGCATTGTAAAAATAATTATGACATACAAATAAATTCATAACGGTAATTATTAGGCAAAGTTATGAGCTCATACAATTTCGATACTTATTATTTTCGTTATTCTTGACAAGGGGGCGTCTCAAAATGTTGTAAATACTATGGTTATTGTATAATGATTTTTTTCGTACCAAATATGATTTGTTACAACCGTGGTATAGTGAGAGTTAAAACTCGTTCTACAAAACCGAAATTAGCCGACTATCCAGACGCCAACAAGCAAGACATAGCTCCCTCTACGGAACCTTTATGTTAATAAATCCCCTTTATATGATTGTAAAATAATCTTAAGTAATCAAAAAATATACTTAAATCGAAAGAACGAAACGAAATTATCATACAAATTCGAAATATAAATCCAAGGAATTCAAATTTCGAATAAAGAAAATGGCGTCATTGTAACCCACTGCGTCCACAGATTATCATAATAGATAGATGAGACTGACATTGCGTTATATCACCCAGGCCACAGAATAGAATCAAACGAAGCTAATAAATGCTAACGTTTGTGAGGATGAATAGTCATACTATTTTCATAGATATAATTTATGGGTAGATTATTTCTAGACGCTCGTTATGATAGATATCATTTTACCAATAAGATAACTGTATATTTTGACATTTGTTAAAGATAGTATACAATACAAACTTAGGTAAGTATTAAAAATGCATTTTTTGTTAAATGATGAAAACACAGCGAAATTAAATTCAATTTATAAGCACCTATCGTAAGTATGTACAGACAGTAAAAAGTAAACGATAATAACAATAAAATAGAAAGGTCGTTTCTAGATTTGATTCCAAACCCACTCAGTAACATTAAACAACGTAAAATTATAATCCCGAAATTCTTCCGAACAAGAAGGACGAGTGAAACCGCGGTGTGTTGCTAGTATCAACAAGTAGTACGCCCAAGCTAGACTAGGTACTTGAACCCACGTGCACGATGAACGCTCCGAAGGGGGCCCAGGGCAAATTGGGAATATCCGCTCTTTCTAATCATATTGGGGAACTACGCCGAGAGCATCCATGTACTTTGTTCTGAGAAAATAACCTTCTGAAGGACTTTGCTTGTTTTAAACTATTAAAATGTGAAGTATAAAAATTTATAAAAATGAAAACCTATCTAACATTTAGGAGGTTAGTAAGGTACTTTCGTGCAGCGAAGGTAAATATGAATCGCGATTTTTCACTTTGCGTGCTTCGGAAATTTCGGAATGTACGTGAATGGGTACGAGTACTAGTTGATTAATCGTTTAAGCTATTTTAGATCTAAAACTCCGATCGGTGTTGGCCACTAATGTACTCGGACTTACTTGCTCAAGGGTAAAAATTAATATAATATTTAGAGGACTTGAAAATCTTACGCAGTAAAGCCTTCGCTCTTCCGAATTGGAAATTTCCTTCTGAAGAACTTCGATTGTTTGAGACTGATGTGATGAAAAATGAATCTAACATCTAAGTTAGTAAGGTATTTTATTGGAGCGACGACGACGAACAACAGCACATTTTTTTGTTTTGCGTGCTTCGAAAGGGACGGTTAGTAATTGGTTCTAGGTTTCAGTCGTTGGTTCCACTTAGGTCACCAAAAAAAATTACAGCACCGGGTTTCGCCACTAATGATACACGATTTGATAGACCCAAACTAAGCTCATAAACTTAATTATAGATAGAATCTAAGCTGCACGTAAACACTTAACAGCATTATACATAAAGTCTGAACACGAACAAATAATTGACCGTTAAATTAGACTCTGCTTATCGTCACCGATATATTATAATGAATTTCTCTTTGGGAAAGCCGGATCGGACCGACACAGCTAAATAACTACATTCACGACGTATCTCCAACAAGTTCTTCGATGGCTCGAGATTTCCTTAACACTTTCACGGAAAAATATGCAAGAATATTGTGAAATTTTGAATGGTTTGTTAAGGAGTGGGTAAAAACCGATGACTTGACGGTACGGAAAAGGTGTGGTTTGTAATGTTGGGGGCTAGTTTTCGAAGGAAGTTTGGTGCGAGTCGGTTGGACGTAGGTTGTAAGAAAGTTCTGTAAGTAATTAATTAGTTTACCTACGTATTTGTCCATATTTTGTCTATGTTATATACTTATACTTATATGTTTATAAGTACAACGAAAGAGTTTAAAACGTAAAATTCCAATTAACAATTTTTTACTGCAATGAAATAAATAGCAACCCTAACTCATTTTTTAGAACCACTGACCATCTTCGACCGTAAGTACTCTCGCCTCCTAAACTTATTACATAAAATAATTCCATAACAACGGTAACAGTTTCTCTTTCCGTGGTATATGAATGACCCTACAAACCAGAGGTAATTAGGGACAATACGAAAATGCGACTTCTTACTCGTCAACACGCTACGAGTATCTGGCCAGTTTGAGGTTTTAAGCATATTTTCTGATGTTTCAATGATATACTGCAGAAGGCGAATATACGGGTGTAGCTTGTACTAGTGACGTAGTTTGGCTAAGCGTTGTTAGTTAATTGCGAATGTTAAGCAACGTGCAGCTCGTCCCCTACTTGGACGGGTGGCCGATAGTGGCATTTCTATATGAGCGCTACCGTGCTTCGGAGAGCATGTTAAGCAATAGGCCCCGGTTGTTTCAATCAAACCATGTCAGAGAACGTAAAATGTCCTTTTAAGTATCAAAGAGGTAGAACATTTTACTACTGATATAACCACCGACTGACTAAGGGTTGATTGTTTCAAACGATTGGTTATAACGTTCGTTAAAAATTTCACGATTATTTTACACTGTTAACTGTATGTTAAACATAGCGTTCAACCAATTTTATACGACTATCTCCTTCCATTAAAGCAATACAATCACTCCGAAGAGCAATACGTGGCGCCCTCTGTTGTACTGCGCCAACAAACATCATTTTTAACTTTTAGAGGTGTAACATTTAACTTTTAATATTAACGTACAACGTGCTCGCTATTCGGATTTACGCAAGTTTACCGAACAATGTTTAAATTAGGGACATTATTTTTGTAGAATTCAGTTGAATAAACATAAAGGTAATATGTTTCAAACGTGTACAAATATTAGATTAAGATTTTTGTATTTTTAATAATTCGTTGCCAAAACACCTTTAACGTACCCAATCTTAAGCGTTGACGTCAAATTCAAAGCAAATATCTATACCATACCATACCATATAATAAAGAGGTAAAATTTGTTTTGTTGTTTTGTTCCGATTTGAGTAATTCTTTTTGTAATAGATAGCCGCATTCAACGGGAAGGTTATATCGGGTTTTCAGCCCGAAGTTCCCATGGGAACGAGCACAACGCGGGTGAAACTGCGGATCGCTGCTAGTAACTAATAAAGAAATAACGACCGAATTGAGAACCTTCTTCAGTGTTTAAAACAACAAGGTAGATTTCTTTCAAGAAAAATCAATCCGATTTGAGTCATTCGTTTTTGTAATGGATAGGTACGTTCAACGAGAAAGTTACATGCTATTATTCATCCCGAAATTCTTACGGGAACGGGCACAACGCGGGTAAAACCGCGGGGCGCTGCTAGTACATCTATACTAATATTATAAAGCTGAAGAGTTTGTTTTGTTTGTTTGTTTGTTTGTTTAAACGCGCTAATCTCAGAAACTACTGAACCGATTTGAATAATTCTTTCACTGTTAGATAGTCTATTTATCGAGGAAGGCTATAGGCTACATTTTATCCCGAAATTCCCACGGGAACGGGCACAACGCGGGTAAAACCGCGGGGCACTGCTAGTACATATAATATAAGCATCAACTTCTAATTATGAATAGTACTGACCTAATGTGAGTGACGCAACGTTAGTCCGGCGAGTCACCCGGAAACCTCTTATAAACGGGACAACTAAATAATCGAGACGTCGATGAGGCTACCAGGATTCCTCTTGGCCATAGACTTAGTAACTAATGGAGATGGCAAGTTAAGAGCTAGACATACGAGTTCATAGTGCGGGTGCGGGTCGGGTGCGGGCCGGTTGCGGGTCGCGTGACGTTGTCTTCCTTGTATTTTTATGAAGGTGTTACAATAACCCGTTGCGAGTCCGCAGCCGCACTTTGTATGGGTGTCTTGCGTACAAATTCTTATCGTTAACCTAGCCACACCTAGCGATAAGCAACAAAGTTTACCGTAGATCCAATCAATAAGGATCTAAAACTGTTATTACATTTTACAAAGTACTTAACTATTAAATTAGTAATTGAAAGCACTACCTACTTGCCGTAGTAGTCAGAGGCTTTAATTAAATCGTAAATTAAATAATTGACGTAATTTTTCATATATTATCATATTGTATGAAAATCGTTCAGATTTATATAATTACTAGCAGAGCCCCGCGGTTTTACCCGCGTTGTGCCCGTTCCCGTGGGAATTTCGAGAATTTTTTTACATAAAAACCTTCCTCTTGAATCACTCTACCTATTACAAAAAACCGCATCAAAATCCGTTGAGTAATTTTAAAGATTTAAGCATACAGACAAACAGACAACCAGACGCGACTTTGTTTTATACTATGTAGTGATAAGGGATTATTCTAGTGGCACTGAGTACAGTAGTACGAATATTTTTTAAACTATAGCTTACTTCACATGGAAATAACGTAAACAAAAAAGGAAATATTAATTTCTAATCGCATCATCTAAATAGTACGATGCCTCTAACGATAACGCTGTTTTGGTTTCAGGGCTGAATACTCGTATAATCATTATAATTACCTTCTACAATACAATATAACAAAGAGTAAACATTTGTTTGCTCAATAAGAAGTTTTTAATATATCAATTCGATCTGATCTTCTGTAATTCCACAAGTATCACAACCACACCACATCTTAGAGACTGGTAGGTGGTTGTGGTACATATTATGTGCCCTTACATTCTTGATTGTACGTGTCCAGTTTATATACTCCAAACATAAATAACGTTGAATATAATAATAAATCTTGTTCAGTATATTATAAAGCGACCGTTAAGTTTAACTGTTCCACTCGAAACCTACTTACTCGTAAAGCTCTTTAATTATAATTAAGGTCATTAATTAAAAAATTAGGTATTTTATTGTTTAAGTAAATACATACTTATTACTATTAACAATATCGTGTTGGTTTTTAATCCAAGGAAGTATGTTTAAATCAACCTGTTCAAACAATAATTATTTTCATAAGAACTAAAGTGTTTGAATTACTTTAAATATACGTAATTTAATAAATTCAATAGACTAATTAATTAAAAATTTTGGTATTTAGTTACTTCTTATTCATTATTAAATAAGTATATGGATGGAACTCATTTTTATGTCATTTGTTTTATAAGATAAAATATAGTATCGGATAGGAACTAGTCAAGACTTATAGAGGCAAAGAGAGGTACTGAAAGGAAAAGAGTATAGGTTATATATAGATCATCTGAAAGAGATGGAAAATGTTATGTCATGAACAACCAAAGAGAATATGACAGAGGATAAGAAAAAGCGGAATTCTATAAGATGACCCACTGTTTAATTCTTTCATTATTTGAAGCCC
This sequence comes from Cyclophora punctaria, assembly GCA_951394245.1. Taxonomy (NCBI): domain Eukaryota; kingdom Metazoa; phylum Arthropoda; class Insecta; order Lepidoptera; family Geometridae; genus Cyclophora; species Cyclophora punctaria. Next base: position 8,119,074 of record OX596172.1, read on the forward strand.
GGTCTAGACACGATCAAGTCTATGAGACTCGAGACAGTACAAGTTTATGACTGATCTTTACAACGAATTAAGATAATGGCATAATGGAAGACCAAACTAATGGGTAAGGGGGCTTTCCTACGAAAAATATATTTAAGTACAATAATTTGGCATAAATGACAAAAATACAATATTTTGAATACATATCACCAACCCGGATTAGGCAAGCGTGGTGATTACGCCTAATCCTCTTCAATGTACTTCAGTGAGATGAGAGGCCTTTGAACAGCAATGGAACATTATAGGCTAATTTATGTTATTATATTATATTTTAAACTAGCAGCGCCCCACGGTTTTACCCGCGTTGTGCCCGTTCCCGTGGGAATTTTGGGATAAAATGTAGCCTATAGCCTTCCTCGATAAATAGACTATCTAACAGTGAAAGAATTATTCAAATCGGTTCAGTAGTTTCTGAGATTAGCGCGTTTAAACAAACAAACAAACAAACAAACAAAACAAACTCTTCAGCTTTATAATATTAGTATAGATGAAAAATAAGGTCGAGGTCGAATAGGTCAGTGGCCAATCCTGGTGTTGGAGTTCTTTAAGACTGTCCAAAAGCCTCCGACATGGTCTAACGATTGAAAGAACAGGGACCGACTGCTTAACATGCCCTCTGAAGCACGATAGCGCTTAGTAAGGAATACCACTATCGGCCACCCATCCGAGCTGTACGGTGTTTAAAAAGCGGCCAAGTGCGAGTCGGACTCGCCCATGAAGGGTTCCGTAGCAGCGAGTAACATAATAAAGAAGTTCTTGAAATAAATGTTTTTTTATTTACATTTGAGTTATTGAATGAATAATCAGTATTTTTTTGCGGTTTACGATTTATGTCGTAAAAAAAAAACTACTAACTAGACCTCGTTCAAACCAATTTTCGGTGTTAGATTACATTGTTATGTACATCATATATTTTTTTTAGTTTTATCATTCTCTTATTTTAGAAGTTACAGGGGGGGGGACACACATTTTACCACTTTGGAAGAGTCTCTCGCGCAAACTATTCAGTTTAGAAAAAAATGATATTAGAAACCTCAATACCATTTTTGAAGACCTATCCATAGATACCCCACACGTATGGGTTTGATGAAAAAAAAAAATTTTTTTTCATTTCTAAGTATGGGAGACCCCCCTAAAATTTTATTTTTTTTCTATTTTAGTGTGAAAATATTAATGCGGTTCACAGAATACATCTACACACTAAGTTTCAACAACATAGCTCTTATAGTTTCGGAGAAAAAAGGCTGTGACATACGGACAGACAGACGGACAGACGGACGGACAGACAGACAGACAGACAGACATGACGAATCTATAAGGGTTCCGTTTTTGCCATTTGGCTACGGAACCCTAAAAATCGCAATGAACAACATCGCGTAGTCAAGCCACGCCATGAGCGCTACACACGATTGGTGGAAAACTCGAGTATCAAAATTCCACCCTTGTATTACATCAACGTGTTATCATCCTAACTAATATTATAAATGCGAAAGTAACTCTGTCTGTTACGCTTTCACGCCAAAACTACTGAACCGATTTCAATGAAATTTGGTGCACAGTTAGCGGGGCGCGGCTAGTAATTATTATAAGTATAATTATAGCTTAATATTCCATAACTTATTGCTATGAAAGATGTTTTTTTTGCATTCACATTTTCTAATTTGCTCCCTAGAACCATCTCCTGGATGCTAATGAATATCAGGGAACAGTTACCATCAAAAACTGACCCAGACATTGGGAAACAACCTTTACCTCAGTGTAGGAGTAGCGTCCCTGCCCAATGTTATATTAAACGATTACGTAGGATAACATACCTATCCCGCAAGGTTGATCCATGTCTCCAAGCAATTTGAGTAAACAGCGAGGTCAAGTTTTATTGGTATTTGCAATAATAATCAACGAAACTACTATTTAATATAGATTGTGTGGATTATATCTGGCGAGTGCATGTGGACTGGAGTTAACCTCGGAACATGTAATAACAATCTTGGTGTCGAAGGTTTTAGTCTGTAAAGGTAAAGAGAAGTGATGGAGGATGCATAGGATGAAAGCAGATGGAGAAAGAATAAGATTCACTAAAGATTGAAATAACCGGAACCGACCATTAAACGTTAACTTTAAGAGCTACAATGTGGTAAAAATCTGTAATCGGCCAATTTAATATTACTAAGAGTACAGAAAAGGTAAACTTATGTTTATACTAATGTAATAAAGCATTTTTTGTGTTTTTGGTGAAACACGCTAATTTCAGAAACTAATAGGCTATTTTTTATCCCGGAATCCCACGGGAACGGGCACAACGCGTTTAAAACAACCAGGAACACAGCCCTTGTATAAAGTAGGTCTATTCAATTCAATTCAATACATTTATTTCAAGCAATTACACTCATATAGTACATAAAGAAAATCATTACACATTTACAAATACATAGATACACACAACAGCATATAATATTATACAATATTATACAACATATAATATTATTATTATAAATTTTTTGAAGCTAACATATTTTATAAGTACTTTGATATACAAGCTAATTATCCCTACTACCTAACCTATTGCCGTAATAACCTATTAAGTATTAACACTTAGACACACCAAGTACCTTAAAGAAACGTCTAAACATCAAGTAACTCGGTTAAAAACATTTATAATAGGACCAGTTCACCTTGTTCGTGTGGATGTCGATCTAGTATCAAGACTGCCATAGGTCATAAATATAATTAGGTAAAACAGAACGTACTAGCTGGTTATGTAAGTCCCCAGAAGCAGCCGTGGTTTTACCCGCGTTGTGCCCGTTCCTGAGAGAGTTTTGGGGTGACAAATTGCCTGTAACCTTTTTGTTGAATGTCGCTATCCATTTCTTCTTCTTCATCATCGAGTGAATGGTCAAACTGACCAATCCTGGTGCCAGAGTTATTGAGCCGCCAAAGGCCTCTGACATGGCTCAAGTAAAACTACTATCCGAAGAAAGTAACCGGGACCGATGGCTTAACGTGCCCTCCGAAGCACGGAATCATCTTACTTTTCGAGCAATCAGGTGATTCAGCCAGCAATGCCCTAACCAAACAGAGTAAAGTCTCACAAAGAGATTTTTGTGAGATACTCCCACCGGGAATCGAACCCGGAACCTCCGGGTCGTGAGCCGGGCGCTCAAACCACAAGACTACGGAGGCTGTTAAAATCCATTTCAAAAATAATTGTCCAAATGAGATCGGTAGTTTCATACAAATACAAAACCAGACTCTTCAGCTTGAGTATATTAGTACAGACAATAACTATGAGCTCTCTTCATGTTTCAATGAAGTTTTCAGCGGATTCCCCTCTTCTAGCTCAACTTGGACTTGTAATTTTGATTGGACGAACAATTCTTGAAAATACTTTTACTTATTAATTTGGACATACTTTGGTTTAAGATCTTTGCAAGTAAGTAGGTAAGTGTGGCAATTTGTTATGAAATCTTAATTGAGTGTGGAGGCGTTTGTCCAGCAGTGGGAAATTGATATTTTATACGGTTCCATTTGATCAAACGTTCTTAAGTTAAACTGAATGTTTCAATATGTATGAGGCTTCAATATTTTGCTCTACGAAGAACTTTGTATTGATACTTTATAAGAATTAATGTTTGATTTTCTCCCGGGACATACTTTAAGTTCTTATAACACACTTAAAAGTTCTCAGCTAAAGTTAAACTTGTTTTTTCCTTATCTTTCTTTACATATTTTTAAGCTCAAGGACGGCTCATATCTTTTACATTACATAAGCTGTTACGTTTGTCTCGTTTCATAATTTTTAATAGTTACACAAATAAAGTTATATGAGCAATGAACTCAGTCGAAGGAGTGAAATGAGTGAGGAATGAACAAGCTTTCCGAATACAAGGTTGTACAGTCAGCAAATCAAAATAGTACGCGCTTTACTTGGTACCTTTTTGGTACTTTGTCAAATTATACATTAGAGTATTATTATTGACATGTGCTTAACCTACATTTGCCGATTACTTGGTTTTTGGAAGTTTTTCTGGAAGTGCTCCAGTTCAAAGATTGTCATCTCGCTCACTACCAGCAACGCTTTACAATATATTTTATAGCTAACTATTCACGCTTCGCGATTTTACCTGTAGTGCCTGTTCCCGTAGGAATGTCGCGATGAAAAATAGCCTATAACCTTCCCGCTGAATGTGGCTATCTATTACAAAAAGAGTTATTCAAATCGGATTGGTAGTTTCTGAGATTAGCGCGTTCAAACAAACGAACTCTTCAGCTTTATTATATTAGTTTAGACTAGCAGCGCCCCGCGGTTTTACCCGCGTTGTGCCCGTTCCCGTGGGAATTTCGGGATTTTTTTTACATAAAAACCTTCCTCTTGAATCACTCTACCTATTACAAAAAACCGCATCAAAATCCGTTGCGTAATTTTAAAGATTTAAGCATACAGACAGACAAACAGACAGACACGAAAAAGAGACGACTTTATTTTATACTACATATGTAGTGATGATACTCGTACTCACACCAAAGCACGTGGGAGTACTAAAGGAAATGTTAAACAAGAGATGATATCAGTTTCATGTGTTGTCGCCTCTCGATCACGCATGGAGGTCCATTGTTCTATGCTTATTATAGAAAAACCTTCGTTTTGATAATAGTCATCATTTTTTCATTCATTTTTATTGTGATGTTAGTTTATACGTATCTCTACAGGTGGCGAGTTCAGGGTTGGCCAAGGGGTTCATAGCACTCCCCAAATGATCAATTCTCCCAAAAAAAGTAGTTCCCTTAAACAAAACCTAGTCAACTCCTCAAAGGCAAAATAATGGCAACCTTCATCTTGTATGTACTAGCTATCCAATACAAAAAGATATTTATTCGAATCGGACAGGTAGTTTCCTAGATTAGCCCGAACATACAAAAATAGTTTAAAAAAACCTCTTTATAATATTAGTATTAATCTCCTTATAATATACATGTATAAGTGTATACTTAGATAGATTTATTTATCCACCCCACCAGATTCATATCATCTCAAATCACAATTTTGGATCTGCCGCTCTATCCATATTAGGTTCTAGTTTTAAAAATTAATTTTAAGCTTTACTTATGTGAAGTTTACGGGTAACGTATATAGAGTTCGATACAAGGAAAGTTAAACACCTACCTACCTAAAATATAAAAGAAAAACGCATATCCGGTTACAAAATGCATCGTAACATTGTGTATTTTATTGTAACAAAACTAATAAAATTATCCAATAAAAGTTACTCAAGTATTGTAAAGTAACAATTGAATTATGTTCCACAGACAGAACATTCTTCTCTGGACAGTTCGTATAATGCAGGTAATGCATCTTAAAAAAAGTTGAATTCCAACGACAATGGGACAAAAACTAGAGTGACAAAGTTCATAGACTCTTGAAGGATTAGGGTCTTCGTAGCGGGAAGCGGCAAGTGGTCCTTATCTCGGACGTTTCGACAGACTCGGCCGTAGTGGGGTGGGCACAACTCAACACTCCTCTTTCAACCGCGCACGCCGACTGCCGCTCGCAAGACCGCGCCCGCGCAACTCACGTTCCAAAAAGTTTAACATTAAAAAAAAGTTTGACGTTTAAAATGTATTCGAACTCAGTGAGGTGATTTGAAAAAAGAATAAGTAATCTGAGTGAGTGTAAAGACTAAGTGGCCAGTGTTAAAAGGATTTTTGTTTTTTGGAGCAACCCTCTAGAAGTTTAAGGTACATACAATACTTTGTTTTTTTTATATTAGGGACGGCAGTTGCGACAATGCCGCAATGGTGCCGAGGCGAGTTATTGCAATGCGTTACCCGCTACCTATTTACAACATAATAACACATGCCTGTGTGTCCGGTTGCCGACTTTCTCGCAACCGTTTTTGCAGACATTAATCTTGTGTTACATAGACGATAATTAAGTTTATTGCGTACATTTTATAATATTATTTTTAATTGTTTACTTTAATTTGAATAGCGCTTTCTAAAGTGTTAATTAATTCAGGTGAATGTCTTGAAAATGTATTTTAATTATTAAATCATGCACATAGCAAATCAATTTAACGAATTCATTTAAATTGTTAGTTTTGTATTTTTTTAACAATGTAAAGTCCGAAAAAAAACATTTATAAGCTTTTCCATGTATGTCTTGTCTCGTAAAGTTAGTAGGTAGGTAGAATCAATAGTTAAATGTATTTTTATCTCTTTTGGCTCATAGGTAGTTAAGTTTTAACCAGATAGAGTCAGTAGAGACGTTTGATCTGGATAGATCATAGTCATAGAGATCCACATCGCGGCATAGACAAAAACAAAAGGAAAACATCGATTTTCTAATCAAGGATGATACTCTATTTCACTCCGGTGATTTCTAGAGATTTCTTCTCCAATTCATCTGGAGATTGTTCTCTGGATTTACTTCTACGAATTTCTGTACGTAAGCATCTATAATTATATTGAAACCGTGTCACTTGCGCAAATATCTGCCAATTTTGTAAGCATCCAAATTCGTTAACTCTTTTTCTTGTTAACGTTTTGTAACAAATCGAATTAATTTGGATTTTTTTTAGTTCTTCTTAACAGCTTACATACATACAACTTTATTAAGTATACAAAATTAGTCATAGTCGTAGATGTACACACTATTCTTGGTATAATTTTGATATTACTTAACAATATTGACATTCGTATAAAAACGGCATTCATATAAAAAGTAATTATGGTTATTAAATAAAAAACTTCAAGTGTTTATTTTATACTAGCTGACTTCGTACTGCCATATTTTTTATTATTTTTCTAATTATCAAGTTTACTTTTTTAATATTCATACAAACCTTCTCCTCGCAATAAAAGCACTTAAAAGAAAGATTTATCAAATTTGGTGTACCTAGTCGTTTGAAAGTTATGGACGTACAAACATTTTTGTGATTTATTTTTATTTCTAAAAGAAGAAGATTGTGTCTATTCAATGTACCATTTTTTATAACATTATTGCCAAAAGTTTAGATGATGTCATAAACTTAATGAATCAAGTTGTACTTAAGCTTAACTTAAGTTATAAGTACTTTATTTAGCCGTTATTAGTGTCAATCATTACTCAACGTAACCGTTAATGATTTTAACGATATTACCTTAACCGTATAACCTTATGGAACCTTAGGAACGCAAGTTAAGTAGGTATGTTCCACTTAACGTTTTAACCATTATCAAGAAAAGTGGTGTGTGGATGTCCCACTGCCGGGCAAAGGCCTCTCATCTCACTGAAGATATCATCAGTACAGTGAGGTGGTTTAGGCATAATCAGCTTTATATACTTAAGTATATTAGTAGTGGTTAGGAGTCATTACTTATCCCATTTTACCCGACTGTGTAGGCAAAAAAGAAGGTCATGTTAACCATTCATACAGCCAAGTATATACACACATATAAAGAGAGAGCAAATAGCGAGTTATTTAAATCGATTCGCGATCGATCCTCGAGTTAGATCATCGTGAAAGTAGGTCTCAATGTGAAAGATGAAACAATCGATGCTGCGTCGAGTTACGATTCGTTAAATAAGCAAAAAAAGGAATTTTCGCCCCAGTTTCTCCGTCTATGATTACGTGCGGATTGTAGTCGATGTATCGATCAAGAGAGGTGGCGGTCGATAGTGGCGAAAATTGCGTGAGGTTTAAATCTTGGTTGTTCTGAAGCTATATACGTATGCGTATTATGTGTAAGCGATTGTCGCCTGCAAGTAGTCAACCAATTAGTTATCTGGTAGTAAGCGCTGAATTAGCTGTAAATCGATCAAAGTTTTTGAAACGAAACAAACGAAGTTCCTTATCGCGCGTTGCGAAAGGGGGCTAGACGAGAAAAATGTAACCAACACTTTTTGCGTTAGAGAGAGACAGACAGAGAAACATGCGCACGCCAGAGAGAGAGAGACAGACAGACAAACATGCGCACGCGTGCGCATGTTTCTCTGACCTCATTAGTCACAGGCGGGCCAAAGGGCGGGCTCGGTAGGTTTAAAAATGGACAATCGCCAACTTACCTCAGGGTAACTTACTTGGAGTTCATATCAATAAAGCCTTGGAAACAACTTACAAGATAAAATATTAGTCAGAAACAAAACGCATTGTTGCCAGTTAAATAATAAAATATTGATTGAATATCTCGCACTTTGCCTCCGTTTATCTTAAACCCAACTGTTAGTCTATTAACAATTGTTTTCCAAGTAATTTGGGTTAATTAACTTACGATATTAAGTCTCTCGTTAAGTTAAATGTAAGTACATTTGAACACGTGGTAGGAATCTAGTTCGTTATTTAAACTAGTTTTTCTTTATTATTTACTAGCAGCGCCCCGCGGTTTTACCCGCGTTGTGTCCGTTCCCATGGGAATTTCGGGATGAAAAATAGCCTATAACCTTCCCGTTGAATGTGGCTATCTACTTATTACAAAAATAATTATTCAAATCGGACTGGTAATTCCTGAGATTAGCTCGAACACACACAAGCTTAAAAAAATTACCTCTTTATAATATTAGTATAGATTTAGTTCTGGTAATAATTTTGTAATTAGTTAAAGTTAAAGTCGTTTCGTTGATTAGTGAATTCAATGAACTTGGAGGAAATATAGAAGTATGAGTAAGAAGGTAATAACTTCGGTAGTGACTTGTACTGCCGCACAAAGAAACGTCTATTAAATCGACACTTAACTAATGAACCTAAATTTCATACATTACATGTCAAAATGACTCATTAAATGTCTACTAAGGAAGCATTTGACGTCTCTGAGCGTTAGTCGGTTAGGCGTTAGTCGTTAGTCGTTAGTAAATCGATATGAATTAGTTGTTAAATTAATTTTAGTTAGCAGCGCCCCGCGATTTTTCCCGTGGGAATTTTGCTATAAAAATATATTACCTCCCTTTTTAATGTATATAAGTTTATATACATAAGACTCTATAACCATGATTATATTTTTTACTCGCAAAAAATCTAAATTGAATCTGACCAACATACTTACAACTTAAAAGAAAACTCACAAATTTAATTGAACGTAGTTACAGCAATCTTACGTTACCGATCCAATAAAACGGTACCCGAACAACCGAACTAACAAGAATTAGGATAGGTATATCACGAAATCATCCGTGAATTACGAAGAAGTGTAACAAAAACTACATTTTAACGCAGGTAGACCGAAACGCTGCTATTTAGCGGTTAAATTTACTCTAACGTTTGTGTAACCATTGTGTTCTAAGTAAGTTTACGTCATGAGTTTCTTAGTATAATTGCCGCACTCAGAATCGACACTACATTTTTTGACGTAATTTTTCATACTTACATTAAATCCGGGCCTGGGAGGGCACGTCCGTCGGTCCCGGTCACTTTCTACGGATAGTAGTCGTTACATGAGCCATGTCAGAGGCCTTTGGCGGCTCAATAACTCTGACACCAGGATTGGTCAGGTCGACCATCCACTCGATGAAGAAGAAGAAAGATACATTAAATGTCAAAATCAGGCATAAAATCTCTACTAAGGAAGCATTTGATGTCTCTACGAAGAGTACGTCGAGTACGAAGGTACAGTCTTTTCAATCCACGAAGACGCGCCCCACTATTCCTCCTAACCGTTTACAGTATATGTGTGCAAGCTTCTGTCAATGTTTGAGTGTTATCGGTGCACACTAATTACCTATGAGTGCACATGCACACTACAATGAATAGACTAATCAGGAGAGAGCGTCATAGTCAAAGTAAAAGATGCTCTACTTCAATTTTATATTTTTTACCCGACTACAAGGAAAGGGTTATTTTATTTTTAGGTGTGGATATTTTATGTGACCTCCCCTATGGATTTTTTAGGCCTCCTCTATGGATCTCCAATAAGACCGAATTAATATTAGTTAATATACGATAATATTACCATTTTTATAATAGGGGGTAATTATAGACATCCGTGAATTTTATTGAAATTTATTAAGAAATGAAAATCGTTAATCACTCGTTTCTTTTAAGTACAACACGCTGAGAATTTTTCGACATTTCAAAAAAAAATGAAGTGGAGCAACTTTCGTGACGAGTCCGCAACTCCCCGCACCCCGCAATCCCCTCAACCAAAAATTGGTGGGGCGCGTCTTCGTGGATTGAAAAGACTGTAAGTTTCGGTAATGAAAAACCAATATCTATGTGAAAAGTAAACAATTTCGAGCAGTTTAGTGGCCAACCTTGTCGGAGTTTTAAGACGCCTAGACGCCTTTGTCAATGAAACAACGTATTGGAGTTACATTTAAATCATACCTCTCATTACTATAAACTTATCTACATTAAAAATCGTAACAAGTAACTGAAAATATTCCATTGAATTCTAGCTAATAAAAGTACATATTCCAAAAGAAATTCTGAGTCAATTCACCTGTGATGATGATGGCACTGACAGATTCATACGTCAAAAACGTCAAACGTTTAAGATATCGCCATTTTGTATATTGGAAAACGTTTGTCTTTCAAATGCTTAACAATGCTACACAATACAGCTTTTAAAGACAGGGCAGTTCTAAATGCATATCTAAACGATAAATCTTTGATGAAATAGATAAAAGTTGTTATCTTCTTCACAAAAACTGGTTACAATACAACAGGTACATTTGGTCTCAGGTAAACAAAGCCACGTGGGTTTGTTTACCTGAATCGTACCTGTATTCGTCGTATTGTAGTATTTTTTGTCAAAAAGTCGCAAAGCAAAGTATGTATTATAATGTTCTAAGCGAGACTGTATATTCTAAAAACAGTTTTCCACGCACGGCTTCGGCACCGCAGCGGTCCGACACGAAACGCATAATTTGAAAGCACCCTTAATGAAAGCTGACATGTTTATAAAATACCAAATGAAACAGTACCCAATAAATTACGTTTACGTTAAGTTATCTTTACAAACATACATAATGTAGTGCACACCCGAATATATGACATGGTCTCAATATAAATCTTTAGCACCTCGACACGACACCTTTAAACAATACATCACTTCAGTACACACATCACGTAGTTTTGCATAAACTCTGTGACGTGGAGGTAGAATCAACCCGCGGCACCTGTTTACGGTTTTGTTTCGAAAACACTCGACTTCACTTGGCAAGGTCGATGCTATTAATTTCAGAGTGGCCGCCGATTGACCACGCTTTTATTTTGCTTTATGTTAAATGAAATTTTAATTTTTAGGCCTTGAGTGTCTGCAGTTGGGCTTGATCTAGACTAGAGAAGAGATTGTTTTATAAGTTAGTTTTTTAATAAGGAATATTTGGGGCTTTTATTATAAGGGTACCCACGGGAAGCTAAAGAATTTACTACGCAAGAATTGAAGGACAAGTACCAGAGTTAGAGGCATAACATCATTTCCTGTGACTTCTTGCACAATTTCTTGTGTGTCTGTAACCCATTGATGGTTTGTATAGACCAACTAGCAGCGCCCCGCGGTTTTACCCGCGTTGTACCCGTTCCCGTAGGAATTTCGGGATGAAAAATAGCCTATAACCTTCCCGTTGAATGTGGCTATCTATTACAAAAATAATTATTCAAATCGGTTCAGTAGTTTCTGAGATTAGCGCGTTTAAACAAACAAACAAACAAACAAACAAACAAACAAACAAACAAACAAACAAAACAAACTCTTCAGCTTTATAATATTAGTATAGATAATAACCCAGGGATTATACTAACTCTCCGAATAGAAATTAGCTTTCCTTGAAAATACTTCACGCAATAATTTCATGCGCTTCTCTATTGCGTGGTTTTCATTACATACATATCCTTTACGCTCCACTCTATTTCTAGGGTTTTCAAATATACCTTTATATAAAGAAATTTAGTAACTGCAATCTTCACTTATAAAACAAATATCTTCTAAGCTAGTCCTAGCTGTTGCGATGTTATTAAAAAGTAAAATTACTTACACCAATTTTGCAAAGAACACTAATTCTTAGGCGAATGGCGTGTCCTAATAGCATGTACTCTCAGAATACAGAAAGTACCAGAAACGGCATTCAAATGTATTTACAAGCTACACGCTGTGTCCAAAAACAGAACAAAGTCCCTCGCGTAGTGTTGTTAGCTCTCGCATTATTTGCCCATTTTTGGGGTAAATTTTGGGAGTTTCGGAGGTGATATGATAATAGAATAAAAATTGTCCTTTTCTATATAACTATGTACCTACCTTTTTATCTCAAGAAATAGATATGTATATTAAATAAAACATGGTGTTAAGGTGGATGTTTGCACACTTTTAAGGGGTGATGGAAAAATTATATATTTTTATTTTATTTTAAAGTATTCGGAAAACTTACAGCTAGGTACAAGAGTTACATAAAAAATGAATAATAACTTAAGTCAAAATGCATCGAGCAAACTACGCTTCGCTTCGATGGTTTCCAGAACTGTTCCAGCCGTGCTCTTTGTATAATTTTTGTCCACACCGCTTTCCTTTCCTCATCAGCAGGGAAGCTAAAATTTAAGATGGCTAATATATAAACATAATTTAATACCCACTCCCCCTCTCCCCTTCTCCCACACGCACACCAAAAATATGTTTAGAAATCCTATAGACTAACATACTTACTATTTAATAGGATTGTTAGGTTAGGTACATACGAGTCACACTTACGCTTTATACTTTCTTTTTTCAAGTTGGTTTATTTTTATTATATTACTTATTAAAATTCTACAACGAATTAAAGCCCTCAAAAGTAGTCAAAAGGTAATAAAAAGAAGGGTAAATCAAAACTCTTATATTGGCAACACTAACATAGATTGACGCATCACTCTCAATGACAATCGAAATCTGAGAAAATAATTAAATATTTAAATAAGACGATACCTAAATGCGATACTTACACGTGAAATGTGATCCCATCCTGTTTCTTTTTCAGACCCACTGCATTTTTACAGGTAGGAACGACACAAGACGGCATAGTTTCGTGAAATTGGTCACGGGTAAAACACGTTAGCGCGTTCCGACGGTCACAAAGTGACTGATCGGTTGCGCATCAAACTACACTATTTAAGGCTAGTTTGAGTAGCTACAGTATTAGGCGGGCTCGTGGGTTCTGGTACTTTCTGTATTCTGAGCATGTACTTTATGCTACAAATGTCCGACATGTCTTCAAAACGGCAGACAAACAACGTCGCAACCACGACTAATTGACAAACGTACGACATTTCTTGTTAAGCCAATTTAGATGACACGGGATAACATTCTACAAAACTACCTATTGTAATACACACTATCTTTTATTGCATGTGCATTCTCTCGGAAAAGACCCTTATTTCACATTTTTATTATGCTACCTAGAGGAATAGGGCTTCTGTAAACAATACTAAGAAAAATGTGCCCTCTGTTTGTCTTTGATAGCCTGCACCATACCAACCATAGACTATAGCTCATCCAACCATAGACCATCTATTTGGCCTGCCCAGGTTATCCCGATTTCTGCTCTTTCCAGGCCTTACCTACGCCTCTTTCTGTAAGGTACTTCCTTGGCCTCCTGAACAGCGATATTTGAATTTATGACTCATTAACTTGAAAAAAGACTAATGCCCGTTTTCACCGACATCCCCTAAACCACCACATAAGTATGGGACCCCTTACTTAAAAGGTCCTCTAAACCAGCCCCCAAGTTAAATTTCGTTTCACCATCATTCCTATCACCTAACTAGGGGACACATAATTATGTGACGTTTATTTTTCGATATTAGTGACGTGCTATTGACTGATGCACGACTGATGCGTCTTTGAACTTGTCGATACTTTTAAACACTATAGTTTTTTATCAAATTCTCTAAAGTACATGCACATATTGATAAAGTTTATGATAAAGATTGTTTTAATAATAATAATTAATATTATTTCGTTCATATTTTTAATTAATTTAATATGTTCTAGCACATTTACTCCATACATGCATAACGAAACACGCATTTAATCTGTGGTCATTTGTATTTGACGGTTGAGTTGACACTTGGATTACCTACTTGTTAATTGTTTGTTGTGAGTGATCCTGTAGGTCTACTCTAATTCAACGAAAAACGAAATATCGATCGAAACTTCGCTTGTTTCCTACTACAATTCGTTTTCGTTCCGAAGTTTCGTTCGAACGAAAATGTTTGACGTTTAAAATCTCTAAACCTACTCTAATTGATAAATGTTGCGAACGAAAATTTGAATTTGACAGATGATTGTTCGGAATTTTATCCTCAATTCGACGAAACCAAAAGTGTTATCTTTTGATTTTCGTTAGTCGTTCGTTGGAATTGTTTGTGTGCATTTTGTCAGGAAATTTGTTTGAAATGGTCACAAGAATACTTTTAATAGAGGCTGCTCTACGTGAAGAGCGTTTAGAGCGTAGAAGAAGACGGCGCCGTCTGCGCAACCAACTCAATATCAGCCAAATTCCCGACTTAGAGTTTATAGGAAACTAGCAGCGCCCCGCGGTTTTACCCGCGTTGTACCCGTTCCCGTAGGAATTTCGGGGTGAAAAATAGCCTATAACCTTCCCGTTGAATGTGGCTATCTATTACAAAAAGAATTATTCAAATCGGTTCAGTAGTTTCTGAGATTAGCGCGTTTAAACAAACAAACAAACAAACAAACAAACAAAACAAACTCTTCAGCTTTATAATATTAGTATAGATTATAGACTCAGTCGGCAAGAGCTGCATTAGTGCAACAGTTAGAAAGGAATAGGTAGGATTAACAACTTTATCATACATATTTCTAACTGTTGCACTAATGCCTATGTTAGTGACATTTATGAAATATTTTTTGTAGTAAGGAATGCAAATAAAAGCTTATTTTTTTTAACTTATAATAATGTTTTATTTACTTAACTCTACCTAGAAACAAAATATTAAAAAGAAAGGCAACAATAATAGTAATAATCAAAAATAACAAAATAATCTTAATTTCTATGGGTTAAATATTCCCTAACAAGGCCACAAAGCTCTAACAGGGCAGCCCTGATGCCTGCAAGCTCAGTGTTCCTGACTGTTTCTATCTCTATACGCCCCTCTTCATATTGAAACAATCTGCTTCTGACATTGCCAGAAATCAAATCATGACCTCCGAAAATCAGCAACAGCTTTCTTGGCTAAATGCTTTCTATCAGCCCAAACCTGCAAATCATAAAATCATGAGATTTTTATGCCACTACATTATTATGTTATTAATTACATTATATAAAACTAAATACCTTTTGCCACTGCTGAATGGTCTTTGTGCAACCGCCCATTGAATTGAGCAAATTGCACAATTCTCCCCACAGCCTCTTTGCCTGGACATTTCCTTCGGCACTCCTCAACCTCCCGCGGGCTAGATCCCTATGCTCGTCCAAGAAATTGAGAAGAGTGTCTATTTGCTCGGAAGTAGCGGAACCCGTATGTGGAGCCATTTCAAACTGAAAAGATTTATAAAAGAATATTCAAAAGAGGTGATTTTAGTGAATAAATACATAATTATAATAAATTTAATATATTATTTACTTACAAAGTTTTCAAATCCAAACTTGCGAACTAAACTAAAATGAAGACTGCATCAAAAAAACTCAAGTTGACAATTGACATGTTGATGTTATGATGTTACTATGGTTACTATCACAGACCAAGACAATCACAGACAAGACATGCATTGTTGGGATGAAATAGTACTCTTCAAATAAGTCGGTTATTAGTCCCGTTCATTCCAATCGTTCACGAAAATTGTCTATGAATCCGAAAATCGTCTGCGCGTCCGAAAAAGAAATAGAGTAGGGTAGTGAACGAAACTTCGTTTAAATTTCGTTCGTTTGCGAAGTTTCGTTTGAGAGAAACAGAGTAGACCTCCTGTGTTGTGATCTACGCTACGGTTGTGATCGTTTCTTCGTACTTTCATCAATACTTTATTCGTCAATCGTTACTATGGCAGAAAAAAGGAAGCGGAGGGAGTCAAAATTTCACAGTGGACGAGAAAGATAAGTTGGTGAAATTGGTGTACGCGTTTAAGAACATAATTTTATATAAAAAGACAGACGGTACAACTAACCAAGCTAAGAACGAGGCTTGGTTAAACCTCTGTACCTCTGTACCTAATATAATTCAACGGGAAATATGTACAGGTTAGTTAAAATTTAAATAAAAACCAACATGCCTTATTTTAACTATACATCTATTTTTTTTATCTTAGGAGTAAAGATGCTCTCATGAGGAGAGGAGGACCATCAACTGCAAAAACAGACCCAATATTGGACCAAGTCTGCGATTTGATGGCTCGAGGTTGCAGTGGTACTTCTTGCTGATGTTTTAGACCACATACAGATACCACAAATGAACTAACTAGTGAAGAATAGGCTATAATTTTAGATGCTGAACCCATTGCTGTAAGTACTGCCAGATATATTATTTACAAACTTAAATTATATTGCCCTAGGCAATTTAAGTACTGTACTATTGTAATAAATTGTGAAAGGACTTGTCTATCTTTTTGTTTTTTTGTTACTCTTTTCACTTAATATACTGCTGAAGTTAATCTTATCTTAACCAATGAGATAGCATATATCTAGAAATAGGGCAGGTTACTTATCTATCTTTCTAATATCTTTAAACAAGCAATGCTTGCTATATGTAATCTGAATCTCGGAAATGGCTCTAACGATTTTCATTAAATTTAGTTTGCAGGGGGATTCAGGGGAGGTAAATCAATCTAGCTAGGTTTAATTTAAAAAAAACTTCAATAAAAACCAAGCAAAGCTCGGTCACCCAGGTTCTGTTAATTATTCCAGATAAAGTCGCAATAACTTAATATAATAAAAGTATTCTGGTAAGTGTTTTAATATAATTTGTTTTCAGAACATGGCAATAAATGAAAACGTGATAGAAGACGAATGTGAGGTAACACCATCACGTTCAAAGATACCAACTCCTATATGGAAAAGGCGAAGGCCAATATTAAAAGAACAAAACCATCCACTCAATCAAATAAAAGGTATGTTATCACATAAGAACATTTATTAAGTTATTGTTATGTAACAAGTTATCAAAATAATTTGTAATTTGTGATCGTCTAAATCCATATGTGTTCTGGGATGTAGTTGTGGTTGTGACATTCCTTATTATTTGTGCTGTCCTCTTGTCGTAGGATTTAAGTAAGGAGTCAACAGATGATTCTGAAAAGAAATAACATCTCTACTTTTTATAAGTTCATAATACTTATTACAATTTATTTACTTTACAGGTGGAAACTTCAATCTGAAGAATTTATTTGGTGTACCAAAGAATGACTAGAAAATCTAAGAGAAATTGTATTTTTAATAATAAATAAATTGATTATCTATGATAAATGGATTGTATTATTTATTATATATGTATAAATTGCTATTTTGATAAATAGCCGAGTCATGTGTTGAACCTGGCCAACGTGCCACAACATCTCTTATTAACAAATTGGCTGATGCTACCGTCTCAACATTTATAGACATATATCCCTTTCTGTTTCTGAATAGCTCTGCATCATCTCCACCTTAAAAAGTTCAAATAACAAGTTTAGTTTAACTAAAAATCGGAATTTTAAAACTAATGTAGGTATAGTCTTGAAGTTTCACCTGGTGAATATATAATAAAATTAATTACCTATGCAAATGAAATGGGTACACACAAGTGTATCAGAAACATTGACGGCGTAGACTAAGGAAAAAAATATACTCACCTAATATCAGGGAATTCTAAAGCGTGTTCAATCTTTTCCAATAAATACAACACTGACGATTTACAAAACATAAATCTCCGAAAAAAGTCGGTTTCGTCAAAACTTTCGAAGTAATTTGGTCATTTTCGATATACGGCGATTATTTACGTCGAATATAGTAGAAACATTTTCTAAATTATCTAAAAATTCATATAAATCACTATCCATCTTCGTTGCTTATAAGACAACGCACTTATGGGTCGGTTTATGTGCCCAGTTGTCGACCACCTAAATTTAGGGGACCTTTTAGCGTTTAGTTGACCCCTAACGGTTGGTGAAACGGAACCGCCCCCTAAACGGCCCCCTAAGCATGTTTAGGGGATCCCCTAAACTTAGGGGATGTTGGTGAAAACGGGCATAAGAACGGCTTGCACAAGAACAGCTGTTCGTTCAAAATTGTGTTTTATATTGCACGAGATAAAACACTACTTATAACGGACCTCATTTGTTTCTTTAACATATTTAGGCGCCAAATAAAATCAAGAATGCTTGTGCAATCCGCCTTGAGTGAATATTATGCCTTAAGGCTTTCGCGGGCCGGGAATAAACAAGTCTAAAAAACAGAGCAGTAACTAGCACGCTAGTTAACTGCAGGTATGCCAGTTAGCACGTATGCCAGTAATTGAGCACGTGATATAAACTGGCATGCGAGTACGCCAACTATAGGCATGCGTATTCCGACCTTCACACAATGACAGCATCAGTAAAGTCAGAACGATTAAAAGTGATATTAGATAGCGTGTATCAAGTTGCAGCTTTCTTTGTACAATACCTACCCATTGTATAAAAAACAGTGCAATTTTATAAAAATATTTTTTGTCGTAAAATTGCCGGAAATATCATAACGTTACATACTAATTATTGCTCGGTTTATTTGCATGAAATATTGCAAATTACTATGAACGTAGAGGTCGATCTGTTTCGTTATTACAATTTTTAACAAATAAATTATATAGTAGAACGAAGATAAAATTTTTATGTTAGTATAGGTAATTTCAACTAAACTTTTTGTCTCGTCTGACGTATGAACAATTACGACAAATAATTAAGTGTCGATTTAATGAATTTTATTTTAAAGTTTTATTATGATTTTATAAGAAATCTTGAAGAATTGCTTAAGTATAGTTAAGGTTACTAATTTTTCTAAGCTTATTAGGTGATAACATAATTGTAAGCTATCTATTTCAGGCGGTAACTGAAAACCAGCGCTGTGCGGGTTCTGTCCCGTACAGCAACAGCTGAGTTACAGCCTTTTGTCAAATTCTGTATGTTTTTAATTTACTTTTTGCTATTTAATTTAAGTTTTGTTTTTATGACAATAAATTTACTATTATTTTATTTATTATTTATTTATTATGAACGTTTCTGAAAGCGGCAGTTAGTAACTAGTCGAATTGATCTTGAAACATTATTGGACTAATGTCCAATCCATGATATTGCAACATGAAACGCATCGTTTAAAACATAATTTAAATTATGTACATTTCGCTTTTATTTAAAAATTTTGTCTGACGTTTCGGCCCCTTTACAGGAACCGTGGTCACAGAAGACAGAAGACAATCCGAAATGAGTAGTGTTCGCCTAAACTTAAGACGCCCGTACTCAGAGACATCAAATGCTTTCTTAGTAGAGATTTAATGAGTGCTTTTCATTACAATAGTTGAGTGTCAATTTTACGGACTTCTCTGAATGCGACAGTAAGAGGTCCCTGAAGTATCTTTATTTTACCTGCAATTTCATATTTATTTTCATTTGCTTTCTAACATGCTTTAGGCTTACTATGCTTACTATGCTACTATAAGCTACCGACGCCCTTGGACCTTCTCTGTGAGAACTTCGTGATCCATTTGAAACGGTAAAGAAGCTACTAATTTTACTTTTGCTTTTCCCAACGATCGTTTTTTTCTAACAACGGTATCAAGTTATTATAAATCTAGAACGTCACACATTTTCTCACTAAAGTAAGCCACGGATTAGATAATAGTCACAAGTAAACTTAAATAAACAATATTCACCAAATTAAACGACTTACAGATCAAAGTGGTTAGCTAAAAGCATTCTGAGATTGCATTACGTTGTGATACAATGTGTAATGTCTTGTTAGGTAATATGCGTATGCGCCGCTTAAATTACATAACCCATTGTTTGAATGTTAAAAATACAAATAATTTACTATTGAAACTTTACGTAGTTTGTTAATCTTGTCCATTCATGCTCTGTAAAACTTAAGAATTTTGTTTGATGTTGGAATAGCTACTCGCGTGGTTTGCTTTTTGCGAACAATGTAGAGTTTTTTGTTCTTTTTGAATTCTTTCGGCTCTACATAACAAGCGTGACGGCCATTAAAAGTACGGAGTGTTTTTTTAAATAGGCACCGTATGTTTCTTGGACTCAATAGAACTTATTGAGAATTTAGTATTTATCAACTTACAAACGTAGGAGGTTTTTGCGCGTATAAGAGAAGGGGAAAGAAGGGACTGAAAACAAATGCCAAAAAGTCTCAGGGCTGACACTGCGTTAAGCGTACGCACGCCGCGTGTGACTTCATACAAAAGTGAACCGACGCGTGCGCACGCTTAACGCAGTGTTGACCCGCACGAATCCCAAAAGTATGCGACATATTGCGATCTACACAATACTACCACTACTCGACTACCGAAGAGAGACCAAGGCATTGGATAAAGAAAACGAATTAGTAGTTTTCAAGTTCTCTTTTTAAATGTTACTGACTTACGTAACTAGTTAACATGCTATATTTTTTACCGCGAAAACCAATAGTGGTTTCGCCTTCGTGTTTTATTGGATACGACGAAAAAACCGCATAACAAGTGTAATACTAAGCGAATACGTTTTGCAATCGTAAACGTATCTAGAAATCAATTTGCATCAAGACTACAAGGTAATCAAGACCAGTATGAGGATTAAAATGAGAATTTAAATATCCCTTGTGTATATGGTGTGGCATCTCCGGTAGATTAATTCCGGATACGATATAAAGGAAGTAATTATAAACAATTTTACTTGTAAGATTAATATTTTAAAGGTCAACCACTACTGGTCCACTTTCGATAATTTTTGGCGGAATTGATAATGGTTGTGACGTCAGGATCCAGACAACGGAACAATAAGATTTTTTGGCGGAATCGTTTCAATAATCTATAGTATAAAATACTCGTTTAAAAAAACTGAAGTGTTCGATTTGTTTATTTATTTGAACGCGATAATCTCAGTAACTACCAACCCGATTTGAAAAAATATTTTTTAATAGATAGCAACATTCAACGGAAAGATCATTAGCTGTTTTTCATCCCGAAACCCCCACGGGAACGTGCACAGTGCGGGTAAACCCGCAAGGCGCTACTAGTAGTTATAATTTATGTTTACTTTTCCCATGTTAATGAAGGTTCAATAAATATTGTCTTAAGATATTTAATAAGTTAATTACGTGCCTGTAAATGGCTTCTACATTTATCACATACATAAAGCTGGATATCTACTAGAGGCAGCCTCGGTGTGAGCAGTCTCGACTTGAGGCAACCAGCCTACAATAAATACAAAATTACATCGTGTCGGCGGGCCTTAGGATGAGGCAGCGTCTCCACTTGCACCTCGGGGCGAGGCAGCCCGAGACCCGAGGCTGCCTCTAGTGGATAACCAACTTAATAAATAGTTACTTATGGTTGATTATTGTACTACAGAATCATGAGAAAAACAGCTGCCCTGACTGAAAACGCCTGAAAACTGAAAACGCCTGAGTTGTCAAGGCTACATCCAAGTATTTTCTTTCAATAAATTCCTTTAAATCACAATAAAAATACATTATTCATACAATAACATGACAATTATTACGGTCCGGCTACATTTGCTCTGCAGAATGGTTGATATGCGAGATAACAGAACAACACCACGAGTACAGATCTAATTATGATACAGCATCCAGGCAGGCATACAATGTGGTATTAAATAAATATTTGCTGGTTTTTTTGGGTAATGATGCGGATTTTAGAGAGTTTAATTTGATGTGTCGTTTGTGCCAAAATTAGGGTTACCTACCTATTTAGTACAGTACTTATAATCTAAACTAATATTATAAAGAGGTAAAATTTGTAAGTTTGTTTGTATGTTTGTTTGTTTATTTGTATGTTCGGGGAAATCTCAGGAATTATCAGTCCGATTTGAATAATTCTTTTTGTGTTAGATAGCCACATTCAACGGGAAGGTTATAGGCTACTTTTCATCCCGAAATTCCCACGGGAACGGGTACAACAACGTGGGTGAAACCGTGTAGTATACACGGCGGAGCGAAGTATTTAATTTCTCTATTTTGAAGTACAGATTAGATCACGGAAGATCGAACTAAAACATACTTAATGCGCGGTATCTTTAAGCTTATATTTTTTGTTAACTAACTAACTTATTATATTAATCGATAGACTATGTCGGATGCCCTTAGGCGGTCTTAAAACTCCAACACTAGGGTTGGCCACGAACCTATACAAAATTACTTACTTTAGCAACAAAAACTTAATTCCTAATCCTAATTAATTGATTCTATCTGTTATTCCTTATTGAATCCTAACTAAAATTATAAATGCGAAAGTAACTCTGTCTGTCTATCTGTCTGTTACGCTTTCACGCCAAAACTGCTAAACCGATTTGTATGAAATTTGGTACACAGTTAGTCCAGAGCCTGAGAAAGAACAATAGGCTACTTTTTATCGCGATATTCCTGCGGGAACCGGTACAACGCGGGTGAAACCGCGGGGCGCTGCTAGTTCATCATAAATGAAGCGCCAGTTTTTTATTATTTCTATTTGGTGGTCTAGTATCAAAACGTATGGGAATGTGTCATAACTACATGACATTCCTACGTTTTGATACTAGACAACAATACATAATGTGAATCGATTGTCACTTGTCTAGGAAGCGTGCAATCGAATATTACTTGCTTGTACAAGGTGTCTCAAAAGAAATGTCATATTTAAAACTATATTTAAAAAAAAAGTAAGGAGTTTATTGAAAAAAAAATTATTACATGTTAAAATACACTGTTTGGGAATTTATTTTTTAAAAATGACACCGTCCAAATGTAAACCGTTGCGTTCACGGCATTCGTTTAATCGAGCACTGAAATTGCCTATGACGGCTCGGCAGGTATTCTCCGTGATAGCTGCGATTTTTTTTTTCTTTCTTAGGTTTTAATTCTTGCACCAACTGAATTTTGTATGGGTGCAGTTTTAAATCTTCATGCAAAATGCGGCATAATGACGATCTGTGCACGTTTAAGGCCACAGCACGCTTCCGAATTGAAAGGTTCGGATCGTCCTGAATAGACTGGGCAACACTGTCTACGTTTTCGACCGTTCTTGAAGATCTTGGACGCCCGGATTTTGGTTTTTCCAGCGTTGAACCGGTCTCTTCAAACTTCTCGACCCATCTTGCAATGACTCGAGTGCTTGGCGCATCATTCAAGTGACGAATATGTCGAATGCTGCTGAATTTTCTACGCGCTACAGTCGCCGAATTACCGTTTTTATAAAACTCGCGTACGCACAACGCACGGTCCGCTCCCGAGAAACGCTCCATAGCGACTAAATTCCCAAGAGCCAGGCTACCGATTGACACCCCCCTCGCGCCCCTCAGAATAGTTGCGTTCACGCAATAACCAAAACAAATGTGAACTTTCTTTTGAGACACCCGGTACTTTATTTGATCTGCGTAACGTTTACTCCTCACTGTACTGATATCTTCAGTGAGATCAAAGGCCTGTGCCCAGCTTTGTGATATTATCAGGATAATACTTTTTTATGTTTATTAACTAATTAATTGTTTGTGTAATTCTAAAGTTTATTCTACAAAGGCTTAGAGGTACCTAATCATATAAAGTTCCGGGTTATTGATACTCGCAAGTTTTTTACTATTAATTATTTATTATCATAGTTTATAGCATCCCACTTTATACAATATGAATGAAACCAGTTATCAATATAGTTATTTCATTAAAATATTCAAGGACAGACGAATTTTAAAGAGTTGCTCAAGTTTACGGTACATTTACATTATTTAATGTCATCACTACATAGGTACTTATTATAAAACGTGATGCCTTATAATACTTATTATGCCGTGTCTGTCTGTCTGTTCGCGATAAACTCAAATTTGAAGCTTTGGTCCCAAACAAAATAAATTTACTAAAGAATACTATTAATTTTGCACCATTTGAATCGTAAGTAGCTACTTATTAGTTAAAATAATACAACATGGCTTCAAAAAACTTTTGGTAACGTGACCTTAAAATTCAATTATTAATTTTTATTTACTTCGGTCAAGATAAACTACTACTAAACTATTCTTTGGGCTAGAAAAAAAGGATTAATCCTTTTTAATAGATAACTTGATGTAGTATTATATTATCTTAACAATTTAGTCTTCTTCTTCTTCTTCATCGAATGGATGGCCAACCTGACCAATCCTGGTATCAGAGTTATTGACCCACCAAAGGCCTCTGACGTGGCTCATGTAACGACTACTATCCGTAGAAAAAACCATTTAAAGTAACAATTTAGTTAAGACACTATTAATGATAAACATGTTTATTTTCCAAAACGGTCGTGTTTGAGATCACCAACCCGCATTAGGCAAGCGTGGTAATTACTTCTTATCCTTCTCACTGTACTGATATCTTCAGTGAGATAAGAGGCCTTTACCAAGCAGTCAGACACTACAGTCCAATACTTACTACTACAGCTAAGAAATTATTAGTTCGAGTAGGTTAGTGGCCAACCCTTGTGTCGGTTTTAGACCGCTTAAAGGCCTCCGATATGGTCTATCTATTGAAACAACCGGGTCCGACGAATATTACTGCACTTAATAGTGCAGTAATATTCGTTGCACTTAATAGTGCAGTAATATTCGTTGCACTTAATAGTGCAGTAATATTCGTTGCACTTAATAGTGCAGTAATATTCGTTGCACTTAATAGTGCAGTAATATTCGTTGCACTTAATAGTGCAGTAATATTCGTTGCACTTAATAGTGCAGTAATATTCGTTGCACTTAATAGTGCAGTAATATTCGTTGCACTTAATAGTGCAGTAATATTCGTTGCACTTAATAGTGCAGTAATATTCGTCGTACAGTAATGTTCTACTAATGTAGGTAATTATGATATTGAAATACCTTTCAAATTATATAAAAAAACACCGCCAAATCGTCTAAAAAACCACACGGATATTTCGAAGCGTAACTCAGATTTCAATAAAGGAAACAGTTTGTCAGACTTATCAAATAATCATTGCTTTAATTAAGTTTGATACAAAACTAACGAACAAGGCCAACTTTGGTGAACGGCTGTTTCCGTGCTTTTATTAAAGTATTACACAGTGTATACGTAATATACCGATTTACAGCTTAAGATATAAACAACAACAATAAAAAAATGGCTTTACCAAACGTAAGCCGTCCTTTGAATTATATGAACATCTACTTAACACTTCTTATGTTGTTAATTAAGTTTACTATAATTTAATTTCGTTTGGTTGCATTAGGTAATTAAGACAATATTACAGTTATGCCATGTTGCAGCTAAGTAGAAGGCGACTTGATTTTTTTGAAAGAACTTTCTAGTTTTTAAGTTTAAGCGGACACTACTTATTTCGAAACTTCAATTCAAAATAAGAAGAACATTGTCTATTACAACATTACGTGTTCCTTTTTTTAATATCTCTCGTCATCGTCACCTTGATCGGCGGCACTCTAGACTGCAAAAAGTGTAAGTAATACGCAAATCTTGTAGGAAAATAGCCTTGTAGGAATCATTCAGGTTTACAGGCTACGAATGATCTTTGAGACTACGCCTAACCACAAAATAGGACTATTTTATGCCCAACTGTAAAGTACCTACTCAAATATCAAAACAATACACGATTAGCGTTCGCCCAGTGATTACGTCACTAATATTGCACCATTCGGCTCAGACACCGTGACGTTTGCGACACCCACTTATGCTGCTATTAGGCCTCCTTGGTGCACACCTTCCCGGAAAACCCGAGGAACATTCTAATGAGTCGTGTGTCTGTTTGTGAGCAATGGAAAGACTGGCCTTCGTAGTAGCGTATAGGTATTATTTTACTGCTATCAGCAAGCTACCTGCTATAGATAGCTAGCAATTTATACTATTATCTTTACTAATAAAATAAAGCTGAAGAGTTTGTTTGTTTGAACGCGCTAATATCAGAAACTTCCAATGCGATTCTAAATATTCTTTTTTTAATAGATAGCCACATTCAACGAGTAAGTTATAGGCTATTTTTCATCCCAAAATTCCCACGGGAACGGGCACAATGCGCGTAAAACCGCGGAGCGCTGCTAGTCTCCTAATAAAAGGTTTTTAGCTAACACGAGTTTATTAGCTGATGGATCATGCCTTCAATAGCAATAATTTATTAATTACTAGGATGAACAAACAGTTGGTTAATTTAATTATCCATTTGTCGAATAGTTAGCTCATCCTACCTATAATTTTACGTTTTACTGCCTAATTAGGTAGTAATGGTTTACTCTGGTTTCTGATTTATCGCTCGTTAGTACCAAGACACACATAGGGCGGTTGCGGGCCGCGTGCGGGTCCCGTGTATTGCGGCGCGCCCGCAACGAGCCAGTGACACCTTTCATACAAGGAATACAATGTCACGCGACCCGCACTCGGCCCGCAACCGCACTATTTTTATCTTGCGTTTTAGCAACCAAGTGCCTCAAGTTTCTGAAGTTTAAGTTGGCTAAGTAAAGAGACTAAGTTGTACATACTTATTTTGCGACAATTATCCGAAGCTTATAGCAATTTTTATGCCATATATGAAATATCCAAATAGGTAATAGGAATTATGCTTCACTGCATTCAATACTATGATATTTTACCGATATGTATACGATACAGTAGAACCTTGAATAGCTTTGTTCATATTTTCTTATGATTTAAGCATACGGGAAATTGGTTCTAACAACACAAGACGTGGAGACAATGAGTTGAAAGGAAATGGTACTTTGTCACATTAGAACAACAATAGATGATTGATTTAGATGGTTCTTTTCAAAAAACTTTTCTCAATTTGAAAAGGTATTTAACCCGGATTTCCCGTAGTGACGATCTTGATCTTAAGATAAAGGTTGTTCATTAAAAACAATAATGGCTACATTAAATTCGACCTCTGTTTCTTTAATTTAATGGCTTAAATATTGATCTGTTGATTTTTGATAAAACCCTAAAAATCGTATCACCTTGCTTTAAATTGGAAAACAGATGAAAATTTAAAATACCATCTTTGAGTAATTTTTCAAGTTCGGATTATCACTAGTAAATGTACTTACACGGGTTTTTTCGCGTTAGAAAGTTAATAAAGCAAGTCATAACTTACTTTTTATTACCCGACGTTTCGAGGGGATTGCACCTCTCGCGATCGCGGATTAACTCTTTATTATCGGATTATCACTACTATTATCATGCTCACAGTTTTTTCTAAAACCATCCTTTGAATATTACTTAAATCTTTGGTAGCAATTAGCATCACAAGTTTTGATTGGGGAGCCTTATACTTCCAGTTGATAATTAACTTATTCTGAGCCTTACTTATAAAGAATTTCGAACCAACTACATTAAACTGAAATACAAACATGTAGTGTATATATTGCATGGATGATAGCGGAAATATATCGCTCGCCCGATGTTCTGTAATCGACGATTTTCGCGCAACATCTATGCCGCAACAACCACGCATAACACGATCTTATAAAATACATTTAATAATATCAAATGACCTAGTAACATTATGGTTTTGGAAGTCAAGTCATTGACGTAATTAATTCTGCATATAAAATTAATTTTGGGTATTGCAGATGCGACCTAAAAACTGAGCAACTGAATAAGATTCTTCTTCAACCGGAATTCTTCAAAAACCTGCCTACTTATTATGCCGATTTATCGAAAGAAAGCGAGCGTCTCACTTTTAAACTGAGCCTTTGAATTTACAAACTTGTCGCTTATTTTTCGCTTAAGCAAAGTAACAGTAAAGTAAGAGCCGATGACGTTACCGTCACCTACTCTTACTAACTTATTCAAGTAACTACCTAACTTACAAGTTAAAACATAATAATATAGTTAATTCATCAGACAGCAGGTTAGCTCAATTACTTTCTTTTCTATTAGCCTAGTAGTACTGTTGTAGTTTCTAGTATACTGTTGCCAAAGAAAAATGACGAATAACAGATGCTTATTTTTACTACTAAAAGTATACATACTTTCGTAATCGAATAGCTGAAATTCCTTGTAACAAAAGCAGAAACTATTGGTACAGTACAAAATAAAAAGAATTCAATTTTCCGAATTCCATTTCTATCTTCCATTTGTTGGGTCAAGACATCCACTTTCACATTCACACGAAGTGATATCGAGAACGTATTCCTAAAACAATGTTGACATAGGTCAGTAATCCAATGAAAGGAAACTTTATGAACCAATCGAACTATTCGAAGCGGAGATGGTACAGAATTGATTAACGTTAACGAAATGGAGGATTGTAAGGTAATTTACGATTTAAGATTAAGTAAAGATAATAACGAAGAAATTCTTTTAGTCACTATAAATAATATTCATTAATATTTAATTAATGTATTTAATTAAGCCGCAATATTAAAAATAGATAACCTTCCTTTGAAATGAGTCGATATCGTAGTAGTAGTCGTTACATGAGCCATGTCAGAGGCCTTTGGCGGCTCCATAACTCTGACACCAGAACTGGTCAGGTTGACCATCCACTCGATGAAGAAGAAGAAGTCGATATCTAAGCTCATGACCTTATTTCATATTTGGTTAATAAGCTGGAAATACTATATAAAACCACCTCACCAATTATGACAAATCTCGTACTAAACAAAGAAGAAGAAGACGGAACAAATACCAGTAATAGAACAATTAACAACACTTTAGATTATAAAACAAATAAAACTGAGTCACTAACAACTAATTTGAACAATAACGTAAGGTCGATCAAAATAACGTAATCACCGTTCCAGTATAAATAGAACAGCGAAAGTTTTATTTACAAATGCAGTCGGCCACAACACAACTGGTTTGTAGGCTGGTTCTGCGACATTACAGGCTAAGGTAACACTAACCTGGTACCATGTAACGATACCAAAAGCAACGTAAAGCTTACATGTGCCGATGGAGATTCGTTTCTTCCGAAAATAACCGGTGAGTGTGCGTCTCTCTTCAAACGGGACTTTGTTTGAGGGGAGGCGCCGCACACTCACTGGTTCCTCAACTGCCCCGCATACCCCGTCAGCTGTACGCAGGACTTGTTTCAGGCCTCCGACCACGACATTGAACTGGCAAAATTTAAGCAAGACATCGTTTAAGAGAAATAACCAACGATTCGCTAAGAAGTAGAAGTTATCTATGTAGGTAACGTTTTTGGTACTTGGTAGTGTAAAGAACTATCATAATAATTTATTTATTGAGTTACAAACGACACTTGCCAATTATTGGAATACGATAGTTTACGCATTAGCGTGGACTATGTTGCGTACACCAATGTCCTTCATAAGGAATAAATTATTTTGGCAAGATCACATTTAAGTGAAAGAACCATGGATTCGGTAAGAAGAAGATACCTACTTTGTAAACTACTTTGTAAAAAAGATATCACCTTAACGAAACGAAACGGAAAAACTAGGTCGTTCACGGTCCTCATTCATAACAATACTAAGTTAACTGTATGGTGTCTATGCTTTAATATTCTGTAAACATGTTTCGGATGTTTGTGGGTAAATTATTTAGGTGTACCTATTCTTCACTACATAGTATAAAATAAAGTCGTCTCTGTTTCGTGTCTGTTTGTCGGTTTGTCTGTATGCTTAAATCTTTAAAATTACGCAACGGATTTTGATGCGATTTTTTGTAAAAGGTAGAGTGATTCAAGAGGAAGGTTTTTATGTAAAAAAATTCCCGAAATTCCCACGGGAACGGGCACAACGCAGGTAAAACCGCGGGGCGCTGCTAGTATATTATAAAGAGGTAAAATTTTTAAGTTTGTTTGTTTGTATGTTCGCGCTAATCTCGGGAATTACCAGTCCAATTTGAATAATTGTTTTTTACTAGATAGCCACATTCAACGGGAAGGTTATGGGCTATTTTGCATCCCGAAATTCCCACGGGAACGGGCACAACGTGGGTAAAACCGCATAGTGTTGCTAGTATAATAAAGATTGTTCAATCAACTCATAAAGACAACTTAGTCCATTAGGGAAGGGATCAGTGATGGGGAAAGAATGGAATGAAATTACTAAACTTTTTCCTCTTCAGAAGGAATAGTCTTCACCACATTAGTCTACACTCGCAAGGTAAAATAGTTTTGCTTGTATCCTTATCGGTCATTAATCACAAACTTAAAACAGATTTCAAGATTTATACATAACATTTAAACAAAGGAATTACACATAGAAATGATTCATTTATTATTAAACCTAGTGTTATGAAACAATATAACAAAGTCGATAACCTTCTGATTCATCGAACAGTGAAATACTTAACATAGGAAAACCCGCTTTTAAGTCAACTTTTAAAGTTCTTTTGCATCTACAACCTTCTAATATAGTAAAGTACTAGCAGCGCCCCGCAGTTTTACCCGCGTTGTACCCGTTACTGTGGGAATTTCAGGATGAAAAGTAGCTTATACCCTTCACGTTGAATGTGGCTATCTATTACAAAAAGAATTTTTCAAATCGGACCAGTAGTTCCTGAGATTAGCGCGTTCAAACAAACAAACAAACAAACTCTGCAGCTTTATAATATTGGTATAGATTAGAATTTAATGTCCTACAGCTAGGCAAAGGTCTCAGGAACGGGTACAACGCGGGTTAAACCGCGGGTAATTAGGCATACCTAGTCTTAAACACATAGTAAATTAACTAAATAGTGTGAGTAGTATTAACTAGGTATATCAGTGGCGCTGTTCGCGCAAAGATTATTTACGACTTTTAATTGAAAAAGCCCTTAACAAGACACATTCTGAAAAGCATCCCGTTTTCACCTTCACCTACTTACTATATAAAGATCAACTTGCAGCAAATGGAAAATTATTCAAAAGTATACAATACAGAAAACGTAAATCAATGGAATTAGTACACTACCCAATGTAAACTTGTGTCCTTGCATTATGAAGCCAATCATAGTAGAAACTTAACGATCCCTTATTCATATGTATTAAGATAAATAAAACAATCGATTAACTATTACGATATTTCAATGCCGATTATTATTTCAATCCTACTTATATTAGGTATACTCGTAAATTGGAAAGTTTGTGAGGATGTCGGTCTGTTTATTACGCTTTCACGTAAAAACTACTGAATGGATTTTGAAGAAACTTAATACTTTAGTATTAGAGCTAGCATTTTATCCCGAAATTCCCGCGAGAAGGGGCACAGCGTGGATAAGACTATAATGCTTTGCTAGGATCAATTGTGATGCTATTCTTATTTATTCTTTAATTTCATTACAAATACTTACTTACATTACTTTTTACAATCAAAATTTTCCCTACAATAAGTAACCATTAGTATTAATAATTAAAAGTAATGATTCTTTATTGAAACTCCGTCTGTGTAGTATCATCCACACACGTTTGGCAAAAGCAATAAATAGGGACGAATAAATGGTTCACGTATCGGTTAAGGTTGAGCGGCTACCAGGACAGCATAACAATGAGACAATGAAAATTAGAGTTACGGAAGTCAGTTTACTTATAAGGAAAGCCCAAGTCTCTATAGAGCCTTGAGGTAACCTCCAATTTGTTTCAACCGCGACCCACCCTTGAAAATGACCTCATATCACAGATCTAGATTCGTTAGAAAACCGAGGATTAGCAAGGCATCAGAGATCACGATTTTTATAATTGTTGCCATGTTAAAAAAACGTAATTTGGGCGAAAAGCGTGCGTTAATAACTTTACCTTGCCTAATTGTTGCCAAGTTAAAAAAAAATTACCGAAAGGCACGTTTTATGATATTAATTACTTATGACTTGTTTAATATGTTTTCGTAATAAGCAGGGCTGCCTATTTCAATGTACTCGTATTTATAATTACTTTTATGCGTGTGTGTATAAGCAAAGGCATATTTTGTAAACGCAAGTTCTTCTTCTTCTTGGAGTGGACGGTCAACCTGACCAATCCTGGTGTCAGAGTTATTGACCCGCCAAAGGCCACTGCCATGACTCATGTAACGACTACTATCCGTAGAAAGTAATTGGGACCGACGGCTTAACGTGCCCTCCGAAGCACGGAATCGTCTTACTTTTCGGGCAATCAGGTGATTCAGCCTGCAATGCCCTAACCAAACTGAGTACTGTCTCACAAAGAGATTTTTGTGGGATATTGTCCCCACCGGGAATCGAACCCGGAACCTCCGGGTCGTGAACCGAGCGCTCAAACCACAAGACCACAGAGGTTGTTTCTAGAGCACATTAATTCAGTATAATGTAATACTGATATTATTATTATTATCTCTCACTCGATCCATTTAAAGTTGACCTTCGAGTGTAACTGTTACTTTATATTTTAGCTGTTATTTTTATGAATCTGTTGCAATACTGATTAACCTCGGGTACTGACCAACTAACTTAGCAACTTTTTAGGTTTTTTTAGGTTTTATTATCTGCATGATCTAATGTAAGACAAGAACTAATAAAAAAGCCTGGTTTGATTTTTCTGACGCTGGTATTAATGAATATAGAAATCATATAAATATTAAATTACCCGTTATTCAAAATTATAAAAAAGTTATTTTCGAAGATTAAGGTTATTTCAAACAAGGGCCTAACAGGAATAGCTATGCGTAGCTGCTGTTGCTTTCTATTATACGGGGCTCTATAGGGACTGCCTAGGGAAAACTTACCCATATGACGCCATAACACAGGTACGAGTATGTGTTCTTAATCTTTACATATTTATTTAGTTAACTAGCAGTGCTCCGCGGTTTAACCGCGTTGTACCATAAAAATTTCGGGATGCAAAATAGCCTATAAGCTTTCCGTTGAATGTGGCTATCCAATAAAAAAGAACTATTCTAATCGCCAGGTAATTACTGAGATTAGCTCCAACATACAAACTTAAAAATTTTACCTCTTTATAATATTAGTAGATGTGACGGTACAGTGATTTAAAATTGTCTAGATCCACCAAAAAGATCCACAAACGACCCTCTAATGACCCCTTTGACCCTGGGCTCGTGACAACTGATGGGCATCACGTTTCTATTCCAAATTACGCCATATTGTCTCAGAGATTTATTGGGTTGTGCGAGTCGGTGATCTTGTCCTTGAATCTCTTGGTGTAGTAACTGTTATGTTAAAATAACTGCGCCGATGTTATTAAGCAAGTACAGTAGTATCAGTTAGTTAGATTTCATAATACAAGCCTAGAATTTAGATTGGGTCCAGTTAACCGTGTGTATTTATTTACAAACTGAATACCGACGAATTATATGGCAATACTAGTCACGCCCCCGTCTTACTCGCGATGTGCCCGGTCCCGAGGGAATTTCGGGATGAAAAATAGCCTATACTTAACCTTTTCGTTGAATGATACTTTCCATTACAAAAATAATTATTCAAAGCGGATTTGTAGTTTATGAGATTAGACCTTACAAATAAACAAAGTTAAAAACTTTACCTCTTTATCTATACTAATATTATAAAGCTGAAGAGTTTGTTTTGTTTGTTTGTTTGTTTGTTTGTTTGTTTGTTTGTTTGTTTGTTTAAACGCGCTAATCTCAGAAACTACTGAACCGATTTGAATAATTCTTTTTGTAATAGATAGCCACATTCAACGGGAAGGTTATAGGCTATTTTTCATCCCGAAATTCCTACGGGAACGGGTACAACGCGGGTAAAACCGCGGGGCGCTGCTAGTAATATTAATATAAGTATAGATTTCTTATTCCTCTTTTAGAGTCAATATTATGGTTAAAAATAATGTGGTAACAAGTGTATAGTGTCAGAACAAAACGGTACGTTCTAGAAGCCTAGACTTTTAGGGCCTTATTACAGCTCTTTAGCTATCAAATGGTTTGTCCCTTTCCGACATACGCTATTTGTCAAAGAGCGAAAGAGACAAAACACTTTTAAACACTGTTTAAGTTAAAAATCAGTAATGAATAAGGCGGTTCAACCCTATACCAAGAGTTCGTAACTATTTAATGAATACAATACTTAATTCGAGTGAGTCTTATATTACACATAACAGAGTACCTACTACATACATATTGCATTCTTCATCGCAGACCTGCGTGTCACTAATTACACGCACTTATTAAGAACATTAGAGAAACAACACTCATTAACATTTTGTGTTCAAATGTTTATCTGATGACTCGGTGGCCTCAGAGCCTAGAAACCAAGTTTCATTCATTAAGGACATCTATGAGTACAGTAAGATATGAAAAAGGTTACAATAACCTGCTTTTTGAAACGCAGCGTGTTTTTGATTTTAAATTCGGCTCAGAATTTGATTAATGATCAAACCTACTATAATATTATAAATGCGAAAGTTTGTGAGGATGGATGTATGTATGGATGGATGTATGTTTGTTGCTCTTTCACGCAAAAACTACTGGACGGATTTGGATGAAACTTTACAGTAATATAGGTTATACATCAGAATAATATATGGGATACATTTTATCCCGAAATCCCCGCGGGAACGGGTACAACGCGGGTAACACCGCGGGACGCAGCTAGTACTAATATAAATATTCGGGTTCCAAGTACTAAAGAACAACCTAGCGACCGCAGCAGGAGACAAGACATAATAAGGATTGTTGTTCTAAATCATATGATTGTTTATTTAAAAAAAACCGGCCAAGTGCGAGTCGTACTCTCGCGGAGGGTTCCATACTTTAAAAAACGGCAAAAATATCACGTTGGTTATATGGGAGCCCCTTGAATATTTGTTTTATTCTATTTTTAGTATTTTTTGTTATAGCGGCAATAGAAATACATAATTTGTGAAAAACTGTCTAGCTATCACCGTTCTTGAGATACAGCCTGGTGACAGATGGACAGACGGACGGCCGGACGGACGGACGGACGGACGGTCGGACGGACTGACGAACGGTCGGACGGACAGCAAAGTCTCAGTAATAGGGTCCTGTTTTTACACTTTGGGTACGGAACCCTAATAACTGATCCAACATCAACTCTACAGAGTGTATGTACTACTTTTGAAGCCGCTAGCTGCCATATTTAAACACCTTCGCTCCCTCGACTCGCCTTGCGCACTTGCGTTTTTATAACCACTTTCAATTTCCTAATTTCCTCCAGTAAAGGATACATGAATACCATATTTTATATAAGGTTATTACAGTCAAACTGTTTTGTAAACTTTATGCTAATACGTGAATTAGCATCATGATTTTATAATTATTAACATTACATTTACATTTACATTACTTTTTCAACCGACTTCCAAAACCGAAGGAGAATTTCAATATGAATGGACCAATGTTTGTTGTAAGATAGTTACCCACTGTTTATGAAAAGGGTAAGTACCTAAACTTACGAAATGGTCCCATTTTAACCGATATCAAAAAGGTGGTAGTTCTCATAAAACCTAGTTTAAAATCGGTTTTTGATTGAAAAAGTTACTTTAGAGGTCTTTTTGCTTTGCTATAGGTTGTTGATTCTTTAGTTTCAATAATAAGTCCTCAAGTACGTTAATGAGTAATTTTATTATACTTATATTACTACGAGTATTTACGTATTGATTTATTTATCTTCGTAATTGCTTAGTTACTATCTTAATATATACAAACACTTATATTACTTGCCTATTGTACTTACATACATAAGTACATAATTACTAGCCAAGCACTGAAAACGCAATTAAACGGATTATGTACGAATGCTAAGTATTTTAATAAATATTTATTTATTTATATGCTTTATTTTTATATTGAAATAAAATAAAGAAAAAATTAAATATGATTACTATGTAATGGAAATATAGTTAAAGTTAGGTCTTTTAAAATAATAGACTATATTACAATAGGTGCCTCAAAAAAGGAAAATTAAATTTGATAGAATTTAATTTACAAGCCAAAGTATAATAATAGCTCATTTTGAATTGAAACAACGTTTACGGATATACTTCGCTTTATTTTTCATTTTATCTGACGACTTCTGTGATCACGTTTGTAAAGGGGCCGAAACGTCAGATAAAAATCATTACATAGTATAAAACAAAGTCGCGTCTGTTTGTCTGTTTGTCTGTATGCATCTTTAAAATTACGCAACGGATTTTGATGCGGTTTTTTGTAATAGGTAGAGTGATTCAAGAGGAAGGTTTTTATGTAAAAAAAATCCCGAAATTCCCACGGGAACGGCCACAACGCGGGTAAAACCGCGGGGCGCTGCTAGTGTAAAATAAAAGCGAAGTGTATCCGTAAACGGTGTTGTGTTCGTTTAAACTTACGAAACCGGTATAATAATAGCGGTTATCAATGCACAGTATTTGATTCCCGTTGAACCTTAAATATAATTTTCTTTATCTTTTGAAAATAATTTATTCACCAAGTACCATTTATTTATAACAATCTGATTTTATGCATTATCGCATTCGATAATCGATTTCATAATGAAACTGTAAATCTAAATTTACTTAGGTAGTGGAAATACTTATATTATGCTTCATAGCAGGTTACAGTTCAGAATATATTACGTCAGACAATTACGTACGAGAGTTATGTAATAATATTCTGAAAAGTTCAAGTTACGGGGTGATTTTGAAAGAGCTAACTAGTTACATAGATATGGCGAAAAGACCTAAAACTTGAATAGGTTAGTGGCTAATCCTTGTACCAGGGTCTAACGATTGTAAAAACCGGGATCGACAATTTAACGTGCCCCGTAGCACGGTAGCGCTCAGATTGAAATGCCACTGACGGCCACCCATCTAAGTAGGGGCCGAAAGCTTGAGCACTGAAGAATCCATATCTATCACCAAAAATCTTAATGAATAGATTAAATACATAATTTTGTAAAACATTGTCACGAACAAAACCAATTATTGTAACACTAATCTACTATTAATGAACTGTTAAATGTATTCAACCTTAAAAATGCCTACAATTTTGAAATTACCATCTTAAAAACCTATTTCGAAACCTTGACCTGGCCGTTAAAATTGTCTTACAATTGTCTAACATTTTTAAGACCATTAGATCTTTTATAACTTACGAGTACAGTTAGGTTATAATTAATTACCCATTAAGTCATTGTCAAACTAGCTGAGCCTTGACATGGGTCAACCTGTGACAGCGACAATATAACTTGACCTAACAATTGTGTAATTAGCACCTAATTGCTAAACACTTTTATATTATTTGCCTTTATCAAACAATAGTTGCCAGTACACAAAAGCTTTTCTAAAGAAGATATCAAAAGCTTTAAACTTATTAGATAGACGATCACAAAACTTTCATTGAGAATAAACTTTTTATGCAAGTTATGATAAACTAAACCCACGCACAGTCGTAGCATAACAACATAACAGCGCGTTTCGTTTTCCAAATTTAGGAATAAAAAGTTTCCATTATATAATATACATAGATTCCTTTTGAAACTAAAGCAATTTATTTAATTCATTTAAATCTATACTAATATTATAAAGCTGAAGAGTTTGTTTTGTTTGTTTGTTTGTATGTTTGTTTAAACGCGCTAATCTCAGAAACTACTGAACCGATTTGAAAAATTATTTTTGTAATGGATAGCCACATTCAACGGGAAGGTTATAGGCTACTTTTCATTCCGAAATTCCCACGGGAACGGGAACAACGCGGGTAATACCGCGGGGCGCTGCTAGTAAATAAATAAAACCCAATCGGTCTTTTCACGTTTAATAGCAACGAACACACTGCTGTATATTTGGAAACTCTACACATTTTTATGAGATAGAATCTTACACGGAATTTATCTGCCTATGAAGTACCCTGGGATTCAGAGATCGTTAGTTATTGAATAGTTACACAAATAACTATGTATTGTATTCCTTATAGAGAAGTATATTGCCTAGAAAGTATTAAACTACACTTAGTGATTCACCTTTCTAATGATCTTGCAGACTACATCGTCGTTAAAACATTTCTCTAACTCATTAACTCTAATCATTACCTAAGTTAAACGGTTACTTGTTTTGAGTCAGTATCCCGTTGAAGAACAATTAGTCATGGATTCTTTTTAGGGTTCCGTACCCAAAGGGTAAAAACGGGACCCTATTCAGTAATAGGGTCCCGTAATCCCTTAATGGACGGATAGCGAAGTCTCTGTCCGTGCATCCGTCCGTCCGTCTGTCACCAGGCTGTATCTCAAGAACAGTGACAGCTAGACAGTTGGAATTTTCACAGATGATGTATTTCTATTGCCGCTATATGTAACAACAAATACTAAAAATAAAATAGACAAATATTCAAGGGAGGCTCCCATACAACAAACGTAATTTTTTGCCGTTTTTTAAAGTACGGAGCCCTCCGTGCGCGAGTACGAGTCGCACTTGACCAGTTTTTTATTGACAAAGACATTTGATGCCAATGACCATTGTTGTTAATAAGACCATCTTAACTATAATTCCACTAGAGCTGTGCTATGCCAACTATAAAAAAGGATGACTCTTTTTGTTAGTTGTCTAACAATTTTACCTCTATCATTCATCATTATTTATTCTTATTCAGTGGCATTTTCTAGAACATACAAATGATTAACCAACCTCAAGTTAATTAAGGAAGGTGTCAATCCATTCGGCCGCAATGACGAGTAAAGTCGTTGACCTTTCTGTTGACTTTCACATCCCCTCGCGATTATTGAGCTGTGGCTACATCGGCAGAAACTGTTTGAAAAGGACATTGAGACAGTGGTCATGACCATGTATATACTTTGATAAATAATGTGTCAACTTTGCTGGTGGTAGTTGGCTCCAATCACACAGTTTTTAACCCACCTTGTATATTTGCCTTAAGTTTGTACAAGTTATGTAGTACTTATTTTGTCATAATATTGGAATTCACCGAACACAATATTAAATGTACACGATAATGTATTCTGTTTTTAAGGGAGTAAAGATGAAAATGGCTCAGAAAGGCAGTATTTCCGTAAAATCGAATTGTAGCCAGTAAACAAACCACGTGCAAACAGTCATATTTCGTGGTTAAACGTGGTGTTGCATGTTGATATAGTACGTGAGCACTTTTAAAAATGCAAGACTTTGACACTGTTTAAATTACTTCATAAAATACAATGAAATTAATTGCTTTAGTATTCTTGATGCATGCATGACTGGTTCCATTTTGGTGATAAAATTGCCTTCGTAATGTTTCATCGGTCATTTTATTTATGAGATTTGCGAACATAATTTGTGTGTAAATTACTTTTTACAAAGACAAATTACAAAAGAAAACTTTATTGCTATTCTTTTGGCGCTAAGAACATAAACAACAATCGGTTGCTATCTAAAAGCGAAAGGAAGTTTCAAGTTAACCGCATTTTTTCAAAGTAAAAACAAAGTGCATTGAAACGCCTAATAAAGCAATAACCGATCCGGCAATTACCAGTTTGAGAACCGAACTAAACTCGATTAATTCGCTTGAAACCGCACAACGAGTATGTAAGTAGACCATCGGCAAGACCTCCTTGACCAGCTGATCGTAACTACATACCTTTCACTTATACTTATACATTATACAAGGAAAACTTTAAACCTTTATTAAAACGTAACTTCAGTACGACCTCTCCGTAGCTTTACATGCGACTATCTCGTACCTGTAAGAATTTTGGGATGAAGAGTGTGATGGTACAAATGCTATAGTTAAGACTAGCTGGTCCCCGCGGTGTTACTCGTGTTGTATCCGTTCCCGCGGGAATTTCGGGATGAAATCTATCTCATATGTTATTCTGATGTATAACCTATATTACTGTAAAGTTTCATCCAAATCCGTCGAGTAGTTTGTTCGTAAAAGAGTAACAAACATAAATCCATCCTTACAAACATTCGCATTAGTAGGACAAACACTCGCTGCCTTTATAGATGTTATATATCTCTTTAGATATGTTAGATATGTATGTTAGGATAGCAATTATACTGAGTGCAAACTTATTTCACCATCCAATCCCACCAAAGGTTAGAATGCGCTAGAATCAACTAGAATCTATCTTATATCACACACTTTCTTACATTGATTATGTGTTGTATCGTAATGATATGTACTATTATATCAAAGCATTTGTGTCACATTTGCAATTATCGCAATTTCTACAATCGTGGGATCCAGATCAAGTAGTGTTTACCGGTAAATAGGTACATTTAATTTCTAAATTTCACAATAGGAAAGATTGGAGTGAATGCATGAAACTGTGGTCTTACTGATGTAAGTGACAATTAGCTTGGTGTGCGTGAGAGGTTAACTTTAATAAGAATATGGTTGTAAAACTAAGAGCAATTTGGAAGCATTATGATAATACATCCGTCTTTTCTGTGTACTCTTTATAGTCATCTCAAAATATATACTTACTTAGTATTAATGGGCTTAGTTATAGTTTTGTCATGTCCTGAAATTTTCAGTGTCGGGGTGTTGGTAGTACCTATGTAACTTCAGCCTCTCATGTTTCCAAGGAATCTATTAGGAATATTGACTTATAATAAGGAGGACTCGCACTTCCCCCCCCCCCCCCCCCCATACCCTTAAAAATATCAACTCTAATCTTTTACTAACATATCTTCAACTAGCCGCGCCCCGCGGTGTTACGCACGTTGTACCCGTTCCCGCGGGAATTTAGGGATTAAATGTGTTATTCTGATGTGTATTACTGTGAAATTTCATAAAAATCCGTCCGGAGTTTTTTCGTGAAAGAGTATAAAACGTAAATATATCCATCCTCACAAACTTTCGCATTTAATGGCCGGTTCACATTATTCCAGTCCAGTGATCCAGCGAGCTAATCCAGTCCAGTGCTGGACTGGAGCATATCGTTTACATTGTTCCAGTCTTTTAAGAGTAGCTGGATTGGTAACACGTCTGTGACAATGATTTCTAAAAAGAAACTCATAAATGCAACTGGAATGGCTGTCTACACTATTCCAGTGGCGCTGGATTAGGTGAGCTGGAATGAAAAGTTGACGGTCTCTCCAGTCACTGGACTGGAATGCTCACTGGAATGGGTACATTCCAGTGTCGGTTCA
The DNA here is from genome assembly GCA_951394245.1 of Cyclophora punctaria. NCBI lineage: Eukaryota > Metazoa > Arthropoda > Insecta > Lepidoptera > Geometridae > Cyclophora > Cyclophora punctaria. The sequence continues at coordinate 8,160,152 of OX596172.1, forward strand.
CATTATTCCAGTAGCATTCCAGTACTGGATTGCTGGACTGGAATAATGTGAACCGGCCATAAATAATATTGGTAGGACAATCAACTAACATACTTTCAATAAAAATTTCCGCTAAAACTTTTAACGAAGTAAGTAGGTATATGTATTAAGTAAATGTCTTTTTAAGCAACCATTTACCTTTAATAATGTGCCAATATACTTAAGACATAGCAACACTCATGAGTATTTCGCATTCACATTCTAAATAGGTAACTATGACATGCGGTAACAAAACCGAGACGCATACTTAAATATCAAGAGTTAAAACCACCGTATATACATTTGCAGCAAACCACAAAGTAATCATCGTTATTATCATCACTTAAATTGCTGTTGTCGTAAATCAAACTGTACCTAATTGGTCTAATTGTCACGAGAAACATTTCATTATAATCTAAGTACGTAGTTACTTGTGGTAAGAAAATCTAGAGATTTTATTTGATGCTAATATGGAAGTGATCTATTTTTAGATACAAAGCCTCGAATGTCATGGAAGATGCTAGTCTAGGTAATTAGGTCAGTTACCTATGATTTCCTGAGTAGGTTAACTATTTAGTTATTGATATCAAATTCTACCAAGATCTAGAAGTTTTAGTCCTATGATGATTCTATTGGAATAGCACTACTTCTTCTGTGTATGCAACGATTCTTATTATCCAACACACAGTGGTTTCTTGATGATTTGCTAAGCAGACTATTTTCAGACCATTAAAACCCTAAATAATTTCACCAATAATTTTCCTAATTTCCCAAATGTTCCCTTTAAACAATAATAACACAAATCATTCTCTTTGTTCACAGATGGGTGGTTGTCGAATAACAATAGTGGACGATGTCCTCAACAGATCGTTTTACAAGCTCGGCCTGATCGTGGGACGGAACCCTGGCTACTTCATCATCATACCCATCCTTCTCTCCATGCTCATGATCACTGGATACCAAAGAATCCACTATGAAATGGATCCGGAGTATTTGTTCTCCCCAGTTAGTGGGCAAGGAAAACTGGAGAGGAGGATAGTGGAAGATAACTTCAAAGTTAATTACTCAAGTAGGTTCAACGTTGGAAGGATTACTAGAGCAGGTAAGAGGCGGAATGGTTTTGAAGATTTTAGTAATTACTGATTATGATAAGTTCTTTATCATATTATACCAGCGTGGCCCAGATCCAAGTTTTCGTACATAGGCGTTTTCCCCTTAAAAAGTTGCAAACAATAAAAAATCAAGGGAAATTCAGGATATAATAGAAGTCTTGCTTTGAAAAGATATGATGTAATAAGATGCTTGCATTCGTCTATATCGGCACCCAATTGGAATTGATACGGCATAATCTAAAGTGGAAATTTCAAAAAATATTCGCATCATGACCTAGCTAGATCTCCGATCACCGAATATTCATTCATAACGTTTTTCAATATCAATTAACAAATAGGTTTTTGTTTTCTTTAGGGTAGAGAGTATGTACTTGAAAATTGGTTGGTCCCATTAAAAACTGTTTTATAAGGGTAGATAGTGACAGCCTGAAATATCCTACAACAGGGCAAATGAATTGTTAAGAGGGCGCGTATTTCCAGTATACTTTCGTTACTTTTGTTTCAGAAGTTGGGTCGAAAATGATTTTGGGACCTTTTTTTGGATGGGGAATGCATTTACGCATCCCCGGTTATTTGGGGAAACAACTGGGTTATGTGGGACTCAACCCCGGCATTTTGATACTACCTAAAATGTCACTGTTCTGACATCAAATGATGGTGCATAAAATCCGGTCCAGCCGAAACGATCCGTTATACCGAATGTTGTTAAGGTTATTTGTAATATTTGTTAGTGCCCATCTATACACTTGAATATGTAGAATGTAAAATGTAGTACAACTTATATGGATGAGGTTATCAGCACAAACTAACGGTTAACTTTAACGTAGGCAGACCTCAATATTGCTTGACCAATTAACTTTAGTTTTTGCAATATTTTTTTGTTTGGATAGAGTTAGCGACAACGCCAATCTTACATTAGTGTGCGTGGTAAAAGTAGGTAAATATCAAATGTACCTAGACCATAGTATGATGACGTAATACTTATGTAAATTACGTTCTTAACGTAAATAATAAGCACATTAATTAAAAAAATACTTTTGTATCTTTTACGTAAAAGATTTAGTTTAAATAAAAAAATAGTAGTAGGTAAATAGTAGTAGAACAAACGTTTAACTATTTATTTTTGAGGTTAGCAGTGTTACCAGTACATAATACTCGCCAACAATATAATGTAACAACACGCACATAGAGACATAGGTATAGGAACCATTAATTAAAGACTGTACATGACTGTACGACCTATACATACCCAGTCAAAAAATAAGGAAATATTTAAACAAGTGCAACAAGAGCCGAAATTTATATAGCTGTATGAAAGATAATGTACAAAGTTGCTAATTAGTAAAAATTATATATTAATTTGTAGTCTTAACACAATTTTTATTTATCATTAATTTTAGTATAAGTAGGTACCTACGGCTGTATTTTTCACGTTTAAATACGCTCAGAAGTTTTATGATAATTAATTAATAAGGCTTAAATATGTACATTTATTCAAAGTAATAATAATCCAAATACTTATTAAGTTAAAGATTTTTAGCAAATTAACTTACCCTTACTTAACCACAAATCATAATTATGGATACAATCCGGATACACTTCGTTTTTATTTTACACTAGCGGCGCCCCGCGGTCTTACCCGCGTTGTGCACATTCCGGGATGAAAAATAGCCTATAACCTTCCCGTTGAATGTGGATATTACGAAAATAATTATTCATATCGGACGGGTAAATGCCGAGCAAACAAACAAGCTTTTAATTTTACTTTCTTTCATTTATATATTCAGATATCCTATCACATCAAAATGATGTAACATTTGATTTTCCCAACAGGCAGATTCGGCAGAGTGATCATAGTATCAAAAGACAACGATACAAACATGCTTCGTACTGAAATATGGAAGGAGTTGCGGCAGCTGGACGACCTGGTTCAGAACGTGACAGTCAACCTGCCCACGGGAGAGACCTTCACTTATAGAGAACAGTGCGCCAGATGGGAAGGACAGTGCTTCGTCAACGATATACTGAATTTGGATAAGATTATTGGCGAGGTGAGATTAGTTTCTTTCAAGTGAAAATATTTTGGTGGGGTATTGAAGATGGTAAAGGTATAAGTATCTTGTAGGTTACGGTTATATACTCTGTAGATAGTTAGGTTAGTGACCGGTACCTACTACCTACAAGGTACACTACACACTGATACTGAGTGCGGAAGATTAGTTTTGATTTTGTTAAATTAAGGCAAGTAAAATAAATTATATATTCTGTTATGCATGGTAGCCCAAAAGTAAATTATATTAACATAAGTACCGACGCCATTATTAATTTTGAGTGAATCTTTACATTCTTAAAGATACAAGCTTAAGTTAAATATAATAAAGTTGGATAAAATTGTATAATTAAGTTGACTTTAGTAATTCACACTTCAATATAACTGAACAGTATAGGTACATCTATTCAATAGGTAGGTTAGCTAGACACTTACAAAGGTATACGATACGTGATTCCATAAGAACAACATTTCCAACACGTACATTTACGTAATAAAATAACCAACATTAAAGTTATAGCCGCTACTTCAATAAAACTAAAGTAAAAGTCGATGGTATCAAGGGAAACTCAAACAAAACCGTTTTTGAAGCATTAAGTTAAACAACGTGTTCTAAAACTATTATACTTTCTTCTCTTGCATCGTAAACTATCACGATAAAATGTATAAACTTGAAGGCAGTTAACTTTCTGAATTACCTACTCAAAAAATGTATGTAGGTACCTTTTACTTGATATTAAAAAGCAAGAAATCTCAATTAAATGATATGGATCTAACATACTTTGCTACTTGCTCGAGACACATATAATAATTGCACAATCGTTGCACAGAGAATAAGTATTCAAATTATTTTCGTACATCATCGATAACGGCATTAATTAATAATTATAGGAATAATGAATCAAGCTTAGTATAGCAACCCCAGATAAAGAAAGAAGTCCATACAGTAGGTAAGGAACCTGGTATAAGATACTAGCGGCGCCCCGCGGTTTTACCCGCGCTGTGCCCGTTCCCGTGGGAATTTCGGGATAAAAAAATAGCCTATAACCTTCCCGTTGAATGTAGTTATCCATTACAAAAAGAATTATTCAAATCGGTTCAGTAGTTTCTGAGATTAGCGCGTTTAAACAAACAAACAAACAAACAAACAAACAAACAAAACAAACTCTTCAGCTTTATAATATTAGTATAGATAAGGTCAAAGTATAAAATAATAAACTAAGTAGGAAGATTTCTATTACTCAGTGGAGCGTCACACCATGAATCAGTCGGTAATAAAACCACTATCAATATTCAAAACAATAGCCACTTGACCACTTGTATCCACTTTACGCTGAATATTAGATACTCATGACCACATACCACACTCATTGATGAAACATTGTTTATTTTCCTATACAGTTAATAAAATCTAGTTTATTTTGTAGACAAAAGGTCTGAGGTTTTTCCGGGAATTAAATTAAACAAATGTGGCGATACAATAAATACGGCAGGAATCGGATAGAAATTTATGTTTAAACATATGTACCAATATTGTGTTGAGTTTGAGTAACTAATCTTTTAGTCATGCAAAAGATTTCTTCAAAATCCCCAATCTCCGAATAAGTAAATGTTATCTGAAGATTATATCATAGCATAACAAAAAATACCATCAAAATAACTCTTCAAAATCAATCTAACACGATAACGTGTATCTCTTCTCTTTAATTATTAAATTGTGGTTATTATAAACAAATGAATACAACAGTCACGTGTTTCTTTAATTGACATGCGAAACACTCGCGCGAATTAATTCTCTCAGATGTCGAAGCCACAAAAGGACACACCTCATTGGTGTCATAAATAAACATAAAAACGTTTAGATATTTGTGGATCGTAGGTTGAAACAATGCATATTCAATTCTTGTTTTCAATTTAAAGTTGCAATAAGATAAATATTTACCGTACTAATACAAAATTCCGCAAATCAAAGGGTCAAATATGGTTGTCTAATGTTAATTGGAGATTCAGTAAATTGAACGACTAGTCAAATCAACTAGGAACATTGTGATACATAAAGAAATTGATCTAATATTAAAGAAAACTAAAGTACTTACCCTAGAACTTGCTTAGTCATAATTTCCGATATTCACTTGGAAACCAGGTCCTCACAACACACACACGTCATAAAATGCAATTAGTAGATTAACGTCTAAAATTAACTTTTCGAGGGTAGATTGAAAAAAGTTCGTAAGGCATTGTTCATTGAATGAAGCTATTGTATTGATAAACAATTATCTAAGCATGTATGTACCAACTTATTGTCGATTTTCCTTTGTTTCAACAGGTGGAACGTGGAGAATTGAACTTGACGTTTCCAATTATGTTCAATCCTGTCACTTGGGAGGCTCACGCGTTTCCAGTATTCTTTGGGGGATCCAAGGTGGTTGATGACATCATTGTATCGGTACCGGCAGTCCAGTTAGTCTGGTTTGTAAAAACTGACACTATGATTCAGGATCAGAGGTAAGAATTATTAAAGTGAAAGAAGTGAAAATGTTACCATTGTATCTGAACTGAAACTAAATATAACAAACTTAGTCAGATTTAAAAAAGATAAACTTGTTAAGTAAACATCTTAATCAGTCACGAGCGATGTCCATTATCTCACACGAGTTTAATGAAGGATATCCTCAAAAATTATTATCAGATATCATCATACCCATACATGCGATTCGAGGAAGATATGATTGAAGCAATGATTGCGTTTCAAAGGAAACACGTTTCTAAGGTTTCTCATCGTGTGATTCATTCCAGTTCACTTAGCTTATTAGCTTTTCTGTCTTGTTTAACATTGCACTTTGTGCAAACACTGCCGCTATTACTTAGATAATAGACATCGATCTTGACACGGTTAAAGAAATCGTTTCGAATACTAAACACTGCGTAACATTCTACAATACGAATAGAAAGGTCGCAGACTTCTTAGTTTCCATTATAGGTCAATGTGTTGCAATGCATTTCCTGAAACTTTTGATGTTGTTTTTCAGGGGTGCAGCATGGGAAGATGCATTTTTGGATGCCGTTGGTGTAGCTGAAGACACCGGTCGATTCAAACACATTTCTGTATCGAGATTTGCATCAAGGACACTCGATCATGAGCTTGAAAAGAATACGAGAACAGTTATACCATTCTTCAGTTCGACGTTCATCCTCATGGGAATATTTTCAATAGTGACTTGTATGATGGGTGACTGGGTCAGATCGAAACCTTGGCTGGGACTTTTGGGGAATGTCTCCGCTGTGATGGCTACTGCTGCAGCATTTGGGTGTGCCATTTACCTGGGGATTCCTTTCATTGGTATTAACTTAGCAGCTCCTTTTCTTATGATTGGTAAGTTTTTATAGGTCTTAAAAAAATTATAACGAGTTTCTCCTTTCAATGGCTTAACGTTTCGTCTTTATTGATTACAGGTATCGGCATTGATGACACTTTTGTAATGTTGGCTGCTTGGAGACGTGCATCTCCCAAACTACCTGTACCGGAGCGCATGGCCATCATGTTATCCGAAGCTGCAGTATCAATCACCATCACCTCAGTGACTGACATGTTATCATTCTTCATCGGAATATTCTCGCCGTTCCCATCGGTTCAAATATTCTGCATGTATTCAGGCAAGTCGCAAACCTGTTATAACGGTTTATTCAATTTTGTTTTTTATGAGTTTTAAGATCGATGTTAAGAGTTTGTTTTGTTAACAGGTCTCGCCGTATGTTTCACATTCGTTTGGCATCTCACATTCTTTTCTGCTTGCGTCGCAATATCGGGTTATAGGGAAAAACAGAATCGGCACACGCTTACAATGATGAAGGTTTTACCTGAATCTAGGGCTAGAAAAGGTAATGATTTTGCATACAAAATGTACAATATCCTTAATGCATTTATATGCAAGATCCCATGTATTTCATTTCATTTCCAGAAGAAAAACCGTGGATCTACAGAATGTTCTGCAGCGGTGGTATCGACCCAGCAGACCCCGACAATCCTTTAGACAACAAAGAACACTGCATCATGGCATTCTTCAAGACCACTGTAGCAGATTTACTCAATAACAGCGCTGTCAAAGCGCTAGTAATTGTGGTTTTTATTCTGTACCTTGCGGGGGCTGGATATGGAGTAACTAATCTCAAGGAAGGTTTGGAACGCAGGAAGCTGTCGAAAGTAGATTCATACTCTGTTGAGTTCTTCGATCGTGAAGATCTTTATTACAGAGAATTTCCCTATAGAATTCAGGTATATATCTAATTTCTTATGAAGAAACTCAAACTTGACCATGACCTTAGGAACTTATCTGATGAAACCTTTCAGGTCGTAATAAGCGGGGCTTACAATTACTCAGACCCCGACGTGCAAGAAGAAGTAGATAAACTAACCCGAAAATTGGAAAGTACTTCGTATATTTCAAATTCGTTGTACACCGAATCTTGGTTACGAACATTCGTTGATTACGTGTCGAGGAATAACGATTATTTAAACGTTTCGATCGATAATGAAGTCGATTTCATACACAACTTAAAGGAGGTAAGCACAGTCCAAGTTTAAAAACACAACCATAATTACCAAACAACCATTTCCGTGATATGATTTTCATTTTAATGTTGTTTCAGTTATGGTTGTTTCCTGCAAATCCATTCTCTTTGGACGTCAAATTCAATCCGGCCGGTGACCAAATCATTGCTTCAAGATTTCTCATCCAAGCCATCAATATAAGTGGAACCAATCATGAAAAAGAGATGGTAAAGGCGCTAAGAGCAGTTGTGGCTGAATCTCCTCTTAACGCGTCAGTCTTCCATCCATACTTCGTCTTCTTTGATCAGGTATGTCCTATTGAACCATGCGAAATAAGTGGATATTCTAATAGGCATTTTTAACTGATTAAGTTCTTTACTGACTTACTATAATGCTTGTAAAGAGGTCTCGCCGAATCATATTTTTTTTTAGATTTTAACTTTTTGTACCTTTAACATGAAGTTTTCTGTTTCCAGTTCGAGTTAGTCCGCCCAACGTCCCTGCAAAACTTATGCTACGGTGCCCTTATGATGATGATCACATCTTTCATTTTCATCCCAAACATCTTGTGCTCTCTCTGGGTGGCATTCAGTATAATTTCAATAGAAATTGGGGTCGTTGGCTACATGGCTCTTTGGGATATAAACTTGGACTCAATCTCAATGATCAACCTTATTATGTGCATTGGATTTTCCGTCGATTTCACTGCTCACATCTGCTACGCATACATGGCATCTAAAGCAAAGACTCCAGATGAAAGAGTAAGTGAATGCCTGTACTCTCTAGGATTGCCAATAGTGCAAGGATCTTTCAGTACCATTCTTGGTGTCATTGCGCTATTACTAGCAGACAGTTACATCTTCTTAGTATTCTTCAAAATGGTGTTCATGGTAATATTCTTCGGAGCAATGCATGGATTGTTCTTGCTGCCAGTCCTCTTATCGTTATTTGGCCCAGGATCCTGTACCAGAAAGGAGGACGACATAAAGATGACCAAATTCGAAAAATCTTACACCAATGCCTATTGCATACCTCATCCACAGCTGATGTTAAACGACCAAGTATACAATGGAAAAAACTTGAATCCTAATGGAATTTACAAAATATACGGAGACGACAAAGATTTAGGCATAGGCACCTCAGGAGAGGATACGAGTGAAAGCAGTTCCAATCAATCTCAAAGGAGACAAATTGATGAAGAGAGTGGTAGAAAAAAATATGAGGACGGCTGGAAACGATCGAGCTATTGCCAAGGCAGTCAATTTCAACCGTCTGGTGAATTAGATTTATATGGACACGATCTAGAAAGAAACTGGCCGAGACAACGTTATGAGGACAATCGGCGCGCGTTCGACAACTATAATAAGGCCTCAGGGGCCCCTAGATCAAGGGAAGAGCAATGGGTGAATAGTAATTCAACACGTAAAACGAGTGACTCGGGCCCGTCGCGGGAGGGCCCCTACCGAGTGATGCGCGCTCATTCACATCACAATCTGCACAGGCCGAGGGCCCCTCGCCGCTCCAACTCCCATCAAAATCTCGAACATTTAGATTACGTAGCGGAAATGCGATTTCCCTGACGGCGGTGACCCATTAACCTCTCTATTTATAAAATGTAAATTTAAAAGTGCTCAATTTGTGGACCAAAGTATTAAAATACCTTCTATACTAAGTAGAAATTAGTGGACTAATTTCAAATTAGAGATTGGAGGAACGCCGTTGTCTCCGGAGCCTGAGCCGGCCTTCTACTAAAATTCTTTACTAGAATTTTGTAGATTACGTGATAAATATTTAATTGTTTGTTTTAAGTGTAGTAAAAGCGGGTGCTGGTCATAAGTATGGGTAATGTTAGGAATATATTAACGATCAAGATTTTAGTACAAGGCTGCATTAGAGAGGTTAAGATATTTTTATACCTTAATGTTACGCATCGCTATATACCATCAGTTCTAAATCTATTTACCAATAAGTAAACTATAGAGTGTTTCTTACAAATACATGATTTGTTCGAGTTCGAGTGACTTTAATGCCTATGATCCTGTTTGTTTTGTGAATGCAAATCTAGTTAAGACATACCTAAGATAATTAAATACAATAACATTATATTACGCTAAACTTATATATTACAAATCGAGGAATTAAGAACCATATACGTTTTGAAACTATATTTATTACATGAGTTCCTAAAGCATAAAAATACTGTATTAAAATTAAAACAGATTCAGTCATGTATTTTTCTAAGGATACCCTTATGTATTTTTGAATGCCTATATTTATGTATATCTCTAATATAAGCATGGCAAGATTTTTAGGGGAATGGTGTACATAATGTGTAGTTTGAATTAGATTTAAACATACGAATAACATTCAGTTATAGCAATCCGTTTCTTAATTAAGTTAAGCCTGAATTGTTTTTTACAGGTATTGCTCAGTATTTCAAAATGAAGTACCTACACTTATTAATTCAAAATATTGACTGATTCCAGAATTATTCGTATGTTTAAGCCGTTTAGAATATTACAAATAGTGGCATTTTATCAATATTATATTGAAATGATGGACAATCTTCTAAATACAAGGATTCCTAATGATTTGCCACGATGTGTATTGGAAATATATGTATCATATGATACTGAGGTGTAGTCTGTTTAAAAAGAGAAACGTTGAGAACAGGAGAGAGCTTTTTGCTTCCTTATGGCACATTATAGCTAACTTTTTAGTTGGTAATGCGACATCGGTTTTCTTTTTAATCAAAGTACGTTTTATAGGAATAAAGCTTTAAAGTTATATTTGTGCTAGTTGAAGTTCTTTTGTAAATATTATTGTGATTCTTTCTTGATGCCATGAACACAGATTCATTACATTTCTTTTAGATAATCTACAGTCTTATAGAACAGTTATTCATTCATACAATGCAATGCAGATTACCTGCTATCAGTGATAATATATTATTGTATGAATGACATTTGTGGTACGGATCGATTGGTCATAGCAATATGCCTATTTAAGTAATGACTAAAATAGTCATAACGCATGACCAAAGACGTCAGAGTTTGACAATATGACCGAAATAATGGTCATAATCCTGACTGAATAATTATTGTACATAACTTGTTTTTTAAATAAATAGAACAAACTAAACCATAATTGGATGTTTTATTTCAAGTAGCTTGACGTGTTATGTTAAGAGAAGCTTAATGTTTCGTCATCTCATAATATATATAGTTAAACATAATATAAATACATAACTAATTAAAAGTAAAGATTAAGAACTAATATTAAATACTAGATTCTTTAAAAATAATGCTAATCAACATAAAGTTATTAAAATAAGTTAAAATCTAGTTAAAAAAGAAGATTTATAACATAATGTTTGCTTCAATCAAAAAGTAACAATCTCCATGTTACGTTTACATTAAAAAAACGATTATTTATGTGCAGTCACATTTTGAGACCATACTACATAAAATTAGGTACTTTTTTGCACAACAAAGGCAGTAACCATTAAATTATCAATGGTATTTTAATCGACGATTAATTTTAAAGGCACTTTAAATTAACAAATTTTTTGTTTAGCAGATGAATCCATCTACGCTATTGCAAAATATTCAATATGTAATATAACTTGTATATGGTTATTATGTAACATTTCGGCAGCTTCAATTAAATTTTAGTCATTGCTTTCTGCTAACACTTCGTCCATGTTTAGACACAAATTATGTCAAATAGTGATAAATCTAATGAGTGGGCGCAATTTTATTGAGCAACTATATAGATTGGCGCTATGTGGTTTTAAGCCTGTCAAACTTACACTCTGGTTTTATTGTACTAATTTGACAGTATCAACCAACCCGCTAAAGTTATATAAGTAATCTCTTATCTAACATAACACGAATAAGATAATTGATAAATTATTTCGCTTAAATTGGCTGCCTAATAACTGTTATTTACGCCAAAATATGAAACTTTACCATATTGACATGTTGTATAATCGTGTCTTAAACGAGCTAGATTAGCAAGCGTTTAGATCCTCATATGACAGATAAAACCTGTCCAAATTAAAATGTAGATTAACACTACGTCTACGTAACTATGTATACTACGTAACTATGATGATCTCTCAGATACTTTCTGTAACAAATGACTACAGAAAAGCACTAATTCTTTAGTATCGAACTTTTGACACAAGAAATCTCTTACAAATGCCATTTGTGTCTGTTTTCTTTGTTCACTCGGTTCTTTCGAACTGTGGTCTTCCAATATTCTAGTAAGGAGATCGGAGTTTGATTTGTCACTTTTGTTCATTAACAGTTCTATCAATGTTGCTGAAGGAAGTCTTTCCGCCATCTTGGAAATTGATCCTTGGTCGAGTTGTTCAGTAAGTTTTCCGACAAAGTCAGGCCGCTATAAAAAGAAATAACGAATTAGTTATGCACCTTCATGATAGCAGCAGCTGTAAAAAGTATCATTATTATTATCTGATAAATGATGTAAGCATAATATAACTGAGGCTCAAAATCATTTTTTTTAAGTCAGATGATTTGTCATCTCATTAAACAAGGATTTACCCCCAAATCTGATCGTATAATTATAGATTTAAACGTACTCAATGTTCCTAAACTTAAATTTCGGTATTTTAAAGTGTCTAATGCATATACTTCTATCAACACATAAACAACATTAATTCAACCGTATAATATTTCCTTACCTCTGAAATACACGAATTAATAATATCCGACGTACTCCGACTGCCAGATTCATCTGTCTGTATGAAACTATTCGCTGTTACCACAATGTCAGTTTGCGTAGAATTCATTGACCCTGGTTCGTTCGTTGTTTGTACTTCTATATCACTATACGATATTTCGTCAGTTTGCATTTCCACACTAAACGATTTACACTCCGCTTCAACCGTTTCTATGACGTCATTCGAAACAATATTCTCGCATTGCATGTTCTCAATCTCAGCTAATTTTGCAGCGTAATCAGTCAGCGCTTTCTTTGCTGTTTGAACTTTAGGCGCTTTAATGCAAAGTCTATTAACTTCCAACTCTGTCATTTTGGCTAAATCCGCTACTGTTTTTACTTTTTCTTCTAACTCTTTTACTAATAAGTCCATCATAGCTGGCGATGATAACTCAGCAGCGATTACTTCTATAGGATGCGTGCATTCTAATAAATCGGCGCAAATCGGATCAGTGTCATTTAGATCACTGTTTTTTACTATTTCAATAGCAGGTGTGACTTCTAATGATGTGGGAGTGTCTTCAGCCGTTAGCGAAGGCTCTCCTTCAAGGAAACTTTCGGCAGCCTTGGCCAGTACTGACACCAGTTTGAAAGCATTGTCAAGGCGCTTAGGTGATTTCGAGTAAGAATGACGGGTTTGCCTTTCCAGACGTTTCTGCGCTGAGTTTTGTGGAGATCTCACGCCTAAAGGCTCTATGTATTTATGAACCGATATTGTAGTGGATACTGGGGGATCGTGGAAACTGACTCTCTTTCGCTAAAAGAAAATTACAGACATATTAGTACTATACATAGAAATTGTGTTTATAAATTTCCAAAGATTTAATGGACAATGCCGACTTACTTTGCTAGCTGGAGATGCGGTAGCTTCATCCGCGATATCAGCAAGCTTTCTCTTCAAAATAGGTCCTGAAGGACTAGTGCCAACTGAAGGCAAAGACCTTTTTAATTTGAGGAAACTTTCACTCTCCTCGCTTTCCGCTGTTTCATTATTATCCCCGACAGAATTGTACAGAATTCGTAAATTCCTTCTAGCTGGGGTACTTGTATTCGATTTCTTTATTTCTTCAGACTCAGATCTATCAATATTCATAGTATTTAGTTTATCAGGAACACAGAGACCTAGCATCTGAGCGGCTCGCCCGGTCGAACGCACTTGTGGCCTATTTTTCTTCAGAGATAACGAAGAAGAGGGACTAGTATTTGTAACGCTAATCTCAGTTCTAGGAGGCGAAGCATCTCTTTTATCGGGAGATACTTTGTCGTCAGTAAAGAATTCCGGAGATCCTACTTTATCGAAGGGTTCGCCGTTACTTTGTACGGGAGACGAAAGTTGTATGACAACATAATCGCTACTAGTCTCAGGTGAAGGCGACTTTTTATCTCTGTCAGGACTTTGAATTTTAATTGGAGATATTTCTAATGTATTGTTTAGGAAATCCTTCTTTCTTTGATCGTCGCTTTTGAATGGAGATAAAGTTGCCTCGTCTGTTTGAATCACATTGACAGGAATTTTTTTTACATTCTGAACTTCCATTGACGATTCCGCTAAATCATGTTCTTTGATAATCTCTTCAGTTTTATCTATTGTCTGAATGTGAGACTCTGTTTTGTTAACCTGGGATGTCTCACCGTCTACAAATTCAACAGGATTAGGTTGCGTATCAGCTTCAGCCAATTCTTGAGTTTCAGGCCCAATAATAGTATCTGACTGTATTGTTATAGGTATTTCCTCATCATTCACAACGATAATGTCATCTGTGTCACCAATTGGTAGAGTGTCCATGTTTTCAGTCATATCAACTGTTTGATTCACCGTCACTTCAGCAGTTTTATTAAGAGGTAGTTCTATGTCATCTTTGCTATCGTTGTTGTTAGTTTTATTTGAAATTTCTATGATGTCCGAGTCTTGTAAAAGATCTTGAGTTTTGTTCTCAGTAGAAATTCTTATAGTAGCAGTGGGTGAAGTTTTCAGTCTTTCTAATGCAACAACTGGTATGTTTGGTGTGCGTTTCACTGAAAGCACACTGAGAGTGGTAACAGAAGAATCTTGGGAACTTTCTATGAAATCTTCTGAACATAAATCATCGGCTATGTTGTTTTTCTGAGAATCGTTATCTTGTGTTTCGGTAACTGTTACTGATTTAGATCCTGAGGGAAAAGCCTTCTTTTCCTTGCATTTTTTAGTCGATTTAGGAGTGGAGAAACCATCGGTTTTGGTTTTATTCAGTTTTTCAGCAACACATTTTCTCCTTGGAGTAGTTTCTGTAGATATCTTCTTTCTCGTAGATCTTTTGGCTGACTGGGCTTTAAATAGTGGATGACCTTCAACCATGTCTATTGCCAGTTCCTTTTCGAGATTACGAGATTTCTTCCCACACTTCTTGGTGGTAGATTTAGCCTGATTAACTTCTTTGGCTTTACCTACTGGAGTTACAGGTATTTCAGTTTCTTTGTTGTTAACATCAGCCGATTTGTTTTCATTTTCTTTGTCTTTCTCTGTCGTTTCAATAACGTTAGGTTCTATAGGAGTAGCAACAGTAACTTCCAACGGAACATCAATCACGATTTCTTCTTTAATGTCTGGACCATTGAATGTATTCTCTGGACACATTACATCATCGGCGTATACTTTTTCAGCGACAAATGGTTCTATGCAATCTTCCTGCAATTGTATTACATTCGAACATTTAGGCATTGAAGGAAAACATTCTAAATTAACGACAACGGGACTTAGTTTCTTAACTTTTTCTGGAACCGTGGTCTTGATTTCTTTGTCAATTTTACTAATAACTACTATAGGTTCCACAACAGTGTCTGCTTTATTTGGTTGATCTGATGTAGTCGGTTGAGATTCATTGTCACTTTGAGAAGCCGTTTGAGAATCAGCAAGCGAGTGTCGCGTTTTCTTCAACTCCAAGACTTCGGTGTCGTCATATTTCTTTGGTTTTCTTTTGACTCGAGAAGGCCTATCGGCAGCTAACATTGGTGGTGCTGAATTTATATTATCAACTTTTGGTTTAGATTTAGGCGTGGTAACGTTTTCTACCTGTTGTACGACTATACTGGTGGATTGTTTATCTCTTTGTGGCGATGATTTTTCAAGCAAATTTTTCATGTTGCGGAATACCCTATCTTTCAAAGCTAGACGTGGTGATTTCGCGCTTTTCGGTGTAACTGGCGATTCCACGCTTTTGACTTTATTTAGTTCAGTTTTGTTAGGTTGGGGCGAGTCTTTCTTAACATGATCTGGTAAAATATTCTCCATTATATTTGGAACTACGTCTGTTGGCAACTTATTGAGGGCTGAGACATTGTCATTGGAAAGAGATTTACTCGATTTACTATTCGATGATAATGAAGTATCTTGGGATTCTTTCCAGCCAGCTAATTTGAATTCATCCTGCGATTGGGACAAGTCTTGGTAAAGGGCCGGGATGTCTTCCCTTTTCCTTTGGAATTTCTCTTTTTGATTCTCAGTCATCTTTCTAGGATTAAACTTCCAGTTAGACTTCACAACTACATATTCCTCCCCATTTTCTACCACCTTATTGACTATATTTGGTTCAACTTTCTTGGTTTTCTTAACCTTATCTACTTTAGGAGTAGTAAATTCTTTAGTTTTCGGTTCAATATCTATAACTTCTGAAGGTTTTTGAACTGGTTCTAACGCATTTTTAATACTCGTTTTAGTATTATCGTCTACTGCAGCCTTGGATAATATTTTTAATGTATTTATAATATGAGGGTATAGTGAAGAACTTGGGTCAATTTTAGATTTAAGACTAATGAAACCGTTTATAATGCCTAATGTTATTTTCGAATACTGTTCCATTTTGGACAATGGTTCCATTGGTTGAACTATGTTTCGGAATAGAGTAATAAGGGTATCGATGGTCTGGTTACACTGTAAATAAAACAGAATAGTTTTAGTCTATGAACTGGTTGTATTGTAGATACTCCAAATAAGAGAGTACATAGTTCACTAGATCAATATCTCGATTGTATAATTGAATTAAGTTAGTGGGCAAAAACCCTTCAATATAAAATTTTAGGTTGGAGTTATACAAAAGTCATAAATTAATTCTTTAAATTGAAAACTATATGCCATAATGTTACTTACATCTCCTTGAGAATTGACGCCAATAACAATCAAATCTATAACGTTCTTAGCACACTGCAAAGCCGACGTAGCTAAATTCACATTAACAGAACCAGTCACATAGTTTAACATCACAACTAGAGTGTCTACCAAAATCGGCACTACTTCATCATATTCCTTGTAATCAATAATATTTGAAGTCAGATTTTGAAGTGAATCCATCAGTGTTTCGGGATCTGAAACATTTTTTAAAGTCCATTTTTATTGTTGTCTCAACAACAAAGGAGGTGAAATAGTTTATTTTTTACATAGGGCAACATCATATTACTAAAGTTGTCATCAAATGACTGTCAATGTAACAAGCTTTACCCAAGTAGCCACATTAAAAAATAGTACAATATTTTTAATTTTCTTCAGTTTAATCAAAACTCAATAATCAAACCGGGTTAAATATTGCTGACGGAAAACAAAATTTTTGCATTTGTTAAGAATTCAACAAAAAAATACATAAAAAAATACTTAAGAAAATACTTGAAACTACTGAAAAATGCAATAATTTTGTTAAATCTGTCAATAATGTCTCACTGGGTTTACAATGTTGATTAGATGAGAACTAATAACATCAAGATTACAGTGAGAGGGTCTTGGGCAGAGTCTTAGCATTGTTTACACTTGAACAGAATTGATTTATGTAACGCCTTTTCTAATCATTGTTGCCCTAATAAAAAAAATATGATTAATCTACACTAAAACTGTAGATTTTTTTCTCAAGGTCTCTATGATTTGAATAACTAATTTTGTATTGGATAGCTACATTAAGAGATTATAGGATTATTTTCTATCCGAAATTCGGAAGAACGCTGCTAGTTTATCAATATGTGTTAAATAAGGTAATACTTACTATCATTATTCAAAAGCTTATGTTTCAAAACAGCAACCAGTACACAAGAGATGAAGTACTGAACTTGCTTGTCGTTATAATTGGCTGAAGTAAGGTATGCTGACACATGCTGATCAATATCAATGTCCTTTAACTTGTGGTACATAAGGTTGTAAATTGTGTACCACGCCATTGCAGAGTGTTTAACCTGGAAAAAAGGTTTTAGTTATTTTTTAAATGCATTGTTTCATTAAACATTTACTGCCTCTCTAACTAAAACACTGTTAGTGAGTGTTCTGTCTCTTTTGCTCTTTGGAAAATAGCGTATGTCAGAAAGGGACAAACCATTTGTAAGCTAAAATGCTGCTAGTAAGCGTTTATGAATAAGACCTTAAAAATGTATTCAGTGAAGAGTATATTTTACATTATTAAACATATTGACAAAAACTAATGTAAATAAAATGTAATGTAAACCCGCTGAACAAATTTTGACGAAATATGTCATGGCAGATAATCAGAGGTTAAAAAATATATATCCGTAAACCCGCTGAACAAATTTTGACGAAATATGTCATGGCAGATAATTAGAGGTTAAAAAATATATATCGCTTCCAACTTACATCAGTAAATTTATTAATATGACACTTCAAAGGCCATTTCATCAATTCAAACAATGTCTGTGAGCTGATATCATGATCCGTGTCACACAATTCCTCCATTATAACCGTCCATAATTTAAGAGAACTATCATTTGATGATAGTTTGTTCAAAAACAGCTCAATACCTAGTTTGTTTATTACTACATCTGTCAGCATTAAGTCTACTATGGAATGGTATACTTCCATTTGACTTGATTCTGACCTGGAAGAAATTAAGCTATTAGTCTCATACCAAATAAAAACTCTAAATTGGCAATAATGAAATGAAGCATGCAAAGCGATCTCTGCACGATTTCCAGCGTCTACGTCCCTACAGGTCTGCCGACAGAATGATCGAAGATGTGCGTCGTGTGCGTTGAGTGTGAAAAATCCGCGACCGACTTTTTGCGCGCCATGCAGACTTTTTGTGCGCCGCAGACTCGATCGCACAAAAAGTCTGTCGTCTGCGCCGCACCCAATCCATACAACTTTGACAATGAGTTGTTAAAAATGTATGAAAGGTAAGAAAGTCCTAATTTGAGTTATCCTAACTAAGATTGTTAATGCGAAAGTAACTCTGTCTGTCTGTCACGCTTTCACGCCAAAACTACTGAACCGATTTGAATGAAATTTGGTACACAGTTAGTCCAGAGCCTGAGATTGGACATAGGCTACTTTTTATCTCGAAATTCCTGCGGGAACGTGTACAACGCGGATGAAACAGCGGGGCGCGGCTAGTGTTTATTTAGGGATATTTATCAACGCCTTACCCTTTATAATAACTATTCATGACATCACTAGTAACAACACCAATGAGTTTACTCAGTGGTACATAATCTGCATTCTTGGACCTAATCAGATCTGTTATTTTGTCATCATCATGGAACAATGTTTTCACTAATACCATTGCGACGGGAGCTTCATAAGGCAGAGCGACCAGTGGTAATTGTCCAGTACTCTGTAATTAAGAAGATAATATAATAATAAAGGGAATTTCAATAAATGTTATTAAGGTTCAAAGTAATTTTCCCTATTTCTAAACATTTTGCCGCCATCTTAAATCAAAATGGCGAATCCTATTGTGTATAATTGAATACTTACAGGATTGGAACAAATCAAATTGATCAGATCATTGCACAAGTCCTTCCTCACTGCATTCCCCGGCAACTGGCTTAAAAGCAACACTGTAGATTTCCATATACATCTTATATAGGACTTGGTTGTATCGTCATAAGCAATAGAGGCCAATCTTATTGCACTTTTCAGTGTATGTAGCCAATCATTCCAGATATTAACCAACAACTTTATGGTCAATATTTTACCACTCAAATTTGGCAAATCACTCACGCAGTCACAGTTGCTATGACCAACAATTGCTGCAAGTACTTCTAGACATTTTTTCTTCATTACATAGGACAATTGCATGGCTGTGAACGACGGCTTGGCGGTCGAATGTTTGCCAAACATAAAGTGTAATAATGGAAGCAAGATTTCGTTTGCAAATTTGTCCAAACCTGGCTCAAACTTTCTTACAAAATGCCACCATGTATCTAATTTGGCGAGTGCAATCTCTTCAGTTTTAGCATTGTTTAGTTTTAAAGGTATTATAAGTAGTCGGACTCTTTTCCCTATGCAGTTTTCATTTGTTTCTTTGGAGAAATTGTCTATTAGTTCGTTCCAGCACTTAAAAGCTCTGCATCTTTGTTTTGTTTCCATTTTAAAGGCGGCTTCTACTACAGGTAGTAGAGAATTGATTGGAGTTCCATATGTGTCAACAGATTTAGTGATATGATTGCTTAGTAGTTTAATAAGAACCACCCACAGTCTGTGCCATAACTCTGAGCGCTCATCTAGTAACTTCTTGATGATGTAAGGGTACCTGGAATGATTTACCAATATATTTTTTGGAATAGTATTGTTACACCCCAAAAAGTGGAATCTTCAATAATTTAGTATGCTAGAAATGTTTAGAAAGA
Organism: Cyclophora punctaria; assembly: GCA_951394245.1. NCBI lineage: Eukaryota > Metazoa > Arthropoda > Insecta > Lepidoptera > Geometridae > Cyclophora > Cyclophora punctaria. Next base: position 8,180,223 of record OX596172.1, read on the forward strand.
ATGTATGCTAAAAGTATTATATTATACTAAAAATTTTAATTAGATTCCAGATTTGACAATTTCAGTGCTGCAACATTATGACAAGTACTAAATAGTGACGTTGCGAAATTATTCGATATGGAAATGGAATATTTCCGGATCGATTCTTCTCGTTTATAATTTTACTCTCGTAAACTAAGTATATCAGGAAATTAAATATTTCTGAACCGATAATTTAGTTTTGACGATTAATTAACGATCTGAGACTTTTCTTTTATAATTGTGTGTGAAATAAATAAAAAAATGTGATCTTGAAGGAACATGACAAATAAAACAGAAAAAAAAACGTTGTTTGTTTTGGTTAATGTGCTAGACTGTTCATTCCAAGTAATTATATATTGGTGTCAAAAAATATCTAGTTTAATAATAAGTAAAAAACAATGAGAAAATACATCGGATACATCTCGGATACAAAATATCGATTCGCAATGAAATAAGATATTCGTATCACTACACTACACTATTATATGTGGTATCATTATTTCACAAAATGACAGTAGCTAATGTCAAATCTGGAATCTAATAAAAATTCCGAGTATAGTGAATTTTCTTACCTATTTACATCACAAATATAATTCAAGATTATTTTCCAACTTGGAGTATGTAAATACTCAACTTTTAGCAAGTTGTAAGTCAAAAATTCTAGAGTATCCATAACATCGTTTGATTCTGGTTTTGTAAAATTGGTAGACAAGTGGTACACTGATCTTGGTATAAAATTCTCGAACCAAATAGCCAAGTTACATTTTATGAATATATCTGTATCATCTTTGGGTGGGTCTTGAAGTATTTTAAGTAGTTGACACATCTGAAACAGTACTTATGGGTGAGTTTGAGGTGAGTATGCTATACAAGTCTAAAAACTTTGGAGAACTTGTTTGAAGAAATGCATTAACTTGTGTGTCACTTAAACCTGCTATAACAATGTAACATGGGTTGGTAAATAAGGTTAGTTTGGGTGTAATAACTGCGTGTGTGTGTGCGCGCGCGCGAGTGTGTGTGTGTGTGTGTGTGTGTGTGTGTGTGTGTGTGTGTGTGTGTGTGAGAGAGAGAGTGGGTGTGTGTGTGTGTGTGAGAGAGAGAGGGTGGGTGTGTGTGTGTGGATGGATGGATTTCTCCACTCCTGACCCTTGGATAATACTGAATGAACACAGTAGAAGTTTAAACATGAAATCAACCACATTATAGGGTGATTGCATCAACCTTTATCTCTCATATCCTGGTTAAGTATCCCTAAATGGCCCATAAAGCATAATATAAAAAAAGGTTTTTCTCTACTTATACATCATAATAATACCTGCAATAGACTAGTCCCATGCATCTTGAAAATTACACCGACATCTTCAGGATTCTGAATGAAAATATCTGCGAGAACCTCCCTCGGTAGCAATTCTAACGTCTGTAGTGTCAAAGTTGTCAAGTGTGTGCATTTCTCTTGAACCCAGTAACTTGTATGGATCAGTTTAACCAAATGTATTCCTGAATTATTGAGGGTTGCTTTGGACACAGTATTGAGGGCCTGAAAATATTATTGAAAATGATATAGGTACTTACAACATAGTTATAGTTTACATTAGGTAATATTATAAATTCTTGATATTGTATTATCTTGATTTCTTAATTTGATTTATATCTCAGATAATACAGTTTTACTCTATCCATATATATCACTATTTTTTAACTGATTGTTAACTACCATCTATTAAGATGTGTTATCTTTACTAATATTATAAAGAGGTAAAATTTGTAAGTTTGTGTGTTTGTATGTATCACCAAATAGTATAAAACAAAGTCGCTTTTCGCTATATGCTTCTTTAAAACTACTACACAGATTTTGACACATTTTTTAAAAATAGATACTGTGATTTAAAAGGAAGCTTTATATGTATAAAAATTCCCGAAATTCCCACGGGAACGGGCACAACGCGAGTTTAACCATGGGGCGCTGCTAGTAATGTATTATTCAAATATGTTTTTAATGGATAGCCACATTGAAGGAAGTTTATAGGCTATTTTTCAACCCCACATTCCTGGAACTGGTACAACAAAAGTAAATCGCAGGGCGCTGCTATAAATATAAAATAAAGATCATAACAATAGTTTTGGAATATTTTGCCTATGATCCCAATAAGATGTGTTGGTTCGTTATATTACAACATAGTACCTTCTTAAAAGCATAAATCACAACTAGAAACAAAATATCAATTACTAATCAATACGGTCCAAATTTAAAATATTCCCTAGATTTTTTTAAGATGAAACATAGGCAGCACAAAAGACAAACTGTAACTATGAACATAGCAAAAAATAAGAAGTTTATACAAAAAATATTAATAATACCTGTTCGTTTTTAAATATGGACTGAATAAATGCCACCGCATGACCTGCATTGTCTTCTTTCAAGCAAATATTTAGAATTCTTTCAGCTTGGTCTACAGGCACAAGTTTGCCTCGGTCCAAATCAATGTACAGAGTCTTCAACAAGGAAGTTTTAGTCTTCTTGTTAAACGTAGTATCCTCTAGTTTGTCCAACGTTTCTGCTAGGTTATCGCTTGTTCTAGCGTCCTCAGGCATCTCTGAAAGATTACACACCATAAAGAACTCCATTGTATGACTTATGTTATGTTTTATTAATCATTTACCTATTTTTTAACTTATTCCGCCGCAATTTATTTGCAGATATGATAAGATTACCAAACTTGACCTAGAACCAGTTGGTCCTTGAATTTGTGGAGTCGGCAAACGGCAACGTAAAATGTTTACAATACGGATTCCTCGGAGTACGATAACATGAATATACGAGAACTTATACGTACTGCGTATGTTTCCTCCAGCTGTTTTATAAAGTAAAACTTTCACAGTTCAATATCAACATTCGACATGTTTAACAAATTCAACAAACAATAAAATTAAATTGACCATTTATTTTGTTTGACAGTTTGTCGTAACGCTTTCTGGCGCGAACTTTGACAGTAAATAGTTGCCATGTGAAAATATTATTTTAGTAACCGTCTCGGAGACGGCGTCTCCTACAATGCCATGGAATATACAAATATTTAATACCAGTATGTGCAGTGCGATTAACGCAATTCACTTTTAAATCGATAAAACATGACCCTGTTTTGGAGGGAACAATTCGAAAAAGTGTAAGAGATGTTGGAAATTTTGTAAACTGTCATTACGCAATATTTTTTTTACGACGCATCGTCTTTTGATGTGCAAATAAAAAATTAAAGAACTTTCATCCCCTCCCCCATTCCGGCACCCCTTAAGTACGAGAAGTTTTGGTTTACCCTCTTAACACCCTGAATTTGAAACCACTTTCTGATTAAATCTTCCAGCTCACGCACTTTACAATATATACTATTATATAGGTACTTTTACTGGAGTATCTACTACTAAATAAGTAAGTACGCACATAAGTTGAAAACTATTTTTATACAAGTACATATCCTAAGTTTTTAAGCTATACCTTGATTAAAATACAGTTTCACTCATCAGTCATTTAGTCCGAAATTGTATTAATTTGGAAATAATACCTATTTTTTCGATTTTAGGTATAAGGGTAGTAAATGTTATGTTTTTCCACATTGCCAATATTCTACCTACTTAACTATATTGTGAACCGGTCATCCGTACACTATAATTCTCGTTTACCACACTGCATGTCTGTTGCAGTGCTTGCTTACATACCAGATAGAACGGTAGGCACATGCATTGCGTGTGCGCATCTTCATTTGAAAGAAGGTGCTCGCGGCGAGACGTAGTGACGGCACCGCGGCCCGCGTTCTCCGGTGATTGGATTGCATTGCCGCTGTCGAATGTCCACGCGAGCCGAGAATAACAATCAGTATTACCAAGCAAATATTACACACAACACCATATCAGGCCGAATAGCACGAACGTGCGGTATTGGTTATGTATCCTAACGACTTAACTAATGGTTCTATACGAAAATCATCACGTTGAGTGGCTCAGTGTTTGAACAATGCCGGGACACGAAGGTAGCCCGTACTGGGCGGTTGTGGACTTCGACAGCGAAGGAGAGGACGTGCCTAGTCCTCCACCCAGCCACCGAGTGTACCTGGATCCTTGGGACAACGAGGCCCAGGGAATAATACAGGATCATCACGAGGAAGTACAGCCTGAGGAAAATCCTGAGGAAAATATGAATTCGTTTGCCGGCGAGCCTGTCAGTGCTAGTTTTTACTATGTTCCGACGAAAAACTATGATTCTGCTGAGGAGCCTCCGCTGCCGCCTCCGAGAAGAAAGATGACGCCACACGAGAACAGAGCTGAGCATGAAGATTACGCAGTCTACGGCAGGAAGATGTCCAGGTCGCTGGCTCAGGAGATACCAGAACATGCTGTATATGGCGAGAGACCTATGAGTGAGTCCCAAAATTGTTCTAAATATTATAAATGCTTAATATTTGTATTAAGTACGTAAAGATAATATATATAAACATAATTATATAGATAGGTATAACATAGCTTTTAAAAGAATCCAAAGGAGGAGAGCAAAACTTGTGTAGCATAACAATCTTATCATACAATGCATTTTTCCAATATTGAACTAACTACCTACATATTAGCTAAATATAATTGTAAAGTTAAAATATACCCAATGCCTACCTAACAATAATTAATAATACACCATAGCTACTTAATATACTAGGTACATCTAGTTCCTATGCACATCATTAATGTTATAATGTTGGAGAATGCGCCGTACATAATAAATTAATTCTCAGCAATAATACGAAGTGTCTATTCCTAATTTGGGTATGAAGTTGCGTACGAATTATTAATGAATAGTAGTTAGGTATGATATCTGTCTATGCAGTTGTATGGAAAGGCGCTATGTGGGTGCATATACTTACTGTCAGTCTAATGTTTTCACCCACGTATTACCAGCCTACCGTCTGATTGTTGGTGATTCATAAAACTATAATGTTGGTGAAAAATAAATAGAGACAACTTATATAAAAAAATGCCAGCCTGACTAACAAAACGAACCTATTTATACAAATCGTAAACATATTATGATATAGTTAGTACTTATATTAAGTATACCATATTATCTACTAATCTACTATCTACTAATATTATAAAGCTGCAGAGTTTGTTTGTTTGTTTGTTAGTTTGAACGCGCTAATCTCAGAAACTACTGGTCTGATTTTAAAAAATCTTTTTGTAATGGATAACCACATTCGACGGGAAGGTTATAGGCTAATTTTCATCCTGAAATTTCTACGGAAACGGGTACAACGCGAATAAAATCGCGGGGCACTGCTAGTAAACAAAACTATTGTTTTGTTTATTAGACGTATTCATCTCCCACTATAAATTCTCCTGAAATTTTGATATGTACCTACTTATTTAATGTTTTGAATTTTGAAGCAAGTACTTACACAAGTCCATGAGGGTGAGGACAGTTTATTTATCAGGCGCAATAATGCCTAAATCAATTAACTAAGTAGCTTAATAATACACTTTGTACATTTAACAACTCAATTATTTATAAGCTCCTAAACTAGCTGTTTACTTAATTAAACCACAATTAAACTAAGTTTTTAATAACGAAACTGATGAATCGTTAATTTCCTTTAATTAAATGTTGAGTCCATATGTTGTTAAATAGGTTTTTTGTTTATTGAGGTTTTAAGTACCTACCTGCATTGAAAGTCCAGTATTAGGGCCATAATGCACTTGGTAAGTACATAGCCATTTTCAACATGACATAGCATGACAGTCGGGATGAAAGTTGGAAGTAAATTTACCTACTTCTTTGGAGTAGGATTCGGGTTCAAAAATAAAATTTATTCGGAAATGGGAGAAGGCAGATCTACCGGTCCGACCTAGCCCAGCACGAGGCAATGATTAAGGATAAATGTGTCTGCCTTTTCCCAATAATTATGACTCTGGTTATAACTAGACTAGCAGCGCCCCGCGGTTTTACCCACGTTGTCCCAGTTCCCGTAAGAATTCCGGAATGAAAAATAGCCTGTAACCTTTCCGTTGAATGTGGCTATCCATTACAAAAAGATTTTTACAAATCGGACTGGTAGTTCCTGAGATTAGCGCGTTCAAACAAACAAACAAACCCTGCAACTTTATAATATTAGTATAGATTTATCAACAAAACTACATATTTCAGTGGGACGCCGACGGTCAGTCTACATAGAGGAACCAATCTACATGCCGCATCCGATGGCACCCATGATCTATGAGCAGATGTACGGCATGGTACCACCTCCACCCGGGTACCTGCCTCCAAGGCCACGGACCAGGATGTCTTTACCGCAACCCCCTCATCCACACCCTGACTATATGGCAGCTGGAGGCTATGGGAAACCGAGGCGACATTCTAGGTATGTTAATGATCAATACAGTTTCCCACTGCTGGGCAAAGAAATCTCATCTCACTGAAGATATCAGTAGGTACCGGTCACATTTTAAACATGATTTGAGTTCGAGATCATCGACCCGCATTAGGCAAGCATAGTGATTATACGTTATTGTACTGATATCTTCAGTGAGATGACAGGCCTTTGCCCGGCAGTTGGACATTACAGGTTTATATACTTATTCTACCAATATTTACTTATTATATACTTATTCTATTAGGTAGATATCTAAAATAAAAAAGACGTGTGGCACTCGGGGACTGCCGCGGTAAAGCTTTTGCATAGTTATTTTTTGTATCACTAGATGGCGTTAGTGGGGAGCGTGAGGTTTTTTCGTTACGGAATTTCTGGATTCGGTCCCCGCGCTCAAGGCCCGCGATAGAAGCTATGCAATAGCTTAAAAGTCGTAAAAAACCGATGCTAAAATATAGTAATTTACTCACCATTATAATTATTATAACAAGTTACCAAAGTGACTCATACACATTTCCCGACAAAGCAGAAGATAACCATGTATGAAAACAGTAAAATGGCGTTACGCATTACGATCGCATTTTAGCGAAGCATCACACACAAACACGAGAGGTTTTCACATTAATAATGAGATGAACACAGTAAACATGCACGGAAAACATCTTCTAGGGAAATGCACAGATGTTTAGTTTTCTAAAAATATAATGTAAAATGTGGTCTGTACGAAGACTATCATAGTAATTATGATGGTTGAAATGCACTTTCAATAGAGTAAAGTGAAACTATAACAGCTATGCGGCGCTTCTCTGCAATAAACAATTCACTAGATAGTTATCTACGACTTCTAACCGTTGTACAAATTAACTACGAGAAACTATAATGTTGGGCCCAAAGTGGTACCTCAAAGTACTTCATAATTTTAATATTTTGGTATATTTACAAAATACAATCTAACTTAAGTGTTGCAAGTAAGTAATAGATATTAATGTAAAACTTGAAGTGAATATTGAAGATATACGTTATACCTACGTAGGATAATAAGAAGTTAGGTAGGTCTATAATGAGGTAGGATAGATACATGGCTTCATAAGAAATCAAATAAGAATGAAATCTTTCCCATGACGAAGCGCAGTACCTAAGTATTTGCTTCAAACGAAAGCATTTACGGCAAAAACTAGTCGGCATGGAGCCATTCCGTTTAATAATAACAACTTCACTTAATCCATCGTGTGAACGCGCAATATTTTTTTGTTTACTACAAATGAAAGTTGCATGAGAAACTATTGTTTGAGAAACTTGTTCTATATTGACCTTAGTGACCGATTCCCTAAGGTCAAGCACACACAGCTACCGCCCCATCCTTTGCATAACATTATTCACAGCTCCATAATTGGAATTAGCATAAACGCGCAGTAAGAAACTTAACTGCCTGACGAGGCAATTAAACTCAGCCTTATGTGTTTGACATTGAAATCTCTGATGATGGCCTAAGTTGACCACATTTCTTAAATGAATTATAGTACCTATTATGGAGGTAGGTAGGTACTTATTATTTAGGTAATTAGATTAGATAGAGGCTTTGGAATGTATGGATTTGACTGCTAATTAGGTAATTAGTAACTTTGTTAACTTCTAAACCCTAACTTACATTTCATGATACTTCTAGTAAGTACAATAAATTATTCGTAGTTGGGTACCATTCATTTCTCATTTATCATTCGAACGTCTCGACGAATATTTTCTTCCGCAAAATTTCTAGACAACACAATAAACTTGCAAGGCCAAAGACATATTTATTTTAAATTAATGCGTCTCCTTGTATCTGCAATTGGCTTGGCAATTACTCCAGTAATACACGACTTTCTAGTCACGCATTACGTGAGCGCAGTTTTGTGGAGTTTTAGCGGATACTAGAAAGTCAAACGAGGGATTTGTGTGTTCTTTGTCATTACTCATAACACCCGCGAAAAGCGTTTAAAATGTTCATAGACGAAGACCGTGAAGACGTATGGGAAACTAAGTTAAAGTTATCTAATCGATAATCTTTTGCGGCGCTCTGCTGCACACAGATGGTGTGTTTAACTCCGAGAGTATAAATTAGAAGTCATGCGCTTGTATTGTACAGTATCTTAAACAATGTTAAGAAAGTAAAGGAATTCCGCATATCAGACACAAAGTGACCAATTATACTAATTGACTGCGACGTTGTGAAAGGGTTTGCATTTTTGTTCCAAATTGTATTTATAAATTGAAACCTTGGCTGTTTTAAAGCTGTCGAAGAAACTAATTAAGTTCTTTATCAACTTTTAAACTTAGCATCATGTATACTTTTATCCCGCTGTGATATCCCACAGGTGGGCAAAGATCTGCAGGTTTAATCACGTAATCCCTGGCAATTACAGCAGGCGCAATTACTCCTGACAACTTACACCAAGCAAAAGAGCAAAATTTAGGGCTAAAATGTTGCCTTTTTTTCAGAATGGCTGACGCCTACGAGCATTTCATTTACGAGAGTCTTTCCCCTGATTATGAAGACTGGGCCCGACCGTTCCCCAAGACTGTTCCTGATAACTTCCACCTCTCAAGATATGGACATCTGCAGATCGACTACTCCTTCAGTTGGCATTCCCTGGACCGCCTGATCAGAAGCTCCTAATTTGAAGATGAAAAGAGTCTGGAAATCGGCCTTTTTGGTCATGATTGTGTTCAAATTTTGGGTAAGAAATCTACAGTGCACAAAGGCCGTAGGTACCTACTTTGCACCCGCTGTGTCTGCGGGTGATGTTTTAAAAAGTGAAGAACCTTTTTGAATAACTACATCTTCACTTTACTTAATTTTCGAATAAATTAATTCCAAAGCTTTGTATTGTAGTATGGTTAGTACTCAGAGTTAGTATAACTATTTTAAATAACTATGTCGTGTTGCAATTATTGTGAACTTGTTAATATTATTGTACTAGTTATTAAGTACTTAATGTCTAAAATATTTGTTAAGTCATATTAAGTAATTATTCAGCTTTATTGTCTTTTCTCAATTATGTACCTTTCTACTCGTATTAGCCAAAGAATAAACATTTGTTGATTTAAAATGACTATTTCTTCATTTCCTAACCTCGTGAAATCCAAATCTAATGTTTTTTGATTGCATGTCTAAAAGATATTTGAGAAGGTCAATTTTTCGTAAGATCATAAACACGATCTTAATAGCATGGCTAGACTAGAAAATTGATATTAAGATATGATTATTAAGACCGATAGGTAGGTAGTAACTTAATGTTTACGAAGGTTATATACTTACCTCATAAAATAACAGTAAGAGCATCAAGTATTAGTTATCTGTAGTGATTTTATAACCTTTACTTTGAGCAGGTTGCGTCAACTTAGGTACGCACCAGTGAGCATCAACACAAAATGTCAGTCATGGAAAATCTTGGATTTTTACTACCTAGGATTTTTACTAGCATCTGAATAACTTTAACTGGCTGTCATTTAAGTTATGAAAGAGATAAAAAGCTTTGTATTTACCAAACAGACTTTTAACAGCGTAAAAATCGAGAACATTTTAACGAACGTAGTTACGTTACGATAACCAACCGTTTGAAAAACCCACCATTTATAAAATAGGGCCGTTTGCAAAAATTGGAGTAAAAAATTCTTGAAAATGTTGCTAATTATAGTATCTAATAAGTACATGGGTAGGTTACCTACCACATCATGTCACCATGTAGATAGCTGATGATAAGTTTTATTACTTAGTACCTAATTACCTCGTAATAATGTGGTAAAACCAACTATGATCTTTCTTTTATGACAATCTGACTACAATAGGTAGTTAACACGGCTAGTTGATAAAATAAACTTTCTCAGCTATCATTATTACCCACACTTACCTATTAGAATCAATAACCTCGGTTAGTGTAAGTTATTTCAATTCATAATTCGCTTTATAGTGCGGTTAACTTTCAAACGATTTAAAATTGCTTTAATATTAAAGCTTTCACTATTTTATTTGAAAAATGACTAGTAAATTATGTAAATAATTCACTGAAAGACTATAAGTACCACTATAGTAGGAAATTCAGCAGGCAAGGAACATATGTAATGTGATCATATGTTCTAGGAATGAGAAATGATATAATATGTAAGGTATCTAAAACTCGACTATGTATAAGCCCCTTCTCATTTAGATATATTTAGGGATACAGTTTATATAGAATTTTAAAAATGACGTCCTTGAATTTCTTGTAGCTTACTTGATAAGTACTCCTATGCCGTTAATTAGTTGCTCAACTACGCAACTAAGTAATTAAAATATCCAATCAACGCGTGCAGAAGATTCACGCCAAATACGATTACACAAGTCAAAGGTCTATTGAAAATTCGTAACTACGTTTCTATTTCATGCAGATAGGTGTATCAAGTCAATCAACTGTGATACTTAATTTGAGGCATGCAATTACAAGTGATTTTAACAGCAAGTACCGATGTAGTTAATAATGCAATTCACGCTCCAAGGGAATCATATGCACGTAAACGTTCGTATGTAGGTCATGATGTAACATCAAATTATTAAGTCATGTAACGATTTTCATAACAATCTTAATTGTAATAACAAGTGCTATCTGATCGACTCAAGATTAAAAACCACCGAGATTTTGTTAATTGCACCAACAATTATGAAGATTTGGAATTAAAATTGAATAATTATGTTAAAACATTATTGGGAAAGTTAATTTAAATAGTTAACAAGCACTTAAGCGTTGCTCTAATGAAAAATACAACTTCCGCTTGTTCCGAAAATCTTGAAAAAAAATTATGTAAAAATAATGATAAGCATGTACTTACCTACACACCTACTTCATAAATAAAAGTGAAGAAGTATTTTATATCTATTTTTAATATCTTTAATATACCTTAGAAGTTAATGTTAAGACAAAACAAGCAACATTTACTAATCAAAATTAAAACTTCCGAAATTCTAAAAATCCTGAAAATCCTTATCATTATAAAGTTTTCTCTTCTTACTTATATTGAATTGTCCTTTTTTGTTCTGTTCCGGTTTTGGAGTTTTGTCGTAATACATAACTTGAAGGGCACTTGGCTTATTAGCTTTAGGGATTGGCGTGAGTTTGGGTTGTGATCTTTCGGGGAGGTCTAATTGAGCGTGAGCAAGGCTAGGATAACTATCCTTATGATTATAATCATCATTGACTGAGTAAGGTCTTTCTACTTGACTTTCATATTGGGACCTATAAGAACTCTGAGCCAAATACTGTTTAAACTCACTCTGTTTGAGTTTCTCTTCAAGTTCTTCAAGCCGCTGTGAAATATTATGTATTTTAGTGAAAGTATTGCATCGGTGCTGACATGTTGGTCACAACTTTATTTGTGTAAGGTGCGTGATATGATAAATATCTACCTACTTTTTGGACTTTAGGATAATCGATGTCTATTCTAAGTAAATTTACATTTGTAACTAACGGTATACCTACTAAGCGTCATTTGCTAGCTAGGTCACCTAAGATGACTACCAATATAAAGTCATCCTATAGGTCTGAGCCAAATTGAAATAATGGAAAAAAAAATTTGGGTCAGTCAAATCGGTTATTATAATAGACGAATTATATTATTATCACGGTAATAATAATAACAGCGGCATGGTGCAGGTACCTAGTAGAAAATGCCTTTCAAAAAAGTTACCTACCATTTCATAGCTAAATATATAAAGCCCTATAGTTTTGAACTCCTCACCCGTTTATAAGCGTCAATATTGGAATCGGTCCGAGCCGCCTGCCTCGCCAACTGTTCCTGAAGCTGCAGTACTTGAGATGCTCCTCGCTGGATCTTCTCTTCATATTCGAGTACTATGAGATTCATCTACGAACGTACGAGATTAAACTATGTATGTGTTCGGACTTGTAGATACATGTTTATAAGGTAAGTAGGTAAGTAGCTAATTAAATTAGTTGTTGGGCTTTTGTCCAAGTGGTAGGACGAAAGCTCTAGAAAAAACTAAAAACAAAAAATACCTTATCTCTGTTCTCATTTTCCATCTCTTTTATCTTACTCTGCAACTCTTCAATAACACATGAAAATTGTGCAGTCTTCGTGTCACACTCATGCTGAACTTGTTGTACTTTGAAAATGACAACAAAGAAATGAAAATAACAATGTAGGTAGGTACCTACGTAAAAATTTGTTAGTAGCTCTCTAAATCCGAAAATAATCAAGTTCCTAGGAAAGGTTCTTACATCTGTTATCTCATACAAAGGACAAACTGGACTACGCATAAGCCGAAACATTGCCTATTGACATCCTAATACTAATTTCCCTACTAGGAAGGTATAGAAATTGAACCCGGGACCAAAACTTAATAGAATAAGGGTTCGTTTCCCTAAATGGCATATATGTAGTATAAGCGGAGCTGAACAATGCGAAGCTCAAATGGCCAATTACAATGCAATAAGACAACAAAAGAAATTTTGACAATTTCGAAGCGTTGTGATTGTGAGGTCCGTTTCTATGGAACAGATTGTGGAAACCCAGTCTAAGTCCTACTAATACCTATTATAAATGCGAAAGTTTGTGAGGATGGATGTATGTATGGATGTGGATATATGGATGTATGTTTGTTACTCTTTAACGCAAAAACTACGGAACGTATTTGGATGAAACTTTACAGTAATATAGGTTATACATCAGAATAACACATGGAATACATTTTATCCCGAAATTCCCGCGGGAACGGGTACAACGTGGGTGAAACCGTGGGGCTAGTAGTCCATAATATAGAAGTCTTAGGTAACAAGTGTTTATATGCATATGAATAAAACAAATCCACAATACTGACATTTCCTCTCATTGATGACCGTTAGTTCCTCAATAAGCCTCTCGTGCGAGTTGCGTAACTCTGTAATATTGTCGTCGTGTTTTTGAGCTAAGTTCTCTTTATCCTGAGATTAAAGATAAAAAAGCAATGGCTTAGTATAAGGATTATTATAGTAATCACGACATAGATCCTACTTCTGAGTACAATAAAATAGGTACTGAGCAGGGACTTGCTAATGTTGACGGTCGACTAACAATCGAAAATCAATTAACAATGTGATTATTTTAACTCGTAGATATGCTCGTGGGTACCGACTTGGGTTTGGTACTTACTTACTTAAGTATGTTTACCAGAAAATTCAGGTAAGAACGCACTTCGTAATAACAATCCTATAAACATTTTAACTAGAATTACCTATACCTTTTCAATGTAGGTACCTACCTACCTTATAGATATTTTACTAAATACTATATTTATTAATATACCTTTTCAATGGCAGCTATTGTGTTATCCCGAGAAAGAATTTCCTCTTTTAACTTTTTGATGTCCCTTTTTAGATGAACTAACTGTGATACGGTCTCTTGGAGATTACCTATCATCTCTCTTGAGGACATCAAGTGGTATCGATGAGACTTTTCAAGTTCACGGGCTTCTTTGAGTTCTAATTCTAGCTTTGTATTTATTTCTTTAATCTTTTTGGAATCTGTATTTTCGGACAGAAAATCCTTTGGACAAAATTATTAAAATTATGGTGATATCCAATAAGTACCTTCTACTCACTAATGTTTACAAATAATTTTGCTTACTTACATTTTTACATTTAGCCAAAGCCTTCAGAATATTATTTAATCGTTGGTTATGAACATCGTTATTATCAAATTGTTTTGCTTCAGAATCGTTCATTATGTTTGTTTGTTAGTAAGAAACTTGTTAGAAAATAAAACTTATAAAATTACAAACAAAATCAAATAAAATTCCCGCCACTATGTACAAAGTACAGTTTTTTTTATACTTTCAATTGTTACCAGATTTTAAAAAATGATTTGTTTTTGTAAATTCATACTATATATAAGTTCCTTCCTCTATGGTTCGCATTTAATTCCTATTTATTTATTCTGGTAACTCTACTTGCTAATGTCAAATTTTATGACAACTACCTATCAGTTTTTTCATTGCATTTGACAACAGTTTGTTACTGTCAATGTCAATCTCATAAATCAAATAAGAGTTGCCACCCTTAAATTTTTCCACTTGAATTTAGGGGAAATTAATGACATTATGATACGTTGTTAATGGAATTGAGTATGATAAGCGGAAATTGTCAGGAACATTCTAAAAAAGCTTTGAATTTGTAATGAGAAACGGAATATAAAATGAAAAAATAGGCTTCTCAAAAACTGTGTATGCTTACATTTTATGAGTTTTTATTTTATAAACTTAGGTGGGTAGCAAAAGAAGGTAGTAACCCTTTTGACTTACTTTTCAATTCTCTCTCATGTCAAGTGTCACAACGACTGTCCTGTCAGTCAAGTCTCTTTTAGTTTCTTGGTCTGTGGTCAAGTCTAATCTATACTAAAAATTTTAATTAGATTCCAGATTTGACAATTTCAGTGTTGCAACATTATGACAAATACTAAATAGTGACGTTGCGAAATTATTCGATATGGAAATGGAATATTTCCGGATCGATTCTTCTCGTTTATAATTTTACTCTCGTAAACTAAGTATATCAGGAAATTAAATATTTCTGAACCGATAATTTAGTTTTGACGATTAATTAACGATCTGAGACTTTTCTTTTATAATTGTGTGTGAAATAAATAAAAAAATGTGATCTTGAAGGAACATGACAAATAAAACAGAAAAAAAACGTTGTTTGTTTTGGTTAATGTGCTAGACTGTTCATTCCAAGTAATTATATATTGGTGTCAAAAAATATCTAGTTTAATAATAAGTAAAAAACAATGAGAAAATACATCGGATACATCTCGGATACAAAATATCGATTCGCAATGAAATAAGATATTCGTATCACTACACTACACTATTATATGTGGTATCATTATTTCACAAAATGACAGTAGCTAATGTCAAATCTGGAATCTAATAAAAATTCCGAGTATAATTCAATCTATTGGCTCGCAGAGGCAAGGAAATCGCATTGTGTTTAGGTTATCTTCTGTGTTTAACTGTGGTTATTTGCATAAATACACCGTTTACAAATCAGTGTTAGTACCGTAGGAACAGTTTTTTACAAAAAGTCTACCAAATACTGAATTTTACAAGATATTTGTGAAGAAATCCCATTCAAATACGATGGCAGCCGCCTACGGAATTCACTTGGGTAACAGTACAGCCTGTTTAGCCTTTTATAGCAATGGAACACCCACGGTTATTGCTAACGACGCTGGTGACCGCGTCACTCCAGCTGTGTTGGCACTAAACGGCACTGAATGGGAGATTGGACTTCCAGCGAAATCAGGACAAGCATCATCCAAGTCCATCATAAAACACAACAAGCGACTTATGAACTGTGATTGGAACGAAGAAGACTTATCTTGCGTAGAGTCCGCGTCGTCCTGCCGCATACAGAATGAGGATAAACTAGAATATATATTTGAAACCAGTGAGACAACTGTCTATTCAAATCCTGATAATATTGCTACAAAAATTTATGACAAGCTGTTTACTATCGCCAGCCATGCAATGAGAAATGAGAGTGACTTGAAACTGGTACTAGCTGCACCTCTCCACTGGACTAATGTAAGCCGGGAGAGACTTACAAAGTGTGCGGAACTGGCTGGGTTTGATGTTCTTCAAGTTATAAGTGAACCGGCTGCTGCATTACTGGCTTACAACATCGAAGAGTCACTTGAAGACACAAATGTCCTCATATACAGGCTCGGAGGTTCCTCATGTGATGTTTCAATTGCTAAAGTCACTGGAGGCTTCATTTCCATTGAGAAAAATGTCTTCCGCTCTGACTTAGGAGGACAATGTTTAACTAAACATTTAGCTGATTATATTGCACAGGAGTTCAAACAGAAATGGAAGTTGGACCCCCAAGAGAGTCGCAGGGCTATGGCCAAGTTGTTGCAACATGCAGACAACTGTAAACATGTTCTGTCTACATTGAATTCGGCTCATGTCTTCATCGAATCACTGTTAGATGGTGTTGATTGGAGTCAAAATGTATCCCGAGCCAGATTTGAAAATATAATCTCATCCAAAATATCTGAATACATCGAGCCAGCGCAGAGTTTAATAGAAAGTTTCGAAGGCACTATTAGTAAAATAGTACTATGTGGTGGCAGTATGAAAATACCTAAGCTACAGTCAGCTATTGCCAGTTTGCTTCCTGAAGCTGAGGTTCTATCTGGCATAAACCCTGATGAAGTTATTGCTTTAGGATGTGCCAAGGAGGCGGGAGCTCTTGTTGACTTACCAGAACTGGCCTTAAAAGATATGAATGCTGAAGTAGAGTTTTTGGGCAAAGATGTTTATCTAAAGTATTTGGATCAGACAGTGAAAATATTCAAGGAGGGCACACCACCTTACACTCAGAATGTCCAAACTATAGAAGCAGGTGACGCTAAAGACATTAACTTCACATTACACGAAACACCTGAAGCAGAAGAATTTGCCACAGAGACATTCAATATTGAAAATCTAAGCAAACCATTTACATTGAAAGCTACTTTACAACAATCCAATATTTTGTTACAAGTTGAATAATAAATTATTTTTAATTCATAAAAGCGATTTATTTTTACATTTTAAGAATAACTTATTACATGTCTTAAATGTTGTCCGTTAAGTATAGTACTGGAAGGAAGGTTTAGTTTAGTATGCTGACAATTTCATGAGCTCACCGAGACATGTAGGTATAGTATAGAATGCTTATTTATTAAAGTTTTATGGTTATAAATAACATATAAACTCCATGGTTAACGTTACGATTATCAGTTTCATTTATTATTTTGATAACGTTATCCACCAAACATCACTGTCAAATCATGCTGGATGTCATTGTCACTTGTCTATTATTATTATTCGATGTTCGATTCGGATTCGAACTTCGTACACAAACAAATTGAAAATTTAAATTACTGTAAACTTGTAATTTATTATTTTATTCTTTGTTGATTTTAAATTGTTCACAATGAAGACTAGTTTCATTATATATTCGTTATTGTGCTTATATGGCAGTGCCGCTGTTAAAGTAGACGATGTTTTGAACCATTTAGGATCTAATACACCATACCGTTTTATACAGAACAGAAATGAATCAAAAATTAAATTTCCAGGTAGTTTGATTGCAAGCTCTGGTATTTCATATAGCTAGTGATTCAAAGTTCAAAATGGTATACGTAACAATAAAATATGAGTTTAGATTGTCTGGTTTAGTACAACTTAGTTTTTTTGCCAGAGTTAAATTTTTTAAATTGGTATTGTGCCCTGGGGTATCCCGCGCACTGATTCTTCCCTTATGGACCTGGATATTTAGATACCAAAATTAGCGGAAATAGCAGAACAACGCCTTTTGAGTATTAAGTCAGATTAAATAAAAATCAATTGCAATTATTAAGGTAGCGACAGACTGAGCCTACGTGCGCAACGTATGCAACGCAAAGTGGGAAAGATGGTGTGCAAACTTGTCCCACGTATACGACGTATACATCAGACGCTGTTGTAATTTCCTCATAAGTAGTTCGTCTCCCATTTTACGTAAAGTACGAAGGTATTTTACGCAACGTTCAATCCGTGTCTGACGCGCTGCGAACGTAAGATGTAGAAACACACTTGTCGTACGCGTGGGATAGCGTATGATATATCCCCTCCACGTTCCCACGCCGATCTGGCGCGACAGGTCGAACGTTGCATGGGACGCGTGTGTGTGACAGAGTTGCATATGACAAGTGTGTTTTCAAGTAATACATTTTCATACAAATTTCATAGTTTAGATGTCATAATGCCTTGCATATGTTGCATACCTGGGCTCAGTCTGTCCCTACCTTTATTATGTAAAGAAAGTAAATTAAACAGATAGAAAGAACTTTCTCACACAAATTTCAGGTTGCAAAGATAAGAAGATATGGATAGCAATACGTCATGGTACAAGGTACCCTAGCAATCAGATTATGATTCAAATGAACACCACATTGTATAGCTTGAGGGACGAAATAGTGTTGCAGAATGAAAGAAAGAAAGGTAATATAAAATAATATTTCATATCTATATCTACCATTACCTACTTGGGAAAGTGTACTAAAGTATACTATGGAGCCCCAGTGATCTACTGGCATGTGCACATGCCTATCAAGACTAAGAAAACATGGTTCAGGTTTGAGATCACCAACTCGTGGCAAGCAAGCGTGGAAGTTACACCTCCTCCTCACTGTACTGGTATCTTCAGTGAGATGAGAGGCCTTTGCACAGCAGAGGGACGTTACAGGCTAATACTTTCTTTTTACTATGCAGAACTCTCGTTCCTTTCAGCCAGATGGTAGAGTATTATCTATCTATATATATAAAAATGAAACACGTTTTCCTTGGTCAATGCATCACGCGTGAATGGCTGGACCAATTTCCACGGTTTTGCATTCATTGGAAAGGTCTCGGGCTCCGTGAGGTTTATAGGGAATAAAAATCTCAAAATTCCCACGGGAACGGGGGCGCTGCGGGTGAAACCGCGGGGCACAGCTAGTTTTACAATAAAAAAACACTATTAAACAAAAGCCTTTTAATTCATAGCCTTTTCCTATAGCTACGCCTTTGAAAAACACTGTCTAGGATTTTTTCAGGTTAATTTAGACACTACACACTTTTTTATCACTATTTCAGGGCCTTTAACTCCAGATAAATTACAACTCTTCAAAGATTGGAAACCAGACTCCACTATGAGAGAGAAGGAACTAACTCAAGAAGGTAGAGAGGAGATGGTGTTATTAGCCGAGAGGATATACAACCGGTTCCCGGGAGCCATGCCTAAGAGTTATGATAAAAATAAAGTTACGGTATGAATTTCATAATTATTTACAAAATAATCAGTCAATCTCGGCAAATCTTATATTACCTAACTACTCAATAGATTTTGATAAGATTTTATACTGAGATAGAGTGGAGATTAGAGTAGCAAAATGTCATCTCCTGTCTCACTAACAAATTGTATGTACCTCACTAGAATAATCAGAGTACTGAAAGCAAAATCTATTATGAAATAATCTATAGATGGAGCCACTATGTAGTCATTTGTTTTATGTAATTTGCATGACTGAACTACATGGAGGCTGAACTAGAACTAAAATAAGTATTTTTTATGATTTCAGTTTCAGTTTACAGCAACGAATAGAACAGAAGAGAGTGCCAAATATTTCGCTTTAGGCTTGTTTGATCGTAGAGAACTGAATAATATTGATTTTCAGAATCTTGATGTCACTCTTAGGGTAAATATTTATATTGATTGACTTATATTACTAGTTGACTCGACAGACGACGTTCTGTTTAAACTACTATTGAATATGTTTAATTGTTAAAGTCCTGATTTTTCCAATTTTCAACACAACTGTCTAATTTTTTTTTTTTTTTATCTATATAGGATAGGTCTTCTTTATATTTTTTTATATTATTTTATACTTATTTATTAAGATGTTTTAGTCCAAGGGCGGGTTGCTTCAGTTTACGTTCACTCATTAGTAAACGTTAACATAAAATGTCATTCTCGACAGACGTAAGAAAATAAAAAACCGTGACTTTCTACTGACAGCCAAAATAACTTTACAGTCTGTCATTTAAGTTATGAAACAATGGTTTGTATATAACAGGCATAACAGCGTATAAAATCGTAATTTTTTTAACGAACGTATGTTACGGTAACCTACCGTTTAAAACAACCCACCCTAATTAATTATTGATAAGTAGGTATTAGTTATAAGTAGTCATAGTTTTTTTACCAACTACTAACTACACACACACATTATAATTTTTCAGTTTTACAAACATTGTGAGAAATGGTTGCGTAATATTAAACAAAATAACGACACTTTTCGTGAACGTCAGATATTTGTGACCAGTGACATAATGGCGGAAACTTTAAAAAATGTTTCTCAAAGATTGGGTCTTGCTTCTGTCTTGAGTTTAGGTTCGTAAGAGATGTGAAGATGTATAGCAGAGAGTGATATGTTCCTTCGGCTTTTGGAGGGAGATAGCTAGTCAGTTTTGTAGAGCAGTATATCTGTCACAAGTTATCTACAAGTGACAGCCGCGGGTCCCGGGCTGCCTCGCCCTATGACCGCGCAAGTGGAGAATCAGAGTGCATATCATACAAATTACACTAGCACACCGCCCCGCGGTTATATCCACGTTGTGCCCGTTCCAGTGCGAATTTCGGGATGGCAAAAATAGCCTATAACCTCCCGGTTTAATGTATATAGCACGGGTAAATCTGCGGGGCACTGCTAGTTGTATACATATTGTTGGCTGTTTTCCACAAGTCGAGGCTGTTCAGACACTGTTTCTATAACAGTGGATAACTGGCTTACGGAATTTGACTATCTATACTAATATTATAAAGCTGAAGAGTTTGTTTTGTTTGTTTGTTTGTTTGTTTGTTTGTTTGTTTGTTTAAACGCGCTAATCTCAGAAACTACTGAACCGATTTGAAAAATTATTTTTGTAATGGATAGCCACATTCAACGGGAAGGTTATAGGCTACTTTTCATTCCGAAATTCCCACGGGAACGGGAACAACGCGGGTAATACCGCGGGGCGCTGCTAGTGTTACAATAAATGTAAAAAAAATTGTTGTATAACTTTTCTTTAATATAGCTTAGTGTTATAACATAATATTACATTATGACATGTTATAGTTATAGCAAAAATTATACAATATGTTATTGTTATAGTTACTTATTATTATGGACATTGACAGTACTTATTGACTCTACAAAACCGACACTAGCCCATCTCTCTCTAGATGCCGAGGTGCATTGCACTCGCACGCTTAGTATAAACTTGCTTCACTGCTTTTGCAATTATAACATCACTCGTACTTGTCTAAGCATCTAGAACTATCTATAGGAAATACTAGTACTACTTATTTGCCGTATTAAACTTAGTACCCAGTTGATAATAGGTGTAACCGAAACTAGTAAACTGTAGTTACCTAATAGTTAGTATTTTGGGAGCTGATAAAACTGCCACAGTATCTAGCATAACCCTGCAATCATTTCATGTTAGAAGTTGTTAAATTGTATAATAATCTAGATTGTTCTGATATTGGTTAGTTTCTAATTTGGGTGGAACCCAGTTTATTCTTGTTTTTTTTTCATCTTTAGTCTGGCGACACACTAGACCGCTGAACCCGATGAACACGCAACTAATAACTCAATCAGCCAACTTATAACTATAACATTCTTCTAGCGTATCCTTCAACTTGTTTAAATGTGGCTTAGAGAAAAAATAGTTATGGGTAGATTGGAAGTCTTAACTGTTTTCTCTTGTAACTGTCTTAAACTATACGGTCATACATCTGAGCCAAGGTTTCCCTCAATATCTAATACGCGTCCCTGTCCAGCGCTGAATTTGGCTAATCCCTGTCGAGGTTCTATAGATCGTAACTGACCCATAACTAACTTTTAACATACTCAATTTACATTCCTACAAAATTCTGATTAACACTTATATATTACCCATATATTTCTAGGTGTCACGCATATTGTTAATAACAAATCGCCTGTAACTTGTTAGCTTAGCTTTGCTTGATCAATTCTTCTTTGCCATTATAATAAAACTTATTTATCATTTGCAGATGAAGTTCAATTGATGTACAAAACGTGTGGGTTCGAAACTGCTTGGAGTAAATATGACCAGTCGCCGTGGTGTTTTGCGTTTGATAACAAGAGTATACAGGTAAGAATTTAATAATAATTACTAAACGCCGTAGTAATAAACGCTTATTAACATAATTTTAGCTATCAAATGGTGTTGTCCCTTTCCGACATACGATATTTTTCAAAGAGCATAAGAGACAAAACATTGATTACAGTGTTTTAGTTATAGGACGTTTATTAATAAGGCAGTATATAATATACAATGAGTCTGGTCACCGGTGTCGGAGACTTAAGGGGGGTTAAATATGGGGATTTTTATCGACAAATCACTATCCCGATTTTCTCTTGGCCTCTCCATACTAAAATGGCAGCCATTTTGTTTTTTTTACTTTGCAGCTCAGACGCCTACGCTGATTTAATCATTGCTATCGATGTAGACGTCTTAGGAAGACGAAAGAGGTGTCATTTGAAAGCTAACAATTAAGACAACCAATTTATGATACATTTTATTCAATATCTTTTTACAAATTAACATAACAATATTAACAAAATAAAAATCGTATTTATTTATTGCATTTTTTTTAGTTTTTTTAAATTTTCATGAAAACTAACGTGTCAAGCTATTTTTTTTAAATTGTATTCTCATAGTACATGATATTTCCATTAAGATAAATCTTACATCAAGGTCCTAAGTTAAATAGTTTCGAAGCTATGATGATTGGAAAAAGGTAGTTTTTCTAACTATGGGATGGGAAAAGGCAAAAAAAAACAAAGTAAAACCATTAATTATCATTTATTAATTTAATATCATCTAAACTAGGTACTACAGCCACGATTCAAAATGTCCTCCGTTTTGTTGTTTTTTTTTTCCTTTTCCCATCCCATAGTTAGAAAAACTACCTTTTTCCAATCATCATAGCTTCGAAACTATTTAACTTAGGACCTTGATGTAAGATTTGTCTTAATGGAAATATCATGTTCTATGAGAATACAATTTAATAAAAATAGCTTGACACGTTAGTTTTCATGAAAATTTTAAAAAACTAAAAAAAATGCAATAAATAAATGTGATTTTTATTTTGTTAATATTGTTATGTTAATTTATCAAAAAGATATTGAATAAAATGTATCATAAATTGATTGTCTTCATTGTTAGCTTTCAAATGACACCTCTTTCGTCTTCCTAAGACGTCTACATCGATAGCAATGATTAAATCAGTGTAGGCGTCTGAGCTGCAAAGTAAAAAAAACAAAATGGCTGCCATTTTAGTATGGAGAGGCCAAGAGAAAATCGGGATAGTGATTTGTCGATAAAAATCCCCATATTTAACCCCCCTTAAGTCTCCGACACCGGTGACCAGACTCATTGTATATGCTCTGTAAGAGGAAATAATTATCCTATAATTTCCCACTGTTGGGCAAAAGCCCTGTCATCTCACCGATGATATAGTAAGGAGGATTGGCTCTGTTTGTACTACCATACAATAAAAAAAAACTACGTTTAAGAAAACCGACTACAAAACTAAAAAGAAGAATTATGTTATGCTCGTGTTATAGTTATACTTTATCCCTGTGAACATCCAGCGGAGTGGAATTGATTTTCATAAGTTTCTCTCTCTCTCTCTCTCTCTCTCACACACACACTCTCACTTGGCTGTCACCGACTCCAAAAATAACAATACTAGTATATAATTAATAATTATTACTAAAGATTATAGTAATTTTTTGCTTTTTAGTTTTGAAGTCGGTTTATTTAAACTTTTTTTTTTTAAATTATATTTTTTACTTTTTAGTGTCTACTTTCTTTGTTTGTTAGTTAATTAGTTTCTTAATTAAATAAGTCATGGTAATGTTTTGTTTTCACGGTGATTAACGTATTTCTAATTAATCAAAACAGCGCAGCGATTTGTTTAACCCACCCGCTGTATTTTTCGTATTTTTTAATTCGTCGTTAAAATTAAACGGCCGCCGGTCCAATTGTAATAATTTGAAAAGGTGTCGAAGGTTAATGAACTTTATTGCAGATGCATTTATTTTGATATGCATTGATATCATCATGCGAATATAATAAACTAAGTATTGCAGTACTTTTTATATTGAAGAAATTTAACTAGAAGTGGTAATTGTACGTAAACTACAATAGATAGGCATGTACTGTCGCGGGTTTTATTATGCAAAATAATGAGTTCTATAAACGTGTAGAACATGTTTTTATGTATCATCTATAGTTTTCGCAGCGCACGCCACAGAAGCACGCCGATAAATATTTTTTTCTATACCCTCCGTTACATTATTTCAACTTTAGTTAGGTTCCCGAAGGAAATTTGGGATAAAACTTTTAACGGGACCAATAGGAATGTCTACAGCATCAAACAAAAAAAGAATCACATTATTAGTATAATTCCGTAGCTTTATTTGGGTGTCACTGCTAAAGTACTCTCTCTTTCACTAGTACTCAATAATATTACTGTCTCACTCGCCACAATGCGTAGGCGGAGTGAAACGGCAATACTATTGTGTACGAGTGACAGGGACAAATAGATAAAGGTCAATGGACTAAATTCTTCCTGCGTCGCGACCGTACTTTAGAGCTACGTTTGATTTGATTGGCGGATACCAAACCTGGCATAGAATCTGGATATCTCTCTAGATATCCAGATGCAAATCTATGCCAAATCTATGCCAGGTATATCTCTATATATATCATCTCGTGGAGCGGCTCCTTAGCCACTGTGTGTAATAGGTACCAGATTTTTAATAAAACTTTTTATTTATTTGTACAACTAATTATAAGTTAAAAGTAAGTAAAACTTACTTGATATTTATAATGTTTACAATTTGTGTTACAGGTATTGGAGTATGGCTTCGATTTGAAACATTATTGGGCAGACGGCTATGGATACGAGTTGACTCATAAAATAGCATGTTCTGTGGTCAAAACTATGTTCGATCAATTTACGTAAGAAAACATTTATTTATTCATATAAAACTAGTTGTTTTCAGCGGTTTCACCAGCACTCTCAATAGATGGTGCTAGGATGCTATGATACGTTTTCGTTATTTTCTTTACCATGTACGTCCAATCATTTTGTTGGCCAAGAAAATATAGTACTTTATTACCATGACTAGGAGTGTCTCGTGGTTTTACCCGGGTTTTTCTCGTTCCTGTGGGAATTAAGAGACGAAAAACAACCTGTATCTTTCCGTTGAATATGGCTATCCGTTACATAAAGAATTATTTATATCGGATTGGTAGTTTCTTTGATAAGCGCGAACAAACAAAAAAATCTTCAGCTTTTTTATATTAGTCTTGATAATATACTTTTAATAAAACGTGCTATTTATATTTTTATCTTACAGTGACTTTACCAGCCCAGTAGCCAAGTTCCATTTCTTCCACTCTGGGTCCCTGTTGAAGATCATATCCCATTTGGGTCTTTTTAAACCGCAGGAGCATTTGAGAGCATCGTATATGGACGAGCATAGAGTCTGGAAAATGAGTGAAATTGATGCGTTTGGGTCGAATTTGGTGTTTGTTTTATATGGGTAAGTTATTATAATATTACTAGCTGCGCCCCGCGGTTTCACTCACGTTGTACCCGTTCCCGCGGGAATTTCGGGATAAAAAGAAAATGTTGTCCGATTCTCAGACCTACCCGATATGCACACAAAATTTCATGAGAATCGGTCGAGCCGTTTCAGAGGAGTTCAACCACGGTACCCGTTCCCGCGGGAATTTCGGGATGAAAAATAGATGTTGTCCGATTCTCAGGCCTACCCGATATGTACACAAAATTTCATGAGAATCGGTCGAGCCGTTTCAGAGGAGTTCAATTACGCACCCCGTGACACGAGAATTTTATATATTAGATTACTAGCTGTGCCCCGCGGTTTCACCCGCAGCGCCCGCGTTCCCGTGGGAATTTCCTGAATTTTCTTTGCTTTAAACCTCACGGAGCCCGAGACCTTTCCAACGAATGCAAAACCGTGGAAATCGGTTCGTGCGTTCTGGAGTTATAGCGTCAGGGAGGAAAACCCGACTTATTTTTATATAGTAGATTATGTCTTGGCGTAGTTTGACTAAGCGGTGTCAGTTCATTGCGATTGTTAAGCAATGTGCAGCACGGCCTCTACTTGGATGGGTGGCCCATTGTGACATTTCTATCTGAGCGCTACCGTGCTTCGGATGGCACGTTAAATTGTCGATCCCGGTTATTTCAATCGTTAAACCATCGGAGGTCTATAGGCGATCTAAAACCTCCGACACCCGGGTTGTCCACTAACCTACTCGAACTTGGTTTTACTTTTATTATTATTTACTAGCAGCGCCCCGCGGTTTTACCCGCGTTGTGCCCGTTCCCGTGGGAATATCGGGAATTTTTATACATAAAAACCTTCCTCTTGAATCACTCTACCTATTACAAAAAACCGCATCAAAATCCGTTGCGCAATTTTAAAGATTTAAGCATACAGACAAACAAACAGACAAAAATAGCGACTTTGTTTTATACTATGTAGTTATTTAAGCAGTACCCCGCGGGTTTACGCTCGTTGTACCCGTTCCTGTGAGAATTTTGGCAGAAAAGAAAATGCCTGTAAAATTTTTCTTAAACCTTCCACTTGAATCACTCTGTATGTACAGTCAGCCAAAAATGTGGTCTACCACCCTACGGTTGAGATTCATTTGAACGTCATGAAACAACAAGGTCAATTTTCATTTAATAATAGCGGTCCAACTAAGTCACCCAATGATGTCAAATGTCAGGCATCTCAGATAACAGACAAAACGTCATAACATAATTGTGCATAGAAAAGTCAACCTTAGCGATTGTTACATCTCGCAGAAACTTTTGTCAAAAGTGGTAGACCACTTTCTTGGCCGACTGTACGTAAAAACAGCATTAAAATTCGTTAGATAGTTTTTGAGAAAATCAATTACATACAGACACAGCTTTTTAAGGACTTTGTTTTATATGTATCGATTATAAATAAACATATCTCTTTTCAGATGTAAAGATGGTGATTACGTCCTGACACTGTATCAAGAAAGGATTATCAAATTGTCGATGTGTGCCCAAGAGCTGTGTCCTCTAAATGTATTGACGACGTACTTTAAAGATACCATTGACAACTGCAATCACTACGGTTTATGTGCCATGGAACGGGAGGAATTGTGAATGTTGACTAGTTGGATTAAAATGCGTTATAGTTTTGAAAAAAAAGGTAAAGGTAACCTGAGAACTAACATTTGGGAATTTCTAGATAGTAAAATTGAAGAAAAAAATTTTTAACCCGTGGGGCAAGCATAAAACTGGTGACATAGGTTTTCTCTTCGTGTTATCTCTACTTATTAGACAAAATTCTCTATATTTACATGCAACGTCAATAACCTATATTTTACTCCCAAGTGAAGTTAACCCGTATTCGAACAAATAAATAATTTTGATTTGATTTGATTTGAAGACTAAATGCATTGAAAACGTGTCAAACATGTCACTGTCATACAATATCCAGATTCTGATCATAACATAATAAGTTGAATGAAACCAGTCGAATTGAATGAATGAATCCAGTGTTGCAACGTCAAATTATTAGGCGATATATAAGTGATAACATCAGTTTCTCTACCAAATCTCTCGGGAAGAGTAGAGATATATGTCTACGTTTATGTGCTTGCCCCGGCTTAAAATTATTTATAACTATTGTTTTAACTTCAAGACTTAAAAAACTTAAAAAATCAAAAAAGGTTTTGCCTATTACGCACTAAGATCTCTTGTGAATTGTGATATTATCTCCCCTTTCTAAACTTTCGCTATTTAACCCACAATTTATGATTATCTATACTAATATTATAAAGCTGAAGAGTTTGTTTTGTTTGTTTGTTTGTTTGTTTGTTTGTTTGTTTGTTTAAACGCGCTAATCTCAGAAACTACTGAACCGATTTGAATAATTCTTTCACTGTTAGATAGTCTATTTATCGAGGAAGGCTATAGGCTACATTTTATCCCGAAATTCCCACGGGAACGGGCACAACGCGGGTAAAACCGCGGGGCGCTGCTAGTTCCTAAATATATCTCGTTCATTGTTATAACTAGTATATAAATTTAAAATCGTTGGCTTGTCTTGTATATATTTGGCTTATCGCTTTATTGTACCTTCTATTAACACCCAGTTGTCCTAATTTATTTTTTTATGTGACATTAATTGCTATACTACCTATTTCCCCATGTAACTCGTACATTTTACACGACATTGGTAATGTCGCATGTAAATGTAAGTTTACAAAATTGTTAATATTGTCAAAAGTACTTATGATAACTAAATGACATATGCCAATTATATAATATGTATAAGACTGACAAAGCTTACTATTTTGTGGTGTGTATTAAAATTACTTGGCTAATTTATAAAGCCTGATGTTTACAAGCATGTATTGAATGTTTTAAATATAATGACATTTTAATTTATTGCATTGGATGTTGTATAAAATAAATGCTACCAGTTATACAGTTATTAAGAGTACAGTGTTTTAATTTTTTATTTCTCCTCACATGCATCGTATTTATTATGTATACCAAGTTATTTGATCACTAAGTCGTATTATTTGGTTCATGTCCCTTGTGTCCGTACACACTGGCCTCAACAGATATAAATATAATTAAATATTTAATAATTTCCCGTCGTTCTCGTATTCTGTAGGTAGAGTCCGATGAGCCAGACATATCTTTGTTGCTTATTATTAACCTATGAATATTACTACGGGACTTTTCGCGGCACTTGACATTTACAAATTGCCAAGTTAAACATTATACTTACCATATTTCTCCTATACTATACTTATAGTCTGTTACCTATTTATGATCTACCTGTATGTAAATATTTTGTCTCAGCTCGCTATTAACCGAGACAGCCATAACCTACATTTCATTCGTAAAAATATTACAGTTACGAGTCCCCGTTTATAAGGTTTAAAATATAATTGTCGTAAAAATGTGCGTTTGTTACAACACGTGGGTGGTCTGTGTTTCGTGTTTTCGTGTAATTTTAATGTTATGGCAGAGATTCCACTGTTTCTGTGTTAAAAATATGCCCTTTTAAATATTCAAAGCATACCTTTCTTGTGTGTTTCTGCGAGTGGTACTTAGGTACATGTGTTTCTGCGAGTGGTACGTACGCTACTTTGACGAAAAACGGTGATAGTTTGGTTTTTATTTAATATTTCAAGTATTTTTGTTGTAGCTCTTTCAATTGAAGAGTTTGTATTCGTCTGGCTACGCACTGCAGTAGTGCACAGTCATCTGCGGACGCGGATGTTTAGTTTTTCATACAAAACGTACGTTGCAGGATGAGTGAAAACGCTTAACGTAAAAGAGCCGTGTTGTACTAACAATGAACACCTTTATCTGCTTCCTATAAAAAACAAAAGGTCATTAGCCCGTACATGATGAATGTCGATCTGAATTCTGTTTCTGAAACTGATATTCGGCATCTTTGCCTTACATAGGTATGTCTGAAAAATCAATTTGGCACGAGTCATTCCGCATTTTTACCGATCGCTCTGAATCGGAATGTGTGTGGTATAAGTACTCGTGAAATTTCCATCAATTCTGGGCGTCCGATCGCATGATGTCAGTCTTGCACTAGTTACTTGAATGCCTGCCTACAACATAGCCTACAAATACCTACCTAGGTAATAAGTAGCTAATAACACTAGGTAGTAGGCTAGGGTTCGTGATAATAGACTTAAAGGTTTGCCCTACTAATGGCTGAATGGCCTATCATTATATTTTAGTAATTGAAATAGCCCCAATTCACGCATTTGTGGAATTTGCTAAAATTATAATGACTGACAAGCAACATTCCGTTTACACCTAGGTACCATCTAGTACTAAGTATTATTAGGCATAAAAGTGTCACTTGTTGATGTAATTTGCAAAATATAGCCTCGTAACTAACTTAGTTGGTACGATTTGAGGTTGCTTTTGGTGAACTACTAGATAGTACTTCTAGCTTTTCTAATATAATAAAACGAAATCTTTTATTTGTTTGTTTAAACGCGCTAATCTCTGAATCTACTAATCTGATATCATTAATTGACTTTTTAATAGATAGCCACATTCAACGGAAAGGTTATGGGGCTATTTTCATCCCAAAATTCCTACGCGAACGGGCAATGGACAACGGAGGTAAAACCGCGGGGAGCTACTAGTTTTGTATAACTGTTTGTTCTTTATCCAAAATTAGGATTTAAAAACCCCTAATGATTAGAATCTGTCCTTTTGTTTATTTGTTGTTACAGACAAACACACATAGCGATCTTATAGGTCTGAACCATGCCTGAACCCTCTTTTAGCATAAAATAGTAAACTTCGAAAATGTTTAAAAGAATCAAGGTAAATACCTATTATACATTTTATATATTTCCCTAAGTTTATAATCTCGATGCTTAACCCCATGACGTGGTGTCGGATATTAAAGCACAGTGTATTAAACTGTGGCTACTTTGTTTTGTATTCAGGTCAGGAGCAAATTTTATTGCAAATCTTTTAAATCCTGAAACTCTGGTACAACTCGTTATAATTTAATGAGTCGTTAAAATAACATAACAGATTGTACTGAAATACAGCCGTGAGGTTAATTTGAAACAAAAGGTTCTTGTAACAACAAACGAAATCTGTTCTGTGAAGTCTTTGGCTGGCTTCTAACACATTGTGATGTGATTTATAAATCGATCGCCGTTTAGTTTACCATTTGTACGATTTTCCGAATACCTACCGGTCAAAATAGCGTAGGTATGGACGTTTACATTTTGTGAGTCATTTTGCTTTGCAACTTTCCGTTAGGTACATCTATTTTTTCCTTTTTAGCAACCCATGTTTGCTCTGAAACATCTTCACATTTAAGACCATTTTAAAAATACTAGCATCGCCGTACGACTTTTGTCGTTGCATCTCCTTGCACTATGGATGTCATGTACGAAAAAAAAACACATTCGACTGGTTTAGCACTTTCAAACAAACAAAAAACCATTGAGACTAGGTCAGCACACAATCTAGAGTTGCCGGGAGATTTCCAAGTCGGTTGGCAGACGATGTGCAATGCATTGTGCGTGCACGCATTCCTGACAATAGAACTCTTTGGCAAGTCCCTCGGGAGAGTTATGGTGCCACCGCGTTGGCAGGCCATGCGATGACAGGGACGAAACTAGGATACCGTGAGATTAGTAAGCACTAAGCATTAGGACTGAAACTTCGTTAAGCGGCCACCCGCGCGGTTTCACACAAAAGTGCTAAGTCCGAACACCCGCGCGGGCGCCCGCTTAACACTGTTTCAGTTCAGGCCTTAGTTTCAACCGAATTACTTGGAGTAAGAGAGACCTATGTACAGCAGTGGACGACCTACAGCTGACATGATGATGATGATGATGTAGCATTACCCGCAAAATATGATGGTTTATAATATGTTGTGTTAATTACTTATTATAATAATTTTGTCAATGTAGTTCTAGTTATTTAGGTAGTAGATACTTAGTTTTAATAAGCGATGCTCAGAATACCTGTTACATTAAATAAAACAATCGCAGGTCAGTGGGTAACATTTTTTTATCAAGGTCTGATTTTGCTAGCTACCGTGCTTCAGAGGGCAAATTATTGCAAGAATAATTTGAAATAATAGGTACCTTAAACATTACATTGTTATTATATTCATGAAATCAAGTTTCATTTAGGTTACATCATTACCCACGAAATAATTATAACGTAGTTTAAACCTACGCTATGAACATAATGTTTTAAACCCACAGTAATGTAATAACGACTTCCACTGTCGCACAACTGAATAGTCTAGTAATTGCCCCACTGAGCTTTGTGTGAACTATTAAACTGTCCTAATCCGGCCCTGTAGTCAATTTAGTCTCGGCAACATGCCACAGTTCATTGAGGTTCAACGCCATTGCAAATGTTCAAGATATAACAGTGTCTGTATGATTTAAACTAGCTTTTACCAGCTGCTTTGTTCGTGCTAAACTTCTTTTGACCGAAAAGTCTATGGCCATTTTAGACCGACTTCCTCTATAGATCGAATTATCTTTGATTAGAAAAAGGCAATTCCTTTGATTGGAAAAACAAAGATTTCCTAATTAAAGAAAATTCCTTCTATTGAGGAAAAATGTTTAGTGGTGACGTGGAATGAATGAAATCAGTATTTTTTCCCTCTACAGAAGGGATTGTCTGTGGTTGGAAACCTTTTTAAGCATGTAGATGTTTTTAAGTGTTTATGTCCTGCGAGAGTATGAGTACCTACCTATTTTCAAAATACAAGATGTCTTCACCACGTGGTGGGTTGTTTTAATATACGTTACGTTTGTTAAAATGTTCACTATTTTTACTCTGTTAAATGTCTGTTAAATGCAAAGTGTTATTTCATACTTAGATGGACAGCCTGCTAAAGTCGGGCGGCCAGGAAAAAGCCACGATTTTTCATTTAGTCATACGTAACATACGTTCGTTAAAAAGTTTTAGTTTTTAGTGTTGTTTAATAACTAAAATGAAAGTTATTCGGGCGGCCAGTAAAAAGCTACGATTTTTCATTTTCTTACGTC
Organism: Cyclophora punctaria; assembly: GCA_951394245.1. Taxonomy (NCBI): domain Eukaryota; kingdom Metazoa; phylum Arthropoda; class Insecta; order Lepidoptera; family Geometridae; genus Cyclophora; species Cyclophora punctaria. The sequence goes on from OX596172.1 coordinate 8,212,905, forward strand.
TGTCGAGACTGACATTTTGTGTTGAAGTTTACTGCTGCGTAAGCGTAAGCTGAAGGAACCCTTATCTACCAATGGTTGGTACCTACTGTGCTACGACTGATATTTACTAGATATTTGATAGGTTGTATTTATTTTCTAATATAAGATTAAATCCTTCTGTAGGATAATATAGGTACGTATGTATACAACCTAAATTAATTGAGCTTTCCTTTTTCCACTGACCGTAATCCTCTGAACCGTAATCGATCAGCGATTCCGATGTCCGATACTTACTGCTACATAATCTGTGCACACACCTACAGGGGAAAATTAATTAAAAGTTCGCCATGTGATTAACGATGCATCCCTTGTTTAATGGAGGCTTTGTTTCTTTTTCTTTGATTAATCGGTACAGGGGAGGGTTTAAAACAAAGAATCACTGATGAGTTTTTATTTGTTTTATTTTGACGATAAATTGAGTAACACCTACGGAAATACCACTAGTATATTTTTTAAGGTAGGTAAGTAAATAACGTATGTAAACTGTAGCTACTTGAAATTATTAAAATGAATGGTTAGGTTATAGGTATCAATAAACCAAGAAACTTAAAATAATGAGTACCTACTTAGGCATTTTTTACTGAGGTACCTAATTCAATCGAATAGTAGTTAAGTATGTTCACTAATATGTATACTATACTATACATCTTACTTCAATGGCGTAAGGTCAAAATGTATATAGGTAGGTATCTTATGTTAAATGTTACTAACCTAAGCTAAGCTTAAGTCAGATTAATAGGAGTACTAAATACCTAATACCTATAGGTATAGATACTAATCAAGGAAATGTGCGGTCTAATCAAACCGCTCTGTTTCTGTCTATACTAGGTAGGTACTGCAAAAGTGATTTAGTTAATATTAGTACCCTGTGGTTTTACTCGTGTTGTACTCGTTCCTGTAAAAAATGGCATGAAAAGTAGTCACAAACCTTCCTCTTGAATCTCTGTGTATGTTAGTGAAAACCGCATGAAAATCCGTGCTGTAGTTTTTGAGGAAATCAATTCTTTTCTTTGGTTTTTTAGATACAGACATCTCTTTGGGTGCCATTGTTGTGTTCTATGTATAGATTATTAGATTATTCACTAAAACAGGCTACATAGGTACACTCTATTTTCTTACGAGAGTTAAAATGTGAACTTATTTGGTCCATTTTCCATGATTTTTAATTTAAAAAAAAACAGTAATAATGGTTTGAATTTAGCAAGTTATCTTTAGGTTAAGTACCCTAAGCTATAAGGCTCAGCATAATTTCATCAAAAGTAAAATAAAATCCGCGAACAAAATTCAAACAATGTTTCCTAACAGATTAAGAACTTAACGAATTTCCAGAAAGCATTTTCCAAAAACTAAAAGTAACCGCAAGAGAACTTTTCAAACATTTAAAACATCATACTTTAATCGGGCATTTTAAACAAAACCCGAAGGCTTTGATCTCTCGAGAGTTTTATAACAGAGATACCTTTGTAACAAGTTAATGGTGGTTTCAGTTTCACGCCATTGCCTTTAACGACGATGGAATTTCATTAGAACTCGTCTATTATCACTATGTTGGAAATTTCTAGAAACAACTTTAAGTTTATTGCATACCAGTTCTAGCAGCAGTTTAGCTTGTAGTGTTTAGTACAAGCTTATATGTTTATATTGTAGTGTAATAGTATTCTTTACAATTTCCTCAAATGCGTAGGAGTTGAAAGATATTTGTTTTAAATAAGACCACTTAGCGAGTTAGATTGATACGTTATTTGTTATGGTAATCTGACATGTTCGATCATTTCTTCTGTTTCTTGAATCATAGTTAAAATCAATCTCTATCAAGTTAGGTACTTTGAAAACAAAATCGACTCATCCGTTAGGGTTACGTTTATTTTTGCGTTAAGAAAGAAAACGATTAAAAAAAATGTTAATCGTTCTTTTAAAAAGTCTACTCGTAAAGGAGCTGCGACATAACATAAAAATATTAAATACCATCTACATATACTAATATTATAAAAAGGTAAAATTTGTAGGTTTGTTTGTTTGTTTGTTTGTTCGAGATAATCTCAGGAATTATCCGTCCGATTTGAATAATTCTTTTTGTAATAGATAGCCACATTCAACGGGAAGGTTATAGGCTATTTTTCATCCCGAAATTACCACGAGAACAGGTACAACGCAGGTAAAACCGCGGGGCACGGCTAGTATATTATAAACACACAGACATATCAAACTAACATCTCTATAATCGTCGGGAGTTAAATATAACCTACCATATCAATGAAATGTTTTATTTATAATATTATAAGGGTTTGATATATGCGTGTTTACAACCACTACTTGGCAGTTGACCGCTCCAAGGCGACATAATCACGTCACAGAATCTACTTCGGACAAGGCTTATAAACACTCCTACGTCAATATTGTCTAAGTATATGCTATCGATTGCCAAGTGTGTTATTAAATTGATAATTATAAAAAAAATATGTTTTATAGATAATAATGAAAACTTGAGAGGTGTCAAGGGACACCCGGATGGAACGAAGTTCAATGCGAAATAGAAAGACGAAACGAAAATATCTGGCTTGCTTTATAAAAGAGAGTGCGGCGTGCGCATGTTTCTCTGTCTGTCTCTCTCTAACGCAAAAAGTGTCGTTACAACTTTTCGTCTTAATTTTTTCCGTCTAGCCCCCTTTCGCAACGCGCGATAAGGAACTTCGTTCCAATAAATCTATAGAGGTAGATACATAGACTAAAAAAACCTAGACTGCATAGAATTGTACAATAGATAAGTACATTAAAACCCGAACCTAGGTCTAATCTAGACATAAGAGATTTTGCCTTTATCTCGGTTGACGGTTGCAACCGATATCTACTGTAGGACGTATCTTGTTTAAGAATACCAAGTAGTAGTAAAAGTATAAGCCCGTAATGTCCCACACCTGGGCCAAAGCCTCTCATCGCCCTGAAGACATCAGTACGGTGAGGAGCAAAAGTACGTAAAATTATTATCTGCTCAAATTTTAATGTACCCTCAACCTCAACTGTCATAACTTTGAGTTCTAAAGTAAACAAAAGTTGAAAATATGCTTGAACATAAATATTTTGATGTCTTCATTAACACCGAATAGCGAGTGCCTAAACAAATGAACATACAACAAACGTCACTTAAAATTTAAAAGGGTTTTATATTTGGTTTATATTTTGCGGGTTATTAAAGAGACGGTTTAACACGCCTGGTTTATAAACAATTTTTATGTCTATTTATCTATAAGCAAATACAGAGATTGAATACTATAGGACTTGCTCAGATATGATATATACAGATAGGTAGTATAAAATAACTTGTTGTTATTGGTAGTTAATTAGCTTGTTTCAGTTTCGTTGAGCGTGGCGTAATCTGTCAGTCAGTCGAATAATTACAAAGACATTACATATGCTAATTATAATGTCTTTGTTTTAGTATTAATGTGAATTTAATATACTGAAAAAGTAAGGAAAAACGTCATACCATGTTTGTGATAGGTATTCCTAGAGTCATCGCTTTACAAGGCCAAAACTAACCGACACTCTTAATAAAACCGACGAACAAGATATTTGGAATAAGGAAGAACTTAACAAAGGTTCTACTCCTAAGTTACCGCCACTGAAACATTTTTGAAACATAACTTAATATAATACCTACTTTTAATGAAATTATCTTTCAAGAAAAAAAGTCTAAATTAAAGTTGTTAAGTTGTTTCGGAGATATGACACCATAAAATCTTACATAAATACTAACCACTTAACTTAAACTTACATTTAACAACCTTACTTACCCTTACTTACATTTATATTGAACCATTAAACAATTTTAGGCACCAAGGGTTTAAAATACCGACCAAATCCACGCGTAAAAGTATGTAACAATGGCCATCAAAACACGGCCGGTCTACACCGCAAATATTTTAATACCTATCCACCCAAAATAACGTGCAGATTCACGATATATTAGCAAATTTTTACATTCTTAGTAGAACCATAAAATCGTGTCTGCGTTCTATCAGGAGATAATTTAACTGATCACTGATTGATAGCATCATTGTTATGGTGTAAAGAAACTGTCTGAATCTTTACGATTTTTTAACGAAGCAGGTTCGAATAGCCATGAAGTGATTATGCAGTCGAGTCGTGTTTAATCTCGCGAGCTGGGAACTCGCCTCGCCCTCGGGAGCTCACACGCAACTTAATACAATAAATAAACAAGTGGAAAAAAAACTGTGTTTATGACTGACGGGTATGTATTAGTGATGTGAATGAAACTTTGATTTGGCGAGTTCGAATCGTGGCGGAGAGAGTTCGATGAAAGTTACCACTACAAATAAATATCGGAAGGAGTTACGACTTGACAATTGTTTCAGATCTGACCACACAATGAATCTGAAACTAACCAATCACATGAAAAACTCAACCACAAATGTTAAATCTGCAGAATCGTTGGTCAAGGTAAGAATAAAAACTTACGTAGGTAGATTTTAGCACCTTGTCATAGTAAAAAAAGCATAAAGACAGACCGCACGTGTTATTCGAATGTACTTTTTTAATATGACACAGTCCTAGAGCTTATTACGTGGGTTAATAAACGTTAGATACCGATTTCACGCATCAAACCTAGAAAGGTATTCGTGTAAAGAAAACGTGGAAAAGAATCGCTTCTATCAAATGAAATAAGTAATAAGACAGTAATTAAGATGAGTTCAGTGGTGGGTGTGTGTTATTATATGAATTTGGTAAGTTTAAGTACTTTTGTATTTTACCAGAAGCAATAACTAGAATCAGTTATTTCTAGTCTTCAACTAGTGAGTTTGTAATTGCGATACAAAAGAAGACATAATTACTCGAAATGAGAGATTTCCTCCCCGCTTTTTGTGCTTGCCTGTACTTTGGTAAATATATTGTAGGTACTTAGGTAAATTGCTTTAGTGCTTACCTGTACTTAGTGTCAATATTTTGATACTATATGTAAATATTGGTACTACAATATGGTTAAGTAATCAAATGAATATCATATTACGTCAATATCAAGTATCAACCTGTATGATCTGTAGCTACGAAAGTCTCTAATTTAATACAGTAATTAGTAATTGATATAAGCACTACGTTTTGATAAATCATCGCTGTACTGACTTGGTATGTTTAATCATCCCTCTAAAAAGCTTAAGTTCAAATAGGCTAATGTCCAACCCTGTTGTCGGTGTTTTTAGACCGCCTAAAGGCCTCCGATAAGATCTGACAGTTAAAACAACCGGGACTGACAGTTTTAGACCTCCAAAGCACGGTAGCGCTCAAATGGAAATACGTCTATCCGCCAATCATCTTTCAACATTTATTCTGATCTTAAACCCGAGCCATGTAATTAAAAATGTATATTATGTTACTAGCACCATTAAATTACCGTCTTAATTTATAACGTGACGCGACATTTAAATAATTTATTGTTCTCATAAAATAAATGTCACGCCAAGACTGAACTAAATGCGTCTGCTAGACAATGCATATTAGTATTTTAATTAAACACGTAGGTACAATCAGAGGAAAATAAGTTTAATCATTTACAGGCGAAAATAGTTGGATTTTTTTACTAAGCCAATAAAATGCTCATTAAAATTTTGATGGTACTTGGAAACTTATCATATTTAAATTCTATAAAACTAGGTGTAAATAAGTCACATAGAATAATCTATAATATAAAAATGAATCGCTGAATCTGTTGCTAAGCGCATAACTTCAGAACGACTGCACCAAATCGGATGATTCTTTTTTTAATGTGTTCCTTATTGTCAGTACAAGGTTTTTAAATAAGAAAAATAAGGAATAAAAATCTAAAAATTCCCACGGTAACGGGGGCGCTGCGGGTGAAACCGCGGGGCACAGGTAGTGACTAATAAATAGTAGATAAATGCTTTTCATAGGCTGATTGTAGAAATATATGTATTAGTAGCCGCGCCCCGCAGTGTTACCCGTTCCCGCGGGAATTTCAGAATAAAATCTATTCCGTATCTTATTCTGGCGTATAACCTATATTACTGCAAAGTTTCATCCAAATCCGTCCGGTAGTTTTTTCGTGAAAGAGTAATAAACATATATACGAGTACATCCATCCTCACAAACTTTCGCATTTATAATATTGGGATAGGAGCTGACAGGGGGGTTGCTTTTCGTATAAGAGATATTTACCTAAAAGTGATTGCCAAGCAAGCTGTGCTTATAAGGGTGAACGACACAACTTTCCTTACCGTACCCAGAGCCAGACGTATTGTGTACCAGTACCTTTATTGTGTTATTACTGTACGATCACGAACAATACAGCTACAATTTCATTATTATTTGAATTGAATTTGATTAATTCATACATATCCCTAAAGTAGTAATGCATTGCCCTTTGTAGTCTACATAACTTTAATTAAGCAATTCTCATGACAGTTGGTACTACATAGCTCTAATAAGGGAATTCTGAAATACCAGCTATGTATCCTTTGAGCAATAATTGTTTGACAGTTACATTAAAATTGTATTGGAATGACATTAGACGTTTCGATCGTTTTGGACACGAAAGAAAGAAATAAGAAAATAGCTCTTCATTGGTTTTAGAAAAAATACACAGTACTTGTAACATCCCTAGATTAAGCTCATTAACCCATACTACCGCACTCAGAAACGTCGATTAAATCGACATTTAACTAACTGACTCAATGGTCCATACATTTTTATGTCATAATCACTCTTAAATTCTCTAGGGAAGCATTTGACGTCTCTGAGTGTAGGCGATAAACTATTAAGAAACATTATGAAGAGATAAAAAACACTATTCTATTCTATCTCTTAATTATTTTCCAGGAGGAGAGGCGACGGACGGGCCGATACATCGCAATTTTAGTGGGAATAATGCTGTTCATACTAGCCATATACCACGCGTGGGTGAGAAGAATACCAGTAGTGGCCAGCTTAGTGGTGCCAGCGCTGATCATGTTCGTCTACGTGGCTTGGGTGCTGTACTCGGCTTCGAAGGCGAGAGACAAACTGAGGGTACGTGGAATATTAGTAGCATTACTGAGGCTATTGCTGAGGCTTTAGTGATTGCTGATAATGAAGTAGTTTGTATTGCTGAGGTAGTTCAAGGAGAGGAGAGGAAGGAAGACAGGAAAAGAAAAGACAAATGGCATGTTGTACAAAATTTAATTACATAATTCATAAATAGTAAAAACTGAGTACAGAAAGAAATGAAATAAAACTGAATTGGACCAATTTTCTTATTAAAAAGCACTGAGTTATTGATTGATGGTTGATCCGATTTTTATGCCATTATTTGTACACTAGAGTTGTTTTATTCGCGCATAAATACAAAATGAATGATGGATATTCAATTCGTAGACTCAACATAATAGTTTACGTTTTAAAATAAAACTCGTTAACAATGCGATGCAAGTGGGAATTATTTCAAAGACAACAGTGTTTATAAAAGTGTTTTATGTTTTTGATATCCCTTTTAACAGATAACATCCCAGCTGATAACAGAAATGGGAGCTATTATTTACATTTGCGTTTAAGGTCATCTTTAAGATTTTCTTAAAACACCTCCCAAAAAGGTTGAAACTCTCATCCAGCAGATTAACATTTGACTTTCATAGAGTTAAGTGTTTTAAGAGAGTTTCAAATTTAAATAAAATACTTAAATGTCATTAATGCTAAATACAAATTGTAGATAAAAAATAACTGCCTCAGCGTAGGATTTAATTATTCCCCTTTCGTTAATATTTGTACAACTGTAAGACGATAAAAGATTCAAAATGTCAAGATTTTCTATGGGTCACTCAAAAGTTAAAGTAACTTTAAATGACTCAAAAATCCTTTAGTTACAATAAAAGCCGAATATTTTTATTTGACAAAAAAAAAAGTGTCCTTAACCTTCTCATATTTTTCTACATTTCAATGAAAATTTATCCCGTAATTTTTGTTTCTTTTGCAAGCCACTTCCTTCTTCGTTCTATAGTAGGTACCTTTAGATTAGCTGTTCACAAGTTCTAATAATACACAAAGTACCTAACTAGTTACCGCCATCAGTACATTTTCACTGTCTTAACAAAACTGGATCAAGGATAATCATAATTAAATTGCAAAATCGTTCCAGACAGACCGACGAACTAGAATAAATGTTTGTGTTTCGGATTGAGCTATATAAAATAGACTTGGCTAAGTAAATTAATTATAATATAAACACCCTTACTATGTACCACTAACAAATTCGTGCCGATACGCATAGACTTTATGTCTTGGTTACTCATACACTGTTTAGATCTTTCTTAGTACTATAAAACTACGAAGTAATGTTAGGATAATTTTATGTTCTTTAGGAAATACGATCAGTCTAACTGATTCGATAGATGTTAGCATATGTTATGTTCTGTCATTGTCATTGTCAAGACGAATAAGACGCTGTTAATTTTAAAAAATCTACTTTTCGCGCTAAATGTGCTAAAAGTACTATCCGGGAAGTTGGCATTTGATGCTGATGGTTAAGTGTGCTATTTATGTCTTATCGCTTGACAATCATAACTCTATTTTTTCTTACTTGTCTCAAAATGTGGACCAAAGTCGTAAATTTTCCAGCCGAACACGTCTACTCCTGATGAGGAAAAACGTTTAAAGATAGGGTAAGAATGAAATAAAATCATCAAGAAAAAATAAAGTATATACACACATCTACTATGCCTCTGACGTTAACCGTAAAAAAATCGGACCGTACCCAAAGTAGGTAACTAACCTCTGAAAAAGTCCAGATCTTTCAATCACAAATCAACAGTTACCAATTAAACCCATTGTAATCGTGATAAAAGCGTAAAAACATCAAAGTTCTTTGATCGTAAACAATGTGAGTCAGATGCAGATCGTCGAATATGTAAACATTGTGTTCTGGGGCGAGTGATGCTGGCTTGACAGTGTGTTTATAGAAACACGCGAAACGAGGGCCTAAACCAACAAGGTTTACTTATACTAAGTTCACGGGTTAAATGGTAAGAGTCAAGGGTGACGTATTATCGGATTTTTGTAGAGAAAAGGGAAATCTTATCGATAAATGCGTCAGTTTTAGGGATGAGTGGTATTTTTAATCCGACTATACTTTTTGGTCATATTATTATGTTGCTTATATGAGCATGAAGCCATTTGTATCGTCAATAGCCGTACCCCGCGGTGTTACCCGCGTTTTATCCAATCCCGCGGGATTTTCGGTATAAATTGTATCCCATGTGTTATTATGATGTAACCTTGAGTACTGCAAAGTTTCATCCAAATCTATCCAGTAGTTTTGCCGTGAAAGAGTAACAAACATACATACATACATCCATCCTCACAAACTTTCGCATTTATAATATTAGTAGTAGTAGTAGTAGGATAGGACAATAGACTATGACTTGTTCTAAATTCGAAATAGTTGTCATTACACATTTTTAATACCTAGTATGCACTCCTTCATATGTATTCCTCTACCAGAAGCCATTACATTTTGCAATACTTTCGGCAGTAAAAATCATTTTTTCTTTCCTTTTTATCCTTTAAAGACTAAATACAATCTTTACATAGTATGGCGCTTCAAGAAGTTATATTATACTTTTCCTAATTAAGTATTTACGACTTACTATAAAGTTATATAGAAAGACAGCCATTATTTAGTTTCTATGATTAATTTGCTCTTTTAAGAACTTCCTAAGAAAAGTTTATAATTATTATAACGTTAACCCACCCACATTCCTAAGCATGTAATACCCACAGGCATTACCTCATAGTACTAACTTAGCATTCAGTAATTACCTAGAAACATTCAGTAATCTCTTTTAAATGGAAACTTGCGTTAAAACCTCCTTTGAGTGTTTTCTAAGACTCTTCTTTCAACGTCTGGAGCTAGTAAAACCAAAGTAAAACAAATAAAACAAGATCTGCCGTTTATTTCAAATCGCAGACAATAGAATAAAATTATTCATATAATATTATTTGCTGCAACGGGTTTATCTCGTGAATAGAAGCATCATTTTAAAATACAATTGTCTTTTAAGTATTCATCGATTAACTATAAACTGTTGAACTTTCGAATCTATTTTGAACCTAAATATGTTTAAGAAACAAAAGCTTCGTTCGTTCATAATTGTATTTTATATTGCGTGAAATAGAACACTTTTGTAAACAAATGACATTCGTCAAAATGAATGTCATTTGTTCATGAAACATATTTAGGCACTAAATAAAAGAATGCTTGTGTATTCGGTCTCGAACTTTAAACTGTGACATTATTCTTAAAAATCTGTCAAAATTGTATGTTGCTAATTTCAGATTACGGATTTTTTATATATGTAGTTAATATAGACTCTAATAATAAAATATATAATTTTTTTCTGTTTAACTAAACGGAAAACAGAAAAACTTTTTATTCAGCAACTTTGAAAAATATTTTACATGTTTATAGGTCGTTATCCAGACGGTATCCCCACGGAACTTATTTGAGTACACAACCAACATTTTAAACATCACTGGGAATCGCTGCGACTAAAATTCGCAGCGAATATTTAGTCGTATGGAAGTTTACTGTCCACTAGCTTTAGAGGGAAATCACATTAACTCGTGAAGTGTACAGGTATCAGCAAAATGGTTTCTCGTCGACATATGTCGGGTTGATTCGATTTCGTAGCGATATCCCTATCACACGCTTCTAATGTGAAGTGTGACTACACGAACATAACCTCTGACAAACTGGCTTAAACTTCACGTGGTAATAGTTATGTCTGACAGAAGCAACTCTCTAAAAAACTGACATAAACTTTTCATTTTGAATTGAATTCGGCTCCTTTACAGGAACCGTTGAAGGGCCGAAACATCAGATGAGAATGTGAAATAAAAGCGAATTGTATCCGTAAACGTAGTTAGAATTCTTAATTAGTAGTGTTCGCTTAAACATAAGAAACTAGTAAACCAACAATCTCTTACTAGATGTGTCCACTTTGGTATAATCTTTCTCCAAATTAAGTAATGTCATCCTGAAGGACTATTTTGGGTCCACTAGGACAGTCAACTTCTCGGGCCGTAGCTAAGTTTATTTTCACTGCTATTTTGCTCATATTTTCATTAAAACATTTTCGAGCGCATTGCAGTATGTACCATGCATTAAATTATTGAGTATGCATCACGATATTTTTGTTAGAAATTTTCGGAATACTTACTTATAACATGCTCTAAAACTCAAAGCATATAGGTATGAATGAACAAAATAGACCTACATAATAGTATTTTTCAAACTTTCGCGATTTGTACTAATTATGATTCGTACACATTTGCACAACGTCGGGAAATCAAAGTAATAAGGAACACTGCCGTTGCGACACGACCGACACGTTGAGGTATGCATTAAATGTTTTATTCGCGATTAAGTCCCGTCTAGATTATTGTTTACAATGTGTTCGTATCGTGATAGTTTAAATAGTGCAATCAAAGTAATTGTTTTTAATTACTAAAACAACATTTTATGCCGCGACAAAACCCGTAGTAGTCTGTGTGTATAACTAGAAGTTCGCAGCGTAGTGAAAATTGCTCAGAATGGCTCAGTTCCAGTTGTCCGTGCATGTTCACCTAAAATGGTCCCTTATATGAATAACGAGGTTATCTATCAGAGCGTGCCACGTGCCCCGTCCGTGCCGAAACTGAGATGAAGTAATTCCGTATGTAGTTTGAATATAAAGTGATCTGCGTGGTACAGATTTCAGGTAACAACAATTTATCGAGTTAGTTCGGCCAAATATCGAAATTCATGTAGGTATCCAATTTTACATGAAAATATTTAGTCTATTTAGTGAAAGCCGCTTTGAAACAAAATACAACTGTTTTAATTAAAGGCAAAGAGTTTTATTTTATATTAAAGCCAGTTATCGAAAACGTTTATTAAAAATAATTGGGTGGAAAAATGAACTGATGACGCATATGAGGAATTAAATTAATTAAAACTTACTGAGGCTTAGTAAGTTGCCTTACCTTTACAAATATATTATAGCTTCTTATCTTATATTACCCGCGTTGTACCCGTTCCTGTAGGAATTTCGGGATGAAAAATAGCCTATAACCTTCCCGTTGAATGTGGCTATCTATTACAAAAAGAATTATTCCAATCGGTTCAGTAGTTTCTGAGATTAGCGCGTTTAAACAAACAAACAAACAAAACAAACTCTCCAGCTTTATAATATTAGTATAGATTTACAAATATACTATAGTCTATCGATTGAAATAACCGGAACTTACAATTAAATAATCCCAAGCACGGTAGCGCTCGGATAACAATGGCACTATCGGCCATCCATCCTGGTATCCAAGATACATGTTGCTTAACAATTGCAATGAACTTACATCGCTTAGTCATACTACCAATAAAAATGTGTTACAATATAAAGCAATATTAGTACATAGTTCAAGTAATATAGAATAATAACTAGTACTTAAGTAATATCTATACTAATCTATACTAATATTATAAAGAGGTAAAAGTAAGTTTGTTTATTGGTTTGTTTCTTTATATGTTCGAGGTAATCTTAGGAATTATCAGTCCAATTTGAATAATTATTTTTGTAATAGATAGCCTCATTCAACGGGAAGGTTATAGGCTATTTTTCATCCCGAAATTACCACGGGAACGGGTACAACGCGGGTAAAACCGCGGGGCGCTGCTATTACTACATAATGAACCACATAATGTACGAACCCCAACATAGCTAAACTAAATTTTAAATACTACCCAAGTGAATAAAGTTTGTCCGGACTTGGAAAACTTTACGAGTACCGACTACAGTAAGCCATCGAGTAACATTAAAAAGTTGTTACTTATATTCGGTTAGTTTCATGAAAATCAGACGCTTCAACTTTTTAGAGGCGAACTTTGAAGCGCTTTTGTATTGATTTCAATCGTCTCTTCTCTCAAACAGCTATAATGCTTTACGATAAAATTAGTTTCACATGCAGCCAGGCGTGTGATTTAATCTTCATAGTTAGTGAGTCGTTGCTTCTATGTATTGTAGTTTAAATTTATTTCAACGTTCTCTAAATGTTATTATCAGACTTTAAAGAGAGGTGGGAATTTGAAATGAAATACGTATCTATTGCATCGATTTAGAAAGAAGCCTTAGGTTCAGATTTAGGGCGTCTTGCGTAATAACCCTAAATCTATTTAGTCCCTAAATATGTTTACGAAACAAAAGCTGCTCGATTAAAATTGTATTTTATAGAACAACCTTAAACGCACGTCGTTTGTTTTTAAACATATTTAGGCACTAAATAGATGTATGAGTTCTTGTGCAATTCGCCCTTAGAGACCAATTTACTGATTGTATTAAACTAGACGAGTCATCATCACGCTTACAGTATTCTGAAAAGAACATAATTCAGATAAACGCTTCACTCAAGAATTGAATCTGAGACATCAGTACCGGCCAAGCCACTTATACCACTATACTGTTGTTACTTCGAAAGATCTGATTGTTAGCAACGATAAAAGCACTACGTGTAGGTAAAGTTTGTTGACTTTGAGTGAGTTATATAGTAAGTAAAGCGTGTTTGAAATAGAGTTAACATACAGCGTACTGACAAATAAATTATAACACAAGCATCACACATATATTTCGGACTAAGTCTTTAAAATAATAAACAAAAAACACGAAAAGGTTTATCAAAAAACTTCCTTGATTAAAATCGGTGAACTACGGTGAACCACTTTGAAACAATAAATCAACAATGTACTTCTTAACATTTTCAATTTCCGTAAGCGGTCGATGTTCGACAGGTGATAGGAAAGAACTTCATACATTGTTATACTGATCGGTTCGAGTTATTAATGAGTTGTTAAGGCGGGGGTGTATTGAGAGCGTGTGTACTCATATATTCATTCATTGCGAGTAGGTTAGTGGCAAACCGGAGTTTTAGACCGCCTAAAGGCCTCCGACATGGTCTAACGATTGAAACAACCGGGATCGACTACGACATGCCCTCCAAAGCACGGTAGCGCTCAGATAGAAAGACCACCATCGGCCACCCATCCAAGTAAGGGCAGAACTGCACGTTGCTTAACTATCGCAATGTTCTAACATCGCTTAGTCAAGCTACGCCACGAGCGCTACAGATTAACATAACATAGGATGATAGAGCATCAAGGTTCAGACGAGAAGAAGTGTCTAACGACTGAAACCACTAGGACCGATAATCGTGCCGTTCAAAAAACATTGGTTCTCATATAGAAATAGTAATACTACACTGTATTTCTTGAACCATGAATTAATCTAAAGTTCTACTCGTACCTATCTATTGATAACATCGCGGGCACGATAAACTTCAAATTTCGGGGCTCTCTCGCTTGATGGTCAAACTCGAGCCAAAGTTCTAATAGTTGCGATAGGGGTTTTGTAAGTCTTCACATACCTATCCTGTCAACTTAATTCTGTTATAATGTTCAATCAATAGAAAAAAATGTAATCTTTACACACACATCACATAACGTATCACTTTAGCTTTAAACTCATTTTCGCTTCGAAAATTAGATCGTAATCGAATTTCAATTGTTCGCGCGAATGCTCTCAGTGCGTACACACCTTTAACGGAAGCTTGTTTATACAAAACAGATGTTTATGATACTTAATTCACAAACGAAGGTTAAATCAACAAAGTCAAGTACGCCATTACTCACTGTTATAAAATAACGATCATAAATAACGAATTAAAATGTATTTTGATGGACATTAAGATGTTTCAGCAACGATGTGTTTTACAATGTTGAAGTTATTTATGAATGTAATGTGGATTATGTCAAGTAATGGATTGTAGTTTTTGATTCAATATACATAAATATTTAACTGAAATAGTTTTGTTAAAAACTTGTTTATTTCAAACAAATTCTAAATGTACAACCGGAAAATCAAAATGGCGTTAGTATTTTGTCAAATTATAAATTCTAAAATTTCCAGAGACATTTATGTAGTTACACTTAAAAAATCTTTAAAATACAGTCTTTAGTCCTCATCACTGTACTGATATCTTCAGTGAGATGAGAGGCCTTTGATCAGCAGTAGGACATTAGCAGGCTAATACTTTACTTTTTTTACAGTCTTTAACATACTAAGGACCGAGGTTTAGTTATGTTAAAATATTAATTATCAAAATACCTCGTACCTCGATAATTAGGCAGGTTAGTAGTTTCTTAGGTACAAATAATCTAAAACCACTAAGACACGGTTGCTAACTAAGCTTTACGAATAATTAAAGTAAATACTTGAAGCTTTACGGGTTTTTAGGTTCAAAAGCTCGTCTCGGGAATTAGTTCCCGACAATCAATACATCTGGGATTTGCTCCGGTCTGGCTTTACGATGGTCGTGTGGTTTTGACCTAAATCTATGTCGAAATAAAATACGGGCATCGGTTGATTTTGAGAACTGTAAACATCACCAAAATCGTGTGGCGGTGACTGTTGAAATGATCTATAAAAAGCAGCAATATAAAGAAAGTTACATCAATGCCATAGTTCTGAATCATGACTTCATTTTAATTAATTTCGTTTATCTATACTACTACGAAGAAATTTTACTGCTCGACAAAATTTATGGGCGCAACTCCTCTAAATTTGAGAAAATAACGAAAGCGCGATCTAGGAAATATTGAAACTAGCACTATCTATTAGTTCATAGGTAAAACCATCTCGTGGATATAGCTCATCTTCTATATAGTCATATCTAACCAATGTAATATCCATATGCCAGCCAGTCAAATCGAACCTACTAATAACACTCATAAAACATTTTATATCGTTTGCCAAAACGGGTACCTACCTTTTTAAACAAATCTTTTTTACACGGAAGAGGTTAACAACGCTTTTAAGAAGTCCCCTTTAGCTAAAACCAAGATCAAAACCTGTCGATCAAAGGGGCAATTTCTCATATCACTCAAGAGACAGGTAATGATATAATTACAGCACTGAGTACCTCCTAACGCGATCACGTAACATGTTTCAAACTATAAAGTCGCCGAGAGCAGTCTTCACACTAGACTGAACGCCGAGTGCCAACACCTAAAAGGTGAACAGTTGCAGTCGTATACAGAATGCATATACATACATATTATTTACGGAATAATTAGACCACGTCCATCGCCGCATGCAATTTAGTTTGACAGTTCCATTTTAACAGATGAAAAAGTTGGAATTATGGCTGTCAATGCATGTTGCATGCGGTAGCGATCAATCTAATTGTGTCCTGACAAGTTTACAGCTGCAGTCGTCCGAGAATTGCAGTCTACCATATTCTTTACACTGAAGCCGTTAACGAACGACTTACAGTAATGGTACCTTTACAATGACCGATGACCTTTCCAAACTTAATTATCCAGGGAGCGCTTGTTTGCGATTGTCAGGAAACTATCAACGCCTGTTTCGGTAACGCCCTTCGACTGTTTTATCTATTTTGTGTCAAATTGACTCGATTGAGGCTGTTTTCTTGTTTACATTGTATAGGCTTGCGGCTTTCGGTGTAGGTTGTTAACGCTGGTCGTATTTATACGTCTAAAACATTGAGATATCCTGTAGCTATTAAAAAGTATAAGCAAAGTGTCGTGACATACTTGTATTGTAAGAGAGAGAAGTTTGTTACTATTTAACTATTAATTTATACTATTTAACCAATTTAAAAAAGAAAAGGCTCAACTTTAATTGATATTTTTTAAATATCATGACTCACGAGAACACACGTTAACCACATGCAAATAAAAAGAACGAATAATATTTACTAAAGTTCAGAGAGACGTAAGATTTTATATCCACGCAACGTTTATTAATGTACTTGCGATAAACAAATACACAATTATTCTAGCTTCACGTGTCTGCCGAAATGTGTTGTAAATAACTAGCCAAGAAAGACTTGACTTCGGTTGCAATGGGTTCCGTAGATTTGGAATTGGAGTTATTTCAAAAATATTAAGTTTAAGGATTTTTTGTAATTGGAATGAGAACGTATGTCTTAGATATTTGAATAAACCTGCGATAATTAAATTTTTGTGTTCTGTTATACAGAATAGGTAGGTAAATGAAATTTATTTATAAGAAAGTCGTGTTTGTTATACTATTTATAACTCGAGAACGGCTGAACCGATTTGGCTGAAAACTGGTGGGGAGGTAGTTTAGAACCAGGAGACGGATATAGGATACTATTTATTCCATATTTCCTACGGGAACGGGTGCGCTGTGGGTGAAACCGCGGGGCACAGCTAGTTTATTTATATTTGGGAAACAAACAGAACAACATAAATACATCAATGGAATTGTGTCACACACAATACAATTCATAGAAATACTTGTTCCACCTAATTAATAAACAGTGTAACTAAAACACTGTTATACTATGTTTCGTCTCTTTTCCTTTTCGGAAAATTGCGTTTGTCAGAAAGTGACAAACCATTTGATAGCTAAAATGTTCTCAATACGCTTTTATTAATATGGTCCTAAGATAATGTTCACCTATTAATTATTGTAACGGATAGCTGCTTTAACGTTAATAAATGTACTAGGTATTGTTAGATTAGTCATGGTTAAAAATAATTGCAGACAGAGGCGTCAGTTTCACGTTCAGCGGATCCCTAAAACTGAGACTGATTTATCGTTAGATCGTACACACAAACTTTAACGAACTGTGTAAAACCAGTGTTTATAATTTGAAGATAAGTCTTAGTAATTACTTATAGGTATAAAATAGACAGTACGTTAGTTATAGTATGTTATCCCGTGACCACGAGCGGTGTATTCCGCTCGAAACGTCGGGTACCTACGTACCTATTTTAGTAAAATACGTTAAATTATCTAACGCGATACAGACCCGTTTCATCTATACTAATATTATAAAGCTGAAGAGTTTGTTTTGTTTGTTTGTTTGTTTGTTTGTTTGTTTGTTTGTTTGTTTGTTTGTTTGTTTGTTTGTTTGTTTGTTTGTTTGTTTGTTTGTTTGTTTGTTTGTTTGTTTGTTTAAACGCGCTAATCTCAGAAACTACTGAACCGATTTGAATAATTCTTTCACTGTTAGATAGTCTATTTATCGAGGAAGGTTATAGGCTATTTTTCATCCCGAAATTCCCACGGGAACGGGTACAACGCGGGTAAAACCGCGGGGCGCTGCTAGTTTAGTATAATGAGTGCAAATCGTGTGAGTTTAAAAAGTAAGTACGTTAGTTATTTTGAACTAACATAACTTCCTGCAGCTAAATAATTATAGTGTACATCTAACTAATTCACTACGCTTCTAATACCTAAAGAAATTGTTTGTAACATCGCGTTTCCCTTTGAAACTATGTTTACTACGAATCGGTTAATGTATTGTACATTAGTGTAACGTACCATTCATATTTTAACAGCCGGATATGCGGAATTTTTCTGTAAAGAATGTGGGATGAAATTAGTTGCTCTTGATTGTTATGATTACTTTTGCCAAACGAGTGTTAGTTCTGTGCATACCATACTTAAAATAATCATGTGTACGTTAAATTGTCGGTGACGGTTGTGTCAATCGTTAGTCGGAGGCCTCAAGGCGGTCTAAAAACTCCAACACCAGGGTTGGCCCCTCACCTACTCGCACTTACTTAGGCACTTATCCTGGCACACTAAGGGTGCTTTCAAATTATGCGTTTCGTGTCGGACCGCTGCGGTGCCGAAGCGGTGCGTTTGTCGTATTGTGAACGTACGATCGTGTGTTTTCATACAAAAAGAGAAGTGCGGCAACAGTGCGGCGTCGGTACCGCGAAATAATTTTAGTACGCACTGTTGCCGCACTGCTCGATTTGTATGAAAACACACGATCGTACGTTCACAATACGACAAACGCACCGCTTCGGCACCGCAGCGGTCCGACACGAAACGCATAATTTGAAAGCACCCTAAGATTTGAAGGTAAAATTGTCTAAAGATGGTAAAGAAATAATTTAAAACTAAACGAGGTAGAAGCATTGAAATGTCTAAGTCAAATAAAATATTCACAGAATGTACAATTTGTTCGGTTCCTTCAAACTTTTCCTTTAAAGTACTGACGAGAGTAAATGATTATGTGCTTCATAGGGCAAGTTAAATTGTATCGATTTCCTTGGAACTTTAGAATTGTGGCACAATTGAGTATGTCTAGCAAAAAAGCTCTAGGAAAAATGAAAACTTTAGGCATTTAAAAAGTTAAGTATAACCCTGCTGTGTCTCACTGCTGGGAAAGGCCTCTCATCTCACTGAATAAATCAGTACAGTGAGGAGGACTAGGCGTAATCACCTCGCTTGCCTGCGGGTCGGTGATCTCAAACCTGAAAATGTATTTAATAAAATGTAAAATAATTAAACTACCAATTTAACAAAACACAGCGGCTCAAATTAAACACAGTCACCACTAACCACAGTTTTGTGTCTAACCAATTCCATTACCTGTTTCAGATGTTAGACGCCGAGGCGGCATTGAACGCGCTAAACCACGAAGGGGATTCAGACATTCACATTTCAGAAGTGTCACAAAATCTAGACATAAACATAAACAGCAAAGAGCTATCTAACCTCAACACACCCGAAGATACACCATGGACAGAAGTATCTACAGCTTTTTTGAAAATCGAAAATAATCGAACTTCAAACGGCTTCGTTCTACCAATCATTCTTATAAATGATAAGCCTGCTGAGGATACGGACCAAAAATGGTTGACCATCGTCGAAAAGGTGTCGAGCAGTGATAAGTTAAGGGTTATTCAAAATAGGAAGAAATATAAAAGGAAATATTGTAGGAAGAGACGTTATGCCGCGTTTAAGAGGTCTTATTCTATTGGTTAAGTGAACTACGTAGACTTTGTAAGGATATAGGTGTTAAGTGTATGAATATTTTGTGTACTGTTAAAAAAGTTATTTATACAGAAAGTTATTACTTAAATACATAACGTATGTAAGACTGAGAAATGTTTCGAACTATTTTTTGCCCCATAATTTTAATTTCTTAGTTTAGTTTGGTTTCCTTTTTCGATTTTTTACAACTTTCCTGCAATTTTTATTTATTTTATTTTTAGCTTGAATTGTCCCATTGCAGGGCATAGGCCTCCCTACTCTTTCCACCTTTCTCTCTTGAGTGCTAGACTGGGCCAATCTTTCATGAAGGCGTCGATCTCGTTTCGCCATTGCCTACTCGATCTAACTATGTTGTGACAATTATGTTGTTTTTATTGAACTACTAGGTTTCACCCGCAACGCCCCCGTTCCCGTGGGAATTTTGAGATTTTTATTCCTTATTTTTTTTATATAAAAACCTTGTCCTGACAATAAGGAACACATTAAAAAAAATCCAATTTGGTGCAGTCGTTCTGAAGTTATGCGCTTAGCAACAGATTCAGCGATTCATTTTTATAGTATAGACTAGTTTGTTAGAGTACATTCCAATTAACATAGGGCAACCATGATCACCACTAATTAATTAGTAACATTCCAACTTTAAATACTAGTTCCAAATTTAAACCATCAAAGGAAAACAAAACAATCAGTTATACCAACAATGTAAGTAAATAGTTCTCATTCATACTTTTTAGCTTTATTTATGAAATAGAAATAACATTAAACAAAGTACTATATTATGTACAAACAAACAGTAACACTTCAATGATGTTATTGTTTTATGGTGTTTGGCATCACTTGGCGTAATTAAAATAAAACATTTGAATCTTAAAATAGTTTAATATCAATAGGAGCATTGTTCCGCTTACATAAAACTGAATTGAATTAGTTTAACGAAACTATTGAATGAATACGGTATATTTTGAGAATTATGGAAGGATTTTAGTGATGGTTCACAGCACAGCAGTGTCTTAAGCGTTCGTTCACATTAAGGCCCTTTTCTATTAAGTCGTTTTTAGTCGTCCAGCAACCCGCCACAGCAGTGCGCAGCTGTCGGCGCGCATAGACACTCTTTTGTTTTTCATATAAGAATGCATGTAGCAGAACAAGAAGATTGAAACCACTTAATTTGAAACAGCCTTAAGTGAGTTTCGTAGTAAAGTAGTGAGTGACCTCGCAGTTTGTAAGATCTAAGTTAGAGATAATAGAAAATTTAAAGAATTATGTGTCCTAGAGAGATACCTGCATAGGGTTTATTGTGTTGCATAATAAGGGCCATATTAATAGCGTATTATGAACAGTTTAGCTATCAAGTGGTTTGTCTCTCTCTGACATACGAAATTTTCAGAAGACTAAAAGAGACAAAAACAGTATAACAGTGTTTTAGTTACACCGCGTTGCACAATACTTTTCCTTTGAAACCTATATCTACCTGAAAATCGTAAAATATTGAGGTAGGTAGAAACTTCTTAAATCTGTACAATGAATACCTATAAGTACTAAGTTAAGAGCTCAGCTCAAAGTACTGAATGCAGCTGGCGTTGACAGGTCTCGATTCCAGATTTCAAGTTTTATTCGAGAGTTCTTTGTGAGTGAAATTAACTTCGACGTCTAGGATTTAATATCGAGAATACCTTCGAAGGTATCCTAGAAACATTATATCAGTGGATAACGTTCAGAAAGCAACATCAACAAAAATATCAATAAGAATTCAATTTGTAAAACGATTCTAGAGAAAATGCTTCATAAACAAACTTGGAATGGAAAAGTATTGTTGGCGTATGAAGTTGTTATTTTTTATTAGATACAGACATCACATAAAAATAACATACGAGTTTCTTGAAGAATAATCCAGACTTTTACATACGGTCACTTTTGCATCACTTTAAACAGAGTACGTATACTCTATTTTTTCTTACCTGTCCCAAAATGTGGACCAATGTCGTCTCTGCTCTCATTGCTCTTGAAGAGGAAAAAGGTTAAAAGATAACCCTATCTCTTAAGCTTTTTCTTCTATGAAATAAAATCACCTAACCTTTTTCTTAAGGAGCAATCGTCTTCGGCTGGAAAAGTGACGAAAGTTAGAGTATAATGATTTTTTCAAGTATTTATAAACCATAGTACTAGAGAAGCTAAATATTGGAACTCTTTTCTCACTCTTTGATCCTTACTGTACTGATAACAGGGGAGGACTTTGTCCAACAATGGGATGATCGCAGTAGCAGTAAATATCTTTGAAACTTTAATCTATATTTTTGTAATAAAGCTGAATAGTTTGTATTTTTTTGTTTGTTTGTTTGAACGCGCTACCAATCCAAACTACCAACCCAATTTGAATAACTGTAATGGATATCCACATTCAACGGGAAGGTTATAGGCCATTTTTATCCTGAAATTCCCAAAGGAACGGGCACAACGACGGGGCGCTGCTAGTATGATTATAAATAGAGAACACGAAACAACGCCCCAACCACAATATGCATTCACGTAGTTAGTAAAGTTTTTCAAGGTTTACCATTAATAAGGGTAACATTAACAGCAACTGACCACATTATATGAATAATTTCCCACTTTTCCACGCCTGTCCCTTCCTTGGTACACCAATGTACCAAACATGAATATTTATGAGTCAAATTACGCTATTTAACTTACCTCTTTATTCACATCAAGTTATTACGTTTGGTGGGTTAAACCTGTTATACAATTTAGGGGGAAACTTAAATGTTTAATTGTAAGGGCAAATTATGTGTTGATTTATGTTGTTATGACTCAAAATTGGGTAAAAATTATGTTGAATATGGTCTTTTAGTTATATAGAGTCTTCGGAAAACTTTAGTAGCTTATTTAGGTGGAACTTTGTAGGAAGAAAGGTGCTTAAGAAAAGTGTAGTACCAAATGAAACCATATAAACGAAAATCAGTACTGAGTTTGAAAACTACGATAACGTACCTGGTGTATGAGTTATTAGACCACCTGAACTTAAGCCTAAACCATGAAAAACTTTAGGGCTTCCAACTAGAGACGCCTATAAACGTTATTTTATGATTGACAGTGACGACCGACACGTGCCCTCCAAATCACGATGGATAGCGTTCAGATAAAATTATTATCGGTCACTCATCCCAATAGAGGCCGATCTGCCCGTTCCTTAACAATCGCAATGAGCTAACGTCGCTTAGTTAAACTACGCATCGACTGCTACGATACGACAGACTTAGAAATACCACGCATACGTTTATAACACACCTTTACCGGGGGCGGGACCCGGGAGTCAAAATTACGTACTTAAAATAATAGCATATCTATTTGTGCACAAAGAAAGAAGCTTGCATATTCCAAAGAACGCTGCGAAGGTAAGTAAGGTGTAAATATTGATAACTCGTCTCACTAGAAAGGCTTTCAGAAAATTACTTATTCATAAGGTATGCGGTGGAATACAAGTACTAATAAATGTTCAGATGGAGGCCTAATGAACCGACATGAGAATAATCTGTTACGGTTAATGATAGCTACAGTAAATTCGAGAATTATTAATATTAAATTTTGAGGAGGTAAAGGGCAAATTGTACAATATCCTACAAACACTCATCCTACTCTACTATTGTGATGTATGATGCTAGATATGTTGGTTACTTTTTTACTGTTAAACGACAGGGCGAATTTAGAAGCACGCAGTTAGTTGGAACCCTAAAAATACTCATGTGTCATTTTTCATGTGTCCCCATGTGAAAAGGAAGGGTGTTTTCCTTTCAGAATTGCCACGGGGATGTATAAACCCTGGGCGAATCAAGAGGGTGCAGCTAGTAAGGGTAAACGTATGGTGCCTCTTTCTTGTCTACGAAACTGCGTAGCATTCTCGTAGCCCTTTATTGCACAGTATTTGCCTTTCGGATTTTCGTTATTTGCCTACGAAAATTCTCGTAGCAATATTCGTAGCATGGTGTTAGCAAAAGAATCTTAAGTGATTAATACGTTCATGGTAGTGTTTACAAGTAAGGCAATAGTGCTCATTTGTTAATTGTAAACAAAAAACTGGTATTAATATTAGATCATAAATAACTATGAGTTAGTAAGTAACTAAGTTCAAGTCATCAAGTTTTATTTTTATAAGTAAGTTTCACTGCCGTTTCAGTATAGATGCAAGATAGGGTGCATAACACATTGAGTTATATTTACTAACGTACATATAACTCAACATATATACATATATGACATGATCAAAATAAATTCACGCCTACCCTGCAGCTTTCCCTCGAATATTCAGTAAATAACCTATTGTAAGCCTTAGTTTGACCATGTAAAGTATTTGACAGATTCTGATGAAACAAAAACTCTAAGCTTTGTGAGAGTTTATGAGGATGTATGTATGTATGTATGTATGCATGTATGTAAATACCTCTTTCACGCAAAAACTACTGTACGGATTTAGATGAAACTTTACAGTACAGTTTATACATCAGAATAACACATGGGATATATTTATTCCAAAATTGCCGGGAGGACGGGTAAAACGTGGGTGAAACCGCGAGGGGCGGCTAGTTAATTAAAACTTGACTAGTGAAACCATAGATATAAAAAACTCTTCGCTGTGCTCAAGTTCTATAAGTGTCACTTCCTTTTCAAACATAAATAAAAACAAAAGATCCCGCAAGAACGATTTCAAAAATGGAACAAAGATACAAAGAGTTTAACACCATTAATTTCACAAAAATGTTACATTATTTTTTATAACTGACAACAATGACATAACCAGGACTCATTATGAAAAGGTTCCACAATAAACGAGGGAAGCCGAAGCACCCAAATACGTAAGCCGAGAGCCGCGCATCATATTTCTGACTGACATGTTCATTAAGCCCGCTTTCTTCACTCGTTACATCGCATCCTCTATAATACCGTAATGTACTGAACTAGGTCAATCTATACACAGCTAATGCGATAACTACAT
Organism: Cyclophora punctaria; assembly: GCA_951394245.1. Lineage (NCBI taxonomy): Eukaryota > Metazoa > Arthropoda > Insecta > Lepidoptera > Geometridae > Cyclophora > Cyclophora punctaria. Next base: position 8,237,799 of record OX596172.1, read on the forward strand.
TAAGATAATGGCAGATTATGTTTTCATCTCGTTTTAATTAATAAGGTTTATGTAGGAAATGTTAAAGTAGCGAAACAAAAAAGATAGCTAGTGAAATAGGACCTAATCTTACGTATAGACTAGCTCGCTTTGCTTGAGTTAATATTGTGTAAGGTTCCCATAGGAATTTCGGCATATAGCTAAACCCAAAACCATAACCAAAATATACTCGAATCATCCGGTCTGTTACTGAAAACTGTGTGAAAAAATATTCAAAAGTTTTTCTTTGTTTAAAACGAACATACAGACATGGTTGGAACTTTTTATGAGATGAGAAAGTTCCCTTTCAAAATTCTTGTTCGTTCAAAACCCTTCTTCTTGAATAGACCTGCAACTAGCTGGACGTTACTTAACAATCGCTAACATAGCATTAGCAATTATTATTATTCATAACCAAAAGTAGGTAATGAGTAATAATAATTTAATCGATCACTTAATCCTTGGTTAGCTATTTGATTTCATTCGATTAAATAAACATAAGTTTTAGTCGTGGCCTTGAAAGTAATCAATTAACTTGGAAACTCCGCAATATTCGGATGAATAAATTAACACAAGGTTTAACCCGTAATCCTATCGTTCAAACTATTTACCACAAAGCCGAAACCTACATAATGAAGTGGACGATACGATACCTTTTCTTATTTTTCCGGTCCGAATTTTTACGAGAACATCTTTATGAATTTTATAATTTATTCGACGTAGTGACTGAAGTATTTTACAGGATAGTTCGATACTATTAACGTCTTTTTTTGAGGAAAAACTTTACAGAGGAGTTCACCCGCTGTAGTAAGTAGGTTAATAGTTAATAATAAAATTAAAAAATAAGATTATTCGATCTATAAAATTCACACCATAATTATCCTACCTATGAAACATATCAAAATAAATGCGTCGTATACTATGCAAGTTTACAATTTGCAAAACGGTGAGTTCAATTCAAAGTGAGTGACACACGTACTTTTCAAACTTTGCCGTCAAAATTAGCTGTCACAGTTTGTTAACTCACGCAATGCCTACTTTAAACCTTAAAACAGTTTTCGAGGACATCATTCACTTTAAACTTTCTCCATACATCATTTACACAAACGAAAAAGGACTTACACTCAAAAAGTTTCATAAACGTATAAATTAACTCCCTAGATACCTTTAAAAATACGAGCAAACGAACGGTAAAGGTAAAAATTAATGTACCATTAATTAGAACGCTATTAATTGCCGTAACAGACGTCCCTACCCAACAATCTCCTAACAGCTTTCGTTAATGTGTCCAATCCCTTAACTCCCAAAGAGGGACATAAAATATCCTTCTCACGTACACAAAGTTTTATATATTAATCTTTTCAGTTACACGCTGACATTCAGCTAAAGAATGATGAATATTGTACAGGAATATTTACAGAAATGTTGAGCGAAAATAGCTCTTGTACCTATAGGTTTAGTGTTTTTAGTTGGCTGTTGTTGATCATCATTTGTGAGGTGTAGACGTCCGCAGTGTATGGCACATTGTCTGAAATATAATTAATGATGTATTTGTATGGATACGTTTTAATATGAAAATGGAAGAGTTGCATTAGTTTACGCACAAAAGGTGTTTGGGGAAACGGTTTAAGGGAAAGTGAAGGCAATTACAAACAAGGACAATGCCGACATTGATGAACAAATAGTTATTGTGTAAATAAAACACGCAGTGAATTGTGAGCAGGCAGTTATTAATTTTTGAAAAAGAAAATAACGTTTCACTTAAAACAAGTAGCGCCCCTCAGTTTTACCCGCGTTTTGCCGGTTCCCGCGAGAATTTCGGGATGAAAAATAGTAGCTTGATCAGTTTTATCAGAGAATTATTTCCCTTAGCGCGTAGTATTGTAGATATCAAACGTCTCGAAAAACATTTATTTAAACGTTTAAATAGTTTAAGTAGCACCTTTTTAATTATATTTCGTCTGTACCTACTTTGTTTTTATCGCCAATAATTTCTTTCATAACTCAATATCCTTACGATTACATAGATATACCAACTTTCTCATAATAGAGTAACAAGATTACACCCTTAATAACAATCCTACCCTCCTCGCTGACAGTCGCAAATAGTTTCTATTGACCTACTTATTCCCTCGTCCTATTTCGAAAGTCCATCAATATTCTAACTCGACTTTATCCACTTAATAAATACTTATATAATAAAGTTGAAGATATATTTCATGAAATACCATTTTGTTTGTTTATGAGTTTATCTTAACCTAGCAATGCCCCGCGGTTTTAATCACGTTGTGCACGTTTCCATGGGAATTTCGGGATAAAAAATAGCCTATTACCTTTCTGTTGAACGTGGCTATCTATTTACAAAAATAATTATCCAAATCAGACTGGTGATTCCTGAGATTAGCTCGAAATACAAAGAAACACTTAATCAAAGTATTAGTTGCATTAAAAATCTTTTGGTGTACAATAACTTGAGAACACATCAAAGAGAAGGTAACTAGTAAAGCCTTGCGGATTTACCCACATTATGCCCGTTAAGGTTGAAATATCGATTTAAAAACTAGCTTAAAACCTTTACGATAGACACATTCAAGTCTTCTTCTTCATCGAGTGGATGGTCAACCTGACCAATCCTGGTGTCAGAGTTATTGAGCCGCCAAAGGCCTCTGACATGGCTCATGTAACGACTACTATCCGTAGAAACGTAGTAACCGGGACCGACGGCTTAACGTTCAAGTGAAAGGTTTTACATACGAACAAATTCATAGACTGTTAACTGTAGTAATTAATGGTTACAAATCATCAATTTTTGTTCAACGTTCAGGTGTTCCCCAAGGATCCCATTTGGGCCCAATTCTGTTTCTCCTTTTTATTAATGACATCGTTGATGTAATAATAAATAGTACCTGCTTAATCTTTGCCGACGATATGAAACTTTATAGACCTATAAAAAATGCAAATGATTCTACTCTATTACAAAATGACTTAATATCTGTACAAAACTGGTGCAAATCTAACGGAATGATCATAAATGTCAATAAATGCAAACAAATTACATTTTCGAGAAATAAAACAATAATACATACCGAATATTCTATAAACAATGAGTTAATTGAAGTAGTCGAAGCTATTAAAGACCTTGGGGTAATTTTTGATAGTAAACTCACCTTCGTGAACCACATTACAGAGATCACCAAAAGAACCTGGAAACTGTCTGGCTTTATAAAACGTAACTGTAATAAATTCAAAAATATTTCCACCCTTATTCTCTTGTACAAAGCAATAATTAGAAGTAATTTAGAATATGCATCAAGTATATGGAACCCCCATTACAAAATACATATTCATAGATTAGAACGTATCCAACGAACTTTTACGCGTTTCCTGGCATTTAAGGACCGAACTTGCCCATACCGCGCCGACTATAAACAGCGACTACGTCACTTTAAAATCAGTCCCCTTGAAATTCGCCGCAAAGTAATGGACTTGTCAACGCTCCAAAAAATAATACAGGGATCATTGGAATCACCTAATACATTGAACAAGATTAACTTTAGTGTTCCGCGAACTATTCCTCGACACCCAATTCGTAATACATTTTCACTTCCTTACTTCAAGACTAACCTTAATAAAACCTGCCCAATTAACCGCATGATGCAGTCCTTCAACCAATTAGATGACTTAAGATGTGACGTCGATATCGCGCACGACAAACCCAAAACTTTCAAAAACAAGTTGTCTTTCTACTTCAATAACATATACACGTAGTTCATGTGCAGTTTAAATAAACATTCAAATAGTGTTATCATTTTAATAATTGTGTGTACCTAACTTTAATACTGTTGAGTCTTACTCTAAATTTTATATTATTATTATTAGTTTTTAATTTAAATTTTATTTTGTTTTTAACGTTTTTCTAATTTTTTAATGTTTAATTAGTAATTTTAACTTACTCATTGTTCTTTTATCTTTCTTAATTTTCTTCTTCAGCTGTTGTAATACCTATTCTTTATGAGTGCTGATTACATCTATAATTGGTGTTGCACACCGTATTTGAATATATGTTATTTTCTAAATGTAATGTCATGTGTAAATGCCGCTGATGTAACAATTTAATAAATAAAAAAAATAAAAAAATAAATAAATCTTTTTAAGTCCGACACACAGTTCTACAGATTAACCAATTCAAACAAACCCAAAAAACAAACTCTTCATCTGTATTGTAAGTAGATAGCCATCCTAAATACCCACGTTTTAATTTGGACGCGAATGTAACCTCATGCCAGAAGCATATCCAAAATGTACCCATTTAATAAATTCGTTGGATTGATATGTTAAAGCAGAACGCATTAATAATGCTGTATCGGAACTCAGAATCATTTGGTATATTTTCCTTGTTGCTCACTCGATCTGTAATGTATAGATTGCAACTTATGTTACCGAAGCTTATTTGGGAGGAAAACGTTGTGTATTTATGTATATGATAGCCACTTATGTGAGTAATGTCAATAAGCTATTACTTACGGCATTGCTTGCGCTGTTTCATTCAGATTTTCTAATTTTATACGTCATTGATATTGAGCAAGTTTTGCAAACTGCAAATGGAATTATTTTATTTGTCGATGGAGTAATTTTCTTATCTCTCTTTGTCTGCTTTTTTAAACTTTTTACACTACAGTTCCTCTTCCTCTTTTCATCTTCTTCCTTCCTTCGTGTTTTAGAATAGAATTATACTTAAAACAATTTTGAAATTTGATAAATGACGATCGCTTTCTTCTGGACTTACGTCGTTCTCATTCAACGTTCAACTCGTTTTATGCCAACCTTTAAGCGGATATTAAATCATTACACTAGTTTAACCTTACATCTATTTCCAGTTTCCTTCTCAATTTTTTCTTCCACAGTTTTTCCCACAGTTTGGCATTGGATTCCTACTTATCTCTTTTCTTTCTTCATTTTTACTAAACAAAACTACAAACGAAATTTTCCTAATTCATCATGAACCTTCCAAATAAGTTAATGTAGGCCGCTCTGTTTACTTACAATGGACACGTTTCCGTTAAGTTGGAACTAAGTGAGTCGGGTTCTCTCGTATGCACTCAACTCCTGTAGAACAGTTCTACTCTTTTACTGATTACAACTTAAGTAGAGGCTGTCAGTGTTCTGTTTGAGAATACATGTAGAAGTCCAGCTGAGTTCAGTCTGTGTTAGCCTGTTTTAATTTTCGTAATATTTTATGTTTTTTCATAGAAACTACCAGTGAAGCTGCGGTCAACAGTTGCAGTCTGTTGGTGCAGACGAAATTCAAAACATGCCTAAAATCTTTACTAATAAATAATTTCACGTTTCTGAGTACGACCGTTATAATAATAAATATATTATACACTATATATTCCTGAAAGTGTCAGCGCTAACAACGGAAAATTTTCAGGTGACATCTCGACAAATCATTTATATCTGTCCCGAAGGTTTTCCAGGAAACTTTAATAATTCCAGTGACGTTTGTCAGAGACCGCCGCAGTTGTTTTAGGACAACTTCCAAGCTAAACTTTATGACAAACGTTTAATACTTGTTAAGTTTAAGTAAATTTTGATTAGTCAAGCAGTGGGATGGGTTTAGAAATTTTTAATTGGATGTTTTAGATAGGTTTATGCTTCATTTACGGTACTGAGTTCGCCTTACAGTTGCGAGATTTCATTCCAGGTAGACTAAGCGAAGATATTTCTATGTGTATGAGCTAGACAGGTATATGTATGTATATATTTGACAAGCCCGTTGGCACAGTGGCAGTGAGAGCGCTTACTGTGTCGGGGGTCGCGGGTTCGATTCCCGCCCGGAGTCAACAATATGTGCAGACATAGTTGTTGGCGATGACGCTGGGTGTCAATTTATATTTTCTTATAAAGTATTTGTGTATGTATATGTAGTAGTATCAGTCAATTAGATTCCATAACACAAGCTTAGAGCTTACTTTGGGTCTAATTAACCGTGTGTGAATTTATCCAGGTATATTTATTTATTTATTTATATTTTATCTGTTTTTTTAAATGACCTTACTTAAATCTATAGCAACAAACGGACATAAAATAAATACAGACACGACGAAAGACTTCGTGCACCTATTTGCTACATACGTTAGTAAACGCACACATACATAGACGCGTGCTTTCACGTTTTTCGTAGCAACCCATTGGCATTACTTTGACATCTCTCAGAACTCGTGTAGCATGTACATGTGCGTGTGCGTGCGCCTGTTTCAAAGAATCATCCTTTGTTTGGTTTCCGGTTTATTTAATTTGTACCAATACACAGATGAACGTACATATAATGTACTAGCAGCACCCCGCGGTTGCACCCGTGTTGTGCCCGTTCCCATGGGAATTTTGGGATCAAAAGAACCTTTAAACCCTTTTGTTGAACGTCCAGGCTATCTATTACAAAAAGAACTATTCAAATCGGATTAGTAAATTCTGAGAATAGCCCTTAGCAATTAAGTTCGAGTAGGTAAATGGCCCTGGTGTCAGAGTTTTTAGACCGCCTAAGGGCCTCCGACATGGTCTAGCAATTGAAACAACCGGGACCAACAATTTAACGTGCCCTCCAAAGCACGGTAACATTCAGACAGAAATGCTATTATCAGCCACCCACCCCGAAGGGGTCGAGCTGCACGTTGCTTAACAAATGCAATGATCTACCATCGCTTAATGAAACGCCATGAGCGCAAAAGATTAGCCCTAACAAACAAAGTTAGAAACTTTTCCTCTTTATAATAATATTATTGATATACATTTATCTATCGATGCCGACACGTGTGTCGAGTGTCCTCATCTGTAAAGATTTATGCGGTCACCTCCCCCGTTGGTGCCATTTTTCTACCGTTTTATGCGCACCGAAAATTGTTTATTTCCTTTTATTGATTAGCTTTTTATTACTTTGGCTATACGAGTTAGTTGCATAAGGTTGTTAAACAACATTTAGATGGGATATTATTTTAATGGGTGGCATTTGATAGTAATTAACTAACTAAGCCTTTGGCGGCTCAATAACTCTGACACCAGGATTGGTCAGGTTGACCATCCACTCGATAAAGAAGAAGAAGACTAAATAATGAAGTTAGTTAAATTAAGTAAGTTTGTGTTGGTCAGTGGCTAATCCTGGTATTGGAGTTTTTAGACCGCCTTAAGACCACCTTATGGTTTAACTATTAAAAAAAAAACCTGGATTTCGGTACGGCAGTGATCAGAAAGTAATACCTCTAACTTCATTAATATCTTTAGATGGTGTTAAGCTGAACGTCGCTTAACAAATGATACTTTGTAATAGTTCAACCAAACTTTGTGCCGAGTGCTAGCAATTATTCATCCTATAGTTTTCCATGCACTTACTGTGCACTTAAAAACTTCAAGAAGGAACCAAGTATCTTGTCCATCTAGTGTTTAAGTACTAAGTTACAGGATAGGTTACGTTATGGGGACGGCTAAGTAACTAATAAATACACCTGGATAAATTCACACACGGTTAATTAGACCCAAACTAAGCACTAAACTTGTATTATGGAATCTGACTAACTGATACTTATATATATAAATGTAGACAATTGTCGTCAATTTTCCAGCCGAAGACGATTGCTCCTGAATAGGAAAAAGGTTTATAGATAGGGTAAGAATGAAAAAATATCACTAAACCTTTTTCATCTTCAGGAGCAATCGTCTTCGGCTGGAAAATTGACGACATTCGTCCACATTTTGTGACAAAAAAGAATAGAGTATAGAAACACAACTACATATGAGTATATTTACCAATAAATCAGGGTAGAGAGGTCTTTGTCCTGCAGTGGAACAATTCAAGCTAAAAATAATAAATTACCGAGAATATCTTAGTTACCCAATTACGACTATACAAATAAATAAATTGCATCACACACTCCATAAGTTTAAGATAACTTTCTGCTTTGCTTTATCCCCTATAATAAATCGTATAACGTTCTTTCCCCTCCATCCCCTAACAATAACTCTATCAACGTTATCCTTGTTCAAGCAAACCATTCCAAAAATCCCCATCTCTATTGGACTCGAACAGACGAGAGACTTTCCCCAGTGCGACTGGAGTCTCCCGAACAGATCATGAGGCATGTTCAGACTAGGCACTTCAAGCGTCAAAGTCGCATGACGATTGACGTCATATGCGTATACATATGTCATTATAATGACTAAGACATTAGTAATGCTCTGAAGCCGACTAGTGCGATTTTAATTTATTTTATTGTACCATCTACACATCAACACGAGAGAAAGGTGATGAAAACAAAATTCCATTAATCGTTGAGCCTTTATGTCTAAATCCTCCTCATAGTACTGATATTTTCAGAACTGAAGCTTTTAAAGTGAGCATGACATTACAGGCTAATACTTTACTTAACTTTTGTCATCCGTTTGCTTAATATATTATGTCAATAGAGAACCATCTTGACCAATTAAAGGTGCCCGCAAAAATCTAGTCTGCGCGGCCTTTTAGATATGTCAATATATATGGAAGTGCTATAAGTATGCTGCAAGATACGACACTATAAAATATAAATGCTTATATTGTAGTTTGCTGTTTACATACAAAACCATATAGTTAGGACTATTGAACTTTTATGCTTTTGTTTATTTTGGGTTTGTGTTGTCTTGTGCATTCGCGGACAGGAAATAAATATCGCCATTTTGGAACTCCCTTCCTGTAGCTATCTGTGCATTAAATCAGGGAAAATGCCAAGTATCCCTCTGTAATAAGGAAAAACAAACAAAAACATGAATAATGATAATTAGGGGAGTAACAACAAGTTGTAATTAACTCGTGAAAGTAGGGTAGGTAAAAGGGTTAATGCATTTTACTTTTATTTTCCTTTTATTATAATTTCCTGCCAAACCCGAGGAAGCTCTGTCGACCCGGGTCATGGAGATTTTTGTCAACATACATTTTCCAGCTACGTTGGGTCACTGTACGCGTGCTTGACATTTTTACAGGGTGCGAGTCGACAAATTCTAAAGAATATTGTTATTATTTTATTTTACTGAATATATAAACTGTTCATTATTACTTAGTAATAGCTGTGCCCCGCGATTTCACCCGCAGCGCCCCCGTTCCCGTGGGAATTTTGAGATTTTTATGCCTTATTTTTCTTATATAAAAACCTTGTCCAGACAATAAGGAACTTGCAGTCGTTCTGAAGTTATGCGCTTACCAACACATTTTGCGATTCATTTTTATATTATAGAAGATTAAGGGTTAATATTGGAAATCTCTGTATGTCCTATACTTTGGACTTTTGTATAGGTTACCTATTCAATTTCAATGTTCAATTGAATTGAACACAAAATCTTATTGCACATATGTTATTGAAAGAGCGTATACATAAAGTTGAAGAGTTTTAGAATTATTTGTTACTCGACTGCGGTGAAGAACAAATGGAGAAACATGTATTGAACCAAAATGTGTGTATGTATGTATTTTGATTGTTTGAATGCATTTGAATTCTACTACTTTCTATACTAATAAAGAATTACTAATAATAACTTTCTACATAATAAAGCTGAAGAGTTTGTTTGTTTGAAGGCGCTAATCTCAGAAACTACCAATCCGATTTGAATAATTCTTTTTGTTGTGGATTCAACGGGAAGGCTGGCTATTCTTATCCCGAAATTCCCTCGGTAACAAACACAACGCGGGTAAAACCACGAGGTGCTGCTAGTGTTTTAATATTTTTTGTAGCCTCTGAGTTAAGTCGAAAGGCTTTCCACTCAAAACTTTCCGCCTTTAATTCCAAACGGCGGGTGGGTAATATGCGGGTGAAACCGCAAAACACTGCTAGTACTATAATATATTGTAATATATGCACCCTGCAGACGGGACTAGAAGTTAACTGCGCTGATTTGACGCGTTGTCTTCCATCCAATAGAGAGCTAGACAACTTGTAATTGAGTTGTCTGTCTACTAACTATGATAGACTGTTTTCTACGTGCCAATATCAGACTTGGAGAATTGCAGTACCAATATAAGTTAGGTGGTAGTCGCTCTATTTCTATCTACTAGCAGCGCCCCATGGTTTTGCACAAGTTGTGCCTATTCCCGTTGGAATTCCGGGATGAAAAATGCCCTATAACCTTTCCGTTGAATGTGGCTATCTATTATAAAAATAATGTTTAAAATCGGATTGATAGTAGATTAGCCCCTACAAACAAACCTTTTTATTATAATATTAGTATATACATCGTTTTAAAGTAATTTGATCAATTTAGGAAATTATTTTATCTGTTTAAAAAAAGCTATAGTCCGTCATAGTAGTCATAGTACATATTCCATCCTTTTTATTATGGATGGGGAATGCATTTACGCATCCCCGGTTGTTTGTGGAAACAACCGGGGTATGTGGGACTCAACCCCGGCACAATCGTGTCGGGTAATACCCACTAAACTCCATCCGTGTTCCGTACTTATGGCCTAGGCTGAAGTCGCGGGGCTACCTTTCGTTATACCAAGATATCCGCTTCTTCAGCCACGCCAACAGCTCGCGTGGGCGAGCACGCCTCGGAGGGGAAGGGAGAGGCAAAGCGTCTCATCGGCCCTCATCGCGTCTGCTACTGGTACGAAACATAACAATGGATTTGACAAAATAATAGAACTGTGCAAATTAGGTATGTAATGAAATTTTGAATGTGATTGAATATTAAACGACACAGCGCTGTAACATTCAGTTAATTAAGTTATGAAATATGGAAACATTTTCAGAAAATGAAACACGACCTACGCCACAATGTACCCGTGAAAAATATGGAAATTGATACAATATTTATGTAACGATGAATGTAAAATTTATTCGAATATGAAATATGTTTTATATAGAATTTGAGTCAAAATGAAAATTGAAGAATTAAATCCGAAGCACGAAACTTCAGATTAAATCATTCGATTTTCAGCATGGCTAGATAATGCGGTTTACATATCAGTTATGTGTTTTAGTATTTTTAGCAGAACTAGAAAATTTACCAGGCCATATAGCTTCCCGCGTTATACCCGTTCCCACGGGAATTTCGGGATAAAAAGTGTCTCATGTGTTATTTTGATGTAGGTTTTGCGTGAAAGAGTAATAAACATACATACTTACATACATCCATCCTCACAAACTTTTGCACTTATAACATTAGTAGGATTTTAAAACCAAAGAAGTATCTATTCAAATAAACCCATCTTTAGAAGAAAAGTTTATGAAAGAAAATAGCTAACTAAATATAGCTTAAATCAAGCAATATTTGTTGATATCATCGCACAAACTGCATTATTAAACCAGAAGCACTCTAAGAGGAGTCCCGTCTCTCTCTGTGACGTCACGAGAGCACCTGCTTTATTAAATTGTGGAGTTAGTGAATATTATTAACTTTTCAAGAGATTTTTTATGCCCAAGATTTTAAATTAAAAGTCATTTGTATCTTGTTTTGTAGTATTTGGGGATATTTCGAATACCTGTTATTAATGAATAGCAATGAAATAAGTGCATGAGAATACCCATTTTGTATACCATACTTTTCTTTAATCATCTTTTATCACGGATATATTGTCTTCGTCATGTTCACTCACTTTAGGCGGTCTAAAAACTCCGATACCCGAAATGAATGAATGAATGTCATGTTCAATGTTCATCTTATCTGTATTGTTGTATTTTATATATTAACTAGCCGCGCCTCACGGTGTTACCCGCGTTGTATCAGTTCCCGCAGGAATTTCGGGATTAAATGTATCTCATGTGTTATTCTGATGTATAATCTATATTAGTGTAAAGTTTCATTCAAATCCGTCCAGAATTATACGTCAAAGAGCAACAAACATACATCCATCCTCACAAATTTTCAAATTGGTAGTATAGGATATTAATTTTACTTTAATGACTTCTACGACCCGCATATTTTCTATTTTATGTTCGAATAAATAATTAAAAACGCAGGAATCATTCTAAAATAAACATGAGTTAATACTTAATTGAATTTTATTTTCATTAAACTGCTAGCCTGATTGCGTTCCTCATTTCACACAGTTTTCTTTTTGTTTTTAATAAACTCCGGTTTCCAATTAGGTGCTTTAACAAACGTTTGGTCTTTGTGATTCAGATTTTTAATCAACTCCTTATTGCGCAATCTGTGAAAGAACTATATTTTTTTGTAAAATATTTCGAGCACAGCTTTAAAAGAACTTGGATACTCTGAATTATGAACCTAATTACTTAGAACGGATTGCAGTTGAATTTACCTTACACCTGAATGAATATGTTTAAAAACAAATGACGGTTATTTTATTAGCGTGATTTGTTAACGCCCGTACCGAGAGAAGCCAAATGTTTCCTCAGCAGAGATGTATGACAAATTACGCCAATTAGTTAAGTGTCCATTTAATGAACATCTCTGATTGCGACAGTAAGACACCCTTATAAAATGAATAACAAGGCGCAATCTTTTCGTGACGCAACACCACGTGACAAATCGAAAATAACGATTATACAAATAGAATGAGAAGCTAATAGCTATGGTCACTTATCTATGGGGTCAAATGGACGGATATTAGAATCTATCTATCTATAGCTTTCAGTGGTATCAAAGATTCATAAAAAATACATGGTAAAGTAACTTCGGGGTAATAACTGCTTAAGTCAGTCCAATGCACTATCTAATACCTATCTATATAAATAATGAGCCGGACTATAGGTCTTATAGTTTTGGAAAAAATGGCTGTGACATACGGACGGACAGGTAGACAGACAGACATGACGAATGTATAAGGGTTCCGTTTTTTGCCATTTGGCTACGGAACCCTAAAAATGAATCGTCGAAATGTATATACGCACGTAATTTCAAAACGACTGCACCAACTTGGTTGATTCTGTTTTTTTTATGTGTTCCTTATTGTCATGACAAGGATTTTGTATAAGAAAACAAATAATAAAAATCTCGAAATTTCCACGGGAACGGGGGCGCTGCGGGTGAAACCGCGGAACACAGCTAATGTGTAAAATATTAATAATGCACAATCGAATAACTTTTCCAAAGAAAAATATCAAAACAATAACAGTGCTCGGTAAGTGTTGCAGATTTCTTGAATTATTTATAGTTATTGACTACTTGGAACGAGATTGGTATGACCAATCCGAGTAAAAAGGTTTTCCGTGTCATGTGGAGTAATAATTATAGTAATTCCAAGTAACAACTAGAGTGTAAGAGCGAAATGATAATGGCCACTATATTAATAAACCTTTCGGAATATTGGAAAGCTGCGAGTACACTGCACTGCAAGGGAATCGATACATACTTCAACAGAAGAGTAATTTAATGTATATTAAATTTGAAAAACGGAATTTCCAATTTTAAAGGACCATGGGCAAATTTGTATGGGCACTGTCCCCACCCACCAACAGAAATGAAACATGTCTCATTTAATAGATCTTGGCAAACTGATGATTTTTTACTATGACGAGAATCGCCCTATGTATGGGGTTTTCTTGGAAAACCGTGTTTTGTTTTTACATATTTTTTGCTCATCTCATTGAAAGTTACAAAGAGAAGGTTGAAAAAATATTATGTTACTAAGAATAATACTTCACAAATATATATTTAGGACAGAAATATTTTATATTATTTAATAGTTTTGGCTAAAAATATTATTTAATATAAGTTACCTATAGAGACTCTTTAAAAGACAACATGTATGAATATTTATATTCAGCCAGTGGGCTAATTGAGTAACGCATTTGAATTTCGAATACTTTATACTTAATTCGAATTTGGAATCAAATCTCACTGCCAATAAGGCACATCAAATAGACAATATTATTCTAGATCGTACGCGAACGTCGTCTGTTTCTGCGTTATCCTTATCAGATTAATCATTTTGTTATTAGATTTTCTGTGACCCCTGCTTGCATACTGGATGATTAGTTAATGTGAATTAATATGGAAACTGGCCAACGGTGTGTTATGTGTCCGCGTTCTGTTTTACGACAGAGAAGTCACATTTTGAATATTCATCTGCCTCAAACGAATCCTGAGTTAACCGCCTATATTTCACTTAATGCACTGATACAAGTGGTGTTTAATAATGTCATGGCAGTGTGTCACAGATGCTGGCAAAGGGCCAATAATGCCCTTTTAAATAATCATCGTGATATACGATTTTGTGCGTGAAGAAAATGAAGAAAATCAAGAACCTCACATAGAAAATCAAAATGCCCCGGTTCTAGGTAATCACGAAACTGAGGAATTATTCATACAAGATTACGTTAGAGCACCAATAGACCTAGAGCCCGTGAACCCCAGACCTTCGTTATTTTATAAAAGCTGAAAGTTTGTCAGCGCATGCTCCCAACACAGGTAAGAACGATGGACAATTATGAAGTTTGGGTTATAGTGATTTTGGCAGGTAAACGGTACTAAAGGTCAATGGTCGAAAACACCAAGTTGGCCATCGATTTCGATATCACCGTCAAAAAGTGACTTGTACAACTTGTCAAGAGCTTTCAAATGACATAGGTCATGTCACTGTTGAGCATTAGGATCAGCGTCGATACTTCGGTATAGCATAGCCCAACTCCAATTTTCAATGGTCGAAAACACCAATTTGGCCGTCGATTTCGATATCACCGTCAAAGGGTGACTTGTACAACTTGTCAAGAGCTTTCAAATGACATAGGTCATGTCACTGTTCAGCATTAGGATCAGCGTCCATAGCATAGCCCAACTCCAATCTTCAATGGTCGAAAACACCAAGTTGGCCGTCGATTTCGATGTCACCGTCAAAGGGTGACTTGTACAACTTATCAAGAGCTTTCAAATGACATAGGTCATGTCACTGTTGAGCATTAGGATCAGCGTCGATACTTCGGTATAGCATAGCCCAACTCCAATCTTCAATGGTCGAAAACACCAAGTTGGCCGTCGATTTCGATGTCACCGTCAAAAGGTGACTTGTACAACTTGTCAAGAGCTTTCAAATGACATAGGTCATGTCACTGTTGAGCATTAGGATCAGCGTCGATACTTCGGTATAGCATAGCCCAACTCCAATCTTCAATGGTCGAAAACACCAAGTTGGCCGTCGATTTCGATGTCACCGTCAAAAGGTGACTTGTACAACTTGTCAAGAGCTTTCAAATGACATAGGTCATGTCACTGTTGAGCATTAGGATCAGCGTCGATACTTCGGTATAGCATAGCCCAACTCCAATCTTCAATGGTCGAAAACACCAAGTTGGCCGTCGATTTCGATGTCACCGTCAAAGGGTGACTTGTACAACTTATCAAGAGCTTTCAAATGACATAGGTCATGTCACTGTTGAGCATTAGGATCAGCGTCGATACTTCGGTATAGCATAGCCCAACTCCAATCTTCAATGGTCGAAAACACCAAGTTGGCCGTCGATTTCGATGTCACCGTCAAAAGGTGACTTGTACAACTTGTCAAGAGCTTTCAAATGACATAGGTCATGTCACTGTTGAGCATTAGGATCAGCGTCGATACTTCGGTATAGCATAGCCCAACTCCAATCTTCAATGGTCGAAAACACCAATTTGGCCGTCGATTTCGATATCACCGTCAAAGGGTGACTTGTACAACTTGTCAAGAGCTTTCAAATGACATAGGTCATGTCACTGTTGAGCATTAGGATCAGCGTCCATAGCATAGGTCAACTCCAATCTTCAATGGTTGAAAACACCAAGTTGGCCGTCGATTTCGATATCACCGTCAAAGGGTGACTTGTACAACTCTTCAAGAGCTTTCAAATGACATATGTCATGTCACACAAATCACACTTTATTATCTGATGAATTTAGATCGGTATTTTAATAACGAAGGTCTGGGGTTCACGGGCTTTTAGTCCACAAATTCTTCCCGAGCATGCATAATAAAAAAAAAAAACTTTCAATGAAATGAGCAAAAAATATCTAAAAACAAAACACGGTTTTCCAAGAAAACCCCATACATAGGGCGATTCTCGTCATAGTAAAAAATCATCAGTTTGCCAAGATCTATTAAATGAGACATGTTTCATTTCTGTTGGTGGGTGGGGACATTTCTGCCCATGGTCCTTTAGATTGTTTTTAAAAGGTAAATGAATATTGCCTCTGATATAATATAAAGTTATTTTTACAAATGATTCCCTTAACGGGGAAACTTGGTAGCACCATGGCACTCCTCCTAGTGAATAAATTATTTAATGTATTTATATTATAATAAACCGTATAATAAATAACACACACACACACACACATGTAAGCTTCCGATAATATGAATACCCAGCGTAAACGTAAAAGCAAAAATGTCAATTAAAATAGTTTTCAATGGTTTAAACTTTATTGTTGAAATAAATGATGCAGAAAATGAAAATTTATACCGAAAATTCAATATTTAACCTGTTAAAGTTCTATAAATTGTAACGATGAATACATTTGTATTTAATTAATGAGTGACTTTTAATTGGATGCAAATAAAATTATGACGCAATTAAGTTGTTCGCCGCACTGCTTACGTATCAGACTTTAAAACCAATTTTACGAATTTCATTACTGTTAGTGTGATTTCGGTATGGAAGCCAAGTTACCCATATTTGCTTTGCTAAAGACGTTAAAATATATGATGCAGTAACTCGGTCGTAAGATAAACCAAATGAGTTATGTGGTAATTTGTCAAAATGTCTACAAAGGGAGGGAGCTTTTGGTAGCTTTCGGGAAGCTTTTTGAAAGCTTCGGAAGCAGTTATCAGACAGACTTTTGCTCGAAAATTTCTGATCGATGACGTGGTGTTTTCTGTTAAATAGAAAAGCGGTTGTTGTTGAACAACTGGTTAGCGATTAAAATGTGAGTGACTTTTATTAATGCTCGAAAGTATTTGAAGCGTGACGCAACTTTTTTAAGGGACGTTACGTGACTGGATATTTGTATAGTGATCAATATTGTCATTTTGTTGTTGTCTAGTATAGTTTATGATGCTTTTGACGTCTCTGAGTATAGGCGTTAGTTTTATACTCACTTATTTTTTTAGATGGAGAAAAATATATAATGCCAACTATGAAACACGTCTAAAATTGGAAAAGGATGAAGTATTTAAAAATACATATGGTTTGCATTGTATCAAATATAATAAACTAAATACATTTTCATAGTTTACCCTTATTATTCAGAACAGGTGTTTGCTCAACTGAGGGTGTACGTGTTTCTGTATTCCTGGAATATTCGATTGGAATGTGGCAGGATCTCGGCCGATATCGTCTATATTTCTAGAGTAAATATCACACCATTTTCTCTGAAAATAACAAGGAATTTTGAATCACAATTTTAGTTATCCGTTGGGAATGTTACAGTTTATAGGAAAACCGTAGTAGGTGACAAATATAAAACTGGATTGATACTACATTGTTTAATTTTATTTACATTTACCCGAATATTTTAATTTATAGGAATACGAGAATAATAAATCTGAATAGATTATTTTATTTTATTTTTGATAGTTTGCTTGAACGCGCTCTTCTCAAAAACTACCAATCCTATTTGAATAATTATTTTTTTATTGGATAGCCACATTCCACGGGAAGGTAGGCTATTTTTCATCCAGAAATTCTCGCAACGGGCACAACGGGAGTAAAACTGCGAGGCACTGCTAGTGTATAGTATAAACTAGGTTTTTAAGTTGGAATGTACAGATAACACATCTTAGGTTTGAATGATCAGTTAATTACATAAATAAATATGTACTTATTCCGTAATAATAAAACATGTAAATTGTGACAGAATGTTTTAGGTAAGTGTACCAAAACATATTCCGTATTAGATACGCATTATAGACCGAGAGACAAGTTATTTCAACAGATGTATATCTATTATGCATTCATCTTGGTAATTGAATTGGAGATCGGATTATGCCGGCCCGAGACACGGGCGGGTAATGAAAGGAATGTCGCGCTGTTATACCGATGTCGAAGCCTATTGGTTTACTTAGGACGGAATGTTTGGATAACTCATCCAGATTGTATTATTTTAGGCTTGTTTTCTGTCACGTTACTAATATTAAGTGCTAGTTGTTTTGGGAGATGAATGAAACATATCTGATACACTTTGAATGTAATTAAGTAAGTAAATTTTATGGCTGTTTATTTAATCAGGGCAGAGAGACGGCTGCTGTTGACGTTTGACAGTTGACGTCAAATGCTTCCTTAGTAGAGATTTAATGAGTGATTTTGACATGTTTATGAAACATTGCGTCAATTAGTTAATTGTCGATTAACTTGACGTCTCTGAGTGCGGCAGTGACTGAGAAGGATTTATCTCATCCTATCTGTATGTATCCATAACTAATAAATTCAACGTATAAGTTATAAAATGTTATATTTCAAACTAACTGAAAAATGTCACGACATCTGCAGCGTAACTTTAAAATTGAATGAATAAATAGAATGCCAAAAGAGATTGGATAGGATACCAATATCTATTGCTTACCTATGAAAAGTTTAACGTAAAATTCAATATTTTACAACGCGGCATTCGTTTAACTCATAAAATCTTTATGATTTTCACGTCGTTCTTTTGTTTTCGTTAAAGAAAAGCTTAGAGAGTTCAACCTTTGTTTGTGTGGAAATGAATTTAGGTTATGTTACATTTGGAAGAGGTGTTTTATCTTGGTCATTTATCTTTCTTTCAGCTTCTTTATTATATTCCTTGCGAAATGTGTTCCGACTGGCTTAGGACTTAATAACACAGCTGTGGAACTGCGGAGTTATAGTGCGAGAGGCAACGTGGAAATTGTGTATTTTCTATATCCGTCTGACATATTTTTGTGTGAAAATAAAAAGTATTAAGACAAATAAAAAAGAGTATTATGCGTGTGTTTTTTTCAAATTAAATGGTAATTTTGCCGTTGTTGAGAACTTAAAGCTTCTTGTTTTTTTTTTAATTCACTCGTCAATAGCCACTCAATAGAAAGTTTTTATTTGGAATTCAATAGGTGCAAGGTATCCCACATCTCGTAATGTGACGTGCTCGAGTAAGTCACGAAATCGCCCATTGGGCTCCTGTACTACAACAGATTCTTATATTAAATATTTTTATATGACCACCTATTTTATGTTTTCTTTTTCATGAAGTTAGTTATGTTTTTCAATAACTTTCTTCATAAAATTCGGGCTCGAAATAGGATTTTATCAAATAAAATATACTGTATCCCCTAAACAATAGTATTTATTTAGATACCTACTCATATAATACAGCTACAGAGTTCAGTTCAGTTATCTCAGTAACTAGCAATCCGATTTGAATAATTCATTTTGTAATGGATTATAGGCTATTTTTATACCGAAATTCCCACGGGAACTGGCACAACGCGGGTGAAACCACTGGACACTGCTCGCAGGTTTACAAAATACGAGATTTATAAAAAAAATGGTGATAATAACAGTTATATCAATACTCATACATTTACACTTATTTTGTGTTTCAGTGAGATGAGAGGCCTTTGCCCATCAGTGGGACATTACAGGCTAATACTTTTACGTACTTTTTTGTGTTATAACACCTTAGTCTTCTGTGATCACGGTTCCTGTAAAGGAGCCGAAACGTCAGATAAAATTGTAAAATTAAAGCGAAGTGTATCCGTAAGAGTAGTTTCAATTCAAAATAAGTAGTGGTCGCTTAAATTTAACAAACCATTTAGACTTTTTTCGGATGATTTATTTATTTTCTTCACCTTTTAGTTCACAGTCGCTTAAAAAAGCTTTAGATTCGCACCATCCAATAACACTGAATGGATTGCTTTTATACTCATATAATGATAATAAATTCTAAGGACAAAATTAACGTTCGTACCTCTGGCTGCGTTCGTAGGGCTCCGTTTTATTACGCACAGGTCAGATTTATTATCTCCTTTCGGAATTTATGAACAATTTTCAAAATGATCAACTTTTATTGTTTGGTAACGCCTCGTAGTTTTATTTCATTTTCACTTATAGCCGGTTTTAGGAGTCGCCATTTTATTGGTTAAAGTTAGCAGACGAATCTTTACTATATTACTAGCAGCGCCCTGTGGGAATTTCGGGAATTTTTATACATATAAACCTTCTCTATCTATTTAAAAAAACCGCGTCAAAATCCGTGTAGTAGTATTTGAGTTACACATTCATCCTTTATATTTCCATATAATTATGGGAGCAAAAACCCCATTTCTTTAAATTAAACGTTATTCCTTAATTAGGTTTTTGCTAAATTCGCGGGTTATCTTACAATCCCATCTGAGCGAGACGCGGTACAAACATGGACCTTATTTTTAGAGGATCACGCCATTTGCTAATTACACCAATTAATCATCACTCTAATGACAGATTAAAAAGGTTTAGACAAAGAGGAGACACTTTGAAGAAAAAATCTTATTAAAAAAAATGGATAAAAAGGGTTTTATTCATAAACGCTTATTTACAGCACTTTAGCTATCAAATGGTTCGTCCCTTTCCGACATACGCTATTTGCCGAAGAGTGAAAGAGACAAACACTTTAAAACACTGTTTAAGTTATATATCGTTTATTTAGTATCTAGGCTTATTTTGTGTTTCTTCCATAAAAGAAAAGCTAAACGCTATTTTTATCTGGAAACTATGAGAACGGGTACAACGCAGGTAAAACCGCGGGGTGATGCTAGTTAGATACATTCATGGTTATGAATACCTAGCGTAGTCATTCTTCACGATTAAACACGAACAATTAATGTTTGTTTAGGTTCAACAGTTCCTTTATAAAGTTGAAGTTACTTGAAGTTGTATGCACACGAAACCTTTATTTAAGTCATCAGCTCCGTGGGTTTACTTAATGGTTCAGTAAATATACCTTCGGTTTTCAGACGCTCCGATCTAACAATAGCTTAATAGGGAACAATTTTAGAGACAGTATATTTCTAAGAAAGTACCTATAAGGTTTCAAAATGTAATGAATAAGTAAGTTTTAGCCTGTAATGTCTGACTGCGTAGCAATCGCTTCACACCTCTCTGAAGATTTCAGTACAGTGAGGAGGACTAAGTGTAATCACCGCGCTTGCCTATTACAAGTTAGTGATCTCAAATCCGAGCCATATTTGAAAAGTAAATTGATTGAGGTTTATATGTTCTGAATTGTTGCTTACCAAAGTGCTGCTGAATACTTCAAATAGGTACCTATTTAAAAATATCTTGAACTCTTTTAAAAAAGAGAAAAAAATAACCAACTTAGATGACTCTAGATGAGTATAGTACAAATCTACGCTAACATAATAAGGCTGAAGAGTATGTTTTGTTTTTTAAACATCTTCGAAATTAATTATTTGATATGAATAATTCAATTTTTAATGTATAGCCACATTCAACGGAAAGTTTATAGGCTATTTTTCATCCCGAAATTCTCACGGGAACAGGCACAATGCGGGTAAAACCGAGGGGCGCAGCTAGTATAAAATAAAAATCTGTTAAAACCGAATCTCTACCACCTTTTCTGAAGTTGAGATCACGATACGACTGGGCGTAATTTATTTATTGCGTGGTCCCGAGGCCATCGCATTCAGACGCCTCTTTCAAGTTTTTGTGGCGTTTCCCTTTGTCTTCCTTCCTTCAGTCCCTCTCTCCTTTATCAGTGAGGTTTTATTTCTCCTTGGAAGATACGAGCCACTGTTTTATTGTTTGATAGCTCCCGACTCCCGTTTTCGTTTTATACGTTTTTCTGTATTTCATTGTTGTAAATAGACTGCAGGTTTCTAGCGAAATAATTATTTTGTTTGATAATGATCAGGATTTGTATCAGGTAATTATCGGATAGTTAGTAAATTGATTAACCTATTTAAAGTAAATCGGTATTAAATGATCGAAATTGGTGGGACCAGAACACGATCAACAAATCGAAATAATAGTTTTAAACGGTAATTACTTTGTAAGTATTGACAATATCAATACAATATTATTAAACACAACTAGCTGTCCCGCGCGGTGGTTCCATCCGTGACCCAATAGATGTCGTTAGTGTGAGTTTAAACCATCTATGGTGCCACCCAAACGCATACAAAAAAATAACATTCACATCGGTCCAGCCGTTTAGGAGCAGTTCAGTTACAACGAAAAGTGGCATTGATTTTTATATATATGATACTGTTTCTTTTACTATACCATAATGATAGTAATATCACTCCTTTACTACATTTTACGTTACGCCAATTCCTACAATTCTATTCAAAAACAAAAGCACTTCAACCAACTTAATATTCATTAAAATGATTTAATCCATCGTTCTAAGATTATCTTAAATCATTTTAATGTTTCAATTGAATTCCAAGTTAATTGACTTAAATTAATTCTCGTTCTAAGTTTAAATTGCAGAGTTAATGTTGACTTACTTTACTATTATTAAATTAAATAAATGTTATTTTTGCCTAAGGCGCCTTGTTTCACACGAAACTGTGTTGTGTCAAATGTTCTTATTGTGTATAACGTGTAGGTTTCGTATCTATTCATTAACCATTGTTGGTTAAGTTCCATTAATTTTAGTGACTTTGAATAGCTAAAGGTTAGGTACACCGAATGTGTATATACTTATATAATAAAGCTGAAGAGAATGTTTGTTTGTATGTGCTAATATCAGAAACTACCAATCCGATTTCAATCATTCTTTTTGTAATGGATAGCCGCATTCAATAGGCTTTTTTCAACTTAAAATTCCCACGGGAACGGGCAAAACATATAATTTTTTTCTTTCATTCATGAACGTTATTCCCTTGTCCGGACAGCGAACCTTGTATAGAAGTAATTATAATTTTAAAGATAAAGTATATATATATATACATAAAGTAAAAAAGTCTTATGTGTATACATATTGGTGCAGCGGACCAGTGTAGTGTGAAGACGATGAGACATCAGAATAACATTTACGGCTACTTATCCCAAAATTCCTAGGGTAATGGATACAAATCGGGCACTGCCATTAATCAATAACTCAGGATACACAATAATAATATTATTTTTTAAAATAATTAAGTACGAAAGCGTTCTTACTTTCAGGTTGCCAAGACCACCATTCATATAAGTAATGGCATCCAATCTACTGTGCTGCAAAGTCATATGCTTATACATTTATTAAAGTTAGCCACAAACTTTATTTAATCACTCGTATAAAGCTAAAACGGAGTTATTCGGTACTTAATTCATATTATAGTATGTATACGTATCACAAGAGCATTTTGGATGAAATCAAATAGGAATGAGAAAACTGAAGAAACAATATGAAAAAGAGTATTATAACATTTATAACACCTAATATTGTTTTATTACAAACCATCGGAGCGAATATTCACATTTCAACGATATTCGTCGCCGGTATAATGGGGCACAATTTAGAATCAGGGAAAGGCATCAACACTTCCGCGTTCAAAGAAGTACCTTCGAACGAAGTATACAAATCGGCACGATCACTTGTTGAGCGTTATTTTTCAGCCTCCGCCCGCAGACTATGTTAAAAGCCAAGACAGAGCTCGGTTGACTGTGAGGTGAAGGCGGTTCATAAAGTTTTTTTAGGACCTCATCTGATTAAGAATTACAAGCTGCGAGCCGACAAGCAAATGTTTTAATCTAACACGTATGTATGATGCATGCATCATTTTAAACTGTTCGGCTTTCAGTTTGCTCTATCTAAAAGACGCCAAAATCTATTAATTAAAATAACTATTAGCCTGCCATATCATGTGCCTCTCACCTGACCGAAGATATCAGTACAGTGAGAGGAAATTAATACGAGGTGTAATTGGTACAAAAAGGAAGATGTGCATGTGAGCGAGTATTCATGCTCAGTGCTCACCACAGCTCGTACGGTGTAATTTTGCATGATAAATTGCGTTGTTCGCACCGCTTGTTCTTGACTTTTTATTTGGTCCGAGTCTCCTTCCCGCCCCCGTCCCACCCCGCTAATTTGCAATTCCCATCGAAACCTCCCCCTGTTTTTCCCGTCAACCACCCCTGCTTCAAGCTGAGAACTAAATTCTCAACTCCGTAGCTTATTTCTCGAAGTTTTCTTACTTGAACACTGTTTTTGGATCGATTGAAAGTGTCCCCTGGTTTACTTTGCAGAAATACTAAGTTTCATAGCTAGTATATTTAGTACTGTCGTATTCTTAGAATATTAAACTGGAAAGGAAACTTTTACGTTGGTATTTTAAGTGACGGTATCGTTTACTAATGATTGAAAAAACTAAGTTAACATTATTTGAAGTTAATGTTCTTTTTTCGAAAAAAATCACAAGTCGTCAAAGTAGCTGCTCTTTCTTTATTATATCTTCATTTTATCATATACAAGAATATCTACTTAGGTAACGGGTGGGCCAAAAGAAGTCATCCGATGTTGTTTGGCTCTCTTTTTTTTTCTAAAAGAAAAACTTCGATTCTCTTTTTTGATTATGTTTATTTGAACCTTTAGAATTGTATTGGTCAAGTCGAGAAGATGATATCGGCTAAATGGGCGCCGTCACAATTGATTATCATATCAGCGAGAACTTCGGGCGACAGATTCTCGCACTCGTGTCGAATGTTGTCCTTGAGGGCTTCCAGAGTCTCAGGCTTGTTCACGTAAACACGGGACTTCAAAAAACCCCACAAAAAAAGTCTAAAACGGTTAAATCGGGCGATCTTGCAGGCCAGTGCAAATCGCCAAAACGAGAGATGAGGCGACCCGGGAACGCCGCCTTCAGAATATCGGTTGTGGGTCGCGCAGTGTGTGCTGTTGCTCCGTCCTGTTGGAACCGCAGTCCTAATTCATCCAATTGCGGCAGCAAAAACTCGGTCAACATGGCTCTATAGCGCGCACCGTCCACTGTTGTCGTTTGACCAGCGGCGTTCTTGGGGAGTATATCGCTCCATGGCGTGTTCACTGGTATTCTGCATCTGTCTAGTCCACAAATGTCAAAACAGATTTGAAATTGGTGGCCATTTGCAAAAATGAGAGCATCTTCTAGTAGGGTGATTTCTTTTGGCCCACCTAGTATATCCGAAATATTATTATACGTTGTGACATTTAAAATGACGCTCAAATAGTATCCAATTATCCATGAATTCCTGAAATATATTCCGATACACCCAAAACCACAAGTTTCTCGATAAAATGTTATATTACTCAAACACGCTGAATATAAATTTATACAGATGCAGCGATACACATTCTTGTGTGATTGGTCCACATCTTGTTTTATTAAAGCTTTGTCTCCATTCAGCTACTTTAAAAGCTGCGAGTTCGATAAAAACGTTGTGTCATATAAGTAGCATCTCGCGGTTTACCCTCGTTGTGGCTGTCCCCGTGGGAATGGCTTTAACCTTCCCCTTGAATGAATCTATCCATTACAAGAAGAGTTATTCAAATAGAATAGGTAGTTTTTGAGATTAGAGCGTTTAAAGTAACAAAAAATCCAACTCATCAGCTTTATAATAATACTATAGATTTCAGTATCCGCCAACCAACAGCTTGTTAACTCTCTATAATGGGAACAACGCCTGAAACTCTCCAACCAGATAATCATCCTCACTGCTAAGTATGTTAAGTGAGAAAGATTGACTTACCCTGCTGTAATCTTACAAATACTTTACTTTAACCGCAGGAATATATCGAGAACTTACCGCATCAAACCTTTACCACCATCAAGCGCTTACAATCACCCAAATCAACATAAATTTATTATTTGTATTTATCTAACTACATAAAGTTCGCCGAGAGTTAAAAGCTCTATGAGCGCTTTTGTGGAAAATCAAAAGCCAGAAAAATAGTGCACTTGGACTTTATATAAATTGGATGGCCTTGTCCATTTTGATTTATGGTCCGTGGTTGAATTCGACGTTACAGGATAAATATGAAATTGTAATAGTGTTTATTTTGGTTGAATATAGTCGATTCTGCGTATTTTGTTGTTTCTGTCCTGTGTTTTAGTGAAAATAAAGCTTTTCTTATTGAATTACATTCAAATTGTAATAAAGGAGGCTACGTATGTTGTGCATCTCTATAAGAATTAAGTATTGCACGACCTTAGGTAATGGAAAATTACAGGTGTACTTGTTATTGTATTACAAGATATCTATAGCAACACAGGGTAGCTAAGTACTATAGATAAACTGCGAATCCTCTTAACCATTGTGTGAAATCAGTGTTTTCTTTTACATAATTTTAACAATACGCAGAAGAAGATTTATATAAAAGGATCCAATATTTAGAAGGTAGAAAAGCGTTTACATTTAGAAGCCGGCTTTCCCTAAACCTAGAGAAAACATCTTTTTTACTGTTATCGGCAAGTTTGGGAAAGTCGAAAGTCCTTTAATATTTTCATCTATTTTCTGTTAGTGAGGGCTCGCGCAACAGGCTGGGTCTATGCCTATTGCTGATATTGATTTCTTTTCATTAAACAACTTGTTTGTTGAACAAAAGAATAGTGTGTTGTTTTAGGATATTCGGAATGATTTAATATGTTTGCTTGTGTCAAGATATATAATGTTTGTCAAGACTGTAACAAATGATATTTATTTTGTTTTTATTTGTCTTGTGGTAATTTTTATTTTTGTGCCTGGGAAACGCTTGTTTTGCAGGCGGAAAGGCGTTATAATTCTAGCTTAGATAGCTTTCGTGTTAATAGACTATGTTTGGACATTACAATGTTTACAACACCATGCTTGTAAAATTTCTTTGTTTTATACTCGACCAACAACTTAATTTTATTCGTAACTTCTTTCACAAGTAATTTGAAAACATACTAAAACAATTTTACTTCTAGAATCAAATATAAATCTCTTTAAACATCCATTATCTTCTCTTATCTAAGTATCACGTACAGAACGCAATAACAAAGATAGAGAAACGGTTGAAATGGCAATTTTTATTTTATTGGAATAAATTTTGCCCAGTGAATGATTCGGCGTCGAAATTGAAAGCGTCTCAAATGTTAAGCCAAACTGATTAATCTCGTCGAAGACGCTGGCGCTATACCGCCGGAATTCATAATGAGCTCGGGACGGAATCTTACATCTTCACTAATAATATTAAGTTGAAATAAGCTTTTTATTGCGTGAGTTTGATATTTTTGTGTTATAACAATTAAATAACGTGTTTTTTATTTTTCAGACAGATGCCGCAGCATGTGATACGATTTTCAGAGACAGTTATGGTTAGCTTAAGTAAAAGTAACAATCAAAAATTTTCTTATAGTGTATTATGCCTTTGAATATTTGACCTGTAAAAAATATTACTATACTCGTTATAATGTACTTATCTTATAACGTTACTCCAGTTGAACAACAAAGAATTAACAGTTATCTCCTTAGAAGAATAATAATTAAAATCTTTGAGATCATTTACGAGAGCTAATTTTCTGCTCCTCAATGGGTTCCATAATAGCCTTTATACTTGCAGCCGTTAACTCTAATGTCCTACTTTTATTATTCTTTTAAATACTTTTCTCATTTTGTTTTATGATCTTATATAATCCAGAATATAAACCACGCGCAGTTTTCAATATCATGAAATAATGATCTTTTCAGTGAGTTCAAACGTAATTTATTAATCTTTAATCTTTACATTTGAGAAAACTATAAAGTAAAGCTGTATAAGTTATACAGCTATGTATATTTGTAGTGAAGTTCCACTACAAAGCAAAGGTCTCCCCGAACTGATATTCTATACATAGTACCTATTATACAAAATCCTTCGCTCTCCTTATCTGTCTGTATACGCTAAGCGCGAAAGTACTGAAATAATTTTTCTTTGATGTATGTGGTTGAAATTTATGTAAATGTATGTGGTTTCAAAGATAAGAGTTATTCTAGACTATCTAGAGAAAGGATATTGTCTTCTTTATGTCCCAAAATTTCTACAAGAACCTTACGCAACCTTGATTAACAGATACAAAGCGAAGGCAGGTTGCTAGTCTACACTAATATTATAAAGAGGAAAATTTTGTTTGTTTGTTGTAATGAATAGGCTCAAAAACTACTGGACCGTTTTTAAAAATTCTTTCACCATTCGAAAGCTACATTATCCACGAGTGACATAGGCTATTTTTCATCCCGAATTTCCCACAGGAATGGACACAATGCGAGTAAAACCGCGGGGCGCTGCTAGTAATAAATACAGTGAGGAGGATTAAACATAACTGTAAAATTACATAATAATCTTCTTATATACGAGTATGTTTCTCTTTGCGTTATGCTTAATTAAGCTTTCGTTAAGCCCCACTTCAAGCTTTTAAAGATTCAAAAGCTTAAAATGTAGAGAATAAATATAATTTAATGTCCTTATATTAAACGTATTCAGCTGGAGTTTTGCCAATACATGCATTCAAAAGATTGGATTTAAGCGGTTCCTATACAGAATTGCTTGCGGGTTTTCCTTTTTGAGATTTAAACATTTTTGTAATATGAAAAGACATATTTTGGCACGGAAATTGGGGTTGGGTTTGCAGTAAGTATATTTAGTAAAGTACAGATTTAAAAGTGTCGTTGGAGAACTTTGTACATTTTCTTTATCATACCATCTTATATAATGCAGCCCGCGGTCAACCTGCGATGACCCTTTGAGGATATTGAGGTCAAAGTAAAATACTATGTATTCCATGAGACAGGTTAATAACTAGGCACAGTGAAAGGTGTCATGTAGGTGATGTAGGTACTCGCAACATGTCTTGATCGTCGACTTCGTGAGGGACATAGGTTAGTTTGGATATTGAAAAACGTTATTACTGTCACATACTACATGACATCTCATATAGGACATCTCAAATAACATGACAGTTACATAAAAACATCATAGAAGTTAAAGTCGAAGGGAAGTGCTGTAGGATGTCCTAGAATCAGTTATATGAGCCAGATTAAGGGAAAAGTGTCTGGCATGTCGTATAGAGATGTAAAGAAGCATGCTTTGAATGGAGAAGTCTGCATCGGACTCACCAACATGACATGCATACATAAAGTTTGACGTATTTTTAGAACTACTGGCCATACACATAGAATACCCTTTATCTACTAACAGATTAACAGATAACTTCCCAGAGATGTCAGAGTCATAGCTCTCAAAACCGAATGTAGCTGACTGTCTCAGTCCAGCCTACGAGGAGCAAGACTCTGCTGCCTTTGTTGTACTTGAAAAGAACTATTTAAATAATTAATTGCCTTTTAGATAATTAAACTTGGTAAAGCCCCGAACAGCGTGTTTGATGTTAGAGAGCAAAGTTTCAGAAATCTCATTAATATTGTACGCAACACTTGAACTACAGTTTAGGGATCCATTCCGTATTCATTGGATTATTGAGTTTATCTGTTCAATGGAGGCGGTAATTATTGTTTATTGCAACTAGTTTTCATTGAAACTTTCTTATAGTTAATATTTTATTTTTTCTGAATTGGGGTACCTATAATCTTTTTTATTTCGAACTTTCAAAAGAGCCTCTTTAGGCCTAATATGACTAAAAATATCTGACTTTTGAGTTGAGAATTCCGATTCTGTTCTGATCCTAGATCCCAGAGGCCAAATTAAAATATCATAATCGTGGGTTATAAAGGTAAAAAAACGTTATTTGGAGTCGACAGCCAATTTATAGGTAGGAAAAAACTTATACATAAAAAATGCTAATTTCTAATTATAATTGTAAATACACGTCCTGATTTTTAACCAACTTCAAACACCTATGAAGGAGGTTCTCGATTCGGTCGGTTTTTTAATGTAAGTAAGTATTAGCCTGTGATGTCCCACTGCTGGGCAAAGGCTGAAGATCAGTACAGTGAGGAGGATGAATGTATTCAAAATCATTATTCAGATCGTTTCCGTGGGCAATAATTTATATCAAACACCAACTGCAGCCCACGTTCAGTTTGTCATATCGCATAGCCGTGGGACACCCTATATCACGTTGAAAAGGTTACTGGTAAACAACCCCGGTATTTAGGCCACCTATTATTGGTCTACATCATGGTCATGCCAAAGGTTGAAACACCCGGGACCGATAATAATTTAACATGGCGCTGACCCCACTTAGTACGGCAAGGGGCGATGCCGACGTGGGTGATAAAAATATATATATTTACAATGATATTCCAATATTCTATTCTAATGTTCAATGGTCTTTTTCCTAAAATTTGATAGGTAAATAAATGGATTGTAACACCTCAGTCTTGTGTGACCGCGTAGCCAGGGGCCGAAACGTCAGATAAAAATGTAAAATAAAAGCGACGTGTATCCGTAAACGGAGTTTCAATTCAAAATGGATTATAATATAAAATCTAAGGAAAAATCAATTGGTCCATTTGTATACCTAAAGCAAGAATAATCTCGGATCCGAATGTTTTATTGAATACCATTACCCGCAGAGCTCTCCTCTACGGAGGCATTGAAAACACGTGAAAATCAATTTTACCACAACCCAGTTAAATTGATTTCATTCCCCGTAAACCACACAATTTACGCTTTATACTATCCATCTTTCCTGAATTGAAACTACAAACAATTTTGATAAGATATAAACAAATTGTTTAAATTAAGTTATTAGATATTTAACTGTACAAAAGCAGTCTCAAAATTAAATCCAAACATTAATAGACACCGTCGCTCACATCTCAACAATATTCATAAATGTAAATATATTCAAAATTTATACAACAAATTAATGAATACAACGTCCTTAACAAAACTTCAATTTACGTTATTGAATTGGGTGTTATAAGTTGATTCGTATAAAGTTACTAACGATGGAGTTGTGTGTTGTTATAATTGTGTGGAAGTAGAATGTTTTGATGGAAGGATGCGCTCGGGTGGAGCGGTCCGGGCGTCATTCGCAAGTCGGCTGTTGGTCGAGCCGCACGCCACCCGCCCCGCCGCCACCCGCCGCGCCGCGCCCGCCTGTTGCCTCGACACTATGTGCTAAGTGATTAACCCTCCATCATGAAAGGTCGCCACCAATTTCGCCGCAGATTCAGCCTCCAACCATCTTTTATGAAAGAGGACCATGACGAAGAAAGAAGATCTCACAGGTGATATATCATAATAAAGTGCTACGTTCTTTACGCTCGCTACGGATTTCGTAGCAGCTACGGCTACGAGTCATGTCACGTAGCGCTGCGTAGACTATTTGTTTGGGTTGAGGTCTTAAATTGATAAGATTATTTTGTTTTAATAGACGAGTTTATAAATTAACGATTATAATTGGTACATAAGATTTTTGTTTGAATTAATTAAATAAGTATCTCTTAAATTTTAATTTATATTTTATTAGTTAAACATATTGCTTAGTAATAATAATTTAAAAAAGTAAATTTACTTAGGTATTTTAAACATATACAAAAAATACGTAGCTTTATCCCTTATCCTGATACTTCGTGAAGTTGATACTTCTATTAGTTATTACTATTTATGACTAGTTAGTCTTTTCATTAACCAACATGAATATTTAGCCTCCCTTTTCTATATAATATTTCGATCACCTTAATCAAAATAACTCTCAATAAGATAAATATAATTAACTGCCTAGGTAAGCCTAGGTTTTCGGTTAGCCGAAACTACGTTGTTCAAAGATCCCGTTGACTCGCCTCTGGGATTTCTAGGATCAAAGAGGCTCGTATTTCAATCTAGAGTTTAAGCTGTTTCATTTATAAATTAATTTCATTCTGAGTATGTATAAATTGTGTATGATTTTGACCTATTCCATAAAAGTAAGTCACATTGTTTGTAGCGCCCGTGGCGTGGTTTGACTAAGCGATGTTAGGTCATTGCAATTGTTAAGCCACGTACAGCTCGGCCTCTACTTGAATGGGTGGCTGATAGTGACATTTCTATATGAGTCAGACCATGTCGGAGGCCTTTGAGCGGCTTAAAAACTTCGACACCAGGGTTGGCCACTAACCTACTCGAAATGAATGAATGAATGATGAAACTCATTCATCTTACGATTAAATGCAAAATCTACACTAATATTATAAAGCTGAAGAGTTTGTTTTGTTTGTTTGTTTGTTTAAACGCGCTAATCTCAGAAACTACTGAACCGATTTGAAAAATTCTTTTTGTAATGGATAGCCACATTCAACGGGAAGGTTATAGGCTACTTTTCATTCCGAAATTCCCACGGGAACGGGAACAACGCGGGTAATACCGCGGGGCGCTGCTAGTGACATATGTTACCCGATAGTGTAGTGTGAAGACGACGTTCGGTGACCGAAGTAGACTAAATCAAGTTCGACCACCGCACAAGCGAACATCGTTATCACTTGCAATGCATGTTTTCGTGTAGGAAATCTTGGAAATCTTTGCTAATAAAGCCGAAATTTGTTTGAACGCGCTAATCTCAGAGACGATCAAGTCGATTGAAATAATTCTTGTTGCAATGGATAGCCACATTCAATGGGAAGGTTATAGGCAATTTTTCATCCCGAAATTCCCACAGGAACGGGCACAACGCGGGGTAATATTGCGGAGCGCTGTTAGTATTTTATAAAACTTAAAGATATCCACAATATTTAACTCTGTATATAGGAAAAAATTAGTGTACAAACTACAAGTACAAGTACAAATTTGAAGTCTTTGTTTTAATTCAAATTCAATACGTTAATAATACTACTTTATGATAGTAATTATTTAAGCCCGTAATGTCCCACTGATGGACAAAGGCCTCTCGTCTCACCGAAGATATCAGTACAGTGATAAGGATAAGACGCAATCACCACGCTTGCCCAATGCGGGTTGGTGTTCTCGACTTGACTTCTTTATAATAAACTAGCAGCATCCCGCGGTTTTACCCGCGTTGTGCCCGTTCCCGTGGGGATTTTGGGAATTTTTATACATATAAAGCTTCTTCTTGAACCCCTCTATCTATTTAAAAAAAAACACGTCAAAATCTGTAGTTTTAAAGATCTAAGCATACATAGGGACAGACAGACAGCGGAAAGCGAGTTTGTTTTATACTATGTAGTGATACGTACTTGATACAATACTTGAGGGCGTGTCTAGTGGGTCAATAAACACGAAGGTTAAATTTAACATCCAAATATTTCAAAATCGCAATTTGAAACAATACCAAACATAATTAATAGAGAACCACATTTAACCGAAGTTGACCCTTTAATTCATTTATGAACTCGATGGTAATTAATCACGACCTACGCGAGTAAACACATGAACAATAGGACGTTTGGAAAAGTCAGACATCAACCAACTATAAAAGATCGGACCAAAATAGCGTTTTGTCATTTCCACTATGGTTTTTCGTGAAACAATAGGTATAATATAAAACATAGTTGAACATCTTTCTTTCTTTTGAAGTCGGTTGAAAATAAACATACAGCTGTCAAAAGCATTTGCCTCTTTGCTTTATAGTCAATTTAAAAGGTTTGTTTTATAGTTGAAGCAAAAACAATTCATTTTAAATTGAAACTACGTTTACGGATGCACTTCGCTTGTATTTTACATTTGTAACTGTCGTTTCGGCTCCTTTACAGGAACTGTGGTCACAGAAGACATCTGTGACTTTACCTACTTCAATAATCGACTTCAAAAATTTTTTTTCTTAAACTAATCATTAATTAACCGTACTGTTTATCGTGTTAAAGTGAATTATGGAAAGAGGACAATATCCAACCTTGTTGAATGTACGAGTAGTATGAACGCGGATCGTTTGTAAAAAGCATTTAGTTTACATGACAATAGAGTTCCACGGCGTTGTTATCTCGAGAGAGCAATTTTGTGCTATTTAATACGTATATCATAGACGTCTCCTGAGTATTTATATTATCAATAGCTTTTAAATTGAGTTTTCTAGTTTACTAGCTGTGTTTCACGGTTTAACTTTTAACCGTTGAGAAGAAAGCATCTATTTTGTACCCTTCATAGTGGTACTTCAATCGTGATACGTGAATGTGTCGATATTCTTTCAAAGGTCAAACTATCGCCTTTAGACCCTAGCCTTTCCTTTCGCCATTTTTTGTGAAATCTAGACCGCAGGAAAGCAAGCTAGGTTCAGTACTCGCTAACTTTAGCTTACTTTCTTTATTCATTAAGTAAAGTTATGCCTGTAATGTTCCACTGCTGGTCAAAGGCCTCTCGTCACACTGAAGATATCAGTACAGTATTTTATTATTGAAATTGAGTTAGTAAGAATGAGTCATACAAAGGTAGTCAAATTGTAAATTAAAGGTAGTATATTAGTACAGATGTAGTGAATAATTTTCTCGGAAATGTTCATTTTTGTCTTACTACTACATTGATAAATAAAGTATGCGATTTATTTGATACCTACACGTACACGTAATTTAATAATACAGTAATTCATAGACACATCGGCACCATTCGGGTGTTATCGTTGTTCCGAGTTTTTGCCGATAGGAAAGGACTATTCACTACATCGTAAGTACCTATATGTATTAATCCTACAAACAAACACAGCCATTCTGTGTATATTTGTGGGGATATGTCTCCTTGAATAATGCCTGAAGGGTAGAAACTATTAAGTTATGTACTCCTTAAGTTAAATGTCGTGGCATTTGAGATTTATTGCTAAAATTAGGACAGGATGAAACAAGAGACTTCGAATTTGACTGTCGTAGGTTATTGTCTCGTGATGAGTTTTTTAGACAAGAATTATGTATTGAATGGGTAATAATTACACCTGATTATTATTTATTGTACGAGGATTGGCCATGAACCTATTCGAAGTTACTTTTTTAAATTATTTATTATCATAATGTGGCCATTGTAATTATTCAAAATCAAAAACAAGGTATCTCATTATTGACCCGTAGACTTTTTGCAATTTGAATTTTCTTTTTACGTATAAAATATACTTTGTAAAGTATCCTTTCTTTGAGTCCGTCCAAAAAAGTCGAAATCATAAACCGGTTCCGAGTTCAGGAAACATTTGAATCTTTTCATCTCGTTGCTATTGTGAAAAAAATTGTACCATTACAAAATATAATAAGACCTTAATAGAAAATTATATCAATACAAAATGTTCTCGGTGCGATTGAATGGTGACAAAGTTCTTTTCATCCCGATGAAACCTAAAGAATAATAATTCAACAACGTCTTTGAATTTTCGAATAAAGAAATGTTCGTGGTCTGTATAATTACACTTCTTCTTCAAGTTTTGTTCGCAGTTACTTAAGAACCAAATCTATTGTGAAGATACACTTTGAACTGAATAATACGCTTGACGGCGAAGTCCTAATGTTTTAAATTATTGGCGTGTGCAAAGATGTGTAAACGAAAATTAATAATTGAATTAATATTTTCTTTCTTGGGTATTCAGTTTATTGTCCCTTTAGGGTTCGTTAATTTGACTCACCCTGTATAGCGTGATCATCAAATTAAACTAGTACTATTTGTAAAAAATTATGACGGAACTTTCTGGCAACGGAAAATCACCAAGCATGAAAATGTATTTAATTTTTGATACCAAATTAGTTATGAAAAAATAATTTATTTTGTAAACGACAGGTAATTTCAGGTTTCCAAGGAAAGTCTTTGAAGGATAATAATTTATGTCAGAAAATCATAAAATGTCAAGCACATTACAAGTAATTAAGTCGGTAATAAACATTCTCTCAAGTTTTAATAAAAGTCTCGATACAAGATCAAAGATTATTTGACAAGCTCTTTGTTTGGTACTTTGAAATGATTTCGATAAGTCGGCGTCCTACTTACATATATACAAACATTATTTAGCCCTAAAGTACTTGCCTTCCGTTTAGCATTTTGATGTTTATGTTCGCATCATCTTAATAAGTCGATACCGACTTCCGGTAATGGATAATTTTTTGATGGAAAAAAAATAAACGTTAACTGTCACCGTCAACTGTACATGCAGACATAACTTTACTTTATACTATTAGTATAGATAAATTCATTAGAATATGTTTCGGTCCGAGCCCGGGGTTAGGTCGCATTGTGTCTCTCTCCTCGATATTGTTATGGCCATGAATCAATTTCGTCAACCGTCCTCTCTAGCAAGTTTTTTATTAACCAATTTGCTTCAACAATTTTACGACAGGACTCCGGTTTGGGATAAAATTAATTGGCTTAAATGGTGAATTATTTGTATATCATCTTGTTGAGTTTTGTTATGTTTGTGTACATGGTATATATTTACTGCAGAGGGATGCAAGTCTTGTGGAGGAAGTTGGCTATTTTCGGTTTTATAGAGCTTTCAAATCAAATAATATGTATGATATTATTGAGTTCTGTTGTGTTTGTGTATATGGTTTCTGTAGGTTGATGAGGGCTACATGTCTTTTGTTGGGAAAATCGGTTAGTTTCTGTTTTGTAGAGGTATAACTCGTTCAAACTATAACTATAACTCGTTCACAAACGCTGCATAGCATATGAGAAGATATGTCATAGACCAGCAGGCCTATTCCCGGTCCAGTGTGCGCACTGAGATGACGTCATAGTGGCGTTCGTGATTGCCATTTAAGCGTTTGACAGCTCCGGTGCGCGCATTTTGACGTCGTCTCAGTGTTTAAACACTCAACGCCACTATGCTCATCAATGTACTAGAAAAAAAAACCGGTAAACTCAAATCGGTATTCACACGGCCATAGTGTTTAACCACCGGCCTTCGTTGATTGCAACTACTATCCAGTAGTGAGGAACAATAAATCACTATAACCCTACCATGTTGCGAATAACGAATAATGTATGAATCTATGAGTTATGATGAAACCTTTGTAAATTAGTAGGGTTGACTTTTTCTTCCCGCCAAATAATTCTAAGCATTAATTTCTTCTATTAGGTATTGATTTCTAATAATTACCTACTATTAAAATGGCTCGTGCAATTATATTAGGTGCCGCGGAAGATATTCGCCAAAGACAGGCGCTCAGACTAGAACGGAGACGGCTGAGGGATTGCAGTAATCCATTGGATCTGCCGGAATCTCTTTTTATTCAACATTTTAGAGTGACAAGACAATTTTCCGGCAGATCCTACTAGAACACACGCCGTCTCTACCGCTCGTCACACTAACTAAATACAACAATTGTGTTGAATGTGTAATGTGTAATTGAAGCTAGAGACTACAGTTATTTCTAAGTAAATAATGCAAAGAAACATTCACTTCAATTTAATTCATTTATTTATTTCAAATGTACCTAATTACATTATATTTGGCTCAGTTATCAAGACATCACTTCCCATACTAGTATAAACTGTCACGGAAAGGTGATACCTCTCAAACCAAGCAACAATAAAATATAGCTTACATTCTACTTTATATAAATACCTTACAAACTAACATATTATATACATTTATATAACTATAACTATGGTCAGGGTTGTTTATTCATCGATTTGCTTCCCTGAAGCGGCGATATACGACTCCTGTGGGCCAAAAGTCTGGAGAAAAACATTGTCTTGTACTTCGCAGGCACTTGAAGCACATACGACTTGAATGTCGTTATGAATTAGAATGTTTAGTTTAGTCGCAAATCTGCCCAGTAAACGAAAGACATTGATCGATCAATCACAGAATTATTTGCCGTTTGACATGCCAATTTACTTGCACTTTCCTTATTTCTTGCCATTAATTTCATAAAGTAATCTACAAACAAAGCACAACATGCACAAGTAAAGTTATCGTTATGAATTATTGTTCTAATCGCGAAAAAGAGTAAATAAATACCGCGGAATTTTGAAGGTTTCCAATCTGTTGAACCTGTCAATGTCAATGACAAGTGCGCGCCTAGCCACCACAGACAAATAATCTGTTACAAAACCCGGTCAAATTAAGAAGTTCAATTTTCGTTTAAAATTGTACGTACGTTGGATGATATTTAATTTTACAGACTATTTATCGGTACTTACCGGTTTTTGTACATAATAATAGAGATGTCCAAAATTTTTAGTATGTTGGCAGCGTTAAGCACTGGGCACGAGATACCGCGGGAATACCAATTGTTTCACGTCCTTCAAGCGCACTGAGCTTCAAGCACCGATGCGCACACTGGACCGGGAATAGGGGGGCAGCTCCCTCCAAAGACCAATGAGTTTTATGAAGCCTTCTGATGTGCATATAGTGAAGGAAAAAACATATTTTTTCCGCGATGTATAAGTTTAATCAATATCGTTTCTGGGGGCACGGTAGTGCTCCCGTCAAGTCGAGTAAAAAAGCGTTACGGCCGTACCATCATTTTCGCCAACCTAATCGGGCCATTTTCGACACCCCTATAACTTCGTTGTTGATAAATAATAGTTTTATGCCATTATCAATAGAATTTATTAACAAATAATTATACTTAGATGTTTACTAATTAAGATTATTTATTTAATTATTATTATTTTATATCTGTTTAATTATAAATCAAACTTTCAAGCAAACCTTTTTCTCCCTCCATTTTATAATCTCTACTGATTCGCGGGAAGCGGAGCGTCGTCGTGTTTTAATTAAATTTTAAGGCGGAACTTATATAAAATGTATGGTTTGAAGTAATCTCTTAATTCTCACAAAGGAAATGAGGAAATATCCACTTAATATATAAATTAATTCCGATATATCCACTTCAGTTTTTCTAGTTTGATTTGTAATCTAGTATTAAAATTTTAGTGATGTCTCAAGTACTATAGTGACGAGGGTTGTCTACAATATTTGCAGATATAGTTGTTGGCGACGACGTCTGGATGTAAATTCTTATATTTATAAAAGTATTTGTGTATGTATAGTATATGTAATAGTGTCAGTTAGCTAGATAATACAAGCTTAAGCTTAGTTCGGGTATATAAACCGTGTGTGACTTTGTCCGAGGTATATTTATTTATTTATTTACATATTTATAACCCGGCATGCAGCCGCACTATGTGTCTTACGCTTTAATTCGGTCGCCGAAATCGTGTTCGGACTTCGGTCAACGAATGTTGCCTTCACTGCCAACTGCGGACATCTAATTAGTTGTCAGTTGCTATCGCTCTCTGAATAATACTGCCAACTCTATTATTTACACTGATACGATCACTACATGATGCATGCTGCGAACTATACTACTAAATAAAGTTCTCTTTTGTAGCAACGACTTTCAATTTCGTGTGTACATAGTCGTTTGCTCGGGGCTATGTTTAAACTTCGAACATTATTGTCATTTTAAAAAGAACATTTTGCAAAATATAAACCTTTCATACAAACTCATATCACTAAAGAACGAAGAGTGAACACCGTAATAACATAATATTAAATAATAAAGAGCAAATATATTAAAGTTTCTTCTAAACCACACATTACTATGCTTGGCGTTCTTTGAATTGACTACGATCAAATACAGAACGAGATATAAACCGTCTAGAAAATAAAGGTTAAAGGAGTATTTATTTAAAACAATTGCTTTTTAAAACTGTTTGTTTCGTTTGGGATTCAGCTTGTTAAGTTAATGTGGTTACAGTCTTTGGATTCAGACTAAGACACTGGCAGCTTTTTGTACAATATTCAAAATGAAATCGGATTAGTTAAGTACCTATTTTGACAAGCCCGTTGGCGCAGTGGCAGTGACAGCGCTTACGTTTCATTGTCATGAGCGGTTACGGGTTCGATTGCCGCCCGGAGTCAACAATATGTGAAGACATAGTTGTTGATGAAGACGTCTGGATGTCAATTATAATTATATTCTTATAAAGTGTGTATGTATATGCAGTAGCATCAGTCAGTTAGATTCCATATTACAAGCTTAGAGCTTAGTTTGGGTCTAATTAACCGTGTGTGAATTTATCCGGGTATATTTTATAGCTATGCTAGTTATGCGACGTCCTCTTCGGCTCCTTGACATTTGGAGAGGGATAGTCGGCTGGTGTCAGTTTTGTCTACCACCCAACTGGTGTTAAGTTTGCCTCTAGTTTGTCAGTGGTTGTGGTACACACAGTAGGAAGTGACAGAAAAACCTCTCTACAAGACCGAAACAAACCAATAATAGTCTATCCTGTAGCCAACAACAAAAACAATGCCAACACTACTGAGTATAGCCTAAGTGATGTTTGATGTTTTGGTTCTAATAGTTAAATCAATGTAAAAGTCATATCATGGCATCCAATTCATTTTTAACCAAAATGTTAATCAGGGTGGGCAATAACAAAGGTTATGTTAAAGTCGATTTTTCGACGGGCATGACCGAATTGAGGGCAGGTTGCCAGTAACAATATATTAAAAAAAGGCTCCATGCCTCTTCATGAAAATAAAAATACAATGGCCCTCAATATCGTCAACGCTACAATGGCAAATGGTAACATTCGCCATTCAAATCCCTTTATCGACGTTATACAATGACACATCAGCGTTTTTGAGAACTATCCTTTTATATATAACCGTAGAGCTTTCAACGTGTGATTATTGCAGTCCATTCAAGCGACAACAATACGTTCTTAAGCAGGATTTGGAAAGCCCTGACCCGAGCCTAGTCAAAATTAAAGGGTCGAATCAAACAGCGACGTAATCTTAACGGACGAACGCACGATATAACAATTACGTTTGCGGCAAATTGTTAAAATTATCGACATGAGTAAGCTTCCCGACTGATTGTTAGATAGGTCCTACTTCAACAGCTGGCAACTGTAAATTACTAGCGACCCGCCCTCGCTTCGCTTCGGTGAATCAAAATTGTGGTTTTCGTAGGTATTCTGGAATAAAGTCACGAAAAAGCTTCTTCTTGAACGACTTTACCACTTAAGTTTGTCGTTAATTTACTTATTAAGGTTATAAGTGATAATTTCATATGAAATTACCCGTGTTCAAATTGGTTATACATATTCCTAGTTATAAATTTGTAGAGCTCAATTAAGCTGTTAATAACTCCATCTCAATTTGTTGGAGGCTAATAACTATTTCTTTTTTTTTCTCATTCTTGTATGTACATTTTGACATTTTCTCTTTGTAAAAAGAACACATTCAGCCCAGAAGAGGCGATTTAACGCGTGAGTAGAACGAGAAGGAACTCACGCGTGTCCAATCAAATTTATTGATTTATATCGCCATCTCTTTCTTGAATCACGTGATTGGTTACTTACGGAATACGGATCCAGTCTTCTAGAATGATACATTAGGTACTCGTATTGTTAGACAGAAGCGATACTTTATGGAAATTTATTTTAAAAATACTCTAATTGGCGAAAAACACACTTCGATGTTTATTTCTATTAAAGTTAGTTTTCAAGAATTCAATTAAGATTTTGTAGTACCATATCATTTTTTTAAAGTTTTCTGTCTAAGTTGGTAACACTGACATTAAACGCGCTGAAGTCAAGGCTGTCAAACAAACACTACTTTTAGGTTTCTTAACCAAGCGATTGCGCTAACTGAAGTATTAGGGTGGTGCGTGGCTTCACAAGCTTATGAGAGTCAGCAATGTCAATAAAAGATATTTAAACAAATACCCAAGTATCAATTTTATAAATATTCCATAAAGAATAGCACATTAATCATAAAATCCGTTATGAATCACCGTTCCTATTGATTTCGCGATACAAGCGCCCTTCACGCAGAGACGGCAGGGTCGCGAGGGAGCCGTGTTTATCACAACGCTATCTATCCGCTGATAACAACGCCTGATAACAACGCGCCACGTGACTGAGCCACTGCAGACAATGGGGCTTATGAAAATGCTTTGTACTTTGTATTTTATTTGAATTATAAATTTACTAGCTGCGCCCCGCGGTGTTACCCGCGTTGTGTCCATTCCTGTGGGAATTTCGGGATGAAAAATAGCCTATGTTACTCGTGGATAATGTAGCTTTCGAATGGTGAAAGAATTTTTTAAAACAGTCCAGTAGTTTTTGAGCCTATTCAATACAACCAAACAAACAAAGTTTTCCTCTTTATAATATTAGTGTAGATAAAGTATCCATTTTATATTTAGTCTATTTCTATGTAATGTTTTGTTTCGGCAAAGGCTTCTAATCTTTCAGGATGTATTAGTAGTAAGGCGAGCCATGTTTGAAAAGTAAATATAAAACATGTTTTCGCTCGAACCGGGAATTGAACAAACGATCTCAGTCTTGACTAGTACATGCACATACCTAAACAACCTAGGCGTTCTACTCATATTTTAAATAATTTATATAAACCATCACCACTGATCAAATACAATGAGATGAATATGAAGACCAAAATGGTCATCCCGTTCAAATAAAGGGTGAATAAATGTGATGGCATAAAAAGAAGATGGCGGGAAATAGAGAAAAATGGAAAGAACTCAATCGGCAAAAGCATATGCTTTAAGTTTAAAGAAATAGATATCTTAAAACTTAGAATATACAGCAGCGGTCCGCGGTTTTACTCTCAGTGTGCCCGTTCCCTTGGGAATTTTGGGATAAAATGTAGCCTAACCTTTCCGTTGAATATGGATAGTTCCAATACAAAAAGAAGTATTCAAATCTGATTGGTAGTTCCCAAGATTAGTGCGTTAAAACAAACAAAAAAACAAAGTGTTCAACTTTATTATATTACTATAGATTATATGCTTCATCTGTTGTAACCTACCAGCCAAAGGTTAAAGGTTAACCCGGGTAATAAAGTCTACAGAATGTCGTAGGTAACGATTTTACCGCAAAGTGATTAATAATCCGTTGAAATATGGGCTTAAGTAACCTATTGTATCAAACAATTTTAATAAGTTAAATGATGTTCTATGTTAACCCAATTTTTTCAGGGATATCCAAAAAACCAATTAACTTTATAGTTTTATGTTTTGTGTCTTATCCCAATATTAAATATTAACTGGTTTTGTAGTAACAGATAGAAAATTAACCTGTTTGTAAACATTTTGTTGAATTTTGATGTACTTAAAGACGTATGGATAGAATATTGAAAATGAGTATGAAAAAAACTGGTTTTCCCAAAGCAAAGCGTAGCCTATTACGGTATTCAAAACGAAATGTATTACAGTACGTTATATACTGCAGTGCTTAAAAAGCTACTTGTTTACATAAAAGACAGGTAGATTTTCGAATCCATTAGTTTTATTTAACAAAAAACACAATAAGCTCTGGGATTCAACCGTCTGAATCTCTAAGTGAGTTTGCGATTACCATATACAATCCAAGCTCAGCGGTAAATCTACGAATGTACAGGTAAAATCGATTAGATGATACAGCCACAAGTCTGTGGTGGAGTATAATGTATAATGTACCAACTGTAATACCAGGCGATATTCATGTAGGTACATACTTAAGGAGATGTTCCACAATACAAATTGTTTAGGAAGATGATTAACTTCATAAAATATTCATATTTTTGTCACCTCATTTATTTAGAACAACTAGCAGCGCCCAACCATTTACCCGCGTTGCGCCCGTTCCCGTGGCAATTTGTAAAATTCGGGATGAATAATAGTCTATAACCTTCCCGTTGGATGTGGCTATCCATTACAAAAAGAATTTTTCAAATCGGTTGGTAATTCCCAAGATTAGCTCGAACAAACAAACAAACAAACAAACAAACAAACAAACAAACAAACAAACAAACATACTTAGAAATTTTACCTCTTTATAATATTAGTATAGAAGATATAGAACTTATTCTCTCTCTGTTGTCTATACAGAAGGTTAATAATAGGGATTATATGTTACATACGAAGCAAAACAATGTTCTCTTTATCATCTATACTAATATTATTTTAAGTTTTTATGTTTGCTAATATCGGGAATTCCGAGTGCTATTTGAATAATTATTTTTGTAATAGATAGTCACCGGAATGTTTATAGGCTATTTTTCATCCTGAAATCCCCATGGGAACGGGCACAACACGGGTAAAGCCACGGGGCGCTGCTAGTCAAAGATAAATTGGACAAAGACATCCGACCAAGCGTACTCAGCCAATTACCTATCCCAGACGATCGCGTAACAAGAAAACTAACGTATTTTACGAAACAATTGTTAATTTGTCTAGAACCAAGACCTAGAATTTATATTCCAATTAACTAAATAGTTTAAGCGCCAGATAAGTTTGCTAGTTAAAGAATACACTACTGTATTTATCGAGAGCTTAAGGTGCAGAAAGAAAATGACACTACTGAAGCGATACAAATATATTCTCCAGAATAAATGCTTGGACTATCAACTAGTCGCTTTTTAAACGAAAACATAAATGAGCATAAGTTTAAGCCGAATCCCTCAATAGCACTTACAGCTAAGCAGTTACATACGTCAAATAAAACCTTATTTTTGCGTAGTGGAGTAAAGTCTGACTTCGTTTTGTATTCCAGTAGCGAAATGTTGACCGCACACAATATTGACTATCCAACACTCTTGTTAAAACGTCACGTATGGTGGTTACGAACATTTGTAGTGAATTTTATTTGTTTTGGAACTTCTAA
Source organism: Cyclophora punctaria (assembly GCA_951394245.1). Classification (NCBI taxonomy): domain Eukaryota; kingdom Metazoa; phylum Arthropoda; class Insecta; order Lepidoptera; family Geometridae; genus Cyclophora; species Cyclophora punctaria. The sequence continues at coordinate 8,282,172 of OX596172.1, forward strand.
CTTTGATAATCAAGAGAGTCAATAGAGAAGGGTCTGTACTGATACAATCACAGGGATTGTTCTTAACTTTGTAGCGTTAGGTGTAACTTAGTTCACCACAATATGTAAGTACAGCAGATATGCAAGTTCACCGCAACGAACAACCGATATGTCAAGCTCAGGGGCCTCTGGAGAGAGCTTGTTGTTTAGGACGCCAATAAAGCAAATAGAGCTGATTATAGTGACTTTACGATGAAAGCACGTGCCAGTTGACACTAGTGCTTTTGACTCAGCGGTGGTACCTGCCTAAAGCATGAAAAATAATGAAAAAATTACTACATATCATAAAACAAAGTCCCCGGCCGCATCTGTCTGTCTGTTCGCTATTAACTCAAATACTACTGCACGGATTTTCACGCGGTATTTTAATAGATAGAGTGATTCAAGAGTAAGGTTTATATGCATAAAAATCCCCAAATTCCTACGGGAACGGGCACAATGCGGGTAAAACCGCGGGCGCTGCTAGTAATGTCTAAAGAAAGGCTATGTACTCGTAAGTAGTCTTACTTCATTATTACCTACTTTTACTAGGCTGGAGCACTCGTAAGTAGTCTTACTTCATTATTACCTACTTTTACTAGGCTGGAGCACTCGTGACGTAGTTGAACTAAAGATGTTAACTCATTGGTATTGTTAAGCAGCGTGCAGCACTTACTAGGATGGGTGGCCGGACTAACATAACTATCTGAGCGCTTCCGTGCGTCGGAAGATACGTTAAATTGCCGATTCCGGTTTTTTCAATCTTTAGACCGTGTCGGAGGCCTTTGGGCGGTCTAGCTCCCGACACCAAGGTTGGCCACTAATCTACACGTACTTACTCGTTTGCTTCTCTTTATTTAATGTCCCAGGTACGGTGACTTAATAAATAAAAGCTATCTCATTAATTTGCGAGCGACCTTGAAACAATGAAATCATTGAAATACCATAAATTATGTAAGTACCATTATTCAGTTTGAATACAACATTGTAATTATTATTTCTCTCGCCCTTTTCTTTCCATTCGTTATTTACGTAAAATATCTTTAAAACATTCCTCGACAGGAATTTCTTTCTCATTTTATAAATATAACGAGTTTTTTGCTTCCCTGTTGGGTATTTAAGATTTCTTTCCGTGACTTTGATGAGCTTTTGAAGTAATTTTTTTAATTGTTCACTTTATGGTAGAAGCGTCGTGACTAACTAACTTTTGGATTTACAGTTATCGTTATGTATCTAAAATACATAATGTATATAATGTATACATTATATCAGATAATGGCATATGGACTATTTTTATTTATGCGTTGTCCCAAAGACCTTGAAATTGCAAAGAATGAGACATTATTTTATTAACCTGTTGTGTCCTACTCTCCTGGGCAAAGGTCTTCCTTTACACCTTCCAAGCAACCCTATTCTGGGCTAGATTGAAACAATCTTTGAATGAGACATTAAACTCTAAAAAAGAAGATAATGTTCTCACATTCTTTAGTATTATCAACGAAGTCAATGTAGCCAACGATCGCAATTATGTCAATAGGAAGTTATAGTTGGAACCCGAAGGTACTATGGGTTATTGAAAATGTTACGCAATTTCTGTTCCATGGTTTTACAAGCCAAATAGTACTAAAGTTCAGCAAAGTTAACTTTAAGCTGCACTAAAAAGATCATTGACCCCGTACCAAGTACTGTATTACCTGGCAAAAGTTCAAAATATCTTTACGATGCGCGGTCTGTTCACAAGCCAAAAGCTTTAAAAATTGAGATCTTATTTTTATTCAAAAACATTTATCCTCCCTCGAGAAATTAATTCCCATGAATTCTTTGAAGTAATTAAGTTAATTAGGTTTTGTTCCGGTGGCTGTAGGTAGATGGCCGTGCTTTAAAAATTTACGGGCTATTGAGTGCCTCTAGACTTTCTTGGAAACATAAGACTCTCTCTCTCTTCATTATAAATTCCAGCTTTCTTCATTGAAAAATGTACGGTTAATGCAGTAATAATTTATTCGTATTTATATTTAACATCCATTAAGGAGCAATCAATCTATTTATTATTTTTCTTTTCATAGACTTACTGCTTAGGCTTTCAAAGGTCGATTAAAACGACAATTAAGTAATTGAAGTGTATTTTCACACATCATTAGTGAGATTAGTACCCAGAAATGTACAAGGAATTTTTCTGATGATATTTCTGCATAAGACATATTAGATCAAAACAAGTACTATAGTTACATATATTTTACGTATAGTTTAACAATAACAGTACTCATATATTTATACACTGCTGAGAATGAAGAGTTAATCAATCTAGGTATTAAATGTAACGTAGGTAAAGTTGTGTTTGCCAAAAAAGGGACGAACCTAAATAAAATCAAACAAATCTAATTTTGCGAAGGTACGAAAATTTACATAGAATTATAAAATGAAATGTGTTTCTGTTTCTTTTCATTTAGACTGTGGGTAAGAATAATTTGGATGCAAATTAATAACCATAACCATTTGGTATACGAGTATGTGCGCATCCAAAGGAATTATTATTTTTATACATGTGGCAGTAGGAGTGTTATTTTTAACCACCAACGCAAAAAAGGAGTGTTATCAGTTTGACGTCGGTGTCTATGTGTTTGTGTGTATTTGTCTGTAGCCTACCGCTACCGCCAATTTTCTTGAACGATTGAACCGATTTCGATACGGTTTTTTTCATTTGAAAGCCAATTTGCGCAAGGAAACTGGTACTTCCTCTTACCAATACCAGTGCCGAGAGGAGGATTAGGCATAATTTTATATATTATGTGAGAATATTTTAAATTGTATAATTTTATAACATATGAACGTAGTAAGGCCCAGGCATGGCTACGTAATTAATTAACTTGTATTTTAAAACAAAAATAAGTGTAAATTAACCTCCTACTTACCTATCTCACTGTTCTAATATTTAATAGTGAGATGAGAGGCCTTAGCACAGTGGCGGGACATTACAGGCTAATACTTTTTTTACTTTTACCCATCTCTTGGGTATACAATATTGCCCGAAGTTCTGTTCATCAGTTGTAACTCTTCAGGCGATCTATTTTGAGAGAAACCTAAACCGCAACATTATTCTCGTATTTCGTTCAAATTCTTGACAAACTATTCCCCAAATCCCAGCACGAATATCCGAACTGATAGCGAAGAACCGAAGTATCCTGCTATTTTTTCTGTAAGAAAACAATTTTGTAAATAAGATTCTTAAACAACCTGGAAAATTACAACGCGGAGGGCAAAAATGAGAAAACCCCAAATTCAGATTGGGGGATTTTTTAATCAGCTTTAATAAGAAGCAAGAGTTAAACGTCTGAGAACAAAGGAGTAATAACAATTACTCAAAACAAAAACCCTATTTGAATAATTTAGTCAATTTACATAAAACTAGCTACAGCTTTTTTCGGCTGCGCGCTTAATTGTATTAACAAAGTTTAGGGCCCATTTAGACCTACTTTAAAACTGAAAAGTTTTGAACTAACATTTCGTAAGCTAAATGGATTAAGACTAATGAAATAAGTGTGTAATTACTTTTTATTTCATAAACTAGCTTTGGTGGGGACGGTTTGTGAATCTTTATTTTTAACAATTGCTTTTACCAAGGTTATCAGATACAGAAAAGACGATTGTTTACTCGTAATAAACAATGCAGGGCGATGCTATCAAATATATTCCATATTTAAAAAACTATTTGATCAGTTTATTATGGAATAACCGAGTGAAATCAACCATAGAAATATCGTTATGCCTAAATGCAGTGACAGTGACAAGCAAATTTTTGAAAAACGAACATAATTGTGGTATAATACGAGTATGTGGTGGTGTTATTTAGTAGTGTGTGGTATTAGCTCAGTGGTGTGAAAGAGCCAATGGGTAATATTCTTTATTCAAAAAAATTACGGTGATTAGAGAATCACCGTAGCCGCTGCTGCACTAAAGCATTCAAGTAGTAAAAACGTTTGTATATAATAAGCATATGCTATGCAATAATCACGCTCAGACGCTAGTAAAGTAAAACATTATAGATTATGCTATAAAACGTTCGTCCCAGCATCTGTTCTCTGCTCCTCCAAGGTGTTATTAGCACTTAGCTCAATAAAATTTAAAACGTCTATAAAGAGCAAAACATTGCTACTGTAACTGTCTGCTAACAATAGACCAATAAAGTTGATATGACGCCTCCTGCTGGCAAATAAAACGATTGTATCGTAAACTGTAAGTGGCGCTAGGAATGACTGTTACTGGGCACAAAAGTGTCTGACGTCGTTTAGGACACACCCTGTGCGTTGAAACTAAAATTGTAGCACATTTTTGGTTATCTAGAAAATAAAAATTGATCTTCCTTGGATAAAATTCCCGAAAAGTTAATTTGATAGAAAATTCTGGTCGTTTTTGGAACATTAATCAAATTTAGTTCAGGCATTAGGAACTACAATGTCACAAACAAGTGTATCTATAGCAAACTTTCTTCCTCTTTCACGATAAAACTACTGGACATTTTATCCCGAAATTCCCGCGGGAACGGGTTCAACGTGTTACTTCATAAAGTTATACTTTAACACTTATGTAATTTGATAATGCTAGAATAATAATGTATGTATGCGCTTATAAATCTCTTAAAGATATACAAAAGAAATTACATCAAACTATTTTTATTCTTTCTTGAGGGTTATTTAATTCTACAGCGGGGAACCGGAGCGCTGCATCGTTATTACGTTAACCGGCAATGAGTATAAAAATACCGCAACCATTTTTCTAAACATAAAAAGTAAAAAACTTTGTAACATCAACGAGGTTGGAATATGTAGCCTTTCTTATTGCGGAACACAGATTGTATTAACCCACTTCGAATATAAACTATAAACTTGGGTGGTGCTGCAAAACAAAATTAATCTTTTGTTTTAATATTACGACTTTTCTGAAAGCCTTTGGCCTTTGAAATTTGACTTTAATGTTATGAAAAAAATATAATGGACATAACTATAGTTACTCTTTTGTTTCAGTAACCATCTAACCATTTTTGCTCAAAAGATGTTCTATTATTTAGTTTTAAAAATCTCCTTTTAACATCCCTACTATCAGTGTAGGTACAGTCAACGGCATATTACAAATACATGTTTATACATTTTACCCTATGCCATTGTAATTAGGCGAAAAAATGTACACTTATACATAGATGATGTCGACTGTACATAAAAGTTTCAAAGTAAATCCGTCGGGGCTCGTAAATGGGTGCATAGAAAGTATGGCAAGTGTCAGATTCTGTCAGAGTTGGAATTAAAACGAACGAATAGTCTATATGGAACTCGTATCTAGATTTCGTCTCTTTTACAAGTTTGCTAGACACTTTCAGTACTTTGTAGGAATAGGAAAATCAGGTGTGTTTGCAATATAAGATGAAGTATGTTTGTGATATAAGATGAAGTATGTCTGTGATACAATGAAATTTTCCGATACCCAAACTCAATATATTATAGTGTCGTGATACAAATTCTTTTTGCATAACCTAGCAGCCGTCACTTATGTAAGAGTAAGCGTAATTCTCGTCTTGTGTACCTAAGGGCATAGTTGTCAGCGAAAATGTAAAAACGAATATTTCTCCCACATTTTCGCGGCGAATCTTTAACAATCGTCAGATAACATCAATACAATATCGTAAGTTAGATTTACAACCATTTCTATGGCCAGAATAAATAGATTTTCAGCTTTATATGCATAGATATTCATGTGTGGTTGTCTGAGGTTTCGAGTCTAAGTAATTTAGCTTTATGGGTACCTACATACGTGCCTAGTGGTATTTCTAGGAAATTTCTTTGAAGCTGGCTGTTAGAAAAAAGGGTTTTACTTACATTTTCTTTGATTAAATTTAGCTAAATAAAACTGTGGTTGGTATAATAGCTCGTTTAATCTCGGCCAAAGATCACAAAGACTGAACCAGCCATAATAATTTTAACTTATTTTAACATCGTAACGATCTTTCAATGAATTAAAAATGTTTTTGTGATTTTATTCTACTTATTTCACTCTTTCTTTAAACACCGAAAAAGGTGATAAATCACGTTGGTTTTTTCTTAACATTTTAACAGAAAGAACTCCAAATATAAACGGCTACCTCAGCAGTAATAATTCAAGCTGAACCCCTGTTTAAATCTAGTTTGTCTGCAACATTTCGGTTATAAATCCAACTTGTAGAAACTACATATTTGTCTCAGTATATTGTGCGTAGAGATTTATGTTCAAGGGACGTGGTGGCAACTGGAGTCGGATGCTTCTTTACTTTCGCTCCACTGAGTTATGGCTTTTAAAGGCATCGTGTACGAGCAATTTAAGAGCTATAATTGTGTGGCAACTTTCATGAAACAATGTGTATTTCTAATGACATAGTCTATGCATAAAGTAAAGTATTAACTTGTTATTTCCCACTGCTGGACAAAGGCTTCTCATCTCACTGAAGATATCAGTACAGTGTATGCATAGTCTTTTTTTTCATCTGCGACCCCGAGTCAGCAGTCCACTCGAAATGTCGGGAAATAAAAAATAATTCGTTTTACTTGCTTTATAAACCACTGCGAAACAAACTGTGTGAGTACGTTTACTATGTGTTTACGTTTATACGTGTGAGTCTAGGCAGTCTAGGCGTCTAGGCGTGTGATTTAAACAAAATAATAAATGCAATGAAATCAGTTCAAAAATATAACGTAATGCTTAATTATAAAAAAAACTTAACATATTCATACACACATTCAAGTCAATTACAAATACACATTGGGCAATATTAGTTGCTCGTGTAAGCAAACATTTAGTGACGGAGCGAAACGGCTTCTTTAGTTTTTGCTCGTTTCTGTGAATAATGTCTGTTAGCAACGTTCTACGGGGAATAATATGTTATTTACCACGCCTTTTCAACTTAATGTTGTATATAATCGAGACATGAACGTCCTAAAAGTAATGGACAGTCAAAGGGTTAACGTTTAAGGGTTAATGTCGTATGTAAGCGTATGTAACAATGTTACTTGTTAAGTGAATTAATTTCCAACTTTTGGGAAGCCAACTGACTAAAGTTTTGTATTTTAATCATTTAATTACACTTGTTGGGAAGACCTAACGTGACAGTCCTTGGAATCGGTAACTTTTGTTAATATGTCTGCCTCGGTAAGCACATTTACTTGAATTTTTACTAGAATATAAGAAGTTATTATATATTCAGTATGTACTAGAATTTTATCTAGACTGTAAATAGTAATAAACTTTTATAATGCATTATATGAATTAGTAAATGTTTTATTTTCATTTACTTTACGCTCGAGAAACTTAACTAGTACTTCGTTGTTTATAAAGTAAAACTAACAGGAAAAATAAGTAACACCCATGTAAGTTTAAAACATGCAGTAATATACCGTAACGGGTTTTCCGTCATGCAAGCGAATGAGATATTCACTTCAACACTTTCCAACTTCCCTGATTGTACAGTTTATTCACAAAGTTGCAACATTGTAGTCGGCGGTACGAATCATAATAATACTATGTTGTATAGAGAGTTTGCTCGTAATATGCGGCGGTATGGGAATACCTGTACCATACGTTAAATGGGAGATAACATTATTACTATTACAATGTTTTGTATTGCATAATCCCACAAACTTCCACTATCCTACCAATCCTACTATAAATGCGAGTTTATGAAGATGTACTCTTTCACGCAAAAACTACTCAACAAATTTGAATGACACTTTACAGTAATATAGGTTATATACATCAGAATAACACATGTGGTACATTTTATCCCGAAATTCCTTCAGGTACAAATAATATAATTAAATAAATAAATAAATCATGATTTCATAGAATTTCAATGAAAATTGTTATTACAGTAGAATGCTTTAACAGTTTCAACTCAACAATAAGTCCATTGTCATCCCGAACTGGTTGTTCCAGGTAGCATTTAAGTAATACCATTTTCTATTTGACGGAACATTCATGAATGAACCATCTGTGGCGGCGTTTAGTCTCCACACAATGACCGCAATCAAGCCCTAACGGTAACCTGTTTGGTCGATAATAACCGACACAGACCAGCAAATGCATGCCTTTACGGAATAAGTACGTAGTGAGAAGTGACTACGGATCTTAAGTACAAGACAAGCATAAAAACTATGTCTTATACTTTTCATTAAGCGCGCGCAGAATCAGAGTAGAGCTCATGGCGTAGTTTGCGTCGATGACTCTGTTTGAGCGATGTTAGCTCATTGCGATTGTTAAGCAACGTGCAGCTCGTCCCCTACTTGGATGGGTGGCCGATAGTGGCATTTCTATATGAGCGCTACCGTGCTTCGGAGGGCACGTTATCGTTGTCGGTCCCGGTTGTTTAATCGTCAGACCATGTCGGAGGCCTTTAGGCGGTCTAAAAACTCCGACTACATTGTGGGCCACTAACCTACTCGAACTTACTTATACTTATCTATACTAATGTTATAAAGCTGAAGAGTTTGTTTTGTTTGTTTGTTTGTTTGTTTGTTTGTTTGTTTGTTTGTTTGTTTGTTTGTTTGTTTGTTTGTTTGTTTAAACGCGCTAATCTCAGAAACTACTGAACCGATTTGAATAATTCTTTCACTGTTAGATAGTCTATTTATCGAGGAAGGCTATAGGCTACATTTTATCCCGGATTTCCTACGGGAACGGGCACAACGCGGGTAAAACCGCGGGGCGCTGCTAGTCATTAATATATCGTACTGATAATATATCATGCATCGGTCAGATGATTGGCCTTTGTGTATTTTACTTAACATATAAGCATATTTTCGCGTATTTCAACTATATTCCACGTACTCATACAATTTCAGGTTGTATTATCTCTATTGTTTTGTCATGATACGATTAGATAAGTAGGTATTCAAAGGTTGTTTCAAACTGTAATCGAACAATATAAATTCACAAACCGCGCATTGTAATGAGATTACCAAAACTATGAAATTGAACGTAAGTAATCCAATATTGCACCGATTTAATTATGAGCTAATGGAGTGTTCTGCTTGTGGGAGGAATATATAATAAACGCGTTTGTTTGGGAATTCGATGAATTAATGTAATTAGTGGAAATTCTCTCTGAAGTTTGATGTATACTTATTATTTAAATAGCAGAGAGCGATATATCTCCATGACCTCCGGAGGGAAACAAACGACAAGTTACAGTGCGTTTTTTCTGTAACCTACTACGTTACTTAAGTAGAACTAGGACAGACCTTGTATCCAATAGCATGACAGAGTCACCGCTCATATAATACTATCCAAATATCATCCTCCAGAGTCCAACCAGCAAGATTGCCAACCACAGATATGTCATGTATCAGCATCCTCTCGGTAAAATACATAATTGTTTGAGATGATGATAATAAGCAGAGTTCATTTGTAATCTGAAGTATGTAACACAAAGGTGTATTCTTTGTGTATCTTTTAAAAACTTCCATCTTTAAATTCTTGAAGGAACGGATATAACACGGTATTTCAAACATTTCCCAACACTCGCGTTTATTGACCATCATCATCTTTTCTCTGCGATTTCATCAATTTCCTCAAACGAAACTATAGCTAAATAACTTCATAATAGTACGTTGTATTGTTTGAAGGACATTGCCATTTCATTCCACTGATAAAATGGCCTCTCTTCATATCACCTATTTGTCAATCGTTTATATTCGCAAGGTTTCAAACTCGTAATTTGCATGAATGAAAAGATAACATCGTACTATTGAATCACTAACCCACATTGCTATTTGAACAGAGCACCTACGGATCTACTATTTATAGTATCGTATTTATAGATTGAAAGTAAATGCATTTTGCGTGGGATCCATATTTGAATTACTCGTATTTATTGCGAAGGCCGTTTCTGTGAACAATAATATCGATTCTTGCAATTTCAATCATAGTATTGCTTTATGTTATTTGATATTCAGCGTGTTTCAACTTTCACGAAATGCCGATAACTTATTTTCATTAACATATTCTTTTGATATACCAATTTACCAAGAAAGATGTGAACTTAAATGTGAATTTCATTTTGCAAACTTGATATTAAAACCGAGGTCACAGCACAGATAGAGTAAAGTGTATTTTAAATTACTTTAAAGCGCGGCTTTGAGAAGAGACATTCAACAAGTATTAGTCGAACTCTGATCTTTACAAGTACTTCATTAATATAATAGTCTTCTCTGAACGCACTTTAACCATTTTTTCTTCTATTACAGAACCGAACGAACTGAAGACAACGTCTCAAGCAGCGGCAACCTAAACAACAGCGTCGTGCGACACAAAATAGTAGTACTAGGAGCCGCCAAAGTGGGCAAGTCCTCACTGATCACCCAGTTTCTTTACAACACATTCTCTCCCAAATACAAGAAGACAATCGAAGAGATGCATCATGGAGACTTCAACGTGGCTGGTGTTAGGTTAACCCTTGACATCCTAGACACGTCAGGATCATACGAATTTCCTGCAATGCGCGCATTGTCGATGCAGTCTGCTGATGCTTTTATTCTCGTATACGACATCACAGATGTGAATAGTTTCTCTGAAGTGAGAGCCCTTAGAGATCAGATTCATGAGACGAAAGATAGCACGGCCGTCCCGATTGTGGTCGTCGGAAATAAAGTGGATTTAGCTGAAACTGGAGAGAGACAGGTTGGTGTTCAGTTTCTAACTATGGATTTAGAGATAAATTATGGTAGTTTGAGTAACGATTTTTAGTTCTAAGGTTATATAGAGGTATAAGATTTTAGTAAGGTCAGTGAAGTTTTAATGACTGACAACACTGACAATAATAGATCTAAAATGTAAAACAACAAATAACAAGAAACCACCTATAAATGATAAGAGTACAAAATATCCAATCCAAGCCGTTATTCAAAACCCACTTACCTCATGTTATTAAATCTTCATCTGCTGCTTCGTTCTGTAAACACTGCAAAGAAAAATAGCTTTTAGTAATTTGAAATTGATTTATAATGGATACCGTAAGAACGGGAGCGGTCCATCTTTGACCGCACCTGCTTTCAAATGACGGTCAAATGACTCATCTCTACGTAAAAATATTTTGAATAACCATGCAACCGCGCTCATATTTCATAAAAACTGTCATTGCTTAATGTAGCTTCACGGTAAAATGGGATATTGCCTTTTTATGAGAGTCGTGTTTACGAACATTATCTCGATTTAGTGCGTTTAACAAGCTGCCAGTGGACTGAAGCTTGGTGCTGATGCACAATTAGAATTACTAATGGAAGAACACCAGTGTTAGCGGGACTTAGGGTGCGTTTACAATGAAATGAAGCGGAGGTGTGGGGTGCTCAATCGACCAATCACAACAAATTGACATTGTGAAAATCTTTTCGTAATGCGTTGTGATTGGTTGGGCTCCGCACAGCTCCGCACCACTTCATTGGAAACGCAGCCTTATACATATTCAAATAAAATAACAAATAAAATGTCCAAGTTAATTCAAACCAAACCTTCTTGTATTAGTATAGCATTAAACCTCGCAAAATTAATTTAAAAAAATACAGTGATAGAGCAATTAACATACATACAATGCATTTTTATTTTTATTACAACACAAAACACATTACAATCACATAAAAATCTTACTTACTCTATAAATATGAAATACGCTTAAATACATAGTATAACAATATAATTCTCCAGTTCAGTGCCCTGTTCCTCTCGTGATCCAAAGATACGGTCTATAGTTTATACGAGTATTTTTAGCTTGACTGCCTTTTATGTCACTTACGAACGTGGGCAACTTAAATTCCCATGATATGCGATTACGTGCTCATATATTGTAAGCTTACTACCGTTATTGGACTATATTTATTAGGCAGTAGCATTTTAAACTTAGTTCCTAGTTTATTCCTGCAAATGTTTTAAACTTTGCTCAGTTGAATTTCGTAAATAATATGAAACTTTAGTAAATAATAATAAATAGTGTTTTTCAACAAATTGCTTGCAACTAGATGGCTCTTTTTATTCTGTTTTATTTGAAAGCACGTTGGCATAACAACAATATGTGTTATGCCAACACAGAGTTGATGGGATTGATTCTATAATACGAGCTTAGAGCTTACTTTGGATCTAGTTAACCGTGTATGTATTTGTCCAGGCGTATTTCTATTTGCCCTAACCTAGATAATAATTACAAACATCACTTTTTTATTTAACTAAAAATGAAAAACTTACCTAAATTAAATATCAAAGAATACGTAAATTCATACAAAACACTCTGTTAAAGGAACTCGTAATCACATAGAAAGGAGCAGTCAAAAGATTTTCCCCACAATTATCCTGCAACCGTACTTACAGACTTCACTAATACTTCAAGACGGTATCTTGAGGACCTCTCACAGGGGCTCGTAAGGGATCAACGAGGAAAGCTCCTCAATATGATTGCATCATTTCTGATATATTACAAGTAGAGGTTTGTATAGACATAGAGTCATAGAGTTTTATATAGACAAATAGCCTCCTACGGATTCTCCTCACGTTACCTACAAATTATTGCTGGAAGTGTTTCGGTGATATAAAGTATGACATCCATTAGGTCTAACAGGAATTTCGGGATAAAAATGGAGGTAAATTGCAACACAAACTTACTATATTATGTCAAACTAGCCGCGCCCCGCGGTGTCGCCCGCGTTGTACCCGTTCCCGCGGGAATTTCAGGACAAAATATATCCCATGTGTTATTCTGATGTATAACCTATATTACTGTAAACTTTCACCCAAATTTGTCCCGTATTTTTTTCGTGAAAGAGTAACAAACATCGCATTTATAATATTAGGAGGACAATACAATCTTCATTTTAGTGTTCGTAGGCATCTACAAACATTCACCCTTACACAAATTTACTGTCACAAAGTTAGTTACTAAGTTAAACGGAATAGCAGAATAGCTCGTTAAATAACCATGTTACAATATCGGTAAGTCACTCACTCGGTTAGCCATGAGGTCAGAGTCAACTGTGGCCTTGATCACGTCAATCCATCAACCTGTGCACAACACGTCATGATAGATTTCACATCAATCTTTTGATGATATTGAACTGATTGCTGATAGAGTGAACTCATAATGTAGGTAATGTTATAAAGATCATACATTTATAACCATTTATAACTTCTCTATTTCGTGTTCAAAACGACGTTAATCCTATTAATATTATAAATGTGAAAATTTGTGATATGTGTGATGTGATTATGTCATGTATGTTTGTTACTCTTACACGCAAAAACTAAAGAACGGATTTTGATTAAACTGTACAGTAATATAGGTTATCATCAGAATAACACATGAAATACATTTTATCTCGAAATTACCGCGGGAACGGGTACAGTCAGCCAAAAATGTGGTCTACCACCCTACGGTTGAGATTCATTTGAACGTCATGAAACAACAAGGTCAATTTTCATTTAATAATAGAGGTCCAACTAAGTCACCCAATGATGTCAAATGTCAGGCATCTCAGATAACAGACAAAACGTCATAACATAATTGTGCATAGAAAAGTCAACCTTAGCGATCGTTACATCTCGCAGAAACTTTTGTCAAAAGTGGTAGACCACTTTCTTGGCCGACTGCACAACGCGTTTGAAACCGCAGAGCGCGGCTAGTGCATCATAAGAATGTATAGGCAAATTAATTCATTTTTAGAAAGACAAGGGGACTTCTATTCCTCACCACTATTAATGGTTTTCTTTAATGGAAGTATTAGATTTTCATCGTTATACATAATACTTTATTTGATGGGTAGACTAATTTGTTTTTCTATATCAAACGATTGAATATTCAACTCATGTTTTTGGTATTATTTTACTTCTATCCTTTGAAATTAAAATGTATATTCAAATTGATCCTACTCTGTTTTAACCGCTGTCTGATTGAGTCTCATTGTTTCGAAAATTATACGAAAAATAACACGAGCCTTTCGACGGGTACAAATTACGGCAAAATTTCGTAAAACATACTGACAGATTTTGCAAAAAATTCGTATTCAGAAAGATTACTTGTTTATACGAAGCTACACGGGAAGCAGTGAGGACGTGAGGTATTATTTATGGAATCGAATAGAGAAACATACGGTGTGAGCGAAATTGAATTTCCGAAGTGTCTCCGAGAAATATTATGGCGCGCTACGAATCACCTTCACCAACTTTGCTCCGGTCAGACCGAGTCGGAAGTTCGAAAAAAGACACCGTCAACAGACCGGAACTCACCACGTTTCATTTCCGTTTGTACGTCTACTTTGTTCTATTTTTATAAATGATGCGAGTCTGATGCGAGTCTGGCCGTGATTGGTTCATGGTTTTGAATACCGAATACGCTAGTGCGAATATATACTTTAATAACGGCTTTTCTTTGATAAAGAAAAGTTTACCGTGATTTGTACTAATTTTAAAAATGTTTAGAACAAGTTTTTAAGCGCATTATGCTTTACGCAACCTCGTTGTGTTTTGCCAAAATTTACTCTTGGGAAGTGGTTTATAATTTAGAATATTCAAACATAGAAGCACTAAATAATAACGTTAAATAATTCAATCAAATCTTAATTTTTTTGCTACATACCAGTTTAGCGCACATGAGATTTGATCAATAGTTACATTATAGTTTTCTATCCGACTTTTATATGAGCTATCGTGTTTTTTAGGCACTTTAAATTACAAGCTATGTCAATCCCCGTTGTTTTATCCATTAGAACATATAGATATCTTCTAGACGTCCTAAAAACTCAAACGCTTTTGTTGTTTTTGTTGTTTTAGCCTACTCAAAAAATTAATGCAAAACAAAATTATTATTCCCAAATCTGTCCCGGATATCACATGTACTTAAACATTAATCTTCACTCATGAATAATTAATCGCAGACACAATGACATTCTAAACAGAGCGTTCAAAACACTTCATCCATTATGTAGCGGCGATGAAATGGGGCGTTTGTAATATCAGCGTATTTGTACCATGTCGTTTATTATAACTGCATGCAGTTACCGCGTTAGCATAGCAGTCAAAGCGCCGTCATCCGATTTGGGGATGAGGTTCGATCTTGGCAATTAATTAAAGTATTTACACTTTGTTGTTTCAATCGATAGATCTAGTTAGAGGCCATTAGATGGTCTAAAAACTCCGATGCCATGGTTGGCTACTAACCTACACGAATTTACTCACTATTTACACTCTCAGCAAGGAAAACATCACAAGGAAACCTATGACGTACACATTTATTAACTAGCTATACGTATAAATACATTCACTGAACACGAATTGAGAACCCCCTCCTTCGGATTTAAGTTTAAGTCGGTTACAGAAACCCGGGATAGCTATTAGCGTACATCCATAAACTTACATGACCCGTTTCCATAATCCAATATACAATAGGCTATTATTATTATAGTGCAGTATATCTAGTGTTTATATTTCATAACGGCAGAACAAAGTTAGCTTCAGTGACTACACAATGTCGGGGCCAGCCGCTAATATCCGCACCAGTGAGCTTCGTGTGTTCTGCCCAGGAAAATATTAGATACGGGCATCCGACGGAAGCGAACTTATTGTTAGTCGCTTTATTTGTATTGTTCTAAACTATGCATTGAATGGAAGTGTGAGATGAGCTTAATCGGAAGCGTTGAGTTAATGACAATAGCTCTATGTGGAGATAAGTGAAGTTGCTGGCGTTGAATATTGAATATGACTTCACTTATTAGATTAGTATGAAATCGAAATCAATTTTGAATATTAAATAATGATTGACTTGTATTGGATATAGAAAAAAAGACTTTGCAATGTCTACACTAATATTATAAAGAGGAAAACTTTGTTTGTTTGGTTGTAATGATACATACAATAGGCTCAAAAATTACTGGACCGTTTTTAAAAATTCTTTCACTATTCGAAAGCTACATTATCCACGAGTAACATAGGCTATTTTTCATCCCGAAATTCCCACAGGAATGGACACAACGCGGGTAAAACCGCGGGGCGCTGCTATATTAAATAAATGTTGGTCTTTTCGGAAGTCAGGTCCTAAACTACGTACCTAGAAGAAACTATTCCTATCAAAAACAACACACATAATACGAGTAGTTAAGAAGAGTTATACGAAGATACGTCAATACTAATATTATAAAGCTGAAGTTTTTTTATTGTATTGGTTAGCCACATTCAGCGAAAGTGATTGGCTTTTTAACCCAAAATTACCTCGGGTACATCGAGGGTAAAACCGTGGCGCGCTGCTAGAATAAAATAAGTTTACTAATTGTGAACCGTTGATTTCTTTGAAAAGGATTAGAAATCATTATCATTAATAGTATTTTAGCTTGACAATTCCTATACTCGTACTTAGGTACAACGATTAAAACCATCTACCTTACTGATATTCTTTACTGAGAATTATACTGAAAAAAGCCAACATAGTGCTTACTTACAGGCCGATACGCCTTAGTACAATTTAAATAGAGAACACAATTTCACCGCCTAAATTTTGCTCGAACATTATTCAAGTAGAACTACTTAAACTTAACTCTAAATCGCATTAATTACATTCCAACACCTCCATGAATTACTTACTAATTCACACCTAGAGATGGCTGAAATATATATATTTGGAAGTTAGTTCGTAAAATACTGATACGCATCTCGTTTGGCTCATTAAACTTGTTTGAACTTTGAATAATATTTAAAGTTTTAATATATGATAATAATTAATGGGCCGTAGTTTTAAGGTTTAAGCGAAGACTTAAACTTCTTCTTTTTTACTATTAATTGAAACGTTAATGTCATTATTATTTGTTTAAACGGAAACTTACGTACGATGGAGGCTACTGTTGTTCTTCTTTTTTGTGTTTTCATGTGTCTATTTGACAACACTAGTAGAAATTCGATCACGTTTTAAGAAATTATAAAAACATAAAAAAGTGAATCAAACTTAGTTTGAAAACTGATTTGGCAACTTTAATTAGATTACACGATCGCATTTAAAGATTTTTCATTATATTTATGCATATGCTACGAGATAGAACCCTGTAATATATTATGGAAGAAAGGAATGAAGTCCTATATCATTCAATGGGACAGTAATGGCTCATAAAATAGTTCTATGAATAAATTTAGCTCATTGGAACACGAATACGGACAGTCGGACGTTCAATTTGAAACTTGCCTCTCATGTTCCACCTTAACATTAACCCTTGTGTTCTCTCAACAGGTGGAATTCCACACAACGGAGTCAGTAGTGACAGTGGACTGGGAGAACGGGTTCGTCGAAGCGTCGGCGAAGGACAACATCAACGTGTCGCAGATCTTCAAGGAGTTGTTGGTGCAAGCCAAGGTGAAGTACAACCTGTCGCCTGCGCTGCGGCGGCGCCGACGGCAATCGCTGCCCACTGGGCCCCAGGGGCCCCCCGGCTCCAGCCCCACGCCCCCACACGTGCCCTCCCCCGCTCAACTCGCACACCTCCAACAAATACGCGAACGCCACAGCAACAAACGCAACTCGTGCGTCATCTCCTAAAATTTCGAATTTTCTACGTATTCTGCGAATCGTAATTTTGTACTAATTAGTATTTCATGAGTGCATTTTATCGATGTTTTAAAATTATGTGTAATTTTAACAGCAAACAGCAATATTGAGGAACTTGATAACATTTTTGCTATTATAACAGTAACTATAAACGTAAGCTTAGCAAATACATATATATGTACGAGTGTTACAAGTATTTTTTTCATATGATTTGGTCTCGAAATAGCCAGGTAATCATAAAGCTGTAGCTATTTCTACATAATATAACAATACATAACAATAACGTGAAGTGTTATCACGAATGTTTATGATTTCCACTTGAGTCACGTTACTGCTATATTTAGTAAGCGATGACATAATATCACATACAACACGCGTTTATTATCTAATCGGGTCCTTTACTCAGACGTCGACTAATTTACGGTTATGTTGGCAATAAAATAATGTCTCTCGGAAAATAAACCAAGATTTATTCTTTATCACGTTTAAGGGTTAAACTACACTATGCGGTGACCGTGCGACGTTCAATGGCCATTTAAAAGTAAAGTAATCGAGTATAGCGGAGATTTATTGATTCTTACTAAATGATAAATAGAAAAGCAAAGAGTAAATGTCCTGAATATGCAAATATCACTTAACGTTTAGTGTAATTTAACCTTTTTGTATATTCAACTTAAGCAAAAATCATACTTTGTGTTTAATTCATGAGTAGGTAATGGTTAGAAGAAGTTATACAGGAAAGGAATGAAAATGATTTGAATAAGAACCGTGGGCGGAGATAGTATAAAAAGATAGGTAAGGTCGTAACGCCAAGTGCGTTTACACTTTGAGTATAGTAATTAACATTAAATGGGTTTAAATAAGTGTAATGAAGCAAATTTTGATCTATTTATCGTTATATTCGATATTTATATTAAATGACGTGTCGCAAAATATATTATGAAATATTTAAAATAATACTATTTTATAAATCTCCAACTACAAAACAATAGTCGGTCTATAAAACCATTATTGTTCACCACTACCAGTTGCTACAAAAACTAAGTAGATGATTTCGTAACTAGATATAAGTATAAATTAGTTATTTCTCTAAATGTCTAAGTTAATCTTAAGTAGATTTCAAATTAAGATTTTTATATCGTAAACTATGTATAGTGAGTCTTTACTATCTTTCATGTCCAAATATAATCGAGTCTGAATCGTAAAAAACCATTCAAAGTAATCTAAATACCTTTCAAAGTGTATAGAAAATGTTTATTTCAAAACGCAAAAGTTCGGGCGACACTTCGTAGCGCATGCCTACGGCGTAGCGATCTCGTAGCAAACGAAGCTTTGCGTAGTATTTTTCGATATGACTTGCGAAAATCGTAGACAAAATATTCAAGGAAAATATTCGATCACTCTGACATTCCCGATTCGTATTTATAATACCAATATCTGAAATAAGAAATTTCAATCTGCTTTCTGTATATTTTATTTATTACCTTGATTTAAGGAAAATTATTTTCTCCAAAAATGTTTGTAAGAGTTTTTTTCATTTCAATGATTAATAGACCAATCTATGTAATTACAATTTACGAAGAAAATTTAATTTCACCATTATTTCGTGTTTCAATTTGATTAATCGATGATTTAATCAGTCAGCTTTGCCAATTTATTTTCGTCACGGAGTACTCAGTATTTGGAAATTAATGTTTGATAATTTATCAAAGTCGGTTGTTGATGAGTGTCTCAGTTGTTTTATGAAGAGTGTCTTGTGTTTTTGCTAGTTCGTTTCGTGTCGGATTAAATAGAAAACATTCTTGTAATGTTGTTGTTAATGCGATAACAAACAGCTGCGGGGATTCGTTAGAGGTTTTTACAAATCGTTTCAATTTGTATTATTTATGAAGACACACTTTGATGTAATATATACGAGTATTACAATCATAACACGTTATAAACATAATCTATAGCAAACCACAAATGGTGTATTTATATACCCACGAATGCTATAAAAAACAACATTATTCTATAAGAAACTTAGTACATATTCTGTCTCATGTAATTTAATGTATGTATCGTTGATATTTTCCCCATTGTGCTAACAGCTGCCATACCATGACCTCTTAGATAGCGTCTCAAGATCCAAGCAGATCAGTTTAGGTTTGCGTTTCAATTCGTACCGTGACATTATTTAAACAATGTCGCACTTGAATCGCCATCACTTTGAATGAATGAACAAACCATTTTGCTGATTGGCTAATTGCGTCACTTCCTCTTAGAGACTTCCTCTCTCGTCACTTCCTCTCTCCTAGAGAAGTGATTAAGGAGCGTTCGAAAACCTCAATAATTAAAATGACGGAAAGTTACGGTTTTTAAGCGACCCTCTTAAAAATGATAAGTATTATTCAAAACAAACATTGGTTTGTATAGACACACGATAATTATTTTTATCTAATTTGTAATCATAAAATGTTGGAACTATAAAGTATTTGTTGCTCCAGAAACCAATATTATTTATAATTTTAAACAGACATCCAAAATAAAATTACGATTTAAGTGTTCGGAATGTCACTGGCAAAGATCATAAAATTCATAGAATATAAAATAGACATAGATTAAAAAATAGACATAGATTATAATTTATAATACAGACATAGATTAAATATATTATAATAGGTATATTTTTTGAGCATTTAAATTATTACCTTCAAGCTCGTTTGATTTACATTGCGATTGTTAAAGATTTATTTCTATTATGGATTTACCAGGAATATAAGTTAAGTCTCAGAATTCTAGAGCCTTGTGCCTTGTCGCTCTCGCTTCATTGGGGAAATTCGGGATAAAACAAAGCATATCCTACATATTTATATTGATAGTCATGTTTACCCTCATAAATACCTAGGTAGGTTGAGCGCCAGGTATGTACGAGTTGGTACTCGTACATCCCTGCGCTCTACCCACACTATACAGTACTAAAACCCAGTATGATTAATTTAATTTTTAAAGTGTAAAATCGCTCATTTTAATCAATTCTTTCAGTTGAATATCATTAAGTTATTTGCAAAAATGCATTGTTTATAGTAAGGAACAATTAAACATTAATAATTAACTAAAGTACATACTTATTGTTGTTAAAAATATCAACAATGGTTCAATTTATGTTAGAAAAATGTATCTTTAATTGAATTGCTAATTTTGACAGCTGAGACGCTTTACCAAAGCCGCAATAGACGCTCATGGTACCAAATGAATGAACGAAAACATCTTTAGTATGACAAATAACGAATCAGTTTAGGTAATCTGCAAAGCAACTAGAATTCTGTCACGCATTGATGTCATGGTACGAAAACTGACAGCGAATCAGTTTAGGTCCGCATTTGTATCGCGCTAAGAGGTCATGGTATGGCTCCAGATGTTTCAAATTTCAACGCTGTTTGCGTCACAATAATCATCTAGAACATTATATCGCCATTGTAACAATTTACGCAATATTTCCGAAGTGTCACATAAAACAATATTCATGTGTTCACGGCTCATCGATCAAGACATAATGAAATATTAGCAAAGAGCTTTTCATCTTTTGTTTGTGGCAAATGAAATTTGTACCCAAGTATTGAGTGCGTAAAGATAATATTTGTTCGTTAAATGATAGCTAAAGTGATGGGAAAATATGTTAGTTGATTTATCTTTTTTACGCAATGGTAGAGTTTTGGATCGATCAGAGTTCATGTAAGTTTATAGGCCCCGGAGGAGCTGATGCTACTATATATTTCATGTGAAACCATCTGATTTGTCTTGCTAGAGGATAGTAACTATTTTGTCATTTGATGTAAAGGCTTCTACAAATATAAAGGAAGGTAATGGGTGCCAAGTAGCAGGCTAGTGATGGTTAAGAGCAACAATAAATACAAAATTATAGAATGAATGTGTATGAACTAAGTTCTTAGTAAAAAAAAAGCTTATAGCTGTCGTCGTTGTTTGTATAGAGGTTTCCAAACGAATCACGTGATCCACCAAATAAAAGTTACAGATGAGTTTATTTACATTATTCTTTGCAACCTTTTGTGTTTGTAGAGGCCTATATTTCAAACCTATGTGACGTCCAAATCCATGTTTTTACCTATACTTAAATTAGTATAATCTCTATATTTCCAAAACTTTTTTGAGAAGCGTGGATTCGTCCTAATTAATACAACTTAACTTTGTAATATGCCAGTATAATTTCACGAATCCACGCTGGAACAATACACCAAAGATAACATAATTTTTTCATGTATTAAAATAATTGTATTTCCATTTATGAATGTGCCTTTTTTAATAGTCGTGTTCTTAGTTCGTAGAATATAGTTTCATTTGTATTATACTTTCAGGAGAATATGAACAACATTTGGATGTATATGTTTATTGTAGGTAAAGTAATTATGTGTATTATATTATTTGCTTTCATTGAAGTTGAAGATCGTTTCTAAGATGTTTGCTGGATTGAGATCTCTACGAACGTTTAATTAATATTAGCCGCTAACAAACTCTGGCCTACACGTTACGATTGGAACATCTTCATTCGATAAGCAAATAAAAATCTAAATAAAACATATTATAAACTAACTCTAACTGAACTAAAATAAATTGTATATTTAAGAAAATATATTTACTAAATATATTATTTATACTTTATGTACATTATGTTATGAAACTGAGCACTGAAGGATTTGAAAAGTAGTTCGTGAATTGTGGTTAGGATTAATTTAATTATCTTTCCTATTTACTTGGAAGTAGGTGTGGTGGTAGTTTCTGTCCAAATAATTATACTTCTCCTTATATAAAATTCAGTAATACAATTTGTACCAATTACCGTGTGAAAATGAATACATAAATGGTAACTTTAATAAAGGGAATACATTCAATAATAATTATGTATTTTTATTTTATCATGCACTCTTATAACAAATTAGTTGTTACGTAAACCAATTAGAAATTAGACAAGAAAGGCGTGGCGATTGAAATGCTTGATAAATGGAACACAACTTAGTTTACTATAGCTTAAAGGCCTAATTATTAAACGCTTACTAGCAGCATTTTAGCTATCAAATGGTTTGTCCCTTTCTGACATACGCTAATTTCCAAAGAGCAAAAGAGACAAAACACCCACTCACAGTGTTTTAGTTAGGGAGCATTTATGAATAAGGCAGTAATTAAGGCCGTTTCATTGAAGTGGAGCGGAGCTATGCTGAGCTCATTTGACCAATCACAATGCGCTACGAAAAGATTTAGTTAATCCCAATGCGCTGTGATTGATGAATGCATCGTTCCGCTCTACTTTTATGAAAACGCACCCTAAGGCTTTCACTTAACTGCATTTGTGTTACCTACACCTATATATATATATGTAAACCACGTTGTACCCGTTCCCGCGAAAATTTCGGGATAAAATGTATCCCATGTGTTATTTTGATTTATAACCTATATTACTGTAAAGTTTCATCCGAATACGTTCCGTAGTTTTTACGTGAAAGAGCAACAAACAAACATCCATTCTCACAAACTTTCGCATTTATATATTAAGTAGGATATAAAAATCGTACACATCAACCATTAGAACCATAAATGTAGGTATTTACAACCATTTTTGTTTTTCACATTTCACTCATCCCCATGTACCAAACCCCATATGGAACGGAAGGATTAATGTTAAACCTCTCATTGAAAAAGGCAGATTAAAAGACCCAGCTGCGGCAAAATTATCTGGTTGATGGTATGAGTATCAGCTTAATGCAAATTTCGTTTAACTTCACAAAGAACTCAATTTAAAAGAGAAATTCTATTGCAATTTAATGTTGGAGAATCATATTAAACTTCGTCAAACGATAGTTTTTCTATTAATTTTATAGCAACTGTGGCGATAGCTTCAATAAGTGAAATATCTTTCTGCGCACTGGGATTTATGCATTGAAATAGGTAACATAGTTGTTATATTATGATCTTACAGTAGAGGCATGATTCATCAATATATCGTTATTCAGAAAATAAGTGTTTTGGCTATTTGTTAAGAATAACATACCTACAGACTGTTTTATTAGGTTTAAGCGAACATAACACATTTATAATGTTCCTGTAAAGGGTCTACATTAAAGGTCCAAGGGACCACGGTTCCTGAAAAGGGGTCGAAACGTCAGATAAAAACTTAAATAAAAGCGAAATGTATCCGTTAACGTAGATTTAATTCAAAATGAATACTTTTACTTAACAAACCTTAACACTTTAAAAACAAATAAATACATTTTTAACGGTGTATTGCATTATATGGCACTCACCGACAAGAGCTTTGCTCTTAAATTTATGATGATTGTATAAAATGTGTAATGAAAGATTGTGCTATAAACTATTGCAATAACGGTTAAGCCATAAATAAAAGAGCTCAGAAAACGTATGTTAAGTCATCTTTATTTATAAAACAGTTACGTGACTGAAAGAGTGACTGAAATCAGATAATAACGCCCTCCATAAGTAAGTTAAACCTACACCAGTCTCAGAAGCAACACATTTATGATACGATATTTATTGAAGCAATATGAAAGAATTTTGGCAATATTCCTACCTAGACTTTACCACAAATCACAATAATACCTATAATATCCCACTGGTGCAATTCATAACATTATACTTCTCCAAAGGTAATTTTTGGGTCTGTGTCTCTTCACAAGCTTATAGACGACTGATTTATATGAGAACCTTTTTTTTTAAATGGAGTTTGTTCACAAGCTGCAAATCAACGATAGTTAAGGTATGTTTTCGGTAGCCACCGCGGCAGCAGGCAGCAACTGCGGACAGCAAGCAGCAATGTCACTGCGCTCCAGATTTCATACAGATTGCTAACTAACAGCTGCTGCTGGCTGCTGCGGCCAGTATTAAAAACAGACCTTTAGCCATGTTTGACGTAACCGGTGAGTTACATTGTAGTAATTTTCATATTCACAACTTGTAAACAAGTTCAATAACGCTCAGGAGACAATAATTATACTAGTCCTTATACAACAATGCCCATTACTCAGGCTTTGTCGTCACGCAGAAAATCTATTATTTATAACCGACTTCTCTTACAAAGGAATTACAAAATAACATCCTACATAGACGAAAAACACCGTTTCTGGTACTTCAATCTATTAGGTAATTACACGGATACTATGGAATAAGAATCCAGGTAATAGAACTGATTTAAGTTTTATTATTTTATTTTTGAAAAAAAAGATATATAAATGATATATTGCAGCTTGCCTTTTTTTACCACTACAAGTATTATCTCAAAAATACCACGGAACATATGGAATATTTTTTTTCCCAAAATTCCCATGGGAACGGGTCTAACGCGGGTGGAACCGCGAGGCACGGCTAGTAACAAATAATTTCCTAAAGTCCTACTCTGAAATAAACTGAAGTTCTAACCATCTGCATTCCAAAATGTCAAACTTTCTACTGTTCCTACATAAATTGCGAAAACCCAAGCGTCCAATATTCCGTGGATGTTGTCAGCAGTGTGTATGATCAGCGAGCGGCACTTGTTGCGCAGGCCGCCATCGATCGCTCCCTCGACTTGCATCCACAAAGATTAAGTATCGGTAGAGAGGCTTTCAACTTACAAGTGCCTATGAGCTGAAAGCTTCCAGTCTATTGATATTAGTTTTAAGGGTGTAAGAACAATATAGGTAGGTAAACTAGGCAAAAGCGTGTGGATTATAATAATAAATGGTTGTAGTGTATTCAGCTTCTATAATATATCTTTACTCCTTGTCCTTTTCAGTTAAAGCAACGTATTCTTGGGTATGCACCAAGAGATAAAGTTATCAGAAATATAAATTGTTTTAGTAAGGAACGATCTCATAATTCATTTCATTATCACACATACCGTCCGATATAACATCCGTCTAGTAAATAGGTAATACACCCCACACATGTATCAGTGTTACCTGCTTCGCAAAATTACTATTCTTTGACGACGTCCGATCCGGAAAGCAATCCTCTTCTTTGCTCTCCAAAACTTATCACAGCCCCCGAGAAAATCTCCACACAATGCCGCTCCAATATCATTCACTCCGACTCATCTTTTCATTTCGTTCACTCGGTGACAAATCGTTTGGTATTAGGAGAACTCGACAGTTTTCGCTACCTACCGAACGCGCGCAAACTCTTAAGTGCCGTTGTCAAGTTTATAGAGATCATAAATCGCCCCGTTCCAGCCAATCCCGAGTGGTTCTTGCTCCGCGCTAATGATTACCAGAGAGGCAATAATCATTTTATTTCATTCCTACGAATAAACCAGAAATTTCAGGGATTAACACAAAGCTCGGAATTGTATCGTACGGTCGAAATGTCTGGAACGATAAACTAATTTCCAAATTGCCTGGAGGCTGCGACATGTCGCATAATTAACCGTGTCTGCTCTCGGCTCGCTCGACAAATATAAACACGAAGCACACGTAGCAGGTAATCGTCTCATTATGTTCTTCATCACGTTTTGCGGTGGAAGATGTAATACCGCGCGTTGCGCACAGCACCCGATCCTCCAATCCTTCCTACATTCCAAGCCATTTGATTTAATTCGCCATTAGCGTCCCCGTCAGCTGTCTTATGCTCAGAATTCGAATAGAACTCATTCGACTCAAGCAGCTGCGTTGGTGGATACAAGAGTTCCATGAATACTGAGTAGGCGTAAATAAAAATTGCAATTTCATGTTTTCCGTGGAATAACGTAAATGAATACCCTTCTTGATTGTTCCACAAAGGTGTTTCAATTTAGATTTATTCTTCATGAAGTGTAAAGACGACGTTTTAATATTTTGGGAGAAAATTACCTGCGCGTACCTTAGCGATTGAACTTTTGTGAGGCTGTCGTTCCCATATCTCAATTTAGGAGACCACCTCAATGATATTTAAATTTCCGTTCATATAACGTCGAGAACGAATTTCGGGTAAATAAATAAAGGTTTATAAATGCAAACGTTTAAAGGAAAAATGGTGTTAGTCTTTTTAAAGCGAAATTAAAATATGGCGATTACTTTCGTCTGAAACTTTTACCTGAATAAATACGGGCGGCTATTAAGTACGTACTTAGCATTTTGGAATATTCAGAGAGTAAAATCTTTTATTTTCCCTGCTCTTTAAAAACATTTGAAGCTTAATATACGTTTATTTCAGCATCCACATTTCTGAGTTGAAACGCAAGGCAGAGTTGAGTAGTGCTAGTAAATCGCGGCTCGCTGTGCGTTGCGCCCGTGTACTCGTATAATCCCGGCCAGGTTATTAGTTTACCTCCCAGCCGTCCGTAACACGACTGAGGAAGCCCCACTTTACCAGTGAATTAGCCGACCAGACGAGAACCCACTTGATTGAATTCCACTTCGTTTTTTAACCATTTACAACAAGATGGCCCTATAATTTAACCCCCGGTTATATTTAGAAAAGGAAATAATCTATATTGAATACCAAATTGAGCAAATAAGTGCTTTGATCTCAAAGATATTAAAGATTTTTATATTCTTCCTTTGAACCTTTTGGGTAAAGATTATGAATCTGTGTGTAATCGTATTTTTAATAGGTTTTAGATTGGAGGGCTTCACGCATTCACATCGCCCTGCCCTTTTTAACGTTAGTAGTAGTTAGGTTTCACAGGCGACGACTTGAAGCTAGGCTAAGTGTGTTTTGATATCCGACGTTGCTGTTCATAAAGAAGAAAAAGCACCTAGATTATTACGTGTTTTCTAGAAAATTCTAGTCGTATTTTTTTGAAAAGCTTTTTACGGGCAAATATAGCTTCCGTTTCATATTCCAAGCTTCATGGAAAACTTCGCAACGCAAAACCTCTTTGTACCAAAAATCCTGCAGATTCATTTGAAAATCTGCAATGCGCATCGATTTTTGGACGCGCAACATTCAGAGGAATCTCTTTTTACGAGTACCTATCTAAGAAAATAGAACCCGTAAGTAAATTCAGGAAGGAAATCAGTTCGAGATTAAATCTTTTATTTAACTTCGAAATTGGAACATAGCTTTTGTTTAACTTTAAATTGAAATAATTATTTTCATGAGCTGGTAGACAAAATTGAGTATATTTTGATAATTCATCCTAGCACATCTAGCATAATAAGTATTCTTAGCCAGTAACACCAATACAAAACAGTTAGTTTAATAGATTTTCAGCAACTTTTTTTAACTTTATAAGCAAAGTACTACAAATTTGAAATTATTTTCGTTAAGATTCGTACCTATTCATCGGGGAATAAGTTCAAGTTTGAAGTCTACCACATCTGCGACAGAGACAATAGCCTTTGTTCCGCGGCGCTACTGTTAAAATATGGATGTGATAGTAATACAGTTTCTATGTTATATTTAATTTTAATAACACTTTTATACTTACACTAGCGGCGCCCCGCGGTTTTACCCGCGCTGTGCCCGTTCCCGTGGGAATTTCAGGATAAAAAAATAGTCTATAACCTTCCCGTTGAATGTAGTTATCCATTACAAAAAGAATTATTCAAATCGGTTCAGTAGTTTCTGAGATTAGCGCGTTTAAACAAACAAACAAACAAACAAACAAACAAACAAACAAACAAAACAAACTCTTCAGCTTTATAATATTAGTATAGATAAACTAGCAGTGTCCCGCGGTTTTACCCACGTTGTGCCCGTTCCCGTGGGAATTTTGGGAATTTTTATATATATTAACCTTCCTCTTGAATCACTCCATCTATTTAAAAAAACGCATCAAAATCCATGGCGTAGTTTTAAAGGTTTAAGCATGCATAGGGAGAGACAGACAGCAGACAGCGCAAAACGACTTCGTTTTATACTATGTAGTGAAAAGGTTTCGTACCCGTTGATCCTAGATACAAACTTTTTTGATGTTTGATACAATTTTGAAATAAAATAAAGGATTTATTTATCTACATTAGCTACCAAAGCTTTTATACAAAAACTACGATCACTAACATAGAGGTAGCAACATTCTGTTCAGTACCAATTAAGTTTAGTACCCCATTATGTAATGAATCGTTTGCGTCAATGGTTATTGACATCAATTATCAAAGGTTGGAGCGTTTGAAACTTGTTGGGCGACAGGTTGAAATGATTCGGATGTGATGAAATAGGTCAGTCAATTACAGTCGAAAATAATGGTCGAATTAATAGGTAGTAACGTTCGTGGCGGTTTGACATAGCCATGTTAACTCATTGCGATTGTTGTCAACGTGCAGCTCAGCCCTTACTTGGATGGGTAGTCGATAGTGGCAATAACCTGATCACTACCGTGCTTCGGAAAGCTAGCAAGCGTCAAATTTTCTGTCCCAGTTGTTTCAATCGTTACACCATGTCGGAGGCCTTTAGGCGGTCTAAGAAAACCGACACCAGGATTTCCATACCTATTTTCGCCCTACGTGGTACGGTAGCTTCTTCTTCTTCATCGAGTGGATGGTCAATTTGACCAATCCTGCTGTCAGAGTTATTGACAGAGAAATGGCTCATGTAACGACTACTATCTGTAGAAAGTAATTGTAAGTACGGTAGCGATTAAATAGAAATGCCACTATCGGCTACCCATCCAGATAGTTTTGCCTTTGTTCAGTCTCTAAGGGTTGGCACGGCTTCAATGCTTTCACAACAGCAGTTGCCGATCGGCGAACTTTAAGATGCAACAATAAGTCTCAGATGGGTTGAATTTCGTTCATTTTCGTCCGTATTCCAAATACTCTATGTCGTCAGAATTCTCATATTTTCAGAGTAGCGGCTTCAAACTAAGTCTCAAGTGAGAATGAATAGTATAAGTTGGTACAATACATGCATTCACGAGCATTACACATGTGGTTTGTCTATGTACGCGTGTCAAACGAGTACATTGTGTGGGATGTTTAGACGAACTACTCGTAAAAATAAAGAAAAAAGCTTTTGTAGACTATTTGCTTTGTGTACTCTTCAATGAAATAGCCGATTCAAGGTATTTTAGAAGTCGGTTTAATATTCTTGATTCCTATTTAAATTTTATTGCAGTCCGTTCTAAATATTAACAAGCCTCATTGGTACTACTAAAGGTATTGGTACCTACGATTCTATTGAATTATTAAAACACCAGCAATCTATTGCGAGAAAAAGCTCTTTTGACACTCATTCCTTTGATTTTAATTAAATATTTTATTTCACAATTTTTTCAACAATCTAGACTGGAGTGTCAAAATGAAAAGAAATGAAAAATATATAACTATCAAACATAAATGAATTTTATTAAAATGTAGAAATCAACTTAAATTAATAGCGCGCCAACAAATTGAACACATATTTGGTATTGGTTCAATAGTAATTCAGATTTCAATTTAGATTTTCAGTCCTGAAATTGGAGGCAATTGTTTCAGTGATAGTACAGGCCCTGAACAATATCAAAAGTTATTGGACCTTGTCAGTTCAATAAGTTGATTGAAGTTTAATTTTGTACTGAGGGAGAATTTTTAGGGTTTCGTATCGGAATGCGAAATCCGAATAAAGAAATACTGAACCCTTATACATTCGCCATGTCTGTCATATTTATCTGTCGTGCGTCCGTATGTCACGGCCACGGAAAAGCAAAGTACTTACTGCTTCTTTTTCTATTTCGTAGTCACACACACTATTTCGTAATTGCTTTATTAATATCCAGAAAAAAAATGCACAAAACAAAACAGTTGATAACTATTATTTTCTTGCATATTTTTTAAAGTAATCCAAAGTTATTCAATGAATCAATTGGTTTCATCTCTACTAATTATTCTGCTCCTCGCTTCAGATATATTTATTAAATATATGAGAAACAGGAATCATAGAAGACAGCTAAGAAATAGAACAATGTGAGAGCGCTTACTGTGTCGGGGGTTGTGGGTTCGATCCGTCCGGGGTCAAAAAATGTGAGGACATAGTTGTTGGCGACAAAGTCTGGGTGTTAATTATATATTCTTATTAAGTATTTATCTGTATGTACCTGATTGCCCGAAAAGTAAGATGATTCCGTGCTTCGGAGGGCACGTTAAGCCGTCGGTCCCGGTTACTTTCTACGGATAGTAGTCGTTACATGAGCCATGTCAGAGGCCTTTGGCGGCTCTATAACTCTGACACCAGGATTGGTCAAGTTGACCATCCACTCGATAAGAAGAAGATTAAGTATTTGTGTTTGTATATGTAGTAGTATCAGTTAGATTCCACATTACAAGTTTAGAGCTGAGTTTGGGTATAATGAACCGTGAATGAACTCGTCCGGGTATATTTTTTTATTTATTTATCTTTGTAGTGGTTTTAAAAATAAGCCAGTCTATAAGTTATTTATTTATTCCCGACATTCTTCACAAGGTAATCCTTCCTTTCGCATCGCAACTACGAACTAACATAAATAAATACCAAACTTGTTTGTTTTATCTTTTTCACGGTCACGACCTTTACTTTACGATTCACCATCTGAGGTGAAGAGTTTTAGATCAATGGATATCATTTCAGGGTATATTTTTTGTAGCATTTCTTTAGACATTTTTCTAGCATGGTTTTGGTCTAGACTGTAGGAATTTAATATAAGTTGAAAACGTTGAGCGAATACTATTCGGAGTGGAAGCCAAGATCAAATCAAAATGTTCAAGATATTATCAAAATTAGTTAATCAGTCGTTATAACAAACAATGGGTAAAGTAGAGTTTGTTATTTATTAGTGTGTTGTTTTATTTTACGTCGTCTGTGGCATCGTAGCGCTCAAATCAATTAATAAGATTTTTAACCGACTTCAAAAAAGGAAACAGTTTCTCAATTCAACCGTATGTATGCTTTTTTAGTTGTTTAATGTACCCAAGACGATTATAACCAAGATAATCATGACGTATACAAAACCTGCCGATCGTTCTATTATTTCCTGTTTTACTTCCTAGGAATGACATAAAATCGACCACACGGTCCGGAACCGACCACATAGCGCGGTCGCACTGTTACCACATATTACAAACCGACCCAAGATTAACCTAACGAGCCAACAACTTGCAAATGAAACCTTCACCCTTGATAAACACCTTAATTGAAGACATTTTATATTTAATATTCATTAAATTTAAGTGCTTTACTGTTACTGGGTTAAAGTTGCGTCTCATTTTGTGCACAAACTTGTATTTTTCTCGCTATGGACTATTAGAATATTATATGGACTATTTATTATGGAATATAGAATACTATATTAGAGAAATCTCAATATAGTTATAACTTATCATACATTTGACAAATTCGCCAGCCCTAGACGAATCCCTCTGAGAGGTGTAGTGAACTCTTTTCCTCAACGAAGAAGCTGTGTATGGTTGAAAAATCAGTCACGACGATTTGAGATCTTACTATCGTAATAAAAAAATCAATATAGGTAGGTAACAGTATGTTTAATAATGGATATAGCTCTGAGTATATGGAGCAACTTTGAAACAACATGCATCGAATCATACCTACGTAGCAACACAAGCAGTTAGACTTCGTGTATACTTGTAGAGTTTGACCAAGTGACAAGTAAGGTTTGTTTGAATTTTGGAATTGAAATTTGATTTGGATCCTTCAGGATAAAATGGACGTTCTTATGAACAAGATATTGTTTAGGATATAAAGGGATATTTCCAAAAAAAAGTTAATAATTACCGAAGAGGCAGCACACCTTCATTATTCCATTAAAATAAATTAAAATTAAAATTAATATCCGGACTAATTCACCCGCGAACGAATGAATCAGCGAGTGAATACGTTAATCATATAATCAAATATGCTTTGCCAGGAAATTATTATTATTCTGCACGCGTCGATCGAGATAAACCTATGCGTTAATTAAGTGATAAGTTCTACTAGGAATTGCTCATTACTATGCATATAATAGCCAGATAGCAAACAATAGGTACCTATACCTACTTTAACACAAAGCATTCAATAAGATATATTGTGTTATACGGTACGTCATGTTCTGCGAGGCAAGCTTAGAAGTGAAAACAAAGGTTTTCTCTTCGTTTTATCTTTACTTATTAGGCAAACTCTATATCTTCATTGAATGTCAAAACCTCTCGTTATTACTCTCTACTGAATTAATTAATTGAAAATGTTAAAAATGTCACTGTCTTTAAATATCTAGTTAATCATAACAAAGTAAGTGGAACGAAACCTTTCGAATTGAATGAATGAATCCGGTGTTGCAACGTCGAATTATTATGCAATATATTATTGGTAACATCGGTTTCTCTACCAAATTTCTCGGGAAGCGCAGAGATATGTCTTCACTTGTATGCTTGCTTGCATGGGTATATTATTCACACACACGAGAAAGCAAGCAACTAGGCATATTGCGACATTGCACACTCACTTGTTGCGCGCTGACCACAATCAATATCGGGCTCTCTCCGCAAACCCTGACAATGTTCCCAACTATAATTAATTAAATGGGCTTTTTTTAATTTTAACGGGTTTTTGATAATTAAATATAATGACGGATTTTTATAATTAATTAACTGCCGCCCTCAAACACGTCCATTTAATCATCACTTAGGTAATTGACGTAATCTTTCATTACATTACATGTTAAATACACTCATTAAATTCTTACTTAGAAAACATTTGACGTCTCTGAGTACGTAGTAAAGCAAAAGACAATTCTTATTTCATTCAAAACAATCATCGCAAATAAATAATTACTAAACCGTAGACCACTCTCCTTACCCAACTCTTAGAACAGTGGTTAAATCTGTCACAGTTTCTCGTATAACTCATAATTCCCGGGTTGGATTATGGTAATCCAGAAGGAGTCACCTGAGAGTTGTGATACTGACCCCGCCCGTTCCCGGGAATACTGGACTCACATAAATTACACCCGGACCAAACTACCCCCCACTACCCGCGCCGCCCCGGACTACCCCGGACGACCGCAAAGGGATTTCGGCAACACTTAGACGCTAAACCATTTACATTATTCACGCTAATAGCAGAGATATTTTATTCTTGAGCAGCTAACTTGTAACGTGGTATGAAGTCGTTTATCGGAATGTTTGGAGGCATTTCTAGGGAGGATTTCTGAGCAGTAAGTATTAAGTTAAGAGAGATAATTAGAAATGTTATACTGGAAATGTCTATGGACTAGAAAGCAGTACCCAGCCATATTTCCCTTGTTACAAAAGCAAGAAAATTATGTTTTACGTGGGAGGTCACGAACGACAGAATAAAGGAACAACAAACCAATTTAAAAAGTTCACGAAAATTGTTAAATATATACTAACTAATAAACGTTTTATACCTACGCACTAGAAAAGAGCCATTTACTTAACCCTCAGTTTTAAAAATACGGCTTATCATAATTTTCCTTATTCTTTCTACCCGATTAATAATAATATAGATACCTAGTTACCTCCATCTAGACTAATATTATAAAAGGGCAAATTCTTCGTAGCTACGAGTATCAAAATGTATGGACGCTACACCACTAAATCTGAGAAAATAAAATTTTCACCCTCTGGCGTCTATTGAATCACCGCTAATAATTTATAATTTTTACGATTGTTCCCGTCAATATTTATAGTTTCTCCTTTATTAACAGGCTGGGGGCAGTATGAAGTATTGTAAAAATATAGTGTAACTCGAGTCCACTTAGCGGAAAATTGGCCAAATCCCTCGGTCCGTAATCGTATTAGTTGCTTGCACGTGGAGTTGATTCGTCCATTCGCTACTATAACTACTGAATCTATACATTCAACTTACAATTGAATGTATTGTAGTTCAAGATTGTAGTTTAGTTAATACTATAAGATTTATTCAATGCGTCGATACTAATTTACTAGTTCTTTAGTAGATCTTTACTTAGCCAATTTTAGTACATCATTTCTTCATCTTATACTTAAGAGCTGTACTCTTGTGGATGGAGTTCTTTCCATTTTTCTCTATCTTCTGCCATCCTCTTTCAGTTGGTCTGCTTATACCCTTCTTGGCCTTCCTCTTCCTCTTTTTGCCTCTATGTGTCCTTCTGCTGCAGTTATTCGTTGTCGTGTCATCATTGACTTACGGTTTTCATCGTCGACTAACAGATATAGGCCTTTCATTAACCCATTTGCCTATTATGTAGGTTTTTATCATCTACTGAAATTTCACAAAGAGTGATTGTCCATAATCCATTTCAGAATGTGTATAATTAAACAACGGAGTAATTAAATAATTACTAGCAGCGTCCGAAGCCCGGCCCAGTCGGAATGTCTGAATGTATTTTTTTAAATGTCAACTTTAACACTTAGTTGATTCGATTTAATTTTGGTTAAATTAAATTACGTTACGAGTTGATAAAAAACCGAGGGGTGCGGCTAGTCAGAGGGATTTTTAAACAAATTAATAATCAAACCTCATAATATTATATTGATTTAGTAAATATGACATTACAGCTTATACCTACAAAAAATCGTTAAGACTAAGCAATTACTCATTAGAGTACCTATTACCTAACATCCAAATTCATGACTCCCCGCCATAAAGCGTTCTACAAATATATCCCGCATTATTAGATTATACAAGTTCATATTTTAATTCAGAAACCAAAATTGCTTCTAACACGAACCGTGACACATTAAAGTAAGTAGTAAATCCATAAAATATGGAAATTTACGCACAACTGCGATTACTATCGTCGGTATTTCAGCCCACACGTGCGTTTTACGTTTCGAGCTCAGACTATAGCGAACAGACAGACGAAACATGGCAAAAACGGAATAAAATCTTTCTCTTCAATAATATAAACAAAAACAGTTTAAAAAGCAGATAAAAATTACTGGTAGGGTAAGATTCGAATCTGGTTGACTAGTCCAGTCGAGTCGCCCACTATCGACCAATCCAAGTAGCAGCTGATTTGATAAGATTTGTGACAAGCGTTAAATAAAGGTTAAATTACTTAATAAACCATTTATGGAAACCTGCGTTGCGTCGCATGCGGCGACGGCCCGCACTGAATCAAATATACGGCGTTTGAGAGTCAGGAAAAGCGGTTTTACACGCGATGTTTGAACTGGAGCGTCAACTGCGGTGGCGATAGCTGCGTCGCCGTCGACTTCACACACGGTGGTAACCGCGGCATTTTTGTATTTCATGGTTACAAACGAATAATCTTATACGCGGTGAACACACGCGTGAATTTACACGCTAAAGCATCTCCGTAAATGAGGCCTTACAGTCTGTTCCAGAAACTTCTAAAAAACAGTGGACTGGGAACGGATACTTAATCTCATTGACTTGTATCGAACTAGATTAATAAGTCAGTACGACTTTGATAGCCAAAACTTGATCAGAAAATAAAGCGATTCTCCTAAATTGTGCAAACATGGATGGACTTGATCCCTTAACTCAATTTCCTCGCTCAGAAAACAGTTTTCCCCAACCATTCAATCATCTGGATAAAATATTCTGATCCCACTGTCCGAGAACATTCAATTCCAACAAATAAGTATTTTAACAAACAAAAAAATACATGATACATCTGTCTGTATATTTTCATTTTGTTTTAAAAATCTATGGTTCAATTTACTTACGTACCATTGTGACGTGACGAACTCAATGTAGATAATAAGTAGGTGATCATAGTACTATCAGCTTCATAGTATATTGATGGTTAAGTCCCGACAAATTATAGCCTCATAATGAATTATGTGCATCGTCTGAGCCGGGCTCATTAGCCATTCCACAAACATCGGTTCAAAGCGTTGCTCTCCTCTTTGATGGATTGCGTGTTCCGCGGTGCACCGTAATTGCCACAATATCCTTGATAGGGCTGCCTTCTACCACAACTTCTACACAACTATATTACGTTATTATGCTTGTCGACGGTGATCCAGTCAAAGGAGACATTTCAAATAAGCAAGATATTTATAGTCTTCTTCTTATCGAGTGGATGGTCAACCTGACCAATCCTGGTGTCAGAGTTATTGAGCCGCCAAAGACATGGCTCATGTAACGACTACTATCCGTAGAAAGTAACCGGGACCGACGGCTTAACGTGCCCTCCGAAGCACGGAATCATCTTACTTTTCGGGCAATCAGGTGATTCAGCCTGCAATGCCCTAACCAAACTGAGGACAGTCTCACAAAGTGATTTTTGTGAGATATCCCCACCGGGAATCGAACCCGGAACCTCCGGATCGTGAGCCGAGCGCTCAAACCACTAGACCACGGAGGCTGTTATAGTAAGCATCCTACTAATTTTTTAATGCGAAAGTGTGGAATGTTTATGACACGTACATCGATATTATGATAGATTCAGGAAGATAAAGATGTTTAGCCACTTTCGTGCAGCCTTTCGGTTTAATTTAAACTCAAAATTGGTGGAAGTCTTGCTTGCGCCATTATTAAGGAAATATTTTTATATTATGAAAAAGATTATGAAGAAAACTTGGAAGTAAACCACAGTGGACTAACAACTATAGCCCCCGATGAACGTATGTCTATGGAATTGATCTACAACTACTCGACTACAACGACTTTATAACACACCTCGTTTTCCGTCGAAGCTTTATAATACAAAGAGCTAAAGCAAGCTTAGCTGTTAAACTGAAACTTGTTTGGACATTCCTACCCGTTCTTTTAGAAAACTCTACCGAGTTTACTATAAAGTTTACTATTTTGAAATGAGTATTCATCGTACAGATTATGGCTAGCTAACGCTGTATGGCGCTGGAACGAGCTTAGACGGCGAAGTTTCAACGTATACGTGTTTCAGGTAATCTCTGAACTTTATCGATTACCAACTTTGTCCGTTATACTGGACAAACAGGAGCTCTATATGGCTGAGTTTTTTACAGATTCTATTACGGAGCAACGAAATCTTTGGCCCTTCCTAAGTATGTATGAGATCGAGCTAAAAGGCGAACCATAAAGCTGATTGCGGAAAAGAAAATCAGCAGTAAACAGTAAGTATGTACATACAAGTATGTAAATGAAAGTGAGTACATCATAAGACAGTATATATTTACTACACAGTACACTACAACGCCTCGGTGGTCTAGTGGTATGTGCACTCGCCTGCCAAGAGTGAGGACCCGGGTTCAATTCCCGCTTCCAGCAAAAACATGTTTAATAATTTTCAAGCATGGTTCGGGTTTGAAATCATCAACCCGCAGTAGGCAAACGGGATGATAACGCCTAAACCTCCTCACTGTACTGATATCTTCAGTGAGATGAGAGGCTTTTGCCTAGTAGTGCGACATTACAGGCTAATCACTTACTTATTACATATATTTCCAGTGAGATCGTGGTCTTACCCCAAGCAGTGGATACAGTTTACCACTAACTTAGTTACCTTGTACCTACATTGTACAGGTAGTAAGTAAGCTGTTATTTGAAACTGAACAAAAACTATCGCAAGTATGGTAATGTAATAAATAAATAGATCGTTTATCACTCACCGTGACGTCTGGTTTGCTCGGCGTATTATCGCACCCCTCGGGACCGCTCTTAAGAACAATGTTCTCTGTATTAATCTGAAACAAGACATATATGGCAGTGCCCCACGGTTTTACCCGCATTGTGCCGCGTTCCCGTGGGAATTTCGAGATTTTTTACTATGGTTATCCTCTTCCTGACCAAGATAAATAAAATTTTAAAAAAACATTGAAATCGGTCCAGCCGTTCTCGAGTTATAAATGGTGTAACTAACACATATACATACACGTCCTTGTAGTAGTTTAGTTTAGTTCTCGTAGAAGTGGGGATATGATGATTATAAATTCTTATCTAAAATCCAATCCACATCGATGCCAAAATCAATCAAAATCAATTATATTGCTAACAAACAGCGTAAGAAACAGACATCTCTATTAAATTGTGGAATTATTAATCGTCTACAAAATCCAGTAAATAAAATCGTGTAGCATTTCAAACAAAACACGCCCTCAAAAGAGAAGCCTTTACAATACATTTATCAAACGCTTTTATTTAACACATCAAACGAATTGGAATTGCAAAAACACAACGAATTTACAAAAAGCAATATAGAAATTGCTAAAATGTTTCGAATACTAACTGGATTTTCGAATAAAATCGAATAAAGGTGATAAAAGTACTTAGTTTTTATCGTTGTATGAATATGAACGAAGAATTGTTTCCCGTTATCTGCGAACGGTATGCACTATCGTAATCTAATAATGCCCGAACGAGTGCGAGCAATTTTCAGCCAGTTTGGGTCCAAAGCGATCGAACCTACACACTCTATTCTTAGCTACCTTTAGTGCTTTTTGCTAACGATAAGTGCAAAAGAAAATCCTAAATATTAAGGCATTTTTTCGGAGATTGAAGGATACCTTATTAATAAGAGCAATTAATTTTTCAGTAATAGAAATAACATACTTCAATTTAAGTTGGAGTTATAATTTTGATTTCTTTAAAATAACTAAACTTGGTACCTATTTTAATACACATTAACCTAAAGTTAGGATAATCTAGGCTAGACAAATGTAAAATCAATTATAATCCGTGAATATTCGTAAACGAAACTACGGTTTAATATAGGATGATTGAGATGGATACATAAAGCTACCTACACAAGATCAAGTTCCAAGATCAGTCGGTGGTGCTTTAATAACATTACATTAAGGCAAAAGACGCCTCGGTGTCGCCTTCCAAGACTGAGGGGTTCAATTCCCGGGTCGAGCGAAAACATGTTTCGCACTTTTCAAACATGGCTCGGGTCTGATATTACCAACCTGCATCAGGTAAGCGTGTTGATTATGTCTAAACCTCCTCACTGTACTGATATCTTCAGTGCGAAGAGAAGCCTTTGCCCAGCAATGGGACAATACAGACTAATACTTACTAGGCTTCACATAATTATATTCGTTAAAATGATGACTATTAATTGACATCAGGTACACACAATAATTATGAATATAAAACAAGCCAAGTCGATAGGACTCGCTCATTGTGTTAGCAGTTAACTGAATGGACAAACACAATTAAAACTGATTATATTGACATAAACCTTCATTGTGTTCAACTGCGATATCGCAAATTCATTAATTGTCAATTAGACTTAATAAATGTACAATTTCCAATACTTCTTTATCCTGATGTTGCGCTTTTGTTATGCAGATTATAATCACAAATGTTTTTTTGTGGTGGTGTAATATTTGAGACCGTTACTTGTAGGATTATTTGGTCACTACCTACTAATACCTACACAATAGCAAAAATCAAATTCGATTAGTTCGATTCCATAATACAAGCATAGAGCTTAGTTTGGGTCTTATTAACCGTGTGTGAAGTTTTCCTGTAAATATTTATTATTTATCTATACATATTAATATTATAAAGAGATACAATTTGTAAGTTTGTATGTTCGAGCTAATGTCCGATTTGAATAATTCTTTTTTTAATGGATAGCGACATTCAGCGGGAACGTTGTAGTATATTTTTTCGTCCTTAAATTCACATGGGACCGGGCACAACGCAGGTGAAATCGCGGGGCGCTGCTAGTTATTACATATAATTAAAGTCGAGTCAGTGTCCCTAAGGAGTGCCATTAGAAAAAGGTTTCTGATTGTTTAATTCTCCTTTTTATGAATGTCAAAGTTCTTTCATAGTACTTACTACCCAACCGTGCGACACATCGATAAGTTAATTTTCTGTATAAAGTGACCGTCAAACCGTCGGTATTTAATACGATTACTTTTGTGATTATTCATGGCTGTAACGCGGCGGGGCTGGGCGTTGTGAACATGATTTATTACTCTTTTTGTACACCATGTGGGGATGTAGGGGTTTACTTCAGGCTCACATTTTTATACGTCATTTTTAATGTTTGGATGTTTAGCTCTGAATAGGATGTGGACGCAAACAGACGGGTGTTATGTTATGAGTTAGGTTGATGTGTGCGTGTGTGTATGTGTGTGTGTGTGTTTGTGAGGGAGTGTATACATCGCGACTACGAGCGTAGTAAATGTGTGAACATTATCTGATTCAGTTTTTCTACAGATTATGAAATTACGAAATTATGCGTTAAATTGTAAATGATTAGTACAGTTCACAATCTGTCGACAATTTTACACCTCAACAGTCAGGACAGACAATACACACTTAGTAAGGTATTAGTATATTCGATATAGACAACTATGGAGCCGAAAGTTAAATATGAATATAAGAATAACCCAGATTATATATAACCACCAAAATATTACGCCTAGATATTATGTAATATGTACCTAATACTGAAATAGTATCATATTTTCATCACAGCTACGAACATGATACCTGATTATCTCGCGTAATAAATACCAGCCACTCTCCTCACATTACACAAAGTAAATAATTATTACAACCACTAAGCGATTTAAAGAAGTATATTGTTTCGCAAAACGGAAAAATCCCTTGATGTTTCGTTATAATTTTTCTATCAGGACATTTCATATTTTGCGCATTATTTTCTACGGTTTTCTAGAATGGTGCGATGAATCAACCTACCTTTGTACCTAGATGGAATATTCTACGTATCTAAGTAATAAATTAGTTATGATATAAAATAACTTTGAATATAAAATGATGTCGCTTTCTTTGCGACGAGACGTGGGTTGGTAAAAATAACTATTTTCTTTGTAAGTATTCAATTAGTTATCTATTTTACCAGATACCGATTTCGAATTTTGATATAAATTGCTAATTTAATAAAAGTAAAGGAAACTCGAGTTAGGGGCAACCCTGGTGTCAGAATTATTAGACCGCTTAAAGGCATCTTACATGGTCAAATGATTGAAATAACCGTGACGGACTGACAAAAGTGCTCTCCGAAGCACGGTAGCGCTCAGATAGAAATGCCACTATCGGCCACCCATCCAAGTAGGGGACGAGCTGCACGTTGCTTAACAATTCTTATGAGTTATGAGAGTTTATACGGCGACGAACAAGTCTTAATAAAATCTCAGCAATAAATCTTAATAGAAATAAGAAAAAAGTAGAAATAGGATACACGTACACGTCTTTATTTCCAAAGTCACGTTAGCTTTCAAATGTTACCTAAAATTACCAAAACACGTAGTTTTTACCTATTTTTCTCAAACTGGTGGGCATTAATCTGTGTTCTGAAAAACAGTCGTTCGCCAGCCGTATGGAGGGACAATACTAACTAACGAGCGGGTTTGTCGGGCTGTCTCACCAGGGCTGGATTAGGCTCACGAAATAACGCTAAGGCTACATGTTGCTATAATCTGACAAATAATTATTTTATGTTCCTTAAAAGTATTTTTTTCAAGAGACAAGCATGTTGATTACTATTGTTTGAATTCGTCCTGTCAATATTTATTTATTTTGTTTTGTTTATATTTTCTTCTTCAGGACATTTCCGTTTAAACAAATAATAATGTCAATGAAAGATCATTGTACTGATATTTTCAGCAAGCTTAAACGTCTTTTAATAACATTAGTCTAACAGGTTGTGACTATTACTTTTCTTCTACTATTTTCAGAGAGTTGCATTAAAGTCTGTGTTGGGTATAGCAACGCCAGAAAAAAATAAAGTACAAAAACAAATACAGAAAAGATAAACAAACAATGCGAGTAGCATTCTGAACATAAATAACGAATGTTTGTTCCTCGGATTTAATTGCCGTAATAATTGAATCACATAAAAATAATTATGGACACAATTAGTAGCGTTTCTATTATTAACTAAGTCTCGGGAACTCCTACCGAGTGGAATGCCGTTAAATAATTAGGTGCATTACTTAAGGTACTTAATTTTAAGACGCTAAAACAATTTCCGTTTGTAGATAAATTAGCAGTATATTTAATTTATGTAGTTATTGGTGAATATCACGAACTTATCCCGATAGTAAATGCTGCTCGGCCACAACTTGTATTAAATGTCAATAGTGGCATTTCTGTCTGAGCACTACGGATCTTCAGAGAGCACTTTAAGCAGTCGGTGTCGGTTGTTTCAATCCGTTAACCATGTCGAAGGCCTCAAGGCGGTCTAAACGAAATTACCGAATAATAAAAAGCAATTTTTATCCTTTTTAAACAACAGTATCATGTAAACTCAGCCTAAAATAAAGGGGTCACAGCCTACCTCGACAATTTGTTTAACTATTTTCTATTTATGTGTAGTCCACCCTCGTTCGAACGTTAGCTGCGAAATTATGGCCGACGGTCCCAAATGTATGCATTGATTTCGGGAGGCAATAGGAGGCTAAAGGAATAGATTTAAATGGTGGATCTAACTTTTGCGTTACGATACGATTATGTTTCGGGTCTCACTATAAAATTATATGGAATTAGTTTCGGATATAGTGATGTGCGAGAATGGTGACAGAAACTGTAATTAGTATTTTTATATGACAACCCTACATAATGAAGTCTTTAAGCCCCCTCCGGATGATATTGATCTTTAAGCCCCCTCCGGATGATTGGCAGATACATCTGCTATCATTTATTTCTATAAATATTAGTCTATAGCTTACAACTACTAATAAGGTGTCAAATAGAGATGTCTTAATTGCAAAATCCCCCTTATCTAAATGTCCTCATTACATCCCTGTGCTGTACCCCCAGCAAACAGAACAGAAGGTTTTCGGTTCATGCCTCGGCGCACTCGCATCAAACTCGCACGCCGTTCATCATAAACCATTGTTTCGGTTTTACGACGATCAAACTTCAAACATAAAATACAATTTAAAAAAAGCTGTTTTTAATATCTTCTTTTGTTTTTTATACTCCCGTCGTATACGAGTATACTGCTGGAAAAACTGCTGTAAAACTATTTCTTTAGTTTGCTCGTTGATCCTTTCCATCTCTGGAACAGGGGTATGCCATCTTTGAATGACAAAAAGGACAAACGGCTTGGACTCAAGTGAAGCTACTTGGTGTTGTTCGGGCTCTTCATAGAAAGTAACATTGCAAAATGTATAGTTCAAGGAGTGAAGGCATGTATTCTACTTTGTATCTACTTGATGTACACGCACTTCAGCTTACATCTAAACGATCGGCGATCCATCTGATCTGTACAGACAGATGACCCTGCAGTAGACGGTAAATTATGGTCGTAGTGGCAATCGCTTTGCACTCTATTTGGTTGTCTTCTATCAAAATGACAGCCAGACATTACAGTCTCGTGGTCATGATACATTCATTTATATTGATATGAG
The DNA here is from genome assembly GCA_951394245.1 of Cyclophora punctaria. Taxonomy (NCBI): domain Eukaryota; kingdom Metazoa; phylum Arthropoda; class Insecta; order Lepidoptera; family Geometridae; genus Cyclophora; species Cyclophora punctaria. The sequence continues at coordinate 8,325,909 of OX596172.1, forward strand.
GTACTGCTGCACTTAGTTTCTAATGATTCCTTAAGTGGACGAACGCGCAGGGAGCGCAGGAAGCAGAAGCAGAAAGAAAGCAGTGTCCTGCTTGGCGCCTAGAGCCTAGTGGCTTGCATCCTAGGTAAGCAAACTAGCTGGGCGACAAGCTAACAGTGCGACCACTCGCGAACATTCGCGAACGGTCGTTTTACCGAGATGACTTGCTAGACTCTAGGGGCTATACATTAATAAATTAATTGTTATTAATAAACGGCTCGGTGGTCTCGTGGTATTTGCACTCGCCTGCCAAGACTGAGGTCCCGGGTTCAATTCCCAGGTCGAGCGAAAACATGTTTCCTCAAACATGGCTCGGGTTTGAGATCACCAACCCGCATTAGGCAAGCGTGGTGATTACGCCTGAAACCTCCTCACTGTGCTGATATCTTCAGTGAGACGAGAGGCCTTTGCCCAACAAATGGGACATTACAGGCTAATACTTTACTTTACTTTATTAATAAACGCATATTAAGAACATTTTAGCTATCAAATGGTTTGCCATTTTCTGACTTACGCAATTTTGCGAAAAGTAAAAGAGTTAAAAAACACTTTATAACAGTGTTTTAGGTACAGAGCGTGTATTAATAAAGCAGTAGATGTCAAGCAAACGGTCTGACTGTGCGTTCGTACCCTTAGAGAGTTCAATGAGTGATTCTTAACATGTAATTAATAGCCTCCGTGGTCTTGCGGTTTGAGCGCTCAGCTCACGATCCGGAGGTTCCGGGTTCGATTCCCGGTGGGGACAATGTCTCACAAAAATGATTGGGTGCTTCGGAGGGCACGTTATGCCGTCGGTCCCGATTACTTTCTACGTATAGTAGTCGTTACATGAGCCATGTCAGAGGCCTTTGGCGGCTCAATAACTCTGACACCATGATTGGTCTTGGTGGATTGGTGGTGTGGAGAAGAACATGTAAAATAAAATAAAATAAAATAAAATATGTTTATTTCAAAAATACAATTAGCTTACAATATTATTCGTGGAGTCTCCATTTAAGCAAAAATATGCCTGTATTTGGAGGCTCCGCTCTTCCCTTACATTATAAATATAAGTCATTATTATAATTATTATTTATGAAACAATAAGTATTGAAAATTAAATAAAAACAAAATAGAACAATAAATAAGTTATCCAGTTATGATTGTGTGTGTGTGTGTGGGGTGGGTGAGGGTGTGGGTGGGTGTGAGTGAGTGAGTGAGTGAGTGAGTGAGTAAGTGTGTGTGTGTGTGTGTGTGTGTGTGTGTGTGTGTGTGTGAGTTTGGGTGTGGGTGTTCGCGTGTGTGTAATTATATTAGTTATACGAGATATATTAAGAATATTAATTAACAAATCTTTCCGTTTCTAAATAGTTCAGATTATGTAGCCATGTCGTAAGTATTTTCCTAGTTTCAGAATATTTTTTGTCGTATATATATATAATTTTATTTATTCTATTATATAAAACCGCCGAGCGTTTTTTATATTGCCTACCTGCAAATTCAGTTTTCGTTTTTGGAATGTATACTATATTGTATTTATTTCTTTTTTCCTGGATTTTTGGATCAAATGGCAGTCCCTTATGCACTTTTAAAATTATGTGATATAAATATAGTTTCCTAACTGTCAATAGATTAGACAGTTCATAAAGTCTTTCAGTGGAGAATTTTCTTTTTTTGAAATACATTACTTTCAATAATGCTCTTTGAGCGCGTTCTAAATCAAGGAACCTTGTTTTAGCCGCTCCACCCCATATGGTTATGCAGTAAACCAAAACAGATTGCACTAAGGTCACATAAATTTCATTTAAGAGATTTCTATTTCTGCCATTTACCTTAACCGACTTGGGAACGACATGCCTTAGTTCTTTGAACAACCATATCAGCTTACGCACTCTACTCATGACTTGTTCTAAATGAGGATACCATGTTAGCCGCTGATCAACAATCACCCCCAAATATTTTGTTTGATTAACTTGTTCTATAGTGGGGCAGTTACAGCAAGGTCTAAAGTAAGAGGTGTCACACGAATGAATTTTGAGATTAAAGTCTGGCTGAGTTTTGTTATAAATGTTAAAACAAATGAAATTAGTTTTGCTGGTGTTTAGGGTGAGCAGGTTTTCGTTTAGCCATGCTGCAATAATAGCTAAACCTTTTTCTGCACTAGTTTTAACTTCTTCCCATGTTTTGCCAGTGAAAACGACGGCAGTATCATCGGCATAGGAGAAAATGTTGGCATTGTCAATCCTCAGATTGCAGAGGTCGTTTATGTAGGTCAAGAATAGCGTGGGACCTAGTACACTACCTTGAGGCACGCCGTATGATACTTCCGCCTCTTCACCGACGGTTAGACCAAGTTTAACCTTTTGTGTTCTACAGGAAAGATAATCCTTGAACAATGAAAATGGTGTGCCACGAATTCCGAGAGCATATAGCTTCCGTAAAAGAATGGGAACAGAGACGGTATCGAAAGCTTTCTTAAGGTCCAAAAAAACTGCTATACATTTGTTTCCTTTATCAAGCTGTACAGTTAGCAGAGAACTTAGTGCAATGACAGCATCTTCAGTTGAAATTTTTTGCCTAAATCCAAATTGATGTGAAGATAGGATATTGAAACTATTTAGGTAATTTAAGAGGCGAGTATTGATCAGTTTTTCCAGAACCTTTGAGATAGAAGTTAGGACAGATATCGGCCTATAATTATTAACGTCGTCTCTGTTTCCACTCTTGAACACCGGGGTGATAATGGATTTTTTTAATGTGGCTGGGAAAATTCCTTTCTGGAAACAAAGGTTGGCAAGGTGTGTTATAATCGGCACAACTTCGTTTTTCGCTAGTTTCAGAAAGGAAGTGGGAACATTATCCCAACCTGGGGCACTATCAGATCGCAAGCTCATTAGAGTGTTGCGAACTTCGTTCTCATCCGTCTCCAAAAGTACCATTGAGTTCTTAAGTGAAGGAAGTTTATCTGAGAAATTGGTACTGTTTTTGTTATTACGCTGTATTTTCAGAGCCAGGTCTTTGCCAATATTTGCAAAATATTTATTAATGAAATTAGCAGACTTGACAGGAGATTCTTTAATATGCATAAGTTCATTATTTGCCGTTCTTGATTTGCTTGTGTAAGTTATTTTTGTTATATTATTCCAAAGAAGCCTGTTGTTTTTGATAGAGTTAGTAATCTGTTCCCTGTTATATTTCCGTTTTAATTTTTTAATTAGATTATTACAAAAATTTCTGTAGCGGACATAGGTAATTTGTGCAATTTCACAATGGGGGTTGCTTTTAGCCTTTTTTTGTAAGGAATTGCGATTTCTGATGCATCGTAGAATACCTTGAGTAATCCAGGGTTTTAATAATCGTTTACTATTTGGTATAACAGAGGTACGAGTATTCGCTGTCAGCGATTCAGTGAGCCTATCAATTAGGGAGTCTATAACTAAATTAGGGTCGTCAATAAAAAGAAGTTCAGCTAAATTTGTATTTTGCAAATATAGAAGAGCGCTATTGAAGTCAATGGTAGTTTTAGTACTGTCTGGAGTTTTTTTATCTTTTGTTTTGGCTAAAGAGAGAAATGTAGTATTGTGGTCTGTAGTGGTAGTATTTAAGATAGCTATAAATGCAGATATCTTTGTAGGATTAATTTTGAGCATGAAATGATCGAGACAATTTTTTGCTCGTGTGGGCAATGTATGTCCTGCTAGTATTCCGTATGATGATAACATAGTAAGGTAGCTAATTTTATTTTTATGTTCATAGCATGATCCAGAATCGCTAGATATCAGGTTAATGTTTATATCCCCTGTAATTACTATATTTCTTTTTTGCACATTTAAAGTGTCCAAATGTTCACTTACAGAATCAATAAAATTTTGAGCATTCGCAATTGCTGGCGATCTGTATATACCGAAAACAATATGATTTAATATATCAATTTGTAAACATGATGCGTTTATGAGCTTTACTTCCTTAACTTCGTGCTTTAGTGATTGTTTTACGTAAGCCACAACACCGTCATGTTTGTTTGTGAGATTTGTGGTATAATAACAATTATAATTATTAATTTGTGGTACAGGTTTTTTTAAATTAAGGTGGCACTCTGTCAAAACGATGACGTCTGTTTCAAAACTAAAATTTGATAATGTTACTAAGAAGTCATCAAAATTGCAATAAATCGATGGCCGTAGGTTCAATTGGTGTAATTGACAATGAACGATTGTTCAGGAGAAGCATTTAAAGTTTTTTTTAGTACTAAATCTTACATAACTTTTGATGTATGAATCTTTTTTATGATCTGGTTTGACAAAAATGCTTAGAATTCTGCGGGCTTTCGGCTTATATAAGAATAAAGACGCTATATACCATATTTTTATAAATTAATGTCAGTAACACCAATGTGTTTCTGTCCTCTTGTTTGTTACACCCACCTATTTTACCCTAGTTTATTTGGTTGTTGGTTACATCAATTTGATGAACATTTTTAAAAGAAATAAATAGTCAAAGTGGTGTAAGACTTGTTAAAAAATATTATTATTATCAGCCGTTTGTGTCCCAATGCTGGGCAAAGGCCTCTCCCCATTCCTTCCATGTATCCCTGTTCTGGGCCACTTCTCTCCAGTTGGTCTGGTATGCGTCGAGATCGTCCCGCCACCTGCGCCTCGGTCTGCCGCGTCGCCTGCTCGCCGGATCTGGCTGCCACTCAGTGGCTGTTCTGGCCCAAAGCTCTTCTGGCATGCGGCAGACGTTAAAAAATAAAATTAACTAATTCATTCTGATGTAAAGAGCATTGTGGGCATTATTCATCGCTGTTATTTAGAGAGAAATGCCCTATGATTGTATGGATAAGTCATTTTGGTGTAAGTGTAGGTTAATTTTTTTCGAGTTTTACTCTAACTTTACACCAATTTGATTTGTATATATAAGTAACATGTCACTTACACCATAACTTTGTAGAAAATCTGAAAAGTGCACACCCAAAAAATGTGATGTATCTGTATTTTTTTTAAAGCTAGATTTATTTTGACTATACCATTCGAAAGAGCGGAAAAAACTAAGAAAACCTATATACTCAAGTCATTTCACGACTTTTGTCAGTTACACCAATTGAACCTACGGCCATCGAAATACTTCTGATATTCTGGGAAACTAAAGTAAAGTCACTTTTATGAATGTGTATATGTTTCTTTAGATCTATACAGTCGCAAACAATCGACTTAGCGAGCTTAAGACTGTCTATTTCCTGTAAGGATTGTAGCGAATCACACATATTGGCCATTTTTTATGTAATTATTCTTGTCCTTAATATTCATTGCCTTTGTTGTGTATGGTGTGTTGGGATGATGTTTGTGTAAGGCTTTTGTGTATAGTATAACGTGTATTGGGTGTGTGAGGGTGTGTTGGTATTGAAAAAGAGAGATACAATTATTAATATAAATAAAGAGAGATACAAATATAACAAGTAAGTAATTACAAATTAAATACGAGAAAATTTTAAACAGTCATGCATTATTTTTAATACTGGCAAGATCGTGTTCGGATTTGATTAGCACACGCTCATTGTCATCCAAGAGAAGGAACACTGCCCCGCGAGATATCCAGCATCGATAACCATTTGTCTTAGCAAATAGTCGCGTTTGTGCGAAAAGTTTAGCCGTTTTTTTAGTCACACTCTCTGACACATATATTGGGTTAAATTCTCCGTCTATGTTAAAATGTCCTGTGTGTAGTTTATCCTTTATATTTTTGGCTTTGTTGAATCTTTTGATGGCCACTAATAACTTCTCCTTCTTAGACACTGTAGAGAATTCGGCGATAATAGTGCCAGTAGAGTTAGGTTTGCCAGTTGGCTTGAATCTAAAGATGTTTTTAACGTCCGTTTCCTTAACATCAGAATCAACTATTTTTCCCAGGTCGTTGATGAATTTCGTGAGTTCCTCTTTCCCTTCGAATGTATTTTGATTGGAGGTCAGTATTGGTACATTTCTAATTTCAATAACAGCTGAACAGTTTTTTCTTTCCAAAAATTCTACCCTATCTTCTAATGCTATTATACGTTTTTGATCCTCCTTCTTCTCTTTATTTAAGGATTCTATCTGAGCCAAAGCCACATCATATTTATCAGATAAAAAGCTTATGCTTTGTTTAATCTCTTCGTTTTGTTTATGCATGGTGCTTTGCAGCTCCTGGAATCGTAATTCTTGCTGGGCTGTCAGAGAGACTAAAATTTTCATACAGATGTAATGTATGAAAATTTTATTGTCGATTCACCGAGTACGACAGTAGAACAATCAAATAGAATGCGAAGTGATTAGAATGCGGAGGGTTCGGTCCGGCCGCTTAATTACCAACTACACAGATACTTAATTTGTTTGTGAATAATAATGTTCATAGTTCTAGTAGCCAGCTGTATTCTCTTTGATTGTCAGTTTCACTTGTAATGCCGGGTGTTACAGCTTGACTTGCCATTTCTGAGATTGGAGAACCTAACTGGAAACTGTTTCAAATTGAATTCTACGAGTTATTTGCGAGCCAGGAAATGCAGTAACAAGGTGGCCGATGTAACAGATGTGTGTTTAACAAATAGTCAATGGTGTTAGTTGAGAATTGGTCTTGTGAGGATGTTTAGAATTAATTAGATTTTTTCGATTATAATGTCGCCGCCCGGGACTTTTTTGAAAAAGAGGTAACTCATTAAGTTCATGGATTTAACATACCTTTTGACTTTTCCAGCTAAACCTATGTGAACCAGATTTTCAAGTACAAATTGATAATCATGATAGACTATATTAAATTAAATCTTTAACATATTCAAAACATTTACAACACACATAATTAACCATCAAATTCAACAACTTATGATTACCGAGATGCTTGTTACACGACCAAATATTATAATACTGATTAACGAACACAATGCAGGGTGAAACAGAAATTATAAGAACAATATAGGGTGTAATAGGAATTATAGGAACAATACAGGGTGTAACAGGAATTAAGGGAACAATACAGGGTGTAACAGGAATTAAGGGAACAATACAGGGTGTAACAGAAATTAAGGGAACAATACAGAAGCACCGGGTTACGAATGGTTACGACAGACTGTCCGACAAAAGTTCCGAAATTTACGTAACTTTTTCAATTAGATAATTCCCAAGCGAGAACCTCGTTAACATTATTCATGTTTTTGTGTGTTTTCACGTCACAGAATACTTGTGAGTTTATTGCCCAACCTTTTTAATATAAAGTTGAAATTCTTGTCAAATGAAAACAGCTTGGGGCGAGTTATTTCGGTGACGGGAAAAACTTTCGCGTTTTGGTTTAGCTTAATTTCATTAAGTGGGAAGTAAACACAGGCTCCTGCGTTGTTTAAAAGTACTAGATGTGACATGTCGATTTGCCGATTGCTGTGTTTTCCTACTATACCTAATTTTCAGTGAACGTAGCGTAGAGACCTTTGTACACAACTAAGTACATTACAAAGTATTTTCTTTTATAAGATAGGAAGGGAAAAAACTGTTGAAAGTTTGACAGTTGCAAACCAAAGAATTCACGGTTCACATGCGAAAGCATCTAATCTACTATTAATGACATTAATGGTTACCTTTTTTACTATAAGTACATAAGACTTAAGGCAAAGGCCTCTCATCTCACTGACACTGAAGATATTAAGTACAGTGAGGAGGATAAGGGATAATCACCACGCTTGCCAAATACTTTACAAAAAATATTTATCTCTTGTAAATAAAATCGGAAACACACCATTTATTTCCTTTAGGCCCATCGCAGACGACAGACTATCTGTGACGCACTTTTTAGTCTGTGAAAATAGAACCTATGTAATTATATGCAGTAACGCACACGACGCGCAAAAATCCGCGACCGAATTTTTGTGCGCCGCAGACTCGATCGCACAAAAAGTCTGTCGTCTGCGATGGGCCTAACACTGACATCGGACACCCTTATCTAGCGTAAGCTGACATACAGTCGATACTCCGAGTGTAACGAGATCACGCATTTATTTATCTTAAACATAGGTTAACTAATGAACTGATAAATGTATTACGAGCATGTAAAAGTAAATGCTAATAAATCTATATAAATATAAGCTGAAGAGCCATTTCTTTAACGCATAGCCACTTTCAACGGGATTTATTCTGTAGTAACCTGGGGCCTAACTCCAAGCACGATCGAATACGTTGCCCGGTCAAGTCACCGGCCTGTCATACCCTTAAAGATCTACCGCCAAAACGTGAAATTTTGTATTTTGTACTGCACACTGACATTACTTATTTTAGTTTAAAACCCACACAGAAGGTGAAAACCAAAAACTAATGTTTTTATTTAAAACAAAAATCTTTCTTTTACCTATATTTGGACGTATCTAGTCTAGCTTAATCTAGACTAATTTATATTCATAATATAACTGTTATAATAACTGTTAATAAACTACCATAATTTCTGGAGCAGGCACGTTCATAATTTCAAAACTCTTCTATTTAATAAGGGTGTTTGTTCTGGTGTAAAATGGAGTGATATGGTTTAGACTTTGCTCACTGAAGCATCGTACGAGGGGATCAGGTGGTGGATACTGATGGCAGAATAATATGAGAACATTTTTTTACCTAAGTATTTTTTAACATTGTTGTTAATATATCGTATGTGTTATCATTGGATAGTAATTGCTTTCTAAATATGTTTATAACTAACCAAAAGAGATATTTTAAAATTTCAAAGAACATATCTTATTTTACAATAAGTGTTGTCTCTTTCCAACGTTCGCAGTTTTGTGTTTAGTTTTTTCCTTTCATTCTACTTGCCCTATATTCTGCTGTCCGTACTTCCAGATGCTCACAACTAAGCGCATCCTCCCACGTCAACCGATGACCTTTACCTCCTTCCTTACACGTAAATATACGTCGACCACAAACTACCCACATCTTTTCACTTGAAAAATTGAATTAATCCTATTACGACAATCTTTATTGATGTTTCAACTCAAAGGAAGGGTTTATAGTGATTGTTGTTAAACTGTGCTTTGTTAGAGCAACTTTAGTTGTGAGTTTCAAGCCTGCTTAGTCCACATTATGAGGTAGATATAAGAGATAGACTTATACAGAGTCAGAGGGGTTTGAGGTAGAAACGGTGAATTTGGACCTTAGAGCATAAGCACATTCTACATTTAGATAGTACTAGCCGCGCCCCGCGGTTTCACCCGCGTTGTACCCGTTCCTCCAGGAATTTCGGGATTAAATGTATCCCATGTGTTATTCTGATGTATAACCAATATTACAGTAAAGTTACATCCAAATCCGTCCAGTAGTTTTTTCTTGAAAAAGTAACAAACATACATAAATCCTCAGAAACTTTCGCATGTATTATATTAGTAGGATGCATACTCATTATTCAGTTAAAAGAACTCCTCCAATTTTTTATCTTCAGTCAGAGTCAGAAGCTTTTGAAGTATCTACGATTCTACATATTTTATCCAAACGACAGCCACCCAACACGTTTCTGCTCAAACTACAACACTCATTATTTATTCTTTGTACGACCAAAAGGTACCAATACGCTTCAGGTATCGATTCCAGGGTGTTTCACGCAAGTCTGTTATTCTTGACTCATTGCACATGCATTGAACTTTGGTAAAACAAAATAACCATGATAACACCGGTTTGTACAGAATATAATTGTGCACTGTAGCATGATATGTGACAGTTATCATTTCAGTATATTTTTTAGGGTTCCGCACCGAAAGGATAAAATCACGGTACAATATTACCATGAACCAACTTATACAAACTATTACTATGAATCCGCAGTCCTTGCGTCCGCCCATCTCTCTGGTACAAAGTTGGAGTACGAATCGCACTTGACCGGTGGGTAAGTAATAAAGAATTAAATGATACTAGGTCAAATTCTGGTCCACTTATGATCTCAAACTCTACAGACGTCTATTGAGTAGTTGGAGACAGAACGTGCTAACAAAATAGTCATTAATTTCCCAAACTTTTGTTTTCCCTGAACTCACTAATCCCCTTTTTAAGTGTCTTTTGATAAGTATTTTGTTGTTCAGAGTTTTTGGGCCAAGTATTCGATACAAGCAAAACTTTGTTAATTCTCATATTGCCCTTTTCAGAAGTTTGCTACTTTACCTGAATGTCATCGAACTATTTTCATGAAAGTTGTCTTGTTTCAATACGGAGATGGATTATTTGCGTTTAGGTTGAATAACGTAATATATTCATATAAGTTCTTCGTTAAAAATAGATCCAGTCTTATTTCTAAAAGTATAAAAGTATGAATGAAACTGTAAGTTCACGTTCAGAATTCACATTTAGAATTTTATTTCTTCCGTTTCCCGAACTCCGAAAGTCCGAAAACTCCGAAAGTGTGCGTTTGCTTTTAAGCGAAGCAGAGCGGTTCGGAATCCAACTGACCAATTACAGCGCATTGAAATTATCAAAATCTCTCCGTAATTCGTTGTGATTAGTCGATTGGACTCCGTTTCCCTACAATGGAAATGCGCCCTTACGGGACGGGTACATCATTGGGGTAAAGCCGCGGGTCGCAATATTATCAACCAGCAGCGCCCCGCGGTTTTACCCGCGTTGTGTCCATTTCTGTGGGAATTTCGGGATGAAAAATAACCTATGTTACTCATGGATAATGTAGCTTTCGAATGGTGAAAGAATTTTTAAAAACGGTCCTGTAGTTTTTAAGCGTACTCATTACAACCAAACAAAGTTTTCCTCTTTATAATATTAGTGTAGATGTAGATCGTGTATTTTTCTTTCATTCCGAACTTACAGACCTTTCACATTAACAACGTAAACAATTAAAGTAATATCCGAATTTAATCAAAAAACTTGGTTGTAATTGAGTTAATAAATATGTGAAAACAGTTAAAAACAAACACATGAAACGTTATTGAGTTTGAGTTCCCAAGTTTTTGTAACGTGCGGTTAGTTCCAAGAAGTTATTCGATAGCAAAAGTTGAGGGCGCGTAGGCAATAGACGGCTTGTAATTAACTTGGTACACAATCATTTATCAATACGTCGGCCCGATGAGCCGGGAAATAGTTAATTAAGTATTTGGGATGCAGAAATAATTTGTTTCACAAGTATACGCAGCTAATTATAGGATCTTATTTAGAACCGAAAAGGTTGAAAAACGTGATACTGCTCCTGTTATTATCTTAAATAGCGTTAAGAACAATCAATCGAATCACTTTTTAAAGACAAAACTAGGTTTCCTTTTTATGAGCACTTCTAATGGTCTCGTGGAAAAAAAATAGGAAGTTTTATGCTTATATCTATTACGCTTAGCGTTCAAAATATTATACTGCTCGACAAAAATAGATGCTACAGACAGACATACATCGACAATTAAGTTCTACTAGCATTATGCTTTCACTTTTTTAAATCGAGGAATAATCATCCTATCCTCCTAGTATTATAAATGCGAAAGTTTGTGAGAATTTATGTATGTTTGTTACTCTTTCACGAAAAAATACTGGACGGATTTGTATGAAACTTTACAGTAATATAGGTAACACGTCAGAATAATTTTATTCCGAAAGTCCCGCGGGAACAGGTACAACGTGGGTAACACCGCGGGGCTCGGCTAATCTATTCTAATATTATAAAGCTGAAGAGTTGTTTTGTTTGTTTGTTTGTTTGTTTGTTTAAACGCGCTAATCTCAGGAACTACCAATCCGATTCCAATAATTCTTTTTGTAATAGACAACCATATTCAACGGGAAGGTTATAGGCTACTTTTCATCCCTAAATTCCCACGGGAACGGGCACAACGCGGGTAAAACCGCGGGGCGCTGCTAGTTACTTCATAATACTCTTAAAGTCAAGGTAAATAAGTGCCAGTATCGTGTAATTAATAAATAAGGCGCTAAGCTTAATCCAAAGTTACACTTAACTTGTCAATACCAATAACTAAGTTCAGAATATTACCTTCAATTTGGTTAAACTTTCAACTGGAATATATTGTGGAAAATTGAACTACAAAATCGGATTATGGATTTTAGCTTCATCTTATCTATGCTATGCCTTGCCTTTATCGATGTTGATATAAGACCGCCAAAACTCAAGCGAAGAGGTTTTTATGTCTATGGGTAAAACATATTGTGTGTGTCTCTAGTACACGTGATATAGCACCATAGTGCGATATGGATATTATACTAGATGTAAGTAATACAATAAGTTATTTTTAGTAGCAATTGCTTATTTCGTTGCTGAAACTTTTCATGAAAAATAGTTTGAAAATCCTAACAAAGTTTTGATGAAGTTAGTTTGCCGTTTTGATATTTCATGTTCCAGATAACAAATAACACTGAAAACTGAAGTGAACAGGTAAATAATATATTTTTGTACCCAACATGGCGGGTTTGAAACCAGCCAACACTTGTTGTCGACACAAGTTTGTTTCTGACAGTTTATCGAAGCTAGTGCAAACCAGGAAAGAACGAACCAAGTTTTCTTTGAACATTTTCCTGGAACTAAGTTTGGAAAAGTGGAAAGAAAAGATATATTATTAGATACCTTGCAAGGCAATTTGAAATTTCTGCTGCAATCATTAATAGGTCTCACAAAAGTCTGAAGTATTTACTGGGTGAGGTACGTATTTTCCCCAGTGTCTATTATTTGGCTTATATTTCTAGTATAAAATAGATCAGCAGGACTTCAAGTTCTTCTTTGAACATTAATCCAAAACGTACGGTATAGGTCTGTTCACCTTTTTACAAGACGAACTAAATTACGCTATTCATTTTATATTATCACAATATGTTGTAATAATTTTGTAGATAAAGCTATAAAGAAGTACCCGCAAACAATACAAGTACCTAGAAGCTAGCAATACAAGTTTGTATCAAGTTATATGAACGTTTGCTGCAAAAGAAATTCCTTTTACAAGTTTCTAATGTCTTTGTTCGAAGCGTGGGATGATTATTGAAAATTCGGCTCCCTGAATATCTTATTTGCATGAAGTATGAATATAAAAAGGCACTTCAAAATGTACCGACGACAGACATCCACTTGGTTAAATGCTGAGGTTATACTTAATTGAAGTAAGGTCACGCATTTGAAAAAAATTAGAGCCAGAATTCTAATTCGCATAAATTACGATGAATATGAATATAAGTTTATCTATACTAATATTATAAAGCTGAAGAGTTTGTTTTGTTTGTTTGTTTGTTTGTTTGTTTGTTTGTTTAAACGCGCTAATCTCAGAAACTACTGAACCGATTTGAATAATTCTTTCACTGTTAGATAGTCTATTTATCGAGGAAGGCTATAGGCTACATTTAATCCCGAAATTCCCACGGGAACGGGCACAACGCGGGTAAAACCGCGGGGCGCTGCTAGTCTACTTATCAATTTAACTTTGACTTTGTACTATACTTTATTTACTGGTTTCTTAAGTTTAAGCGAACACTACTCATTTTGAATTGAAACCATGTTTATGGATACACTTCGCGTCAGATAAAAATGTAAAATAAAAGCGAATTGTATCCGTAAACGTAGTTTCAATTCAAAATACATCTTATTTAGCATTTTGTACTACAAATCCCACCTACAAATTGAACTACAACAAAGGTACAAAATCAAAACAATGCTATCATAATTTGTAGATTCTGCGCAAAAGCTTTTGTCCCTAGATTTCTGCGGTAATACCTAAAGTATAACTTACCCTAGTACTAACGTAAGGTTCACCTTATTATCAGAGTTAATTATCTTACCTATGCCGTGATAGCTAACGTCTTATCAGTGACATAAAGTATCTTAATCTCAACACATTGGAGAAGCATATCACCACAAGAAAGGGTACCCTTGGGGTTTGCAACCAAACCTTTGTCACTCGCGACTGATCTAATATGTCAACTCTATCTATAGGAGCAAAGCCACTTCCATTGTTTACCAAAAGTTAGTGTAAACTTTCTTTATTGTATCTTAATTTTGATCTTTTGTCTCTCTCTTACGAGGCTTACTATAATCGCCTTACCACCTTTATATAATTTACTAGCAGCGCCCCGCGGTTTTACCCGCGTTGTGCCCGTTCCCGTGGGAATTTCGGGATAAAATGTAGCCTATAGCCTTCCTCGATAAATAGACTATCTAACAGTGAAAGAATTATTCAAATCGGTTCAGTAGTTTCTGAGATTAGCACGTTTAAACAAACAAACAAACAAACAAACAAACAAACAAACAAACAAACAAACAAACAAACAAACAAACAAACAAACAAAACAAACTCTTCAGCTTTATAATATTAGTATAGATTTACTACTAGCAGCGCCCCGCGGTTTTACCCGCATTGTGCACGTTCCCGTGAGAATTTCGGGAATGTTTATACATATAAACCTTCCTCTTGAATCACTCTATGTATTTAAAAAACCGCGACCAAAATCCGTTGCGTAGTTTTAAAGATCTAAGCATACATAGGGACAGACAGACAGACAGGCAGCAGAAAGCGACTTTGTTTTATACTATGTAGTGATGCGATATGAATCGTCATGATAATCTCTCTCTCACTCTCGCATTGGGATACCAAGACTATGCCTATGAACTATATCCTCAGCTATCCGCCACTATATCTATACTAATATTATAAAGCTGAAGAGTTTGTTTTGTTTGTTTGTTTGTTTGTTTGTTTGTTTAAACGCGCTAATCTCAGAAACTACTGAACCGATTTGAATAATTCTTTTTGTAATGGATAGCCGCATTCAACGGGAAGGTTATAGGCTATTTTTCATCCCGAAATTCCCACGCGAACGGGTATAACGCGGGTAAAACCGCGGGCGCTGCTAGTAAGTTGTATGGAGGGCACCTCATAGTCGAGTACCAAGATGGTCTAAACCGAAAGAAATGAAAGCAGTCAGTCTCATAATCTTGAATTTATTTTGGGTAAGACAAAAACTTTTTCTTAGACTGTAGGAGCCTATATAGTCGTATTTCTCTAGGGTAAAGCTATCCGAATTTCAAGGCTCATTGATTCTGTGAACTGAAAAGAAAATAGACATCAAACTTTTCAATAACACTCTGAGGACTTATTCAGTGTTACAAATCTTCGATTAAGTTTGCCTAAAGTGCTTCGATTAGATAATTTTAAAGGTTTACTTGTAATGCCCGGGCCACACATACGAGAAATGCCATAAATTATATAGATAATGGACGTATACCGTAGGTGTAGCCACGACTATACGTGATAATTTGACAATGGCATTGACAATGGCATTAACAATGCCGTATGGCGTAGGCGATAGCTCGAGTGGCGGTACATCAAAGAGAGAAAGAGACAGTTTAAGAGTAGCCACCCACTTTAATGCATTAAAAATTATTGCATTAATTATTGAGATAATGGGCATTGACATTAAGCGTAAGTATGGCCCCAGCATAAGATACGAGTATAGGTGAAACAACAAAATGAAGATCTTTACGCAGTAAGTACTTCGCTCTTCTGTGAGTAAAACTATTTAATAAAATTTCATAACTACAAGTATTAAAAAGAACTATACAAAAACTGTGATCAATTTTCATCTAAGCATGTCCAACCACGAACATCACTGATACCTAATATATAATACCTATACCTATATAACAGCGATGCATCGATACATTCAATATGTTATTGATGCAGCAATGCATTTTAAATCTGTTTACATTACGAGCTCGCCAAAGTACTTTCGGTATTGGTAAGTAATGGCCGTTATCAGCCGCGAACCACTTGGCAGGTCTAACATAAATCACTTAGCTCATACATTAATCATGTGAGAGCACAATTTTGTAGTTGAAACCATAAATAATGAATATTGAATGGTAAATCTGAAGCTTTATGTGAAATACTGATACTGTAGAATGTAGATGAATCACCTACGGTTAGAAGTGCTTACTTTGGTGGATAATCTCAATAAAATATGACTTGAGAATTGGTTCAATTAAGTTAAGTATTCGTATGAAGACTTAATACCCATGAATTGTACGTATATACCGTATAATATTAACAGCCTCCGTGGTCTTGTGGTTTGAGCGCTCGGCTCGCGATCCGGAGGTTCCGGGTTCGATTCCGAGTGGGGACAATATCACACAAAAACCTCTTTGTGAGACTGCCCCAGTTTGGTTAGGGCATTGCAGGCTGAATCACCTGATTGCTCGAAAAGTAAGACGATTCCGTTAAGCCATCGGTCCCGGTTACTTTCTACGGATAGTAGTCGTTACATGAGACATGTCAGAGGTCTTTGGCGGCTCAATAACTCTGACACCAGGATTGGTCAGGTTGACCATCCACTCGATGAAGAAAACCGTATAATATTCATCTACTTATATGTAGTAGATATGTACTGATTAACTGCAAGTTGCATGGCCTGTGTTAATCATCTTATCAACTATGATATACTAGATAGAGGAGAATATTAATTTGTTTTGTGAACCGTGGAAATAGTTTGGATAACATCTTTTGGTATCCGTATATAGAATAAAGGAAACTTTATATATTCAGGTAGATTAATTTATAATCAACAATAGTAAAATAATCATGAATAAACATAAATGCATTTCTTTAACTAAATAATATTTATAGGTAAAGTAAGAATTTCCAGTAATGAAAATTGAAGTTGTAGATATATATCTACTTACTAATAACATGCATGAAATAAATAAAAACAAGTATTAAAATTGTCTAAAACTAGAATTACAATAGTACCAAATTCCTACTTGTGGCGCCATCTAGAGGAAACTTAAAATTTTGTGGAACTACATTAACGTTTTCCACGTTTGCCGCGAGGAAAAATCGGAATAGAAAAGTTTTCCTAATGTTTCATAGACAATTAACTAGATGGCGTTACTAGTTTTTTGTTGGCAACAACAGCTGTTCCGTTTGTAACTCAATATCTATCACAAAATCGTATCAACAAGGTACTAGTGTCCTGACCTTGCTTCGTTTCGGTTTACCAGGATTATCGAAGGGTTCTGAAGATTTTTTTTATGGTAAAAGTTATATTTGAACCTTTCTCTTGAACCTTTCTGTATGTTTAACGTTTATATGTATTATAATTAAATGTTCAGAATTTAGTTTTTGAGATAAATAAGAACATACAAACAGACTCTGAAAGAGACTATATTTTATATACTACTTATCTATACTGATATAGTAAAACTGAAGGGTTTAATTTTTTACTACTAATCCGAGTTAAAAAAAAATGCAAGGGATCTATGCACCTGGAATGTTATAGGCTATTTTTCATCCACAAATTTCCACAGATACAGCGTGCCACTGTGCATGTCCAACGGGAACAATTACTAAGGCTTACGCTTTAATCTAGGTCTAGGGCAGTTACTAGATAACTAGACTACAAGATATTGGAATGGAAAATATATATCTTCTTGGGTTATAACTAAATTAGAGTTACCTACACACTTATCGGAAGGGTATTGCCAACAAATAAGTTTAGCTCTAAAAAACGAACGAAACTGCGGGCTTTATATGTTATTGTTTGGTTCATAAAACTATAATGAAGAAAAGACCGAAATACCTTTATGAGAAACTTGTTTGGATAAGAGATACACATAATATAAATTCACGTCGAAGCCAGGCAAACCTTCTAGCCATTCCTAATCATAGAACAGCAGGATATAGAGGTAGCTTTAAATACTCCGCGACTAAAATTTGGAACAACCTCCCACCACCCTTACGTAGAGATGTGTCCCACCACTATGTCAAATCCAAAAGTAAATTATTATTACTCCAAATCCAAAAAGCTAGTGGAGTATGATCTCTTGTTTAAGATCTCTTGTTTAAAGTATTTAATGGTATATAGTACAATTTTTATATATTTTGTTATCATTAATTTTAATTTACTTATTTTCTTACAATAATTTTAAATTTCTAGATTTCTAATTTATAATACTAACATAACACTTGTTTAGATTTGTTTACATGTGATCTCATTTATTAATTAAAATATAACCCTCCATGTATAATTATCTATGTAAAACCTTTTTGAGAATGGGGCAGACTGAAAACCAGTGCTGTGGGGTGTAACAACCCCATAGCGTACACTGAGTCTGTCCTCTACATCACTGCCACTGTACTTAGTTTTAATTACATATATTTTAGTATTTAATTCATAGTTATGTATTGCTTCTTTTCATGTTGTATTTTATGTGGTGTAGAAATAAATGGTTTAAATGGTTTTAAATGGTTTATATAGTTATAACTAATCACATAATTACGAACCTAGTTCACAATTACAAATCAGGAAAATCACAGTAACTACAAGTATTCACATTAAGGAAATTAAGTAACTATTCACATCGGTCACATTTCTAAGAAAATCGTTCCAGATTACAAAAATAAACAAAATAATTACACAATAATGTACAAGATTATTTGATAACCAAATAACTGGGGGTTGTTTCGGGGATCGAACCCGTCACGCAGCGCCCCCATTAGTTCGTCCTTGGGCCGAGAACACACGCACCCTTGCGGAAGTTTCATCACCGAACAAAGGAATAGAGAATCGTAAAAGTTATAAACATACTTTATGATGAACATTTTTGCGTGTTTAATTGTTATTAGCTCATTTAGAGCGTTGTCCTAATGTCCTATAAGTCCTGTGAGAGTATGAGTTTGAGCATGTTCTCGTTTGAGGTGTGAAGGTTAACTTTTTAACAAGAGGGGAGAAAAGACAGAGAAGAGATTTTTCTTAATACTACCACGAAAATGATTTATTTTTACATTAAGTTTTCACATATTTTTGAGGTCATTGACACGAACGAAGATGTGTAGAGATGATATATTGAAATGATGGAAGTTAACGTAAACCAAGTTTCATAGATGCCACTAGGGCCAAGACCCTCAGGAAGATGTCACAACTGATGTAATTAGGATTCTTATCATAGCATATTTTAAGTACCTACCTAAGTAAGCAAGTATTAGCCTGTAATGTCCCACTAGTGGGTATAGGCCTCTCATCATCAGTAAAGTGAAGAGAATTAGGCGTAATCATAATCACATAAAGTAAATAAGTAATCAACATCACAAACGGTATAAAGATGAGGTTATTTAAGTTTGTTACTAAATCTCTTTCAGGTTAGGCGTCATCGGAGCAGTCGGAGCGTCATCAGAGAGGTAAAGTGGTGAAGATAGTGTGGAATGGCGAACAGCGGCAGAGGTTTTTTGTATAAAGGTTTCTACCCATTACACCGTATCATACCATGACCGTGCTAAGAACGTTTCAGCACCGGCAAAATATTAGGTGACAATAGTCGACGTTGTTGGTTGGTGACGGAACGGTCTAGTGAGCAAGAATACTATTTTGCCTGACACGTTCATAGCACGGTCATGGTATGATAAGGTGTAATGGGTGGAGGCCTTAAGGAACAGAAAAATAAGTCGCTGTCGATGCAAATAGTCGTTGCCGCATCGCTATAGTACTCCCGTATCGATGAAAAGGAAAACCAAAGTCTTGAGTTAAACTTCCTCAAATTATAGTTTCTCGTATACGAAGGTAGTTATTGTTTTCCATTATTCTATAAACATACAATAATTGTCTAATCGCCTCTTACGAAGAATTAGGAGTCATGTAACGTTGAACGTGAACTTTCAACTCATAGAATTTTAAAATCAATTTTGGTATCAATTTTACCGATTCAACCCCTTTAAGAAGTCATTAGGTAACTAACATTAGCCCCTTGACCCAATTAAGTGTTTATATTGATCTGAATTGGGTACTTTTATTTCATACCTATAGGCAGGCTGAGGTTATATCGAATTATTTTTAATTTGCAGTATAATTAATTCGATTTTGATTTTTTAGTAAGTTGATCATTAAATCTAGTAACGAAATTCAAAAGGAAAACTTTCTTATTTATACTTTCATGTATTAAAATGTAACATACGCACCCCCATAAAAAAATAGCACTTTAGTACCTCCTTTGTCAACTTAACAAATATTTAAATTCTCATTAGAATGAAAGCAGGTATGATACAATTTTGAATTTGATAAGGTTCTACTTATGCTCAATATTTTCTCGGGCCGACTGTACCTTATTTTGTTCGGGGCTTCCCGCATCGGATATTAGGTAAAAGGTTTGCTTTGCGGTGTAACCTGATCAATATTAAAAGTCAAATGTCAGCGGGATGTCAGCATGTTGGCGGCGATAGAATTTTAAAGTTCAATTTGTTGAATAAATGCGAGTTGTGTTTATTTAGGAAAGTGCCACTAAATCTAGGGTATTCGTTTAGTTTTAGACGTGGTAAGCGGTTACATTTAACTATGTGGCAACAATTGATTTATTCATTTTAATAATCAAAGGTTGCTAATTATGCCATCTTCAGCAAAAAAAGGGCAAAATGATATCAAGCTATTGAGTGCTAAGTACTTTATTACATGACAACTCAATGTATCCCACTATAATTTTAGTACAAACTTCATTTCGATATAAATTGTGTTGGAAATTTGAAATGGTATATGTCATTGAGTAATTTCACTATAGTACCTACGTAAATATAAGAATTGCTAGGTTGTAAACAAATATCGCTATAATATCGCTATTGCAGTCAGTTAAATGTTTTAGTTTGTAAAATTTTGGAAATATTGGATGAAGAAATTCATTACAAACACATCTAGATCAATGTCTTTTTTCAGTAAAATGTTTATATTCTCATTCAATTTATAACCATAGCAATCGAATGCTAAATAGTTAAAATAAACTTTAAAGTAAATAAAAGTCCCATACAACCATTTTGGTCGCAGTGTGGTAACTGTTACCACACAAAAACTTTACACAAGAAACAAGATCAGTCGCTGTTACCACTTTGTTACCACTTTGTTACCGAAAGTGGGGAATTTACGACACAAAAAAAAAAAAAATAGTGGTCGCAATTTGTACACATGTGTAGTAACATTGTGTACACAATGTTACTGGATTGTGACCACAATTCGAGTGAATGATGACCGAATGATAACGAATGACTGATAGAAATAACGTCAACTTGGGGATTAAATGTCAACTTATTTTACTAAACTAAATAAACTGCGGCCATTATAATTTACTAAACTATATGCGGCCATTTTTTTATTGTGATTAACTTTATTTCATTTCTTTGATGCGGATTATTCGTCGAAAGTGAAGTGTTTGACAAAAACGAAATCAAGTTCATCGACGGAATTTTGATAAAAATCATAATAAATAAGAGCGCCTCAATATAGTAACAGGTAAGCAAAATAAATATTTTAATTGCTAAATTTGTACATATGAAAACCAAATAATAAATTATATGAGTAGATAATAATGACGGTAACTTAGAAAACTTGCAAATTTAAAAATAATTTAATTACATTTGAAATGTAAATGTCTAATAAATAGTCTATTTTTGTAGGTTGTAAAACAGACAATATTAATTTTATGATGGTTTTCAGTGTTTAGTCACAAAGTGGTCACAAAGTGTACACAAAGCGCACACTTTGTGACCACTTTCACTATGGCTGCCGTGTAATCCAAAATCAGAGGTTCCCAACGTATAACATTAGATTGGGGTCGATTCGAATTGTAGGTACCTACGTAACTAAAACATATTCATTTGTATTGATTTAGACATTTTTCTACAATTTGCTAGGTGTTGATGGTCACAAGCGATGCCATTATAGATTGAAATAGCATTGACGATATATTATATTTTGAATTTCAAAAATGTTCCGAATAACATCTGTTTACTGTACCTTTCTATTACAAACCAAAAAAAACTTAGCTTGCTCATTTAATCTTTTTTTATTGTTTCTTGCAGATACAAATCAGCCAAATCTTCACCAGAAAGAGAAAAAGTAGTTCTACAAAATGAAGAAGCAACTAATTAAATATGGGTTAATTAAATTAAATAATCAACTAATGTCTGCAACTACTAATCAACTAAATAATAAAAACTTTTAATAATTACATATTTATTATTACATCACCTATTTCTATTACAGAAAATAAAGAGATATCTAAAAATATTATGAGAGACAAAGTACTAAAAAATAACACGTAATATTATTACTTCTGAGACTGCTGTAGTGTTGATAATATAGGCAAAAATACTATTTTATTTTTATCCTTGATTGAAATTAATTCACATTTTACGTTGCTTAGTTCATATAGTTGCAGTTCTTCTTGTTCAAATTTTTTAATAGTTGCATGTATGTTAAGATATCGAGATTTGATAGGTAGTTCAAAGAAATCAAAAGTTATTTTTACTTTTTTTCCAGCTATCATTAAATTTCCTTCAATGATTTCCCCGTATTGCATTTCTACTACCCGATTATCGGTAGATAGAAACCAATTATCTTTCACTGTACAGCGAAGACAAAAGTGTTTCCGTAAGTAAATTGTAGTGAACACGTTTCTACACACAAAAATAATAATTTCTACACCAATAGTTGAGTACCACTGAACATTTTGGGCAGGAGTATAAAAAATGTTTCCACTTAATACTCACTTAAAAAGTGGTAACATAGTGCACACATTGCGACCACTTTGTAAATGTAGTAACATAGTGGTAACATAGTGCACACTGTGTGACCAAAATGTGTGAGAAAAATTTCGGTAACGATGTTTCTACAATGTGTGCACTATGTTACTACATTTAGAAAGTGGTCACAAAGTGGTCGCAATGTGTGCACTATGTTACCACTTTTTAAAGTCGACACTAAAGTGTAGTAACTGTTACCACACTTCAACCAGATTTTGTGTTCAAATGAAATTGTTACTACACTGCGACCAAAATGGTTGTATGGGGTGTAATGGTCGTATTCGAACGCTTAATAATTAATAGCATTTTATAGCTATCAAATGATTTATCCCTTTCCAACATACGCTATTTTCCAAAGAGCGAAAGAGAAAAACACTATATACCTAACAGTGCTTTAGTTAAAGAACGTTTATGAATAAAGCGGTAAGTAGCTAATAAGCTTATAACCCACTTCAAAGTCACAACTACTTTTTCACACTTTAACGATTAATCATGTGTTAAACTCACAATAAAATCTTAATGGGGTGTTCGAACTAATTTCCGTTTAGTTTATTTATGTACTTGCTTGAATTATGTGAACTGTTTGGGTTAAAAGTTCTTTATAAAACTTGGTTTCTTTTATTTTATTTCATTGTATTTTTACGTGCGGTTCTATCGTTAGTTTATTTTTCCAGTTATATTATCTATTCAGTCAGGTTAGTGAATAAATGTGAGTGCTTAGTGAAAGTATTTAACATACATATCATAAAATTATTTCGATGAAATGCTTTCTCGATTGCAGGTCCAACTTTGCTCTTTTGTCTTGAAATTCCCACGGCAATGACTACGCTACATATGAAACCGCAAGGACCAGCTTTTACTGTTATAAGTTACTAGCAGCGCCCCGCGGTATTACCCGCGTTGTACCCGTTCCCGTAGGAATTTCGGGATGAAAAATAGCCTATAACCTTCCCGTTGAATGTGGCTATCTATTACAAAAAGAATTATTCAAATCGGTTCAGTAGTTTCTGAGATTAGCGCGTTTAAACAAACAAACAAACAAACAAACAAACAAACAAAACAAACTCTTCAGCTTTATAATATTAGTATAGATAAGTCACTAGCAGCACCCGTGGTTTACCCGCGTTGTGTCCGTCCCCCTGAAAATTTCGAGATGAAAATACCCTATAATCTTTCCGTTGAACGTGGCTATCTATTACAAAAATAATTATTCAAATCGGATCGGTAGTTTGAGATTAGCGCGCCGAAACAAACAACAAATAAAAGCTTCCTGCCTATTGAATATGATTATCGATTACAAAAAGAATTATTCCAATCGGATCGGAAGTTTCTGAGATTAGCGCGTCGAAAAACATTAATAAAACTTTTTCAGATTTATTATATTAGTATGGATAGAGTATCTTAATATCTCGCGAGTAAACTCACGTGCATGATCTAGTTCAAACAATAACTCGCGTGATCACGTGATGCTTCTTATGGGGTAGTTTGTTTCAAGGCCGGAAGCGGAGGGTTAAACATTTGCAAACAAAGGCATATGACTTAACGTTCGCTTTGTCAAGGAAGTCACACTAAATAAAAATGATATTTATAGATCGTGAAATCGTTTTTATGATGGCCTTGGCGTTTAAATAACTTTATCTATGGATGTTGGAACTAATAAGTGTTTATTGGTCCCGTGTAAGGAAGGTCTACGAATAATACGGGTCGTATAGCAGCTCCAAGAAGTAAGGCCCTCTGCCAAGTACAATTAATAATGCATCACTGAAAACTGAAAAAACACAAAATTCAACGTTACTATAAAAGCATACATACCTCTAAGATCCCATGCACAGAGAAAGCAGATATTCTGACGGAAGTACCCGCGCTTACAATGACTAGGTTCTGATAAGCGATCGTGACATTCGGCGCTTATCGGTACTGGTTTCGCACATTGTAGATACACAGATGAAACACTAACGTATAATCACAAGTTTTTTTTAAAACACAGTTTATAAACAAAGTACAACACTTTTTATTTTCCGAAATTATGAACAGATTACACCACTCATGGCCGCGAACAGACTGAAGACTGCAGTTGAAGCGAGGGTAGGCGTAACAAGTTGAGTTGAAACTACCCGCACATATTCCATATTAGAACTTGAAAGTGCGTTCACATTAACAATATTGACAGTATCGACACTTGATCTTTTGGGCACGTCTCAAACTCTTACTATTTAACCAGCTGTTACTGAGTCGATCCACCCGCGACCAATAGATGGCGCTAGGATGCATATAAGAAAATAAGCTATTATTTTCTCAGATTTGAGGGAATCGCGTATTTCATTTCTAAGGATACTTTAAAACCGTATTTAAAATCGAAAAATCTATAAAAGTCCGAGTAACCAAGCAAGACTAAATAATTAGTAAGAGTACATAGTTACACATTAATACAATTAACAGCAATCATCATACAGCTATGAAAGCACGTGAATGTATTTATTACAATTACGTATTTTCCATGTCCATTGTTTGTTATATTACACGATATATACTTTGCTTAGCGGTTTTACTTAAATATACAAGTATACTTAAGAATCTTATAATATAATGATGTTAATGTGGTTAATGTGGTACGTTCAAAACAGCCTCTATGGGGCCAAAACTGAATATAAATATTTGACTTTGACTTTGAACTTGACTAATGCTTAAGTAGGTAAAGTATAATAAGGTGCTGTATTTTTAGCACAAAATGGTAAAGATGATGAAAGCATCGAGCATATTTAAATTGTTTTCCATTGAGTTTTAGGTACTTACTACTATACTCAATGTTGTTTTCCTGTTTGTATCGTGCTTAAACAGAGTAGTGATAGAGATTTCATTTAAAAAATTATTAATGTTTCTTCACAAACATTCAGACACTCCCAATGCTGATATATTCTTTTGATAATACAGTACAGATTAACTGTAAACCAGTATTATTATCTATAGTATTATTATATATAGTATTATTAAAATGGTTGGATAAGCGCCATTATGATGGCAAATGTCAACAGCACTAAATGTATTTGTAACCGGATCCAAGAAGGTATACAGAGTGGTTTTTTTAAAACAGTTAGTATGGACATGTCTGAAACTTCAAGCCGATATCATTTCGACTAGCTACGCCGTTTAGCAGGTTGATCTGACCTGAAAAAACCATCCTTTTTAAAGAACATAAAAAAACATAAAATAGACTACGAGTATATAATCTAATCATTTTGTAGATCATCTATGTTCTTTGGGTATGCTAAAAAGTATTAGCTTTTATTATCCCACTGCAAGGCAAAGATTTCACCTCTCTGAAGATTAGGCAAAGTGTGAGGAGGGTTAGGCGTAACCACATGGAAATTAGACATATTATTGTGATGATTTCAGAATGATATTAGCTTCATTGTAATTATGAGTACCTAACTAGGGTAGAGAACTATGATTTTAAAACCCCTCTGATACTATCTACATGGTAATTTTGCTTACAAATCTAGCACTATAAAAAACTACAATTTCCCTTTTTGAATTAAACCCAAGGTTCATAACTTTTCTATGAAGGTTAAAGAAATAATTATGAAACCCATCCTTGACATTACTCTTGCAAACGAACGTCGGTGTTAATTTGTCACAGCATTTATTCATTATGAAATAAATTTTGTATTTAAATCATGCAACTAACTGACACGCAACGGTTTCAATTAATGCACAGTGTAACACGAATCAAGACTCCGGTTCGATAGAAAAAAAGCGGCCAAGTGCGAGTCGGACTCGCCCATGAAGGGTTCCGTAGCAGCGAGTAACATAATAAAGAAGTTCTTGAAATAAATGTTTTTTTATTTACATTTGAGTTATTGAATGAATAATCAGTATTTTTTTGCGGTTTACGATTTATGTCGTAAAAAAAAAACTACTAACTAGACCTCGTTCAAACCAATTTTCGGTGTTAGATTACATTGTTATGTACATCATATATTTTTTTAGTTTTATCATTCTCTTATTTTAGAAGTTACAGGGGGGGGGACACACATTTTACCACTTTGGAAGAGTCTCTCGCGCAAACTATTCAGTTTAGAAAAAAATGATATTAGAAACCTCAATACCATTTTTGAAGACCTATCCATAGATACCCCACACGTATGGGTTTGATGAAAAAAAAAATATTTTTTTCATTTCTAAGTATGGGAGACCCCCCTAAAATTTTATTTTTTTTCTATTTTAGTGTGAAAATATTAATGCGGTTCACAGAATACATCTACACACTAAGTTTCAACAACATAGCTCTTATAGTTTCGGAGAAAAAAGGCTGTGACATACGGACAGACGGACGGACAGACAGACAGACAGACATGACGAATCTATAAGGGTTCCGTTTTTGCCATTTGGCTACGGAACCCTAAAAATACGCTGTTATTAGCCCTTTTTAGGGCACGTCGTTTCTTGTTTGGATTGTTGGTTCAATGAGAAACACGTGACAATCAATCAAAAAATTTGGAACCTAAGGAAAAAGTTAAAGTTGGAAAAGTTAGTACCTATCTACTACTAGAGAGATAAGAGATGATGTTAAAATTTCAATAAATGTCCTCTATTTAATCTAAGTAAAACTTGTCGGTCCCGGTTGTTTCAATCATTAGTCCATGTAAAAAAGGCCTTTAGGCGGTCTAAAAACTCCGATACCCAGGGTTAGCCACGAACCTACTCGATATGAATGAATGAACATTAAAAAAGAACGTTAATACAAAATGTCAGTCTTACCAGGCGTAAGAAAATGGTTGGCTTTCTTTCTTTCTTGGTGTCTTTCTTTCTACTGGCAGCCCGAATGACTTAAACAGACTGTCTTTTTTAATTTATTTATTAGACACTACAACAATATAATCACTTTGCACTTACAATTAACTTATAAATAATGTATATTCTGAGTGACATATCTTTACAGTAGCGTACAACATTCTATGCTTTATAAATCAAACTAACAAAAGAAAAGACTGTCATTTAAGTTATGAAACAACGATTTATATTTAACAAACATTTAAAATCGTACGTACTCGTTAACTTTTTAACGAACGTATATTACGATAACCAATCGTTTGAAGCAACTCACCATTAGTAGAAAAATAAAGAAGTAGTCCAGAAATCTATAACGTTCAGGTAGATATACAAATTACTTACCTATTTTTCAGGTAAAATCATCTAAACGAGTTAAAATTAAAACTATAACATATTGTATGTCATGAATCTTGGCACAATCAACAGAAAAGTTTCGCACATTCGCGTCTAAAGTTAAACTATTGTAATAATTCGCTCATTTTATTATGTTTACAGACCAATTGTTCTTTGTAATTAGTAGTTACATATTTATAACGGTTTATGATATTTTTGCAATTGAATGTGCGTTGTATTTCTGGTAGTAATATCTCTATCAGAACAGGTAAATTTTATAATGGGTAGGTCAATTTTTCTAGTGCAAATGTCGTAGACTGTAAGACATGTCTTTTGATTATTAATTTTCTATAACGGTTGCCAATTATACGGTCTGTTTCAAAATTATTTGATTTGAATCGCACTCTATATTGAATAGTATATCAAAGTTTTTAGGGTCAGTACATCGAGTGAGTGAGTACAAGTATTTACAAGTTTCTTTTAAATTGTCGCGAAAGCTCCTGAGGTTTCACTATATTCGATACAGCGCATACAAACTCCCGCGCCGCTCACTGTGATTTAATTACGCATGCGCAAATTGTCGCAGCTTCAGGCGCGCGCGCACCCGGTTGGCACGGGTTCGCATGTCCGATTTATTTTGATCGTCCGCCACCGACACCCAAATAATTACATTTTTTAAATACCAGACGAATACAATTGACACTATTCACTGTCCTTGGAAACGAGACTTTTATGTTTAGTTGTCTGTGTGTTCGTCTGAATCTTCTGACGTGTAACTAAGTAGAAAATAAAATCTTACAATTGTTTTAGTACCTACCTATAGTTTCCAATATGAGTATCAAAGCCACGGAACCCATGCAATCATTATGGTACATTCCTATAAACACACAACACTCTATCGCAATAAAAACTTGATTCTTCATCGGACTTCCTTCAGAATGCTTCGACAGCCCCAACTTCCTCAACACAGCACCTACGTCAGATGAAGTCGCTAACCTTATCAGTCGTCAAACAATGCGTTATATTAATAAATCCAACATTGACAGAGACCGCCAAATTATCTGGCGTGGCGCCAACGAGAAGCCCGGCCTACCGTGCGCTAGAGACGACAAAACAACGTCCCGTCTACAGCGTGACACACATTCTTTAAATACGGTATTTCCCTTCAGGGTTAACCGGAAGATTATCTAGATTGACGCACGTAAAACTAGGTAATACTAGGTGTATAAATGTTGATTTTGCATACTGTGCTCGAGTATTCATTCTTTCTTCCTCTTCTTTCGAGTGAATGGCGCAAAAGCAATATTATATTCTTCTTCTTCTTCATCGAGTGGATGGTCAACCTGACCAATCCTGGTATCAGAGTTATTGAGCCGTCAATGGCCTCTGACATGGCTCATGTAACGACTACTATCCGTAGAGAGTAACCGGGACCGACGGCTGAACTTGCCCTCCGAAGCACGGATATTGGAAGGTCATGTCCTGGTCTGAAGCACCGCAGTCATACTCTGACTTAGTGGAATGGTCCAACTTTACTAATTTTAACCCGGAACAAATTACTCCTGCTCGACTATTAATAATGTTACCATTGTCTAATTTAACAGCTGTGCACTCTCGCTGCTTACCACAGGATCCTGGAATAACTCTCTTTAAAACCTAAGCTTTGCTTTGACATAAAGAATCAAGATTACCTTAAGATATAATGTGTGAGCAACATTTATTTCATCATACGTGAGATACTAATCTTAGCTCACTAATGATTTAACTATTACGATTTCAAGCGACCTTTACATTTGTTACACAAATAAACGCTGAACATTGGAACCGAGCTTCCCACTAACATTGAAAGGAAAAGTGATAGCATTCCCGAATTTGAGATGCATCGTGACGTCACAACGACCTTCCATATGACGACACACTTGAAAATACAAGATGTAGGTAGTACAGTAAACAACCAAAACCGTTACTCCTGGAATGAGAGAGATGGTTAGATCTTATAGTGTTATCTCTGTCACACGTTGCCATTGTGAAGAACCTGACACGGTAACAGGATAGAGTTAATCACTCGCCAGACTGTTTCCCTCCAGTGCTCTATGGGAAACCATTTCGACCGGATACTGTCTACCTTCACTTTATTTATAGACTAGACGGAGATTCTCGCCTGCACAGAGCCAAGCCAATATTAATCTGTCCGGCCCTCCTGTGAATCAGTCACTAATGGACCATAAAATAATAATGTCAACCGATTCAGGTCTTACAATGTTTTGGCAGTTCAGCTCCAAGTGTGCTCCCGATTTTAAAGGTAAGTATAAATAAACGCTGTGAAGCAGCCAATTCTATCCAAAACTGGTTTAATCCGGAGAAACCCTGTGTAAAGTCGTGTTGAAGCGAAGAGAAAAAAATAACAGTTCAAAATGGCGGCACATACATATGAGTGTCCCGGGTACCCCAAAGGATGCTCTCTGGGTCACCTCTTAACACTTACCGAGACACTATACTGAACTTATTACCAACTAATTCCATTCAATGGACTTACCTCATATATGGACTTGATTTTGCGTGACTTTGTGAAATCATTACTAAACGAGCACTTATTATAATGATAACATGACAGTAGGCTTTAAATAATTTGGTGACCTAAAACTTGAGTGAAACTAGGCACAGAATTTAATTAGGTTTTTGTTTGAATGAGCATAATTTTATCTCACTTACCGAACTTATTTATCCTCTTTCTACTCAAAACGGTGTTCTTGGTATACTTTTTGTTATTAAAAAATAACCTACGTATCATACCGGGGAGATACAGCAAATCCTTTCACTTTCCCTATTTTGGAAAGGTACGCGACTTGCGTGGATTATTTTCAACCGATTAAGTGGACTTCGTATCATGGATATAAAATTCATTTTCTTTTAAAATAATCAACGTAAGCCATAGTATAATAAATAACTATTCAGTCAGACTAAACCTCGTTTTCTGATTGAAACAACTCAAGGAAAATGTAAACCTTTCGTTATACAAACGGGTCGCCAACAAGATCTTATGAATATTTATCAGAAATAACCTGATTTTTTATCTGCTCTATTTGATAGTAATTATAGATAGTTGATAGTTAATTATACATCTTTTTTGTTATCTTATACCAACTGTATCTTATCAATATTTAATTACTTTCCAAATCTACGTGAGAATGAGATGTTTTGTTTTTGTTTGTTTTGTAATTAGTCTGAGCCCCTGGCATTCGGTTGATCGCTTCTAGCTTTGCCATATCAAAATTTACGAGTGAACCATGTGATATATAAATGCCTTTCGCTAATTTGTCACAGTAACACATAGGTACAACGCAACGCAGGTAAAACCGCGGTCGCTACTGGTATATAAATAAGGCTAATAACGGCCAGCTGTTTGTACAATGTTCAGAGGTTAAGGAAGCCATGCAAATGTAAGTTCACAATATCTACGAGTACGTATCTACCGGAATCATATTGGATGTGGAATATTCAAAGTATGTATACGTATTTTCATATTTCAAGGTCTTTTTCGATGTTGTATATTTTTATAATAAAAAAGTAAACTAATAATAAAAACAAAATTAAGAAACGATATGACTAAACTCCTCACTGTTCTGATATCTTCAGTGAGATCAAAGGCCTTTGCCCAGCAGTGGGACATTACAGGCTAATAGTTTTTTTTTATGACTAGGGCACTAATAACAGGGGCCATTTCCCATTTAGACAACCAAATATATTGCATAACGATTGTTACTTGGTTACAAAGTACAGTGAGAAGGAAGGTGCAACTCTCGCTAGGAAGAATTTTTAGTATTTATGACATCATAGTAGTAATTAATTCCTCACTTATCTCACTACAAATAAACACACTGACATCTTTCAACGTTAGCTAGGTCGGAATTTCCGTTTTCAATATAATTTTCAATCTGGAAATAACATCCGACAAAATTCAAATTCAAATCTCTATATTCATCAGAGCATTACAATCATTTATAACCGTCAGCTTAAATTTAATAGTAACTAAAGTGTTCTACAAATAAATAGTTATTGAATAAAAACAAGACCGCTTTCTGAAGCTTATGAAGGTATTTCGATCAAGATAAACGTTGTTTTAAATGTAATTGTATTCAATTTGTCGTTCGGGTTGCGGCAACGATTCACTCGTGCCTGCCTCCCGCGCTGCCTTCGGGGGAAATTAAATAAATTCGCGACGGTTCAGCACGCAACCGTCTGATGAACCACGCAGATAGGCACGACAACCCTTCGACAGTTATAAATAAATGGAACCAAAATACACGTATAATAACAAATTATAATAGGAAACATATACGTAAGTTATAAATAAAAATGTAAGACTATGTAATGTCCCATTTGTTAAAGAAATGCAGTCAAACCACTGAATCAATTCAAGCTCAACGTATATCGAAGTAGGTTACATCGGCTTGCCTGCGTATTGCGCAAGTACGCTTACATATTAACCGAAATCTACATGAAAAAAATGTGAAAAGTTATGGAAAACAGACAGTGGCATGTAACCGCGCAGGTCGGGGGTACCATATGACCTTGAAAATTAATATCTTGTTAGTAGTTTATTCGCTTTAGCTGCTCAGTGAGTAGATTTGCGAAAGTCAAATGTTGTCTAACGATTGGGCACGGCGGGGGCCGGCACGCGAGCGCGTCACGCCGCCCGAGCGCCGCTAGGGTCATCATTTTATCAAATTAACCGTCACGGCGGTGTAATTGTGGCACGAGTCTGGGAGCAGTGACGTGCCCGCCGCGTCCGGGCACGAGATACATCAAAAGTGAATCGGTGCGTTAATGATCGTGGTTGTTATCGGTTGGCGCGAGGTGCGAGCTCGGCGGTACGTCAGTGGCAGGGTGAGATCGCGCGGCAGCGAAGGTTGCGCCCGTGACCGCCGCGACAGTAGCGCGCCGAGCTCGACGATCCTCGGACATCGCCGTCTCGGAGTGAAGTGATGTGCTCTCGTGCAACCCGTAGATAATGTGCTCTTGGAGAGTGTGTGCAGTGATAGTATGCGCGACAGGTGAGGCGCCCCGGCCGACCCGACCGTAGCCCGACATGTGGACTGTTCTCTCGCCTCTCGTGGCGCTCTTGGCCCTCGCCGCCGGGGTCACTTTCACCCCCAACAAGGAGTTATTAGAGTGTGCAAGGTTCGTCTACTTTAATAATATTTTGTAATTATTAACGCCGCTAATCTGGCCATGGTTCTGGGACCTCGAACGAGCTACAAAAATAATTCAAATGGCCACGCACGGCGGCCACCGCAGACGGTTCATAACAATGTTGTTATAATAAACAAACTGTTTGTAGTGTTTTAATTGACGTAATAATAACGGTAAGGGCTTTAAACATAATTATTAACACACCTTGCTAAGGGTTTAATAGATTTATTACTTTAGAAACAACATAGCTAATTGCCTATTAGAGTACGTTAGAAATTACATTACGCATAGGTCATCGTTATATTACCCGGTACCTACTTACCTAATTATGATATTGGCAACAATATATCCCTTTGCTAACCCATTTTTAAAGTGCACCTAGGTATATATTTATATGAAAGTACGTATTAGTGAAGCTAGCAACAGTACATGTCGCAGGAACATCTGACCAATACGTCGGAGGCAGCCGAGACGCTTGGCAACGCCGCTTGTTGACAACAACTACGAGATAAACAACAAAACTACACTATAACAGCTACTTTTTGATAATATGTATTATACACCCGGACAAATTCACTCGTGGTTAATTAGACCCAAACTAAGCTCTAACTAACTGATACTAATACGAAACAAACAGAAATACTTAAAATGAATATACAAATGACACCCAAACGTCGTCGCCAACAATTATGTCTGCACATATTCAGACATCACTTTGAAATTCACTTATGATAAGTATTCCTGCTTTAAGCGGGCTTATTCATAAAAAAAGTACTGAATGTAATCCTTCTGTGGAGCATAGACATTACGCTACGCTCTACGCTTACCTTAGTACCTAGCCCTTAGTGATTAGGGAACATAATTCGAGCTGAAAATTGTTTGCAACTTTTTTCTCTCAATGAGGGTTTTCTGAAATTACACCCATTAGGTGGCAGCACTGAGACGTGAGGCCCAAAAATCTGTCAAAAGTGTCATTTTCGTGAAAACCCTAATCTTTCTTCGTAGCTATACTATACACTAAAAACATTCGATAAAAATTCTATTGGAAATAATAACTAACTGGCAATAACTATAACAACAAACTACGACAATCAACACATTGAACATAATTCAAGACCTTTATGTTTTATGAATAACTTGACGTTTAGGGCCAGTCAGACCCCTTCGCACATTTCGCGGTTAAGTTAGCGGTGGTACAGCGAGAATTTTGTTAAAATATAAACAGTTTTGAATTTGATAAAGTGGTACACTACGTCTTGGTGATGATAATAATATTTTGGAACTTTATTTAGTAGAAAAACTTTCATTTCGCATTCATGGGCGTCGCCAAGGGGGGGCAGGTAGGGGCAGCTGCCCCCCCCCTAGAGATTCTAAAAAAGTTGCCAAATATAATGCATACATGGAAACTTACAAGATTTTAATAAAATTTTATTTATTATTATTATATTACAACTTATTTACAAGTTTTTTATTGCATAGTCAAGAGCTCGTGCTCGTGATGATGTAAGGCTCGTAGTACAAGCAGTGCCGGATTAGCCTAGTAGCAAAAGTAGCAAATGCTACGGGCCCCGCGCACTAACATTTTCTAACGATAAAAAAAGTATTATATTAGATTTAGTCACAATTACCAAGAAGAAAAGAATGGCATTAAAATGATCAAAAAAATATCCATACTTTCTTCTTTTGCTTGCTTTTTTCAAAAAATCGGTGGGTTCTTTGTTCGTTAAAATCTTTACTTTTTGATGGTGTAAAAACATATTCATTACCATAGTAAATATTCTTAGAAAATACAATTAATCGAAAAAATCTCAAATTTGAATATTTCGGGATAAAATGAAAATTCTGATGCATAACATATATTACTGGAAAGTTTCATCCAAATCCGTCCAGTAGTTTTTTCGTGAAAGAGTAACCATTTTTGGAGCTAATTGCACTAGTCTATTCTTATCAGCCAAAAAGGAATAAAACGAAAAAATTTCGCTCGCGCTGCGCGCTCGCTCTTTGATTAATCGTAGTGGCTTAATGTGTTACAACGAGAGTTTCATTCATTTAAAATATGATTTTCTAACAGAAGGTTATCCCCGTCAAATAAGTAACTTACATAGAAAAAACGCCCCAGCCAAAATTTAAAAAAAATTTCGCTCGCGCTCCGCGCTCGTATTCATTCTGTTCATGTGCTGTCGACTTTACCTACAATTCATACCTACTTTTCTCATTCATAGAGAATGAGAAAAGTATGAATTGTAGTAACAATTCATACATACATTCAGTGTACAATTCATACCTACTTTTCTCATTTATAGAGAATGAGAAAAGTATGAATTGTAGTAGGTAAAGTCAACTTGCCCCCCCCTGCGCCATCGGCTGGCGACGCCCTTGTTCGCATTGATATATCTTTGAAAACTAACACTATTTGTGAGTTATTTCGGATTGTTTATTTGATTATGTATTGATTATTCATCTTATATAATTTTCAACTTTCTTTGGTCTGATAACTTCAGCAATAGAGACCTGCAAGTGATTCTCTCTTTCTACATTATCTTTGATTATTCAAACTGAACTAACCAAGTAAATATTGAAGTCAAAACCTAGACATACTTTTTTCTATTCTTTCTACAATCCTTATAAAGAAAACGTTTTACTAGTGGGTCTTGATTTCATTAAATATTTTAAAACAGTCCCCGAAAATCTTCACAAACATTTAATTTTCCGAATCGTTAAAGAATTTACAGATTTTCATAATTAATCAAGTATTGGATTTTAACGAATTTAAGAATGCTATGCGGGTAAGGTTTGACCCACATAACGTTAAATTATTTAATCAATCTTACATCTTTGTTACGCGACAAATCAATTGAGGGGCACTTTTATATATTTATTTCAAGTAAGTGAAATTCATTCATTAATTTATTTTCATTATTAATGTCTGAAGTATTTACCTAACTAATAGCGCCGCTGGTTGTGTAAATGTATGTACAACGGGTTTCAGGGAACATTCTGTATAAAATCTACTTATTCGTAGATGTAAATTTTAAATAATAAAAATTGGTTGAATGCCTAAACCTTATAAAATAAAGATATTAAATCTATCTATACTAATATAACAAAACTGAAGAGTTTGACTTCTTGTTTTCCATTTTTTTTTTGTTTGAACGCGCTAATCTCAGAAAAGTAATGGATAGACACATTCAACGGTAATGTTATGGCTACTTTCCATCCCGAAATCCTCACGGCAACGGGCACAATGCGGAAAAAACCACGGGGCGTTGCCAGTGGTAGAAGGTAGAAGTCATGATCCATCTTTGGAACATCTTTGGACCTTGTACAATGTGCGAAAAAGTATACATCAGAACCAAAGCTCAAAGTAATTACCACTGGGTTTACTCTATGCGAAGAAAATTAACATAATTTTCTTTTTACAAACTTTTCCTTAAATCGTTTTCCGCCAAGTAATTCCCCGATAGTTATACCTAGATGTTACATAGATTAACTACAGGTTTAAGTCTTGTAGGACACGCTCAAATGTCGCATAAAGAAATAATTGTGATTGATATGGTCTATCATATTTGCATTTTCCGCGTGGTGTGTCATAAAAACTATGTTTAGGTATTTGGATTATTTACA
Source organism: Cyclophora punctaria (assembly GCA_951394245.1). Lineage (NCBI taxonomy): Eukaryota > Metazoa > Arthropoda > Insecta > Lepidoptera > Geometridae > Cyclophora > Cyclophora punctaria. The sequence goes on from OX596172.1 coordinate 8,362,426, forward strand.
TACGGAGCGACAACTTTGATCGATATCAAGATTAGGTACCACGATTAGCAGAAAGATTAATGACATTTATTTTTTAACATTACTTTAATACGTTAGATACAAACAGAGGTTTAATACTTAAATTTAAAAGGGTTTTAACCTATTAACTTGCCATATTTATAATGACGGTAATTTCAAGGACTTTTCAGAGCCATAGCTGTTAAGAACCTATACTCGTAGATGAGCATATAAATGGAAATACCAATCAACTTAAAACTTGAACTTACATTAACAAGATAACTCTTAAACAACCGCGCCTCCGTAAATGAGGTCTAAAGAGTTTAGATGAACAAAACATACTTCAATAATAACTAGACTAGAATTAACAATTGTCATTCTCATTTCCATTCATTGTAACAAGTTACACGAACATTAAAACATTCAGGTCCAAGAATACTACGAATACCTTGTGGAACCCGTATTCTATTTTCCTCATAAACTTAAGTCAGTATTGATATGAATGAGTTAAATTCTCTCAGTTAATAACAAAAATGAATTCTTTAGGTCTATTTTTATTCTTGGAAAAACTTCCTTTAGGTATATTTCAACGTTAATTAGCACCCGTATTGGAAGAACTAATCTCAGTACCTATTAATTATCTTCATTTCTCACGATGTGCTTAACGAGAACACTTCTCTTTACTTTTAATATTATTAAGTGTATTTGGTAAGTTCATTTTGTTACTAACCATACATTGCAACATTACGATACAGTCTTTAGTTATCATTTTATTAGTAAATAATTTCTTTTTCACTCATTTCCACAACAGGATAAGCCCATTTAACATGATCCTCTGATCTCTGAGCTAGGCCTATTTCACGTGACAAAGTTTAACCTTTAAGAACATACTGTCAATTTGGGTGTTTACTTTCAAAACGTATACAGATGTCACGTGATAATCACGTGGCCACAATTCTCTGTCATACATTTTGACATTAGACACTAAATATAATGCGATTGTCACTTCTACCGTTTGGTATGTAATTTACAGAAACGTTAGTAGTGCATGCAACACATTTTTTCCTTGATAGTACAGCAGGTTTAGGAAAGTTTTACTAAAACAAACTGCATTCGTTTATTTTTTTGTATAATGTTAAGTTCAATCTTTATCTGTGTGCAATAGTACTTAAAATTCAGTCGCTTTAAAAAACAATATAGCTAATTTTCTGTTCAACATTCGACTTGCTTGGAACGCTACCCGCCGCGTTAAATAAATAAACATTATCCATAGCATATTATGTTCATATTCATGTCTTCTTGTTCATATTTTATAACTTATTATTTAATTTTTGCTATTATTCATATTTTTAGTTCTAAACTTTATCCATTACAAGCATGTCCCGCGGTTTTACCGATGCTGTGGCCGTGGCTGAGGGAATTTCAATATGAAAAGTCTTGTAACCTTCCAGTTGAATGAGGTTATCCATTACAAAAATAATTATTCCTATCGGATTGGTAGTTTCCGCGATGAGTGCGTTCAAACCAACTATAAATCAAACTCGTCAGCTTTATTATATGAGTCTGGATTTACTTAGTCTTACGTCGCATCAACAATGGAATTCTCGACGCGACCAAAGTCTAACTCAATAATTAATTCAGTAATAGATTTTTACAATTTGATAATGTCATTAATTCCCTGTAAAAATACCATTCTTGGTTAGTGTATACAGCATTGAATTGAAACAGTCACCATCAGATTTTTAGGTTGATAAACTGCCTTTTTCCGCTTATACGTAAGCTGAGTAAAGAATTAAATCCATATCCGTTCCATGTACTACATAAAGAGTAGCACTCATCTATAATGTAAGGATAGCCTTACAAACATCCTCAAGAAAATCAACATCATTAGGACGCTTAAATTGCTAAGCCTATAGACATCTAATAATAGATACTAGAAGAAGTCTGAAGTTCTAATGGGCGTTTAAACTGGTAAAGACGAGACGTTCTCATAGAATAAATAAGTCATCACGACATGGCTCCCAGGTGCACGCAAGGTTAACCAGTCTCTAAAGACAGACACTGAAAACAATAGTACAGAAGTGGCGAGCCAAAATTAACCAGTTTATCACAGCTATTTGCGTCACTAACACCCCCAAATATAACCCTAATGGCCGTACAGTATAACTTTGACAACAGAAATAACCTGATCTGAATACCGTGCAGGCGTCTGTCGTAACTACGCAGCTAGACAATGCAGTTTGACGTATTGTCTCGCTTGGGACGTAACATTCGACTGCCGGTTAGCGGCTGTAGCCAAAATAGGTCTGTCATCTACCAGAGCTTAGTGTTTGCTCAATAGAAGACCAGTGTGTTAGTGGATCTGAAGAAAAGAGTGTTTTCTTCCGATAAGTACTAATAGAACCAGTTTTATCCAGATTTTCTGGCGTGTCAATTTGTTGTCCCTGTAAAGAGTTTGTAATAGTTCTAATCACTATTTCTTTCTAGAAGCTTCTAGCAAAACCGGTTTCAACCGGTATTTTTGGCGTTAGTTGTGCTCCAATATATTTGTTTGTCGAGACGGGATACAGAATTATAATTTTGACACAACACATAAATATGCCTTGAACGCTAACCAGATACGAAAGGTAAATTTTTATGTTTATTAAAATGTAGGTAACCAGTCAAGATGGATGCTGGTTTATTGTGTAACATTACTTTAATATTTCTGGATGAATTGTGTTGTGATCATGTTAATTGTCACGTCAGTTCGTCTGATCGTGTGCCAATAGATACCGTTGTTTGTTCATCTCTAACTATAATATTCTTAACGGACCGGTGGTCAGATAGTTCCCATCTTATCTATTTTAGTGGTAAACCTATCACATCTTGATGTTTCAATAGTTCATATATTAATTAGTATATTGTATGCAACTGTTACTGTTATAGGCATTAGATTATATCGGTTATAATGGACTGCTCATAAGGTACCTACCTAGACACCTGCGTTGATTGTAGAATGTTCAGGATGGAGGCTATATTAGATATATTTAGATCAAATCATCATAAGACCAATATAAATAAATCTAAACATAATTTATTATTACAGAACATTAACAAAATTGCGGATATAAACAAAGCCTTATTTAATCAAAATAATAAGTAAGTTAAAGTCAGAGCTTCTCCTCACTGTACTGATATCATCAGTGAGTTGGAGGCCTTTGCTCAGCAGTGGGACATTACAGACAAATAGTTAAATTATTTACATAAGTTAATATCTTGATACCCCAATTAGTGAATGAACAAATGAACACCCCAATTATTTATTAGTCCTAACCTGAACCAAATTTGATAAATAATAAGGTTTCAAAAATCAGTAGACGTTTAGTAGACAAATAAAAAGCGAGTTTCACATTGTATTGTACACGTCCATTAATCTTAATTTATCGCATTACAAAAGCTAAACAACATAATTTCATTAACTTTTTTTTGTCATTTCAACTTTTAGAATATCATGTGATCTTATAGCGTATATATAATTACCGGATATGATATGACAATCAGCTATTTACACAAAGCAAGCATACAATAGTATTATTGCTCATTGGTAATTAGGTATTCTTACAAAAAGTTGATCGTTAGACATATAAACAAACACATTTGCAAACGTTGTTGTACGCTATTATGTATTGAGAATATGCAAATAAATCGCATGTGTAGTAAAATTACTAAAGACATACGTAGTTTTGTGACACACAGTTACACTAAGTATGAACTCTAGCATTACTAACTACCTGAGGTATAGTTTTATAGCTTTCCCTTTGTCTCTCTTTATCTCTCCTCTCCTCCTCTTTTCTCTATTTCATTAATTTTAGTCTCATTCCTTCATTCTCTCTCTCTTTGAACAAGTCTCAATAGTCTCTATTGGTCCCAAATGCCTCAATTGCTATACCATATTACCGGCCTTAAGACGGTCTCGTAACTCTCCTACTTACTAACTTAACATACACTCAGAGTTTCCAATGACTCCTTAAGACTATAATGCTTTTAATGAATATTTTTTATGTAATTTTTATTAAGACGTTTCTGAGTACGCAGAGCATCTAAGTACAATAAAACTGAAAAACTATCCGTACAGACAATATTTAACCTTCAGCAAATAAAACCGAGATAGTTCTTTCACCTATAACAAGAGCGACATTAATAAAGCAACAGTTGGTTTAATTCACGTGATGCGGTCTCTCACAGCGCAGACATTCTGGCTGCGGTCCAACTGACGGGACAAGTGATATTCATAAGAGGTGATATCAAACGGAGATGTCATGATATTGAGCAGATACAAATGCTTGTTCGGAAATTACATCTCTTTATTACACTTATTAACCGAATTGAATCATACGAGTATCTGTGACTGTTTACAAAATTTTTAATACAGCTATTAATAACTCATTAAGTTATTCAATTTATTTCCATTAAGAAAATCATGACCTACATGTATTGTTTGTTTAACAGATTATTTTTTAAAGATTCAACTTCTAGATTAAAAACACGAAGCCGCTTAATTAATAATTTCCTTCTTTGTTCTGAATAATAGTAAAAACCATTTATAACCCGTATTTAGTAGTGAGTCCTTCAAGAAAACCTCAATTGAAAACCATGTAGCCGATACACAGAAGACTTTAAGAATCATAATATAAATGTAATATCGATGTAAATGCGAATATTAAGATTTTCTTTAGCAATAAACAACAGAGTATTTAAAAACCCATATACCGTGCTCCTTGTAGGTGTAATTAACAAACGTGATGTGATTGCTTACCAAGAATATTTTTTTTGCCAAGTACAAGGTACAGAAAAAACTTTGTTAAAATTCATCGATGACCTACAATGATAGACAAATTTGAATGGTCATTTCACAAACTTTAGTCACAACATTTAATTGTCATGACATTTTAGTCATTACAGTTTTAATAACATAGGTATTTACAAAGTTTTCTTTCGTGCTGACCATCAAGACATGCGACGGTTATGTTAGTCTTAATTAGTTAACTGTAAACCTAATATTTGCATACAAGGTTAGTTTTCAGCATGCACTGAACATTAACAGTTTTCATTATTACACGGAAATGGTTATTGTTAATTTTTAATATGAGTTTCAAGTTTAAGGTCTAGGTCACACGTGAAAGGAAGTAGTCCAAATATATCATTGCAGTTGGGAATTTTATCACATACAAAATCGATAAGAACTGCTTTTATAAGGCGTAATGTAACATTCACAAACAACGAGCAATTTTTCCCCGCAAAGAGGCGCTCGTTGCTCGCAGCGAGCACCGTGTTTCCCCGTACTGAGTTCACGCTCACTGTGTAACACTTTACATTACGTCATCTAACATAGGTCAGTATCCGCCTTTAGAATTAAAATGACACCCATAACCGCTCAGAAAGTAAGTGGTAAAGAACATTTCATCAAAATTTACTTCTATAATTGTTAGTAAAAGGATTTTGTGTAAATACTGCTCACCACATTAGATATACAAAGACTTGTAGTAGAGCCAAATACTGAGTATTATCTAGCCAATTTGAAAGTGATAAAGTTTAACGAAGTGCTAACGACAACGCAATTTATATAGACTCATTAAACGGTTATGAAATTAATTATTTTTATGAGCTTCATTACCGGTTGATGAAAAAATATACGACGAAGATAATAGTTTAATAAAATATGATAAACGATCTTATAAATGCTTGGTACAGATTGATTTTAGGCTTATTATTAATGTGTTATACTGACACAACCGCCTGCCGCCTGCCTGCCGTTCTGGGTTCAATTCCCAGGTCGCCGGTCGTACGAAAACATGTTTCCTATTCAAACATGACTCGAGTTTGAGATCACCAACCCGCATTAGGCAAGCGTGGTGATTACGCCTAATCCTCCTCACTGTACTGATATCTTCAGTGAGATAAGACGCTTTTGCCTTTTTACCTATTTGGTGTACGATAAAGAATCTACCAATCAATAAGATCATTTTATTTAAGAAAACATCGTTGATCATGTCGCTCATTCGCTTGGAACGTAGTACAGTAGGAAACCACCTCGTGACATGGCCGTAACATCCGCATATATCTAGTAAACTGATAACACGTGGCGCGCTTCTAAGGATTCTCTGTCGCCGCATCCTTAAGGCTGCGAACTCAATGGAAATGTGCGAGAAAGCGGAGCGATGTGGGAAACAAGGCTCATTCTAATATAGTTCTTCTTAGAATGGAAAAGGGTTTTTTTTATTACGTAACTTTTATTGTTTGACCTATTGACTTACATTTCTTGGTAATTTCCCATCGACTTCCTTTCATATCTATCCAAAGCCTGCTTGGTTGCTCTAAGCAGTCAATTTTTTTTCTCCATTGTTTTCGTGGTCTATCTGTTCTATGTTGTAGGATCTGATTTTGGTTTCACAATTTTTATCCATTTGTAGGATGGTATCTGGTAGTTTAGGGGATAAATGAAGTCTTATGTCAATAATGTTCACCAAATATTCACTAACTGCACCTACTTTATTGTTCTATTCTCTCTCTAGTGCAACACCTCTATTGCAAACACTGCCTTATTGGATAAACAGAGTTACATAAGCTGTCTTCAATTGATCCGCCACTTTCTATATATGTTTTATCGCTAAATTCATGTAAACCTTGGTCGCAACTTAAACTAAGTACTTCTAATCCACTTTCATTGACCAAGCATTGAAATTCATTCCGAGAATTCTGAATGGTGACGTCTTCTTACGTAGACATAATAACCTGCATAATTAGATCATTAAAATTATCAGATGATAATATATTTATGGTAAATGGTCAATTTTAATAGAAATTACCTTTAAATTAAAAAATCTTTAAGATAGAACATTGCCCACATTAAAAAAACAAGGGTTATGAGTTTATAATTATCCATCGTTACTTTAATTACGTGACATTCATTTTTATTTTAAACACACAAGTTTTAACCAAACGGAACCAATAATATCGTTCAATACGTCATAATCTTCTTTTCGTTTCAAAAACGAAGAATTTGGAACATAAGGCAGCCACTGTTAAGGCGGCATCTGTGGATTTCATTCGGTATGCAGAACAGATGTGCTTTAATGCTTACAATAATGCAAGCAATATTTTCATCTATATCTAAACAAATTTAATAAAGCGGAAGATATCTAATTTAATGAAGGTGATTTTTTCATTTCATTTTTTCATTCACAATCCTGAGGATACTCGCAGCTAAAAGTACTAGTACATTTGATAATGCATGTCATCCTCAAAGCCTACAATTATCTAATGCATTCAATTCTATGATTCACAAGCACTTCACAAGCCATAAACAATGTAATTAATCTTAAAGCAGTTAAGTAATAAGAATCTTAGACAAAACAAACATGATACCGCACGTTGAACAATTACACGAGATTAAAAGATAATATTTGGATTAGGAGTGTTGATATCACAAATACTTGGAAGTTTCACCTAACTCACTTTTACGTGTCACTAGCGATTTACCCTTGCTTTGCAAAGAAAATAAGATTATATTATCCCTTATGGTATAATAGGTACATATATAGTCAAAGTGCAGCATGAAATATAATTGGATGAAAGTTAAATCGGTTTGATAGTTCCAAAGATTAACTCTATCTCGAAATTCTAACATAAAAAATATATCTAGTTCTTCAAAATATCAATAGATTTGAGTGAGTAGGTGGGTATTATGTGGAAGTATAGACAGAGACTACTTACTTCATAGAAACATTAACCTTAGAAACCAAATATTTGAGAATACAACAAAGACTACGCGGTTTTAGGCCGATACACGGTCTTAATACGAAAATCCACTTAGTAATAATTATGAATTGGAAACAGTAACACACACGAAACAATAGTTTGCTAATAAAATTGAAGACAAAAAATGTAAAAATAACTTGGTGCAATAATTTTTAACAATTCAATAGAATAAATTATTTTAAATAATGCAGAGAAAAGTTAAAAATATCAATTTATTTTGAACATGATGTACGGAAAAGATTTCATAGCAGCATTGATACATGTGAGGTAAAGTGCTGGTCCCAACGTCGACCCTTGTATGACCCTATTCAATTTCAACTAATAATATCTATATTTAAAAATTTAGATTATTATATCATCACGGAAATTAGCCCCTTATTATATTATATTTAATACTATACACGTATGGGTGTTTAGATATTTAGATATAGCTATACACATGGATGTTTAGGTGTTTAAGTTTGTCCTATGCCTTATGTGAAATGTTATTTTTCAAGCCCGTAAGTTAAATTGTCCTTTATTTGTATGGTGACTAATCAATCGTGCCTTTTTTCCAGCCAGATCCTGTACATGGATCAACATGCATATCAAATTCCAACAAACTACAGCAGAAACATTCCACCCCGTAAGTAAACAATTTCTTTACTTATTTTATCGTAAATTTCATAAATTCCGACATAAATTCTTATGGTACATTCTATACAGAGTATTACATAGTAAAAATTAAACCTGTAGGTATGTGCTTACTGAACATTTTGCATTGGTGTAAATGTGAAATGTAGGTATATAAAATTATGTGGGTATTCTATTAGGATTAATACTCTTTCGAGATAATTTTCAATTAATTACCTATTTTATGAATTAGTCTTACTTTTTAATTCATCAGTGACAGTAAAACCTATGTACTAGATTTCTAAAAAAATATTACAGCCAGACAATGTAATCTTATTATTAAGCAACATTATACGCTTATATTGCAGTATCTGTATCTAACGTCAAGACGTAACTTTTACTTTAACTATACTGATTTTAGGACTCATTTCAATTGTCAATTCTTTTATATAAAAAGGTAGGTATGGGCAAGTATTGGAATCAATATTTAGAGATAAATTTACCGAAGTTATTCAACAAATAAAACGTCATTATGATGTTTAAAAAATCAGGGCTAACGAATAAAATATTTGAATTTTACGATTTGGTTTCCATTCTATAGTTAGGTAGATGATAACTAATAATAAACGTTTGATCGATAACCGGCGTCGGATCCATCATCGAAACTTACGAATATCAATGTCGTGTATTACGTAGACTCGGTCTGTGCCAATTTAGTTTCTAAAATTGCGCATAATCTACCTTTAGCCGATTTATCGATATAAAAATGCGTAGATAAATCATGGTCGGACAATCGGGATTAATGAAATAATATAATTTAATTCAGGAAATATTTCATTATCATATATAAGTGTTAGTAATTACTATAATTGGAAGACTCTTTCAGTACAACTGTTTTTCAGTCACAACCTTAAAAATAAATAAATGTTTGCCTTAAGCAAAGTTGCTTGTATGATAGAGATTACTGTTTTTCAAAAGTGTTTTCTGTATACCTACTGTTTATACTACAGGAAAATAATATCAAATTGGCAGTATATAATTATTGGTTTTGTGAAATAAAAAAGGATGGTAATAGCTTTTGCGGTCATTAAAGATATCAGTACAAAATGACGAATTGGACGTAAACAAAACGCCGCTTGCCTACGGTGATCTCAATAGCGCAAAATATATACTCGTACATCTGAAAAATACTAAATACTTCAATAGTAACTATGTACATAAGACCAGTAGTAAAACTAAAAACATACCTACGTTGTTTTAAAATAATAGGTACTTAGCTTGTCATTTGCATGTAATACTTAGTAACACAATTGTGAAGAACTTACAATAAGAAGTAAATAACACGAATTACTAACTCCGCTATCATACTTATTACACATCTCTTTGTATGACGTAGGAACTAAATATAGTGGCAAAGTAAACAAGTTAGGACTATGTCATACTACCTATTCGGTACTTATACAAAGTAACTAACATGAAACATCCCATCTGAAAGAAACTTTCATGAAAGATTGAAATGTTATCGAAAACCATTGAACCGTTCTTTGGCTTAAGGCATGGCTAGTTAATTGTGGATACTAGATATACGAAAATGCTTTCCTCTAACATTAAAATTTACATTTTTAGATACCCAAGTTACAAACTTGACTTTGATGAAGTACCTGAGCAAATAAATTAAAGCTTAATCATTGCTGAAAGTAGATAGATAGGTATAATTCTTTTATGAACCCAATTCAGGTTAAAAGCTCGTTTAAGCTATTAATAGGTGCTCACAGTGAAAAGCCATAGATAAGTATAGAAAACTTGTCTATTTAATGATGGACATGAGGACATGGTACCTACTTGTATATTCTACAAAGTATTCACTTCAATGTTATATTTAGCGGTTTTTTTTGTAGAGTCACGATTAACATCTATCCACTTTGAAGCGGACGTTATACAGCGAAACGGAACGTTAGGCCTACATAGTCATTAGCAGAGTAAAGATGATAGGCAAGTAACCAAAGTTAATTATATATATACTTTACGATATAGGTACGTGGTATTTACGCACGTTAATTGGTAGGTCCCGGTTGCTTTCGTGGTTAGAATATCGGAGGTCAGGTGGTCTTAAAACTCTGATATCAGATTTGAATTGGATAGGTAGGGTTGGGTATACGAATACAATATGAAAGAAAGATCGCGAAAGTACAGATTAAGAAATATTAATACTAAAGGTGAATTGGATTATATGGGAGTTCTTATTTTTTATTTAAATATAACGTTAATTTTAAATAGTGATTCTTACATTTGATATATCTTAACGTCTCATATAAATTAAAACTTTCTAGAGTTATGATTTATTTATTTGATTAATATTTATGATCTATTGTTTTAATTTAATTAATAAGTAGTACACAATTTTGTTTCGTAATTCTTTTCATTCATGAACTCATTAAATATAAGAAAATATGAGAAGTTTTGTGATAAATTAATTGGCTGAGTTTCTGAATAGTAATGGCAAACCAAACATAACTTTTATTCAGTGTCACCTGATGCCACTTATCAAGGGTACAACACACAAATAGTTACGTAAATTGTAAAATAATTGTTAAACTGTAACAAACTAACCGACTTCAAACATGAAAACCCAAGTGAAATTAATATTTCTGTGAAATGCATTCGCTTTGATACACAATAGTTGTGAAAGGTCCAAGTAGAAATACTTTAAAAGCTCCGCGAATACAATTACTGTGCTTTGTGAGACTTTTCAAAGCAATGTTTTTTCTAAAATGCTTTGCAAGAGCTGTGTGGTTATAATGAATACTACGTTTTTGAACTTGAAAGGAACTTGAAAAGATTTTACTCAAACCTTTCCCTTCCACGACAGATGTGCTATACTCATCATGTCGTCCATTATTTCCAGCTTCTTTCATTATTTCTTTAACGATACAAATTCTTATTAAGAATATAAGCCACCACTAGTCTACTTAACAAATTATTACATACTAACAGGCAACCCCATGGTATTACACGAGTTGTGCCCGTTCCCGTGGGAATTTCGGGATGAAAGATAACCTATAACCTTTCCGTTGTGGCTGTGCATTACAAAAATAATTATTCAAATAGGTTTGATAGTTTCTCTTTCGCATTTCGCAAACAAACAATAAATATCAAACTCTTCAGCTTTATACATTAGTATTAGAATATAGATCACACTAAACACGACAGAGATGTCAAATTCTATTCTGAATTTAATTCCTTGAATAAATTCAAAATAAACTTGTGGGAATGGATGAGCGAATCAACATTCAAAATCATTGATATTGTTTCTCTTAGTTAGAAACTTGATAAAAAAACTTGGGCGATGGGTGAGAATATCTATGTTGTCACATTAATGTGTCTGGTGTTGAAGTTTTGTAATAAAATGTTAAACGAATAACCATTTTAGCTTTCCATAAAGAAATCAATACTTAACCACGCCAAGCGTGGTGATTACCTACACCTAAGTATCTAATCCTCAGTAATGTATGTTATGCACTGATATGGTCAGTAGGATGGGCCTTTGTGGATAAGCCTTTGACATTACAGGCTAACCTTCCTAACTTGCTATAGATTGTTCACTACATAGTATAAAACAATGTCGCTGTCTGTCTGTCCCTATGTATGCTTAGATCTTAAGATCTGCGCAACGGATTTTGATGCGGCTTTTTTAAATAGATAGAGTGATTTAAGAGGAAGGTTTATATGTATAAAAATCCCGCTATTCCCACGGGAACGGGCCCAACGCGGGTAAAACCACGGGGCGCTGGTAGTAAAAGTGTAAAGCAGAATCTTAAAAGGCAAAGGTCTAACGAACGCAACGTCTATGAAAGTAGTTCAATCGTGATAACAAAGTCAAGTGTATTAACAAACTAACCACAAAACCTTCACAATATTCCTCGATTTCAATCTAAAGCGTTAATTGAGCCGTGCGAAAAAGAACAATTCAAAAACTGAACATTATTCTCGTTACAATGTAAATGAAAATTGTAGGTAACTACTATTATTTACGACAGTTGTAGAATAGACTGTGTTTAATCCGTGATATCACGGACAGCTACGATAAAACCGATGGTAGATACCTAGAAGCGGATTTGTACTATGATGTTTATAGTATAAATACTGCGCTACCGTTTCGGCCACGTAAAACCCTATTTCGACGAAACGAAAGGTGCGAAATTTCATATCCTATTGTTGCTTACACTATTTCTTACTCTCATACCTGCTGATCCGATCTAAATTAAATTTGGCATGCATTTAGTTATAGCCTAGAATAACACAAGTTTATACTTAATTCTTCAAGAAATAATATGGGAACCTGCAATGCGATTGAAACCGCAAGTCCTATGTTATGATTGAAGATACAGCGTAAAAGTGCAAATATGTAAGAAGATAAATATAGAGTACAAGTCTCATGATGTGTAATAACTACATTATTCTATTACAGAGAAAAACACCACAGTATACATTGGAGTTAACGTGAACAGAGTGTCTGGTGTGGATGAAAACAAAGAAGTAAGTATAATATAAGTATGCGAAGTTAAGTAGCAACGTATTGATTTACCAAAAAATGATGGGCCTATAAAAACGTAACCGCGCTCCGATTTCGCGACGTTAACCCACTAAATACAATGCTTATGGAATTGTCTCGATAAGTATTTTGCTAAGGGTTCATTTTAACCTTTACTGATTGATTATTGTATTACGTAAAGTACCTATCTGATATCGATGGAGTTACAATTGAGTTATTGAATCGATATTAAAATGAGTAGCCGACTTCAATAACACTCACATGGAACCACAAAAGGAACAGTCAGGATTTCAAGGGCGCATTGCACACGAACTTTAAATCTATTTAGCGCCTAAATATGTTCAAATACTAATGAGGTTCGTTTTAAACAGTGTTCTATTTGGTACATAATAAAATTCAACTTTGAACGAACAGCTTTCATTTTTGAAACATATTTAGGCACTAATTAGATATAAGAGTTATTGCGGAATACGTTCTAAGTTTAACTTTAATATTGTCTGTGATTGAAAAAAAAATACCACTGATTACAGTGTAGTTAAAGTTTTTGAATAGGTGATTCATATTAATGAATCACCTATTCAAAAACTTTAAACAACTATTGTACGAATATTTTTTGTCTCCAGGAAATAACGTTAGACGTGTTCCTACAAGTGTCATGGCAAGACACGAGACTACACCTTCCTGTGGGAGCTCCCTTCATAGACCTCCCATGGGAGTTCAAGCAGCTGATCTGGACGCCAGACCTGTACATCTGGCAGCTCCAGACCCTGAAGATTCTGTCGGTCCTGCAGGAGATGGCCTCTCTGAGACTCTACTCCAACAGCACCGTCTCAGTCAGTATTGGGTTCGTCCATTTCAATGTTATTTTATTGATGTCTTTGTTTTTAGGTTGAGACGAATTTATGACTGAATATATGATGGACTTTGGGTCAAGAACTTATCAGTACCATATTTATGGACCGGTTGATATGATATGATTGGTGGATTATACCACCATCGCTACGTTACATTACTATATTTAAAAATTATTCACTCGTAAAGAAAACATATTTTTAAAATGGTCTAATTAGAGACAAACACAATTAAAGTTTTATTAGAAACCGCTCTATCCGTCTAGCTACAGTCGCAATATTTTCCCGACTATCATTGTGGAGTCCATTAACGTTGGATTTATTGCCGGAAATGTGGCGAACATGAAAGCAACTCGGATAGGATTAATAAAAATGTTACTCTAAAACGAAATTCATTGACGTTTTTATTAACTTCAAGAAGTCATATTGTTATTCAAATGATTGGGTTAATGTTGAGGATAATGTACCTTACCTATATTTTTATATCTCTTTATTTTCAGAGCGACAATAACCATCAAATGTGAAATGGACTTCGTGCTTTACCCGCTGGATGTGCAAAACTGCGCGATTGACTTCAGCAGTTGTAAGTAAAGGTGTTAACCTATTTGCAAACACCAAATTTCTTGGCTGTAACGAAAGATTCTTAAAATTGCTCTAGTTTTTTTAATCTGCAGATGCAATGTTTTGTCTACGAGCCAGACTTTGTCTTTATTTTTGAATAAGACGCTACCAATGTGTAACACTAAGATTTTTTATTGTTCAAGCATATGATTGTCTGTATTATTTTTAGCAGTACTTTCGTTACTCATTTTTCGTAGACAAATCTAAACATGGGTACTTACTCGTATGTCTCCATAAGTTTTGAAAAAGGTTATAACAGCCTTATAAATAGACGTATTAACTTCATATTTTTGGGTACTTTTAATAGGTATGCTCTGCGAAATGCTCATTTACTTAGGCTAAGCCAAAAATGAAATAAAAATGGTTTATCCCTATATTTTCCAGACAAGTACACGACGGAAGACGTGCGGTTCGAGTGGCGTGACGTGGCTCCCTGGATGGGCATCGGGCTGGTCTCACAGCAGCGCCACCAGTTCCGGCTGCCCAAATACGTGGTCACATTCGTTACGGACAAAAGTAATCATATTCGAAATTTTGGTGAAGGTAAATGTATATTCAATGCTTTGCGCTTATGTTTGCGCCTTGTGACTAATTTGTACCTTACTAACGCTAATGCGCTGTCGCTATTCGCTGCTCGCGGTTTTTGGCAAGGATTTAAAAATCAAAGTAATAATAGTCGCTGCAATGTCTCTGTACGTCTCGGTTTATTTGTAGATGTAAATAGTGACAATCCCGGGTGTTAAAATGTAATATTTAGCAGTTATGTACGTATTGTACTTATTTACAAGATTATTTTCGCGGGCAAATGCCGCCATTTTTATTCCAATACGAAACCTACGAAAGGTCAAAGTTATAGTTAGTTGCGTAATTAATCAAAGTTCTTTTGTTTCTATGATAAATGCATTAGGCCAACAATTATCAAGAATATTACAATCTCAATAACATCAGTGACTTAATCTAATAAACCTTAAATTATGTTTTAGATCCGTGCCAAAGGCCAATATCCTTGTATTTGTTTGTGGACGTCCTTGATGCATGACTTGTTTTCGTCTCTTGCTTGGGGTTGCGTGTCTCATCTTGTCAATACCATCCTCCATAGCAACCTACTTCTAAGCTTACCGATTATCATTGTAATATTCAGAAATGCTTGTGTATTCAGAAATCAGAAACAACATTGGCTTCTAATATGTCCATAACAAATTCCGGTGTACGTTGATATCCTATCATTTTGTTTGCGATAAAAAAGCAACAATATGAAACCAAATAACCATGTTTTCAAGACTGAAGTCGAAGATGAAACGTTCAAATTGCGGAAAATTACAGGTAATGCCAAAGTAGAACCTAATGTCTGTAAGGGTGGATTGTATTTAGACCTTATCCCATCATTTCCACTAAAATAATCGTAGTTGTGTCTGTATATTCTTTTTAGTACACGAACTATTTAAGTAGTAAATGTTTGTCTGTGTGGGTGTTTAGATTAGGCAACCTCCCCTAGAAGTAGATATAGTGATTGATTCGAACTGTGTCCTAGACATTGTTTTACCACGGAATACTTTCAGGCGCTCATTCAGAGGCGCGACTGCAGATCAAGCTCTCGAGAGAACTTCGGAGTTACCTCCTCGAGAGCTACTTGCCGTCCTCTCTGTTCGTCATCATTTCCTGGGGCAGTTTCTGCGTCATCCCGGAGATCGTTCCTGGTCGCATGGTGCTGCTCGTCACCACTCTACTGTCGCTGGTCACCATGTTCGACACAGTCAGGTATTTGTACAGCAGTTTCTAATTTTGATTCCATGGGGACTTAGTCCAATTGCCAAATTCATTTTTATACAATTTGGGGAGGGAGTTTTTATTTGGTCTAAGGGCAATATTATGGCGTTTCAGTTTGAACAATTGAGTCTTATTGTTGATCATATCAGATACCTATTTACCTACCTCTTACCTTGCCAATACTAATGTGACTAACGAAAATGCCTACTTTTACAATTTTAATTTCAGTACAAACTCACCTGATGCGCTAGAGTTGAAGTGCATCGAGGTTTGGTTGATCTCATGCACGATATTCGTGTTCCTCGCGCTGCTGGAGTACTTCGTTGTGCTCTTCGGCATCCGCTACGACAAGAGCTGGTGTCGACGGAGAGCCGACCTCCGCCGGGCCGCCTCCGCCGCCCAGCTGGCGGCGCCGCCCTTACACATAAACCATTCGCAGGTCAGACACCAAGTTGATTAGACTTGTTCTGTATTCCGTATCTCTAACAAGTACCAGCATTTAGCTTTGTAGTTAGATGACCAGAACTTTCGCGCATTACAGAGACTAAGCACGCCTGTAACAGGCACTCCACAAGGCGGAGTATTCTCACCAACCCTCAGCGTTGAGGACGATGGCTTAAAACAGCAAATGTCACATCAGACTATCCAAAGGGTAAGCACAGGTCCCACTATTACTGTAGTACTATGCATGTACGTCAAATTCATTAAGTAGAACTACCACAAAGTAGGTCTTTCTAGGTGCATTAATTTTTAAACTTAGGCCACCGATTTCTAGTCATCCCTCTCGGGGAAAAGGAATTGGAGACAAAATAAGGTTGGATGTGAGACAAGATCAGTTAGCAAGGTAAAAAAAAAGTCAAGACAACAGTGCACTGTGTGGCTAACGTAACGCAGTATTGGTTGAGTCACGATAGTAGGTGTGTATCTAGACGTAAAAATGTTGGTACTCTATGGTTGTAGAAGCTGGACTAGTAAATGTGGCTAGGAGACAATAGATGTTCTTTAGATATAGAACATGAAACAAGTAGAATGTAAGAAACAACACCAACAGTTGACAAATGTACCTGAGTCTAGAATAGCGCACAGCTTCGTTACGTAGACAAGAGCTTCCCTAGCTGTATCAAACACATTGAATAGATCGTGTAAATATGGTATTTTATAGTTGCTTTAGTGGATAATTTAATGATTGTTTTAATTGTGCTCTAGGATTCGCCGATATTCGAATCGATGCCGTCGAACGGGGGTTCGAGAAGTTTTCTGTCCCGGTTGGGTTCGATGGTGGACAGAGGGGTGATGTTCTGCGGCGCCCAGCACGGGGCGATGGACAAGTTCGCCCTGATAATATTCCCTGTATGTTTTTTTCTTTTCACTACCATCTACTGGACCATATACCTCAGTGAGGCGCATCGATTGACGGCGCTGCACAAGTGACGTCACCGCGACGGCCCCTTTGCGATGGACGCGTGTAGCGGCACTCAGCACGACTGTGACCCTAGTGCCTATACATAGACGTTTATGTGACCTATTGTACATATTAGAAAAGTTGCTAGTCTATTTAACAGTGTGAACCCCTTTACGTTTAAGAAATTATAAATATATAAATAAATTATTTATAATAGTTGTATGAATTCAGACGGTACTCGATGGAACGATTGTTAATGTGTAATAATATTAATAATTGACTTTACGGTTATATCACAGAGCTAATGTGCCTTTGAAACTTAACATTCATACTCCCTAAATATTTATTAATTGCTTAGTTAATGTTAATAATTATTATGTACTTAATGGATAGAAAATAACGATATATTGGGCAATAGAGGGACCATATCGAGCTAATTAATGAATCGACCTATTCACTGGTGCCTTTTTACCGTTTTGTTTCAAACGTCGGGAACAAAGTTATTAGTCTACTTTTGTCTTTACACAGGCACAATACTTCTTCAATTTATTTAAGGTCCATTTGTTTTGCCCATCAACGGTGTGTAAATAAAGTACAATTTTGTACAGAACTCGTATTTAATGATTTGTTTATATTTAATAGGAATAAGTGAGCGCAACGACTATTCGTTGGATATGTGTGCTATCTCCATTGGTTTAAAATCATAGTTGAAAATCGAAAATAATCGTTATAGCTTTGCTTCGCCTTTGAACTTCTTTTCTTGAATTTTGGATCCATCCACTAGTTATAAGCTACTTGCAATAATGGTTTTATATAATTAGGCATAGCTTCCATAAAGAAACGTCGAGCGTATAAACGCTCGTACGTACTAGTGGTGACCCGCAGGGACGGCTAACCGCGCGGTTAGCTTCTTTTTAATCCAATCTTAAATTGATTTGTTTGTACCTGTACTCACTTAACCACCACTAAATTTCCATCGCGGCGGTTGAATGGACGAACGCGGCCCGCTAAGCGGCTGTCCGTCATCTCGTGTATACACACTGGCGGTTTTTAGTTTGCGGCGAACCGTCGATGTGTTTAGACGTATATTTTCGTGATTTGAGCAGCTATGAACATCGACTCGGAGAAATTCACTATCGAAATTTAAAAATGAGAAGCAACATATAAAAATAGAGATTTATAAAACGCGCTGGTTGACCCATCATCACGTATAGCGGTCCAACCGCTTGACGTGGTTTCATTGCGGTTGACCGCTTGCGACTAGGCATTATTCTAACCGACCGCGTCAGGCGGCTGACCGCCTGAATGGACGGCCTAAGCGGCCGGTAGTATACGGCCGCATACGAGCGCCACGGTAATAGAATCTAATTCTATTACTGTGGCTTAGCTTTCACTTTCGCAGTTGACTTCAGTTTCATAATGCGATGTATGTAGGTACCTACGGATATCACTGAGGTCATCATCAAAAGCATTAATGTTATTTTTAACATTTATTATTTAATTGAGACGCTTGCTCATTAGCTACTAATAAAATTGACAATCATTTATATAAAGAAAAGCGAAGTTTGTTTTAAATTAGAGATACGTTCAACGTGGTACGTTCAAAAGAGCCTCTATGAGGCCAAAACTGATTAAAAATATTTGACTTTGACTTTGAAATCTAATTAAATTATTCATTACATTTCATAGTTTGCAAACACTTTTACACATACATTTTGATAGAAATCTGGTTTTAGTATACCCCCTGGCGTGACCATTGTGACCAATAACCAAAAACCTCTGTACCTTTGTTGAGAGTTGGACTACACGGAATACAAATATTTCATTATGCTGGGGCCACACTTACGCTCAATGTCAATGCCCATTGAATGCAATAATTTTCAATGCAATATAGTGGGTGGCTACACTTAAACTGTCAATGTCAATGTTCATTTATTGTGCTGGGGCCACACCTATGCCATATGCCATAGAATATGACATTAACCGTAGGTGAAGCCACGACTATGCGTCATAATTTGACAATAGCATTGACAATGCCATTTGGCGTATGCGATAGCTCGAGTGGCGGTACATCAAAGAGATTAATGCGAGAGTTAAATGCATGAAGCGGCCACACTACGTATTGTCAGTGTGCGTCGAGAGCGCAACGAGTTCGGACGTATTTGCTTATTACGACGGATTTGCCTCAAAATCGCACGTTTTTGTCTATACGTACTATGGCGACAGAGTGGAGTAACAACAAAATTATTACTTTTCTTGAGATTCTGCAAACATGGTCTCTTTATTCGATAATGATTTAATAAAGTCAAATAATATAAATTAACTCTCATGAAATATAGAGCTCTGTCGACGTCCATCTTGCCTGAATTGAAGTAAATTTAATGCCGTTGTCAATGTCAAATTTTTCCAATAAATGAACATTGACATTGACAGTTTAAGTGTAGCCACCCACTATGTTGCATTGGAAATTATTGCATTCAATGGGCATTGACATTGAGCGTAAGTGTGGCCCCAGCATTGGAAAAATTTGACATTGAGAACGGCATTGAATTTACTTCAATTCAGGCAAGATGGACGTCGACAGAGCTCTATATTTCATGAGTGTAAATTTATATTATTTGACTTTATTAAATCATTATCGAATAAAGAGACCATGTTTGCAGAATCTCAAGAAAAGTAATAATTTTGTTGTTACTCCACTCTGTCGCCATAGTACGTATAGACAAAAACGTGCGATTTTGAGGCAAATCCGTCGTAATAATCAAATACGTCCGAACCCGTTGCGCTCTCGACGCACACTGACAATACGTAGTGTGGCCGCTTCATGCATTTAACTCTCGCATTAATCTCTTTGATGTACCGCCACTCGAGCTATCGCATACGCCAAATGGCATTGTCAATGCTATTGTCAAATTATGACGCATAGTCGTGGCTGCACCTACGGTTAATGTCATATTCTATGGCATATGGCATAGGTGTGGCCCCAGCATTAAAAACAAACTTTTTTTTCTGTATCGACTACAAAAAAGAGGTGCCATGGCTGCTATGGTGCTGCCAAGCATCAAAATAATATTTGTGAGACATTCTAACTAACAATGAAATTATTTTATCTGATAAAATAAAATGAAATGGCGAATATATTCGATTTGTTTGTTATGTTACTAGTCATAAGAATTGATCTTTATAGTTCTAAGTAAACAATTATAATATTTGAATTCAATACCTGCCTTAGATTATCAATTTACTGGAAGCACAAAATATTATTTGCACAAATTGCAACACTAACGCCTATTTGATAAGTAATTCAAAAAATTAAGAACATCGAATTAAATCTTAACTTAAAGCGAGAATCGTTCATAATCTAAAAAAAATCTTTATTTAAAATGACAATTAGTATTGCCATATCAAATAGGACAATAATGTTGCCGCGCCATAAATAAAGAAAAATATGTTGCTTCAAAGAAAAATACACTAATTTATGCCTTCAAAAAGGTAATAAAAATATTATCATGCTTGCGAATTGTTTTAAAGTTAGCTATATTTTATAAAACTGTTGCATAATATTTATAAATAATTTTCGAATATTAGGCAATACTTAGAATAAGTGATTAATGGAAATAATGAAATAAAAGACATTATTTTAAATCGTGGTGATTTTTGTTTTAATTTACCTACATCTTATTTAAACTATCTACAATATTTATAAATTAAAATAATGTTTATTGATCGAAATATACCGACCGATCAAATTTATTTTTAACAATAGTCAACTACTATTATTGTGTGTTTTAAGGTCTTAGACCCATTTATAAACCTTTCATATAAAATAAATATTGGAAAGATGTCTTGTATTGTTAAAAGACCCTGTTAAAAGAGGAATTTTAATTTTGACAAATGTGTGTACGTTTAACGTTCGAAAGACAATCTTAGAGACAACATTAAATAAAAAAAATCACCTGGACTTTGAAACAATATATCTCTCAAATCAACCGGAAACTATAAAGGTATTGTCGTCAATAAACTTAAAAAACTAACCACGTTATTCGTAACCGTAATACGGCGCCTCTCTATACGCTCTATACATATCTTCGGAGTTCCGCCTTATCCGCCGACCAATGGGCTCGAGATCGTTGTAACATTTGGGGAACACTTTCTCTATGATGTCGATAGCTTCTAGTTTACTTATTTGTCTGACGGCCAGCACTGAGTAGAGTGCTTTCGTTTTGACGCAGTCCTGAAAGCAAGGTATAATATTTATTATTTATTTATTTCAATTAAATGGGGACCCAATTACATCAATGTGTTTTATTGTGGACAGAAGTGATGAGGTAAGAATATTTTGGGGTGGCAGTTGATAAGCAATGAAGATAAAAGATTTTTCTTTGTTAAGGGCTTTTGCTTTAAAGTTACCATTATTACTATTTAATGGCTTCGTGTCATTTTATCTCTTTATCTCTTACAAATAGACAGACGCATGAAATTACTTGTATCTCTGTCTTGTCTTGAGACATATCTGGTATTTAATCATTATTTTTAATGGAAAGAAAACCTTTCTTTACTTTCAGTTATAACATTTACAACTACAAATCTATAATCACCTGATGCGCTTGCTTAACCTTCGTCCAGGAAGCATCTCCCTGCGACCAGGCGCTGGTGAACGAGCAGTGCGTCAGGTTGGCAGCCCTGATCTCCGTGCACGCGAGGTGTTCCATGTTCTTGAAGTCGAGCTGGTTGCGGCAGTAGTCGAACATGTGGATCATCTCATGGGCCAGCACGCCTTGCACCATGCCTTGACGAGTTGATACGTTTTGGCAAACTACTATCTGTGGAAGAGGATATAGGACTTTAGTACTTTGCTTTAAGGGTGATGTTTTTAAAAATAATTTAGTATGGTGAGAAAGATTAGGCATAATGACCACGCTTGTCTAATGCGGGTTGGAGATCTTAAACCCAATCATGTGTGCAAAGTAGGAAATATGTTTTGCTCAACTTTTGAATTGAACCTGGGACCTCTGTCTTGGCAGGCGCACATACCACTAGACCACCGAACCTGTACAGCAAAGTAAAAACAAACACTGACCTGATTAAGTTCTGGATCGTAACCCCCACTCACTGAATAGTCACAAACTTCACAGGATATATGCCTTCTTATGTCAATTGGGCTGTAAATTATAAAATAAAGAAATTATATATTGTCTACTTCAGATGTAAGTATAAAGCTTCAAAGATGTGTCTAGTTACATACCATCCAGAACTCTTTAATGCAGCCAACATTATTTTCACAATAGGACCTAAAAATAAACATATAGGTATAAGTATTATGTATAAATAAATGATTTTTATAAAAAACTGTATTTAGGAATTTTGAAAATAGGATCAAGTCAGACATAAAGCTTTCTTAAATTAATAAAATAAAAATATTAACTTCATAATAATATGAGAACTACTTGCTTATATATGTATTAGTATAAATGGACCTGCCGCCACCATAAACTTTCTTAATTCAAAAGATCAGTTTCGAAATCGGTTATTAAACAATTACACTTATCTGTAGTCTACCACCATCAAAAGTTACCACCCAACCAAGATTACTGCTGTCTACTGAAATAACTGAAATAAAATTTGGCTTGTAGGCAATTATCTATACTAATATTATAAAGCTGAAGAGTTTGTTTTGTTTGTTTGTTTGTTTGTTTGTTTAAACGCGCTAATCTCAGAAACTACTGAACCGATTTGAATAATTCTTTTTGTAATAGATAGCCACATTCAACGGGAAGGTTATAGGCTATTTTTCATCCCGAAATTCCTACGGGAACGGGTACAACGCGGGTAAAACCGCGGGGCGCTGCTAGTATCCTTATAATGAGCTAAAGCTTAGTGAGATATCTCATAAGTTTATACTGTTGCTTATTTACACCTTCTATAGCACTTGGTAACTGAAAATTCTTGAACTTCTGTAGAAGTTTATATAACCTAAAACCTGAATGATGCAACTCAATAGAAATGTCTAACTTACTGTTTTTAACGCACTTCACCACATTCTTCTCACACTTCATCTTCTCTATTCCCTCTTTCCCTTCTCTTCCTAATAGAACGTTCTTTACTTTACGAGTAAACGTTCCTCTTCTTTCGGGGTACAAATCGTAACCCCAAGATTCCGTATTCCCTGGTTCTTGTGAGACTTTACTGGATTTAGCTTCTTGTTGAGCTTGTGGAGCTGCCTGTTCGTTGTCTTTGGACATTTTCGTATTGGTTTCAGTAAGTTTCTTGGAGTTTTCATCTATTTACCTAAAATTTTATGCAGAATATCACAATATAACCTATGTATGTAAGAGCTTCGTATTTACAGAAAATTGGGTTGTGCCATTCACTTACTTCGTGAGTTAGGGCTTACTATTTATTTCATGTCCCTTTATTTACCATAAATATTAATTAAAGTTCAATTCAAAAAATACCAACCCACTCAATTTTCAAAATTTCAAACCCACTATAATTACGGAACGAAAATGTAAATTGTCAAAATCAGCTGTTGCTAACATGACAATGACAAACGTAATTCCAAGCATTGTACATGAAGGTAATAAAATAATCTCTACTTCAAAGTTCAAATTTACCCTACCTACAGAAATGAGTAAGCAGAGTTAAGCGTTAATAAACAAAGGTAATAAATTAGAAATGAGAAAAAGCATCCGTTATTTGTGATTTATTTTCAATAAACATTTTTCTGTATTATGATTCCAATCAACATGAACACTATTTGGGAAAGCTAATTTTGTATATAAGAGTTCCATGGATTCTGAAACAAAAACACATTTATTTTTAGATAAATTTCATGGGAACAAACTGAGCTTTGACGATATCTGCAAAAGCCATTAAAAATAAATTGGGTTATATATTAAATTAACTTTTTTCCATCACTTTACTGCTGCAAAACTTGTATATATTTAAAAGAGCTTACCTAGACTCTCTAGAAACATTTTAAATGTTTCTGGATTCCTGATGGTACTGGCTATAAAGACCTGCATATCCTTTCTCCTTTCATAGAATTTCTTCAGAACATTGCAAAGAGGTTTTATTATTTCAGGATCATAAACAATGTCTGCTCCGATCAGGACATCAGGCAGTAAGCAGTTGGATATATCTTCGCTTTTATTCCAATCTAAATATTTTACACCTGGATAAAATCATAGACATTAAAAGTATTGCCTTCACTATCCACTTATTTCTAAATATTAGTTACCTATGTCATATTTCTGAGTCAGAGGTAACATTATAAACCTGTTATTACCTATTTCTGAGTCACCATCCATAAATATAGATCCATCAGTGCTTTCTTTTTCATCGGCATTTGGGAAATTTATGAGCACATTATCGACAATAGCCTTTAGGACATCAGGGTGGCAGTCAGTGAGATGTAAAGACTTCGGCTCACAAAACTTCGCTATAGTTAATCCACTGAACCCAACACCAGAGCCAAGTTCTATGACCTTTTTATTCTTGAAAATAGTCTTATTGCAAAGAGCCCAGTCAGCTAACATAAGAGCAGCCTACAAAGTAAAAACAAATTTGTGTTTTTTTAGTGGAAACTAAGGTTACAAATTACTGGACATTTATATATAATGATATTAATATTGATTCTGAATTGGATAATACAATTTATTTATTTAAACAAACCTATAAATTGAAATACCTCCCAAGTTTTCATTCCTGTAGTACCATTAACAACCATTTTATTGGTTTCTTTCATTGTAATTACATCTGCTGTATTGGTTCCGATGAAATAGTGTTTGAAGCAGTAATCTTCATTATTATTCTGCATAGTTTCACATAAATTTACAAAGAATTCATCATGTATCTCCATGTTATTGGACTCGAGATGTTGCATTATTTTCTTCAGGAAAAGTTTGGTGAATTGGCTGCTCATCGGATATTGTTTGTTTAGATTACTATTCACTGTGGTGTCCAATAACTTTTGCTGCCATTCCCACGTCATTTGATTTGCATCTTCTAACTAAAATAATACTTTTAATTTGATATGCTATGATCTCAGAATACAGGCTATGATGATGGAATAAAATGGAAATAAGTTTTCGTGAGAGATTGACTTACGTTTAAATTGAACCTGTGTGAGCCTTTGAAAAAATAATCTCTTAATGTATTAATAAGAGGATTTTTATCCATTCTTTAAACTATCGATTAATTTTATATTAAATGTTAATTTCACCATCTAGCCTAGCACGTTGTTTTGTTTACAAATTTCGACCAGCTGACTGAACTGACACTGATTGACTGACAGTAATGCTGATTATCTGTGCCGTCAATGAATGTCAACGTGTCGTGCTGTCAGTCACATTATGTCAACGGACTATTTATTTATTTACATTTTTGATTTCGCAGCCGAGCCCATCCATTCCGATTTCTGAACTTTTAAGATTTAATAGATTTATATTTATTTATAATGGAAAAACCTAAAGTTACTAGAAAACGTAAGCCTGTAGATTTGGACGAAACTTTCTCACCTGAGAAGAAAGTGAAAAAAGTTGTTAAACCCTCGAAGAACAAAGTTGATGATGAGACCAAAAAAGTGCATAAAGTCACCAAAACTAAAGTTCCTAAAGAAAAGAAAACAGTTTCTAGTACTAAAAAGGACCAAATATTGTTTGAAGATGTCGGAAATATTGAGTTTACTAATATGTGGGACGAATCTGTAGTTTTATCGCAAGTTGAAAAAATACCTTTGAAATTAGCCAAGAGTTTTGTAGGACTTTTAGAAGAAGGATGTACTTTGCCGTTTATAGCAAGATACAGGAAGACTTGTGTCGATAATTTAATGCCGGATAAGTGAGTCCCGATTATTATTACTTAAATAGTCAAGAAAAATATATTTGTTAAAGGGTTACAAGTCTTAGAAATTAATACATTACGTACTTTTCAGGCTTCAGGACTTGTACGAAAGTTATCAAAACGTTGCTCAACTCAGGAAAAAAGTTAAATCTGTGATTGAGACTCTGAAAAAAAACAAAAAATTAACACCCGACATTGAAAAGAGTATTTTAAATGCAAGAAACTTATCAGAACTGGATTTGGTAGTAAGTATAACACATATTTTCATTTATAATTGTGCCTTTTTGATGTAAGTATTAAACTTTTTTCTTTTTCAGTATGCCCCTTTAAAATCCCACTCACTTTCACTAGCTGAAAGGGCCAGAAACCTTGGCTTAGAACCTCACGCTACACAAGCACTACATGGGGCCTATATCAACACCAACCAGCTCTGCGATGGGAGTGAAGAGTTGGCCACTCCAGAGCAAGTAGACAATCACATCACACATATTGTAGCTGATGTTATTTATAAAGATACGAGGGTTCTAGAGTATATGAGGACTTTGTAAGTATTGCATTATGTTAACTAACTAATCTTCTTCTTCATCAAGTGGATTGTCAACCTGACCATTCTGGTGTCAGAGTTATTGAGCTGCCAAACGCCTCTGACATGTCTCACGTAACGACTACTATCCGTAGAAAGTAAGAGATAGCCTAATTTGATTACTTTTGTTCCAGAGAAAACAAGTTTATTTTACATTTGATACTCTTTTTTCCAGAAAAGAAGAAACCAAGTTCACTTTACAAAGTAGCAGAACAAAAAGTTCTAGCAAAGAAAAGAAGGACACAGATTGTAAAATAGTTGAAGAAAAAGCTGACCCAGAGACTTACAAGTTGTATTTCGAATGGAAATGTCCTGTTCAGTTTGTGAAGCCGCACCAGACTTTAGCTCTCAATCGAGGGGAGGATGAGAAAGTGTTGAGTGTCAAAGTGGTTGTACCTGATTGGTTCTATAATAAACTTGAACGGTAAGGTTAGAGATACTTTATTCTTAGCAAAACTATGGCTTTTTCTCTTAAATGTGATCTTGCCAAAATTTTGCCAATTAAAATTGGATATATTTATAGTGATAGTTACTTGTAATTAGTCATGTGTTTGAGCCAGCCTTTACTAAAATAGGTATCCAGTATTAAGGGATTGAAAGAGATAATCGTCCTTTGATAAAATCATGAAAGAATAAAATTAAATTTAAAATATTGCATGAATGAATATCCAAAATATTTTTCTAATAACCAGTAAATCAATCAAAGTGCCTATCATAAACAATATTTCTACTCTTCTTCTCTCTATTCTCTGCTCTATTCCAATCTGACATTATTTATGCTTCTCTAGATTTTGCCTATCACTCTGGAAAAGCAACCATTGGGTTCGCAAAGGATTGACCGACGCATACAACCGTTTAATAAAACCGTGGCTATCGCGACAAGTGCGCAATGATCTCACCACACTAGCTCAGAAGGAGGCGGTCAAAACATTCATTACTAACTTGGAGAAATACTTGCTGACTGAACCTATTAAGAATAGGGTCATAGCTGGATTGGATCCGGGGTTTAAAGCAGGTTGTAAGGTAAATGACAAATTGAATAATGTGTTATTTGTTAAGTTACGTACGACGGAGGTTACTGTTGAGTGATTAATTAATAATTTCAAGTTGAATAATTTGGTATTGCTTGGCATTAGTTATAATTTGACACACAGTGATGCACACAGTTAAAAATATTAACAATCTATTTCTTATTTCTTCATAAAATGTAAAACAATGTGATCAATTTTCCATCCTAAGACAATTCCTTATTTAGATGAAAAGGTTTAATGATTTAGTTCGATTCTAAGTCATGTTTACATGTAAGATGAAATATATTGTCAGTTGGCTACTTTTACAAAGAAATTCATGGGTGCTGTTTGCGTAATGTATATCTAAAATTGTAATTATTTTCAGCTAGGTATCATCAGCCCAAATGGTGATAAACTTGAAGCATGCACCTTGCATCCTGACTTACGGAAGTACAACCAGAATGATGTAGCAGCGAGACAGCTGAAGAACCTAATTGAGAAATTGAAGTAAGTCTTAATGTTTTATTTTTCTGTAAACATAGGTTATTATGTAAAAACATCCTGTTCTTAGAAATATTATAAATAAGTACTTATAAATCTTTTTGGACAGATTTGGCGGAGCTATCGTGTATTATTCCCACTAGTATAAGTTTAACTTAGCTACATAAATAATTGGACCTATTTTTTAAATCATTTAAACACGAATCATACTGTAATCCGTTCTAGTGTAGAACTGATCGGGCTCGGCAACGGCACGGCTTGCCGGGAGACTGAAACTTGGCTGAAAAGCCACGGCATCGCCGACAGTATACCCGTAGTCATCGTGCCCGAACAGGGAGCTTCTATTTACTCCATCAGTAAGGAGGCGCAGAAGGTAAACTGTAAATGCACTTATAAATTGTCGGTCCCTGTGGTTTCAACCGTTAAATCATGTTGGAGACCTTGAGGAGGACTATAATCTCCTACACCAAGATGGCCTCAACCTACACCAACATATAAATTCATTTCGAGTAGGTTATTAGTTAGGGTATTATATCTGATTTGGATATTTTTTTGTAAAGTAAATAGACGACTTTTATCCCCGAAATAAAAAAGCTACGTGAAACTTTGTAATTCTTAATGTCCGATTTCAGGAACATCCAAACATGGATCCCAATTTAATATCAGCGCTTTCTATAGCAAGAAGAGTGCTTGATCCTTTAGGAGAGTTAATAAAGGTATATTTAAAGATATCTTAATATATCTTCAAAGTTTGTATTTGTATAAATGTTGTATTGTTTATAAATATTATTTAAATTTGTAGGTAGAACCTAAAAACCTAGGAGTTGGTTTGTACCAGCACGACATACCTCCTAAAATGTTGGAGTCGGCTTTAGACAGTGCAGTCGAAAAGGTGGTCAGTTTAGTCGGTGTTGACATTAATACTGCATCATTAGCTATGTTGAGGTAAGATCAAAGTACAGGCCAAAGGCCTTTCGATCACTAAACTTCTTCTTACTTTCAAAGGAGGTAAATATAACTCAAGCCTATTTAGTATTAAAGAAGGAGGTTAGTATCGAGTCATACCTCCTTAGTAAGCATCGACCAAAACCTCCTTAGTATTTACGAAAGAGGCAAGTATTGGCACAAACCTCCTTACTATTTACGAAGTAGGTAAGTGTCGGCACAAACCTCCTTACTATTTACGAAGCAGGTAAGTGTTCGGCGCAAACCTCCTTAGTGTTATTTACGAAGGAGGTAAGTATCGGCGAAAACCTCCTTACAGTTTAGGAAGGAGGCAAGTATCGGCACAAACCTCCTTACTATTAACGAAGGAGGTAAGTATCGGCGCAAACCTCCTTAGTGTTATTTACGAAAGAGGTAAGTATTGGCGCAAACCTCCTTAGTATTATTTGCGAAAGAGAAATAAACCTCCGAACATTTCCTTAGATGATACATCTGTTTTTAGACGAATCTCAGGCTTAAATGAAGGTAGAGCCAAGAAAATACTTTTGCATCGTCAAGATAAAGGTGGATTCACGTCACGAGCTGAGCTGCTGAAAGTGAGCGGAATTGGGAAGGTCACGTACCAACAGTGCGCTGGTTTCCTCAAGGTTTTGGGCGGGAAAGAAGTTCTCGATGCAACTATAATACACCCGGAGAGTTACGATGTAGCGAAGTCGTAAGTATCCATCCACGTTTATCGCATTCTTGTGGGATTTAGAAGTAGCACACCATAATCTCTACGTAATATACTTGTAACGTCAATAAATGGCAATAAATAAGTATGTAATATATTTTGAGCTTGTGATTATGACATTTCATCCAGATTGATTTCATTAAAGATGCATATATGTATGTACATATAGACTGTACTGAAGTCCACGTCCTACTAATATTATAAATGCGAAAGTTTGTGAGGATGGATGTCATGTCACGCAAAAACCACTGAACGGATTTGAATGAAACTTTACAGTAATGTAGGTTATATACCAGAATAACACATGGGATACATTTTATCCTGAAATTCCTGCGGGAACGGGTACAACGCGGGTAACACCGCGGGGTGCGGCTAGTATGTATATAGGTAAACCAATAATGATAACATTTTCAGATTTGCCAAAAAGATAGGTGTAAACATAAAAGATCTGCCCAAACCCAATTTCCCACTAAACATCGAAAGAATCTCCGCTACCATCAACATTAGCGGTATGAGTGAAGAGCTAGGTACCGATGTCGGTACATTGGAATTAATAATAAATGCTTTCAAACAAAAGACGCATGAAGATGACGTCATCACGTTCTGTAGACCAGTGTACTCTATGGCTGTGCAAGCGACGGAGCAAATCAAAGAAGGAATGACTTTGACAGGTAAATATGTCAGTCATGTTACAAAAGTTGTGCAATGATTTATAAGAATAATTTTGTGCACTTCAAATTATTATGAGTATGGATATTCCCTTTTCGTCGAGTCTCGACATGTAAAGTCTCAAAGTCAATTGTTCTTCAAATATTGTCTATGTCTAGAAGCCTAGGCTTCTTTTCTCGATATTCTACTTGTTTCTGGGCAATACTTCAGGATAATCGGTAATCGGCTTCAACCATGCCCCAAACAAACGGACATCTCTTAAACATCTTGAATTTTCTAGGTGTAGTCCGCAACGTGGTTCCATTCGGATGTTTCGTGGACTGCGGTATCGGCGACGCTGGTTTGATACACAAAAGCAACCTCAGAGGACATCAAACGCCTAAACTAGGTGACAGAGTGTCGGTGACTGTACTACCGTCGTTCAAGCCGAAGAAACTACAGTTGAAATTGGATAGAATACTCGATTAGTAAGTATTAGTGCCTTAGCGTTTGTAACCGAATTGTTGGAAGTTAGTTATAAGAATGATTGTGATGATTAACGATATTTTGAATAAAAGTTGATTTGTTATTAAAAATAAATCTTTATTTGCATTTAAATTAACAGACTATTCAAATCTGACGGTGATTTAAGGATATTGGGCTGAACAGAAATGCATTAAATAAGACTTAATTTGATAATCCAAAATAGTCTTTGTAAGATTTGAATCGTCTAGTGAAACATAAAATACATCTTCAAATAAATTAACATCTACGAACTATTAAGCATCTAAAATTGACATTTCATGTTTGGGGTTCAATCCATAAATGTGGAACACTGCTTTGTTGACTATCGCGTCACAAATCCCTGAGGTTACTCTGAAATACAAGTGCAACATGTTTACTTGCAGTAATCTGAGACAAAACACTAATCTGTCATACAATTATTGTATTAATTGTAGCCTTGCATGCATATGCAAAGCATATTATAAGTGGGAAATAGTCACTCATACAGTCTTCTACGCTATCACGGTTAAACCGCTAAACAGTTCAGCTTATTTAGCTATCCCGAAATTCCTTCGACTAAGGAGACAATGCGGGTGAATTCGGGGACGAACTAAGAGTGAATCAAGTCGCCAAACCTTCGACTCAATCTCGGCTTCACATCAGATTCAAGGACCTTTACAAGTGCGCTGTACGACGGAATTTCTTCAGTTGCATAGAATTTAATTTGATTCTTAAACATTTTACTGTGAAGCGAGTCCCTGTTTGAATAAAACTTGTTGAAATTATTATAGTCTGTTTGGAAAGGAAGTGATTGCTTTCAAGCAATCAGATTAATGAATCTCTAAGACCAATTACATTAAGAGATTTGACTTGGTCCTATGAGCTAGTCATATTAAACTCTATCTGTAAGGTTTTACGATCTAACTTCTCTAATGAAATGTTAAAATAGTGTATTTGTATACCGGTACTAACCATAGAATTCCATCGATTATCCTAATAATATCGGCCATAGTCATATTATTGGCAGCACTGTTACATTTATCTTTGTTACCAAATTCATTGTAATCAGCCGAAAGCAGATCGTATGGCGGTATCTACAAAAAAGTCACATGTTGGGCACCAATGCTCGTGATCAAACATTGGCGCCCAACTTGGTACCAAATGACATCATCTTTTAAAATATGATTTTGTCTTACATGCTCCAACATTTGCGGTAAGAGCAGTCTCGGATATCCATCCCGTTGCCCTTTAGTTGATATTGAAACCGACATCACTAAATATGTCGGTTGTGGCTTATCTATATCAAGAACGTAGGGCGGAGAGTCGTTTATGCCCTGAAATTATATTCGAAGTGAATAACTAAAACGGCAAAAACTGGCGTCATAAGATTGTCTAACTATTGCGAAGCTTATAAACCCGTTATTGTAATGGTTTAGGTTAATAATAAAAACGTGAATAATCAAGCACGTTCATAATAGATTCAAGAATTAAATATAATGATAACTAACGGGATGAAACAATCCCTCCTCAGTAATAATGAACTCTTGATTACATTTCTCTATTTTACTTCTTCTGAGTAGTTCGTTTCTTTGATATCGTTTCCTTTCTGTTAAATCCAATATTTCGCATGCTACAGTTGTGCTAGAATATAAATCGCCAATTAATACAAAATATTTTTCAAATATACCCATAAATTCAAAGCAAATTACGCACGTAAAAGTAGAAGGCTCTTGTAGACTGTACACAGTCATTGTGATCCATTCCGTAGACTTCGCCTGGATCACTCCCCAGCAAGGCGTCATCACAATATTCACGATGTTGGCTATTCTTTCACTGTAAAATTGTTTAAAACATATTTTTGTTTTCTTCACATTTACACCTTGATGCCACAAAATGAAATTGATTAAAATGACAACTCATCACTCCGTTATTTTAAGGAAAAACTACAATTTAAAAAATGTATGTTTGAAACTTACGGCAACCAAATAAATCTAAGAGTATGGTCGGTATCGTTGCAAATCGATATAATGTCCCTTGTTAGAGAATGCGTCGGCATCACGGGCAATGTTATGTGGTCTTTTGATAAGTACATCTGCAATGTAGATGCGAGACGAGGTTAAGTATAATATAATATCATTTTTTTGTTACTGGTTCCTTCATTTTGAATTGAAACAATGTTTACAGATAGCTTAGCTTGATGTAAAATTTAGAACTCAACGAACGAACCAACGATGATCTCGGTCGTTCGCCAGTCTATAGGTTAAAAACTCTTTGAATACTAATGAAAAATGTATGGATTCCTTAATTCAAAAGTAAAGGTACTCACCACGCCGGTCCTACAGGCACTTCTGATTATTTTTTCCACGTAAGACGGCACGTCCAACCTCGTCTCTACGCAGTTGGGTAAACCACCTTGGCCTTTCACCAGCATTTTCACTGGTTCGTAGCCAAAAGACGACAAGAAAGTCATCTTCAAACATATTAATTATAATGTGTGGAAAAATGTAAATCATGAACATGATCATTTTACATACATCCAACAAAAATTAAATCAAGTAAAGTAATATACTAGTAAAACATCTAATTACCTCATAATCAATCATTTCAGTAGGCATAAATGAGAAAGGTATCGCCAATTTCCCCAAAGGTGGTATTTCGGCAAAATACAACAAGCATCGTATGATAGAGTCTGGGGAAACCAAATTGCCTCGCAATAGTCTCCAGGTTGTGAACACGTCTGTAGGATTATAAAGCCACACGATCTAGAAAAAAATCAAATAATCTGGAATAATATCCAAACTTTCTAAATACGCCACTCTATCACAGTAGCAACAAAGCCATTATTACTAACGAATTCTACTCTAATCTGCTTAGTATCAATTTAATCTATACTAATATTATAAAGCTGAAGAGTTTGTTTTGTTTGTTTGTTTGTTTGTTTGTTTGTTTGTTTAAACGCGCTAATCTCAGAAACTACTGAAACGATTTGAATAATTCTTTCACTGTTAGATAGTCTATTTATCGAGGAAGGCTATAGGCTACATTTTATCCCGGATTTCCTACGGGAACGGGCACAACGCGGGTAAAACCGCGGGGCACTGCTAGTCGGTCTATGAAAAATTAATTTGGCATCGAGTAATTTTTTCTCAGATATTTGCTATCATAAACATTAACTTATCAAACGGTGCAAATAAGTTCTTACCCTAATAACAGGGTCCAAATTATTGATGGGCACTCTACCGCAGTCCAAAAATGCTAAATGATCCTCAAGATACACCGGACGCCGTAACGCTGTTAATATTCCCTTAGAATTGACATTTGCTAATATATGAATGTTGAGATGAATCTCTCTCTCATTTGGCAAACTCAACACGTAACATAAAGTGTTTTGACCTTCTAATTTGTAATTCAATCGCATGTACAGGATTGATGGCTCAGTGGGCTGAAAGTAAAGGTATCTTGAAACAAACTAGAGATACACATTAGATTTAATTAACATTTTTATGCGGACCTTCGGTAACAAGAATCGTGATCTCTCACAGAAGAATTTTATGTTCTGAAATCTAGGGTTTAATTTCATCATTCCACGATGAAAGAACTTGTTTTTTCAGTTTCCAACAAAACATACAAACATAAACTACAAAGCTCGGAAATCCTAATCAACTTACTGTAGCAATGTCTTCCAAAGGGAACAACTCAACTAACGGTCTATGAACACAAGTATGTCTCATCTCGTACGTAGATATCCCTTTTTGGACCTCTTTCATTTCACAATCGCATATTTTCTCTCTGCGAAGACTCCACGGCACAGGAACTGCGTAAACGCATCCCAAAACAAATATGAACTCCACTAAACCATTTTTGACGCATAAGTCTGGAGCGTAAAGGTTTACTTTTATTGGCTTTTTTGGTCGACAGTCTTCTAGAGCTTTATTTAACCTGTAGAATATAATTAATCGCCATATGTAAGTCTTTGTTTCCATTGAGCCAAGAGGAGTCCAAATAAGATTTTTATGAATGGCAAAATTCGGCTAATACGAGTATGTACGAGTATGTTGATGTGATTACTATCGTTTTTAAGCGTTAGCGTAGCTTCAGTGTACTCACTCTGCAATATTAGCAATATTCCACACGCAATGGTTACTTAATATCACTGGACATTTTACTGATATTGTTCGCTTCACCTGGAAAATTAACACCTGCTAAAATCTCGCTTGTACAGAAAAGTGAGGCTAAAACTTTTTTTAGGGTTGACAAATTAAGACAAGGTTAGATTTGTTCTTTCGTCTCCATCGTCGATTCTTTAGCAGTGTTGAGGGATATAATTATGCTGATAAATGACAGACAGTTTTATGCCTCTTGATCAATCATACCTTGAACGTAGGATAGATTCCGTCGTACCAAATCTTACAAATAGTCTTCTGTATGGGTTGTATTTGTTCAACCTCGTCGGTCTCTGTGCGATACAGTACCGTATACTTGATGTCTAGTCTTCTTGAACCAGCTCCTTCGGGCGTCACTATCATTTTCACTTCGCAATGGTTCGAAGGCTTTAAACTGTTCTGGGGTATAAAAACAATATCAGTTTCTAATCACTTAAAATTGTTGTTATGATATTAAGTCTGCAAAACAGGATATTGTTGCTGAGCAAGATTATACCATCAACTATGGGAAAAGGCAAAATTACGCAGGTGCAAATACTTTCAAAATACTCGTACTCACAACTGTGGCATCAATTTCTAATTTGTCGTTACTAAAGTCGTCTCCCATCCCATCGATTAAGTGATACAACTTCGAAGTAAAGAGACATGATCCGAAGTTGTACAGAGTGATGCTCAATTCAGCGTTTTCCCCTACAACTACGTCGTGAATATTCGTACATCTTGGTAAAACCTTGAAAAACAAGTCATAAGCTCTTATGGGTATTCAAATTGAGACGCAAGAAATAAAATTTGGTCTTACGTACCCTTAGATCAGGAAGTTCAGAAAACCCCATAATATGTATAAATATTTCTGTGGTTTCTCCAACTGGCCTAAAATTTACAAAGAACTCATGTTAAATGGATAACTACCTTTACCCAAAAATTTATCAAATTATTATCGTTATCGTCACAATGCCAGGTTTTGCTCCGCCCACAACCCACGGTTTCTCGCGAACTTTATCACATCTATGGTCCACGAAGTATAGTGGCCATCATTTGGGGAGGCCTATGCCCAGTAAAGGATGTCCTTCGGCTGTAATGATGATTACAAACATATTCTCGTTACCTTCCATCAATCAAACAAATGCAAGAGCACGTTATAGTCGTATCGTAGACTTTATTTGGGGTTTTCGGGAAAAACCACCAGTGGTAACGTATAATTTCCTTCGGGGGGATAATAAATGAGCCCCCGCTGTCGGCTCCGAGCCATTCCACTGAGTTTAGAACTCTTACACTGGAAATAAGGAAAATAGAAATCTCTGGATTAACAACAAAGTAAATTAGATCTGTCTCTCTCTCTCTCTCTCTCTCTAAATTGGATGGAAGTAATAACTTTATTAAGTAGTGAGGCATTATAGACTTAATACATTTCCTTCATTTTTATTTATGTATCTTACAATGAGACTGTGATTATAAAAACTGAGTTTATTTTGTTTTTTTTTAATGGCATCTTTAAGTAGGAATACGATCTTACTGAATTTCCATGCGCGTCTTATTGTGTAGAAATGCTGTGCAATAGTTAACGCAGTCAGTAATGGTTGGCGGGAACTCCAACATGCCGTGCGTCGCCGGGTTGTATCCATGGGACATTACTTCCACGTCACTTATTTCGGCGCATCCTTTAAAGCTTAGACGAGTCTAAAAACAGTCATTTTTGGAAAAGTACTTGTTTTTTAAATTATTTAACGAGACGACTGAGGTCCTGGGTTCAATTCTCAGGTCGAGAGAAATATGTTTCCTATACATTTCAAACATGGCTAGGGTTTGAGATCACCAACCCGCATTAGGCAAGCGTGGTGATTACTCTGTATTTTTCAGTGAAATGAGAGGCCTTTGCCTAGCAGTGTACATATTCAGGCTAATACTTTTTTAACAAGAGGCTTAACATGATTAGCCGAAGTATGATTTACCAATAATAATACAATATAAAGTCTCACCTTTTGAGTTTTGTTTATAATAATGTCCCACGTCTCGTAAAAGTTGCCAGGAGTGACAGGTTCCAGTGCTACATGTATTATTTGCCACCCACGCCCTTGTACTGTGCCACACATCGGTAGTACGACGAAATTTCTAAAAATAAGCTTTTATGTGACCATTTCTTTCATTATAGAAGTAACACTTAAATCCACGTAACTTTCAAATTAGTCTAGAAAAATCAGTTAAGATCTAGAATAAATATTCAGCGCAACGTACGATTTATCGGGGCCCATGAATTTGAAGAACATCAAAGTGTCCAACTTATTTGCGAGCATGAAATTTTGGAAAGATGTCCTTCCTGGTACCGTCGGTGGTAAGACCACCTAGAAGACCAGTAAAAGAACAAATTATAATTTGATTTTTAATTTAAGGCAAACGTGAAAAGAGTGTCTTTTAATTGAAGAACTTAACACCACCGGATAAAGGATAACGGTTTTAAACATATTTCGTCATTCCTCAATAATTCTAGTGCGATTGTAAGCGATGGAAAGTCGCAATAATACTATTGTTCTTCTGTGATCTACTACGTATAACTTACTGATAAGGATGTATAAAAAACATACAATCC
This sequence comes from Cyclophora punctaria, assembly GCA_951394245.1. Taxonomy (NCBI): domain Eukaryota; kingdom Metazoa; phylum Arthropoda; class Insecta; order Lepidoptera; family Geometridae; genus Cyclophora; species Cyclophora punctaria. The sequence continues at coordinate 8,400,543 of OX596172.1, forward strand.
TTTATTTATAGGATAATTAAGTAATTGATAAAATGTTGTAGTGATGAAGTAAGAATGGGATAAAATCACTAAGCCTTTGTTCTCTCCCGAATAATATGTTGGGTCTCATTAGTTGAAAAATATTGTAGGTTCATTATCAAGTACCAACCTCGCAAGGACAGTCCCACTCAGAAGGGCATTCAGTGCAGGGCTTCCAAGTGTTCCCAATGCAAGGGATTCTAAACCAAGTATGCTTGAACTTGAAAATGTCATCGTCGTAATACTTTTTGTATTGGAAATCGCCACAAAGGAGAAATCCAAACACTTGATCCTTTAGTTTTGGTCTAAAAATATGGTTAATTTTATTTTCATTATGATAATTCCTAAGCAATTCTGCCTTTTCAAATGTACGATATTTACCTGAACCGAACAGTAAATAGTCTAGATTCGTTGTGTGGAATTTCTGATGCTATTGGGTCAATTATGAAATTATTATCTGGATCTGAAATAAACCCCGTTTAATCTCTTCATGGGTAAACTTAGTACAAAAATCTGATACACACCTGTCAGCGAAAATAATTATCTCCTATCCTACTTTGGCTTAATCAAACAGTAATCAAGTTAAAATAAATGGTTAGGTAGGTACATACGCACTCCCAACAAATGATTACTGTTACTAAGTACAACCTGACAAAAGAAGTAGGTACTCAAGAGGTACCCAGAGCAAGTTACCTGGTAACCACTGGATATAACCTGCCTCTTGCTCATGATTGGTCACGCATAATGTCTGCGAAATATTCAAGGTAACATCAATGACGTTTCCAGTCCCAAAGTCCAAATATCTGTCGAATACAGACGCTGATGGTATGTATGCCAGTCTATTCAAACTGTTTGACATAAAATGAGCGACTCTTGGTATGCGCTTCCAATTTTTCTCGAATATGTGGTCTTGAGTGTTGTAAATCGAATTTCCAGGTAAAACAACCGTGGCGATAACGTTCAAAAATAACGGTTCCTAGAACATTAAGGGATAAGTAATTTTTATCATGGTTACCTAACAGCAAAAATATAGTTACTCATCTGAAATTCTCAAAAGGCACTAACAACAAAGAAGCAGAGAATAAAGGAGAGACATTAAGACTTGTCAAAATTTTAAAAGGTTTTTTTAAATTCATTATTATTTAAATTATTAAATATAGAGTCTCTTATTAATTTAAATAAAACATAAGCTGGTACCTGATTCAATATAAGACAAACTAATTCAGCTGTATAAATGCCAAGAGCACTGCCGGTGAACAAGATCGTAGCAGATATGGTTTCCTTCGCTCTGACTAGTCCGCAAATACCGGAACTTATCTTTTGAAAGAAAAAGTATTAATCAGGTTATCTACTTGGTCGTGATGGAAGAAAGTTTGCAGGACTTATAAAAGTAATATTTAAATTATTTTGAAAGAGTTTATTAAAGGAAATGGCTACATGCGCAGTATATGGATTGCAGAATAGAGAAAAGGATGTAGGGTAGTTTTACAGATTTTTTTTTGTAAATAAGTCAGGATTTCTTGGAGACTCATTAAAGACACGGTTGAATTTCAAAATAAATAGGGTGTGCTTTAAAACATAAATAACACCCATTGAGTTATATGTACTCTAATACCAAGTACTATAACATTCAATATCGCGTGCGCAGGTATCACACACACGGCGGTAGTAACCCTCGACCTGGTGAAGTGCCGGCTGCAGGTGGACCCCGACAAGTACAAGGATGTGGTGAACGGGAAGTTATTTCCGCTTGTATGGAAACCCAGCTTTATGTTTATAAACAATGTTAATGAAGTAGCCCTACCTGAAATTGTCCAAGTCCACTATGCGGCGATACCCACTGATATGTCGTATCGATAGAAGATTTGTTTGTAATCTTAACAATTTCCTTTCTCTGCTCCGATACATTTTTGCATATTCTAAATATTATTTTCCTTTTGCTTAGAAACACTTGCGGGCCTGGTCAAAATAGGTTGCATAAATTCCTTTTCCAACTTTTTCTGAACTGATATTGACCCAGTTATTCTACTTTTACTTGTTTTTATTGCTAGTTTTAGGTACTTTGAAAAATAGTTACCTACATAAATAAGAAAATAACATCTAACCGAAGCATTTCCCCACTACAGTCACTCTGTAGTTATTCCCAGCTGTATCATCGATGACGTAGTATTCTGTGTAAGACTGTTCCGCATTTTTCGGGCGAAATGTTAACGTTAGAACAGCACTGTTTTTTGGGTCCACAGCATTGGATGTGATGGATACATCAAATACTTTGTCAATGGAATCGAGTACGTACATAAGAGAAACTCGATAGGTTAGTTGTCTCTGCAACAAGTATAGTTTTATAAGCCAGGTCCGAGTAGCTAAGTCCTAGAGCAAGTAATCTCTCTCTCTCTCTCTCTCTCTCTCTCTCTGTCGTATTAGATCTAGCAGGAACATAATACTACAGCACGACTCTTCTAATCAGGAATTGAAGGACGATACTTACATCACAATTATTTTCAAATAAAATAGCCTTTTCTGCCGCACTATCAACAGGAATACAGCCAAAATCAATTATTTTTAGTGAAGATACAGAACTATCTGAAGTATCAGTGTAACTTAAACCACCAGCCATGATGTTTAGGTACTTAGTAATAATGAAAACTTAAAATAGGTAATGTTTAAATATTTTTATTAGTTATGTAGGTACCTAACTTTGAATAACATTTTATTTTGGTGGAAATATCACCACAACAAATAAAAAGTGGTTGTCAGTAAATCGTAGTAAATAGGTTTAAAAACCCTTGACCTAACCTCCATGAAGATAAACATAAAAACCTCTTCGTTTCGCTCAGTGTAATTCTAATAAATATTCGCATACAACATACATACCAATACAAAAAAAAAAACATATAGTCGAATCACAGTCGAATGCACTGGTCGAATGAGAACCTCCTCGTTTTTTTTTAAGTCGGTTAAAAATAGTAATACCTCTTACTATATTTTATATAGCCTATAGCCTTCCTCGATAAATAGACTATCTAACAGTGAAAGAATTATTCAAATCGGTTCAGTAGTTTCTGAGATTAGCGCGTTTAAACAAACAAAACAAACTCTTCAGCTTTATAATATTAGTATAGATTTTCCAAAAAATATCTAACCCACAACTTCCCTTCTCAGCTTAGTGAAAGTAAAAGAACAAATAATAATAATAAGTCCATGCAAATAACTATCATATCTTCATCATTCAATTCAATACAATATTAAACCTACTTATCTATTCAAAATTTTATCTTTAGGCGCTCAGTGGTGTGCTGTGGTGGTGTGTTAATATAAGTCATATGTCAATTCTATGAACGTCAACTATCATCGTGTTAGTGCAGTCATTGTCAAAGTCAAAACATAAATCAGTTTCGCGACGAACGGTTTCGCAGCTAGCGTTTGCCGTTTGCTACTCGCGTCGATTTATTTTGTTGTACGGAACAAAATGTAGAATAAATTTAAGTTCTGGTTCCAATAGTAAATAATTGTTTGTATTTGTTTGTGAATGTGATATTTTTGTTTCGAATCTCAAATGATTTTGTGTTTAATTTAGTTATTTCTTAGATCGTCTATTATCCAATCGCTCTCACATATTTACGAGGTACATACTTCCTGCTCGTAAAACGAGATGTTACCTTTTCTGTACACGATCGTAACTAGAATAAGGTAATTGCACAATGGATTCAGGGACAGATTGGCTCTCTGAGATACTCCAGAATGTGCAGCTGGAGCAGTTTTATGTACCAATTAGAGATCAGCTACAGGTAAACAAGCTTTGGTGGTTGTGTGTGTGTAAGTAATGCATTATATTATGTCGTATTCTTAACCAGATAATTTTTTAGATAACAAGATTAGCACATTTTGACTATGTTCATGCTGAGGATCTGGAAAGGATTGGCATTAGTAAACCCGGCATTCGCAGACTATTAGATGCTGTCAGAAAGAAGAAACTCCAACTATGGAACCGCAAGTTTTGGAACAAACTATTTGGTTCATCCAGCTCTGTCAAAGACAAGCCCGAATTATCACCGAAGCCAGCACAAACAGAAGTCAGAACAACATGTATTATATTAGAGAAAGACATTGAGTAAGAAAATTCTTATTATGCCTATTTACAAATTAATATTTACCATAACATTAAGTGGACAGCATTCTTGACAACAATTAAATCATGTTATTATTCTTATAGATTACACAATGAGCTAGGAACTGGATCCTTTGGTGTAGTTAAAAGGGGAGAATGGAAGTTATCAGAATCTGGACAAACAATTCCCGTGGCTGTGAAAGTATTAAAAGCGGATGCTTTCTCACAACCCGGCATCTATGATGACTTCCGAAGAGAGGTTGAAGCTATGCACAGCCTCAAACATGCTAATCTTATCAAGTTACATGGTGTAGTGTTCCACCCATTAATGATGGTGTGTGAGCTCGCTCAAATGGGAGCCTTATTGGATTACATTAGAGCACAGAATAGCAAAGTGTCACTCAACTACATATCCAAGTGGTCAATGCAAGTGGCAGCTGGCATGGCTTATCTGGAAAAAAGCAGATTTTTACATAGAGATTTGGCATGCAGGAATATATTGTTATCAAATTTAGAATTGGTGAGTAATATATTTGTTTGAAACAAATTCTGTAAATCAGTAATTGATAATAAGTGTTTTATATTAAAAAGAAGTAAAATTTGTAAGTTTGTGTGTTTTGTTTGTATGTTTGAGGTAATCTCAGGAATTATCAGTCCAATTGGAATAATTATTTTTGTAATAGATAGCCACATTCAACGGGGAGGTTATAGAATTTCCCACGGAACAGGCACAACGCGAGTAAAACCGCGGGGGCGCCGCTAGTTACTCATAATCTGAATTTTAGTAGTAAATTACTTCCACCTAAATTGCTGCTGAAATTCGCACGCGAAGGGGCATAACGTGGGTAAAATGCGGGGCGCTGCTAGTGTTAAATAAATGCGAAGTTTAACCGTAATCATAGTTTCAATTCAACCACTTTCTTGACAGGTTAAAATCGGTGACTTCGGTCTGATGCGAGCTCTCCCCGACACGGACGACTGCTACGTGATGTCTGAGCGGCGCCGGGTGCCGTTCCCCTGGTGCGCGCCGGAGTCGCTACGGACGAGGCAGTTCTCACACGCGTCCGATGTGTGGATGTTCGCGGTGGCGCTCTGGGAGATGTTTACCTTCGGGGAGGAGCCTTGGATTGGTGAGGCTTAAAACGTATTGGTCATAAAGAGTTTTTAGTTAACTTGTCAGGTATTCATTCAGTAAAATTCTAATATGCTAATATGTATTTCGAGATATAAAGTAACCTTAAGTTATCAGCTCAAGTTTTTGATATTATAATATAATAATATACCTGAACAAATTCACTCAAGGTTAATTAGACCTAAACTAAGCTCTAGGCTTGTATTACGGAACCTAACTTACTGATACTACTACATATACATACACAAATACTTCATATGAATATATAATTAACACCTATTGTTGTTAATTTGGGGAAAACATATAAATTGAAGAAGAAGTCAAATAGTAACATAAAATTAAAATTACTGACTTATTGACACTGCAGTTTAATTAGTATATCAAGTTTCATAATTTACAATATTTCCCATACCGAATCAATCAATGAACAAACATTATATTACGTGCGTTACATAATCTGAAACATGAGCAACCCTGACAATAAACTTCGAATTTCCACCTCACCACGTAACAAAACTTTGGCTTCATTCATACTTCCACCTTTACATTCCAATGTTTTGGTAGCAAAAGCATGTATGTATGTATGTACTGTATGCTCCGTTTGGCGAAATAGACATACCTACATACGTAAGTTTGAAAATTGTTATTGAATTAGGGTGTCTTTCTAATGTATCTGTCTAATAAAATAGACCCATGTCCTATCTTCTTCTTCTTCTCGATTCAATGAGCCAAATTTTTATAAATTTAAATTTTGGACCAGGAGTTACGCTTATGAGCCACGCTTATGGCGACGTGGCCCTCATGAGACCTAATGTCCTATGATATGCTACGAATGGAATTCACCAACCAAAGATGTCACATACATAGTATGCTATTGACAGCTTAGCTCAGCTTAGCTTCAGCCTGAGTTGTCCCGCAGCGCTGCAGGGCAAAGGCTTTCCTATCCTCTTTCCACCTTTCTCTATTGATTGCTTGACTTCAGGAAGGATTGGCCCCTTCATGAAGGTGTCGAGACCCACTGAGTGGTTATTTTGGCCCACCAATAATCCGCCATGCGGCAGACGTGTGAAAACGTTAAAGACAGACAAATATAAAACAAATACTTTCCCTTTCAGGGTTAAACGGGTCCGAGATACTCCGCCTGATAATGCGTGAAGGGCAGCGGTTGACCGCGCCGAACGCCTGCCCGCCCGACGTCTATATGCTCATGATGCAGTGTTGGGACCTCAACCCTAAGGAGAGGCCCACGTTTGCAGGCATTCTCAGATATATGGAGACTAATAAGTTTGAAACTGCCGTTGCTGCTCTAAGGTAAAATATTATTAATTAGCAGCTCGCTGCGTTACCCGCGTTGTGTTCGTTCCTGTAGGAATTTCGGGGTGAAAAATAGCCTATAACATTCCCATCGAATTTGGCTATCCTTTACAAAAAAAAAACCAAAACGGATTGGTAGTTTTTGAGCGCGTTTTTTTAATAGCGCAAATAAATAAGTATAAAAAATAAATATAGATTACTTTAAGATCAATTAATGAGTATCTTCATTCTTTAAAGTAAACTGATCTGAAGATATTGACATTGATCAATCTATTTTTAAGTAGAATGGAAAGATTTCAGTTGCGATTTAACGTCATCTGAACTATTATTATTATGTAATTTAGTCTATTCAATGCAATTAACAATTTGCTTAATAATACATTTTTGATATTCAATCAATGTGTAAAACTCTTTATTATTTTATCCTTTATCGCTGTTATTATTTTAAGAAGACAACAGTCACCAGCATGGTCACAGTGAACTTAGTGTAACCTTGCATAGCCTTGCCGACGCAACCTTCAGCTGCCGATTTCTTTTCATCGCTAAATATAATTAATAACATCTTATAGCGGTTATGTTTCCAAACGATCGCGTGATATTTACTTCCTTGCTGATAGACAAGTATTTTCGCTTTGTTTCTGACTTCTAATTAAAGGAATCTACTATTAAATGAATGAGCATTCTTATCTTTATTAATATAATAAATCTGAGGAGTTTGTTTTTGTTTGTTTGTTTTATGAAACTACTTGTTAGATGTGAGTTGTTATAATATGACAGCCACAGAATGAGCTGCTTCCATTTCGAATCCCCGTGGAACGGATTCAACGCGGGTAATATCGCAGAGGCTGCTAGTTATTTCATACTCTACCAATTTACATCCAATGTTTTGCAAAGAAAACATACCTAACTATTCTTCAATTTCATTATGACACAACATAATGTTACTTACTCTGATAATTTATGTGAGATATCTCTCCCAATCCTACTTATATTATTAATGTGAAAGTTTGTGAGGATGTATGTATGTTTGTTACTCTTTCACGAAAAATCTACTGGACGGATTTGGATGAAACTTAACAGTAATACAGGTTATACATTAGAATAACACATGGGGTACATTATATCCCGAAATTCCAGCAGAAACGGGTACAACGCGGGTAACACCGCGGGGCGCGGCTAGTTAAGTTATATCTCTGTCTCCGAGAAATATATAGACATATAGATAGAAGACTGTATCTTTTCTCTATATTATAGTTAATTTTCTCTAACGTATTTATAAATTCTGCAGCTACCGCAAACAGGGCCAGATGTCTATAGACGCGGGAGACGCCATCGTATTGATAGACAAACGACCCGAGCTGCACTGGTGGAAGGGGCAGAACCAGAGGACGTTGCAAGTCGGACTCTTTCCAAGGTAGGGTTCAAGGCATTCGATAACGTTTATGTATTTATTATTTCAAGACGTTTACTTCAATAAAGTCAAGCATTTTGGATTTTATCTTCATAAATAAACACAGTTTTGTAATATTTTAGGAATTTCGATTATAATTCGACTAATTTATTTCATTCGGTGGTACGAAAATATTTGGTAATCTATATTGTAATCTTGGGTTAGCTTTGTCATCGTTCAACCAAATATAATTATTTGTCCTGATATCTTCAGTGAGATGAGAGGTCTTAGCCTAGCAGAGACATTACAGGCTAATACTTCACTTCACTATGCTATACTTGTCTAGGATGTAGACTATTTGTGTGTCTCATTACTTTCAAACCTCTTTAACCGTTAACCTTGAAAGTGCGACAACCTTTGCTCAGCATTTCAATTTAAACTTTGTTGAAAATTATCGTTTGTAAAAAAAATAGTTCTACTCCACAAAATCTTGTGTTGCTTTCTTAGAGGCGAAAAAGTATCATCAGTAAAACCATATCTGTGTCCTAATAAGTATTCCATTGTTACCGATATACCTTGATAGTTGTGAACTATGAGTCACTAGAAGGAAAATATCACACTTTTGAGTAGCACACTTATCACAATGTCCTTAATATTTAAACAACGTAACGTTGTCTTTATGTTTGTCGGGTGACCTTGGCTTTATGTATGTGTGTACAGCCATGGATAAAATAAAAGTTTATCGGTGTATTGATCAGTGCTATTTTACAGTTAAACATTTGAGTTTAAAATGTAATATATCATTTTAATGAACAATTAATAATCGATCTAAAATAAGGTTAATGTTTACTTAGGTGTACTTAATATTACTATGTTTACCAATCAGTTTTACCTGTACTTATAAATTGCTTTATTTTTCACAGCACATTAGTTACTCCAGTGAAAAGTAAAAATGCTGCAGTGAAGAAATCGCCCCTTATGTCACCGAATGTACAAAAGGGTGAGTTTACTTTCAAATGTCTGCTGAAAGAAAGGTGAAACAGATCCCTCCATTAGTTTAGATTCAATGCGAGCGTCTAGAGGTCCTGTTTCACCGTCATTACATTTAGCGAGTTTACTCTCCAGTATCTGGTAATTTCACTCTTAATATCTTATCAGCGCAGGTTAGTTTATAAGAAGATTTCAAATTCACCAATTACTACCTATACTTGTAAACTCGTTTAGTCGATTGATTCTATATTAATAATACTTTTTTTAGTATCCTGCTATTGATTTATAGATAAACATATTACGGAGTAATGTTAATTGTACTAATTGTCTTAGACGGATCAGTTGGAAATACCGCGCAGTTGTTTTACGTAATCACTCGTAACACGGAATGCTTCGAATAACTTACGAACGGCAGTTAGTGTATTAAGGCGACGATGTTTGTGAATTAAGCTAAAACACTACGGGATTAAAACCTTTTTTCTCTGTAATCTGTACCAAAATCATATTTTTTTTAAATACATGTTAATTTAGAGACTTCAGTCCGTATTTTCTTTATTTTATTATTTAAATAAAATTAGTTTTAGTAGCTCTAACTAATATATATGAACCAAAGAAACCCCCAATTTAGACATTTCAAACCATTTTTCTTCAAAACTATTAACCGCTAGATGATTTTACAGTCATCATCATATTAGTATATACAAAATCTATTGATTCTTCATCTTATTTTTCCAAATAACTTTTTGATTATTTTTAGTGTTAAATTAACTAAAAACGATACACAACGCGTGATATACCCCTCCGGCCACCCAATAATTTACTCGAGCTTAATTCAAGATACTATATTTTATGAAATAGATGTTATTGAACTTTCATGTGGCCTTTGCCAACTTACCTTCCTATTTTTAAATAATAAATCTCACTACATTACTATTACTACATCTACTACTATCTCACTTCATAACAGATTGTAAGATATGACGATGACTAATAATATAAGTGTTTTATCACATTGTTTAAAGAATAAACATCGGCTAGTGTCCATGATATTAACACAATACTAATATGTATTTATAACTTACTAGCAGCGCCCCGCGGTTTTACGCGCGTTGTGTCCATTCCTGTGGGAATTTCGGGATGAAAAATAGCCTATGTTACTCGTGGATAATGTAGCTTTCGAATGGTGAAAGAATTTTTAAAAACGGTCCAGTAGTTTTTGAGCCTATTCATTACAACCAAACAAACAAAGTTTTCCTCTTTATAATATTAGTGTAGATAAAAGATTCACGCATTCTCGGACATCCTTTAAAATATTCAAGGTTTTTGTCTACACGCTAGACTTTTCATTTTAGTACGATGTACAATTGAAGTACATAAAGTAAGTAAGCATTAATAAGGTAACATGGTTAAATTTTAAAACTAGTAATTTGTGTCAATTTGTCAGCCTGAACTACCAATCGGTTTTTTAAATTATCGGGCGCACCTATATGGTTACTGTTACTGTTAGCCCGTATTGTCCCACTGCTGGGCTAATTTTCACATACTCTGTTATGATTGGGAGGACATTTATGATAGTGGGCAGCAGGTGGCAATATCTTTAGTCATCCTGTAAGATTAACCCCATCAAACATGGTCAATGACCTTTAGTACGATTTTTTTACCCTGTTGAATCTATACTTATATAATAAAGCTGAAGAGTTTGTTTGTTTGAACGCAAAATGAAATAAATATTTTTGTAATGGGTAGCAACACGTAACGGGACAGTTATAGGCTATTTTTAATTCCGAAATTCCCATAGGAACGGGCACAACGCAAGTGAATCCGCGGGGCGCTGCTAGTCTTATTATATTCATTCATTTTTATAGACCGTTATCAACAAGGACATAACTGCAATTATTTACAGCCAAATAAATATATTAATTTATGTACCACATAATTTATGTTACGAGCACATTGAATTCAAATAATTATGACGTATGAGCACGTAATGTTACTATTGTTTAGACGTGCGCGGAATTACTCGCATACTCTTGGTTTCATTCAGTGAAAGTTATGAATATAATGTTATTATTACAGCACGTTATACTTATTTACAATATTTACTGTTCTATATTATGATTTTTTAAATGTTTGTAGTGTGTTCACTAATATAAGTGGGTGGATACTGTGAAACTACAAAAACATGATATGGTAGTTAAATAAGTGTGAGAGATGAGAGAACTCGACGGTTGAGTTGCTGTTTAAGACTATACTATAGTATAGAAGTATAAATTGGTACTCAATACAAAATGCAATGACGAAGGTTTTTTATCGGCATTGTGACTAATTCCCCTACACCTTTAATAAACATGTCACACCTGAATCAATGGTGGAATACCGCCTATTTACATAGATAACCATTTACTGGAATATTACTGGTACATATGTATATTTTGCATAGTAAATAGATAAATATAAATAGTTACTTATAAATATTATTATTAGGTGTTAACAAGTTAAGCCATGCTCTTAATATAGTTAAATTAAAAGAAAATTTGCCTTTGCCCAACAGTGGGATGATACAGGCTTACAGTAACGTCCTGTAACGTTTTGTTGAAGGAAAAAGCAAAAGTCGTGTCGTACGAACAGCTGAACAGGATGGCAGATGACAGAGAAAAGTGGAAAGAACTCCAGTTTAAAGAGAGAAAGAACGTCCGAACTTAACGTTTGTTATACTTTATTGACTTCATGGCACTTTTGAAAGTGTACATTCCACAACACTGGCTAAGCTGGTACCCAATATACAGACTATATAGGCGACCATCATATCTACTTCTAGTAAACTACCATGGTTACCTATCCATCAAATCAATACCAATATGTAACATCCATACAAACTAATTTAATCATCTGTCCACAGTCCAACCAGCGACCCAAAACGGCATCACAGACGACTCAGCAGTGATTCTCCGTAAACGGCGCACGATCGAGTCGACGCAGCCGACGTCGACCCGCGCCGGCAACCCGGGCAGCAAGCAGTTCAACTACAACAAACTAGTCAACGATAGAGTGACGGCCAACGCGAGGCTCGCCAGGTCTACTAGAGATGTCCACTCGAAGAGCTTGAGTCAAGGTAACTTGGGAAAATATTGGATTGTTTAAAGATTTCAGTGATATCTCTATTAGTTGTTGAAGGGCGCAAAGCTGACCAGTCAATATTGTCCTGTGTAAGGTTTGCCCTTTAGCGACTCCGTGACAATAATCTATACTTAATATTACAAATGCGAAAATTATCTGTCCAATATATATGTATGGGTCCGCTACAAATCTGAGAAAATAATGGCGTGTTCTAGCTTGCCATCACGCATCAGGCTTAGTATGTATCAACATACTAGCGCCATCTATTGAGTGTACGGGGTAACATCGTAGAATTACTTTTTTAAACTTAAGACCTGAGCTCTTGTCGATAGAGTTCCTTCCACTTTTCCCTATCCTCAGCCAGCTAGAAATATGTAAAAGTTCCCACCATCTTTCTGTTGTTAAAATAACCTGTTCATCGTTTTCCAGTGAAAGAAGACCTCTTGATCGACCTCGACCTGCCCCCGTGCACGCGGCAGGCCTCCAGCTCGAAGCCCCCGAACCCAAACACTTCCATATTGGACGAGCCCATTGACGTACCTGAACTAGGTAACTATAGTCTACATTTTAGTGTAAAGCGGGTGACACTTGTCTATACATTTTAGCGTAATGCGGGTGACACCTGTCATTTCAATACGATGTCTTATGAAAATTGTACCACAATGACAACTGTCAAAACTGACATAAAGGATCATGCTAAATTGCAAAGAACCAAAAAGCAAATTCATAGATTAAGTCAACGATATTATTCCCAATGACTCTTAAGCTTTACAACTTATGAAAGTAATTAATTTATATTTGCTTAACTTAGGTTTATTTCATTTTAATAACTTAGACATATATCCATTCCTATGGTCAGTGTTAGACACAATAAACTTACAAATCACAGTGTAAACTGTAATCAAGTTAACCCTTTATCTATTTACAGGCCAAGAAGCAGAATGGAGTCAGCAAAGCACTGAAAGTCTACCGACATCACTCAACGCGTTTAACCCTCAACCGCTTGCCATATACAGCGCCAAGTCCATGGATAATCTTTCGCCGCCACACACAGCAATGCCAGACCCTTTCGACACATCACAATTTTGGCCAACAAACGCCGTTAGTAGACCTAACTACGAACCAGTCAGTAGATCGAACTATGAAACACAAATTGACAGGCAAGTTGGCAGACCGAACTATGATATTCAAGTAGAGAGATCAATCAGTAGACCAAACTATGATATTCAAGTAGATACACCTGTCAGTAGATCGAACTACGAAATACAAGTAGATGTGTCCGCCAGACCGTTGTATGATAACCAACTAGAAAGACCGAGAACCAACGAACAGAACTACGAAACTCAACTAGAATATAGACAGTACGATACTCAGTCCGAATATTACCGCAGTGAATCTCAGAGGTCGAGTTACTCTACTAACTACGCGGCCGGTGATAGTTCACATATTTATAATAACAAAACACCCGTTAGTCGAACTAATTCTATGATACATTCGCCGGTTAGTAGAAGTAATTCGATCAATAACTCGCCTTATGCGAGTACGTCTTATACGAATACCAATGCTCTCTCACTGGAACGGAATAACGTGCCTAATGTGGTGACTTCGATTGCCGAAATGTCGCTGGACGACAGAATTTCAGAATCTTTGAATCTCAGATCTAAGAATACGAATTCGGACAATTTGTATTCAAATAGTCCGTACCATGCGCCGTCGACGTCTGCGGGCCCGAGTAATGTTACAGAGAACAGATACAACGACATCCCGATCTATAGCAACTTCGATATAAACCCCGCACAACAACAGTTCATACTCGAAACTAAAGATTACTACACCAAGTTGTCAACACCGAAGAAGGTAACATCGAACAATGATTACCAAAAGAACATCTACGTACCGAAGTACGAGGACGAAGCGGAAAAGTTGAAGAACTTCAGCGATTGCCTGGAGAATTCTAAGAATTATTCCGCGTTAAAGTATCAGAATGTGGATTATTATACGAATTATTCTGGTTACGCATCGGCGGCGGGGTCGTCTCGAGGCGGGCTTTACGACGAAGTGAACGATACCGCGAGTAATGTTTACAGCGAGATTGGGGAGAATCCGGCGAGGAATGTGTACAGTTCAGCTCATTATACAAACACCGGTTTGTACGATGAAGTTTACGATGAAACGCCCAGACCGCATCGCCCCGCGCCGCCTTGCCCGAACCAACCCAAATAACATCACTAATAAATTATAATAATGATTAACGCCGACTGCGCGCAGTTTGAAACTATTCTAAAATCGACTGACTAATTGGCATTTCAAAAACTATATGATTAATTTATCGTTAGTTTAATTAATGTGTGTTATAAATCGCTGTGTACATTGTTAAATTGCTCGCATTATATTATTAACAGTGACGTGTTTGAGAGGCATTTGGTGTGTAGTAAATGAATGGTTGAACTGTGTTAGTTCTAACTATTATTTCTTTGTGAGAAAAGTGCTTTGTTGACTGTTTAACAAGTAAATTATTTGTGTGAAGTTGTATGAGTGTGTAACGAGTAACGAAAGCAATAAAGGGATCGCCTAAGATATTACTGAAGAGAATAGTATTTTTAGTCTGACTGACGTCAAATGGAAATTACAGACTGACAACTATAATATGACATGATGTAACAAGACAAGAAGAGAAAACTGAAAAAAAAGTTATGGAGATACTCTATCTAAGATATTGAATACGCTTTTAATCATAGCTTAAACATTCTGGGAAAAACTTTTCGGACAAAAATGTAAACCCACATTCGTTTACGATATGATCTACATTAAGATGGACATTTCTCTTTGTATATCATTGATATGTTGTATTTTTTATCTTTTTGTCTTGTATGATCAAACTCAGGCTAAACAGAAGTATAGACAACCTATAGAAATATAATATTAAGAATATATCAGTTCCGAAGTACGTCCGTTACAACCCTAAAGTATTTGAATATCATGATTTTGTCATTTGGAAGTCATATAAAATAAGTTATCGTAAAGAAAAACAGATGAATATGTTTTCTAAGATGTTCCAGAACTGAATTTTGGAGTTGTGAAAAAATCGGCCTCAAATCATACACCAATCAGAATAGAGATCGAATAAATATCGAGTTTTGATTGGTCCGTCTGGATTTGACGATTTATTTGACAACTCCATTTAAAATGTAAATAAGACAGTTTACTCTAACGACAATTAAAAACTTTTTAACATATCACAAAGAGCATTAGTGAACTCAGAAATCTCCACATTTTTGTGTTTTTATTACAATCAATGATTTTTATATTTATTTTAATTTTATATTGTACTTTTTTTTCATCTGAACAATGTTTTATTTGTAAGTAAATTAGTTCTACGTACCTAATTTTTTCGCCTTTATTCCAGTGATTAATTTGAAACAAAATGTTTAATACTGAAGTAATCATTACATAAAAATAACTATGGAGATTGTAACTCTATATTGTTCTGTATTGCATATACGAGTTTGAAAATTTTGTCTAAGATTAAAAGCATGAATGAAGTCACTCATCACTTGTTTTTGCTACTGATTTAATCTGAGATAAAAAAATCAAATTCGTTTATTAAACTCGAAGGAGTAAAGTTCCAATGCTGGACAAATACTCTGCGAACATCACGGTGCCTCATCACAAGTACCTGGTAGATTCTATATTAGACTGACTGTTGGAAAAGTATCTTTATAATTATTTGTTAACACGGGAACTTACGTACGACGGTGGTTACTGTTAAGCGTTTCTCAACACGTTTCGATCACGTCCGGTGACCTTCAGCCGGAGGTGGGTGAAGCGCTCGCGACAGCGTCTCTCCGGCACTGCGGAGACCTCCGTCATACGTAAGTTCCCGTGTTAACAAATAATAATGATAGAGCAGCACTGTATATTATAATATATATCAGTAGTCAGTAAACATAATTGAATCACATATTTCCTGACTCGAAATTGCCTTGCTCGACTTTAAAGTCGGGCGGAGCATATTAATTAAATACTACTCAAACTTGGCTCTTGCATGACGAAATTAGGCAAGCGTGTTAATAACGCTATATTATCCGCAATGTACATGCAATGATAGCTTCAGTGACTGAGATTCTTGTGCCTATGCTTTATATTATGTGTCAAACGATCAATCACAAACGCTTATTGAAATAAGTACGTTCTATGAGATTTAAAATCCAGTGATGTAATGAAGAGATTTTTATGGAGAAGAACAAAATAATTGTTTATCCGCCCATAGTGTTATCCTATAATGACCTACTAATATTATTAAATGTATTTCTTTGAAAAGTATTAGTGATAATCCTATACATATTGAAGTAATAGAAAAAGATTTTAACTCTAAAAGATATGAAATAGATTACAATTGATGAACACAAACTTATAACAAGTGATGTTATTTTTAATCTTCTGTGTGTATGTATACTTAATAATTATAAAGGAGAGTACCTACACAATATAACCTAGCTATTCAGTTATCACATCAATTGATAAGAGGAACATATTAATAAAACCCGTAGGGCTGTCACTAATATTTTCAACAAAACTTATTGACACGATGGTTGCTTTAAGGTACTCTTAGTATTAAAACATTTTTTCTAACAACTTGTGTAAATGCTGTACAGTTTTTAGATATGCAAGTGAGTTTAGAGCACATAAGATTGATTAATAAAACATTTGTTGATGACCCTATTTTTGGAGATTTTATTTCAATTCATTTTACACTAGAAGCGCCCCGCCGTTTACCCGGGTTGAGCCCGTTCCCGTGGGAATTTCGGGATGAAAAATAACCTATAACTTTCCCTTACGCATTGCTATCCATTACATAAAATTCAAATCGGATTAGTAAATTCCGAGATAAGCTCGTTCAAACAAACAAAGAAGCTTTACAATATTAGAATGGATAGTAGAGCTCAGTGATATAGTTATAACTCACTTTATCGTTGATCTACTAATCTGAACTAAACCCTAAAGTGCATTTCCACCAAAGGTTTGCTCAGCTACATTTGGTATCTAATCATATCAAACTTATAGCTCAGATGTGGTGGCAAAGCAATGTTAACTTATACTAAAAGCCCCTAAGAAAACATAAATTGATAATTTTGTCCTATATTTTGTAGATACGAAGGAATACAAAGGCTTTCTTGAGATAAAAGACGCTCCGCCAAGTCACACGATAAACTTGATGCCCTGAGTTGAATTTATAATTCTGTTGGGTGCCTTCATTGGAATGTAAGTAATGAACTAAGACCATTACTACGATTTCATGCTTTATCATGTACTTTAATATATTTTAGTCTATAAATATAATATGTACTAGCTG
The DNA here is from genome assembly GCA_951394245.1 of Cyclophora punctaria. Lineage (NCBI taxonomy): Eukaryota > Metazoa > Arthropoda > Insecta > Lepidoptera > Geometridae > Cyclophora > Cyclophora punctaria. The sequence goes on from OX596172.1 coordinate 8,417,965, forward strand.
TGCCCCACGGCTTTACTCGCACCGTAAGGGAATTGTTTTTTCCAATGGGGAAGTAAACCAATATTTTCAGCAAAATAAATTAAAACTGTACAGGACTAATTTCAATAACAAAAAATGACGAAAATGCTCATCGAAAGTTGACCGCTACAAGGTTGCCCATCAGAACTTCTTCGTACTACGAAGTTGGCTACGGACCGGATATTTTGCTAGGAAACTTTTCCATGGTACGAAGTTGCCTATCGAACCTCGATAATGCCACAAAGTTGAATACGGCCCTGAGATTTTGCTACGAAATCTTGACCGTGCTACGATGTTGGCTACGCACCGAAATTTTGCTACCAAGATGTCTATTGAACTGGTCCGTGCTACGAACTGTCCGTGCTACAAAATTGACTATGCTACGATCATTTTTGTCGTCAGCTCGTTTAAGGTAGCCCTTAATAACGGCAGAGTTCAATGATAGAAGTAGTCCTTATGGAAATTTTGCATATGGGCAATTTTCTTCACAAGTAAAGCATGGGTACATTAGTACCTATGTCCTATGTAATGTACTAGAGAAGTAAAATACATTTCTAATCCTACCTACATTTAGGTATAGATATTATAATATCATGAACTCTACTACGAGTAAGTAAGTGAATTCTTATAGCCCACTCGTAGTGAAGGGCTATTTTACTAAGTACCCATGAGTATTGACCGGATGGTGTACGAATAGTAAGTACGGTATTGCGATGGCTGTTCCCTACCCTACCTACCCTTTATGGGGTCGAGCTATTTTTAACCTCAATAGACTTGTATTGGTGGATAGGTTTTAGTTAGGTTTGCCGTTCAATTGAATTTATGTATGTAATCTATTCTCATCGTAGTATGTTCTGTAAAATCTGTTGACTGGTAGCAACGTACTACTTAGTTTGGTAGAAGGTAATATTAAGTCCAATATTTTATGCGAATATGACTACTTGTCTTCTTTTATGTCTTATTACGTCTATTGAGCTCCACTCTGCTCACGCTACGCCTCTCTCTCATATAGAAAAAAGCCTTTCTAATTACCATTCGTGATTATTTTTCCCAAGGAAACATAGCTGCAACTGCCGGGCGCATCTAGAACTAATTCTATAACATTACTTGTATATATGCAAGTTAATATCGTATAAAAGTTTATGACCGCCATTTCGTTGAATAAGTAACTAAATAATCAGGTAAAATTGAATTTACTTTGTAAACAACTATAGGTAAACCTTTCCCAAAATTATATAATAAAAAGACGACTGAATATTTATTAATTTAGCTAAGTGGTATCAGAGCTGAACAGGTCAAACGCCGTAAACCATTCTAAGAAATATGACTTTCTGAAAAATACGTTAAAATACTCTTTGTAATGGACTCCAAAATGTAAAGGTCCCGACAATCTTGAACTTGTATACTTTAAATACAGTATTACCTAATGTGTGTAATGGTAGTTGTGATCATTAATCAGGGTTAAACAAGTCAATAGCCTTGTATTATATTTATTTGTAGTCAAAACATTGTATTGACATCGCTCGAGCTCTTTATCAACGTCATTAGCATGCAGGGTGGCGTCCGCGATAATACGCCGCGTGGGTGTCTACCAGTCACCTACATAGCAATTACACGCTTTTTACACTAAGCAAAAGACTCGCTAACTACAAATACAGTTACTATAATCATCCCAAATAAAGAACTTTACTACCGATTAATATCCGACCCATTTAATTAAAATAAATACTGTATCTGATTCAAGTGTTGAGAAGTTTAATATTTGTTATACGTAGTGTTATCTAGATCTGTAAGTAATATTGACTCGGTGTAGTTGCGCCGATATGTAGGTGGAGAGTGGAAAGGCGTCCAGTGAATGGGTGGATCGATAGTGTTCAGTGCGCACGCTCGGTGAAGGCCTCAGCTGGCTTCGTCCGCCGCGCCGCTCTGCCGAGTCACAGTGTCCTCTCAAAGAAAACCAGTGCATCCACTTCTTAACGTTTATGTTCGCGAATATTCTGGCCCTCTAAACTGTAAGTACACTGTGCTGTGTGTTTTTACAGAAGCCCTAAGATGTTAGAACCAATATCGCCATATCCCAGTATCGCCATGAAACCTGTTACGCGATTCACAACAATTCATTAAAGTCGTGTGAATATGTTTGTTTATCAACTCCTTGCTGCTTGAAATCTTATTTTTGACTCTGTCGATTGCATCCTCTATTTCCTACTTCTAGAATACCGAAGCATTCTTCTTGCTCACGTAATAATGGAGCCTTAGTCGTGTTACTGACACAGATCGGTCGTTACGTTACATTTACGACATCTTTATTGTCTATTTTGCCGTTAATTTGCCTATTTTCTTACTGAAAAGGAAACGATATTGTGGAGAGTGCGGTTAACATCCATATTTAATATTGAATATTGTATTTAGTTATAATATCGGTATCTATGATGGCCCTCGGTTTGCGTGGGACGTGGAAAAGGGCAGGAGTGAGAACCGACGTCAGTCGTTCTGGTAGGTACCAACATAGCTATATATAACAAGCAGCAGATACGCCCGCGGTTTCTCTCGCTTTAAACCCGATCTCGTGGAAATTCCGGTACAAAACTTGTGTTATTCCAAAATACCAACTTACCGAGCACCAAGTTCTGACCAAATCTGTTAAGTCGTTTTAGTTGGAAAGAATAATAAACACATTTCCTATTTTCAGCCGTCATATAATCTTTCGTGTTTACTTACATATTATATGTGATTTAATTACGGCTTCTTATTGTGTCTATTAATTTCATCAAGTGAACGTAGAGGCCGTTCCTAATTATATATATTATGGGCTAATACTTTTCCCACAGTAACCAAGGTGTAAGTAACATATAACGAATATCAATGTAATGTACGTATTTACACAACTAAACCCTGTTAAATAGATTAAATGAACGGGTAAATAGGATATAAGTAGGATTAAACAAATAATCGATTGTAATGGACGGTTATTTAAAGACACGTAGCTTTTCATCGAGTTTTTATAGGACGGCTGTGTGAATCATTAATCAAATAATAAAGGGTTGTTTTTATGAACATAAGTAATACATTAAAATTGAAAGATGGGTAGTGCTACGAGTATAACGTAGTGCTTAGGTATAATTTGTTTATTATTGGAAAACAATTTTATATAGGGATACTAGCTGCGCCCCGCGGTTTTACCCGCGTTGTACCCGTTCCCGCGGGAATTTCGGGATGAAAAATAGATGTTGGCCGATTCTCAGACCTACTCAATATGCTCACAAAATTTCATGAGAATCGGTCAAGCCGTTTCGGAGGAGTACGCGAACGAACACTGTGACACGAGAATTTTATATATAAGACTAGCAGCGCCCCGCGGTTTTACCCGCGTTGTACCCGTTCCCGTGGGAATTTCGGGATGAAAAATAGCCTATAACCTTCCCGTTGAATGTGGCTATCTATTACAAAAATAATTATTCAAATCGGTTCAGTAGTTTCTGAGATTAGCGCGTTTAAACAAACAAACAAAAAAACAAACAAAACAAACTTCAGCTTTATAATATTAGTATAGATAAGCTACTTAGGCCGCATGCAAAAATAGCTAAGGGCAGGCCACCGACATTTTTTTTCATGGGGTTACCGGCGCTGGTCAGTGGAGGTAACCGGCAGCTGATACTTATTTTTAAATCTTCTGTAACCACGGCGAAGTGTATCCTAGTGTACTGGTCACTGATATGTATTGACGTACTAATTCACCAGCGCTTGTCTTAGCGTTGGATGCCGTTGTGGCCCAGGTCATACGCCTTCATACAATTGCACACGTCAGCGGTGCGTGGTTTGGTTATACTTACTTACTTTGATTCGCCATTTAGTTTTCAATTACTTTAACAAAATAAAATAAGGGTATTCTTGTCATGTCACTATGAATATACCAAGGTAGACTACAGCGCAGATCGTTATTTTATATCGAAAGCTCTTATCAAAATTGAGTTTTATAAGCACGTTTTTAAAAGCCGCGATAAATTTCTAAAGCTCCCTAAACTTTACGCAATCTAAGACCGTTGCCCCTGGTGGTCAAACATCTTGCTTATTGAGATTTTGAGTATTCATAAACTTTAAAGTTCAGGATTCGTTATACCTACCTATAATTACTCGTTAGTTAGCTCGTATGTAGTTATTGTTACCTAACTTAGTTAATATAACGGCTTGAAAATACGCGTTTACATATTAGTTTGTTATTAATGTGCTTTTGTAGAAACTCCAATTAGTTCGAACAAACATTAGCTTTGTAGGTTTCTATAGATTTTTATTATTAAATTCAGATGACGCCTACGTGACTTGCCCGACTACCTTTAGTATTTATTTAGGAGGAAAATGTTTACTCTCTTTACCGTACCAGTACTTGATTAATTTAAGTTTCTTTATTTTTCACTCGTGACTTGGCCTTGCGATTTCTTGTTAGGTATTCAAGCTAGAAGAGTGAGGGTTGCTCGGTGTCATTTGTTTGACATTTGACTTACATAGATAGAAAGCGTGTAGAAAGATAATCGCATTATTACATATTTCATCAAAAGCATAAGAACTGTTTCGGTGAAACAAAACACATACAAATGTTGGTAATATATAATTGTTCGTTTAATGTTTGGGATTAATTAAGTACCTACTGACTAGAACTACACCAATCTGTATTGCATTATTTTGCTTCTTATGAACTACTAGCAGCGCCCCGCGGTTTTACCCGCGTTGTGCCCGTTCCCGTGGGAATTTCGGGATAAAATGTAGCCTATAGCCTTCCTCGATAAATAGACTATCTAACAGTGAAAGAATTATTCAAATCGGTTCAGTAGTTTCTGAGATTAGCGCGTTTAAACAAACAAACAAACAAACAAACAAACAAACAAAACAAACTCTTCAGCTTTATAATATTAGTATAGATACCTCTGCCAAATAACTTCTCCCGTACCTCAAATCATTTGTAACTGGTCTCTATTACTTGTACGAGTACTTGTGTTGAACGTCTTATACTCAAATTCTGGTCAATAAACTACGGGCTTAAATATGAATTTTATAATAATTTCATAGTAGGCACCACTAGATCGGGGAGGTTAGTAAGTTTGACTAAGTTGGCAGCATTTTATTTCAAAACTAGCAGTGCCCCGCGGTTTTACCCGCGCTGTACCCGATCCCGTAGGAATTTCGGTATGAAAAATAGCCTATAACCTTCCCGTTGAATGTGGCTTTCTATTACAAAAAGAATTATTCAAATCGGTTCAGTAGTTTCTGAGATTAGCGCGTTTAAACAAACAAACAAACAAACAAAACAAACTCTTCAGCTTTATAATATTAGTATAGATATGCAACGGAAAATAAAAGTCCGCAATATGCTCCGCCGGCAGAGAAAGCTACATTTTTACAATTGTAAAAAGTCGATTATTTGCACTTTTTATAGGAATGAAGAAATGAATGGAATTTATGGCGTCACTAATTATAGGTATTGAAATCTCTCAGGGCGTAAAATGAAAAAAGTTCGATGCACGATTTTAGGGTAAAAACAATATATTGGAAAAGTCACAGAACACGGCACAGTAATAAACAAAACAACAATGGTCCAAAAACACACAATTAACATCAAGATATGAGTAAATACAATTAAACGAACGAAAGATGCCTGTCGCGTCTATCGCGGCGGTGGGACGAGTGGATCGAGAAAAGTGGGCGGAAGCGGAACCCAGTTCCGGCACACCAAACCACAAACCTTCCGCTTCCGTTAACGCCCACAGACAACTCATCTCCAGGCAAAGTCGGATGGGGCAGCGCGCGCCATCTCGTGAGGCAGAGAGGGAGACTAAATTGATTTTAATGTGAACTCTGACATACATTGACATTGACATTAAGTATTGTATTGAGTTTGACGGTTCCCTATTGTGTTATAGACTCCCCCTATGACATGAACCTAGCGCCCTCGCGTTTATGTCAGCTGATAGTCTGCGTACCGTTTCGGTCTACCGCGTTTCCTCTTTTCGTTAACAGGCGGCTGCACCTCACCTATGAACGGTGTCAGCTGAGAGACGTGGTATTTGCCCATGACTTCCCTATCATTCGCTCGCATTAGGATGTATGTAGACGAAGTAACAGGTTCCTTAATGCGATAAGGTCCGTCTCTACGCGGAATGAACTTAGGCGTCTGACCCATCGCTGTGTCGTTACTGCCCTGTGTCTTCAACAGGACGAGATCACCGGGCTTGTAGTCCGGGGCAGGGCGACGACCTTCATCAGCAGAGCGTTTCTGATACGCTTGGGCCTTCTCGTGAACTTCTCTGGCTTCACAAAGGACATTCGAAATCCGTTTGATATACGGGGTTAGGTTGGTTACTGCGTTATCACTCTCAATGATGGTGCGCATGTCCGCGATAACATCCGCCGGTGCTCTGATCTCACGTCCGAAAGTTAGGTACGCAGGTGAGAATCCGGTGCTGCTGGTCACGGCAGAGTTCATCGCGAAGCGTATCGCCGGTAAATGGATATCCCAGGTATCGTGATCTCTACCTACTAGAATTGCGAGCTGCGGTTTCAAATCTCGGTTCTTCCTTTCAACGGGGTTAGCTTGAGGATGGTACACAGGAGAAAGCGACTGGGTAATGCCGAACGAATGGCACACCTGCTGCATAACCTCGCTGATGAACTGCACCCCGTTGTCACTCACAATTCGCCTGGGGACTCCGTACCTCAGGAACACTTCAGTGATTAAGGTCCTGGCGCAGTCTGCACTGGTAGCGTTTTGAAGAGCGAACAATTCAACCCATCTGGAACACGTGTCTTCTACGATAAGTATCCATTTATTCCCGTCAGCTGTTTCCGGGAGCGGTCCGAAGAGATCCACAGCGAGGACTTCGAATCTTCGATTAGTGGCAGGAGTTTGCAGTAATCCGGCTGGTTTTCTGTTGTCGGCTTTGTACCGCTGGCACTCGACGCATCTCTTAAGGTGATTTGTCACGTTCTGCCTCATTCCAGGCCAGTAGTACTTAGCGTTCAGTCGTTGCAAAGTGCGTTCCACACCAAAATGTCCGGCTGTGGGTGCATCATGGTACTCAGCAAGAATGCCCTCTCGTTCGTGCTCCGGTATGACCAGGCATGCGGTTTCTTCGTCGCAATCCTCTGGTCTATATCTGTACAATATGCCGTCCGATATTGCAAATCCCCGGTCGGCCCAACTCCTCCCCCTAAACGGATCGTTGGTATCCTCCAGATCTTCTATGATCTTCCGTACCTCCGGGTCCTTGAGTTGGTTATCCCTAACGTCCTTGGGATTGCGTGACGGAAAATCGACCTCTGCAAATTGTAGGTCGCAGTCGACCCCTTCGCCAGCGAATGGTGGTCGTGACAGCGTGTCGGCGATAGCGTTTGATCTCCCGGGTACGTACTCAATGCGGAGATTGAATTCTTGAAGAGTCAAAGCCCATCTCGCTAAACTGCCACTAGGCGTCTTCACGGTCATCAGCCATCGCAGAGGTTGGTGGTCGCTCTTTATCACAACCTCTGATCCCTCGATGTAGCCGCGGAACTTCGTCACTGCCCAGACTACCGCTAACGCTTCTCTTTCTGTCGTATTGTAATTACGCTCAGCACTGTTCAGCATCCTGCTAGCGTACTCGACGGGTCGCTCTTCGGGGCCCTCCCCCTGCATCAACACTGCTCCGAGGCAGTACCCGCTACTGTCCGTCCTCAAGATGAAGGGTTTTGACTCATCCGCTTGAATTAATATCGGAGCGGTGACTAACAGCTGTTTGATGCGATCAAAAGCATCTTGCTGCATTGAGGTCCATTTCCATGTGCTATCTTTCTTGAGTAAGCTTGTCAGTGGTTTGGCAACCTCGGCGTAATTGGGTATGAATCGCCGGAACCAGCTGGACGTCTGTAGAAAGGTCTTTAAATGCTTGACGTTTTTAGGCACGGGCATCTCCGTGATGGCTTGGGTTTTCTGGGGATCGGGCTTTATGCCACCTGGCACTATCAGATGCCCCAAAAACTTCACCGACTCGCATGCGAAACAACTCTTGTCTCGGTTTATCCTGAGATTATACAGTTTGAGTCTTCCGAATACGGCTTCCAGGTCTTCCAGGTGTTTCTCAAAAGACTCCGAAAGGATAATAACGTCATCAATATAGGCGAGAAGGGTAACATCGGCCAATTCTTTCCCTGCTTTGAATCTTTCAACCAGTCTTTGGAATGTGGCCGCTGAATTCCTTAATCCCATTGGCATTCGCTTAAATCTATAACAGCCCAGTGGGCACACAAAAGCCGTTTTGTCTCTATCTCTAGGCTCCACAGCAATTTGAAAGTATCCAGTCCTCAAATCACAAGTAGTCATATATTTAGTGTTTTTAGCTGCGTGCAGGACATCCTCGATGCGCGGGAGTGGGTGGCGGTCAGGCTCGGTCACCGCGTTCAACTTTCGGTAGTCGACGCAGAGTCGGACCCCCCCATCCTTCTTCGCCACGAGTACCACGTTGGCCGCCCAAGGCGAATCGCATTCTTCTATCACGTCAGCATCCAAGAGCTTCTGTATCTCTCGTTCTAGTAACACCTTCTTCCCCGGAGACATCCGATAGGGGGGTGAGGCGATCGGTTCCTGATCCGGATCGATTTTCAACCGATGGGTCGCGTATTCTGTTGGCGGCCCCTCACGCGCAAAGCGGTCGGCCGACTTCATCAACAACGCGTTCAGTTGAACTCGCTGATCTGCGGTGAGGCTGGTTCCTTCCTCTCGTCGCAGCATCAGGTTGCTCGTCTCTGCCTGCATCAGTGCCAAGTCACCGGTGGCATTGAGAGTAAAATGAGTAACAAACGGGTACACCTCTCTCGGTCTGTCACTAAAGTTCCAGCTATTTTGCGGTAAGTTCATAATAATAGAGGCGTTTACAATGTAATCCCTGCCTAAAAGGGTGCGCGTCTGAGAATTAGGTAGAACCAGAAACGTGGTTGGGATGGTGCGACCCATTAAAGTAACATCCACGGTACATTCGAGCACGTCACAATGCTGTTGGGACCCGTCGGCCAGCCCTAGCGTACGCGAGGTACTAACAAAGTTGATACCCGCGTCTACAAGTAACCCGTATAACATTGAACCCGCTATGGAATGTGTCGCTCCCGTGTCTAAAATCGCCACCCCCGTCCGGTTAACAATTCCTATCTGAACCATGGGTCGCGGATCACTATTCGATTCAATTGCCGCGGTGCAAAAATCAGATTTATTGTTAGGCGTATTCTTACAATTTTCGCATTTCGACCGAACGACACCGGGCTGTCCGCAACCATAGCAACGCAACGGTGAACTGTTCACACTATTTTCACTTGATTTAAATTCTCGCGCCTCCGTTTTATTATTAAGTCTACGACAATTTTCCGCCGTGTGACCGAAAAGCCTGCAGTTATTGCATTTAGGTCTAACACGTTTACTATCACTACTACGCGCATCACTACGTGGAGTTGATGCGGACATTGACCTCTCAATAGGTTTCGACTGTACACTAACTTTATCGCCTATGCATTTATTGTTAATTCTTGCGCTTGGGATGCGCGTGGAAGGGTTGCCAGAGCTCACACTAATATCAGAACATGGGGTACTCACCTCTGCCAATGATTCCTCGACTAACCTTGCTCTGGAGATCAGCTGTTCCAAGCTGTCCACTTCATCGCGACACACACGCTTCCTTAACTTATAGGCTAACAATCCGTACACTATATCTATTTTCACAACTTCAGGCAGCTCGTACGGGAGCTTCGCCAGTAACGCGCGCACCTTATTTACGAACACATCACTTCTTTCACCATTTTGTTCGTTGGCGAATACGTCGCGGAAGATTTTGTACGCGGGGCGCGGCACCCCGTACATGCCGCGGAGGCGGCGCAGCGCGTCGGGCCACGCCGTGACGTCAGCCTTGACGCCGCGCCACCAGACGGCGGCCTCGCCGACCAGCAGCATGGGCAGGCCGCGCAGCGCGTGCTCCTCGCTGACGGCGGTGCACTCGCGGTACACCTCCACCGCATCGATGAAGGCCTCCAGCTCGTCCGCGCTCCTCGCTGCTCCGTCGAAGCGCGCCGTGCACTTGGCGAAGTTGCCGGCTCGCGCGCTCGCGCTCGATGTGCTCGGTGACGGCGCGCATGATGCGCGCTCCCCGTTCGTGTTGCGCAGGATGCTCTCTAGCAAAATTCTATTTGCATCCGCTTGGCTCTGCGTGATGTTTATGACGAGGGTCTGGAGCATGCCCTCCGTCATTGTAAAAGTTGGTTGAAGTTGGTGTGATGGTTCCCGGACAACGGTGTCGTTTATCTCGTTGTCGGTATCTGATTCGGGCTCGCTCTCAGCTCCGGCGGCTCGGCGCGTGGTTGGCGGCATCGTGACCGTTACTGCAAATCACCGATGATCCACGCGGTGTGCGGTTGCTGATGCGGTTTTGGTGTTGGTACTCTTCACAGATCGGTAGGTACTCGGGAAGGCGGAAGAATGGTGGTCGGTGCACGTAGAAATCCGCTGCACCGGCTCACCGACGCGCTCTTCACGTAGGTACACCCCGCGAGGTATAAGCTGAGCTTTGCAATTGTGTGAGTGTACATGGATAGTGTAGGTGTGATAACCGGCCTTAGGCGCGGCCCCATTTTCGCCCGGTAAAAACCTGATTTTGGGTAACCGGCTTGAGGCGCGGCGCCATTCTGTCTCGCCGCGCTTGGAACTTTTGGTGATCACTCACACTAATGCAAAGCTCAGCTTAAACCTCGCGGGGTGTACGCCGCGTGGTGTACTCAACAAAAATGGACTCGTCCAAATTTTCCTTGGGTAAAAGTTCGTTTATAGTATTGTAGAAACACGAGAAATGTCTGTGGGAGTTTTACACTAAACTAAATCGTGCCCGCTAGTTGGGCGACACTGTAAAAAGTCGATTATTTGCACTTTTTTATAGGAATGAAGAAATGAATGGAATTTATGGCGTCACTAATTATAGGTATTGAAATCTCTCAGGGCGTAAAATGAAAAAAGTTCGATGCACGATTTTAGGGTAAAAACAATATATTGGAAAAGTCACAGAACACGGCACAGTAATAAACAAAACAACAATGGTCCAAAAACACACAATTAACATCAAGATATGAGTAAATACAATTAAACGAACGAAAGATGCCTGTCGCGTCTATCGCGGCGGTGGGACGAGTGGATCGAGAAAAGTGGGCGGAAGCGGAACCCAGTTCCGGCCAGTGTTGTTATCGTAAAAATCGGGGCTGCCGTATGTTACATTCTTATTTGCCGTATTTTAAGGGAAAAAATACTAAAATGCCGTATATAATTTAAAAATGTTTATTCCTCATTTGTTTCTTCTCCATAAAGGTTTCTTATTGTTTCTATCACTTCAGATTCATGTTTATCTAGCGTGTACTTGTCCTTGCTTCTCATTTTGTCACACATGTCGCGCGACACCTTAAACTTCGTACAGTTCCCTTGATTTTGAATAAGTTGTCTTGCTAATAAAGTTTTATTTACAGTCGATGTTATTAACTTATTTCGCATCTTGGTCTTCATATTGTTAACTTGGCTGAATATCCTTTCACAATCTGCGTTACTGTGAGGAAGACATAGAACGTCTAGAGCAAACTTAGCTAGAGATTTGCAGTCGGTTGTGTCATGGATTTTTTCCCAAAATTCGTGAGCTTTCCAGGTGCCGATGTCTAAGGTCGAAAATTTGTTGACATCGGGTAAAAGTCTCCACTCGTCATCGATTTTTTGAAGGTCATTTTCAATTTTTACTATACGTGGTAGTTTCTGGGTGAGTGGCAACATTGACGGGAAACTCTCTCTATTACTGTGGCGCACAGCCTCTTCAGGTGACAGATATTTGAGGAGTGGAAGTATTTCATTGGAAAAATCATATCGCTTCCGAATTTCCTTACAGCCTGTAACTAGAAACTCGCGGCAACGTGTATAAAATTCAGCCAGGAGCACCTTTTGCTGCACGATATTGGTTTTTTGAACTTCTTGCATGATTTTAACACCCAAATACATTTGGGGTAGGAAAAATCGTGTATTTTCTGGGTCAATTGAGCATATTTCAGTTTGATTAACGTATTCTCTAGTCATGTAACATTGCAATAGATCTTTATAAAGCAGTTTCATACTATCATCCAATTCTATTAGTCTAGAATCTGTTCCTTGGAAATACTCATTCATCTTCACAAATTTGGGTAATATCCATTGTAAAAATAGGATGTAGAGTTTTATAAAGTCGTCGTTTAAGTCACGATGGATCAGCTCAGCAGCGACGGTCCGTTCTTCTAGCCACTGGTGGCTAAAAAATAATTTCAGGCTCTCCCATTGCTCTAGCAGCCTATTTATTACAGATAACAGTGATAGCCATCTGGTTTGCGACGGGTGTAATAGTTTATGGATTTTTGTATTCATAAACTCTTGAAATTCAATATATTCCGATTGTCTCTTGGCACTATGTTTGAAAAATGCGTACACGTTTCTTGCTAAGTCCTCACAACGTCTTGGAAGTTTTTTGCAAGCTTCATTGGCACATAAATGCATAGAGTGACATATGCACTTAAATATTTGAATTCCTGGCAATTCGGCACGTAATCGACTGGCAACTGAGTTGTGAGAACCCATCATGACATTGCAGCCATCCGATGCAAAGCCGATTATATTATCTAATGGCACACCACGTTGAGTAAACGTTTCTATAATTGTTGTAAAGAGCGCTTCAGCTGTACATCCTCGTGAAGATGATGCCCCTTCAGATGTTTTTTTGTCGTGTAAAGGCTCCAATTGCCATAAGCAAGCAATAATTTTTTTGCTATTTTTATCGTAATATCTGACAAGGATGCATATTGTCTTAATTGTTGAAATGTCCGTGGATTCATCGGCAAGTACGCTGAATTTTTGGTGTTTTAAAATATTCTCAAGGTATTCTTTTTGGCTTTCTCCTATGACATTTTTTACAGTAGCTGTACATTTTCCTCTTTTTATCGCCAAATCAGCTGCTATTTTAGAATCTGGGAAACAAGATTTTAGGACCTCAGTCAAATGATCCATTGCCATAAAAGAAATGTTATGCTCGGCCACAAATGCTACGAGTTTTATCTCGGCTTCCACTACAAGGGTGTTTGTATCCTTTTCACGCGGTTTAAAATAAGAACTAACGGATTTTGTTGAAGATGAAGCAAGTGTTTTTTTTTTATGTTGGTTATTTGTCACATGTCGTCGCAAAGTTGAAAGTTCACACGATAATTTAACGTCGCATACGGTGCACTTTGCTCTATACAGATCATCATCAACAGGAGCAATCCAGTCTTTGAAAAAAATATCATTCTCCCACTGTTGTCGATATTTTTGTTTTATGTGTTTACCCTTTTTAGCCTTTTTTGAGGTAGAGGGTCCTTCAGAATCACAATCACTCATGTTATCAGTTTAAATCACAAATAAACACTAATTAAGGAATTACTTTCCTCAAAACTGTAACAAACGAAAGAGCTCGAGTATTATGTTCTTTACGAATGAGCTATTCGATTCGAATTTCGACTCATAGATAAACCCAATTTACTTTAGTTCAGTACGTTGTCTCATTCATTTTTAACTCAGGCGAAAGAGATGGCACGCACGATTTTGGATTTCCGTTTCCGTTCCGGAACCGTTTCGTTTTACTTACAGCCAATTGCCGTATTTTTTGATACGGCATTGAAAGGCCTGCCGTATACCGTATTTACTGAAAAAAATACGTGGATAACCGTATATTACGGCAATTGCCGTATCAATAACAACACTGGTTCCGGCACACCAAACCACAAACCTTCCGCTTCCGTTAACGCCCACAGACAACTCATCTCCAGGCAAAGTCGGATGGGGCAGCGCGCGCCATCTCGTGAGGCAGAGAGGGAGACTAAATTGATTTTAATGTGAACTCTGACATACATTGACATTGACATTAAGTATTGTATTGAGTTTGACGGTTCCCTATTGTGTTATACAATTCTTTTTTATGTGCAGTTGTTCTATGTAGGTATGTAGGTATTCTATGAAGTTCCTGGCCGTCTCTATCAGCTAAGTGATATTATATGGCGACCTGCATACTACGCTTCCTGCTATTTGTGTTTTGTTTGCATTTGAAATACATCTAGAAATATGAGACGTAAAGTCTCGAATATTCAAAAGCTACTCGCCATTCCCCAATCGATTATTTACTTGTTTACATAGAATTTTTGACAACAATTAAGAGCTACTTAACTTAAGAATTATTTAATAGGTGGTCGAGTATTCGAGCTTATAGGTTTACCTTTGCTTGATTACGAGAACATAAAAGTCTAGGACCAACCCTGATGTCGGAGTTATTAGACCATTGAAAGGCCTCTGACCTGGTTTTACCGATTGAAATAACCAGGACCGATTTTTTTTAAATAATAAAATGTGCAGAATATTTCTTAGGTAAGTCTTGGCCAACGGATACAGGGCAAAGATTTCCATTTCCTCTCTTAAAATCTTCCATAACACCATAGAACTGTTACGCACGCAGATAAAGAAAGAGTAAATATAGAAAAGCAATATTTTCCTTTCGCAAAGCTTCCCTTATTAAATCGCAGTTGGTAGGATGCACCGGGAGTTTCCTAGCGAGTTCGCTCCAGGTAATAAACATTCCTTTATTCAGTTAGTTCGCGCCGACACTTAATTTATTCTCGGTAACGTAAGCTCTGATAATACAGAATTTATTACGGAGAAACTTAGGAAAAGCAATTTATAGCGCGTCTTTGGATTTAATGAAGTGCCTACCAACCTAACTAGACAAGAATTTGATCCTAAAACGGGCTTAAATGGCTTGAAATAAACATTCAGGGTATAATTGAGTAGGTGAATTTGAATACGTGGTACTTGGATAAATTTTATGTGAGAATTGCCTAGAAATGTAATAGTAAGTAATATATTATAGGTATACATTGCATATATTTCCTTGGCGCATTTATTGTCTTATTCGCAGCACCATGTAAGTAGGGGCAACCAACATGTGACAAAGATCTACTTTTAATATCTATGTACCTATCTTAACGTTATTGATTATTAGCTATTTTATTATTCGTAATCTACTTATTATAATTTACAAAATCAATCGACACGCTTTTTCTGGTCACATGAAGGCACATGTATGTCAGGCGACGTGACGTTAGTCACGCCCACGGTGGGGTGTTAGAGCGTTTTAGATCCCTCAACATAATAAAAAATATCTTTACTATTTTTATCTCGAAAAACATTAACTGTCCAACAATTACATGTCTACGGATATTTTATCCCCTTAGGACGTTGAACTGAACCCTAACTGTCCGAACTGTAATGAAAACAAAATAAATGTTTTATGAAAAAGGATGGAAATCACGTGTAAATGCGGGCGTCGAATAAATTAATTGTAGCTTTATTAAACCGTTGTTACTTTAGTACAAGAGAGGCCATTGGCCTATGGGTAGAGTTTTGAATAAAGAAGGTGGATATTTTCTTATAGGATTTTTAATGTTTATGTCTATCTATAACTGGTTCTTGCTCATAGTGAACAACAAGAAATCTGGCTGCACGAAAGCAGAGAAAAGGCTTATGAATGGGTTGAGTCGAGATTCGCAGGTTTGGGACTTCTAACACTCGTTATCCGCACTATAGCCTTCCTCATTAATAGGTATAGCTAACCAATACAAAAATAATAATTCAAATCGGACTGGTAGTTCTTGAGATTCGCGCTTTCATACAAACAAAAAACAAAAAACAAAATATCAAACATACAAAGTAACAAATTTCAGCTTTATTACAATATTATAGACAGATGATATCGTCTGAGTCGTCACAACCCAGTTGTGACATCTTACAGTTTACTCTACTCTTCACGTTGTCTTGTCCACAGATGTAATGTCCCACGCGTCGATGCGTGTGGGTCTGTGGGCGCTGGCGCTGGTGAGCGTGCTGGCGCCCTCCACAGCCGATGGAAACATAGGTAACTCAAATCAGCTGCAAAAATACCATAAAAGTACCTCCAGTTGGGCTGCAAAATGCTACCGCAGGCGGTTAACGAACAATACCATCATTATGCAGCGTGCCACGACCGCAAACGCAGACTGCAGCAACAATATTCGCAGTTGCAAATCACCTGCAGTTGCATTCTGCAGACTTACTCGGAGGGAAACCTTACTTTATCAAAATCAGCTGTAATCCTGATCCAGTAAATCCACTGTTCAAGTGACTAGCTAAACTTAACCTCAATCTGAATGCTTCTAGTGTGCTTTGGAGGGCACTAAAATTATGTTGGTTTGAAGTGATCTCTTTCGTTCGTTCAAGCGGAAAATCAGCAGTACCTATATTTCCAGTTAATGTATTGTAATTAAAGTGTAATTAGTGAACATTAATAAAATTTTCCAATTGCACGAAAGTAACTCATGTATGTGAGCGTTTTTAATAACCAGCATACTCGTGTTACATGTGATAAATGATAAGGGCGATAGATCATACAAACCAATTACCAAACAGACGGCTTTTCCATAAATTGATTTTAAGTAAATATTTGTTCACATTTTTTAATTTTAAATTCCTCTGCCAGGTTGCCTGTTCAGCGCTTCGCTGTGTGTCGAAGGCGTTGAATGGTGCTACGATGGTAAGTTGATGACGTCAGCTGTAGTTAACACAAACTGATTTTAAAGAAAATGAACTTATATTGACAAGCTATTTCCCTTACTTAGATTTCGCATTTGGCAAGTGTATACCCGTGTACGAAGAACAACCAGAGGATGGCGCCCTCTATCGGTGAGTTATACAACTGTCTTGAATATTATCTGTAGGTAATTGATACTTACGTTACATTGTGAAGGTCGCACCTACTTCATCTGATATTCTGGATCGATACAATGAAGGCTGCAACATAGCAATCCGGGCATATTTAATTTGACCCACTTAGCGTCAGCTTTTTTCGAATTTAAAATATTAAAGAAATTATTGACCTACTTCAGTGTATGCTATAGCTCTTGATTGCTTTTAGCTACGACATGGGTTCAGAGCAACTCCAGTGGTTCGAAAACGAGTTGCAGCAGCTCGCATCTCGTGGGTACCGCTGGGAGCACGCGTACACGCAGTGCGTGCTGCAAGCAATGCTCTTCACTTTGCGGCAGAATTTGTAAGTTGCAGTTATTTTTTTATTCATCACTAGCAGCGCCCCGCGGTTTTATCCTCGTTGTGCCCGTTCCCGTGGGTTAAAAAATGTCTATAGCCTTCCCGTTGAATGTAGCTATCCATTACAAAAATAATTATTCGAATCGGACCAGTAATTCCCGCGATTAATCCGAACATGAAGACAATTAAAAAAAAAATCCTTAATCATATTAGTATACAAAAAACTGACTTGTTTATTTATTTGTTTAATATGAGGAGATCCAACAGTTAAATGCTTATTCTAACTACAAATTACAAACTTAGGAAGCCAGTTAAAGTTATATGTTATAACTATTAGAACTATATTGTTAGGAATATAACGATTTGATAACTGTCCTTGGGTTTAAGCGAACGGTATATCATCAAATATGTAAAATAAAAAGAAGTGTATCCGTGTACGTAGTTTCAATTCAAAATGAATTATCCACGTGCTGACATTATTAACATTTTCAGGAATCCAGAAAATGTGAATTCAAAGATTTGCGAACACTTCGCAGATCCAAAACTTGGTTCTGACATTACTAATGACGAAGAAGACATTGAGGTAAATTATTAATGTAGCCTTGGCACCTTATAAATTGAGACAATACCGTGTCTTGATATTGAAGTTGATGTAATCATCTTAATTTAAAATAGGTTAACCCGGCCGAGACAGCGTTCGTGCGTTTTACTCCGAACTCACGAGTTTCCGACACCGATTTTGCTAATGAAGTTTACAATCCCCCATTTTCCCCTGACGAAGACCCGGCATCTTATTTGGCTAAAGGTAAACATAAATATTATGACAGAGTACAGTTAAATGGTCATAGCCTGATTAATAGAACCTTGTCTAATTAACTACTGATTTCAGTAACTGGACTTGAAGATGAACAATTCGACAATGAAAATCCTAGCGATAAACTTCGCGATCTGATGTTAATGAGTGACTCTGAGGACTCACCGGTCATCCTACCTTTTGAAGGTTTTAGGGAGAGGATCCAAGCTGAAAAGGTCAAGGTGGACCCTGAAGATGTAGTGGATGATAAGTTTAAAAAGTCGTTGAGTGAAGTTGATCTGAGCAAGAATGAGCCCAATTCGATAAGTGATGAGGAGAGACTCGGCGCTCATCTCCGTAAACACAAGACCAAACCTCCTCCATACACTGCTGAGTATCTCACCAGTAACAGATTCTCTCCACTTGACGAGGAAGTCAGGTCCAATGCTAGGAAGAACTACGTGCAAAGCTTCGCTGAAAAGAACTTCCCATTCGAATACGAGAACCCAGGCGATTTCCCCGAACCGAGGATTTATACCGACGATGGCTCTGAGGAGTTCCCATTGGATTTGGGAAGTGGGGAGAATGTATATCCTTATCAACCAAAAGGTTGGTCACAAATCTAAAATTCTGCGATCTATTTACTTTAAAACATTATTTTTAATGTGGTTTCATTTTTAATTTAGATCAAAAAACAGCAATAGATGTTCCCGCCGATGGAACTAAAAATATGGAGTATGTGGTGAATTATTGGCGTGGGTTGTTGGCATCTAAGAACCCTGGACAACTTTACGCCGAGGGCGGTCCTTTGAAACCTGACGAGTTACAAGGTACGTGATCTACATAATGTGAATGATGCCGACAAGTTGACCATGTAAAGGCAATCGGTTTTGCTTCTCAGCTTTGTTGCATCATAGGTACGAAATATCTCAATCATTCTATTGAAACCCAACTAACATCACTTCATTCTCTAAGTTTTTCAGTTGATATTTTAGTTTCTGTTAGCATATTATGTTTCACATAAACTCCTAAAGAAAATCGGCCCGCAAAAAGTTCGCACCGAAACGGTGTTACAGATACGGACCATTTTTCAGGTGAAAATTACCAAATATATCCCGAAGAAATTCAAGATTTGCTTGATAGTGAATGGGGCTTTAAGCGTAGGGAAAGAGACGATGTTAAAAAGCCCGGGCCTCGCCTGGACGCGAAAATCTTAAAGATTATGTTCAACAATAGATCAGCGAGAGGTTAGTGTCGCCGCAGCTTCTCAGCTGTTCTAGCTAAATCGATGTTCCCTTGAATAGTCGGCGTGTGTAACGCTGACGCTGCATTGGAAAATAACGTACATTTTCTTTTCTAAATTTTAACTGCACTTCCTCGTCTTTGTCTTTCACACCGCACTAAATGTTTCCCTCCTTCTGCACTAATTTTGTTTTTCCTGATGCAAGAGCATGGGGTCGCACCGGCCCTCATAGAGTGTGTTGCCTTTGTGTGAACTCGCTGAATTTCCTGATTGCGATAATTGTATCAATGCAATTTAAAAAAAATTGGGCTGTGTCAACATTCCTCCATTGTTCGATTGTGTTTAATCACTTTATTCTTATTCATTTTTGTCACTTTGCCGTCTCTGAATGTTAGTTTTGTTCGTACATTTTATGTGGACACTTTTTCATATCGATGTTTTGTATCTCAACGTTGTAAATCGAAATATTTTAAAGCAATTGGAAACGTTTATTCTGTGATAAATAAATATATATTAACATTTTGAAAGTGCATGACTTTACAATACTTATGAATGTTGTGGAGTTTATTTAAGTTAGTGTGTCGAGTTAAAGAGTAGGTTATATTTCAGCGCATGAGTCGTCGTACGGCCATCAAGCGGAGAAAGAAGTAGCCCAAAACGAGTACGAGCACGACCCTTCGTATGCGTACGTTTTGTTCAATAATCGGTGAGTAATATGCACTCCTTGGCCGAAAGGTAGAATAGAAGAATCGGGGACATAAAACGTCGAAAGGTCACTTGACAACACGACACCCTTTCAACGGTTTATAACCTTCTTCTAGCTTCCTTCTGCCTTATAGACGTGCCTCTCGCTAAGCAGTACTCATTGTTGTGTCTGTGGCTTTATATCAGGTTCCTAACTGACTGGGATAAAGGAGTCTCCTTCATTTCAAGACTGGAAAGTATGCTTGGCTTAGAAAAACATACGTTTACTAATCCTCGGTAATATATTAACCTCTTATGTGGTTTTATTTTGTAGATTGATTAGATGTACAATGGCTTACTTTTTTGTAGGGTCGATCCAAGTGAAGTAACTTTCAAGGTTGAGAAAAATAGTAAGGGATATAGTGCATTTGATGTCGCTAGAGGCGTTGGTAAGTAACCAAGAGATTAAAGGTATCTAGTTAGTACATACTCTTATTGATATTTACTATTTCTGACGAGAGTTAAAATTCAAACTATCGGGACTGATTTTTCAACCAAAGATAACTTATTTTATTGAAGACATGGTACAGTAATGAGGTATGAATGTAATGGAATCACTCAACCTTTTTCCTCTTTAGTCTTCGGCGGAAAAATCGATCAAAGAAGTCCACATTTTAATTCTCTTAAGAAATAATAGAGTGTACATATTGACATTCAATATTACACAAAAATGCTTTTGTGTTTTATACATAAATATCATTTTAGATACGTTCAAAGACCAGCTTAGACGTGAGACTGGCGCGCAGATATTATCGACGGGCGTGGGCGACCGGGTGAGTAATTACAACAACCACTTCACTATCAGTCGATTTGACGCCTCCCGCTGGACATCCTTGACATGATTAAACTGTACTATCCTGTTTACATGCCTGTTTATTACGCCAGCCCTTATAGACAAGTGGCAATCGCTCCGCTACTGTCAAATATATGAGAATGTTTTGTTTATTACGAAGCGAAGCTATTGGCACTTGTCGATAGATCCAGTTTTTATAACATACTGACTAAGAATTTTAAAGTCAAGGTAGGAATCATGTAAGTGTAATTTCTTCTAGAACATACTGCACACCTACATAAGTTATTTATAAATGTGGGTAAAGCATAATTTTATCTCAAATCTACATTGCAAACCTCTAGAAGTGAGTGGTGTTTGACCTGCAACAGGATTTTTAGGTCTTGATTGATCATTGACATGACTGATCTTCACAGTCACCAATAGGAACACCTAATGAAACAGCAGTACTCTCTCTTCTGTGAAGGAGCGTAAGAATTTCAAAACCAAACTCAACAGACACAATAGGTACATCCAAATGTTTCCAACTTTCCACACTTCGTACAAATACATCTTAGTTCAAAGAAGTACTTAATTCCAGAGCAAACGTCCAGTCATCCGTCATATGGAGAACACCGTATCCCATATCTTCGGTATTGAAACTCCGGTGTTCCTGGCTCTGGTGGGAAGTTTCGTAGTCCTTGTGGTGGGAGCGATCGTGTTCGCAGTGCTCCTGAAGAGGGACCTGAGCTCCCGGAGGAAGGTGCAGGGGCTGTCGTCAGCGGCCGAGATTGACGCGGAAGCGACCAGGGATTATCAGGTAATGGGTTTTTCCTTGTCTTATGTGTTGTCTTTGTAGCGTACATGTTGTGATTGATCCTTGTTGACTTTATGTATACTTTTATCTTTTCTTTCTACTAAATCATTTTTGATATGGGACAAGGATTAAGTTTAGTATTTAATTGAATCTGTAGGAGTTGTGCCGAGCCCGTATGTCGGGCAAGTGGACGGGGCAGACGGCCGCCGCGGCGCCGCCGCACCCGGCGGAGCCTCCGCAGAGGATCACCTCGCTCTCGCGGGAGCCCGACGGCAACTCACCCTCTACCAGATCTAGCACTTCTTCTTGGTAAGACTCTTCTTCCTAAATTTAGTAGCAAGGCTGTTATTGATGGAGTCCTTTTTAGGGTTCCGTAGCCAAATGGCAAAAACGGAACCCTTATAGATTCGTCATGTCTGTCTGTCTGTCTGTCCGTCCGTCTGTCTGTCTGTCTGTCCGTATGTCACAGCCTTTTTTCTCCGAAACTATAAGAGCTATGTTGTTGAAACTTAGTGTGTAGATGTATTCTGTGAACCGCATTAATATTTTCACACTAAAATAGAAAAAAAATAAAATTTTAGGGGGGTCTCCCATACTTAGAAATGAAAAAAATATTTTTTTTTTCATCAAACCCATACGTGTGGGGTATCTATGGATAGGTCTTCAAAAATGGTATTGAGGTTTCTAATATCATTTTTTTCTAAACTGAATAGTTTGCGCGAGAGACTCTTCCAAAGTGGTAAAATGTGTGTCCCCCCCCCTGTAACTTCTAAAATAAGAGAATGATAAAACTAAAAAAAATATATGATGTACATAACAATGTAATCTAACACCGAAAATTGGTTTGAACGAGGTCTAGTTAGTAGTTTTTTTTTACGACATAAATCGTAAACCGCAAAAAAATACTGATTATTATTTCAATAACTCAAATGTAAATAAAAAAACATTTATTTCAAGAACTTCTTTATTATGTTACTCGCTGCTACGGAACCCTTCATGGGCGAGTCCGACTCGCACTTGGCCGCTTTTCATTTCTCCGCTAGCCTTTTCAAATTGTCTGAAACTCTCCAATGTGCTCATTTAAAATTCTTAATGCTACCAAAAAATCTGGTAATAACTTTCCCCTATAAAGTCTAATGGTTGGTTAGCAACTATTTTGAACTCCTTAACGTTTTTACCATATCATTTACTTCTTGGTGTCTATGTCAAGCATCTCTTTCTAAAATTGAAAGCTCATGACTTAAATTACCTTGTGACACTTCATGACCTTTGACATTTTCCCAGAAAGTGTCGTGACCTTTAACACCTAGCATGATCTCCATTGAGATTGAATATATGATTTCTTTAAGGTCAGATTCGAGAGAGGTTTTCAATGTTTTTTACATGTTTTTAGGAGTGAGGAACCGGCTTTGACTAACATGGATATTTCAACTGGACACATGGTTTTGGTAAGCATATCTTCATTGCGCTTTTATTTATCCCACATTATTATCCGACAGACAAACCAATATAAGACTGATCTTAGTCTATCAAGGGTATTATTGATAGGAAGACTTAACTTTCCGTTATTTTATCCATATATAGCATAGTTTAAATATTTTGCGAGGTATAAGTCGATGACTGTGTGTCAAATTGAAAACAAATTTAAATCTTCACTGACCATGCATCTAAACTTCCCTATACCAAATCATCTTATCCCTTAGGCATACATGGAAGATCACCTCCGTAACAAAGACCGTCTCGAACAAGAGTGGCGAGCTCTTTGCGCGTACGAAGCCGAGCCGAGCGCCTGCACTGCCGCCCTGCGACCGGAAAACAATGATAAGAACCGGGGTGACGTGCTGCCGTATGACCACTCGCGAGTGACGCTTAACACGCTGTCTAACCACCTGGGATCCGACTACATTAATGCTTCGACTATTGTGAGTATTTGATTGAACAGCTTAACGAATTTTATATACAAAACTTTTTTTTATGGATTGTTCTCATTTGTCCATTTTGTTTCGAAATCTGTTATGTAAAGGACCATGACAGATGTCGCTACATCATAATGTTATTAAGATCTAATTTTATCCAGAGATATTTTGACTTAAAGGGTTATTACTTGGTACCAAGTATAATAATGGGTTTAAACCAAGTTCTGATCCATTTGAATTTTGAATAAAGAACTTTTTGTTCTTTACTTGCGTCACCTAGTGCGATCCCTGTTCTCTATGGAACTTTATCTCATTCATTCATCTCGAGTAGGTTAGTAGCCAACCCTGGTATCGGAGTTTTTAGACCGTTTAAAGGCCTCTGACATGGTCTGACGATTGTAACCACCGGGACCGATTGCTTATCGTGCCCTCTGAAGCACGGTAGCGAAATAGCGAAATAGAAATGCCACTATAGGTCACCCATCCAAGTAGGGGCCGAGCCGCACGTTGCTTAACAATCGCAATGAACTAACATCGCTTAGTCAAACTAGACCACGAGTGGTAGTTGAATGAGTTCCCTTGCGCGTGCAGACGGACCACGACCCGCGCAACCCGGCGTACATCGCGGCGGCGGGCCCGCTGGCGCACACGGCGGCCGACTTCTGGCAGCTGGTGTGGGAGCAGGGCAGCGTCGTCACCGTCATGCTCACGCGCCTGTCCGAGGGCGGCGCGCAGCTCTGCCACCGCTACTGGCCCGAGGAGGGCTCCGACACCTACCACATCTACGAGGTACTGCTAATAAATAAACACCAGTTTCTTGTCCATTCTCTTTGCTGATGTTCTTCCGAATGGGTGATACTTTATACCAAATGATTATGCGACTGCTTATACTACATATATCATAGGAGCCAACAACACCATTTCACAAGTATATAATCTGGCCAGGTGCACCTGGTGAGCGAGCACATCTGGTGCGACGACTACCTGGTGCGCAGCTTCTACCTGAAGAACCAGCGCACGGGCGAGACGCGCACCGTCACGCAGTTCCACTTCCTGTCGTGGCCCGAGAACGGCGTGCCTTCCTCCACCAAGGCCTTGCTTGAATTCCGACGGTAAAGTTTAAGCATACATCTGTTAAGATTGTGACGATTCGCTTGACTTGTAACCCTGCTTTGTTCAATTTCTTATTAAATATTGTGCTTGTAAGTTTAAAGCATCCACTCATCTATGATTGTGACGACTCTCCACTTGATTTACTGTAGAATCCGGTGTTGATTTTACCATTTCGTAGTTTGATTTGTTACTTAATTATTTTGCAGGAAGGTGAACAAATCGTACCGAGGAAGATCATGCCCCATCGTGGTACACTGCAGGTAAATATTTCAATGAGTTTTTTATGGGACTGTAATATATACCATACTGTTTAAAGATAAAGGTTTTATAATATTTTATCGCTCAGTGATCCTGTGGTCCATACAGGAACATTGGCATTTGGTTGAAAACCTGACCTTTTTTTATTAAAAAAGTCACTATTACTTGTTTTTATACTTTTCATCCATCTTTAAAATACTTACTTCCACATTTTCGTTCCAATATTAACCATACTTGTCGTTCCATCTTTAAAAAAATATCACCCTACTTTTGGTTGCACCCATAAAAATTGTCACCATATATTTGCACCACAAATCCCATGCCGCAAAAATATCACCATATTTTTGGTTCCATCTATAAACATTATCACCATACTTTTGATTCCATCTATAAAAGTTATCACCATATCTTTGCACCACCAACCCCATATCCCATGCCGTAAAATGATCACCATACTTTTGGTTCCATCAAACCACCCGTTTACACCACTGTGTCGTGCGCAGCGACGGCGCGGGGCGCACGGGCACGTACTGCCTCATCGACATGGTGCTGAACCGCATGGCCAAGGGCGCCAAGGAGATCGACATCGCCGCCACGCTGGAGCACATCCGCGACCAGCGCGCGCGCACCGTCGCCACCAAGCAGCAGTTCGAGTTCGTGCTCATGGCCGTCGCGGAGGAGGTACCCGCCGACCACCAATGTACTCAACGTACTCACACGGGTTATAAAGTTAATAAAGCAAGTAATAACTAACTTTTTATTACCCGAAGTTTCGAGGGGATTGCACCTCTCGTGGTCGCGGGTGAACTCAAAACTCGATAAAAACCCGTGTGAGTACGTTTACTATGCGTTCAAATCGTGTTAGTTTAAAAAAGACGATCATCAATAAACAAATTTTAACAGACACCTTAGACCTTGGCATACAACACGCATAAACACTAATCTAGGCGGAACCGAATCCTACTACTGATATCTTCAGAGCCCTTCGCCCAGCAGTGAGACATTACAGGCTAACATCTATCTCTAAACAACTTAATGGTCCTAAATTATTATTTTTCCTTCAGGTCCACGCGATCCTGAAGGCGTTGCCAGCGCACCTGCAACAAATGCAAGAGAAAAAGGACAAAGAAAAGGAAAAGGAGACGACCGATAAAGAGAAACCCAAAAACTGAACCGCAGCTTCGCACCCGGGACGAATTAGTTGACTCATTGTACTACGCGCGCTCTCATCTATCTTAATGTTTATTCTTTAGATAACATGTCGGTGTTTCATCTAGATATCCTTATATATTTATTTTGCCAAAGATTTATGTTAATCGTTAGTTTACTTTGCCGTTTGCGTTTGCGTTAGACTCTTTGACAATCGTCAGATAGTTTATCTGAGGGATTGTTTAACTGTTATGGATGGCTACTTTGAAGTTACTCGTTGATTAATTTATCTGATGATTGTTGATGCGGTCCTTTTTATTGAATTTTAAACATGTATAAGCATAAGTAGGTATTTATTTAGAGCATTCTGAAAGAGCATTTATTTTATAAAACTATTACTAAACTATAGGGCACTACTATTTTTTGGATATGTGTTACGGACTAAAGCATTGGTTATGTCTATTAGATATTTACGCTTCAAGCTTGCTTGTTTAACTGATGAAGACTTGGTCAATTGTTAGTGTTTGATCGTGTGTATTCGTTGCTTACGCACTATATGTTGACGTTACTAATCATTATATAAATAATTTACAAAATAACTTTAAATATAACGAATATATTATACCATATTGTTATCAGTATACTTAATACGGTATATTAACTATTTATTTATTAACAAGACTATGTATAACTGTTAGGTAACATACTGTATCTAAGACCAAACTAACGCGAAAATATACATGTCGGCAAGTTCAAAGTATTCAAGGAATCAGATTCGTAACGTATTGTAATTATTTATTGAAATACATTTTAAACTTATGCTAAATATGTGCATGAAATGCATATCTGATCTAGTCAGTAAACAGTTTTAAACCTTATCTGTTAACTGTTTGAGTTTATTTTGCTCTTAGCGTACTCGAGCTGTTATTGAAATTGTTATGCTCGGCATAAAATGCATTGCCCAACAAAATTGTTACCTATTGCGTATTTAAATATTGATTTCTTGTGAGAAAATAACTAAGTAATTAGCCAACCTATTTTATTATCCAAATCATATCTCTTTAACGGAATACCTGAATATAATCGGATATCGGATATAATTAAAATAATTATTTACCAGTAGCAAGATCCAAATAGAGGACATAAAATTGTAAACGAGATTTATATAATATTAATGAATTTATTGCATATTAAGGAAAAAATGTAAAAAAAAATACCGCCACGAAACTAATGAATGTAGTTCTAGTACGTAAGAAGAAAATATATTTAATCGTATTTCTGTATGAAATTATATGTAGTTTTTATGTGAATGATTGAATAATAGATTTTTGATTAAACTGTTTTAGGGAATAAGTTACAATTTAGTATCCTGATTTCCTAAGTGCTCCCTTCACCTCCCCAAACTTGGACCTAGGAACGGGTCTGATATACCTAGATAAGCGGAGGACTTTTACGGTAAATGGTTTAAATGGTACTATTTAAAATTTTCCAAAAGAAAATAAATTAAAAACAGATCTAACAATAAATATTAGTATTCCTACGTCCAACTATTGAATAAAGTGATCCTAAAGTGACTCCTTGTGGCATTCTTGCTGAAACTCCATTGAATATATAAACTAATGTTGAATAACATGGTAATATAATAATACTAAATCAATCAATCTTTGAATATAATATATTCATCTATAAATCGGTAAAAAACTTAAGTTCTGCAAACAAAAGAATTTAAATCCAAATCGATTTTGAAAATTTTGAAAAGATAAATAAAATATAGGCCACAGACTACGGATTAAAGCTGCTAGAATTTGAAGATTATGATAATGCAACTGCTAAAGTCATCTGTCATAACAAAAGTGACATCTAATGTAAGGTAAACCAAAAAGTCTGCGTGTGGCTAAAGTAGGGACTAATCTTGGTCTGGATTGGATAATAAATAATATGAACAGCTGGCAAGTAGTGGCCAGTGGCGCCATCAGATATATGTAAAGTTATCGGGCGCTTACCCCCAAGTGACGTGACTTGACTTGTTTTATTGACTGATTCACAGATTCAGTCGGTAACGGCGAAGAAAAGTTAAGTTCAATATTCACCGATCCTGTTGAGTCAGAGATAAAGTTATTTTATTTATTTATCTTGATTCCGCGCGAGATAAGGCACGTCGCTCTGATTAAATATCATAACTAGAAATCAGTTTCCCGCGATACGTTCCATTAGTCTGATACTTGGCCGTAACAAGTACAGCTGTGAAAATGGTTACCGGTCGCGCCTTGCATTTTGTGTTCAAAGTGGCTGATAGGACCCTAACAGCCAAATTCTATAGAGAAATCCTGGGCATGAAGGTATGAGACAAAAGCTTTTTAACTTTATGAGGGAAAGTAAATTATTTACCTATCTAAAGTTTTTAAGGTTTTTACGCTTCACATACTAACACCGCTTTTTTATTAATTCAAGGCCAAATCGCCTTTTATTATGACTAACCGGTACCGCAAAACCGAGTCTAATTTTTTTTGTAATAGAAACAAGTGTTCTAGAACAGTCATTAGCATTAAAAATGCTATTTATAAATATACTTAACAACTATATTGAATTGGATGTATTTTGACTTTGTTAATATACACAGGTCCTTCGCCATGAAGAATTCAGTGAAGGATGTGAAGCGGCATGCAATGGGTAAGTAAAAGAGAAATCAATAGAAATTAATCTTGGACATGAATCTATTGAAAGTTCAGCAATTGAGAATCCTTGCCCTGTGAGGCAAACAGCCAAAACTTGCCTTTTTACAATAACATTTTGTAGAAATACTAATATTATTTATCAGCTTTGCTAAACACATCCCTAAGCTTATAATTATCTAACATAAACTCACATATTTCAGCCCCTACGCAAACAGATGGAGCAAAACCATGATCGGCTATGGGCCAGAAGACACCCACTTCGTAGTGGAACTCACATACAACTACGGTGTCACAGAATATGAACAAGGGAATGACTTCCTGGGACTCACAGTTCAATCTAGCGAGAGTTTGAAGCGGGCTGCGGCAAACAACTGGCCGATTAAAGAGAATAATGGGCTGAAGTATCTGGAGGCACCTGGGGGATACAAGTTTTATGTTGTAGACAAACCACAGCCTGTTGATAAAGGTAAGTTTGAGGTGTCTGGGTTGTTTCTGATCCTAAGGAGAAAGTATAAGAAAAAGCCCAATACCTTCAATAATTTTAGTAATAGGCAATTTGTGTGTAGTGTTTAAGAAAACCAGTATAATTAGTTTTTTCGGATTTTGGTATACAAGGTGAATTTTTCATTTGATATACCCCTATATCAGCTGTTTAAAATTGTGTGAGGACTGTAATTTGAAGTGTAAGATATTCAGGTGATTGTATTCATCAATATCAAAATAAATATTTAAACAATATTCCGAATCTTGACTAATCCAAACAATTATACATGAGAATAAACCATATACAATGCGGATATAACCAAGGTATTCATGAATAAATCTGATTATCTAAGAAATCTAACATAAGCTCATGATAACTGTTGATAGCTAAATGATTTGTGATTGAGTTTGGTTCTAATCAAACTGATTACATTACTTTTATATTGCTTTACATTACATTACTTTTACTGATTACATTCATTCATTTGGAGTAGGTTACTGGCCAACCCTGGTGTCGAAGTTTTTAGACCGCCTAAAGGCCTCCGACATGGTCTGATTGAAACAATCGGGACCGACTGCTTAACGTGCCCTCCGAAGCACGGTAGCGCTCAGATAGAAATGCCACTATCGGCCACCCATCCAAGTAGGTGCCGAGATGCACATTGCTTAACTATCGCTTAGTAGCTGATTAGAAAAAAGTCAACGTTCTGTCTGGACTTTGTGTAACGGTCAAGGATGTTTGATATAAGAAATAAGATTAAGAACTATATCTTGATATTACATCATATTTTTTAATATTGTGAAAGAAATCATCTGAAAATATTAACAATGACTTGTTTTTATGGTATCAGATGTCTGATACAACGCAATATAATAGGTTTATAAAATGTTCATCATATCTAAATGCAAGGTAATCGATAATACTGTTGGTTAGTCACGCGAAACATTGAAAACGGCGTGATCGATTTTTAAACTTGGTTAATTTTGTAAAAAAATATACACGGGTATTCATGTTCTGAGTGGAATTGCAGGGTGCTGCTAGTAATAGCTGCTTATAAATATAACTAGCCGCGTCCCGCGGTGTTACCCGCGTTGTACCCGGTTCCTGTGGGCATTTCGGGAATTTTTAGACATTTAAACCTTCCTCTTGAATCACTCCGTGCAGTAGTGTTTGAGTTTATCGCGAACAGACAGACAGACGCGGTCGAGGACTTTATTTTATAATAGGTATGTAGTGATAAAGCTTTTTGTACTGTTAAAAACAATAATAAACATTAAACACATACGAAAGCCCAAACGTCTTAAGAACTATAGATCATATTTTTAACAGCTTTTGGCGTAAATTAGAAACGTTGGTCTCTGTCTGCGAAAAATCTGTAATTTTCACCATATAGAAGTGTATGAACAGGGTTCCAAAGATCTTTTTTTATTATCTTATTTACACTGGTGAATCATAAGATGGCATAATGATATGTCTCTTGATACAGTTGTCACTCGATCGCATCATCCCTTATCAGGAAAGTAGTGTGGTGCGCATCAATATCGTAGATACCCATTATCTTGAATGCACATGGTTTAAGAGAGGAAAATTTTGATAATTATATAAATAGTTGAAGTGGTATGGTACTTGGTTTCCTTTGTTTAATTTCCTTTCTTGTAAATATTGTGTAATCATTACATAGTATAAAACAAAGTCGCGTCTGTTTGTCTGTTTGTCTGTATGCTTAAACCTTTAAAATTACGCAACGGATTTTGATGCGGTTTTTTGTAATAGGTAGAGTGATTCAAGAGGAAGGTTTTTATGTATAAAAATTCCCGATATTCCCACGGGAACGGGCAAAACGCCGGTAAAACCGCGGGGCGCTGCTAGTGTAACAATATTTGCGTTTCATTTCACAAGAATGTTTGAGTTAGATGGAAATAAAGTCGTATTTGCCTCTGCCTTTGCCTAGTCTAGATCAAACAAAAAGTGTTTATCATTTTACATTCAAATACTCAACATATTTAATTTCCATAAACACTTTTTTTGGGTGTTTGTTAACTGTCTGCTACGCACATGACTACTGATCGGAACTGATATAAATTGACATAGATGTAACACATATCAAAATCTAGGAAAACACATAGGCTACTTATCATCCTCAAATTCCAAAGAGAACGGGGAGAGCATGGTAAAACCGCGGGCGCTACTACAAATAAGTATACTATAAAATAAGTATACTATAAAATAAGTATACTATTTTGAGTTATTCACCTTAACTATTCCTAACGAATTATTTTTATCCAATTTCAGATCCTGTAGTGAAAGTGTCTCTAGCGAGTTCAAACCTGGCGCAGTCCATCGCCTACTGGAACGGTCTTCTCACCCTGAAGGTCTACGAACAAACACCCAAGTCAGTTTTACTTGGCTTCGGTGATAATCAAGCAAAATTGGAGCTTGTTGATATTGGTACGTATTCACTTTTAAATCTACACTTACATCGCTTAGCCCTAGCTAGAATACAGTGAATAAGGTGTCAAGGCATGATGTAATAAATACTGTATGGTATTGGTTCAATATTTGAAGGTCTACTTTTCGCCATTGTGTTACCAATGAACGTCTTTTGTCGACCATTGTCGGATTCGTCTGTTTGTTCCGGCTAAGCTTTGAAATCGCTGGACCGATTTTGACGGGCCTTTCACTGGCAGATAACTGATGTAACTTAGGCTACTTTTTTCTCCAAATTCGCGCGGGAACGGGTACAACGCAGGTAACACCGCGGGGCGCGGCTAGTTCTTAATATATCGAATCAAATATCAGTAACAACACAAGTCGTGTAAAACCGCAGGAATTTATTAATTGTTCGCTTGTACGAGTATTCTTAAAAACCATTAACTTTGAATAGGTGCATAAAATAAAGTCAGGCATGACTTATATTGTAAAGGACGATAAGAATGCACAGTGTCATGAATAAGGAAAATATATAATTTCAATCATGAATAGGCAGTTTAGGATAATTACAACTGAAAACAAATAATAATATATTCTTGATTTTATGCATTGCTTTATGTTCTTTACAACACTAATAAATACAAAAATATTGAAGGTTTTACAATCTATTCAATGTTTTAGCACCGTATGTACTTCTAGTTGCATTTAATCTGTATCACTACATAGTATAAAACAAAGTCGCGTCTGTTTGTCTGTTTGTCTGTATGCTTAAATCTTTAAAATTACGCAACGGATTTTGATGCGGTTTTTTGTAATAGGTAGAGTGATTCAAGAGGAAGGTTTTTATGTAATAAAATTCCCGAAATTCCCACGGGAACGGGCACAACGCGGGTAAAACCGCGGGGCGCTGCTTAATATAATAAAACTGAAGTGTTTGTTTTTTCTTTTATGAACGCCCTAATCTCAGAAACTGCCAATCCGTTCTGTCAATCTTAACAATGAAAAGGGGAATGGACTTATTTATCTTCTCAGACGGTTTTTATAAAATTATGTCATCTAGAGTGTTCTATAAGTACATACTTCAAAACATATTTACTTTCTCGGAACTAAGAACTTTCCGTTTTTAAGAAAAATATGATATTTGGATGCATTGTTTTCTAACAGTAAACATTATCAACATATCAACTCATGTCTAAGATTACTATTGTTAGCTGATATGATAAGATACGTATACCTACGTGTACAGCGTGCAGGGAGCGTGATCTATGTACTATGACTTCACGTGGTGTATGTACCCTCTTATATCTTGATGTAACAGTATCTAGAATCTAATCTATTTTGGAAATCTCAATTGTTTCAGTACTTGTGTAGTCTGTCTCTAATTACGATGAATATCGTCATAAGTGTTATCTAATTGATTATTATAAGTATATACCAAACCTGCAATAGATTGTTCTAGTGTCTCTTTGTCTGAAAATTTAAACCGACATGTTAAAGTGCACTCTTAACACGATAGCACTAAGATAATGCCCACCTGTCACTTTCCGTCACCTATTGAAGTAGTGTCCGAACTCAACATTGTATGTCTTTCATGGTGCATTTTTAGACATCGACGTAAAAAAATAGAGACTCTTTTAAGTTTGATCTGGGGATTCTGTGCGATTGTCTCAGTTGCTGTGTAGTTGTCTGCATAATACCTAGTCTGATCGTAATTAAAATACAAGAACGATTATCTTCCACCAATGTGTACTCAATTAATCTCCAAATTATCATTTCAGGTGAGCCAGTTAACAGAGCCAAAGCGTACGGCAGGATCGCGTTCTCCTGCCCGTTCGACGAGCAGCCAGAAATCGACAGCAAGATCCAAGCGGCTAAGGGGTCGATCCTGACCCCGCTGATCTCCCTCGACACGCCCGGCAAGGCGACCGTGCGGGTCATCATCCTGGCCGACCCCGACGGCCACGAGATCTGTTTCGTCGACGACGAGAGCTTCCGACAGCTGTCGCAAGTCGACCCCGCCAGTGACGCCGACTTAGACAAGTTCATAAAATCAGACAAGTCCAGGGCATAAGCTTTGTGAGATTGTGTTCACTATGTCAAAGGTAATATTGTTCGGGTGAATCTTGAAGGAGACTTTAATAGGACTGTTAATTGCTGAACGAACAATAAGTTTGAAGAGGCCTTGGTAGTGTTAAGTGGGGTAATGTTATCGAGCACAGTAAAGCGCTTCTTTAATAAATCGTTAAATTACTCTATAAAACCGGATTAGTTTTTTTTATATATTACCTACTATACCATACTACCTTGGCCTGAAAATTGTAATTTGCTCAAAGAAGGATTGTTAAACATAGTGAATACACATGGGATGTTGTTGGGAAGTTAATAGACGTTTTAACCATAATATAAGGATCTGTTTAGTAACATCACATCGGAATATCCATTCATTTAAATAGTACATATATGTCACCTTGTTCATAAACGCTATATAACAAAAAACACTATTTTAAAGTGTTTTGTCTCAAGCTCTTTAGAAAATAGCGTATATCGGAAAGAGACAAAACAATTGATAGCTAAGATGATGATAAAGAGCGTCTATGATACGAATAAGGCCCTTAGTATTTACGTCGTTTGGTGTAGAATAAGGATCTATTCACTTATAGTACGAGAGATGGCAACGTTTTCGAGAATCGATTTAAACACACTTAGTTTTGTCATTCCTTGCATAATTTAAAAAGGAACGGTAAAAGTCTGGCAACTGGGAGTGATTGCGTTTTACAATGACTCACTTGTGATTCGTTCTTTTTTACTTGTTAGTAGGTAAGTAGACAGTTTTATATAGTTATATCGAAAGGATGAAAAAGTGCCACATTGTGACAACTGAGTGAATAGATCTATACCATGTCTAGTACCTAGCTATAAAATATCAAATTAACCAATTTATATTTATGACTTAACTAGCAGCGCCCCGCGGTTTTACCCGCGTTGTACCCGTTCCCGTAGGAATTTCGGGATGAAAAATAGCCTATAACCTTCCCGTTGAATGTGGCTATCTATTACAAAAAGAATTATTCAAATCGGTTCATTAGTTTCTGAGATTAGCGCGTTAAAACAAACAAACAAACAAACAAACAAACAAACAAAACAAACAAACTCTTCAGCTTTATAATATTAGTATAGATAAGTGTTGGATGTTGTTAATCTATATATAAATAACAAATACTAAATATGGCTCAAGTAACTCGCTTTGTGTATAAAAAGGCTCTAATGAAACCAAATCTCAATCAAATAAAGTCTTCAATCAAATACTAACACTGGGAGAATAAGGTTTATCTATAAATTGTCGCAACTATTAAAGTTATAATACTGCGTCTGTTGTGATGATTGAATAACGCAATCATGCAAGTAATATAAATCTACATACTTAATTGTAAGTAAATTCGTTGTATAGTACGTATAAAATATATTTTATGTTTTACTTTTAAAGTATAGAGTGTTTTATTTGGCTGTGCCTAGCATACTAGCATACAACCTATTAAAATCGTAATCGCTGCAAATTATATACTAGAAAAGGAAATAATATTGATAGGTAACATGCAACAAATTGAAAACTATGTAACAATTCGTAACACTATGCTAATTGATTAAAGTATCTTAAGTTGGTTGCGATTTTGTTAAATTAAAAATTTAGATTGTATCTCACTAAAAAATTGATCCTAAATGTGTCTTCATATCAGAGCTATGTCGCGATAATGTCATAGATTGTATTACCGTTGCTATGCTACCTTTGGTATATATTATACCAATGATATGAAACGGGCTATTTTTGTTGCTCCAATAAATGGACACGGCGCATTTTGCCTAGGCAAATGTCTAGGGCAAAATCGACTTGATTTAACGCATTGAGTTCTATGTACTAACGATAGTATATATATAACTCAATGATCTATCGGTCCACTTTTACCTCCCAAACTAGTATTTACTAGTAGAGTTTAGTAGTAGTAGTGCATGCCTCGTGATCATATCGTATATTTGTGCTCTTAATGAAATGATCGATAATTTATTGAAGGCAAATTCACCAAACAGCCACGACACGTATGATGCATTAGTATCGATAGTTAGGTGAAAAAGCTCCTCTGTATGACTATAACCGCTATAAGATAAGGGTGAGTGTCCATTGAAGCGAAGCGGAGCTGTCCGGAGCTCAATGGACCAATGACTACGCATCGCCATTGTCAAAATATTTTCGTAATGCGTTGTGATGGTCAATTTAGCTAGCTCCACTCTGCTTCCATGGTAACGCACGTTAACGTGATTTCTTTATAGTGGTTACTAGAAGTAGTTAAAAAACAGAATGCATTTTCTTTACTAACTAGCAGCGCCTGCGGTTTTACCCGCGCTGTGCCTGTTCCCGTGGGAATTTCGGGAATTTTTATACATATAAACTATCCTCTTGAATCTCTATCTATTAAAAAACCGCATCATAATCCGTTGCGTCGTTTTAAAGATCTAAGCATACAGACAGACAGCGGAAAGCGACTTTGTTTTATACTATGTAGTGATAAATTACTTCAGAACAACAGCACTCGCATATGATCTGCATAAGCCCAAGTACGGGTCAGTAAATAAATAAAAACACTTCAGTTGGAGCGTGTCAGTCCACACCTTTTCATTATTATCATACATCGATCGTCGACCAACATCGATAAGGTGTTATGAACCTGACTATCGCATATAATTTAGTAATAACGTCTAAATATAAACCGTGAATCGGTAAGTCGAACTACTGACTTGAGCTATCGATTTTGAGGTGCGGTTGTGTTGGTAAGCGATCGAGTTCAACTATTTTCGTCTAAGTAGTATTATGGTGCAAGCGAGAGTACTTCATAGTGATGATTAATGTATTTTGTTACTGTATCTAAAAATAAACTAAGTAAAAATGTGTTAGACGGTCTATTTGTAATAGGCGGTAGGGGAGGGTAGACGGTAAAGATTGGTATCTACCTACATATCTATGCAATTTACTGTAAAATTTGTTTTAATCTCAAAATTTAGTTTAAATAACATCTAGATAGAATAAATGGGGTGTAATTCTAGGCCAAGTGCCCTCCCACTACCAAATCTTACATTTTGTGACTCTAAAACGAATAAACTATAACAAAAAACGACATGTTGCGTACCTAATATAATAATTACCTGCACTGTACAAGGTGAGGATATAATGCATATCCAAGCCTAAGATAGCTAAAACTAGGATATAATATGTGGCCTACCCGTTAAATGATCACTAGTTTGGTATTCACTATTTCGGACACACCGCGGATTGTCCCCACTATAACCCCACCCTTACGGAACGAGCATCGTTGTGAAACTCCACAGTTGCGTGACGATACGAAAACGTTTCGGCACTGATTGCTCTCGTAAATCCTTTCCTTCGTCTTCGCCTGACTCTACGACATCGTTTGTGGATTATCGGGAAGCCAATACTGATATAAGGCCACGACGACTGTTCAATTTATAATTTAGATATGGAATGGTGTGCACGAGTATTATGGGGAAATCATAGACAGAAGAAGCCTCTTCGCTTGATGATTTATGGGAGGTTTATGTAGGACCTTGCGTATATGCCTAGGATCTTACTTTTAGTGCATTTAGGAAACTAATATTTATATTGTAACATACCTTTTTTTTTGGAAAATAAAGAATTTATTTATTATTTAATTAATAACGTTCTATACATCACTAGTGACTGAATTAAGAGATCATATCTACCTGAAATATAAATATACAGTAACCCTACTGAAATGTGAAAATGAAAAAATTAACTTATCATCACTACCTGGTATAAAACAAAGTCGCTTTCCGCTGTCTGTCTGTCTGTCCCTATTTATGCTTAGATCTTTAAAACTACGCAACGGAGTTTGACGCGGTTTTTTTAAATAGATAGAGTTCCCACGGGAACGGGTACAACGCGGTTAAACCGCGGGGCGCTGCTAGTATATTAGTTCTTTAGTTATATAAGTATCTCAGGTCCAGCTGAAAACCTCCGGCTGCAGTATTACGCTGAGCTGGTAGCCTTTTTGGTTAAGTTGTTAATTTGTACTTTTGTTTGTCCCATTTCTGTAGTGCTTTTTAAACCAAATAAATTTTATTTCATTTCATTTCATTATATACTATAACTGGGCCAAAAGTAGGTGTAGGTATGTAACTAGACATAAAATACGACTATTATTTAGTTATGACTGGAATATTGAATGTGACTACGAGCGCAGCCGCAACTAATCGCTTGCTTATTGTATATACTTAATTGATTCATCTATGCTGTGTAATATTATGCATATCCAAATACTATTGCTCTTGTAATGGAATATGTAATCCTATCGGCGATACCGTGCGCTCAAGTGGTTTATGCGTCGGTAAATACAGTTAAAACAATTATGCACATAACAAAGAGGCACTTTTAGATAAGTAACGCATGCTAATAATTATGTATATGGTACATAATAAGTAAGTAGCAGGTAACGTTTAATTAGGTTAAATTGATGTTATAATGGCATGTGTTCAATTTATCATAGCTCGCATGCATTATAGTAGCGACAAGTATTTAGGTAGGTACCTAACGTAGGTACTTGTGATGTAAGTATTGCTTTTCAGTTTTATACTTTGAACTTTGGAGATTTTTTTTTATAATGATAGTAGGTTACTTAGAGCGTAATTAGTATTCTATGCTAGTCAGAGGTTAGTTTGAGGGTACTTTATTATCACCTTTGACGTATAGTTAGATAGGTACTCGTTACGAATACGTTACGTTACGAAATGTTGAATCGAAAATATCATGACTGAAAAAGTAACAGTGAAAATAAAACGTACCTACCCGAATGTTTGATAAACACGGTCAGTTCGGAACACACCTACGAAACCTGCCCAATCTAAATTAATATCATTGTTACCGCCAACGCTAACCAGGTGTAAAATCTATTTCGGTGAGCGGTGTGCGTGCGTGTCGGAGTCGGTGGGACCCGTGCAGGTCGGCAGGACGGACGGATATCGCGTCGATAATAGATCCCCGACCTGTCATAAATTTCATTGCAATCGAGGATCCGGCTGATCAATGTGGTGGGGGGCGGGCGGGCGCAGGCGCGCGGCCGGGCGCGGTGCGGGCGCGGCCGGCGCGCGGCGGCAGTGCGCGAGTCGCCGCCGCATGCCGCGCCGCCATGGCCGCGCCGCGCCCGCCCCGCTGACCAGCGCCGCGAGACGCGACACCGCCGCACCGCTGCGACCGCCGCGCCCGAGGTAACCTCTCCCGCCAGCCGCGAGCCGCCGCCGCCGCCGCGACCTGACGCCGCGCCCGGTCTTCGGACCCTTGCCTGGTACGATCCTTGCTCCGGTGTGTGCCCGAATCAGACCGGCCGTCGTGTGTTGCGCATCCGACAGCTCCGATGCTCTATCGGTTAGTCATATCACTGTCCCTTGCTTTGTGTTTTCATAGGGATCTGGTGATTACCTGGGTCGAGGGACCATTTGACATAGACATACATTATCAACCCTCGGTTAGATAAGTAGGTAGCAGTTGTTAGTTGTTACATAATAGAGATATCTAATCGGCGCAAAGGTTTCTATAATCACCTTTTCAAAAATCGTATTATGTAAGACCAGTAGGGGACCCCATTTTATTTAACAATGAGTACCTGTCTACGTTAAGCACGTAATAAAGTCTGCGTCTGTGTTATCGACACATGAAGATCTGGTGAGACCGTGGCAGTCACGGACGATCAGGGATCTACATTTAAAACCTGCTCTGGGTCTCTTTATTGATTAGAATCTTGGCGTTTTCAGATGATTTATTCACAGAGTTCAGAATTCTTTGTTTTGTGGATACGTTGTCTACTTGTCTAGTTTTAGTATTGCTGTTGTGTATTGTGCAGGGGTTTATTTTTAACAGACACATCGTTTACAGAGCATCCGTAGTAATATTTTATTGTTTCTATTATACTGTTGATTTTTTTTCAGGAATTACCAAGTGGTCCTTGTTGTTTATCAATCTATGTACATATTACTTAATCACTCATTTAGATAGGTACTCATTGTTATCATACCACTCCTATACCCAAACCCAACACTACAAAGAACTTCTCATGCTACACTTCAAATACCTACATTTTCGATCATATAATTCTATTTATCGCCGAACTACAAAAAACAGTTAGATCCAATAATCGGATTAATCCGCCTCGGTCACCGGCGCGACTCCACTCAATCGTGATATTTGCCAAACCATAATTCTTTTATTGCCTATTTCGGAGATTTCCGCCCTACATCAGGGTTTCTGCTTTGAAAGCGGAATGTATCTACCTTTTTACGAGCGCAATAAAATATTTGGTGCCGTAATTAAATCAAATGTAGGTAAGTATATCTACGTGCGTACAGTAACATCACTGAGTTAGGTAACCTCACGGATTTGTATGGAAATGGATGTGCTTAGGTCTCTAAGTTCTATAGGTACATATAAGTAATAAAAATGTGTAGGTATAAGTTCTTTAGTATTCTATACTTATATAATAAAGCTGAAGAGTTTGTTTGTTTAAACGCACTTATCTCAGAAACTTCAATCCGATTCCAATAAGTAATTATTTTTGTAGTGGATAGCCACAATCAACGGGAAGGCTATAGGCTATTTTTCATCCCGAAATTCCTACGGGAAAGGGCACAACGCGGGTAAAACTGCGGAGCGCTGCTAGTATTATAGGTATATGGGCATTTAAGTTTAAGCACCTCAACGAAAATGACTAGGTATTGTTTTTTATACTAGGTAGGTACTCACCTCGATACCTTAGAGTTAATAGTAATATTATGTTATTCATGTCATTTACCGCTATAAACTCAACCTCAAAAATCGAGTTATATGTACATAATATTTATAACCTCAAATAATATTTATAATCAGTTTTGCTGCTACCTATAAGCTCTTTGATTTTACTATATATTTAGGAAAACATTAGAAACCACTAGCAGAGTAAAACAATACAAAAACATACGTTACATCCATAGTTAAGAATGTCATATAATATAGTAGAAGATACTGTAGAAGTATTATTTTATATACATTAGGAACTATTTCAATAACCACCTTAAGGGTGACTTTCCGCTAGAGCTGCGCTATCGCAGTCGTAAGAAAGCGATTGTGGTGTATAACAATCTCATCATTGTATATTAACATTAGTAACAAACACAATTATGGTGAAATCCATCAACGATAATTTAAAACATAGCATAGCTATGATAGTCGTACAAAGGCTCCCATAAACACGGCTAGTACATCAATTTTCATTGTATTCCAATAGAGGCTCCATAACGTGCCATCAAGCAAGTCCAAACTGAACAGAATGTCTTCTTCCAAACGTGGGCGATGCAATAAAAC
Organism: Cyclophora punctaria; assembly: GCA_951394245.1. Lineage (NCBI taxonomy): Eukaryota > Metazoa > Arthropoda > Insecta > Lepidoptera > Geometridae > Cyclophora > Cyclophora punctaria. The sequence goes on from OX596172.1 coordinate 8,458,950, forward strand.
GTAGCAAACTGCGATACCCTATTAGGATGTTTATTTATGTTCAAACGATCGAGTCTCTCTTTCATCGATATTTCAAACGTACACGCTGACTGCTATTTACAAGAACTATGTTTAGGAATGTAAAACAAAGATAGCTGTTGGATAGTCTATAGATGCATATCGTTTAATTTTATGTGCAATAGGAATGTTATAATATTATCATTATTCCCGTATTCACAGTAAACATTTGTTGCGAAACAATGTTCCTGCTTATCGACGTTTAACAATTTACATGCTGTGATCAACTCAGCAATATGCTGTAAAATGTACGTTGCATTGCAACGGTGACTCAAAAATGTTCATATTTTGATTTAAGGTGACCCCTCGGTTTTGGCGTTGTGAATCGTCTTCAGTACTGAGGTGCTTTGAGACCAAGGGAATGTGTCGGCCTTGGCTTTGTCCAATCATTTGTTGTGAACAATCAATAGAGCATTCGCTATTTTATCTTTGTCTTCCTGAGGTTCGATTTTCGAATAGAAACTTGGAACGGTCTTGCTCTGATTCGGGCTCTAACGCCCGTTCTTAGAGACGTCCAAATCTTCTTTAGTAAATATTTAATGAATGATTTCGACGTGTAATTTATGATATAGTACGTCAATAACTTAAGTGTCGCATTAATGAATCTAAGTGCAGCAGTAACTTAGGTTAGTAAGTTTAACTGCCATCGCAGACTTTTTATAAGTATTTTTCTAATTACCAAACATAATTCCAAGTTTCATATCCATATTAAACATGCTCAAAGTAAATTACAGTTTTTGCAAACACTTCAATAATTGCAATTGTAAATTAATTCAGTTTTAATGGCTTATGTGCTAATTCTTAATTATTGTTATTCACGTTATGTATGCGCGAATTAGATTTTTTTCCAAGAATAAAAACATAAATCGTACCTATTACTTATTCAATTTATTAATCTTTCTAGCAGCATTAGTAGAATAGCTAGACAACTTTGGAGCCGATCTTAAACTTGAAATAAGGTTTAGGTTTTGTCGGTCATTAGAAATATGTGTTGACATACATATGTTTGTCCGCATTTTCAACTTTCATCAACCAATTATCAAATTGCTGACTGCACTAACAAACAATAATTTAGTATGATTTCTATAAATAAAACCAATTTTGTGATTAAAGTAGCTAGCATTTAACACTAATTTCAAGGCCTTATTTTATATTGGTAGAGCACAGTTAGCATTATTAACTAAATCTCTTTTATCTACACTAATGTTGTAACATTCTACTTATGTTTCCAATACTTGACTTATAATTACTACTGTTATAGCGCAGACAACTAAAACACTCAATTTAAGCAATTGCACATGATCTATACTAATATTATAAAGCTGAAGAGTTTGTTTTGTTTGTTTGTTTGTTTGTTTGTTTGTTTGTTTAAACGCGCTAATCTCAGAAACTACTGAACCGATTTGAATAATTCTTTCACTGTTAGATAGTATATTTATCGAGGAAGGCTATAGGCTACATTTTATCCCGAAATTCCCACGGGAACGGGCACAACGCGGGTAAAACCGCGGGGCGCTGCTAGTGTTATAATATCCACATCGATATCGTAAAATCTCATTATAACATCGCGCCCTGCGCGGCGCGCGCCCTGCGGCACTGCGCGCGCAGCTGCGCTCTCATTGGTTAGATTTTAATGGCGGCAAGTTCACTGTGACAATACACGTACGCGTGAATTAAATGTTTCGCAATGTGTTTTGTTTTTAAAATTTTGTTTGATTAATTGCATTAGTGAAGATAAAGTAGTGTATGCAACTGCATATAACACGGGTATTAAAACACTCGTTACTATTATGAAACTCGCTGCGCTCGTTTCATAAACTCACACTCGTGTTTTAATACCCTTCTTTATATGACAGTTGCATAAACTACTATTCTTCTTTACCGACGTTAATAATAATCTTTTATGCTTCAAATACCAATACTAAAATTGGAACGAAAAAATGATATTTATAATAATCATCAAAACCATTTTCACACAGATGAAACCGCGAGAACCTAACTACATAAAACTTGACACATTAATGGCCTAACTACTATGAAGGCCGCTTCCGCGAACCATAAATATAATTTAACTAAAATATAGCACAGGTGATATTACGTAATCATTACCCATAAGCGTCCATGATAGAGCCTCTCGCAGCGATCTACTAACCTACGTAGTACGTACGTACTTATCTCACTTATCTAAAGGTGGTTAAGCCTCCTAAAATTCCCTCATGTCTCTTAAATTTACAACTTTAGGAGATTTCAGCGGACGCAGCGTTATCTTTATCAGAATGTATTGTGACTTGGACGGCGTCTGTACGTAGCTAAACAATAGAATCGTGGAAAGCGTTGCTTCATTTAGCTCAAAGTATATTTCGGTAGTGTTTTGATCTCGTAGTATATTGTGATTGAAGTATTTCGAACATGGATAATTAAGTGCACATGTCATCTCCCGTGAAGTGTTTGAAAACACGTGTCTCGCCATGGAATCAGTAGAGATCTTCAGCTGACGGCTCTCTCGTAGTACCAAGGTCGGTCTAACGCTTATCTATCAAGATTATTCAAATTATAAAGTTTATCGTGGGTTTGTGTGTTTATTTTTGTTTTACACTGTTTCAGAGTATTGATATGTCTTCGCTAGATGAGGTCGTCACTACAAAAACGTGGCTCGTCAAGGTATAAGAACAGCTAATAAAAGTATCAAGTGATCTTTTCTCTGTGGCATGAGGTTTGGAAAATAAAAATTAATACACCGTGTCGGTATAATGATGCAATCTTGTTGAGTCTTAGGGGAAAGACTTGTCTAGTGTGACTTCCCAGTCTCCATTCCACGGACACTTTCCTGTTTGTTAAAGTTTCAATTACAAATAGTGTCAGTTAAGAGTGAGCCCGTTAGTGTTGATGAACGTTCGAAAGCAGCAATTAATAAATACCGTTGTTTCCTCTGGCTAGTGGCTACCGAGTTGTTTTATGTAAAATTAAAACCTGTTGGTTCCGTAAACAAGCGTAATAAGTAATAACACTCTTAGATCGGCTAGCTGCGTATGTAACCGTACATAATGAATGTACCTGATCGATGGATTTATACATTTTAAGTAGTTGCAATGATCTCATCATTAGAAACGGTCGGTTCGGTTGACTGAGAAAGATTCTGATCAAAGAAATTTTTGTTGGAATTTCTTAGTGTTGAGTGAACTTTAGCTGACTATAACAAGAGTGGAACTAGCTCCTGAGTGTTTATTTACGTTGAAACTTGCGCTGGACAGTGAAGCTACTATTTTTACATGTGCGTGTGCCAGGTTTAATTGACAGATGGTGTTTTGTTTTGATTAGTTACAAAATTGTACTTCGCGTGTGATGTTACTTTATAAATAGATGTTTACAATTTGTTTATTGATATTGAAACTCTAAACTGGATATTATATCTGGCTCTAAGCTGGAGAGAGAGAGACTGCTTTTCTCTTTTGTACTATAGTATAAAATGTAGGGGGCTATAATGTAACAGGTATCGTAGTAAAATAATGCGACAAAACAGTACAATAATAACTTTTTGATTGGTGGTACAAATATAAATGAACTTTAACCTTCAATTAGTTGTAGATAAGTACAGTGAAAAGCCATGTACCATACTTGACTATGGTGGGATGTTTAATGTTGATGATGGACTGCATACATTTCTTAAACGCCAGATAAGATTGTCATACCAGCCCGTTGACACATGGCCGATAGTACCCGTGTTTATGAGAGCGCTCCCGTGTCGTTTGGGTCTGATTTTCGCCTGCGTTGGGTGTTAAATGTATATTAATTAATATATAGTATTCGTGGGTGTAATAGTATCAATTAGCTACACACTATAATCCGTACTCAGTCTAATGCTTCCTTAGTAGAGATTAAATGAGTGATTTTGACATGTAATGTATGTAATTCGGCAATTAGTTAATGTTAATGCACGTGTCTGCGAGTGCGGCAGTAATGGACTAACATACCGTGAATGGTTTCTTCCTGTATATATTTAGTACCATGTATGATTGGTGCATGGCTCGGGTTTGAGATCACCAACCCGCATTAGTCAAGCGTGGTGATTACGCCTAATCCTCCTCACTGTATTGATACCTTCAGTAAGATGAGAGGCTTTTGCCCAGCAGTAGGTCCTTACAGGCTTATACTTTGCTACTTTTTACCATGTATGTGTTGGTGCAGGTGTCGGGGGCGCAGCGCGGGCGCGAGCGGCATGCGGCCGGGCCGGCAGACGCCCATGGAGGTCGGCTAGCGGCGCGCGCGCCCCCGCGCCGTCTCCCCCCGCCCCGCCCCGCTGACGCCATGGACCTCGCTGACGTGCCTCGACACCGACCCCTTGCCTTCGATAAGGTAATTATATGAACACCACTATTGTTATATAGAGTGCTGGGTCCAGGACTTTAAGGCTTGACTCTGGTGGGGTTTGTCAAAGGAAACTCTTTTTTTCTTTTTCTAACTCAGATGATTTGGGCCTATTCTGGATCTGCCACCAAAGTCCTGTAAAACTATGTAGATCGCTTTACAGATGGAAGCTCTCAGTCGATGGTTTATCTTTTGACTTGCAGGGGCAAGTAACCTGTTTGCCCCAAGATCCTAAGCCACATATTTGCCTAAGTATTTAGAAATAAAAAAGATTCATTAACCCAACGCTGGTATTGTATGAGCAGGATATGTTGAATATTGAAGTTTCTCAAGAAATCACTCACCTACCGCATCTAGCCTATTCAACATTTATCTAAGTACATTTTCTATAGACTACTTAACTACTAACTACTAAACTACAGATTACTTTGATTTTACCTGCCTATTCTTCATCTACATCTGTTTAACATGAAATTCATTTGTTATCAAAACCGAATGGAAACAAAACATAACAGTCCTTTTTCATGTACAAAAAAGGAAAGCTCATACCGAAAAGAAAATATGATGAAAAATTAATTGCGGCATCGACGTATGTAACCTTTGGCGCTGTACATGAGCTGCTGTTTAAATATTTAGGGGCGGATTTCGGAAAGCGATCCGAAAATATCACAGTAGGTACGAAGGAAAGGAAACCCCGGGCCGGCCAAGTTTTTACATTATGCATTGTTTCACTACAATCCGGTATTCTATTTCGCCTTTTCATTACATAAAAGGCTTTCCATTCCAAACATTGAATTTTAGGGTGAATTGCACAAAAAATCTTAAATCTATTTAGCGCTAAAATATATAAAAACAAAATGACGGTCGTTTTAAATTGTGTTCTATTTGGTGGAAGGTAATATACAATTTTGAACGAACAGCTTTTGTTTCTTTAATATAATTTAAGGACGAGTTTTTATGCAATCCGCCTTTAATTTTATTTTGTGCCTAAATATGTTCAGTAAACAAATGTCGATCGTCAAAAGTAGTGTTCTACATTGGGCGCGACATAAAAATATCATATTGAACTAATGGCTTTTGTTTCATAACATGTGTAGGTAGTAGTTGCACATGAGTATAGTTGTAGGTGAAATAACGATAGTTTATTTTATGTTTATTTATTTATCGAAAAATATATATTGATGCAAATGTGTAATGACCAATGCAATATGTTTTTACTACGTATAGTATAATGGACAAGCAAACAGAAAAAAACACAATCCCATCCCAATTAGTACCCTCGCGTAAAAAGTAAAAACAATCCTTTATTTGCATGAATGCATGGTTAGTGTGAGGGCTGGTTACGATCCCCTTGCAAGGAAGGGTGCCGCACCTTAAAAACTGAAATCAATTTAAAATTTCATTATACTACAACGCTCCGCGGTTTACCCTGCGTTAGAACAGTTCCTGTGGGAATTTCGGAATAGAACATCCTTCCTGTATACTTGGTAATGAGCTAAAATAATTCTTCAAAACTTACTTACACTTGGTTCCAGAGTGATCGAACAAAAAACCAAGCTTTTCGACTTTTATAATAGTGTAGACAATTGTTCTTTAGGTGTCTTAATTACCCTTTTGGTTAAGGATAACAATATTACCAAAGTTTTCCTAATAAAACTATTAAAACCAAATGGATCTTCTGTGAAAGTTAGATACATATTTTCCCGCGGCTGGCCGTAGGGCCGCGGTTGGCAAACTTGAACACGCTCGGGTGCCAAGAAACTACGGTAAAGTCGGTTAAGTTACAGTTCGAGATTTATGATGCATTTAACTCCATTTGATAGAATGAAATGGATATAGTAATTTGTGGAACTAACAGTGTTTTAACTCAAGCTTGCAGTTTAATGGTTCGCTCATTATATCGCTTCTAAAATTCTATTATTAACTTTATAGTCATTGTTTTAGTGATTATTGTATCAAACAAACATTTAATTTGCATAATAATTAGGCTGGCCATTTTGATGCTTAATTAATTTTAGCTTCGTTTTCTCAGCTGCTTAAAAGTCTTTTATCAAATGTTTTGAGACTAAAGGTCACCATCATAGGTGGCATCTGAAATTTCTTAACAATATAGACGAAACTATGCTCGTATAGGTTATTGGCTAACCTTAAGATCGCGAATATTTTTAAATAGGATAAGTGTTATACCACAGATACTAAACCATACCATAGCTGTAATGGCAAAGTACGATCCTCCTGTAAAATTCACGTACCTTGCCAGTAAACACAGATTAATTCCCATACTCCCTCCCGTTCGGATATGAGGTGTCCTCGCTCTGTAGGTGACGACCTTGAGCCGTCAGTACGAGGTCTTGGAGTCACCTTGAACATCTCCACACTTGAGGTTATCATTGTACTTTACAGGGAACACCATACAATGTACATTAGGGAATATTTTGCACACAATACAATGTAGATATTAGGTAATTCGTAATAGAGTATAGAGAGACTACATTGTATTTGAAGTTGATGATATAAACTTAAATTGCGCATATTTATTTACCTATGTTACAGCTTAAACTATTTTTATCCAAGCACCGTGACAAAAACTGGTAGAGGATTTTTTTAATGTACTTACAAAAGTAAAATGAAGTAAATAATTTCTTCATTTATTTTAGTAGTTATGGCCAATTTCCACTTAACTAACCTTCGGCATACCATAGGTTAGGTAAGTTGAAATGGGTCATATACTATAATAGAGTTCAGCATTCCACGTACGTTGTATATGTGCGTGGTAAGTACTCGTATACATTATGTATCTGTAGATCGCTAGTAAATCCCACGCCCTACCCTTTTCGTGTTCAATGTTTAATTAAAACAGGAATTTCTTCTTAAACTTTTATTGAGGAACGTTAACTAGAGCTTAATAGTTGCCTACATTAAACTCGGTACTAAAAGCCAGTAAAAAGTACGTATTTAATTCATTCTGTACCGACTAACTAAGCGTCTTCATTTTGTAATAAATCTCGTCTTAAAAACTTGAGAAATGTAACAAAGAACCTCACTTCGGTGTTACACAACGCTTCTTTCAGGCAGAATGCCCTAGATTTGCGAAGTACTAGGAGGTACTAGCCTAGGTTTTTTGGCTCGACGCCAAATAAAATAGACGAACGAACGTGACAGAGAAAACTTATCCTTTAAGAGATTTTTATGGATAGTGATGTTGTTATTAGTGTCACGGAGTGTAGTTATAATGAACTCGGTGTTCGAAGTATCATTTACAGAGAGATATAGTGATATGGTTCCGATTTCATCTATACCAATATTATATAGAGGTAACTTTTTTGTTTGTTTGTATGTTCGAGCTAATCTCGGGAATTATCATTTTGATTTGAATAATTCTTTTTCTAAAAGATCGCCACATTCAACGGGAAGGTTATAGGCTAATTTTCATTCCAAAATTCCCATGGGAACGGGCACAACGCGGGTAACACCACGGAGCACCTCTAGTATATAATAAAATAATGAAGGTGAGGAGTTTGATTTTTAGTTTGTTTGACAGCGCTTATCTCACGTTCTGCCTATCCATCCAACTGGTAGAACTGTCGATCCAATTGACATGGTAACGAATAACTGCGCTCTACGCCTCGCTCACTGACGATATCCATACGTATCGATATCCATTCACAAAATATAATTAACACAAAAATAGAAGAATAAGTACAGATAAAAGGATTAAGCTCACCTTTCTAAATTCACTTCCCCATCTCATTACACTATCTAAAAAACAAATGCAATTTTCTAAAAGTAATCTGCACATTAATTTGGTGCGAGCACCGTTATAGGTGGAAGATGTTCAAAATAAACAATCCTATGTGTAATGAATTGTAAGGGGAGGGGTGAAGACGGGTTACCCCCTCCATTCCCCTACACCCCGAACACCCCTCTCGCATCGATCGCGCCCGTGACGTCACCACCTTAGCCTTCGCTCTCCTGTCTTCTACGACCGATGCCCGAATCACAGCTCTTGCAATATTTCGACAAATAGCATTGTTTTACGTGTTTCGGTGTTAGGAATAACTTGCATTTTCTATGTTTACATCCAGATATCGATTATATCGTGTATTAAACTAACATGACCCAGAGTCTAGGGAATTAAATTACTTAAGTGCATCGCAAAATATACTCTAGACATAAACGGGCTGGTTTGACTTAGTAAATTAGTCTAACAACAGTTGATGCTTACATTTTTTAACAATCCAACAGACAAATAAGTTTACTAGACTTCTTGACTCTAGTGTGCGCTTTGTCTGAAGACTTTTTGGTAAGAGACCAAAAATCTCCCCCTTATTTCTGTAAAACTGAGAAATATTTCATTAAATTCCTGAAAAACGTACCACAATCGACCCTTCAATAGCCACACAAAAGCTATCGACTTAACTAAGAGGTAGCTTCACTTGGCAATGCATCAAGGCGGCCCTGAGCCCCGATTGGCTGGAGGGCCATCGGATGCAATCACCGCAGGGTCGCGCCACTTACCTCGTGAGACCCTCAACCCTGCCGTCGCCGAAGCTCAAGAGCACGTTGACCTAAAAGGACAGGAATTACGTCATAACACGTTATGCTGAATCTAGATTATATCTTACGTAACTCAGCTGAATATGAGCTTAAGTTGCTACTTAGAAATGTTAAATGTTGACCTGTGAAAAAGCTTTAAAACGAGATGAATTTTAAACGTAGTTTGTGTAAAAAGTAGTTAACTTTAATAAAGTTCTTGTTTCAATAAAATCCAAGATAATATCGATTTGCCTTTCACCTTACAGCTTAGCCCCTGGAAAGTGAAATCCTTTCACTGAAAATATTCGTCCGGTAACAAAAAACTGTTGAAAATTCAATTTTGTAATAGAAAGCGTAAGCCGTCGACACGTTACATAATTGCTCTTCCTTATGACATCACAACTCCTATGAAGCGAAAAGTTTTTTCGAACAAATACAATGTTATGAGAAAGTTCTGCTGCTGAAATGTAGTTTAATTTGTGGTAATTGCATTCCACTTCTCCCGCGATGTATGTTGGAAATGAGTTGCATAATCAACACGCGGTATAACATGAATATATGGATAAGTTCGAGAGGTGCTTGTGGCGTAGTTTTTACGTCGGTGAGTTAACAACGTTTAACTGGATTGATGGTCTTTAGTGGTTACAACTGGACACATGAAGGCGAAGATACTTTGGTCGAGACGTTGAAGTATTTGGCTTTAATTACGAATGCAATAATTCAGACATGTCGCGTTCGTTGGTAAAAAAACGAACAGGGAGGATGGTTATTACAGTTTCTATCATATACACAAGATGTTCTGTTTGAGAATATTTTGAAAATATTGATGAAATATTAAAAACCTTATTGTAAAAAAACTGTGTATAGGTAATGGAATGGCTTACTGAAATTTCAAGAATTTCTATGAAAGATTTTTTAATCAAGTACTTATGAGAATTTTATTTTAGTTTCATTTTTATTTGCCTTAGAACATTTTCAGACGTTTCTCTTAATATAGGTATCCTAGAGACTAAGTGCAATAGGTTTGTATGCCAATGCTGTGAAACGCCTTATCATGGTTTATTGTTCCTTTTTCAGATGGAAAGTTTGATAAAAGAAATGCAAGATCCAGAAAATGGTGTACCTGTTAGAAGTCAAAAACTCTTTCTCAGTGTAATTCCGTCTGCTTTTACAGGTGAGATGAGAACTGATTAAAATCTTCTTTTTGTTTTCTTCTTGTATTAGCTTCCTGGATTTGCGTTGCTAATGAACAGAATGCAGAAATGATGGTAATCCGACCTGAAAATAAATTTAAAACTATTTCTGCAGGTCTTTTGAAAATTACTAGCTAAGAGTTACCAGCTATACAAGGTTATAAAAAAAGTTGCGTAAACGATGATAAATCTTGAATGTAGAATTATATATTTTTTTAAATTATTATTCCAAACTTTTTGGAAATAACCAGCTCAATATACCTATTCAAAGTTACCAAGTTACCTTACAAGTATCGATCTACGAGCTATTAGGTACGTGTGCAACTTACCCATTCCCACGGGTATTAATTACAAAGCAAAATGTATCCAAAGTGTTATTTTGATACTGCATTACCTGTATTACTGTTAGGACCATATTATGGAACATTTAAGCTATCAAATGGTTTGTCACTTTATGACATACGCGATTTTTGCATGCATAATATTACGAGGATAGGATGCCTAATAGAGTACCTTCCTGCAGTGTGCACTGTACTTGAATACATGTTGACTACACTATCTAGCGATTGCCTTTCCACGCGTCTAAGGCTGATATCTGATTGGAAAATCAATAGCCTGGGTAGCTCATGCCTTCCACGGAGGCCGTTCACCCAAACTTAACTCGTACTTCTAATGTATTTATGAGCAATGTATTTCTGTACGATTGTCTATTAGTATCGCTTTTACGTTATGGCTTTGTTAGAGAGTTATTTAGTATAGTAAGAATGATTTAAAAGTGGTTGTAAGTATCTAAATTATAAATGAAGTTGGTTTACGTTGCTCAGATTAGTAAAAATAGTGTTATAAGTATGCTGTACCTCTTTTTAATTCCCAACGGAAAAGAGGAGTGTTATAAGTTTGACGTCGATGTATCTGGGACTGATATCGATGCGGTTTTTTCATTTGAAAGCCAGTTTCCTTGCGGTGGTTCTTAGCTGTGTTGGTAAAAAATAGTCCTGCCATTTTGCACAGGGGTTTCATTTTTATTTTAGACTTTGCCTAAATATGCAGTAATAATATGTAATCCATAACATTAAACATCTCTAAAGGGCCTCTACAAGATCTGTATCCCCTTGCATGCCTCTCAAAAGGACCGGGCTTGTCCTATGACTCCGAGGAGAAACACTATAATAATAATTCATTCATTTGACAGTTAAAACCATCCATCCGATGTTAGTGAATACTTATACTACTGCAATATTGAAGCAAAGTTGCTGCAGATCTTTTAAAACTAAACACAGATAAGTTTTTCAACTTTCATGTATTGATCTTAAACTTTGGTTTCAGGTTACGATCTTGTCGAATGGCTAATGGAACGGTTTAATCTAGACGAGACTAGTAATGGTAAGTGAAACCGCAGTAGCGCATTTCATTATTATAACAGAGTTTTATAAGAAGAATAGATATAATTTCTCGGATAAAAGCAGCGATTTTTAAAATGTAGTTAACATAGCAGAGCAACTAACTATTAACTCGGTATTTAATAGGTAGGGTACAAGTACTGGTAGAGCACATTTTGTTCTACCTGAAAAAAGCCGGTTAATATTGGTTGAAATAGCCGTTACAAAGATAAACTACTCTATCGCTGAACTCTACTACTCTTGATATAAGAAGATTAGTGATACGGACAGCCACGACTGCTTTTGATTCGGTTCGCAGATATTTGAATCTTTGACTTCACAATCCTTGCTATGAAGCTTGAAGCTCCAAATTTATTTATACCTAAAATAAAAAATAAAAAAATATAATAAAATTCATAGCCACAAAAAAATAGCAAATATGTCGAGGTATATAATTATATCCTTTAAATAATAAATTATTAACTAAAGATTATATTGTTAGTTTCCGATGGACATTCATGCGCAGTCTATTGTTATAACTAATGTCTGATTTTACGTAATCGTACTGAAACTAATGTCGTGTTGTTTTTCTTACAGTTGAAGCAATAAATTTAGGCAATCAGCTCTGCCAATACGGTTACTTCTTTCCTGTCAATGATTTGAAAAACCTCGTATTAAAGGATGACTCTTCTCTCTATAGATTTCAAGTGAGTACTCATAATCATTGTTTTACGCTGAGGTAGTTAATGAGGACATGTCGACTACAGAGTGCATTTTCACTTTGCTAAATGGCTATGGTACTGATATCACCATGCTACTTTGCATTACCACCTTGAATATATAATTAGTTGGGATACAAACTAAATACAGTAAAGTGCCATTGTAAATGTCATGAATAATGTAGATTTATACGCCAACTCTCGTTTGGAGCTTAAACTTGATTAAAAAACTTAGTTTTAAAACACGACAAAATAATATCTTCTGTAGTTTTCTTTAAATTGTAATCATTGCTAACCCCCAGAGTGCATACTACTGGCCGTGGCAGACGTCCCGGGTGGCGGGCGGATCGGGCGCGCCCGCCCTCGGGCCGGACAACGTCGAGTACGCCATTTACCTGGTCAAACGCACCCTGCGTAACAAGCAGCGCCACGGCCTCGAGGACTACGAGCAGGAGGCGCTCACCAACCTCAAGAAGAACCTCGCCGCTAAATGGGACTTCATCACTATGCAAGCGGAGGAACAGGTATGTCACTCGTTAATAGGGCGTCGGTAATACTCTCATGTTTCGGCCTCATTTTTCCTCTGCCCCTGGGAGACTAGGGACCCTGGTATTAATAGGAATATTGTACTGAATTTATGTCTCTCGTACTTCCTGTTAGCTTATCAAATTAGTGGAATAGAAACAGGAATATACAAAGGAAAAGGTAGCATTCAGAATGCTTGTCGTCAGCCGCGGAACAACTTCGGTACGGTGAGTTAAGTTCATCGCTGACAAGTTCGTGATGTATAGGTGCGACTGGCGAAAGAACGGAAGAAAGGCGACAAGATAGTGAGTGACAGCCAGGAGCGTGCGTACTGGCGCGTAGCGCGGCCGCCGCCGGGCGTGGCGGGCGCGCTGGAGCCGTGCCCCGTGCCGCCGCGCGCGCGTCCGCGCCGCCCGCGCAACCACACCACGCACCACCTGCACAGAGAGGTAACCACTTTCAAAAACTATTTATACATTTCGTTATACTGTTTCGAACAATAAAGTGGTAAATAAAAAATAAGGGGTAATTAATTATTTTAATATGCGTAAGTCGATTTTTGTCCCTGTGATTATGGGACGATATCAGCACATAAAAAATCGGACAGGGTCTAATTTTGAAGTTGTTCTTGTTCCTTGTTGATAAGCGTGGTCAAATGAAGATCGGCTAAATTTTGGTAATGAAAGATGTTCCAAGTCTCTGACTCCATTGACTGACACCAATCTTTAGGGCAACCTTTAAACTCTTCTTTTTTGCTTTTTATTTTACATCGTAGTCATAAGAAGTGAATATTATAATTATATAAGTTTAACTAAATTTAATTAACACTTGATTCAAACGAAAACCTCGAAAAGATTTGTCTCTAGTTTCCACAATACTCGATTGTCCATCATCAACTCGTGTAAATACTCTGAATATCCCATTTATGATTAGATAACGATGACACTGATCATGTAAACCCCTCTTAACACCACACACCCCGTATCGTTAGACAAGTAGACTCCTAACATTGTAGGTATTAACTTTCCTAATTCTGTCTTCTTTCTAATTCTTCTAGATTGAACATCTTAAAGCGAGCCTGGACCGTACGAGAGTGAAGACTTCCATTGCCCTAGAGGCCCTTATGGCCTACTCGGAGACCTTCGCTCCCTACGATCCGTGGCTCACCCCGCCGCAGCCCTCGAACCCTTGGGTCAGCGACGACACCTTATTCTGGCAAATTAACAGCCCTCTGTGAGTTGCCTGCCTGCTTTGTTCCTTCCACACTACTTTGATACTAGCTCCTTGTAAAATATTCTTCATTAGTAGAACGAGATTTTTATTAAAAACTTTCCAAGCTATATTTGAATTTAGAAGTTATACCATTAATCATTACTTCTTGAAAATTGAGGATTATCAGAATGTTTTTAATGCTTTGAAGACATTCCAGATTCAAACTTTTGATCACTATTTCCTATATAACATACCACCTTTCAAGTGGAATCTCCCAATATTCCATGGACGGTTCCAGAGTGGAGGTGCCGAGCGAAAAGCGCGTGCAGCGCTGGGCGCTGTCCATCGAGGAGCTGGTGTCGGACCCCACGGGGCTGCAGGAGTTCACCAGCTTCCTGCGCAAGGAGTACTCGCACGAGAACATTCGCTTCTGGCTTGCCGTCATGGACCTGCGCCGGAGCAGCACCAAGCAGATACCCAAGAAACTTGACGATATTTATGAGTGAGACTTTCATTCATTTAAATGTTTAGGAAATAAAAGAAATTACATACATAAATAACAAAATTGTAACCTCCTACAGCAAGGGTCTTTCGCTAACTAAGTATACTAGTATAATGGGATCGGCACAGTTGGTGGTTTTTAGGAGATGGTGGAATCACTGCACTTGTCTAAAATGTATCTAATATCCATACGAGGGCAGTATTTACTAAGAATAATCTTTGCTCCGATATTGAACCAAAATTTTAAACAGGCTATGTTAAAATCATGAAATAGAGAACGCAGTAAGTGCTTCGCTCTTTCGTGGTTAGAATGGCGTATGTCTCTCAGAAACGATGACAAAGGGTCTATATCTATACAAATAGGAGGTAATTAGTAAAAGGCGCCAATACGGCGTTGGTACTGGCAGGTGATTAAGGATCATTAAATAACAATAGATAAATCGCAGGTGATTATTGATTGGGCTCTTTAGAGAACAAACAATAGGTTATTGTAAGTCAATAGACATTAGGTTCAATTAGTAAAGGTTCTTTCGCATATTCATTACCATTTTTTCTTGCATTAGCGCTATTGGGCACATAGTAAGGATCATGGAGATAACTTTCTACAAAATCCTTCAAATAAATGTGGAGAGGGCTTTCTATAAAATGAGTAGCTAGGAACTCCTGATTCTTCTTTTCCTAAGCCTTGTCCTAGTATCTGGGGTATTTTTTATCTTTTCCATTCTTCTCATTACAAAATGGTGTGTTACAGAGAGTTCCTAAAAGCGGGCGCGCCGTGCGAGATCAACATCGACGGCGCGACGGCGGAGCGCGCGGCGGAGGGCCGGCGCTCGGGCTCGCGATACGCGCTGGACCACGCCGCCGACCACGTCTACAACCTGCTGCTCAAGAAGGACTGCTACCCGCGCTTCGTGCGCTCCGACCACTTCCAGCGGCTACTCACCGAGGGCAAGAACGTGCATCAGAAGAAGCCTAAGTATGTTTCAGGACTCTCACTGTACCTATTGTATCCATGACTATTTATTCATAATTATGTCCAATGTCCACTAAGAATATGACATGTCCTTTTAATAACATGATATTTAGGCTTAGTTTGAGGAAAGAGACCTAATATGACTAAGTCCTATTCGTGTCGGTACGTTAAACAACTCTGTGGTCCACCTTTAGGTTCTTCAACTTCGGCGGTCAAGTGAAGAAGAAGCCCGGGTCGACGGGCGGCGCGTGCAGCGGCAGCGGGCTGGCGAGGCGGCGTGGCTCCGACCGCTCGCTGTCGGGCTCCGCGCACGAGCTGGCGCTCTGCACCACGCAGCCGCCGCGCGCGCCCGACCAGCCCTCGCACTCGCACAGCCAGTCCAACCTCGCCGACATCCCCTTCAGGTCAGGACTTCGCCCTTTTGTTATTCGCGGTCGATCCTTCTTTTTATCTATTGTTGATAACCGGGGGATATTGATATTGCAGGGACCCCCTGGACGAGGACTCGTCAGAGGTGGCGCCGTGGGAGTGCGCGGGGCGAGAGGCGGGCGGCCCAGGGCGGCGACGACAAGACTCCGCCGCGGACTCGGGCAGCTCGTCCTCGGACGTGAGCGCCGCCGTGGCCGCTAACGTGTGCGGTGAGCGCGCCCGTCGCCTGCCGCAGCAGAGCACTCTAGACGGTGGGCTGCGCGGCGCGCCACCGCCGCTGCGCCGCCTGTCGGCGGTGGAGCCGCGCCACCTGGCGCCGCTAGCCTCACCGCCGCATTCGCCCCGCGCTCCTCCGCCGCCGCCGCCACCGGCGCCGGCGCCACTGCCGCCACCGCATCCAACGCCGACCATTAGCGTGTCATCGGCGCCCGAGGACTCACCCTCACCGGATTCGACGCGCTCGCACGCGCCTTCCGAGGAGCCCTCGTCGGTGTTCGCATCCACGGACGTCACGCCCACCGCGGAGACGCCGCGTGCACCGCGCCTCTCGCACGACGACGAGCGTGCGCCCGACGCCGACCCGCCGTCCGACGCCGGCGACCGGCCGGAGCCCGACGACGCGCCCGACACGGAGCGGACGGACCCAGAGCCCGATAGCATGACTTCGGAGCCTGACAGAGGTCCTATAGAGCCCCTTAGCGGGACTGTAGAGCCCGACAGAGGGGTCGTGGAGGCTCCTCCCAAAGTAGAGGCCATAGCCAGCGGATCGGAGCCAGAGAGAAGGCCCGTGGAGGCCGAGAGACGGCTAGAAGAGGCCGGGGGGCTGGATGCGGCGCTGACGCCGGCGGTGGTCGGCCGACGCGCCGTGGCACCGCTAGCCGAGGGCGAGGACCTGTGCGAGGAGCCCGCGCCGCCCGCCGCGCCCGTCCCGCCCGCGCCGCCCGTCCTGCCGCCGCTCCACACCCACGAATATGTTGCTCATAGAGATAAGCGCGGAGACGAACTGACGTCGGTGTCCGATTCGAGTATTGTTAAGAGTGATAGTAAGGGCGGCATCGATGACCATAAGCAACGGAACGACATCTGTCCCTGGGAGGACGAGTAAGTACCGGCGCGGCGCGTAGTGCACGCTTCCCGGCACGGCACCCTGCCCCCGCCCGCCCCGCCCCGCCACGCCCGCCCGCTGTAGCTAGTGTCCTTCAAGTCCACGTTGATTCCCCCTCCATCACATGCATGCTCCTTTGAACCTCGATCGCCACGGACAATACTTTTCCTACAATTCGTCTAGTTTGTTAATGCGAGTAGTTGTTAGCATTCACATAGTACGGGTACTACTTTACTTCCACATGAATATTTCTTATTTTTATTTGTAGCAAGTACTTATTATAAGCTGTAGTTAACTATCGAAGTATTACTATTACCTAACGCACACAGTATTTGTTAAAATGTAAATATAAGTATCTACTTTATTATGTAGTTTTTAAATATATTTTGCTTTGTCCAGAAGTATTTTTTATTTATTTTTTCTGTGTCAAAGTTTTACCTAAAATAAATCTTTATGAAACATTATTTCTGTATTGTTTTCATTTGGACAATGTTTTATTGAAGTTATTTAGTAGAGCTTTGATCTATTCGTAGTGGTGTATGTCCTCGAAAGTCTAGTGTAGTGTGCGGTAGCTATGTGTCGAGTCGTGTCCCCGCGTGCCCGCGTGCTCGCGTGCTCGCGTGCCCGCGTGCCTGCAAACCCGCGTCCGTCGCTAGTGCGAGTAGGTCCGCTCCTAATCCTGAAACTTTTCTTTTTCAGGAACTCATGTGAGAGTGACGCGCCATTTGTTAAAACTTATGCAACGCTCGGTTATTTATAATTTTGTAGACGAATATCAACAATATTTTATTATAACACGAGAATAGATAAAGAATATTTAATTTTTTATCTTAGAAATTTGTTTTTATCAAAGACTTATAGATACTTTACGTCATTATAATGAATAATTTAAAGTAAATGATCGTTAATTATTAGAATTATTGTGTTTTATTTCTTTGGGTATGTCCAAGCAATGAGCTGCCCAAGCAGGTCAGTAGACTAGTTCGTATCGATATACTGTGTAGTTCCATATGTGGGCATTGGTAACGAATGCGTGAACCAGAGTACCACGTCCGCCTAGGGAGGTACCTGTACGTGTGGAAATCGTTTATACGTCGAGGCGTTCGGTAAGTGATTGCCTCTCCTTGAGGTTGAAAAACAACTCTGTGTACTTTGACACTTTATGTGACTATGTACTACCTACATAGTAACTAACAATAAAACAAGTAAAGTATAAAAAATCACACATTTATTATATCAACACACAACATCAAATAATTTCGCATCAACAATCTTGCCAAATAAACAAATATTAATACTGTAAACATAACCCTCGTTACTAGGCTAAGCAAGTCGGGTAGAAACGTCACAAAACATATTTTGCAAATAATAGCATTAATACAACACCTTAAAATAAGTAGATCTTATCTTAGTTCACGATTATTGAACTAATCTTGTTAATTATAAATGATAAATTATAATAAAATGACGCGATACATAGAGAGATAGTGTAAAGTGCAGGTTTTGAATACAAATAAAAAGACATTACAATAAAGATGTACCATAAATAAAAGTTTTAGTAACCTGATAACTACTTCAATACACTTTGACAACATTCATATAAATTAATTAACAGATAAAAAATACTGAGTCATATTCAAAGAAAGGAAGTTCTGATTAATAGGAAATCGAGTCGTTTAGATGTTCAAATTGATAATTTGTTCAGGCTCTATCAAGGCCAACTTAAATACTTACATTTTTTGTTCAAATTAACTTACATCTAAATTATAGTTAGCAGTTATAAAAACTGGACGATTCTTAAAACCACAAAATTGTTATCTTTTCGAAAAATGAAGATCTGTAACTGAAGTTAGTCAAAGACCTCCCTGCAGACGCCGTCAGCACCCATCTGGTACCCTGCGGGGCAGTTGGTGGGGACGGTGATCATATTCCTCATGGCGATGGCGGGGATCACCTCCTCGGGGGTCTCGATGGTGTTGGAGTCCCCCGCCTCGGGCTTGGCTGCGGCGGCCTTCACGTCTTCCACTTCATCAGGGTAAATAACTCTGTCTGTGTCAGCCATTTTGTTTTCTGAAGACAAAAATTGTCAGCTTAGTTTTTGAGGATTTAAATTAGGAATGGCAAAGGAACCCTGAGGTACGATATTTCGTAACATAAGGTAACGATAATTTTTTTTTATTTTCAACGTCTACATGAGATCTGTAGTCGCACCATGTAATTTTAATATTTAGTGGTCAGTTAAAAAGGCACGTTAAGCCGTCGGTCCCGGTTACTTTCTATGGATAGCAGTCGTTACATGAGCCATGTCAGAGATCTTTGGCGGCTCAATAACTCTGACACCAGGATTGGTCAGGTTGACCATCTACTCGATGAAGAAGAAGAAATTAAAAACGTCTGTCCCATATTTTATCAACATTAATAAGAAACAATTCCATAGAATTGTTACATCATTACAACAAAGCGACGTCATACCATTCAAATAATACAAGAGCTACTTAAAGTTAACACTTGTATGTTAAAAGCTTGACGTAAAACCCATTTCTTGCCATCGCTCTAATATGATCACGACTACGGAACAAAAACCCTGATGACACTACGACAAAAAATGTGACGCAAAAAGCGAACAGGAAACAACTGAAGGTCAGAAGAAATTCGACTGTTACAATTGGATCAAACAGCGAAGAGACATTTGAAGGTAGTTTAAATGGAAGGTTTGGCTGAACAAATACATACATATCTACGTCACTTATGTAAGTAAGTATGGTAAGTACGAAAACTTTTCCACAGCTAAAGGGAGAAAACTCAAGGAGAGGATATTACCGCACAAAATTAGCTTACAATATTTAATTTCATCTAAAACCTCTGCAAAGCTTTTAATTGTTTGGTGATGTTTATCATAGTGTAATTAAATAACCATAGATGAACATAGTCATCGGATCTATCTAGCAGGATTTTGATTATTATTGATAATGATAACGTACAAAATTACATAATTATAACGTATGCACATTATCCATTACTAGCAGCGCCCCGCGGTTTTACCCGCGTTGTGCCCTTTCCCTTGGGAATTTCGGGAATTTTTTTACATAATCATTCTACCTATTACAAAAAACCGCATCAAAATCCGTTGCGTAATTCTAAAGATTTAAGCATACAGACAAACAGACACGAAACAGAGACGACTTTATTTTATACTATGTAGTGATAATATATTAAGTAACTGCGTGATTACAAAGTATCACGACCATACCAGATACGCTGGCACTGATCTAGTATGTTATGTAGATTGTTGTTCTTAGACCTTAGCTTAGATATTCATGATTACATTTTTTATTAGCTCCTACTTAGCCTACTTAAAGCCAGTTTGCGATTGTTGTCTACTAAGTAGTAAAAGGTAAGGTTAACAGGCTTGACTTACTAACCGGCAATTAGGTAGGCGCCTACTTATTAACCTCCATAAGAAAGATAATTAAATAAGAACTATTTATTTGTTACAAAGTAACGTAACTGACCGATAAACCAAAATATATAAAACTAGCAGCGCCCCGCGGTGTTACCCGCACAATAATTATAGCCTATAACCTTTCCGTTGAATGTGGCTATCCATTACAAAGACAATTATTCAAATCGGATACATAAGTTCTGAGATTAACGCATTCAAATAAACAAAAAATTAAACTCTTCTTTATTAAATTTAGTATAGATAGAAATACTGAATACATAGAGTCTATATTAAGCTTAATAATAATCATTATTGCGGAAGTATTTCAGCTAGAAGGAATAACAAATAGAATTAGCCTCATAAAGCCTTAAAATGTGCAGACCGTTGACTTTGTGATCATATGACCATACTAGCATATGCACCCTCCATCATTTATCATTATGAATGGAATTGTACCGATAAATGTTATCCAAACTCAGTGATAAGAATTTCAACAAAATGCAAACCTATATTGAATTATCTAAAATATTTATCAGAATATAATTTTAACTCATACAGATATGTGTTGTTAATACGAATGCGCAATTAATTTTTAAGGTTATTTACCATTTTGCATAAGTAGTTTAAATTAACTTTATTGATTAAATTTAGCAATGTAATCTAAAAAAAATTTAGGAAAATATAATTTAGATTTCCTTTTAATAATTTTCCCAGACAATTGTGTCTGTCTGTGACGTTCTAAAAAGTTGTACTAACCTTACATTTTCTTAATATTAATCAGCAAACTTCAATGTAGTAAATCAGATTAAAGTACTTACTTGTATAAATAAAGGTTAGAATTTTCCAAATCAATGCACCACAACGTTGCGATTCTCCGTCACACGGTAGACTGATCCTGCAACCGCTCTACTTTGAAATATATACTCTAACAACCATGTTGTGTACAATTCTCTGACGTCACCCTGATTCACGCATTTTCAATATTATCAGAAATACAGTTAGTTTAGAAGAACCGGATTATCTTTTGATTTTCATAGCAATTTGATGACGAATTTATTGAGGTTTCAGTTCGAGTGTAAGATATGTTATCAATTAACGTAGTTTCCAGCGCTTACTGTGACCTCACGTAGGTATGCCCAAGAATGTAAGACGTACGTGTATTCGGGAATGTACCCTAAAATTGACTTTGAGTTCAATTACCTAAAAATGAAAATCATACCGATAAAACAACCATAAGTAGATGACGACATATCCTTTGTCACTAAAGATCTGAGATTCTGAAAGGATTTTGTAGAAAGACTCGACACAACTCTAACACATACATGAAAGAATACAAATTATACTTTGAATATCCTGAATTTTCTATGGAAATAAGTGAAAGCGGGTGCAATCACGGGGCTTCGTGTTTTGCTAATAGTTTCTATAAATAACCCGTAGCATTCGAAACCTAATTGTGTCTGGATGCGTTGGTCTGCGCACCTTGTGCTCAAGTACTAATGTATCTAGTGTCACTTCCTTTAAAGAAATAGGACAGTGTGATGTGACATTAAATATCAATCGGAGCGTTGAGGCCATTACCCTGTGAAAAATATGAGCAATAGGCGGCTAAAGGCTTAAAATTTAATTAGTAACCAAGCTTTATTTTACAAGTATTTAGTTTAATCAAAAGGTACACACCCTAATCTAATAGTGGTGTTATTGAACGATGAACGCATTTATGGACAAGATAGCGGCTCCTTTGATACCGTTTGCAGTATTTTATTACCATCATTACGTTATGGGACAGACGGGTAATTCGCAAAATTACTATGACATAGTGAAGGAGGTATTCTGAGTATTAGTGCTGAGTTACAGTGCCTGGGCTATACAGTTATCACATCAACTTCTTGAGATAGAACCCAGTTCCCACTACCAATGCATCCCCAATTTCACCGTTACAACTGAACTCTATATTAGTTCAACTTAATCCTAGTTCACGACCAAAACTGAGAATAAAACTTCAAAATGAATTCACTAAAACTGAGTTCAGTTGACCGAGGTTCGAGATACAATCGACGAATTCGGCCCTAGGGTTGTCTCTAGATATTCGCTAGTTTGTCATCCGTGTAGAGGAGGCACAGATAACGCTTTACAAACCCTAAAGGAAAACTTCATCCAGCAGTTAACAGGTAACTATTTCATCTGGATTCCGGAAATTACTGATCATGCATCTGAAAATTTCTCGCAAAAAATCTGCTCAATTTTTTTTAAGCTAATTAATTGTGAAATATTAGGAGTAGATATATAGTGGAGAACCCCTAAGGGACCTATTGTTAGTTTGTCGTATCAATATATTAGTTTGTCGTATCAATATATCTGTTTAAGAATGCAAAAGGAACTAAATAACGAACCTAACCAAAATTCAGTCCTAGTCTATCTATTTGCGTTCCGCAAATCTAAAGTAAACATACTGTCATATTGATAGAGTCCAGACTAACAGCGGGCTCGGTTATTGGAACTACGATAGCAAATCAATGATAACTCCACAAAGTGTTATCTTTACCATGTATTTACCTGTTTACGGCCGTGGAGGAATGTTTTACAACTACTTGATAGCAAAACCATGAGTAATTGTTTATTAAAACTCAAGTAGTATTTTCGTCTTATAATGTTTCGAAATAAGTTGCAATTTGATTTATTTTTAGAATTATTTGTAATATGAAATCATTATTTAAGTATATAAACTTGTAAACAATGATTTAAAAGGCAGGATTCCAAGGCCAGGCCCTCACTTCAACGTATCAGTTTAGTTTGGGCGTATTATAAGAAGGTTTTACAATATGAACATTCTGTAAATGTATATTTCTTTCAAATTTCTTAGAAATATTTGATTACCAATTGAGATAGGTACGGACTTTCTCCGTAACATACGTAAAAAATATATTCCGAGATATGGATAATTCAACCGGCAACCGACGATTTAACGTGCCCTTCGAAAGCTTACTCATTAAAAAAATAAATATAGCCACAGTTAGTACTTATTATAACCGCTATTTAATAATATACATACACTAACTGCTTAGCAATTTATTAACTAACCATACTATGGAAATACCTGGACAATAGGATCCATAACGTTCTCTTAGAAGAACAGATAGCGATCAGGAAGTATTTCAAGATCAATGAACGGCGCGGGTCATTGTAAGTAATAAGTCACGTCATTTATTTATTTATTTAAAATAATATAATATACCGGACAAATTTACTCACGGTTAATTAAATCCAAAGTATGTCTGTCTGTATGTCTGTCTGTCCGTCCGTATGTCACAGAATTTTCAAAATTTCCCAAGGTCCTTTATTCAGCGTGTTTATACCGCCCTTGCATCAAAATAGTATGCAAGTAGTGCGCAAGGGAACGCAATAGATGGCGTTACTGTTAAAAATTCTAAAACGCGCCAAAGAGTGTTCCCGGCCTGAAAAGGGTGTCGTATTAGCAGTCATGACATATTTGAGTTTTCCAATTCAATTAAAACCTCTTTGCTCCAACAAAAAGGTTACACCATCATCACTAACTTCACATTATGAGATATTTTGTAAACTTGTCAAAAACTTGTCACCGAGTCTGGGATACTCAAGATCAATAAAAAATCATAAAAATCAAAATGCCCTTATCAGTATTTCTGGTGTGAGTTGAAATGAAAAAGAGTCTAAGTTTGGAAAAGGTAAATATAGGCATCATGACTGATTTATCAAGCAAAGACAACTTCTTCCACCGAGGAAAAGGGTTCAGTGATGGGCTAAGAATGGAAGAAAATCGCTAAACATTTTTCCTCTTCAGAAGGAATCGTCTTCGACTGGAAAATTTACCACATTAGTCCACAATTTAACTGTCGTAAGAAAAAATAGAGTGTAAATATAAACATTTCTGTAATCTGGAATATAAGTACTGTAACTTGCACCTGGGTTTTCTTCTTTTCGCAATGGCTGTCCTCATTCATTCCAACACCAGCACATTTTGCTTCTTATAACACCAATAGATATAGGTACCCTCGACTTCATAACTTCGGTTCTATATTAGGTTAGCGGTAAGATTTCCCCAAACGAAAAACTTCTTTCGAATACAAAAAAAAGATTCAATTGGCAGAGAGCAATTATCAAAGAGTAATTAACAAAAATAAAATACATAGATTTTAATCATAATTTTAGAACAACTACACCGAACTATACGGAAAATATAACGAATTAAAAAATGTCAAGTAACCATATAACGCGTTACATTAAGTTAAGAGTTATTGTATTGTTATGTTTTAGATAAACGGTCTTGAGGAGGGGTCAAATGTCAAAACTACAGATCTCCCGAAAAAACACTGGTGTGAGTGAGTAACACTACTCAATTGTAACCAGTCATTAGTATAAACACAAGTACAAGTACCACCAAAATTACTACAAATGTTTTCATTATACTACGACTTTGAGATACCACTTCAAAATATGTACTATGAATTTATATTTCACGTATCACGTAAATAACTGAGAGACTCTTAAAATGCTGGCTTCTTATTCTACTTTTACTTGGCTACCTTTTTGAACACTTACCTAGCAAAACATCGTCTAATCATAATCTGTAGACAGACTATTGTTTGTGTGACCACTGACACTAAAAAACTGTTGTGGTTGACAGTACATTGAACAATGTAAACCCTATTATGTGCTTTATTTTCTTGAAAAATATATTGTTAACGAATACAGAATGTTTTCTATCAGTTGTTCATTTGGCTTCTTCCATTGCAGTTGTTACATCCCGAAAAAGCGTCATCAATCATCCGTTGGGAACATCCTCGAAAAGTACTCGATTACAATAAAACCTAACATCTTCAAGAGTAGCTCCTGTACAGATCTCACATTGAGTCATTACAGCTGTGAGTATTCACAAGATATTATAGACATTAGTACCGTAAACCAGTGTTATTTGGGACACCGGGTGTTATTCGGGACATTCCAAATTTTTATCTTCATTTGGCAATATTTTTTAATCTTCTAATATTTAATAGGAAAATAAAATGTATTCTGGCGAATACTACATTTATCGATGGTTGCGACAATTTCACATTTAAGCTTATATTGCCATCCGCCATGTATAAAAAACAAGATACAAAAAGTTATTTTTCATGGTCTATAACTTTAATTTGTAGCCCAAAAACTATTTAAGTAAGAAAAATATTATTAAAACCAACAAAAAGTTACATATTTCGAGAATAAACTGCGATGCTTCGTTAGTTGATTAAGCATATGTTTTATTGTTTTTTTAAGTTTATTTACAACGGTGATATTTGGGACAGCTTTTGCTTGCTGGGTTATTAGAGATATGCATTATATTTGCTATTTTCCAGGAAATGCCTGCACATTTTTCTACAATACGCTAGGTTTTGATAGTCAGTACATAAACGATACCATTGTTAGATTGAAATCTAGCATTCATACACACTACCATTGATGAGATTTAGCATTTTGAATTTCAAAAATGTCCCGAATAACACCGGCTTACTGTATCTACAATCTCTTAATTCGATTTTGTCCTTATAAATTTTTGGTTAATTTATGGCAAATTCAGTACTACATTACTTAGTTAATCTTTGACCATGACTATGAAAGGATGTTTGAATCATAGAGCATTGTCTTTGTGTTAACCTAGAACCAGTGTGGCATTGGGTAATCATTTTGAAAATGGGTGAAAAATTAAACGCTTCATAAAAAATATCTGATAATAGTTTTTTGCCTTATGCACGAGCATATTTTTCTATTGGATTACGGTCTACCGTGAATTCGGTGGCAGATAAGTCTGTATAAACGAAAATTATGCAGAGCATGCATAGATTTTTCTAAAATATCGTTTTATGTAGGTTTGTACTTTTGTAACATTAACGCTCTCTATTTATTAACAAACTTGCTTGCCACCAACTCAAAGCTATTATCTCCAATTAGGTGTACGGGGCCCGAGAACAAGGTTCCCTTACATTATTGGGGTGGACTCCAGAAAATTAATAGGTAGGTGCCATTAAAGTTAAACCTGGTTAAAGTTAAACTTTTGTGATGACTACTGAGGCCCTACTTAGCGGCCACCTATTCTAACTTACTTGCCCTTACACAAAAAGAAACTTCAAATTAAAATTACGAATACTTCTTTGAAAATGGAAGGGTTTTTGTCAGTTCAGCAAGATTGGTGAGGCATAATCACTAATGCCCATGATCACAAATACAAGATAAGGGAGAAAGTATTTTTGGCTGGGGTGGGGTAGCTGCTGGGGTAGCTACCCACCTAGGGTAAAAGGATTCGATTTAAAGGAGGTAGGTTTCAATTGATATTTATTGATTGTAGCAGCTGATCACATAGAATACGACGGTGATAGACGCAAGCTGAAGGATAGTCCTATAATTAATGACAGCCATAGCAACAGCTCTGGCGACGGTGTCCATAGACATCTGATTTACTGCCCGCAGTGTCCCATGTCTTGGAGTTTCAGAGTCAAGTGAGTATCTTAAAACACTATACAGAAAAAGAATGTTCTTCTAGAATTAAGCACCATCGATCGAAATACCGAATGTTTCGTCGGATTGGATAACAAAATAGTGTTAGCAATGAAATGCAAATTATGCAATGGAAATTGCGTATTTATCAGTATCTTTGCTTAATTACGTACTTTAGAAGGATTTGATAAGATGCTATTCGATATGATGATAAAGTTTTAGTGTTAAACTGATTACGTGTCTGTGCGAGGGGCATAGAAACATTAAGATTTAATCATAGACGTTATTAACATCTACACTAATTTTATAAAGAGGAAAACTTTGTTTGTTTGGTTGTAATGAATAGGCTCAGAAACTACTGGACCGTTTTTAAAAATTCTTTCACCATTCGAAAGCTACATTATCTACGAGTAACATAAGCTATTTTTCATCCCGAAATTCCCACAGGAATGGACACAACGTGGGTAAAACCGCGGGGCGCTGCTAGTCATAGATATAAGGGTTTGTGGCTTATCGACATACGCTATGTTCCAAAGAGAAGACACACTTTTTAGTGTTTGAGTTAAAGAGCGTTTATGACTAAGGCGGTAAATCTTCTACCTACAGGAAAGCTGTTTGAATATTTGTTCCGCGAAAAAATCTAAATGAAAAAAATACCTTGTTATTACTAGTTACTCAAAAAATGCAACATTACATTTACAGAAACACAAAAAGGAGGTCTATTAATATGGCACAAAGTTACGGATCTAAATATATCGCTGATTACACAAACAATTTTCCAAGGGACAACGACCCAAATTCATCGTGTTTTGATCAGATGAGGTCAGTGTTTACTTTACAAATGAACTACATATTGTATCCTAGTATAATGAAGCTGAAAAGTTTGTTTTTTTGTCTTTTCGTTTGATAACGCTTATCTTTGGGTATACCAATAATTGTGTATGGAGAAATATTTTTGCATATCATAACTACATTCAAGATAATTTTGGCACACTTTTATCCTGAATTTCCGAGGGAACGCGTGTGAAACCGCGGCCGGGAGATGTGAAAAGAGAGTGGAGAGGCCTTTGTCCAGTATTGGGACACACCAGGCTAAATATACTAATAATATAAGATAATTTACTAGCTGTCCCGCCTCAGTTAAGTGCTAGACAGGGCAAGTCTTCGGATGGAGTCTAGCTCACCGCGCCATCGCCATCTTGGTTTGCCGATTTTTTCGAAGTCAGATTTTTTTTCTATACAGTTCGATTTTTCTATATACTTCGAAAATATATATTACCTAGTCGTTTATAATTTTCATTGTGTAAATATTGCAGTTCTTGTAGTACAGAGCAGCTGAGCATTCAAAAAGGCGCTACATTTCCATTCAAAGCCACGCCCAGTGGGAATCTAAAAGTGAAATCGAATCAGGTAAACTTATTAATTATGGTACCTAACAATACATTCGGCTTATTTCATCGTCTAGGTTTTACCTCTACCCCACATTTTTAATGCTGAATGTACCTCGAATATTTTTTATTACTAAAG
Organism: Cyclophora punctaria; assembly: GCA_951394245.1. Lineage (NCBI taxonomy): Eukaryota > Metazoa > Arthropoda > Insecta > Lepidoptera > Geometridae > Cyclophora > Cyclophora punctaria. The sequence continues at coordinate 8,487,417 of OX596172.1, forward strand.
GTATACTCAGGATTTGTTTTTTTTTTCATTCTTTTTTGTTTAATTATATATTTTAGGTAGTATTTCAATGCTCTACCGTGGGTGTGCTCTTGGCGGACCCCAACCAAGCTAAAGTCGAGGTGAAGTTTAAGGACAAAAGTGGCGGAGATCCTGATGATGACTTAAATAGTTTTGTTAGTATTTTATTTTTTTACAAGAAATAATGACTAAATCAACCACGGCTCAAATAGGAATAAACTACATCATTCGTTCCAATATGCTAAACCAAGTTAAGTCCTGTACTTAACCAATTCCGGATATGAACCCGTTTAAAAAGAGGTCCAATGTTAAACATCACTGAAGATTATTTCACCCACTTCAGAGCACGGAAGATCTTTCCCAACTCCACCAATACGGTACAAAGGATCACAACATTATAACGAAAGACCGTCAGAAGATGCCTATTAGATCTACTTGCATCAAGGACGACATGGGGAAGGAGCTGAGCTGCCTCGGATACACCCTGAACGAGCCCGTGGACTGGATGAGGGTACAGCTGCCCAAGAAACAAGATCTGTTCCAAGAGTTTTACCGCAGGATTCGTACTTATTTGTAAGCTGACAATTTCACATTATGAAAACTACCAAATGAGTTACCTTTCTTAAAGTATACATTCTTTTCTATCCTTTTTGTTGCTGTCACCATTGTAAGACCCAAGTTTAAAGTGTTAAATCCAAGGGAGATTAAGCAAGAGATTTAAGCTGATCAGCTAATTTGACCACGCTTATCAGATAATATACAGGATAGCTTATGGTCAGTATGGGCAAATCTATAACTATAAAAGATACGAAGATCTTTTCATAGCTACCATGTCGGCTTTAGCAACAATAAAAACTTTAAAAAGCTACCCTGCATATGTATTACATAACGTTAACTTAAAATATTGTTGTTATTCCAGAAATACCGATACTATAATCAAAATTGGACACAATGAGTTTCATTGTCACAAAGTTGTTCTTCAGATTTATTCGCAGTTTTTTGATCAGAATCCATCTAAGGAAATTGATTTACCTATGGTATGACTTCATGAATAATTTTCCTAACTAGGGTAAGAAATGATTTTATACCTTTTGTGTCCTCGTAATTTGTGTGTTTTCCTTCAGGAAACCGTATCGCCAGAGACGTTCCAATCTGTGTACGAGTGGATGACGGGAAGTGCTCAGGAAACAAACAAAATTTTGAGGAAAGATAATATTTTGGACTTGTTCTGCACTGCGCAGTATTTAGGAATCAAAGGTAAGCTGGGATGATTTCTCAAACTGGTTTTTTGTTTAAGCAAACACTACTAATTTTTTTACCTTAAACAACAACTGAAGACAACGTGGTCAGTCTTCTGTGACCACGGTTCCTGTAAAGGAGCGGAAGCGTCAGTTAAAAAAGTAAAATAAAAGCGAAGTATTTTCCTCATATTTCTAACCTATTTTATGCAATGTATTCACATGTACTTAATATGAAATATATGAAAATTCATTTTTTTTGTACTAAAAAAAATATGTGGCGAAAAACAATTCGTGAAAGATTTAAAATATGATTCTTTATACAAAGTACCTGTTGAATGCCTAATTCCAAAAAAGATATTACGACGCTTGCTGGACGTCTGTAGTAGGCTGCTATTTTCAGATCTGGAAGACCAGTGCTGGGCGTTCATTGTCAATGATATGTTATTTACTGAAGATACCGCGTTTGCGCTCTACAGGGAAGCGAAAGCCAGAGGAATGAATCCAATCATGGATTTAATGGTTCTTGACTCACCATCTATCTATCTATCTATTAGTAGTTGTGTATGGTTTTGTTTGTTTGAACGCAGAAAATACCAATCTGATTTAATAATTATTTTTGTAATAAATAGCCACACTCAACGGGAAGGATATAGGCTATTTGTCATCTCGAAATTCCCACGGGAACGGGCACAACGCGGGTCAAACCGTGGAGCACTTCTAGTTTATTTATACTCATATATTTATAATTAAGTATTTAAACCAATGCAAAATGTAGTTAACCTTAAAAATATTTTGTGTATCTTATGTGTGCTGTGCTGAAAGATATTTTAAAATTAGATTGTTTTGAAAGTTTCAAAAGTACTCTTAAAATGACTACGCAATTCCAACTACCAATAGTCTTACTTCTATCTCGAAATCGAGCATTCACCTGAGTGTAATAAAAACTATAAAAGCGTACTCGTTATTCATCCTATTCTACTAATATTATAAATGCGAAAGTTTGTCAGGATGTATGTATGTATGTATGTATGTTAGTTTTTTACTCTTTCAAGCAACAACTACTGTGCGGATTTGGATGAAACTTTACTGTAATATAGGTTATACATCATAATATTACAAGGGATATATTTTTTCCCGAAATTCCCGCGGGACCGGTTACAACGCGGGTAAAACCGCTGGGTGCGGCTATAAAGTTACAATGGTATAGGTATGTATAAATCTTTTTACGTTCCAACATAATAAATGACATAATTACATCGCAGGTGCCGCGAGTGATGCGTTTTTTCCTACCGTTAGTGGCCTCGAGGAACTTCCTGGAACTTGAACCTGAAGAGGTGGTGACGTTCCTCAAGTCCAATTACATCTCGGTTACAAGGTTACTTGAAGTTTTTTATTGTTTGTTTGTAAAGGATTTTGATTTTGTAAAGGACATAATGAGTTCTGAAGCGTCCGAATGAGTTCTGAGTTCTGAACCTTTGAAACCTACCCAGTATATATTTAAGTCACCATGGTGTCTTATTTTAGTATACTCACTGATAATTGTTACTTGTTAGCTTATATCATGACCGCCGACCTATTGTCTACAGTGTAAGCCAAAATCTCTATAGGGTTAAACGTCTATCTAAGCATTAGTTAGACTTTCGGTTTCACACCTTTGGCTTGAGTAGGTATTGGATCTTTAAACCTATTTTGGGTTGTGTTTGCCTTAGAATCTTTTCTCTTCAAATTCAAATACCTAACTCCTTACTTAACAACTAAAACAACTAAATTGTACTAAGTGACCACAACTCCCCAGTGAAATAGAGATCCTGATGGCGGGTGTACGGTGGCTGCATGGCGACTGGTCCAGCCGTCGGCGTCACGTGGTCCCCGTGATGCGCTGCGTGCGCTTCGGCCTCATCTCGCCGTGGCAGCTGGTGGACATCAAGCGCAACCCCGACAACGGGGAGATCCTCGACATCGTCAACGAGCCCGAGGTTCAGCAGATGATCGATGATGGACTGGCGTGAGTATGCGCGGTATTTTTTGTTTTTAATATTAATGTATAGAGTCAGCATGTTCAGTTAATATGTCGTTATTCTGACTAAAATACATTCTCGTCTCCAGGTACGTCATCATTAAGTACTGGTACGGCAACAACTCCAAGAACTATTACCACTGGATCGATGTCCTGGGTCTCAGCGAGCCGGCCGAGAGGAACTGGATTGGGGAAGAAAAGGTCAGTAAGAAATCATACATGATTAGGATCCTCTACTTTTTTTTCAGTCATTTATACTTTAAATTATTGACATCGGAAAAATGGTTAATATATATTTTACTAGCCAAGAAAGCCATATTTTTTTTCGCAGATTAGATAGGTTGGCGTCTATACATTCCTTTAACCAGTAACAAGAAAACAAGGATTTAAAAGATTACCATACAAATTATGTAGATAAGAGGTAACTTATAAATAAACTATAACATTACCTAAACCAACTATATATTTCAGAACCACGTGACCTATAAAGATTTTCTCAAGTATTTGGAGCAGTTCTCAGTGCCGAAGGAGCAGATGTACCAGCAGATCGCCATGATGCAGACCACGAGACGGTCGGAGGATGGGCCCGGTAAGTGGAACATACATTTTTATCTTTTAGGATAATTGGCGTGTCGTACGAACAGCTAAAGAGGATGACAGAAGAAAGAGAAATATGGAATTCCATCGAGCTCAGTTCTTATGTTTAAGATAATGGATCGAAGGAATTTGGAAGCTTAATGTCCTTGGGTGCAAATTGTCTGTGATATAAAATGCTCTGAGAGCAAAATTATCTTAAATTTAAAATGACTGTTATGCCTTCGTATGACACACTTGCACCTGTTTTTCTTTGGTGTCTTGCATGTTGCAGTTCCTTACACGTTACACCTACAGTCTCAATTAGCTTACCTGTATTTGTGAAGTCTAAAATTGTACTTGCACTCTCAGCATGATAGTAACTGAACAATATTACACAAGCGCGTGTCTCCGGATATTTTTTTGTATATCTATAATAGCCAACTTTACTTAAGTAAGTATGTAGTAGGAAATGTGTTGTCCATTGCGCAGTTCAATACAAATACCTATAATTACTACTGTTTTTTTTATAAATCCTAACTAATATTATAAATGCGAAAGTAACTCTGTCTATCTGTCGCGCTAGCACGTCGACACTACTGAATCGATTTGAATGAAATTTGGTACACAGTTAGTCCAGAGCCTGAGAAAGGACATAGGTTACTTTTTATCGCGAAATTCCTGCGGGAGCGGTTACAACGCGGGTAAAACCGCGGGGTACGGCTAGTTAGCGAATAAATATAAAATTTCAAAACGTGTCTGGATACTATTATTGTTTGTCAATGTCAATATTTAAACATTTTTGTAATATGATGCTAATTTTGTAATAGATATAAGTTCAGAAGCCGATCGCTAACTCTATTGAACTTCATTGCAATAAGAGTAAATTAACGAATGGAATATTTCCTCTCGCGTGTGTCTTTTAGTCATCTTCACTAATTCTGCTAATTGAATCTTCACGATTGTTGTTTTGTTCCACCTGTACTAACTAGGACGATTGAAGTAGATAATATGAAAAATAAATGCAAAATCATAATGAGTACATTAAGAGCTCTTATGTACCGTGTACATTGTTCTAAGCAAATGATTTTCCTTATGTATTTTGTATCGTTTAAATACTAACATTGTTTACTTAGTAACTTAAGAATAAGAATTTGAACAGGAATGTTTTAATTCAATTACATTGATGATACACAACTGCAATGTAAATACATTAGAAAATAAGTTCCTTGAATCGAAACCATAGCAAATCACCTCAACTCAGCAACGCACTCACGCACGTATAGACAAGATATTGCTATTATAAATTTGCCAGGCGTTTGCATTATAAATAAAAAGCAAACCGGCTGACCTCATTTTCCGGTTAATCTTCTATATATATAAAAATGAAACCCGTTTTTTGTTGTCGTCGCATCACGCGTGAATGGCTGGACCGATTTCACTAATTATTTTTTTGTTGTATTTGTTATTATTAGGAGAAGGTTTTCACGGAAAAAAATATTAAGAAAATCTCTCAGAAATATTGAAAAATATACATATAATTTTGCATATTTAAAAAAACACGCGTAACGAATGTCAATAATATGTCATTCACAGCCATAGACTATATTGAAAGAGCATTGTTTGTTCGGAAAGTAGTGCATCATTGCTACGCTAAGGCGGTACGAAGTTCGCCGGGTCAGCTAGTAAATTTATAAAGGTGGTCAAATTCCGTCACCAAAAGGCAAAAACAACCAGATTTAGAGTTAAGTAATAATAAATTAATTCATAATAGTAGTTTATGCAACTGTCATATAAGGAAGGGTATTAAAACACGAGTGTGAGTTTATGAAACGAGCGCAGCGAGTTTCATAATAGTAACGAGTGTTTTAATACCCGTGTTATATGCAGTTGCATACACTACTTTATCTTCACTAATGCAATTAATCAAACAACAAGAGTAAAAGCTCACAATAGTTTTTCACGCGTACGTGTATTGTCACAGTGAACTTGCCGCCATTAAAATCTAACCAATGAGAGCGCAGCTGCGCGTAGGGCCAATCAGGAGCGAGCGAGATCTTACCAAAGAGTTTTGTGTATGTAGTTTCGACGAAGTTTTCACGTATAACCCAACTGTTTTCAAAAGCCAGCCTAATATCAAAATTTGATACAACTTGTATGAGGATTTTGACATAAGGCTCGCCAGGTTAATTGGTCGCGTTTTATTGATGTTATAATGAGATTTTACGATATCGATATCGATGTTTTAGGATATTATACCATCATGTGAAATTGCTTAAATTGATTGTTTTGTTGTCTGCGCTATAACAGTAGTAATTATAAGTCAAGTATTGGAAACATAAGTAGAATGTTACAACATTAGTGTAGATAAAGACATTAATAATTGTTGTCCTATAGGAATGCGCGGCATAGATTCTGATAAAATGGACGCCCGAAGACCTAAGAAGGATTTCCCTCTTCCCAACACTCTGAAGAGTTTACCCGGAGACAAGGACAAATACTTCCCGACAATGAGCGAGTTTTTCGAAAATCGACGGAGGGTTTGTATTAAATATTTCTATACATTTCCATGAAAATTGTATTTCTCTTCATTTTGTAAATAGTGATTTCTCACTTTAGTTAATTAACTCCTTTTTATTTCCATTGCTAGCGTCACGGAAAGTACAGACATTACGTCCAAATTATTTCCCCCAGGGTAGACTGTGAACTTAAAATTAACGAATGATTAGTATAGAGTGAAGACCAAGTAAACGTATTGTGTTACTCACATGTTTTGGTCTAACAATTATCACCATTATTAGCATGGTAGCACCTTGTTATAGATTGCACTGGGTTTTCACATTATCATTTGAATGACTTATTATTTAGAATCCTCCATTATATTAAAAAAAAATATCATAAAATCAGTTACTAGTCAACACGCTTTGAATTTAAATAGTAGAATATTTTAATGCCTTTCAAATTGTGAAGGTAAACCTTTTTAGAACTTTATGGTTACTAATAACTTTGAAGAATAATGAAGGCTAGCTTTGTGTAACCATATCTCTGACAAAACCTAAACGTATCCATAGATTTGCGAACTGTCTGGACGTACGAGTATATAAGTTCGGCTCGGCTAGCTCAACTAATATCACAGATGATGACAAACTATAATAAATACTGTGTTGCGGGAAAATGTAATGTTTCCGTCAACTCACAGTATATATCATAAATCATATGATGTCTTGTAGCCTTCTGTCACATTCCTTGTGCAAGGCGGGCACAACCAATACGCATAGTTATAGATAGGACTCGAGCATGAAATAACTTATTTATAATTTTTGAACCCACACAACTAAAATTCTAGGAATAACACGTAGTACACAAGTTGATGAACCCATTTAATATTAAAAACACCTCCATCAGTTCAGTTTATGGCAAACACTAACGATAAGATTATTTTCGTCTTTTATTTATGGAATCTTTAAGTGTTCAGGACTTCAGTAATATTGAATCTGTTAATTTTTTTTTGTTAACTGTAAATAAATAATGTCTCATCCATTTTCAGACACAGGAAAACAAACCGATCATCGCGCGGTCTCAGATGGACCATGAGCCCAACTTTCCGAACAGGAGGCACGTGCTGGATGACACGCAGCAAAAGATGTTGTTTGAGGTATGGATCACCTATTACTATATATAAATAAACTAGCAGCGCCCCGCGGTTTTACCCGCGTTGTGCCCGTTCCCGTGGGAATTTCGGGATTTTTTTTTACATAAAAACCTTCCTCTTGAATCACTCTACCTATTACAAAAAATCGCATCAAAATCCGTTGCGTAATTTTAAAGATTTAAGCATACAGACAAACAGACAAACAGAAGACTAACAGACGCGACTTTGTTTTATACTATGTAGTGATGTTCTGTCTTTTCTTTGTCTCCTTACGAAAGTAATGTTCGAGCAGCGATAAACTCAAAATCTGTGTTGATCCTGACGTAACATTATGTTATAAAAACTTCACTGGTTATATTTTTTTTATTACTATTATAGGAACAAAAGAGACAGCTTGAACAAAAACAACATCATAACAGCATTCTTCGCCGAAAAAATCTGCACAACATGAGCGAGATCGATCAGGATACCGTAAATTATATTGTTTTTTTTAACCAATCGGTAGAATAATTTGGTATAGTGTAATAAATAACATGACAAAACCTTTCGCAAAAAATATTTTAATAAAAATAAGTATAGTACATCCAGGTATTGTAAGTAGGTACCTACATCAGATTTTTTAAATGATTGACTAGGGCTTTTTGACCAGATTACTAATTGTATCATACTTGCAGACGTCAGCAAAGGACGAGGCGTACGACCTTCCAGAGAAGGACTCCGAAGAAACCAACATGAGTACGACGGATTCGAGCAGCGCCACCGTGGACAGTGTGGCTGAAATGGTAACTCATAACTTACATACATTCTTCTTCTTAAACTTAAGAGCTGGGCTCTTGTCGATGGAGTTCTTTCTATTGTTCTCTATCTTCTGCCATCCTGTTCAGCTGTTCGTACGAAACGACCTTTGCTCTTTCCTTCAGATGGGGCTGACCTCATACCAGAGTTTTCACCATTCGTCCGCGAATATCCGGTACCCGTCCCAGAATATCCAATACACTAGATTTTTAAAGTTACGGCTATTGGCATTCTATAGGCTAGCCCCGCACCACTTACCTATAGAATGCTTATTTAATATGTATTGTAATATCCGACCTAATTATTATAACACTAATAATTCTTACAGACCCGTTATCAAAATAGCAAAATGAACGAAAAACGGCACAGTATCGCGGCTAACTTCCTTGCCGCCGCCACAGCCGGTTTAGGAAGAAGGTAAGCTTAAAGATTGTGCTGTAAGTGAAACGGAGAAGACCAATCGCCATTGAAAAGACCGAAGACTACGTGCAAACACAGCCGTACAATACAGACACGTGCTTGCACATCTTGCCAAAATCTCTACTACAAGTCTCTACTGGCATTAGGTTAACCTTTCGAGCTCGTGTAGCGCGCATGCACCCATCTTAGGATGTTGTTCGTAGTTGGTTGGGGTATTTTAATGATCCCGACTTTATTTAGTTGAAAGATAGATCTACGCTTCAGGTTTTCATTGATTTTATGCCTAAAGTTCAATATACTTTACATGATCTCCTTTTCTTTTACTATTTCGCCCACGGGTCCAATGTACTCCCATACTTGTAGCAACTGTTTTTAAAATATAATTATTATTCTATTATCATAGTTTTAGATGTAACTTGAATGTTTTGGAAGCAATAACCTATTGTAATTTATTCATTCATTTCGAATAGGTTTGTGGACAACCCTGGTGTCCGTGTTTTTAGACCGCCTAAAGGCCTCCGACATGGTGTAACGATTGCAAGCAACAAGGACCGACTGGTTTACTTGCCCTCCGAAGAACGATGTATAATATGTTTGTATGACTCGCAGGACGTCGCTGTCTCCGTCGACGGCGGCGGCGTCGGCGGCGCCGCACGCGCCGACGAGCACGACGCGAGCGCGCGCCATGCTGCCGCACTCCTCGCAGGACAACTTCAGCCCCCAGATATCACTCTTCCACCAGTCCAAGGAGTCCTTAGCCAAGATCAATATGTATGGTCAACTTTTGAGCTCTTGATATCTGCTATAACATTTGTTTTTGGTGTGTGGAACTAAAATGAGAGTAACATAACATATTATTTGACCTGTTAAAATAACAATATTTTATACAGCGTAGGACGTCCACCAATAAGGTGGTCTGATGATCTGGTGACCGAATTACCGAACCGAATTACTTGAAGATCAATGAGGGAGGCTTATGTCCAGCAGTGGACGTCCTACGGCTGACATGATGATAACGATGATGAATAACAATATAAAGAGCATTTTGTATTATTTTAGGTCGCTGTTTAACAAGTGATGAGCACTAAAGCCCAAAGAAGATAGAAATAGGACAGTGCTTATTAAAACCTCAACTTTAATTTACAGGAACAAATTATCCACATCAATTCTGGGCCCATCGAATAAGAACTACATATCTGAGGGGTCTCTATTCAACTGGGACAGAGAGACCGTTTTGGTTTTCGGTGGAATTGATCCTCACACACCTTATGGCACCAATGGAAATGCCGGAAAAGATATCTACAGGTCATTAAGCCACTATTCAAATAATGAGCTTTCTCACTTTCTTTACCCTAGAATGTGTAATAAATAAATGAAGAGCGCTGCTAGCGTCATAAACTATGATTTTCGTCCTGCTCTTTAATGTATGACTATGATACTAAGAAATACTCGAATCCAACTGGGTAGTTCCAAAGATTAGTGTGATCAAACAAACGAAAATAACATTTTTCATCTTTATATATTTAGTACCTACGTTTATACCTCTGAATTGTTTGCTTGAATCAGTTACTTCATCATACCAATGTTTCTCTCAGATTTGATCCAGTGACGAACATATGGGACTACGTTGGTGAACTGCCAGAGCCTAGACATCATCATTCGGTCGCTTTTCTAAGAGGAAGAGTCTATTTAGCTGGTAACGTATACTTACTTTAACTAGATGTTGTGCCTTATTGAACCTGTTAATATATAGACTGACCAGGCGCTTTGATAGTAATAATCGACAGTTTTTTATCGTATTGGATTGACCTGGGTCATACATGTCTCCCATATACAACGACTCCCTATATTACAACGCTGATAAGTTTACATCACCTTTATTGCATGTTGTGATAACGTATATTTTCTTATATCTCCACTCGACGACCTAGGTCTCGCCTCCTTACAAGCCAGTCAACATACTCCAGAGCAAGTCTATTACGAGTTGAAGCTTCCCTTGCCAGTCTCACAAAGAGACTTGTGACGGCTCTAAAAAAAATATATGAGTCCTCTTTAACTCAACTACGAGTTGGCTCTACCTTCAAAAGCTTCTCATAACGACTCCTGACTCCAAGGAACAAGCTCTAAAAAACTGGCGACGTAAAATTAGCGGAATTGAAAAAAAAAAACACCGAAATTTGTTGCTTTTTTGTTGCTAATTAGTTGCTAAAAAATTAATTTTTTTGCTCTAACCGATCGCATAAAAAAGGCAATAACTCTAACTTTACATTAAGATAGCGTGGGAATCACTGAATTTCGACTGATCAATCAAGCAAATAAGGGTCAATTTGTTGCTAATTTGTTGCTGGAAGATGCTTAGAAAAAAAATTAAAAAAAATGATTTTTTTTAATTATGCCAAGATAAATAATATCCACGCCAGCTTAACTCTCGAGTTTTCCGTGAAAAAATTATAGTAAAAATTTGTTGCTCCTCATGGTGCACCGTGTTTTAGCAGGGAGAGTCAGCAACAAAATAAAAACCGGAAGTCAAGAGAAGTTGGAGATCGATCACAAAATAATCGACCACGCTAGCTTAACTAACGATTTTCCCGCGGAAAAACTATAGTGAAAATTTGTTGCTGTTCACAATGCAGCTTGATTTAGCAGAAAGAGTCAGCAACAAAATAAAAACCGGAAGTCAAGAGAAGTTGGAAATCGGTTCACAAAATAATCGGCCAAGCTAGCTTAACTAACGATTTTCCCGCGGAAAAACTATAGTGAAAATTTGTCGCTCCTCACAGTGCTTAGTTGCTAAAAAATTATTTTTTTTGCTCTAACCGTAATGTTAACCGATAACTATGGACTAGTAAAAAAAAAATAACCCTAACCTACCGAATAGTAAGTAATTCGGTAGGTTAGGGTTATTTTTTTTTTCATGTTTAAACTCTCCCTTTTCATTAAAATGACATATATATATATATATAATACATAAAATGTCACAAACGATTTTTTTATTATCTTGGCATAATTAAAAAAAATCAATTTTTTATTTTTTTTTATTTCTTTTCTAAGCATCTTCCAGCAACAAATTAGCAACAAATTGACCCTTATTTGCTTGATTGATCAGTCGACATTCAGTGATTCCCACGCTATCTTAATGTAAAGTTAGAGTTATTGCCTTTTTTGTGCGATCGGTTAGAGCAAAAAAATTAATTTTTTAGCAACTAATTAGCAACAAAAAAGCAACAAATTTCGGTGTTTTTTTTTTTCAATTCCGCTAATTTTACGTCGCCAGTTTTTTAGACCTCAAGGAACACAATAAAGACTTCTATTTCCTGAGAATAAACACTAAATTGTACTGACTCCAGGTGGCGCCGACCCTCGAGATGATGACATTCGCGGTAAATCAGTGGTAGTGTCGACTGTTTGGAGCTTCGAGCCGGTCACTAGGTCTTGGTACAGCGAGTCGGGGCTGGCGGTCCCGCGGAAGAACTTCGGCCTCGTCGTGCATAGGATGGCGCTGTACGCCATCGGAGGACAGGATAAGAAGGGGAGGTAAAGGAATACTACCTCTTTACAAATCTTGCTAAGGAAACCAACAACTTTTGCAGTGTATTTACTTACTAAAACAACCTTCTGTGCTGCGAAAAATATGGTGAGTATTCATCCTTAAGTATTGTTAAGCAACGGGCAATTTGATTAAACTGTCTTGCTATGCAAAAGGGACTTATTACTTAGCTTGATTGATTGATTGAAGTGTAATAAACACTGGTCTAGGGTTGGGATCTAAATCTGACGTTTGGAGCCCAGGACCTGATTGATAGAAAGGTTAAAGATGAAAATAATATGTAAATAAGTTAAACAGTAAAGTTTTGCACTTTCCCGCTTCTGGGAAAAGACCTCTGATCTCACTGAGGATATTAGTACAGTTATGAGGATAAACAAACAGCTTTAATAACATTAATTTACGCTAATGTACGCTTTGCTAGATTAGAATATTGAAAAGTAATTTGTGAGAAACGTCAAACGGGTATGTACCTCCGTTTGCAAACGTAACTGCAACAATGTCAATAAATACTCACATTACCTTATCGATTGTTCCATGCACTCTTTTAATTCCGTTTCCAGAGTACTATCATCAGTGGAACGTTTCGACCCCAAAACCGCTTCGTGGACGGAGATGCGGTCCATGGGGGTGGCTCGCATGGCGGTCGCGTGCACCAAGTACCGCGAGTACATCTGGGTCGCCGGAGGGATGACGGGCGAAAAGAAACGACCCGTCTGCAAAATCGTCGAGTGCTACAACTCTAATACCAACGAGTCAGTACCCGATGTAGCACGGTGTAGATTGTAGCGATCGTGCCGTAGTTTCACTTAGCGATGTTCGCTCATTGCGATTGCTAAGCAACGTGAACCTCGGCCCTACTTAGATGGGTGGCTGATAGTGGCATTTATATCTGAGCGCTACCGTGCTTCGGAGAGCACGTTAAGCAATCGGTCCCGGTTGATTCAATCTTCAGACCATGACGGAGGCCCTAAGGCGGTCTAAAAACGCCGACACTTATTGTTTACTATACTTATTGATAATATTACCTGTAGTGTAGGTACTTACAGCCTCGTATTTGCCCACTCATCCACTTTATCAAGAAGTGCACGTGTAAACAATAAAATAACATGTTAAGTATTCGTGTTTATTGAAGTGTTGACCTTGTTTTATTATTCAGATGGACTCAAATACACAATCTTCGATTTCCGAGATGTTTCGCGACATTGTTCTCCATGAACGATAAGCTGTACATAATTGGTGGCGCTGGCAAGATGTCGGATAAGGTAAACCGAATGCGTATGAGATGTGATAAGAAACTTAGAAGAATACTAGCGGCGCCACGCGGTTTTACCCGCGTTGTGCCCGTTCCCGTGGGAATTTAGGAATTTTTTATACATTTAAACCTTCCTCTTGAATCACTCTATCTATTTTAAAAAACCTCGTCAAAATCCGTTGCGTAGTTTAAAAATCTAAGCATACATAGGGATAGACAGACAGCGGAAAGCGAATTTGTTTGTTAAGTGATAAACTTCTAAAGTGAAGGTAAAAATATTGGGAAAGATCCAGAGTTTGTTAAGTGATAAACTTCAAAAGTGAAGGTAAAAATATTGGGAAAGATCCAGATCAGATTACTCTATCTTCATAAAAATATAATCTTCATAAATCTATATTTACCTATTACCTATATTTCAAACCACACGGAGAATTGAGACGTTTAGAGAAACATACTAACTGACCAATATTTTTCTTATAGTACAAGTGAACTAAAATGTGTTTGTAGAGTTTATTAACCGACCGAGCCTAATGCTAGTGCAAAGTGTTTTGTCAGCTTGGCAAAAGGGCATGTGTATGTCTGTCCATTAGGGTTAAAACGTAGATATAGTAGAGGAGAGAGAGAGAGAGAGAGAGAGAAACAAATGAACACCGAAGATTTTGCACACACTTTGTCTTGGCGTGAAGTCTGAATATCTGATTCTTCAGCTATTCTCGTTGTTGACCCACAGATACACAAGATAGTAATGAAAGCGATATGTATTTCCTTATACCAAGTCACTACGCACCTAACATCCAGTGCAACGTAATATCCACTATTCAAAGAAGTATTTCCCTATCCCGTAGGATAAGACGTCGAGTAGCGTGGGCGCTATAGACTGCTGGGACTGGAAGATGCGCGAGTGGCGCCAGGAGACTGAGATGTCGATGCCCCGCCACGGACACGCACTCGCCTACCTCGGCACCCAGCTCATCATTATTGGTAAGTGCACCCTTCCGGGCATCCTTACGGGTATTCGGACCAGCATTATTTGTGAGCATCAAAACCTGTGTAGTGGTCATAAGCTATTCAGGGGTTATCCAGGAGTTGTAATTGAAACAAGCGCCTAAAAGCCTGTCGGAGGTTTTTAGGCGGTGTAAAACTCTGACGCCTGCGTTGGCTACTGACCACTCGAGCAGTGGTGATTGAAGGTGACATTATGGAAGGATAGTATGGACAATTATTATTGTTTCGGGTCGGTAAATAGTGCCGACTTACTGTACCGACTCGACTATGACGTGTGAAGCAACCCTATGAAAGTTAGGCTCCGTATTCTCTGTTTAGTTGCCTCAATACTTGTTTCAGCGGCGCTTGTTTGTTTGTCGAAAGAAGATAAATTAAATCTTCTTTCAACAAACAAACATGCTAGTGCGTTTAATGAGAACACTGGCTCGAGCGAATGCTGTTTTTAATTCTGTCCGAACATAGGCACTGAGCATTTGTTCTGTGCAAATGTTCGCTCAGAACATGATGTAAAAACGCGGCTTTACAGAATAAAATATATAACTTCAGCAAACGAATTTAGCAGCTAACTAACTACAGTAATGGTTGCTACGTGCAATAATCAATGTAGACATTAATTTCTGCTGAAATATGCTTAATCTAACCTCGAGTGTGTAACAATCTGATAAACAAAATGATAAACGCTTCCTTGTATAATGTGGATTTGTTTACAATTTTCAATACTAATTTGAGGTGATATGATAGAGTATTGATATACCTACCCCTAATATTGGGTCAGGGTATTGAGCGATGCACCCACATAGTAACTATTTTGATAAGATTTTTTTAAAGCCAAGTCCAGAATTTGCAGCCGCAAATCATAGGATTTCTAAAAATAGAAATGCTATTCATTACCTACGTAATCTATCTTGTCCATTTTTTGACTCGTATTCAAATTATTTCAAGAATAGAAGTTTTTATTTCATAGATCGAGAGGTTGTTTTTGTGCAACTACCGTAACATTGAATCCTATTTGTTTACTATTTGCTTACTTACTTTCTTATATTGAATTCTTAACTGTCATCTTTATTAAGATCCTAACTCCAGCAGAAAGGCTTCTTATTCTAAACTCTATTCTGAGGAGAAATCTTCTCTCACCATCTACCTTTGTTTTTCCAACAGGTGGAGTGACCACGATCTACATGCGAGCTCTGAACAATGTGGAGTCTTATTGCTGCGAGCGGGGTGCGTGGATCCGAGGGGTGGCCACCCTGCCGTCCCCTCTGTCGGGGCACGGGGCCATCACTCTACCCCCCGCATCGCTCATGTAGTGACGTTTCGTGCTGTGCTGTACGAGAAGTGCGTGTTAAGTTCTGTGATTTTCTATTTATCAGGCAACTTGAACTTTAAAAACTTTTCGAAATTTAGCGTACCTACCTCAGGGTAGGTTCGCTTACTTATCTTGTTTTGTAATCATGAGTTGTCTTTGTAGTGCTAATCCTAAATACCTCTTTTGTTAATCGGGCGATTGATTATGGGTGCTCTTGGTTCGTTTTGGAAACGTGTTGTTGTAACAGGTGTCGAATTGTATCCGTGGAACCTTACCTTTGACGTATCAATGTGTTTCTATTGAAACTTATACATATTTTGTCCGAATAGCTGTTTGTACGTTAAGTAAACAGGCTTCGGTACGGAGATGATATAAAAATATAAAAACTTTAAAAGATATTTTGTAATAAAAATGAATGAAATGTGTTTCGAAATGTAGCGTGATTTAACTTATTTTCGTGATACTTTGTACCACAACAAGTTTTACAACGATTTACAATAAATGTTTTAAAATATAATTGATTTTCATTTTCATTCCTTTCCGGCTGCCTAATTAAGGTTCCGGTGAAGTAAAAAGACTTTATAGGATGTTTAAAATGTGTTTATTTTTACACAATGTTAAACATATCCGTGTTACACGAATAACTTATGAAGTAATATCACAACACATTCTTATTTCACTAAATATATTTTAGACTAGATTAATCAATTTATTTGAGCGTTCAGTTTGCCACCAATTTTTGACCGCACTATACAGGTCATCGCACACATAACCACCCAGCGCCGGATTCGCACCGGCTAACCTCGCACGGTCTATCGACGCATTAACATCACGCGGAGAGTTGGTTCGAGCTAGTACCCGATTGATAAGTGAGGTACAGTACAGAGTTGCATTCAAAGAGTCTTCAAACGCGTGAACCGAGGCAGTAGTAGTTATCAGCGAAGACCTTAAAGTTTGTATTACATATAATACCATTTTTTATGAAGTATTTATGAAGTGAACTGTTGGTAAACTGAACGAGTATCCTCCGCGGTCTAGATGTAAAAGGAACCTAATCCCAGACTTCCCTGCAGGCCCCGAGCAGGTCCCGCTCGAATCCTTCCTCGCAAGGTTTGTAGAATAACACGCTGTTGAATGGCACGAACCGGCTCGGCTTCAAATTCCGGATGACGTCCTGAAAATGACAAAAATGTAGTTACTATAGGTGTTCCTATGGTATTCTATATTAAAGTTCCTATCCTAAACGTATAACCTTACTTGATAAATCGGTTAAAAGGAAAAACGTTCCAGAAAAAGCGGTACATCTTTCGAATAAAACTACTACCTAATATGCAAAATAGAACATGCACAGAAATAGTATTCTTCCGTTTCTTCGATATGTCGCGAAGGAGAGGACCATTTAGATAAAAAAAGCCACCATACAATAAATAAGAAGAGTGTTTATCATCTCAGCACGTGTGTAATAAAACCGAGGGTGTTTTATACTATAAAAGGTAATTTCTAATGATACTTTTTTGTCAGTGTTCTTAACAAACTACGAGTTTTGATATACTTACGATTGATACTTCGTCATTTTTCGGCGCCACTTCAACCAGCTCCTCTGTCCTCAATATGCTCCGAGGGTGCAGGTGCTTTCCTTCCACCATCAGCACCACCAAAGACATCATTAGCACTACCATGAGCTTCCCCATTGTTTATTCTTTCTTCTAGACTTGGTAACTTTATAATTTAAAACGTCCCTTTTAGACGTAAGACAATTCGAATTTTATTTTTTCTCACGAAAACTAAAACTTACTAAGTTGAAGAACAATTCGAATTTTTAAACCTCTGCTTTAAAAACGCTTTCTTTTGAAGAGGTATTTGTTCAGAGAAGTTTACAAAGATATTTCGCTTTATATTTTCGTAAAGGACTTGTATTGTCAATAACTGATTATATTTTGATGTCGTTATCGGTTTCGGCTGGCTATTTAAATGCGTTTGTTATCTTGTCAGTGGAAGACTGGCCGACTGGCTCGTTCTATGACGCACTGGCGGAATATACTTATAACACAGAGCATATAAGCACCGCCGCGCCGGCCGCGTGGTGCTTCTATGCTCTGTGACTTATAAGTACATTGTTTATTTACACTATTTGTGGTTCCTTGGAAAATAACTACTTATTTAGAGATATAATGCAAAGTTGTTGTTATGCAACAATACTTGAGAACTTGCATAATAAAAATATGTACAGAAAGTTGCCTAAGTAAAAAAAAATATAATATGGAGCATAGCTCTTTACGGCAGCGAAACATGGACCATGACCCAAAGGGATAGGGAAAGGCAAGAGGCGAATGGAAAGAATAAGCTAGACGGAAAAGAAAGCAACGAGGATGTGTTGAATTTAATAGAGGAGAAGAGAATGTATTAAAGATGATAGAAATCAGCCAATAAGAGGGAACGTTTGGGCATCTTTAACGACACGATAACTTCATAAAAACTATAGTAGACGGACAAATAAAGGCAAAGAGAAGAAAAGGAAGGCCAACTAAAAGAAAGAGCAAAGGTCATGCCGTACGAACAGCTAAATAAGATGGCAGAAGAAAGAGAAAATGGAAAGAACTCCGTAGACAAGACCCAGCTCTTAAAGAAGAATAAGTTATCTAACTAGCATGTTGGTCTTGTTTGCTTCCTTTAATTTTATGCAGCCAGGTTCCTTTAATCCCTTTTGTTTATTCCAATAACGCATTAGAACTGTACATCATACATATATTACACATGGTATTGGGAAGTATTTCATTATATGTGTGTCAGTGTGAACGCACCAATAAACTCTAACATTGACCATGTGGGCACAGAATAATAAGTACTACAAGTAGTACAGAAGCACCACTTCCCGTAACAATTCATAGAAATAGAGACTCTTGCTACTAAGCAACAAAGTTCAATTCAGCTCGCATAAGCGCTCAATACCTAACGAGATATCCACCTAAGTATTGCCGCTCTCTTCTAACGCGTAGCTCTGTCGCTGTCTGGCGCTGGGTGACGCGATACCTATGTCGCTAGGGTTGTCGGCTCGCCGATGTTGATGCGTATGATTGATTAGGTACTCAGTCAATTAGGTAGATACTAAAGCGAATTTTACAGTCTCTCATTTGTAATAAAAAATTGAAAACAAACCTTTACTCAACTCAAGTAGAAAGATACTCATTGAAATAAAAATAAGTTTTGAAGTAGGGACTGTTTTTATTTAATTTACAAGATAAACACAGATAATAATACCTAATTAGTAGTCTGCGATTAGAAGCTCGTAATTGTAGGGAATTTGAAGATAGTACAGTTAACAAAAAAAAAGAAAATAGTACAGTAAAATTTAAAAAGTAAATAATTTGGTAGACGCGCGAGCGACACCCGTCAGTCGGAGTGGCGCCGGCGCCTCGCGAATTTGTAGGCATTTATCGCTGTAGGTACGGCCGAGTGGCGGTGGCCTGATGTGGGGTACTTCCAACACTTGGAACGCCTACCCTCCCATCACAGCGGTAACTCCAATGTCTTCAGTTCACCCATAGAGTAACTTTTTTATATTGGAGTTCACCCGCGACCACGAGAGGTGCAATCCCCTCGAAACGTCGAAACGTCGGGAAATAAAAAGTAAGTTATTTACTTGCTTTATAAACTTTCCAACGCGAAAAAACCCGTGTAAGTACGTTTAAATTATATTTCATTATAAGCGATCGTATTATGATTTGGCGACTGTAGATAATCTTATATATAAAATTCTCGTGTCACAGTGTTCGTTCGCGTACTCCTCCGAAACGGCTTGACCGATTCTCATGAAATTTTGTGAGCATATTGAGTAGGTCTGAGAATCGGCCAACATCTATTTTTCATCCCGAAATTCCCGCGGGAACGGGTACAACGCGGGTGAAACCGCGGGGCGCAGCTAGTATTCTATAAAACAGACTATCTACGCATTAGATAAATATACATAGAAACTTGAGTAATCACATCCATGAATGAACTGTGGTATGTATTACGACATTTCCTCCGAATATTACACATTTACTAACATCGTATCTCGTTCATAAGTATTTGCACACTGCACTGTATTAGTTGGACGATATTCGTTCTCAGAACTTCAATCACGCCATTTTATCTTTTGCTTGTAATACCCGTAATATTTGTTTATTAACTGCACATGTTCTTTTTTGTACTGATGTGTGCAGTAAGTGTAAAAGTCTTTACCAGGTTGTTTGCATCGTCAGACCAAGTTGGAGGCCTTTAGGCGGTCTAGAAACTCCAACACCTAGGTTGACCACTAACCTACTGGAAATCTTCTACTTCATCGAGTGGACGGTCAACCTGACCAATCCTGGTGTCAGAGTTATTGAGCCGCCAAAGGCCTCTGACATGGTCGACATATCCGTAGAAAGTAACCAGGACCGACGGCTTAACGTGCCCTCCGGAGCACCTACTGGAAATGAATGAATGCCCAGTCATGGTTCATTACGGGCTAATACTTTTATGTTTATAATGTCTTTGATTATTAAAGAGTTTACAGAACTTCTAAATTAAAAAAGGATTAAGATAAATATTCAAAGAGATATCATTAAACCGAATAAAAAATATGAACATCAATGTATGTATTGCCAATTACCTAATATTAATATTTTAGAAAGTTTCATTATTACTAATGAAATGGGACTGTATCGCAGGGATATAATAATATAACGTATTTATTAAAATACGGACAACGTCCCGTCTTCCCGTGATAACGAGTGGTGTAATTCGACCGAAACGTCACGCGTCGGGTACGTATTTACGTTATATAAAACGTTGGGTACGTATTTTAATAAATACGTTATATATTCTAACATGGTAATCCCGTGTGAGTTTCAAAGTACTTGTAGGTATATAAGGTTCATGTTAACAAGATAAGATGCTATTTTTGTATTTCTTATTTTTGTTTATCAATATGTTCTTGAAAGTTTAATCAGTAGGTTAAAGGAAAACTGAAAAACCTGCTTCGTGTCAAAAAAGATAACAATGTTTTTATTTTGCCTTCCCTAAGTGGGTATTATTTTATACTTACTTACGTACCAGTTTTAGAAAAAGTGCAATATTCGACAATTTATTGACGTAAGTATTTTATTATGTAAAATGCTTTTAAATGCTACCATGGACCAATATGTACTACCTACTATGGCATATCCATGGGCATATCTATCGGAGCGACCGAGCTTTGGAGTGAATGTTAAATAGTCGGTCCCGGTTATTTCAATCGTCAGAAAATATCGAAGGCCTTTAAGGAAGGGGGTCTTCAAAACTCAGACTATGGCTAAGATGCAAGTAAAGACAGAGGTTATGCCTTCGATTTTATTTTCTCTAAAGACTCTCTCACTCTATTTATATATGAAGAAAAGAGATGGTAAAAGAGATTCTCTGGCGTATTAACGTCTCATCTAATCGAATTTACATATGTACTTACAGCTTACATATTTACTCTTTAGTATTTTTTTGAATCTGTGGTTTGCGCACGGTTTGCCGCTAAACTCTTTTACTGTCAAACCCTCGGGCGAAAAAATACAAAAGTTTATAAAGAGTATTTTACTCGTTTATTAATTTTGTACAGGAATAATATCTAAGTTCTAATCATAATAGTAATCCCAGTGAGACTCGTTAGTACCAATTTGTTTTTTTCGCAGAATACATTGTAGATTGGTCCCCATCACTTCACCGAAAGGACAGGTTTTCTTCGCTGAAAGAAAAATGTAACTTACGTTATGAATGACGTAACGTGACGTAACTGCCTATTTTTCTATTTGCCCTTCGGGGCAAAACTATTTCTACCAATTATATAAAACGTAGCATAATATAATAATATATCCGAACAAATTCACACGCGGTTAATTAGACCCAAAGTAAGCTAAGCTTGATAATGGCACATTAATACTTAACTAATTGATATTTTTTTTTATACATTACATTTCAAAATCTCATTAAAACTCTACTAAGGAAGCATCTGTGAGTTAGATGCATTCAATTGTCGAAATGATTAGAGTGATTTAAAATTAACTTGAATTGAGATAACTGCCTACTTTTGTCATAATTATGCAGTACACAAGGGGTCATAAAGAAAATATCAGTTAATAATAAGACAGATTTATTTAAACTTCTAACTCAAATACTTATCCTATTACATGTTTGACAATATTCATTACCAGACAGAAGCGAAGCGCAGTACTTGTAGACATAACAAAATAACTGGGCTTGCATTACTTGGAATAGCTACAATATCAAATACTAGTTTGTAATAATGGAATTGAAATACTATTTTTGTCACTAATAGCTACCCAGACCTGCATTTGGGATACAATTTAAAAGAAACGGCATAGCACAGTCGTTTGAATTTTCATACGGATATAGCCCTACCAACTCACTGGGCCCGTAATTCACTTCATAATACGGGGACACAGCTTCACGAAAGAACGGATACGGCATTATTGGCAAAACATTAGGCACCACAGCCTCCTCTTCCAATTTTCCCATTAAATCGTCTTCTAGAGCACGAACCGGTCTCAACGTTGGTGTGTAATAAACGTCATCATAACCTAACTCATTGCCGTATCCATTTTGCTGTATCGTTTCATAGATCTGTGTTGATACTGGGGGCAGGTAGTTGATTGGTGGAAGTAGACTTCTGTATTTGTAGAAGATCATGATCCTGTCTTGTTGGTTAGGGCTGTAGTAATCTATGTTGTAGTAAGGAAGAGTTTGCCATGGTTGAACTGCTTTCTCGTATTGTTCACTGTTGATAACTTCGTCGTTATCGAAATTGTCCAGGGTAGGCAACGTGAGGCGGCTAGGATTTTCAATTTCTTCGTTTTGTTTATTCTTCTCTTTATTTTCTTGTACAGAATTATTTTCTAATTGTTCATTACTTGCTTGGATGTTCTTCGTTGTATAGTTTTCTTGTTCTACATATTGTTTTACGTTTCTTTCTGTGGTTGTGATAAGATTTTCGTTGTCAATGACGGTAGAATATGTTATAGAATTTTCACTGGCTTCCCGTTTAGTTGGGAGGCTATGAACAAAACTAATTGTTTGTAACAATAACAAGTAAAATAAATACTTAGTAGCCATCTTTCACTTTATAATAAAACTCACTAACTGAATATAGTACGACTGATTACCGATTTACTTACTGTTGCAATTTGACATGCAAGCATATTAAATTAAAATTCATTGACATTAACGCATTCTTAATATCAAATTACAAAATTATATTACTCGTATAAGCTACTCGTAAATAAATTGCTTTATTGTACCTACTTTGAAAATGAAGTATAATGCTTTTGACCTGCTTAATTAATCAAGTACCTAATATTAATTAATTTAAGACTAGATAGTAAGACTTACAGGTAATGATTTGAAGGAAACCACCAAATAATAATTTTTGTATGCTTTATTAAGTCGTGTGATGCTTCTTATGCATATATTTACATAAGCACAAGTATATTAATACAGTATTCAATCTTAAAACTAATATAAATAAACGTACTAATAACGTATGTTTTCCATATAATACATCAGCCCAGGTGGTCAGTGTTCCGTCACTGTTTGATTGATAATGTGGAGATTTTCGTCTTGGTGAGGGAGGGGTTTCTGTTCACTTTGTTGTTCAACTTCTCGCTGGCTTTAATGTCTCTTTTGGCATGGAAGCTGAATTCATCTTCGGATCTGTAGGCGGGGGCGGAGTAGGAGTGGGGCTTGGCTAAACTACCCGACACGACGGAAGGGTTGCAGCTGAGGAGGAGCGGGATGCCGCAGCCGCCGACGTTGGCGTTAGGGAACAGACCGACGGCCCCGGTGCTCGGCGCCGCGGCGGGGGCGGGCGCTCCGTATGCCGATCGCGCAGACTCCTGCGCCGGCATCCAACGGAACCTCTCCTGCCCGTCCATCGATTCCCTCATATAGTAAGCAGGTTGCATCGATTCCATATCAGCAGACTTGCCTTGAGCCATGAAGTTCTCGTTGAATCTGGCGTGATGTGGGTGAGGGTGGATGTGAGGGTTGCTGGAGTGGTGCTGCCTCATGTGATCCATGTGGTGCTGGTGGGCTGCCTGGTGCTTCATCATAGCGTCTCCTTGAGTTGAGAATTCTTCAGCGGCCTTCATGGAGGCCATTTGCATTTGGTTCTCGTGCTTCCATCGTATTTGGTCGAAATTGGCTTGTTGGTCCATGTTAGTCATTTTGCTGTGGTGGTGATGGGGGTGTTCCAGGTGCTGGTGGGCGTTTTCGTGCTGTACCATGTCGTGATGCTCTCCTCTGAAAAGGGTTCTGTCATCGTGCTCACGGTGCATACCTTCATGGTGGTGCTCAGCTGGAACATGGGCCGAATTCTTCTTGTTAGAATCTCTTTCCTTGTCATCCAGCTTCAATGACTCTGGAGAAAATGATGGCATAATCATGCTTTCCCCTTCAGACATTTTACCTTCGAACTTCTTCTCAGTCTTTTCAGCGAGTTCTTTATGATGATCTGCAAAGTTATTTTCTTTGGCCTGGGCGATCTGCTCGGCAGATTTCACGAATAGTGAAGTGTCTACTTCTTTCGCGTTCTCATTTTTGAGTTCAGTTGTAATAGCTTTCTCCGCTGATTTGAGTTTGGTCAAATCTTCTTCAGCATTCTTGACCTCGCTTGATAATTCTTCAATTCTTTTGTCATTTTCCACATTCTTGAGTTGTTTAAGGGAGAAATCTTTATGTTCCACTGATTTAGCTTTATCTTCAAATGAAGCTAAGTCTTTGTGTTTAGCAATTTGCTCTTGTTCTGATTCAATTTCTGTTTTTCTTTCTTTGTCAAGCATATCTTCGGCAACTTTGAACTTTGGGGTTTGATTTGAAGCACTTGTTTCCATTTCAGCTTCTTTGACTGCCTTGGGAGTGACGTCCAGTTCCTCATGTTCAAGTTTTAACTGTTCAGCGTTCTTAAGCAGGAGTGTGTTCTCGTGATCAGCTAAGGTTTTAGTTTCCAAAGCAACCGTAGGAGAAGTGATCATATCATCTTCTAAATTATTATTCTTATTTTCCATTATGTTTGATTTCGCTTTAGGTGTTATTTCGTCCTCTTTGATCTTGTCTTCCTTTGCCTTCATGTGCATTTCCTTGGCATTCTTCATTTCTATTTCAGCGTCGGCTGTCTCAGCATCTTCAAATACCTCGCTGAGGTCTTCAAGCTTGAAGCTATCTTCAATGTTTCTAGCCACTTCAAAGTTTTTATTGTCGATGGCTTCTTTCCATTGTGCTAAACGTTCCTCTTCAGTTTCTGCGATTGCAAACTGGTTGTTTTCTTTTTTCTCATCATCATTTAATTCAGATGTGTGTAAACTCATGGCTTCCAAATTGCCAAAGTTTTGGTGGATATGTTCGAGAGCCTGCCGAGCTACCTCGATGTCGTGGTGCAGTTCGATGTCGGTCTCGGAGTGGTCATGCTGCAAAGCCCTCTCTCCTTGTTTGTTTTCAGCTTTCTTCAGATCCCGTTGTAAGTTTTCAACGGCTTCCTTGGCCAACTTGATGCTGTGCTTCATATCGTCCTCTGACATGAGGAAGCTGGGGTCTTCGATGACAGCTCGGGCCATGTCTCCCTTCATCGATTGGTCGTCACATAGCTTCACTTTGACTTGTTTGACGCAGGTTTCCCGGGAGTCAGCCTGTTCCTCGTCGGAGTCGCGGTAGACGTGGTAGCCTTCCTTCTTCTTGACAATGATCGGTTTCTTCAGGATGAGGCTTCGAGCGTGAAGAGGTGATGGCTGCAGGGCTGTCGCTTCCTGAGTGGTCGTGGTGTCCAGGACTGGTTTGGTGTCCCGCTTGAAGGTCTCAGTGAGGTGAAGGGTCCTAGTCTCGTGGCCATCTTCAAGTAATGCTGGTGCTGCTATGGCGACTGCTACCAGAGCAGAGAGGACCACTAAGGTCTTCATCGTGAGGCGACGATGATGTGTTTGATGTCGAAATGGTGAGACATATCCATTTTATACTAATCTCGGTATTGGAAGGCTTCCTTAACTCAATGCATTAAACGGAACGTGCTTCCAAAGGTACGCCGTAAACGCTGAGAATGCGCCTTCCGGGCGAGACGCTTCTAAGAATCATAACGAAGTCGTATTAAAATATATATTTTGATAATATTGAATTCTTATATACTTTAAACCAATTTTAATTTTAATTTTTAACACATATTTAACTAATATCACAATATTATATAATCTTATTTTATTACACAACGTACACTATTTAGAATATTAAAGTATACAAAAAGTATAAAATATAGTTTTTACAAATTATTTAGATTACGCTTTAATTAATAGAAAAATAAACAAATACAAGTTCGTAATTAAAATGACGTTTCTAAACAGGCAACTTACAAATATGATGTAGTAGTATTAGCCGGTAACGTCCCACAGCTGGGCACCGAGTTCTCATGTCACTGAAGATTTCAGTACAGTGGGGAGAGTTAAGCGCAATCACCACGCTTGCCTAATGCCGGTTGGTAATCTCAAACCCGAGCCATTTTTGAAAAGTACTAAACATGTTTTCACTCGACCCGGAACGCACTTTAATTTATTACAACAAATCCTTATTCTTTTGTCGCAATTGGCATTATGCTTAACCATCCATACTATCTACATTATATATAATAAAGTTGGTTGTTTATTAGTTTGTTTGAACGCGCTAATCTCAAGAACCACCAATCCAATTTGAATTATTTGTAACTAGCCGCGCCCCGCGGTTTTACCCGCGTTGTGCCTGTTTCCGTGGGAATTTCGGGAATTCATATAAACCTTCCTCTTGAATCACTTTGTTTATTTAAAAAACTGCATCAAAATCCATTGCGTAATTTTAAAGATCTAAGCATCCATAGGGACAGACACACCAGAAAACGACTTTATTTTATACTATGTAGTGATAGAAAGCTTCATTCATCGAAAAGGTTATAGGCAATTTTTCATCCCTAAATTTCCACGGTAACGGACAACGCGGGTACAACCGCGTGGCCCTGCTAATTCTGATATATTAAGTGAGATGATTAACTTGGTGCATTACAGATCTACATACATACTTTTTTAATCTCATTCTTACTGTACCCTTTACCGTTCAGACAGACCAGTCTATAAATATTATCCAGCTACGCCCAGGCTATTTTTGTAAAATTCCAATATTAGTTGTGATCCTAATCCAATCCAAATCTTTATGCAAAAGAAGCAATCAAAATTACAACATTCTTGCTTGCCCTATATTCTTTCATCGATAAGTGCAGTATTTAAGATTGTGTGTTAAATATGCGTAATTTATTTTAAGATATTGTTTGTGTGTACACTTATTTCAATAAATAAATGTCCTCTATTTACCTTATGTATTGCAATACAAATGTTCATTAGTATCGTAGCAGCGCCCTGCGGTTTTACCGGCGTTGTGCCCGTTTCCATAAGAGTTAACAGATTTTAGCCTATATCCTTTCTGTTGAATGTGGCGTGGCGTTCCGTGAAATAATTTTAAAATAAATCATTAATGTACATACTCGTAGTACCTAAACCCATCATTAGTTTTGGAACTCGTTGATGTCTTTTATATGGGAGTGTAATAACAACACAGTTTAAATACTTAGATAAACATTTATTAAATCAAGTTATTTATAAATATTTTTTTTATAACAATAACTTATACATTTCAACGCTCCGAGTAATTATATTGTAATATTTAATTCAAAATAACACTGACACACTTTTTTGTATCAATCATGATTAATTATAAATAAAATAATAGGTTACAAACTACGAACTATACACTGAATTTCAAAATCCGAACCATATTCGGATGTGGGTAGTCTTGAGAAACTAAATGATGATTACTTTCAGAAAAGATTTCTGGGTAATCCTCCGAAACTTTATAATGGGTAAAACCTACATCCATCGAAACATCTCGTTTTCTTCTCTGTTGAGTTAAAACTGAAATCGGACTATCCGATTTTAAAACTTCACTTGTTTTGTAAGAAGGTTTGACATCGTATAAGTTTTCTAAGTGGCCAGTTACGACTTGAGCAGCACAGTTGAAAAGCAAAGGTACTGGCTGGATTGAATCGGGATAGATAATATGTTGGTCTATATTATCTATGCTTGGAGAATTCAAATTCTGAACGTAAGAATCTTCATAGGTAGTTCTTTCTTCTAAATAATTAATTATCGCAGAATGCCTTTCTTTTAACTCTTCAGTTATAGGCAATGACCTCCTGTATCGTTTTCTCCTTAAATTGGCTGCCTGTACCACTATCAGAAGACTTAAAACAATAGCAATAAAATGTTTCATAGTAACAGAATAACATAAAAAATCTACGCTTATAGTTTAAATGTGTGCCCTGTATATATGCAGTGGTATTATGTCTGAGTATATTTAGCTACGTGAGAATAAACATGCTTTTAATTTCACTATTTTTGTAATAAGATAAAATATTGTAGCAAAGATAAGATATGAAGATAATAAGCGTATCTACTTTCTTAAACATTGTTTGTCGTACAGAGTGTTTATCTATTTGCACTAGCAGCGCCCCGCGGTTTTACCCGCGTTGTGCCCGTTCCCGTGGGAATTTCGGGATAAAATGTAGCCTATAGCCTTCCTCTATAAATAGAATATCTAACAGTGAAAGAATTATTCAAATCGGTTCAGTAGTTTCTGAGATTAGCGCGTTTAAACAAACAAACAAACAAACAAACAAACAAACAAAACAAACTCTTCAGCTTTATAATATTAGTATAGATTTAATACTTACTCTGATGTTTTCAAATTGCAATAAATTTTGTAATACCCTATTATATTAACCTATTTATCAGACTAACAAACGCACTCTATACCTATGTGTACTATGCTATATTCCACCTATCTATGTCACTTTTTCCAACTATTATTTAAACTAATATAATTGTATGTTGTATGGGAGCCCCCCTTGAATATTTGTTGTATTTTATTTTTAGTATTTGCTGTAGCGGCTCTATAACTCTGACACCAGGATTGGTCAGGTTGACCATCCACTCGATAAGAAGAATAGAAATACATCATCCGTGAAAATTTCAACTATCTATAGCTATGACCGTTCTTGAGATACAGCCTGGTGACAGACGGACCCGTCCGTTTTTGCCCGTTTTTACTCTTTACGTACGGAACCCTATAAACCACTAAATCGTCTAGTTGCGAAATGTTAATATTGCATCGACGCATATTTATCTAGAATGTATTTGCTGGACCTGCTCATATGTACAATGTACATTGTACCTATAATGCAATTAAAATACAATATTTTTGTATTACCTACGCAGCACTGTTTTTCTATACGAGCTCAGTTACTAGGTACGAGTGACGTAAACTCAAACTATAACCAGATGCCTACACAAGCTATTAGTAATTTAGCCCTCAGTTTTATATTTAAGGTAAGAGTTAAAAATCCGACTGCAGCAGGCGACTGCAGACAGCAGGCAGCAGGGCGTTGTAGTCGTCCGCAGTGCAGTCTGCGGTCGATAATTCACTGCCGATAGCACATCACATAATCAACGTTGCCAATAGCATTCCATGTACATATCTGAGAGACTATTAAATGTATGTTACTACTAGCAATGCAGATACATATAATTTAAAAACGTTTGCATATATTAATACTCGTATAGATACATATTGATTGATGCTATTAGCTTCTTCATTTAGTGTTGCACCCACTAATATGTATAAGGATGTCTTTCCAACAGAGATGTCCTATGCTTAAGAGTAAGGACTCACGAAGCGGTTTTTACCCGTGCCCGCCGCGGTGGCGGAATGGAGTTTTATTTCCAAAACTCACGAGACCGGAGTTTTGTGCGGTTACGCAGCCGTCGCGGTTGCGATTATCGCCCGCAAACTTGGCGGTTGATAATCGCAAGACGGGCGGTTAAACGATTAAACGATCAGTTGAGTTCCAGACCGTCATGGACACACACCAGAAACGAGCTGTTGCGTTATACTTCCTTCACAGAAGAATTAAAAAAAGAAGGCCTAAAAGATTCTGGATACATCCACTGATTGCGGAAAGAGATCGTTATGGATTATTTGTTACTCTTATTAATGACTTAAA
Source organism: Cyclophora punctaria (assembly GCA_951394245.1). Classification (NCBI taxonomy): domain Eukaryota; kingdom Metazoa; phylum Arthropoda; class Insecta; order Lepidoptera; family Geometridae; genus Cyclophora; species Cyclophora punctaria. The sequence goes on from OX596172.1 coordinate 8,517,368, forward strand.
CCGCCAACCGACCGCAGAGCGCGCGGGTGCAACCCGCCGCGGCTGCGGGACCGCGACCCGCGCCCGCCGGTACAAGATGACCGCTGGAGCAGCGGGACCCGCAAACAATCGCACACGCCGCGGGCGTAAAACGCGTCGTGAAATGTGCTTTAATTTTTTACATATATATCTGTATTCTACAAAGGCTGCGGGCCCGCAACCGCGGCGGGCACGGGTGAAAACCGCTTCGTGAGTCCTTAGCCTCAGGCTACGTTTAATCGTCCAATCATCTATCAAACGTGGTATATTTGAGCTCTGGTGCAAAAGGCACCTCATGCTTACTACAAAAACTTAGCAAACTCACTACTTACTTTCTTGCCTAGTTACTAAATTGACTTAATCTTACTAATATTATAAATACGAAAGTTTGTGACGTTAATGTATGTATGCTTGTAACTACTGGACGGATTGGGATGAAACTTAACAGTAATATAGGTTATACATCAGAATAACACATGGGATACATTTTATCCCAAAATTCCTGCGGGGACGGGTACAATGCGGGTAACATCGTGGAGCGCGGCTCGTACTTAATATACCTTACCTAGCCTACCTACGAATTCAGAGATTTTTAAATACCTATACATAATTGCTAAATTAAGTAATTAAATGAAACAGTAAACAATTCTTATAAAAATCATTTATTTTGATAACTTAATAGAACCTTACATAAATAACTTAATCATATCACTACAATAATAACACAAAATAAAGCTTTTTACTAACGCCGCGATTTCACTGGTGCGCTGCCTGAGCTGTGTCGTGTATCGTGGTCTGGTGTTCTTTAGGAGTCAGCTCCTCGGAGCTGTGGGCTTCGTGGACCTCGTGATGCATACCCTCGACTCCTCTATAAGTGTCTGCGGGGTAGTAATGTGGCTGCGTCTGAACCACGTGCCCTTGGACTACTGAAGGAGAACAGCTGAAGAGCAACGGCACCCCACACCCCCCGGAGCCGCCGCTTGGGAACACGCTGAATACTGGACTCGATGTAGGCGCCTGCGTTACAGCGACAGGGTAGCTCGGGTGCTGTGGCGGGACTACAGCGTACCTGGCCATAGGCATGCGGTCCATATCGGAGAAGCCCATAATTTCTTGTTCTTCCATTGATCGGTAGTGAGGTGCGTAGCCGTATTGGTACGGTGACACGTAGCTGGGAGATATGGATGGTACAGGAGCTGATGCAGCGGCCGCGGCGCACGGAGACACGTATTGGTACTGGGACCGCTTGTCCCTGTAGTAATCTTGTTCCTGCACTATTGAAGGCGCCTGGTCTTCTTTGAGGGTTGGAGCCGCCACCACAATGGACACGGCAGCCAATAAGTGGATAAATTTGTAAACAGCCTCCATCTTTGCAACTGGTCCTCTCAACTGATTCCGAGCCACTAATATTGAAATACACTCCGCGATCTTGTTTTATTAAAGCTCTTTAATGCAAGTCTGCAATTTGGACTACCTACCTACTTTGTGAGCTCGACTTTTGACCGACAAATTTTGGATTCTCAGCATTTTCCAATGTCCGTCAAAAATTGGAATACCTAGATATTGTAGTGTGGTTAAAGTAGGTCTGTTACTTATTGTAGCAAATAATACCAATTACATACCTACTAAATCTAAAATTAGCTCAAATAAACATTAACTTTTATGTTGAGAAAATAACACAGATTGGTTCTTTACGTTAACAGTTATAGTAAGCCTTATGACTTTAGTGAAGACCAACATTATTCAGCCTTAAACTCAGTAAAAGACTGTTTAATAAGGGCAAAAAATACACGAGATCAATGAATGCGTAAATCGTGCGTAAAGTACATCATTGAATGATACTATCTTACGTGTTACGCGTGTGTTTAGGCACGCAACAGTTACGCGCGCACGCGCCTATACATTTTAACCGGTTCCATAATAACGTCATTCTGTATTTGATCGGTACAAAGTTAGTAAGTATCCTATTGCTGTGCAAAGACTATGCTATAACAGTAAAGTGGATTAGTCTGTACAAATTAATATAAGGAAATAGGAAATTTATATACAAACTTACATTTGAAAACATTGGAATGAAATATAAATAAATACAACCGGACAAATTCACATACGATAATTTATTACCAGCAGCTCCCCGTGGTATCCACGGTGTGGCCCTTCTTGTGGGTATTTTCGGAAAAAAATTGCCTTGAATGAATAACTCCTTGTATTGAATTATATATTGAATTCCCTACATTTTAAAACATATTTTTTATAAGTTTGAATACCATAATGTATGAGCACAAATACTTATCACCAAGTGTAATCGATAAAGTTATTTCATATTTCATAATCAAAATAAGATTCATAATTTCTTAGAAATCGGATTGTTACATTTTATAATAACATCTGCGCATGTACACATGTACAGTAATCCAGGTCATGGCAAATATGTTCATTTTATTTAGTTAAAGTGATTTGAGGTTAATAGCACAAATTCTTATTATACCTAGGTTTAATCGTACCTAAGTATTTACATAGGTACTTATTGTTAATGGGAAAACTATCGGGGATATTTTGTGGATAAAAATGTTTCCTATATAGCAAACATGGTTCGGGTTTGAGATTACCAACCCCCATTAGGCAAGCATAGTGATTACACCTAATCATCCTAAAATTACTGATATCTTTGGTGAACTGAGGCATAACAGGCTTAAACTTTTCCTCCCTTTATGAGTTACCGTTCTATCCTCGCTAAATAGGAGTTTGTTATAATGTCGTTTGAAATGATCATTTATAACTAGTCATAACTTAATAGTCTATCAGGGTCAAATAAACCAGGCTAATTTTTGAATTTTTGATTAAAGAAGAAGGAAGGTCTGTGACTAATTTTCAAGCCAAAATTCATAAAGTACAATGCGGGTACAACCGCAAGGCACTGCTAGTAGCTTTATAAATGTGAATACATTTTGATAGACCTCGTTTTTATACCAAGGGGAGGAACAGGTAAGCGAGTTTCAGACACTTTTATAGCGAGTTGTTCTGATCTGACAGACTTGATCCAAATAGTCCAAACAACAGCTGCCTATTAAAGTATTTTCAATAAGTAGCTTGACTGAAACAATAGCTCTGCTGCTTTTGTCTAGTCGCACCGATGATCCCTGAAATGGGGGGACGGCGGTCGGGTCAAGCTAAAGCCCCACATACCCCGGCTGCTTACCCAAACACCGGGAAAGAGTAAAAATATTTCCTCACTTTAACAAAAATGGTTTTGTACTAATACAGTACAGGTCTCCGAGGCTATGTCTATCTACGGGTCAATGATTATTAGTTGAGAGGGTGTACCTGGACAACGCTCAACTAGAATGCAAGCCTTGCTGTACTCATCCCTGACGAAGCCAGCGGAACATCGACAGCCGACTCGACATTCCCACACCGACTTACATGCAGCCGTACCTGATGAACATACATGGACATGAAAATATGCCTTTTGCCTTAATTGGATTCTTTTTTGGATTCAGGTAAATATTATGGTACGAACAGCATTTCACGACTTTACAGTTTACCCACTTTGGGTCTAGGCAAAGTTAAATGATATATAAAGTTCGATAGTTCCAATTGTCGTAACTATTAGGAAGTATCTATTTAATTGGTTGGTTAGACTAAGTTAAGTATATAGAGTTTTATTTCAGTCATTGGATCTAATTTCGTTTACCAACTGCCGCACTCAGAGACATCCATTAAATCGACAATTAACTAATTGACGTATTCAAACATTACATGTCAAAATCACTCATTAAATCTCTTCTAAGGAAGCATTTGACGACTCTGAGTACGGGCATTAGTAAATACTTGCAATCGTTTGGAATAATATAGTTGAAGACATTATGAGAGAAAGGTATGAAGGTATTTTTTATACATAACTTCGTAAATTCAGAGACAAAAGTAGGTGTATGTTTCACAGATTAGTACCCAAACAAAATAATTCATTCATTTCGTATATGTTTGGTGTAGGAGAATTTAAGACCGCCTAAAATAGAGAAGTGTAACACAGTAAGTACTTCGCTCTTCCATGGTTGAAATAATCCTGACTTACAGCTAATGTGCCGTCCTAAATACTCGTAGATGTTTGGTTAGACGCTTTGGGCCTTATTCATAACCTCTTATTAACAGCAAATGGTTTAACTATCAAATGGTTTGTCCCTTTCCGACATACGCTATTTTTTCGAAGAGCAAAAGAGACAAAACACTCTTTAACAGTGTTTTAGTTAAATAGCTTTTAAAAAAGGCAGTATACGTGTAATTTAAAGGAAATTATACCTTATATATTATTATATTCGTACCTTCTGCCAACATATGGATATTAATACAAGTAGGAGGACATCTCCACCCACACAGAGTATATTGTTCGTTCCTTCTCAAACACATTGAGGTTCTGTAGCCGACAACTACGATAATTACACTAAGCAAGGACGGAAATATCAACAAACACCGCATTTGTATCGCGAAATACTGTTTTATCAACAGTGTTATTTTAGTGCGGAATACAATAAAAAATATTGGTGAAGGTAATTTTCATACTTCAGTGGGTAATATAATCCAAGTAACAAAATAATAGGAATAAATAACTATAGGACCCCGTTGATGTCTTTTCAAGGTGATCTAGGGAATTATGAACTTCTGACCCCGCTACAAAATTGCATCATAGCCAGGACACTAATAAATTAAAAGTTTTAAATGGTATTATTGATTTAACTATAAAAATGTATAATTTTTCAAAAAGATGACTCTGTATTCGACCCGTAAGTATTTAATTTATACTACAAACTCAACTGTATACTTCAATTAATATCTAAAATAAATGAAAATTTTGAAATTTCATACTCTACCGATGTAGAGCCAATGTGGTATAAAAAGTAAAAGTCTCTTGGAATTATCTTCCTTTTTCATTCAAATTCCATAACATAACGTATCAAATAAAAATACTCTTAATATTTACTTAGAATTATTTATTTAGACATTTACCTACACCATTCATCATTCGCGACACATTTCAACTGACCTTGGTATGGAATGTTTTTTGGGTTCCGTATTTAAAAACCCTTAAAATATTAACTCGCGAATCACTTAAATAATAGTGTGCTGGAATAAATAAAGAAACTAAAGAATAAGATATATTATGACCCTATTTTATTAATTGTGGGATGTGTATCCAAAATTACGTATTAATTAAAGAATTATGTAAACAATGTCCAGGATTCCGTTATAAATATGGATTAAAATTCATTAAAATTAAATAATCTGTACTGGTCTTATTCAACTGGGGTGACAAGATTACCTTCACATCTCATAAGTTCTACACCAATATCATAATAAACTGACCTTTATAATGGGGTAAAATCTACAGAACCCAAGCTCGTTAATGTCTTTACTTGCTTGTCCACGTTAGCGGACTCAGCATAAAGTACGTGTTCACAGGAAATAATAACATACAGCTAGGTATGTGCAATAACTTACGTGAAAACATGTATCATTGTCATCGGTGACAAAATGAGTAATTTTGCTGACTCTAAGACCATCTACAAGAAATTCAGCTACGTCTATTGACGATTAGTTTGACCTCGATTCTTTACACGAATAAAAAGTAATCAAGAAAGTACACCTAGGATTATTTTAATAATGTTCCCCTCAATCAATTTTTATGATGAGATGATTTTTTTTATTGAAGGACACTGAGAATTTAACCAAATTGTAGTAGAAGGAAGAACGGAATAAGTGAATTTGAAGAAGATGTAGAACATAAAGTTTATACATAGATACATAGTATGTCCTTTAACAGGTATTTATTTACCTTATTTTCTCAGTTTTGGCTCCTACGTCTTAAAAATGTTTAATCGGTAATTTATTTGATACTATACCTAGTATTTAACTTATCATTAAGTGTGGGCACTTATCTAGATGAAGTTACTTTATCTCTCCGATACCTAGGTTCTCGATAAGTTTCAGGAAATTATCTTTATTACTCAACAATTATAAGAGAAAACGTGCCAAAAACTACAATTGCTTAACTATTTCATTGTTTTAATTTATCTCCAATCTAATTTTCTATTCATATAAAAAGGTATGGCGTTGTTTCGAATGCATCAGTTGCCAATATCAGACTAACATTGTCAAAGACAATGAAAGTTTTAGTGTTAACCTTTGTGTTCTCTATAACTCTTACCAACGCTCATATAACTTCGTGGAAGAACCCAAACCAACTGCAGCCAGTCCACAGTTTATATATAAAGCCTTCTAGTGATGGGTCCAGCGGGGACCTTTACGTGGCTGCCTCGGAGGACAACGGAGTGAAGTCGCAATGGCTGACCGAACAACCGGTGAACTTCCTGCCCGGTCAACCGGTAAAGCCTTACGCCTTTCCAATGGCGCATGAAGAACAAAACCCCCAGAAACGTTCAGTTATCAACCAACAAGTACAGTACGCCTACGCGTACCCTTCAACTGAGGGTGTTCCCTACCCTTACACAGTGCCAACTGCTACCCCAACCGAAGGTACAACCCAACACTGTGACCCAAAATCTCCTTACCAATACTCTCCATATCAATATTTTTACCCCCACTTAATGTCAGCATACGCTAATGCTAAATCAGTTCTCAAGGACTCAGGGATTAGTGAGGAGACTGCCGGGTCCATCCTGTCCCATGCGTCTCCGATGTGGTCTCATAACTACGGCTATCCTATGTACGTGATGGTGGACCCTAACGCCTGGAGTCAGAGCCAGCAAGCTGCTCAAACTACACCGGCACCCACACCTGCTTCCACACCTGCGCCAACTACAACTACTGAAGTGAAGAATGAGTCTTCGTAATATGATAGTAATTATTTCACTAAAAAATTGTTCATTTAAGTATTTATTCTATTTTTAAGAAATAATAAATAAACGATCGCTTGTCTTTCATTTAGTATGTTTTATTTCATTGAGGTTTAAGTTTTTATATTATTATTGAGTGAACGATCCGAACAGCAATGGCCTATGTTAAGCAAAGCCCACAGCTGGCCAATAACCTTCCTGCCTACTTAGGTAACCACCACGCATGCCTACTGCGAAATGTTAATTTAAATTATCGAACCATATTTAAGGAAAGTTTATAATATAAAAGCATTGCCCAACAACAATGTAACTGGGGACCTTGGTCTTGGCAGTTAACAGGCGAAACCACTATCTAGACTCCACGGTCCCTTTACGTTGAGCCTTTAACTTTTGGTGGAACACAAGTGGAAGAACATCGAGGAGTCTTCATGAAAAGTTGGAAAAATATTATCTGTGCCCGAATCTCAGTAATATCACTTACCATACGCGCTTTGTCAACTGTTCTCAATTGTCATTATCACTTTCAAATTGTCATGTCAATTGTCAACTAACTGTCATTTTCATTTTGTGGTGGAAGTGGACAGTGCGTGTTGGTGGGTGTTTTCTGCGAAAAATGTATTAAAAATGGATTAAATTTGTCTTTCTACAATCAAAACACAAAGTTAGAAGGAACTTTTACTAACGCGTAACTTTATCCACACAAAATGGTCTCCAAGAAGAAGAAGAAGGTTTGTATTGTAAAATTACGCCACCATCACTACACGTGTTGTTATTGAATACCTAACCAAAAAATACTCATTTTATTTCAGTATTCATCCGGAGAAGGAGCCCAGTTTATGACAAGAAAGGCTGCTCTAAGAAAACTACAGTTATCTTTAAAAGATTTTAGACGGATATGTATATTGAAAGGTATTTATCCACGCGAGCCTCGCAACAGAAAGCGGGCCCAGAAAGGCGCTGGCGGTATCAAAACATTATATCACACAAAAGACATCAAGTTCTTACTACACGAACCTATAATATGGAAGTTGCGAGATCTCAAAGTGAGTATTACACTTCAAATCGTGTTTATTTACGTCCCAATAAATATTATTTTCATAATATTATAACTTACGTACTTTTAGGTATATCAACAAAAAATCCGCCGTGCCAGAGCTATGAGAGAATACAAATCGATGAGGAAGTATTTACGTGACTACCCTGAAATTAACATTGACCATATTGTGAAGGAGAGATATCCAACATTTGTGGATGCTCTGCGTGACTTGGACGACTGCCTCACACTATGTTTCTTATTCAGCACCTTCCCTTCACTGAACAGGGTGCCTCGAGACCAGTCTATGTTGTGCAGGAGGCTTACTGTTGAGTTCATGCATGCAGTAATCGCTGCTAAGGCCCTTCGTAAAGTATTTGTATCAGTGAAAGGGTATTATTATCAAGTTGAGTTTGAAGGACAGACTATCACATGGATTGTTCCACATCACTTTGCATTCCAGGTAATTAATCTTGTAATTTTCAAAACAATATTTTATGTTAAGAATTATTCATAATACCGTTATTGTACCTTTATATTACACCTTATATTGTTAAATGTATATAGGTTATATTGTATATTTCCAGCCCCAAAGCAAAGATGAAGTAGATTTCAAAATTATGTCAACATTTGTTGAATTCTACACAATGATGCTTGGATTTGTGAACTTCAAATTGTACCACTCACTCAACTTGGTATATCCTCCACAACTGACCAGTGGATTGACACCGGAAACTGACAAAGACCTGATCGATGAACAGTCTTATGTGTCAGAGAGGATAGCGGCAATGAACTTGTCTCTGGCCAGAATAGAAGGTGCCAATGAGGTGGAAGAACTACCTGAAATGGATGTCTTCCCAACTGAAGGAGAAGACCCACAGAAACTTGAGGAAGCCAAACTGGAAGTGGAAAAAGTAAAGAAACTCAAAACAATGTTTAAAGGTCTCAAGTTCTTTATAAACAGGGAGGTTCCTCGTGAGCCATTGGTCTTTATCATCCGTTGCTTTGGAGGCGAAGTGTCATGGGACAAGGACCACTTTGTTGGAGCCACTTTTGATGAATCAGACGAGTCAATTGCCTATCAAATTGTGGACAGACCGAGCATGGATAAGCAATATTTGTCAAGATACTATGTCCAGCCACAATGGGTATTTGACAGTGTCAATGCTAGGAGCTTGTTGCCTATTAACAAGTACTTGATGGGAGCAGAACTGCCTCCTCATTTGTCTCCATTTGTTGATAAGACAAAGGACCAGGTCTACATACCTCCGGAAGAGAAGGAGCTCAATGATCCTGAGTTTAAACCTCTTAGTAAGTATTTATGAATATTTGACTACTCATAACCATTTGTATTATCTATGGTTTTATTTAACTAACATACCACCATTTTCCCGTGGCTCTGTCCAAGATTAATTAATAAAATAATTCAATGATCATTATATCCTTACACCTAAAAAAATACTTTATTGCTATGTATAATTTCCCTATCTTTTTAGATGAAGAATCAGGCAGTGACATTGAAGATGTGTCTGGTGAAGAAGATGAAAACGAGCCTGATTCTGAGGAAGATGCCGAAGCTGCCCTCACTAAACAATACAAGGATGAGGTGAAGGAAGACTCCAGCTCTGATGATGAGATACCTGATGACGACTTGGAGGCGGAGAAGAAGAAATTGGCTAAGCAAAAGGTTTGTTTAATATGGTAGAAACTATAAATGTCATAAATAAAGTGTCATAATGGATTATAATGAACATTTTAGTCACATCTGCCCAGCTGAGGGCAATTACAGGCTAACAATTTTGATTTTTTTTAGATCCTAATGTAGGATAATTTGGACACCTGTATAGAAATTTTTTTATGAAAGTACATATTGTTAATTTACATATTGAAGTATTGTGTATATACATTAATTCCAAAAATGCATCTAATTTTATTTTCAATGTTACAGAAAAAAGCAATGGCAGTGACTTCAGGAGTAACTCACAAAGACCATCCGTACCAGAAGGAGATTGAGGACAAACAAGCGTTCCGACTCCGAGAGAAACTCGTTCGTAAAAAGCACAGGAACTTGTACAAGAGCATGAAGGCGGGAGAAGAGAAGCGGAAGAAGGAAATCTGGCTTCTGAGGAAGAAGAGACGAATCCATGATGAGAAGGTCAAGGATGAAAAGAAAGCAGAGAAAAAGAAGCAAAAACAGCAAGCTTTCGAAGCGGCTACTGCTTAGTTATTCAATAAAATGTTAATCACAGCATTGGTCTTTGCTTTTTGGTACTAGTATATCAATTGTATTTGGCAATTTTTATAATTTTAATTTCAAAATACCACAGTCAAGTAAACAAGCTTATTCTTTATTGTTTAAAAAAACATTATTCTTTGAAAATAGCCAACATAACACCTCAACACTAAGGCCCGGATTCCTCTGTTGCTGACGTCGGTCGCGTACCGTCAGTCGCGTAGCGCGCTGACCATCAGCGCCAATGAAAACATCCGTAGTGCGATACTGACCGCTCCACGGTACAGGCGTCTCCAAGGTGTGCGTTACGCCAGCCAGATGTTGTCGAAAATCACCTTTTTTTTTCCAACAATAATTAGAAGTCCAGCTTCTTCAATTGTTGTGCTAATTTTTAAATTTGTATCGGTTATGGTTTTTTAGTTATTTGAGAAAAACAGATCTGGCTGGCGTAACGTTACCCCAGCCAGATGTTTTGTTAATTAAAGAGTTAATTGAAATAAATTGTAGGTAAATAATTAGAAGTGTATTAGTTGTAAATGTTGCCACAAAAATTGAATTTGTATCGTTTATAGTTTTGAAGATATTCAGGATCCCGCTGGGGTAACGTTTACGTGTTTGCTGTATCTCCGAAACGGTTAAGCGTATATATCTAATTTTTTGTACACAACTTCTATGAATTAGTTGTAATTTGTTTGCTAAGAAATGAAATCAAAATGATTTACCGTTTAAAAGTATTTTAATTATTTAAAAAACACTAAAATGGGTCCTGGCTCTTTAAATATGAGCTCTAAAGAGTTACTTGAAACGTCATTTTGTAGCTTATAACTACCTTTAAATGTTTATAAAGTTTCACTAAATTCCTGTAAGTATTTATTCAGTTATGATGGTTTTTAATTCATTTCTTGCAACGATGCGCTCCGGAGATTTTTAGTCACCATTTTACCGAGCTTCTTGTGGTTTTCATAAATAAATTTGATATCAACAATTAGTATTTTAGTTCAATATTCCACCTGTAAAATTTCAGCGTGATACATTTAGTAATTACGGAGATAATTAAAAAAAATACATTATTAAGTGCACGACCACGGCAACCCGACCAAGTATAGATGGTAACAAAAAAGCGGCCGCGTAGTACATTATGCTTACCCTTTAAACTGTATAGTATAATAATGCTACATGCTCCATACAGTCGCGTACAAAATTAAACTTTTGAGACTATAGCATAGTATATGTATTAATTATCTTTGAATGGATTAAATTATAATGTTTTCAATTCATGTGTCTACTTAAAATACTGTACTATTCATTACAGACCTATCTTATTTTAGCTGTTGTGAGGTAGACCCTAAACATATTTTAATTTTTAAAATATTGCTGTAAATTGATAAATACATTAAATCATCGTAAAAAAAAGGCAATTATAAATTATAAAATTCAAAGGCATCAAATGCCTTTGAATTTTAAAAATATTTAATTAGTACAAACACGATCCCATTGCAGTTTCGAAGTAATTTAGATAGAGATAGAAAACTTTGTACTTTCTTAACGCGCTGCATTTGCGTGTGTTCGATGTTCTGCACAGTTATGCATCATGAGACAACATCACTGCAATTTACTGAAGAAAGAAAGAGAGCGTCGATAAATATAGCCAATCATCTCAATGCGCTCTTATTATGTCAGTCAATAACTAATATTTATATTGAGCGTATGTTGCTATGAAAAAAGGTATACCTAAAGTCTGGCTACTTCGCATTTTACTTTGTAAGATTATAAGACTTGATTACCTCTTTATAAAAATACACAAATTGACATGATATTGTTTTATTTTTACACTTCTGTACGTAACTGTACTTTACGTTTAAAAATATCCTATTAATTTCAAAAGGTAAGCATAATGTACTACGCGGCCGCTTTTTTGTTACCATCTATACTTGGTCGGGTTGCCGTGGTCGTGCACTTAATAATGTATTTTTTTTAATTATCTCCGTAATTACTAAATGTATCACGCTGAAATTTTACAGGTGGAATATTGAACTAAAATACTAATTGTTGATATCAAATTTATTTATGAAAACCACAAGAAGCTCGGTAAAATGGTGACTAAAAATCTCCGGAGCGCATCGTTGCAAGAAATGAATTAAAAACCATCATAACTGAATAAATACTTACAGGAATTTAGTGAAACTTTATAAACATTTAAAGGTAGTTATAAGCTACAAAATGACGTTTCAAGTAACTCTTTAGAGCTCATATTTAAAGAGCCAGGACCCATTTTAGTGTTTTTTAAATAATTAAAATACTTTTAAACGGTAAATCATTTTGATTTCATTTCTTAGCAAACAAATTACAACTAATTCATAGAAGTTGTGTACAAAAAATTAGATATATACGCTTAACCGTTTCGGAGATACAGCAAACACGTAAACGTTACCCCAGCGGGATCCTGAATATCTTCAAAACTATAAACGATACAAATTCAATTTTTGTGGCAACATTTACAACTAATACACTTCTAATTATTTACCTACAATTTATTTCAATTAACTCTTTAATTAACAAAACATCTGGCTGGGGTAACGTTACGCCAGCCAGATCTGTTTTTCTCAAATAACTAAAAAACCATAACCGATACAAATTTAAAAATTAGCACAACAATTGAAGAAGCTGGACTTCTAATTATTGTTGGAAAAAAAAAGGTGATTTTCGACAACATCTGGCTGGCGTAACGCACACTCTCCAAGGTGTGCGTTACGCCAGCCAGATGTTGTCGAAAATCACCTTTTTTTTTCCAACAATAATTAGAAGTCCAGCTTCTTCAATTGTTGTGCTAATTTTTAAATTTGTATCGGTTATGGTTTTTTAGTTATTTGAGAAAAACAGATCTGGCTGGCGTAACGTTACCCCAGCCAGATGTTTTGTTAATTAAAGAGTTAATTGAAATAAATTGTAGGTAAATAATTAGAAGTGTATTAGTTGTAAATGTTGCCACAAAAATTGAATTTGTATCGTTTATAGTTTTGAAGATATTCAGGATCCCGCTGGGGTAACGTTTACGTGTTTGCTGTATCTCCGAAACGGTTAAGCGTATATATCTAATTTTTTGTACACAACTTCTATGAATTAGTTGTAATTTGTTTGCTAAGAAATGAAATCAAAATGATTTACCGTTTAAAAGTATTTTAATTATTTAAAAAACACTAAAATGGGTCCTGGCTCTTTAAATATGAGCTCTAAAGAGTTACTTGAAACGTCATTTTGTAGCTTATAACTACCTTTAAATGTTTATAAAGTTTCACTAAATTCCTGTAAGTATTTATTCAGTTATGATGGTTTTTAATTCATTTCTTGCAACGATGCGCTCCGGAGATTTTTAGTCACCATTTTACCGAGCTTCTTGTGGTTTTCATAAATAAATTTGATATCAACAATTAGTATTTTAGTTCAATATTCCACCTGTAAAATTTCAGCGTGATACATTTAGTAATTACGGAGATAATTAAAAAAAATACATTATTAAGTGCACGACCACGGCAACCCGACCAAGTATAGATGGTAACAAAAAAGCGGCCGCGTAGTACATTATGCTTACCCTTTAAACTGTATAGTATAATAATGCTACATGCTCCATACAGTCGCGTACAAAATTAAACTTTTGAGACTATAGCATAGTATATGTATTAATTATCTTTGAATGGATTAAATTATAATGTTTTCAATTCATGTGTCTACTTAAAATACTGTACTATTCATTACAGACCTATCTTATTTTAGCTGTTGTGAGGTAGACCCTAAACATATTTTAATTTTTAAAATATTGCTGTAAATTGATAAATACATTAAATCATCGTAAAAAAAAGGCAATTATAAATTATAAAATTCAAAGGCATCAAATGCCTTTGAATTTTAAAAATATTTAATTAGTACAAACACGATCCCATTGCAGTTTCGAAGTAATTTAGATAGAGATAGAAAACTTTGTACTTTCTTAACGCGCTGCATTTGCGTGTGTTCGATGTTCTGCACAGTTATGCATCATGAGACAACATCACTGCAATTTACTGAAGAAAGAAAGAGAGCGTCGATAAATATAGCCAATCATCTCAATGCGCTCTTATTATGTCAGTCAATAACTAATATTTATATTGAGCGTATGTTGCTATGAAAAAAGGTATACCTAAAGTCTGGCTACTTCGCATTTTACTTTGTAAGATTATAAGACTTGATTACCTCTTTATAAAAATACACAAATTGACATGATATTGTTTTATTTTTACACTTCTGTACGTAACTGTACTTTACGTTTAAAAATATCCTATTAATTTCAAAAGGTAAGCATAATGTACTACGCGGCCGCTTTTTTGTTACCATCTATACTTGGTCGGGTTGCCGTGGTCGTGCACTTAATAATGTATTTTTTTTAATTATCTCCGTAATTACTAAATGTATCACGCTGAAATTTTACAGGTGGAATATTGAACTAAAATACTAATTGTTGATATCAAATTTATTTATGAAAACCACAAGAAGCTCGGTAAAATGGTGACTAAAAATCTCCGGAGCGCATCGTTGCAAGAAATGAATTAAAAACCATCATAACTGAATAAATACTTACAGGAATTTAGTGAAACTTTATAAACATTTAAAGGTAGTTATAAGCTACAAAATGACGTTTCAAGTAACTCTTTAGAGCTCATATTTAAAGAGCCAGGACCCATTTTAGTGTTTTTTAAATAATTAAAATACTTTTAAACGGTAAATCATTTTGATTTCATTTCTTAGCAAACAAATTACAACTAATTCATAGAAGTTGTGTACAAAAAATTAGATATATACGCTTAACCGTTTCGGAGATACAGCAAACACGTAAACGTTACCCCAGCGGGATCCTGAATATCTTCAAAACTATAAACGATACAAATTCAATTTTTGTGGCAACATTTACAACTAATACACTTCTAATTATTTACCTACAATTTATTTCAATTAACTCTTTAATTAACAAAACATCTGGCTGGGGTAACGTTACGCCAGCCAGATCTGTTTTTCTCAAATAACTAAAAAACCATAACCGATACAAATTTAAAAATTAGCACAACAATTGAAGAAGCTGGACTTCTAATTATTGTTGGAAAAAAAAAGGTGATTTTCGACAACATCTGG
The DNA here is from genome assembly GCA_951394245.1 of Cyclophora punctaria. Taxonomy (NCBI): domain Eukaryota; kingdom Metazoa; phylum Arthropoda; class Insecta; order Lepidoptera; family Geometridae; genus Cyclophora; species Cyclophora punctaria. The sequence goes on from OX596172.1 coordinate 8,532,663, forward strand.
CTGGCGTAACGCACACGTCTCCAAGTGGATTTGTTGTAGATTTGTGAAGCGGAGTTTGAATTTGGGATATTATTATGAACCCGTTTATAAATTGTTTAGTTGCTGCAGCATACTTACGCAAGCGGAGACGGCGACAATATAGAAAAAAAAGATATCACATTCACCCAATTGTTGCTGATAGGGTGACGAATGGTGAATTTTCTACTTTATTTGATAAGCTACGTCAGGACGAGGAAAAGCTTTTTAATTATTTTAGAATGAAAGTAAAAACTTTTGATGAACTGTTGGTGGCGGGCGACTGTACGCGCGCGTGCCGACGGTCGGGAACAGAGTGAGGACGCTCATAGCGTTCTATAGCGCGTCAGTCGACCAACGAACGCGGCGCTGACGAGCGAGACCGACGCGCGTCATCAGCGGCGCGTAGCAACTCGCGCGTCATCAGCGGCGCGTAGCAACTCGCGCGCCGCTGATGTCAGCTTTACAGTGTGGTGCTTCATAGAACACAACGTATATTCGTACGCGCGACCGACATCAGCGACAGAGGAATTCGGGCCTAACAGTAAATAATAAAAACGCAAACATAACATAACCAATTGTTTATTTCTTATTTTACATAAAATAAATTATCATTGAACATAACAGATGCTTAAAATGAAATCAATATGAAAAAGACAACTCACGATATAAAATACAACAGTAATTGGACTAATTTAACTAACTACAAGAGAACTTTGTATGTCTGGTTGTAAGAAAAGTACATAATATTTAGCTATTACATAAAATCAATATACAAGAGAAGAAAATATTTTATATAAATGTTAATAAAGCTAAGTTCACATGGTCGCCTGGTACAACCTACAGCGAAATATTAACTAATCGCACGATAACAAAAATTAACTACATTATGACGTATCGTCTATATTACTGCATGGCATTTTAACCGAACGATCAACATTCAGTGTAATTACGCGATCATGTGAACATAGCCTATTTGTATCAAAATTAATCATAAATTTTACTAACATCGTGTTGTCTATCACAGCTCTGTGTCTTTATTTTATATTTTAGGACCTCGAGTGATCTTCTTTTTCAATAAAAGCGAGACGGCGACAATATGCCCATCATATTATTTACAATAAAACACTGTACTTATTTTATACAAAAATACATCCCAACACTAATTGAAATTGGGTTGAATATACATTGTAGTAACTTCTGATATTTAAGCACAGAGACTCTAGTGAGATTAAGCAAGGTCATCGTAGATGGCACATCTAATATTACGGCTATTTAGTTTCATCTGTCACACATTGTGTGTGGAGTTTTTGACTCAATCGTTTTATCATTTCCCAGTCTTCTATTAAGATGTGTAACACACACATTGGATTCTGTGATATTATTTCATATTATAAAAATGTTTGTATTTAATAACTTTTTTTTCTACATTCGCTTGTTTTTTTTAATCGGAGTCTGAATCACTATTTTCGTCTGCATCGCTGTCATCGAGCTCCGGCATCGGGAATCGTAGGACTGCTGCTATGCCGGTCAGTTGATCGAGTTCTGTAAATATTAATTTTATTTTATTTGGAAAACATACAGTGTAACTTAAACTAAGGAAAAAACAAAGTATAAATCTAAAACACTATTAATTATATTTTCGCATGTAAAGGGATATTACATGTAATCTGTATATATAAAAAATACGCGTCACGTTTGTTTATCCGCTATGGACTCCTAAATTAATGAACCGATTTTAAATTTGATTTGCCCATCGTGTGCAATTTGATCCAATTTTAAGGGTGGTCCACCCTTATTTTTTATATGGCAAAACAACGTTTGCCGGGTCAGCTAGTCATATTATAAAGGGTAATATAAAATATTTTTTTAAATTATTGAAATTCGATTAATTTTTAAAACTACCTACATCAAATTTTAGTCATGCAAAATTACCCTCAGTACCTATTACATATTTAATTTGGGAAGATTTATAGGCAAGATAAAAGAACTTACGTTCCCCGGACACATGCATACTGGAGAATATCTTAACGTCGCCACCGTTCTCTCGCACGGAGTCCACTAGCGCGACGTATTCTTTCCGCTGCTGTATATCATGACACCTGTAAGTTAAATATGATTTATTAAACAAAATGCTTTGCTTTTTCAAGACACAAAACAAACATTATAAAATAATCGATGTTGGTTAGGAACACATACAAAAAAATGAATTGTTGCGAAAATTTTAGTACACTTTCCACAATCAACCCAACACCAAGATTTAGTTTTGCTTAGGTATTTGTAGTGGAAAATAAATAACTAGCCCATATTTGACCTCAGAACTTCAACTAGACAGTATGAATAAACAGTATTCATCCATGCTTTCATCAAAATCATTCAACATTCTACTATTAAAAGCGTAACAGGTACACTTTCACATTTACAGAGGACCATATAAAATATGTCACCAAAACAATTCTCACCTGAACAATTTGTCAGAAATCAAAAGTGTTTCGATAGCAAGAGCCTCATTGGCCCTCATGACGTGTTTCTTTCCGTAAAATGCTTTGCAAGGCTCCAACTGAAGCATCGTGTAGAAGCTCTCTAACAGTTTCACTTCACTTGCTGCTTTGGTGTCCGATATTTTAGCCATTACTGCTGGCTCTTGTAGTACTTCTGCAGAAACATTTAAGAAAAACTATCAACAACAGAAAATTTTGTTAAATAAACATAGTGACAATAGATTAATTTAGATATCTTGGAGTATAATAGACACATGTAACTCTAGTTTCTTACTTTTTATTAACTTTCTTAAGTCGAAACAATGTTTTCTTTTTTTAAAGTATGTCAGATAAATGGAATAGTTACCTTTTAAAGAATGTTTGAAGCCTGAAGAGGCTTTCACAAGTAAAAACTTCCCTCGATTCTCGAGTAGCAATTTATTATCAGTTTTAATGGCTTGCTGGACCATGTAATCAAAGAACTGGTCTTTGACAAACCCTGGTGATGCGACAATCACACATTTCACTACACTGAAGTCAACATGCCGGAGTATACCTTGCATTACTGCTTCATAGAATTTGGCTAGACCCTGGAGGAATAAATGAAATAATTTTGATAATTTTCATTTTTACACTGACAATATTAATGATAATTTACCACTTTATTTAAAAACACTCTATAACTAAAACTTGTTGTAAAGCTTTGTCTCTTTTGCTCTACATACACATGGGATAGCTAAAATGTTGTTAATAGTTGTTTATGAATACAACCCTTAGTATATAGATGTTTTAACCCTTAAGTTCTCAATTGCATTGGATGATTAACATTTTTGATTAACACATTTTTTTTTTTTTTTTTTTTATTAACCTATATTGTCCCACTGCTGGGCAAAGGTCTCCCCCAAACATCGCCAACCCTCCCTGTCCTTTGCGAGCACCCACCAATCGCTGTTAAAGGCGATGAGATCGTCCCGCCAACGCTTCCTCGGTCGACCTCGACGTCGCCCGCCTTCGGGGACCCACTGAGATGTGATGTGGGCCCACTTTTCCGGGTTCATCCGACTCACGTGGCCCGCCCACTCCCACTTTAGCCGGGCGGTCTTGTCGCCGACGTCTGCAATACCGGTGGTGGAACGCAGCGTGGTGTTGCGTACTCGGTCAACGCGCTTTAATCCGAGCATGCTGCGTTCCATCGCCCTCTGGCAAATCTTGAGCTTGGACTTCTGTGACTCCGTCAAAGACCATGTCTGGGCACCGTAGGTTAGGACGGGCAGGATACACATGTCGACGAGTTTACGCTTAAGTGACAGAGGAAGGTCACCCTTCATGTGCGTCTTCATGGACCAGTAGCTCTTCCAGGCGTTGTCGATCCTGCGACCGATCTCTTTGTCTTGCCTGTTTTCGAAGCTAGCTAACTGGCCCAAGTAAATATACTCGTCAACATATTGTATCGCCTGCCCGTCTACCTCGACCCTACGTTTCGTGCTGTTTGACATGAGTTTTGTCTTTGACCGATTCATTTGGAGTCCAACCTCAAGACATGCCGTGCTCAATTCTTGTAGCATCTCCTGAAGTTCGTGTGGTGTAGAGGCAAATATTGCGATATCATCGGCGAAACGTAAATTTGTAAGATGTTCGCCGTTGACAACTATTCCCTTTGTTGCCCAAGCCACAGAAAGCGTCTTAAATACTTCCTGGAGAACTGAGGTGAATAGGATCGGCGAGAGAGGGTCGCCCTGCTTCACTCCTTTTTCAATTTTGAAGGTAGGTCCGTTGCTGTGTATTTTTATATTGGCTGTGCTGATATTGTAAATTTTCTTTAAAAGTTCGATGTAGGTACTATCTATATTTTGGTTTTTTAATGCTTGAAATATTGCGGCGTGTTTAATACTGTCGAAAGCCTTTGTGAAATCCACAAAGGCTATGTAAATTGGTTTATTGTATTCTATGGCTTTTTCAATTATTTGGTTTAAAGTGAATAGGTGGTCGGTAGTGGAGAAGCCACGGCGGAAGCCCGCTTGTTCGTTTGGTTGGTGCTGATCTAGAAGGCCTGCGATACGGTTTTGGATGGCTTTAAGGAAGGCTTTATATAAATGTGACACTAGGCTGATGGGTCGGTAGTTACCTATATCAGACTTTTCTCCTTTTTTGAAAAGGAGGATTATGTTTGAGTGACACATTTCTTTTGGGATTTCACCAGTATCTAGTATGGTATTAAATAGTTTCGTAATGTGGGGGAGCAGTGCCGGTAAACCTATTTTTAACGCTTCCGTTGTGATTCCGTCGTCTCCTGGACTCTTGTCGTATTTCATAGTTTTAAAAACATCATGAATTTCCTTCGTTGTGAAAAGAGGTATGGAATCTGGGCGATCTTCTTATCGAGTGGACGGTCAACCTGACCAATCCTGGTGTCAGAGTTATAGAGCCGCCAAAGGCCTCTGACATGGCTCATGTAACGACTACTATCCGTAGAAAGTAACCGGGACCGACGGCTTAACGTGCCCTCCGAAGCACGGAATCATCTTACTTTTCGGGCAATCAGGTGATTCAGCCTGCAATGCCCTAACCAAACTGAGGACAGTCTCACAAAGTGATTTTTGTGAGATATCCCCACCGGGAATCGAACCCGGAACCTCCGGATCGTGAGCCGAGCGCTCAAACCACTAGACCACGGAGGCTGTTAATCTGGGCGATTGTATGTAATTTCTTCGTCATGTTTTGTGGTGTCACACATATGAATTGATTTGTTTACTATAAAATGTTACTTTACCAAACATTCCCACACATACAAGTTAAACAAAACACAATCATTGAACTCAAATTATATTTAAACAATAATATTTTAATATTTTCCTGTAAATCCAAAACACACTACTTACTTTCTCATGCTGCTGTACAAATCCTTTCCTTTTCCTAGGTATTGTGATGTCAATTTTTGTTCTTACTAAAGTCATAGAGGGTGTGATGAGACATATATGCGCCAGTCCTTCCTGCATCACCACCGCGGCTACATCTGCGCTGGTTGCTGGATCACAAGCAGTATCCACTCGCTCCAGTGCCACAGAGTCCCATAAAAACTTGTTCAGAATAAACTTTCGGTTCAACTCTAAATCTAATGTATGATATGCTCCCATCTGTAATTATATGGTTTTAGGGTTTCATTAGTGACATTGAAATCAGCTATCAAAGAGTGTGAGTTATATGATTAATATAAATTGTTATATTGATGTTGTCAAACTACAAGAGCTCATTGATTGTAGGTCTAGTAGAGTACTACTTGGACAAGTTTTCAATGAATTGATGTTTGATCAAGTAGCATTAGATATTAAGTAGAGAAACCAGATAAAAGTTCAACCCCAACTTACCTTCACATACTGGTTCTCCACAATGTTTCTTCCTTTCAGCCGTAGGACACATGCTTGGGTATCGAAGTGAATGTTTTCTACTCGAATTGTGAGAGTGGTTCGAACTCTACTGCTGGTAGAAGACCCAGTGGATGATTCCGTCTGTACTTTCCGTACCGTGGAAGCTGTCACTGCGTCGCCTTCAGCTATCAGGTTATACGCATGCCACATATCTTCTGACTCATCAGGAATGAGCCCAATACTCCTGAAAACCAGTTCGTTGTCGTAATTTTATCACGGATGTAATATTTTTTGATAAATATTAAATGTTTTAGAAGACTCACCCACAACCATCTTTTTCAATGTTTTTATGAATTAGTTTCATAATTGATTTATATACAGATAATGTCAACAGTTCACAGTTTATTAGGAAATCATGATTACTTTCCTAAAACAATATAGAATTCATAACATTCCACGACTTCCACGAGAACACAGACCAAGAAACTAAAGAGAACAATAAAAATAAATGGAATTGAAACTGACATCAATCAAATCAATCCGTTCAAATGTTCAAATACGATGGAAAGGAAATTTACATGAAATTTACTTATTTTGACATTGACAATAGACAGACAAATAACTAAATAGAACCATGAATGGAGTATTTTTTGGAATTCGTTCACCGTGGGCAGCTAAAAAAAAATTGATTGATTGATAGTTAGTGTGACGATTTGGATTTATGCCCTTTTAGTCAACTTAATAATAATAATTATGACTAACATAGATAGATTACTGATACTCTTGAACTGGACCAGGTCAGGACCGATTCAAATTTTAATTAGTTCCTGTATGTAGCGCCAAGTCAATTCTTGCAAATGTTCGCGGTTATAATCAGCTATTAATAATCAGTAGACAGGTATATTCATAATGTATGGCTTCGTGTTTTCATCAAACAGCACTTCTTCTCTTTTGGGTCGGCCAAACATTTCGCGTGTTGCTCGGATTGATTCACACCTCGCAGACAAAGTTGCCAACGAATAAAAATACGTGATGATGGCAACGAACTTCCGAATGTCAATGTCAGTAAGACACTGTCAATTGCAGCCTTCATTGTCAATAAATGTAAATAGAAAGAAAGAATCGAGAAGAATGTAATTTGAAGTTTACAACGGGTTCTTGAGAAGTGATGAGTTTCCCATATTTTGCAATGTTATTTTATCTAAATTTGTAGTGTGCAGTTTAATTAAATCGTGTGTAGCTGTAGTTGATGTAAATAGTTTTATCGGTGTCTATTTTTTGGTGTAACTAACTTCTAAAAATAGTGAAGTGTTTAGTTTTAGTGTGATGATAAGGCCAACGGTCAAGCTCAGCTGGTTCGACGAGCGGTAAAAATCTCACGAGTTTTTCTAATCTAAGAGTTGAGGAAGCACTTTTCGTGCTCCATTTGTTCAAGGTATGCCGTTATAATATTTATTACAATACGTGTTCTCTATTAACGCAATAGTTGGAAGCAATTTCAAGCCAATTATTGCTTCTAAAAATTACACGTGCCTTTTTGGTGATTTACTTTTTCTTTTGAGATAAGGGAATATATCATTTAAATGCATTTTTTTGCATACTTTTCTTTATTATTTACATCATAATGCACAACATTGGCCGTGATCCAGATTACGTGTCTTGTTATTGCGCGGGAACTTGCGTTATTTTTAGTATGTCGGTCGCACGATTATTTTAGCGTCGCGTTTATTCATATCTCATAATAGGAACGTCCGTTTTCAGCAAAATATGTGATTGAATGATTTAAAATATTACTGAAGTGATTGAAAAGTGATAACAATGAGTGATAATCAAGAAGGGAAGGTGGAAGAGGCTGGAGGGCCTCCTCCAGCCCCGGAGTCCGTGGCCTCCTCGGACAGTGCCTCTGTAGTGAGCTCAGCCTCAGCACAGAAGCCTGGAACAGCCACAAGACCCTCATCTCTACCAAAACCATCAGGGTTGAAGCCTCCAACCAAGATTGGCAGACTATGCTCCCATTCAGCTCCAAAACCAGCTGTACCGATATCTCCAAGAACTGGTAAGTCCTATACCTACTTATATACTTTTACTTTACAGAATATTATAACGTAAACAAACATACAAACTGCAATTGACATCATACTAATCTGTTAATGTTTTGATATTGTTTGCTGCTTATAAACAGATGTGGTATATTACATTTCATTGTATTAATGTCATTTATTGTCAGTTTCCATGTTAAACTGAGAAGTGTATGGACTCATTCTGTACATAAAATGGGGCAGAGTTCTAGCTTAGCAATTTAAAAACCATCAATTAGTAAATTGTCATGTTCATTGTCTTTCAATTCTATTAGCACTAAACAGAGCTAACAGCATTCAAGGCCAATCCAATCAATGAGGTTTTTAACTTGATGACTTCTCGTTACGTCTAGATGACAAAAATATTAAGAAAATTGAAAGATTACAGAGTTATTGTCCAATAGATTACTTTGACGTTTCATAAACGCTTGAAACTTATCTTTATTGTTTTAAATTGTTCCTTATCTTAAAAAGATTTCATTTTAAAGTATTTAAAATAACTGAGATGTAATTACTCAGTATTTCATCAACAATTTATGCAATGCAATTTCATCTAATGATTCTTAAATCATCATGCAGATAATTTAAATTATATGTTGTAATATGTATGTGTGAGTTGTATAATTATATATTTTAGGCATTTTGCTGAGTAGGTAGAAACAATTATTTTCAATCTTGATGGTAATATGTATCAGACCTAGTCTTTAAGTTGAAAACAAGTATCTAATTGTTATTTACTTCAAAAAACTAGTTATTGAATGGATGAGTTGAATAACATAACAACAACGAATGTAATTTTACTATATAACAGGTTATTCATTGATCCAAGAGTGGATATTTTGACCTCTGTTCTATTTTTTCTTCCATCATAAATTTAAGAGCAAGGCTCTAGCCGGTGAAATTTTCTTCGAAGAGTTAAAATTCAAACCATCATGACCGATGTTTCTGCCAAAGACTTCTTTCGTTGAGGAAAAGGGTTTGATGATGAGCTAAGAATGGAATAAAATATTTAAAAACCTTTTTTCCCTTCAAAAGGTATCACCTTCGGTTGGAAATCGACTACATAAGTCCACATTTTAGAATAAAATAGCTTGTACAATTTATCATGTCAAACATAAACCCCATTTTGCAGTAGGGTAAGCAAAGTGACTTATTTATGAAGTACCTACATAATATTGTCAAATCAATAGTACATTGTTTGTGTCCTAATACAGACCAGAATCACTACATAGTATAAAACAAAGTCGCTTTCCGCTGTCTCTCTGTCCCTATGTATGCTTAGATCTTAAAAACTATGCAACGGATTTTGATGAGGCTTTGTTAAATAGATAGAATGATTCAAGAAGAAGGTTTATATGTATAAAAAATCCAGAAATATCCCACGGGCACGGGTACAACGCGGGTAAAACCGCGGGGCGCTGCTAGTTATGAAATATATCGAAACATCGTTCGCATTTCTCAGATAAGAATATGCACGGGAGTTTTGTTTTCGCAATTTAAAGTATTCCGCCATTAGGTCATCGCGGCTTATAATATCGATGATACACGACTGTGACCTCAGCTTAGATATATATTATTATTATTTGTGGATTTATATTTAATTGACACCTTGAAAATAACCTGTTTTTATCGAAACAGGATTAATTTGCAAATTGCCATTCCAATCGGCAGTTTATTTGTTTGATGCAAAACGAAAATTCGTACATTTATTGTATACGGTACCTACTTCCTTGTAGTTAAATAGAAGGTTGTTTTACAATGCATGTCCTAAATATTACTTTAAATTCGTTTCCTTCGTCGCATAATAAACAAGTACCTACTGATAAAGCTAATTTTCCCTAAACCTTCAGAAAATAGATTTTCCAAAAAAGTTATTAAATTAGGTAACATTTAATAACCATTTTGCATTATTATCCAAAAAAGCTATACAATGTATTCGGTATACGGTATCTGTGGTTTAACTAAACCTGCAATTCATAGTTAATTTCGTTTTAATTCGACGTTATAGTCATTACGCTATTGGTCGACCAGACATGGAAGTCATTGGAACGAAAATGAAAGTGTGAATATTTTGCTTGTTGCTTTTTACTCGTTATGGCGCCTATGGTAGTTTCACCCGGCTGCTGGTCTAAATCCGCCGAACGGTTGCCGTGACGTGACACGGCAGAGTGAGTAGCAAGTCTTGTCGACTCGGCTGTCTCGTCAGATGCCCATTCGTGGCGGTAATCACCGTTTTCACCGGCCATTTGCGTGATCACACCTAATTTTAACTCAAAATATTATTAATGTTCGATACTTTAATAATTGTGATAGTTAGATGAACTTTCCTTAAGACAAATTGCAGTGTTTGAAATAACTCAACTTGGCGTGTTTTCTTTAGTGTTGATGTTTGAAATGTATTCTTATTTCTTATCGTTGTGATAACGCGCATCATAACCTTGACATGTTTATAGCATACCTACTTTATAAGGTGTGTTTAGTTGCTCTATCACCACAATCTGGTTAAACATAATGTACTTGTACGTGGTAATTTTGTAACATTAACGAATGTGATGAAGTAAACTCTATTCTAAGTAAGTCGATGAGATATGCACTAACTAACTCTATAATTCAGCGATATAAAGTAATTACTATTTTATGCTTTACTTAATTGTACATGGATCATATATTTGGTTGGTTGTGGATTGATACGTTTTAATGATAGAGCCTAGTTCTCGGTGTTATGGCCCATTCGTCCAACCACTAAAACTAAGCTACTGAAGTGTTAAAGATCTCTGCACTAGAATCAATCTCTTACTTTATTCCTAGATGGAACGATTTTGATCCTTACCAAAACCGTTCCATCATTCGTGTCTCATTCTCATCTATAACTTTTTTTACTATAACTTTGGATATTTGTTTACATTTTTTAGAAGGTAACTAGAGGTCCATATTCATAAAAACGATTCCTGTTATAATTTATTATCAACCGGTTCTCGGCGACCTTCGTATCATATTGTTTAAAATTAAAACGGTGCCTTTTGAAGTTCCGTTACTTTTTTATTTAATCTACAATGTCTACTTACAAGGAATTAAACAGAAACTCAACGATTGTAAATTATAAGAACTTGACTCGTAAGTGGGTGGTTCTCAACAATAAACGCTGTTTACGTTCCCCTGTTTCGGTGTTATTTTGTTTTTTAAAGTAAATTGCGCGAATCTCGTATGTCGCCAAAAATTAAATTACCTTAAAAGTTTCATGGCTCTTACGAATGGGCAATAAACAATGCATTCGAAACTGTTTGTGGGACATGGAAATAAAGTGGCTGCTAAGAAATTCCCATGGTTTTTGTGAACAATGAAGAATATATCGTTGGAGTTTGTTTTCGTTGGTTGATAATGGCATTCACGTGTTGTTTGGGGCCTCTCATGTTCTATTGTCTTCACTTTCTCCGCTGGGTGACGTGCGCGCGCGCAGCGATCGCTGGCACTCGGACCATCCGGTACTATCGGCAGGCCTTGGCACTAGAAACGTAACAAAACAACGCAAGTCATTCTACGTAGAACTCTTTTACGTTTTTGTAACACTTAATTTGTAGTTTCCTTTCCAAAAATACAAGAAAACTAAATTATGTGTCATTAACGAACTTCGTTTTGTCATAACGTAATGAGTTTTGGTTATTTTGTTCGTTCTAATATAGGTTACACTTGCTTGGCAATCATGTTTCGGCCTTGCTCATATTGTAATAATAAAATGTACCTAAATTAGTGGAAAATAGGGATTTTACTTGATTTACATATGTAAAATTCATAGCTTGTACTGTTATGTGTTCATTTTACCGAAATATCTTACATAATTTTCTCATGAATACCCTCTCAGTCTACACCCTTTACAAATAGGAATTGAGATTCCTATTTGTAAAGGGTGTAGTACACACAATAGGTAGCTAGAGAATAACAATACAGAATGAATAAAAATTACCTAATCATTACTTTCTATTGCGTCCAGTAGTAATAACTTCCTAAGAAATAAAGTTTTTTTTCATCGTATAGTGAATCGATGTTGTAATCGTAGTCGCGACTAGGCTTACTTGGAGCGGCTTCTCAAAATAACGAAGACATACAAATAACACGAACAGAATAATAAATTGAAGTTAATTGCCCGTTACGTTGAGTTTATGGGAAACCCATTATAGATACTGTCGTTTAATTCAACTTAGCATTATATCAAATCAGATGTAATTACATGGAAGGGAATTCTTGTGTAACCTTTAGATCTGTGGCTAAGTATTTATAGTAGCTTTAGAAATTACTTGTTACTGCCCATGGTTTCAGTCGTATTTAACTTTTCCCTTGAGGAAAAAATCTGTTTAAACTATACAATGCATGGTAATCCAGGTTGTCACGTATGTATGTGTGAATTTCTTTCATCCGCAACACCACTTCATCGTGAAAGAGCACCGAACATCAATACAAGTATCATCACATTTTGTATTAACTAGCTACAATAGTAAAACGTAGTACAACTACAGCCTTGTTAAAATGTAACTATCTCTCTCTATTGCTTTCTCTGTTATATCATTGATCATGCCCGTATCATTAGGTAAATGTGGCGCTTGCGTAAAAATCGCCAACTTAACGCTACGTGTCTAACAAAACGTTTACGTGGAATTAACTTGCCAATTCCTTGCAAGTCTTATCTTGGATCGTATTGAGTGTATTGTTTTTCTATTTTTTCTGACGCGAGCGTGTAGTATTAACTGTATAACTATTATGTAATAATTTACTGTTTTAGGAACATAAGCAAGTAGGAACTTTGTTCGGAAACTAGGTTTGCACTATTGACTAGCGGGGCTGCCTTTACCTCACTAGTCGTAAGAAAATTGATTCGTTCGTTTATCCGAAGATTTTCAAACTCGAATGTAGTTCATCACATGAGTATCTAAACATAATGTACTTGTATGATGTCTATATTACGGCAGGAGCATACTATACAGGGTGAAAACGATGTGTGATCCGTCCTATAAAACAAAGTGGGTTCCGCTGCCTGTCCATATGTATGCCTAGATCTTTAAAACTACGCCACGGATTTTGATACGTTTTCTTTTAATAGATAGAGTGATTCAAGAGGAAGGTGTATAATTATAAAAATTCCCGAAATTCTCACGGGTACGGGCACAACGCGTGTAAAACCAAGGAACGCTGCTAGTGTATCATAAACTAAATTGAATTCTGCACAAAAGTTCGTAAAGAACATCAATACTTCTTAAAGCTATCTCAATTGTAGGTAAGTTTGTGTTATCGAACAATGTTATGATTGATGATCCACAAGTGAGTCTACTAAAAAACCATCTTTCTTCTGTAAAGTTCGGAAGTACCAAACACAACTGGGTCTAGGAGAGAACGCCATCTCATCTATATTGAAGGCGTTGGTCGCATCAATCAATTTGGTAAAGACAGTTGGGTGTTAGCGAAATGTTTGCGCTTCGTCGTACGTCCATTTAAGTTATTGCGGCGTCCGGTCGGGTTTGAACAGACCTTCCGTGACTGAAATAGATATTGGAACTGTACTAAGTTCGAATAGGTTAGAGAGCAACCCTGGTGTCGGAGTACTAAGAACGCCTTAATCAGACTTGGTGTAACGATAGAAAAAACTGAAACTGACAATTTAACGTGCCATTCGAAGCACTACCTAGGCGCTTTAGAAATGCCACTATCACGTTACTTAACGATCGCGATGACTCGCTTAGTCAGACTACGCACCGATCCTAAAGTTACTATACTACACTAAGACATATTTCTAAGAATTCATTACAATGATATAAGTAAATCACTTTATTATTTGTCATCATCATCTGACCTTCAAAAGACTATTAGATCCACAAGGCGTATAGTAATATTTTCCATTTTTATATACCCTAGAATGCATTGTTTAGTTACTCGTACAATAAGAGCATTAAATTCTGAATAATATGTTACCTACCTAGGCATATCCTGTTGAATATCATGCGTTGCAGAGCTGATCACCTTGACTCCGAACATTACAATCGTTTGATATTTTAGCAAGTATTAGATCTATTTGCTATCGAAACAAGCCATTGAAAGGGACTTGCAGCAGACAATAGATCTTGTAGTTAACATAGTTGTTATTGTTTACCACAAGATAGCGCCACACACAGCATAATCAAATGGATTATAGAGAGATATTTTAAATATTTACTCTGTAATATCAAAGTACTCTATTATAGTCCCTTTTAAACCGATGTTTAGATGGAGATCCTAACTTTCTTATTAGTTCTCATGCGACGCTATTACTGTTTCCACTACAGACTATCTATCTTATACTTTAAATTTATTCATCTCTTAAAACAAGTATTCAGTTTAAAGTTTAGACGCCATAAATAAAAGAATAACTGTCAAATCAAATTATTAATTTTAATCACGTAACAATAACATGCATTAATTCAAGTCAAGTGCAATTATTTAGCTCCTAACTCAAAGATAATGGTCCAATTATGAATGTCATTTGTATTATAATATTATGCAGTAATTAGGTGGGCATTGTATAACACAAACTTATTGTGATTGGGATCATTCGGATTTTGTCCGGAATGACAATGAGGGTCGGTGTCACAATTCAATGTTGCAACGATTTATGAGAAGTAAATGTTGTGTGTGTGCGATGATAAACAATAAATGTTTACTTGTTATGCATTTTTGTTACAAAGCACTTTTGTAGTACTGATACTTAATATTAATTTTGAAAGCTAAGGTATAAAATTGTGTCATAATAATTTAAAACTGAGGAAGTTCCTAAATATCTTAAGAAAAAATTATTTCCACAAATGTAAGAAAGATAATAGAATACAAAATTACAGCTAAAAATGCAGAAAAAGCAGACGTCTCAGTTGATGCTGTACAGAGGTCGAGATCTCGGTACAGCACTGGGTATTAGACGCCCCTCGCTGCCTGTTCATTACTTTGTAGAGAAAATGGTAGAGTATAGATTGTACCATTGCTCTACCAATGATGTTACTCCAGCTTAACTATGCAGGATATTAGAAACTTATTTTACCACTGACCTCTAATGTAAACAGGGCAATAGTAAGTCGCATTTTAGCAATTCAAACTCGGGTTGGTTGACCGCAAACAAGAATTCCTTTTAAACTGAGCACACATTGTTCTGAATTACAGCAGAACCGCTAACACTTTCCTTTTGTTTCGGAGTCACGGTGCTAACTAGGTACTTGTTGAAATGAGACACATTTAAATTCTTTTAAGTTCGAAATGGCACACTTCGTATGGGCTGATCAGAAAAAAAACCGTCGCAGAATGACGGAGCCATCTGTAGTCTTCTTAATTTTCTTGTGCCAGAATTTTAAGTGTCCCCGAAAATATACAAGTTAACTGGTACACTATTTCTTTTGTTTTGTCTGTAGAATGCTTTGTTTGCATTATGAATGACGGTTAACATTTTTGCTTAAGCGACATTCACAAATTCTTGCAAAAGCGACAATTTTCTGAACCTTTTATACCTGTCTACCTGTCTGCCTGTCTACTAAACGTCGAAAGTAATAGAGCAAGGGCCTATTTCACCATAATTATCAGACTAATAAAACGATACCTTTGACTGACTAACGTGACAGATAACTACTAGAGGCATAAAACTGTTCAATAGAGGATTGTGTGTTAGAATGGAATTTCCTTTTCTAAAACCAAGGGCGAACTGAAAACATAAAGTGGAAATAATATGATAACTTAACTCATATCTATTACACACTGACTGTTACACCAATCAAAAATGTCGATCACCGACCCGCCTGTAACCAAGTACTGCTTATACGGAGATTGAGAAGTATCTATATGGAAAGGGCATTCGCTAATCTGATTAGAGGGCTTCGAACCTTTTTGACCCATTTTTTCGAGAAACATTTTTAAGTGCCCTTTTGACCCAAAACGGATCAAGATTTCACACAAACGGGAAAATGGTATAGTGCAGAAGCAGCCTAATACATGCTAATACTTAGTAAGTATATCGCACTCAAAAATATGATGGAAGAAAAGAAACCTTATACTTAGTACTGGTGAAATTGACTCTATATCTCGATAACGCGATATTGTAATAGGGATAACCAACACCTCTTAATAAATACTCAAATACTCATCTATACTAATATTATAAAGAGGTAAAATTTGTAATTTTGTTTGCATGTTGGGGCTAGTCTCAAAAATAATAAACCAGTCTGATTCGAATAATTATTTTTCTAATGGATTGTCACATTCAACGGAAAGGTTATAGGCATTTTTTTACCCCGAAATTCCCATGGGAACAGACAGAACACGGGTAAAACCGCAAGGCGCTGCTAGTAATATGAAATTGGTATTTCCAAGTGCGATGATCCTAACCCGGGAAGTTAGAGCACAAGTTATGTGATTGCTTTAGTGCTTACGGCTTAAAGTGCTATTAGAGAGCTGTGGCTGAGTACATCACGTCTTAATAACAGGTCTTTAGAGTTATTTAATGTTTTAGGTAGTTAGGACTAGAATTTTTTACGTTTTTTTTTGTTTCTCTTTACTGAATTTTGGATTAGACGATTATGATACTTACACAATATCCCCGCCCTTTTTTGATAGTCTATTAACTCTAGAAATGTTCCAGAAAGCATTAAGGAGATGCAAGACCGTTACTTAATTGGAACCGATTAAGGGAATTTCGGGATGGAAATAGGTTTTAACCTAGCTCTTGAATAAAGCTATCTAATAAAAAAGTAATTATTCGGATCGGACTTTTAGTTCTCGAGATCAGCGAGTAGTTCTATACAATTCAAAACTTTAATATTAGTATAGATTTATATATCTATATTATAAAGAGTTAAAAGTAACTTTGTTTGTTTTTTTGTATGTTCGAGGTAATCTCAGGAATTATCAGTCCGATTTGAATAATTCTTTTTGTAATAGATAGCCACATTCAACGGGAAGGTTATAGGCTATTTTTCATCCCGAAATTCCCACGGGAACGGGTACAACGCGGGTAAAACCGCGGGCGCTACTAGTACATAATATACGTTTATGTTGTAGCATTTTCTTAACTACATAGTAATAGATAACGTAGTCTTCGTCTACGATATTGCTATTTTATTTCACTAGGGGCTTTGGACTGATCCGATTTGCTTTGTGTTTCAAAGAGGGAAGTTTGTATCCTGTAATGCGATAATGCTTACTTATAAGTTTTCGCATTGGTTGACACTTCATTCATATCGGTTTATTATGAATCACATTAAGTTATTTAAATTAATATCCGATGAGTGATATAAGTTTGACGTATGTGAATAAAAGGCATTTCAAAATGTATTATTCCGAATATCTTATTATCATTTAAATTGGACCTCATTACCATTATAATGTCTTTAAAATGAATTGATCTTTTCATATATACATAAATTTTATTCATACGTATTTATATAGACTTTTGATGTGCAAAATATTATTATACACTTCTTCAATATTCATATATTTATTTAAATAAATTTATACAAACCTCTTTCTTCTAACATTAGATAAAAAGAGTTGCCCTTCATACCAGTCACCATAAATCATAACAATAGTGAACCAAAACGGATTGTTAATAAATAATTTGAGTTGAACGTAAATTAACCGGAGTTGAACCGAGAAAGAGCACGGTTGAACACGGCCGAGCACGGCTGCACGGAACGTACGTGCCTTCCGCCATAACTCACGGGACATCATTGTTTGTGTTAAGCACGATTTTTGCTGCAGAATTAATAACGGCTCGTTTATAACTTAAGGAATAAAGAAAAGTCAAACAGTCATGACAGAAAACAGATAAGAGAGACCACAAGGGTGAAAATAGGGTGTTTTGTGGTACTCGTGATTAATCCAAGCCTAATCTAGGGAGTTAGAATTTGTATTTTATTTGTTTGAACGCGCTAATCTTAGCAATTACCAGACGGATTTGTAAATGCTTATTGTAAATGTTAGTCGCATTTAAGAGAAAGGTATATACTACTTTTCATCCCAAAATTCCTACGGGAACAGGTCCAAAATGCTGCTAGTTTTGGTATAAAATGTGGGCTTCAACATCAACTTACTTATTCGTATACTTATTAAGATTTTATTTTTCAAATCTTACTAGTACTTTCGACATCTAATATTATTTACCTTCGAACATGTTAAATCAAAAGTCAATTAAAAGCTGACCTTTATAAGTAAGTACATAGTTATTACCTGGCCCAGGATTATAACAGCAAATCTAAGACTAACGTTAGGAATGCAGAGGCAATCTCCATAACATTCAAAGTTCAAGCTAGAACCTTTGATTATTAAAGTATGCTACGAAAAGGTAACGCCGACAGAGATATCTAGAATTAATTCAACGTAGCTCCGGAGCTATTTGTAGAAATATCTGAATAATCTATCAGTCTAGAATGGTCTGACCTTTTGCGTCTTTTCTGTAACTTTGCTCACGACATTTTGTGTTTTGAATAAGTCACCTGATCTATATTTATATATACAATACTAGCAGCGCCCCGCGGTTTTACCCGCGTTATGTCCATTCCTGTGGGAATTTCGGGATGAAAAAGAGCCTATAACCGTGGATAATGTAGCTTTCGAATGGTGAAAGAATATTTAAAAACGGTCCAGTAGTTTTTGAGCCTATTCATTACAACCAAACAAACAAAGTTTTCCTCTTTTTAATATTTGTGTAGACTAGCAGTACCCCGCGGTCATAGCCGCGTTGTGCCCGTCCCAGTGAGAATTTCGGGATGAAAATAGCCTATAACCTACCCGTTGATAGTGGCTATCCATTACAAAAATAATTATCCAAATAGGATAGGCAGCTTCTAAGAAAACAAACTCTAACTTTATTATATTAGTATAATGTAGTGTAGATAGATACAAGTGAGTAAGTTGTACATATTTCGGGATGTGTCTTACTTTCTGACGCAAAGGTTTCGGTTATTTTCAATGTATATATAATAATATATCGATTTTATATTTAATCAATTAATCTAGAATCTCTAAGTAATAATTACCTTTCACTCTTCTGTTCCTCAGGAGATTCTTACGATATTTTTCAATATTATATTTACCAATAGTGAATGTTGTTATTTGAAAAAGTAACTAATGGTTCTTGTACAGTACGTGTATCATTAATTTATTAGTCTAAATTTAACCTTTCACTCTTCTGGGCTTCTTATTTTAATTAAAATCAATCCATCATTCACCCAATACTAATAACTATTATTAGTGCTTTATTTTCGGAGGACTTTAATCTATACTTCTATACTAATATTATTAGAGGTATTTTTTATGTTTATTTGTTTGCTCATGTGTAAGAGCTAAACTCAGGTATCACCAGTTCGATTCGTATAATTATATTTGTAACTAGCAGCGCCCCGCGGTTTTACCCGCGTTGTGCCCGTTCCCGTGGGAATTTCGGGATAAAATGTAGCCTATAGCCTTCCTCGATAAATAGACTATCTAACAGTGAAAGAATTATTCAAATCGGTTCAGTAGTTTCTGAGATTAGCGCGTTTAAACAAACAAACAAACAAACAAACAAAACAAACTCTTCAGCTTTATAATATTAGTATAGATAGATAACCACATTCAACGGGAAGGTTATAGGCTACTTTTCATCCCGATGAGAACGGGCACAGCGAGGTAAAACTGCAGGGCGCTGCTAGTATAAAATATTTGTACCATCTTTCCTGAAATAGTCACTCGAACGTTAATATTGAGCGTTTCTTACTGGTATTTATTTACACAAATGGTACTTTCTACCCTGAACCTTCGTGAAAGGATAAGGACATAAGTTTGAATAGAGCCGAGTGGTTACGAAGTTCTTACCACCTAAAGGCCTCCGACATGCATTAAAGATCAAAAACTTACTTAGTTCTATATGCCGTCCGAAGTATAAAGCACTAAAATAGAAATGTTAGGTAATATAATAAAAGAATAAAACACGGGTAAACCAAGGGTTGTTGCTATCACTTTAATATGTCTGGTGCAATAGCACAGGCAATCACTTTATAAATGTTTATGTGCAATAACAAATCTACCTAAGTGTGTGTCTCACCTATTAATGCGAAGATAACCACTCCTTATTGTATCATACATAATAGAATTGCCTATCCATCCGACGGTTAGTTTCGCTATGCACGATTCCCGCTATGCACTGATCATAAAATACCTACCAAAAAGTGCCGCTTTGCTCTGAATTTCTCAGTGCTACTTTTAACAATGGAAGGTACAATTCGATAGAAAAGTGTTTCTAAAGTATACTCTTAAAGCTAGCCTGGGACTGCATAGTTTTAGGAAAATTGTTTAGGTAAATAAAAATCTAATTTAAATTTAAGAATTGCGTATATTTCGATTAAAAATATAAAAACGCTATGAAACATAAATCAACTCAAAATCATGAGATTAAAACTAGCCAAGAAAATATATATTTTCAGATTCCAAAGTAACACTTCCACTGCATTTAAGATCACTTCTTTTATTTACACATTGCCAGTTAACAGTTCTTTTATTTTGTCTTACAAAATGGTATTTGTGTCCGGTATATAACAGGGTCTTTCCACCACGTCTACTATCAATTATTGTATAATTTTAACCGGACCACGGGAAGAACTTGCGTCCGACATGATTGCAGACGTACTAACGAACTAACCTAATTACCCTTATCAGTAAAATAAAGATGCACCAAAACCGCAATCCTACTGTCTCTTTCTATTCAAGTACAAAAGTTAACACTCAGGTACAAATTCCCGGAAGAGGTAACCCAAAAAACTTGTTGTTTTGGTGTTGACGGTTTAAGCTTTGTGTTGATTAACACGAATACTGTTTACTAGTTATAGTTAGTGAAACTAGTAAGAGAGTATTTATTTAAATTTTTATTTATTTAAACATAAGCATTTTCCTTTCGACAGTCCAAGAATCTGATTCCGTGCATAGCGGCACTTTTTGTTAGGTATTTTATGATCAGTGCATAGCGGGAATCGAGCATAGCGAAACTAACCGCCATCCGACTGTAACCTATAAAGTTATGAAACACTTCTTGCCATTTGATTTGTGTTAGATTAGATCTCGTCACGTAGAGCTAATAAATTGTTAGTAGAGATTGGTTTTTATTGTCTGCTATTGTTTTATATACATTTTATACGGCTTCTTTGATCCATAATGTCGCTTGCCCTTTTCGGTTTCTGAGTTCAGTCACCGCCTGCAGCTTACATTGAGATTCTGCAGTAATACGTAACAGTCGAGTTTCAAATGCGAAAGTTTCCACTGCATGCTGTCTTGAAAATAGATGAAGTAAAAAATTCAAAAGCTATTTCTTTGCACGACCTCTCAGATAGTGCTGAAATTGCAAAAGCATGTTCCCGTCATCCCCACGCTCGCTTGAGTACACTTCAAGATATTCTCCAAGCAGAACCGGCACGCGCAGGATTTCTTATTTATCTGTATAACTGTCTCCTTCCGCGGAGTTCCACGTACAATTCTAATTTTCTTCCTACTCTGAGAAGGAATGCTGCCTCAGTTATAACTACTAAACCTTTTCTCGTTTTGCCAATCACACCTTTCATCTACAAAATTGTTCACTACTCAATTAGTTAACGAGTCAAACCACCAACATAACTGTCGGTCGCTCGTTTAACCGAACGTAATTTAGTATTTACAGTCGTAATATTAACTCGCAAAAAGCCCAATAAAATATTATGACCATTGCAAATTTTTAGACAAACAATTCCTTTTATTCGTGTATGTTTAAGATTATAATCGTTTTGTTACGCCTCGGTGAAAGGAGGTCCGACCGAACTTTATTGTTTGTTGCATAAGTTTTCTGACCGGTGTACTTACTGAGAACATTTGATTCTCTCCCATGTTGAGCATGGAGTTACTTTCTGATTGTATTAGTTTAGTAACAAAGTGAAAGGTATTGATAGGATTATCTATCTAGCAATTGGTCTATTCTTCCCGTCTCTACATTCGTAAGCGTTGCCTTAATGGGCATCTCCACTCTACCGCAGGGTTGCGGTGACTATGAATAATTTCTTATTAAATGGTTTGACCTTGTCAACTCGCTTTCTTTGACCTGTTAGAAATCGTGATTCGTTCAACCATGACTGTGCATGTGTTTGTCACGTTTGATTTGAATTGCATTGTGAGCCACATCCTGCATGAAGAACGCAACTTGCTAGAGATTATCTGGCATATAGACCCGTGATTATGTAACAACTGAGATTGGTGCTCAGATACCCTTTAATCGGTTAAGCCTCTGGTGAAACTAGGCAATTCAACTAATTTTGCTTTGATGCTATTTAAATTTATTGTAACTAAATCAATAGTTAATTGACAATTAATCTCTGACAATTACAAGTGTTAAAGTTGTAACATTTCTCGATTGCACGCCACAAATGAAGATACCGATATCTTATTACAACAATATCATAGAATATGCGAATAAATTCTTTGTCTCTGCCATTTCGTTGTCGGTAGATAACGCAATCACTTGAAATGTCCTAACAACATGTATTTATTTGTCTATTTATGTTGCCTGACTCATTCCTAGAAAACATAATACCCATCGTTATCATATCACTAAATAATGTACGTACCTGACGTAAATAAAGTGCTTTGATAACCTAGAATGTCAGATAGTTAATAACATTACATTACTTTTGAGTTCCTAAGAAGTCATAGAAAAGCTCTCAAAAGTTAACATTCCTTCAAAACGTTCTATTGATTTTTGAATAACAAAAGCCCCTTGAAAGAGATGAAAGCTGTTTTAAGTAACTTTTCCCTAACACTTTGAAGCAACAAGCCAAGAAAACACCAAAGAGTCTCGTAATAATATTTACGTATTATTATTGGAAAATTCCTTTCTTATTGTAGACTCAACATTTCTCGCAGCCTAAGGACTAAGTTTCTAAAGAACTCCAAACATGTAAAGCAGCATTGCTAATTTCGCGTTGAGCTGTAGCCCGTGGCAAGGTTCAGGGAGACGGTGAAATGAAAACAAAGTGTACCTTAGTTGATCGAGGGAGGGCGGAGGTAAACATAGTGGCGAGTATTCTGTGGCGCGGGTGGCCGGAGACCGGCGTTCCTTTGCCGGCATTCAGTGCATGCTCAGCTATCGAGCCAATCGCGCGTTCCGACACCTCGCAGCTCGCGCATCCGCAACACGCAGGACACACAAACAATCGAACCCGGGAAATATTTCATACAAACGTTCGCTCGAGACCATTCCACCAAGATGCCGGTCGAAACGAGAATCAGCTTCTCCGGTAAGACTTGACACATATTTGTTTACATTCGACATTTCAGATGTATTTGCGACTGAAGTGTTCGCAGCGTACACTGTAATATTTACCTTTGAAATATTTTCAATATTTTGCATAGTAATGGGATAGGTTATTATAATAAATGATGTCATATTATGTCTGAATGTTTTTGACACGGTTTATTCATTAAATAATTATTTCTGGTTTTTTAACGATATTTCTTCTTAGCATTTAGTGTACAAGTTAAGTTTTCACAATTATAGGTTTGTTCTAGATTTGACACCTCGTAGAGCTAATTTTCATAGTTGTTCTAATGTATAGAAGGGTGTTAATTATGTGGAAATATGAGGCAGTAACATTTAGCACTTTTGAGTAGGGCCTGTTTAATATTGGTACATCAATATCGATCCCT
Organism: Cyclophora punctaria; assembly: GCA_951394245.1. NCBI lineage: Eukaryota > Metazoa > Arthropoda > Insecta > Lepidoptera > Geometridae > Cyclophora > Cyclophora punctaria. The sequence continues at coordinate 8,556,297 of OX596172.1, forward strand.
TTTCTATTACGCTCTTGTGAAGGGACAAGTCGGAAGGGTTCCGTCGTTTCCATAATTGATATCGTATGCGAAAATTTACACGTGCATTTTAAGTCGTGTGCTATACAAATTGTCATACTAACAAAAAGTCTTGGTTTATTTTCATCGTTATCTCTTCATTTACAGTTTTATATATATACGTTTTCCAATGTGATAAGATTTTAGGTAATATCGCGATTCAAAATATTATTGAATTGTTTAGATGACTTCTAATTTTAGTCACTGTTACCTTATTTACATAATTTATTAGATGGAACCTATTTTAATGCTAGTAACAATATAATTAAAAGATAGAATACGTATTTGGGTATTGTTTATGTTAGAAGCGATTTCTATGCAGATTTATCTAATAATTTACATTTTCTCTTCGAATTACCTTAAAATTATTTTATAGGTATTTATTGCCATGTCTGAGCTCACACTTTAGATTTCTCTAAATCCTTTTTCAATTTGAATAGAGATAACAGTGTTTTTGCTATATTTATTCATAATATGGATATAATCCGTTATATAGTCTATATTATAGTCTGACATCATTATGTGTGTAATTAAATTAGGAGTTTTTATCACTAACAGGATATTTGTGGTAGAGGATATGAGTTGGAATACGTTAAAAATATTTAACTAGTAATAAAATCTATACTAATATTATAAAGCTGAAGAGTTTGTTTTGTTTGTTTGTTTGTTTGTTTAAACGCGCTAATCTCGGAAACTACTGAACCGATTTGAATAATTCTTTCACTGTTAGATAGTCTATTTATCGAGAAAGGCTATAGGCTACATTTTATCCCGAAATTCCCACGGGAACGGGCACAACGCGGGTAAAACCGCGGGGCGCTGCTAGTAAGTAATAACAATAAGGAAAGATATGCAAGAGAGATATGACTGAGGGTACTTTGAGATTTTGTCTGGATATGAAAAATTCAAAAATTGTATGTTGCTATACGAAACAATAGTTACTTGGTTAGTTACTCATTAGTTTGTACCGGTTGCTACCTCCCCCAGCCCCCGAATCAACCTTGGAAATGTCCTTGTACCTCTAAACTCTATTTAGTTTCCAAACTCTTATCCACACGCAAATAGAGCTATAGTTTTTTTTACAATCAGACGTATTGTAAACCGACTTACGTAACTGAATGCTATTCTTAACACTGAATAATCTGTTAAGGAAATAAAATGCGATGCGATACCAATAATGGTTAAACGTTATATGTATTTAAACATGCACTTGACCAATTTATAACGTGTAAGAGTTTTTATCTTGTCGTTTTACTGTTGTAGAATGCTCATTATCGTTCGCTGCCTTATTTGCACACTAATACAATCCAGATAGATTGGTTGTCTCATTATTAGAGTGTTGGTGGTCGCTATTAGTCTCCGAGCCTCACAGGTTTACCGTGACCGCTTTATCTTTTAACTTCTTTTTTTTAACCCCTGAGCGAAAGAGGGATAGGTTTGACATGGTGTGTTTCAGCGGGAACAAAGCTCCTAGCCTGATAAAATACTGATTCTGATTCAGTATATTGTTTCAAAGGTTATCAGAGCCTTCTAGGTATGATTCCAGAAAATATTTTCAGTACAATAGTATCTGTTTGCCTATCCATCCATCTTTCTGAATATATAATTTAAGACTTCTAAAACAATTATTTGTAGTATTGTTTATTAAAACCCCCCGTTGATTTTATCATTGGCATGTTTTATTTAAATTAAGTGGTTCATGCAGTGTTTAATGCACTTAACCTTGTTCGCGTGGATACCGCGGCATGCCCCGGTATTCATGCACATCGCAAACCATAACTGCATCCTGGCCTTAATTGTGATGGCAACCCGAAGACATTGCCTCTATTCATGTATGTATTTATTTTTAGCATGGGATTTTCCTTTTCTTTAGAAGCTATGGAGTCTTGTCGTAGAAATTTCCTTTCCATGTTTATTCACCTATATTTCTGTTTATTGCGTATATATATATCTTTTATGTCTTCCTTTGTACAAAATGGCTGACATGTTTTCCTTTAATTGATCCTGGAATTTTCCCTTCCTGTATATCTTTAATATATCATCTATTCTTGAATTGAAATAACTGTTTTGTTTTGTAATAGACCTAGAGCCCGTGAACCCCAGACTTTCGTCATTTTATAAAAGCTGAAAGTTTGTCAGCGCATGCTCCCACACACAGGTAAGAACGATGGACTATTATGAAGTTTGGGTTATAGTGGCTTTGGCAGATAAACGGTACTAAAGGTGTGTAAAATACCGATCTAAATTCATCAAATAATTAAGTGTGATTTGTGACATGACATATGTCATTTGAAAGCTCTTGAAGAGTTGTACAAGTCACCCTTTGACGGTGATATCGAAATCGACGGCCAACTTGGTGTTTTCGACCATTGAAGATTGGAGTTGACCTATGCTATGGACGCTGATCCTAATGCTCAACAGTGACATGACCTATATCATTTGAAAGCTCTTGACAAGTTGTACAAGTCACCCTTTGACGGTGATATCGAAATCGACGGCCAACTTGGTGTTTTCGACCATTGAAGATTGGAGTTGACCTATGCTATGGACGCTGATCCTAAGTGACATGACCTATGTCATTTGAAAGCTCTTGACAAGTTGTACAAGTCACCCTTTGACGGTGACATCGAAATCGACGGCCAACTTGGTGTTTTCGACCACCGAATATTGGAGTTGGCCTATGCCATGGACGCTGATCCTAATGCTCAACAGTGACATGACCTATGTCATTTGAAAGCTCTTGAGGAGTTGTACAAGTCACCCTTTGACGGTGATATCGAAATCGATGGCCAACTTGGTGTTTTCGACCATTGACATTTAGTACCGTATACCTGCCAAAGCCACTATAACCCAAACTTCATAATAGTCCATCGTTCTTACCTGTGTGTGGGAGCATGCGCTGACAAACTTTCAGCTTTTATAAAATAACGAAGGTCTGGGGTTCGCGGGCTCTTGGTCCATAAAGAACACGAGACACGTTTCTTATTGGTTTCGTTTCATATGTACAATTCTTTAGAGAAATTCATAGTTAGTTCACAATTTACAGCTACATTTGTTTTGTTTCTTTCGTAATTGTATTTGTCACAGTCATGCTTATGGTTACATAGTTTAATTTGTTATTAAATGTTTAAAATGTTATATAAAGGCTGTAGTAGTAATATGTGCTAGAAAATTGTTTTGCGGCAACAATCGTTTCTTTGGTAATTTGCAAAACAATAGTTACCGTTATTTGCTTGTTAACTTATGTTTTGACTTTATCGTCAAATCTTTATTGTTGTGTCACGCCCTATAAGCTTCCAAAGGAAATATTCCGAAGTTATGTGCGCGACAACTTCCTCTATTTTATCCTTATCGGAGATGTGCTCCTCACGTCTAAATTGCTCAATTACTTGACTTGGCATTGTTGTCGGTCAACCGTGGCGAAACTGCAGAACAGGTGCCGACCCCATGCGTTTACGTGACTTCCTTGCAAAGCATATTCGAGAGCATCATAACTCAATCAATTGGACGCGAAGTGTGACGCCAGATCACCTCATTAGTCATCGGAACATGATCCCGCAAAACAAAAACATATATTTTGTGACTATAAATCTACAGGTGCCACCTTGAACCATGGTGTAGATTTCACGATAGCTATTCTTCTCGAGCGTATCGAACCAAACCAAACAAGTCTAGGTAATCGTAATGTGGCTTGTGTTTCATATGTTTTTTATCAAATTATACACAAGCTGTATTGAGATTATTAAGATGTTAAATCTTTAATAGTTAATGAGTGTCGTGGCGTGGCCGGAGGTATTTGTCACTCCCACGCTTGGGGCCGCGCGGTGACAAATAGCAGGTGGATCCGTATTTAGGATGTATTTCGAGATCGGAACGGAGGCTTCCTGCGGCCGAGGCGTTGATGGCAGGACATCCATTACAAAGGCGTAAAAAGATATTGCTTGTTATGGTTAATAGAACATTGTAACAAACATCCTCAAAGCATGCATCTCACGTTGCGATCGGTGCTCCGTCATCTAATGTCAGACCAATCTCGGTAATCGAATGTTTTTATTACTTTAAATACGTAGTTTCAATATGCGTCGATCACCTGACAAGTTTTTTGCTGCTGCACGGCGCCATTTGATATCGTTAGGAAACCTACTGACTCATAACAGACTTCGTAATTGAACGTGTTCGAAGTTGCTAGAAAATGTATTTGACAAATAAGCACACGTTTTACCAAAACTAATTTCAAACTAGAATCAGACGCATGTGAGGTATGAATGTGTAATTCTCGAGCGTAAATCTGAGGATATCTGAATAATTTATCAATCAGTGCTATCCTGGGCACGTCCGATCCTCGATGGAACCCATAACAAGGCCGCACTCACGTTTTCCATTTATCTTTCCTTAAAGCCGGTTGGTTAGCTATCGACGAATCACTTTCCGGAAAAATGGTGTCTTAACACAATTGGCGAACATGTCATTAGAAATGTTTTATGTTTGCGAACAATTAAACAACATTGCAATATGTTTATCTGCACTGGACAATACCTAGTTGAGATCATAAAGTTTTGATGCCTTCATGTTTTATTATAGTGTTGCCAATTAAAGAACATATAGCATAGTACATTAACGTTTTAATTATCCAGCTAACCCTCACTGCTAGTGTTATAATACTCAGCCAGTGGGCCAGTTTTATTGGTTTTAATATCTTTTATTGGGTTTGTGCCAAGTTTACTGAAAATATAACTACTTTTATGGAGTAGGACATCGTTTGCTATATTTATAGCTGTCTGCAGGCGCCGCCTCGTCTAGACCTACCCCGTTTCTGGAGTGTCTTTGACCCGACTTGTGCATTGGAAGAAATAATACAAAACAAAAATACTTGAACACTTTAATGATCTATTTGTTCCATCTTCTTGTCCCATATTCTTGATTATATAGTTAAGTAATAGTATTGAAGGCACCTGGCACGTATATAAGAAAGATATGCAATTAAGGGCGACAGGGCATCTTATCTAGCAGATTTATTACTCACTCAGTGTCCTCGTAAGCTCATTTCTTATCTAGGGATTGTATAGATTAGTGGAGTTCATTAATCTTAGCACAGCCCTGTCTTTAATTAACAACTACATCTTTGCTGTAGTTTAAAATAAACATAACTTTATGATGTTTAGAAGGAATCTTGCGTATGCAGTTTCTAAATAGCTCTTATTTAGAAGCCGCAAAGTCACGCTTATGTTGTAAATATACCAATTTAAATCTTTGAATTATTTGTAATACAAAAATTATTTAACCTCTATTAGTTGACCAAATACAGTATATGTTTAAATTTTTACGATCACGCACCACTCGATGTGGGTGTTGGAATTTATCTAGCAATGTTTTTATTTCGTTCAGTGCTACTGGTTCAATGTTTGGACATTTTTTGTCGTAAACATTGAAATTGATACCTTAATTAAAATAATGATGATTAAGTATTTAAATTTAGTTCCTTTTTGAATTGATTTCTTATTTATAAATGTCATAATTTATCATTCATTGATAATGTAAAATATAAACCAAATGAAACAAAGCAGTTTGCTTCCATATATCTTCTTCTCGAAGTTATGAAATGAATTATTAATATCAGACAATTCCTTTGAGAATGTGTGCGTAAAACAACTGGCTGGAGTTTTTCTTTTGTAGTGAAGCGTGGAAACGTAATATTTGATAGAGCTCTCTTTGTCAAAGCTATAAAAATATTAATAATAATAATAATTCATTTATTTTCGGATAAAAACAATCCATTTTATGTTAGTAAATACTTATGCTATGTTAATAAATACACTAATCAAATTAAAATTAAAATACAATCAAAATAAAATCAAAATAAAATCCAAGTAATAAAAATAATAGAAAGTCATAGTTAAAATAAAATAAACATAAAATAGAATTAAAATTATAAAAATTACAATAATCAATAATCAATTGAATTCAAATTTATTATTAAATCTATCAACATTTGAATTCATATGCACACTGTTCCAATGCTTGACCATTGGACAGTCCAGGCCGTCCAAGATGGTGTCCAAATGCTTGTTAGAGCTCTCCCGGAGCCGGCGCGTCAGAGAGGCCACTCGTTTACGTATTATTGTGTAAAAACAATCTACCATGGCCTCTGCAAACATTCGTGACGCGCTGCAGAACCTGGAGAGACCCATCAGCATTCTGAACCCATTATTATATTGGACTCGCAGGGCGTTGTAGGCTTTTTTGGTGTAATCAGTCCATAGGCTGCTAGTATAAAATGTTTGGCAGTACGTTTTGAATAAGGTGATCTTAACTGGTGCCGAACACCTGGCGAACCTTCTTATCACCATGTTACACCTCACCGACAACGCTCTGCGCTCCCGCTCGATATCCAAGTCATCGCAAAGATTTTCCGTAACCCAGTGTCCCAGATACTTGAATTTAGTTACTCTCCTTAGTGGCGTGTTATCAATAAGAACCGTAGGTACATACTTGGGTACCTTATTACCTTATTAATGCTTTGCTAGGAGACCTGCCAGCGAGCTTCACTTTGGGCTAATATATTTTTAACATCAGGACAAACGCAGAGATATGTCAATTACGTAATCATTTCTAACATTATTCATTGATGATACTGTAATGTAGGTGAAATTCTCTTATCAAATCTAAATTGTATGTACTATTTTGATGACCGTCATGGTACCAACTTCTTCGAATCACTAACTTATCTATACCTTATCAAATGTTCTTTACTGTACAATAGATATTTGATTTACCCGATATCTTTGTTTATAAACGACGCAAGGGCTAATTATCAAGTTTGCCTTGCAATAAAAGTTTTTTGATGAATAATAATATAGTTTGTGATGTGTTTAAAATTGCTACCTTCATTAAGTTATTGCAAAAAATATAGTTGTACCGTTTTTTTCTCATAATGCTTTATTGATTTATCAAGTTTTTAAGCATATAGCATTAGGCATAAATAACAGAAATGAATATGTGTTCCCATTAAAATGTTATTATATAAATCAAAAAGGATTTATGTTAGTTGATGCGCAATAAAAGTTAATCGCATCATCAATAAATCATAGCGATCGTTAAATACAAGTAATGTTCATGAGATTTTTGTTATGGGTTTTGCGGAGGCGACACCGGCAAGAGTGTGAATTGTTCTATTGACAGAACACTTACGTCAGGTGTTGGTATAGACGCACTCAAGTTCAAGGCTGGCTTGAAACACAGCCTTCTGTTACCGCGTATTCAGTTTCATAAACAACACTAAATACGTGGTTCTTTGTTTCGGATTTTGCAATTGTTTTTGCTCGAATTTGCCACAGGTTGACACAGCAAGACACGTCATGCAAGTATAGTTTACTCAGTTGGTTGTTCAGGCCCAAGTTCCAAGCATACCAAGACTTAGAACTAATACTGAGTCATTCGTGCCACAAACCTTTCCCATGGTCTTTGCTCTGCAAACCTTAAAAGCCCTATTCTTTGTTTTACTAGATACAGCGTTGATGTCATCTTTGTAAACAATCTTAAGCTTATTTGGACTTGCTGATAAACACGTCGTGTCCTCTCTATCTTAGTGCCTATCTTAGTATCAACATCACTACTGGATAGTTTAATGTTTTAATTGTTTAGAAATTTAAATTTATTGGTGTCGTTAGCACTGTCAGTGCAGTCTATCTTTGTTGCTGATAAAGATCTGCACCATATTTCAGTAACCGTGAGAACAGTTTGTGCCTTGGATAATTCGTGACTGGCTCCATTTGATCCGCTGCACAATGCACATTTAACTACCTATCAATGTCAAACTCTACATTCATATCTTTTATAGTCTGCAGTTTCAATAATTTAGACATGTATTGTTTTACGTAACTCTCAAGTTTGTTGTCATTCAAAAAACATGTAAAGCGTACGTTCTAAGAATTATGTGGACGAGTTATTACAAGTCTGGTTTGATCATTTCTATAAATACATGTTATGTTTGTTTTTAAAAAACAATTTACTAGTACAGCAAACATTGTCTTCTCGGAAATCTAACCTCAAAAGGCTGTGGTTATGTTATTGTTAGTTTAAGTAGATTATCACATTTTATTCGATTCACAACGATGTACGAATATACTTTTGCGTATTGATATTTTTTTATGAATGCGATGATTGTGTAAATTGATATTTAATTTGATTCTCGCTCTGGTGAAAAAGATATCCAAGTTGTTTACGTCATGTTATACTCAGTTGATTTTAATGATTATTTTTTGTCAGTAAAGAGGTCCTCGACGGTGGTCCCACATAAAAGTCTCTTTTGGCAGAGTAACTTGGGTTAATTACTTTGTTTTTATGGACTTTGTTTACATATAAACAAAAACTTCTTTCTTTTCAAGTAAATATTGCAGCTGACTTATTTTCCAAGTAAGGTTTAACTGTCATATTAATTAAAATCCCTTGCTCATTACTTAATCCCAATCCCAAAGTTATAGTTACTTGAACTTTTCAAACTGGGAAATAAGTTTATGCAGTAAACTTCGAGACAATAGAACAATGTCTCGAAGTATTCCCGGGTAAGAGTGCTTCGGAGGGCACGTTAAAATGTCGGTCCCGGTTGCTTCAATCGTCTTACCATGCTGGACCTCGAGGCGGTCTAAAAATTCCCGACACCAGGGTGGGCTACTAACCTACACGAACTTACCTACTTAATGAGTAAGAAGGTACGTGTATTGACTTTATCTAGTCCGGATTAATTAAAATCACTTAGCGTAAGTGACGATTTTCATTTATGATGCCAGGTGCGGTGTTAGTTCGCCTCATTACGGACTATTAGCGTAGCGGGAGCGCGCGTGCCCTGCTTACTAAATAGATTTCGTTCCATACGTTACCCTAAAGGGATGCGCCGATCAACCTTTATAATCCGTTCAATTATTCATGATACGTGTATTTCCTTAGCTTATCCGTGTCAGTTCTAGATACCGCACCGCAAACTATGCACGATATCTTCACCGTAATTTATACACTTGAAACAATAGCCAATAAATCTCTTAGCATCGCATCGGATGACCAATAAACTGTACTTTATAAAGGGACTGAAATAAATTATTAATTGAATTTTTTGACTCTACGCAATGTGAACACTTTTCGAATTACCATTTTCGTATTAAAATATTCCCAATTTGGTACGTTTGGTTGTTCCTCCTCGATTTCTTTCGAATACAAATTATTCGTATCGCGTATGTTTACGCAGTTTATTTATTATTATGGCCGGACCACTGGCTTCTTGTACGAATCATGAATATCAATAACTCAATTTAATGATAAGTGATACATCAATATTTCAGTTATCTTTCGGAATGTAATTGTTTAAATTATGGGCTCGGAGTGAAGGTGACTTGTTAATCACAATTTGTTGCAACTATCTTTACTGCATCGAGAAAAGTATTCTACTTTTTGGAAGAATTCTTACTCGTTGAAGATATCACGGCAGCCGAGATGATTTGTATTAGGATTTGGCGTATTTGCCACGTGTACTTAATTTGTGTTGAAGCATCTATCATCAGTTGATTAACACTATTGTCTCGGCATCATTTTGGCGCCAACTCGGTCAGCCAAATGTTTTGGCTCGGCCTTACTATTTAGTATTTACCATCACTTCCTATTGTACCAGTGGCGGCCGGAATTTCAGTTGCAACTTTTTTAAACCACTCTCTATTTTCCTGAATTGTTAATCGTTTGACGTGATCGCGCTGCATTATTCATTCGTCCGCGGTACAAATTGCCGTGTAAAGTTATTTAAGAAATCGAATTCACGGTATTTAGCTAAATTACGTAATTGCCGTTGAATTGCATGTAAGCTGCAACATGTTGCATCAATTGGTCTTCCGTCACATGGGAGCCGACCGCGAAATTATTCTTAATTGATAAATTAGTTGAATGAAACCAGAGACCGGAAATTGTATAGCTCATCTTACAAGTTTGATTATTTTGTCGAAGATTACTTAACTTCCATGTTATTGAATAGTTTAACGAAATTGATAACTGTGTAATTTCGGGAATGCGAAACCATAGAAATGTTTTGTTTAGAAACTTTTGTGTCTACATATAGCAAAACAATAATAAAATTAGTGTAAAAACAAAAAACATAAATACAAACTTCCTTTCTAGTCTTATAAGTGAAGTAAACACTACAATAGTAATTAAATGCTCTTTTTTCATATTCCAATCATCAAAACAACTTGAACTTGACCACAGAGCAATGTCATACGTAATCGTCGACATTCGGCCACGGTTCGTTGTCATGTGTCTCATTTAGGTTGTGTGAATAAAAACGTTAAATAATGTAATGGTTAACGCGTACTACTTCATATTTGGCGATAACTCCATATAAAAGAAGTAGCACTTTATTTGCTGCGAAAATATTGCGTGGACATTTTCTCGAGCTATTTGGATCATTTGCACTAGTGCTTGATCGTAAGAACCGTTGTATTTGGTCATAATAATGTGATTAACATTGTTCGGAACTAGATTATCGCCCCCGCAGTGAGATGAGTGAATTAACATGCTCGCGTGGGATTACATTTTGTTCCATTGTGTTTCTCCACATGACACCTGCTCAAAACACAAACGAGCTATCAGAAAGGTTATCTTATTGTACGAATCAAATAAATTACACCATATTAACGCTAGTTATTTTGTCTTTATTTTGTAATTTGTTCGTGACACTTCGCAGAATACATTGTACGGAACATTTTCAATAAGTATGATGAATGCCTCCTTAACATCACAATGGACGACCGCCAGTTGACCGACAATTGTGGAAAACCCTTTTATCATGTTAATGTTGTAACATTTTACCAAATTGTCGTGTTTTATGTTCAGCTACCGTTTTGTATCTATTAACAGATATAAAATTCGGAATCCCCATATAACCCTTCCAGTAGAAGGAAAATGATTAGTATTCCAATGAATAGTTTATGAAAGTCTATAATTTATGGGAATCCCTGCAACTGGTGTGGCAATCAATGAATGTCCGTGTCTGGTGTTCCATTCGGTTACATAATGTATTAGCGAGTGCAAACCGGGACGATCTATTCTAATTCAACTCACGACTTGTCCCAATTACCTTCATTACACTGGACGGCTCTAGATGCTAACATGATGAATGACCGCGAACATCAGCGTATCGCCGCTGATGATGCCGGCATTACGTGAGCTTCCAACATTAAACAATATTAAAACCCACGCGGAAAAGAGTTTCCGTACTTGTTCTGTCGTTATTATTATAATTATGTTAATTATAGAGTACGAGTACCTTATCTATAGCGCAATGTATAACAATTGTCGTATTACACAAAGGTGATAATTTTATTGATTAATAAGATAATACCAATTACGCCATATTGTTGACATTGTCGTTTTTATCGGGAGTTTTCTTTATTTTTCCATTATTAGTGTGTGGGTGTAGAGACTCGGATGAGGCTTTTCATAGCTACGTTTGAATTATGATGTGATTGCCCACGCGCCGCGGCAAGGCCGGCCGCGGCTGCGCAGTAGTGTCGTGATGATTAATCGGAGCTGCCCGATCAGTGCTGGACAAACGCTGCGACCAGTCACACGCCCTCACGCGTACGTCGATACAGCCTCGTCTAAATTAGTGGTCAGTGAAAGCCGTAAAGTAATTAAAATTGTCATCGATCATCTAAATCGCAGTACCGTTACCCATTATTGTCAAAAGTAGACCTTTTCTGGCATCAATAACTATGATTTCCCTTTGTTCTTCTCAAGTACAACGCATGTAGTCGATAGCATTCCAACCGGCGCACGTCAACTATATTAATTGATCAACAATAATCAAGTCATTGAATAGACCTCAAAGTCGTATTATCATAATATCCCACAGTAATTTGTGAGCCTACTCAAACGTGTCGACACAACAGCTGTGCCTTGTACCCGCGCTGTGGGTGTCTCATACACCTCAAACGATTCCTATACGACTCTACAAACTCTGCCCCATCTGAATTGCAAACGATACCCATACCATGTCTAATACGATCGAATCGAAACATTGTTTTTATATTGCAGTGTATGTTGTTTCAGTATATTACTTGTTTCATCATCTCTTACGATGTCATCTAAGTATTATTTGTCGCATGCCTGTATTTTCATTTCTTTGTTGCTTTACGTGTATTTGTTTTGTTGTCATAGACGGCAGTTCTTCGGACACGCTCAGGAAGTTGAGCGACGACTCTTCGAGAAAACACTTATCCGGTGAGTTGCCTTTATGAGTTGGGTTGTAAAAAATATTTGCGCATGAGATCACAGCGTAAGAGCATGTTTAAATGTTAAGCTTTTTTTGTTACACTCATCGCACGAACCACTGTACCTTTACCTAGTTTAAGAAGCACGTTGTTTATAATTCCACTGTGTTTAATCGACCCTGGACAGACCTGATAGAAGACGAGGAGGACGAGGTGTCGAGCAGTCTGCCCGACAGACCGCGGTCGCGACGCAAGGCTTCCAGTAAGTTCACTAACTCGCTTGTAGGTAACTCGGTGGAGGCAGTAACAGTAGCATCTCATACGAGTAGTTCATCGGTGACGGTATTGTGACGTTGCACGAAGCCACTTTAGGTAATCAACTCGGATTTACCGAACATTTCGATTATGCGTTTCTAATTATTAATATCTGATAGGAATAATATTTAACTGCAACTAAATGTTTCTTTTTGTAATAAGCTCGCGAGTTACTAAATAAAGCATGACAAAATCTAACCAAAATAAACTTTGCATTCCTTACTAAAGTCAATACGGAGGTTGAAGATTACGCTATAAAAGAATCATCAAAATAAATACTAATGATTGTATTGGAAGGACCGGTTTCTAACATTTAATATCTAATAACGTTAGCGATTTTATAACTACTTGCAAAGTTGGAAATTCCTTATGTTGAGTTCAAGCTGTGGGTCGCTTGTCGCGTGACAACAAAATAAGTGATTCGCCTACAGCCAATCAGGTGTATTGTCTTTGAACAAATGATTTTCTTGTTATTTGAAGTTTTTATTATTAAAGACATTTAACTTGTGTCAAGGCGTAACAATGAATGTGATAAATAAAATGAGCGCAATGCAGCCTTGTATAGGAAGTAAAGGCCCTCAAGTCAAGTCCACAAGATACTAAGCGCTTCACGGCTCTTCTAATAAAACGTAACGATCCAACTTTTCCTAACACCGAGAATCGGAGTTCCTTAATGCATGAACGGTTCAGTAACCTTAAGTAACCGAATAACAAAAACGAATAATCTCACAAGGGTTCCGCTTTTCACTCTTAAAGTACGGGACCCTTTGAATGTCATTGATGTTTAGAGCTAGGTTAGTGGCTAATATGTGTGTTGCGTTCGCTTATGTGTGGTCGCAGCTAGCAGCACGTTCAGTGGCACCTCGATGGACGCGCTCTGGGAGAAACACCCGCGACGCCTCAGCGAGGCTGGACTCCGCAGGTCTTCAGGTACGGCACTCCACCACCCATCACGAGAAACTTGTTTATCATTCATCTGTTCAATCGTGCCATCATTTTCTATCTCCCCGGCAAATGATAAACACCTTTCCCAAAGCAAAGCATTATAAACGTTATTCTACTTTTAATACCTATCTTGATTTCATTTACAATTATTATTCGTAATTGAAAGTAGAATGATTTTTACAGCTATATTTGTTACACTGTAGTGAATTCATGCACTGAAAGTCACTCAATCACGCTCTCTCTCTTTATTTATGGCGGAATATATGCAATTTATTATCGGCTTGTTATGTTTTTGTGCACGGCGTTGGGTGGAAAGCATGAGCTTTTGGTCTAGTATCGTGTTCATCATTCTTCGGTCAACTGCAGTTTGTTGAAGCGAAAGTTTCGATGTAACATTAAGATATGTAAAACGACTGCAAATGGCACCTCATCGGCCGTTGCACTTAGAACGGTACATATTCAAGGCATGTGCGCACACGCACATAAACGTATGCAGAAATGGAAACGAAGAGGCGATGGAGCTATGCATATTCAAGCACATACCTAGTTTAATCCTAGATAAATGACACTTTCTTTATCCACAGCTCAGCAAGTCAACTGCCACATTATAATGACTGATAATGCTATTTGATTAACCTATTCCTAAAAATATTTCAGACCACAGTGTCATACTGACCGAGGACACAGACAGCTTCATAATCGGCGAGAGAGTATGGGTCGGCGGCACCAAGCCCGGCCAGATAGCTTATATTGGGGAGACACAGTTCGCCCCCGGAGACTGGGCGGGGATTGTACTGGATGAACCTATTGGTAACAAAATATGATGCTTAGTTACTTGTGGAATAAAACAAATTGTATCAGAGAAGTGATGACTCGTTTTATTTTTAGGTAAAAATGACGGTTCAGTGGCGGGCGTGCGTTACTTCCAATGTCCCGAGAAGCGCGGAGTGTTTTCCCGCCTGACGCGGCTGACGCGCTCGCCGCTGATCAGCCCCAGCGTGTACGACTCGTCGCCCGTGTCGGACGCCGGCAGCGTGTTCGACCGCCCGCCCTCCGGCGCCGCCCGACAGAGGCGCGCCTTGTCACCCAACGGCAGCATCCGCAGCATGGTCAGCAGCAAAATGAGTACGTCATACAACTACCACCGATATTTTAAATTGAAAAAGAAACAGTGTTTTAATTTTGGAACCCTTTTTAGACGCCTCCATATCGACCACGACAAATGGAGAAGTACGAATGGGTGACCGCGTTATAGTATCGAGCAGTCGCGGTAGCAAAGCGGGAACCCTCAGATTCGTCGGCACCACAGACTTCGCCCCCGGCATGTGGGCCGGCGTGGAGCTCGACGACCCTCTGGGCAAGAACGACGGCTCCGTCGACGGCAAGAGGTACCGACCGGCCGCTCACCGAAGAAGATGACAAAGTCTTTATTGAACAAAACTAATGATCCCGATCCGTATTTCCAGGTACTTCGAGTGCGCGCCCCGATTCGGACTGTTTGCGCCGATCTCGAAGGTGACGCGGTCGCCGTCGAACCGCAAGCCGGGCGCGTGCGCCATCCACAGCAACGGGCGCGCCACGCCGGTGCGGCGCTCCAACTCGCGCGAGTCGCTCACGTCGCTGGGCACGTCGGTCGCGTCGTCGCGCGTGGGGGTGAGGCTGGGGGTCACGTCGCTAGGGCAGGTAGGCTCGCCCCGAGCGCGCTCGGCCGAGCCACGCCGCCACCAACCGACCACCCGCCGCCGTCCGGCGCACAGTGCGCCCAGTCTGCTTGATAAGACGCTGCTAGTGAAGCACGTCGATCTGGACTGCTGCGCCATCATCGCTCTGCCGACGCCGCGCGTCTACTATGACGTGGTTCTAGAGAAGCCCTCTAAAGGCAAAGAGTTGGTTCACCCGCGACGTTGGGTGAGCGAGACGCTGCCCAAGTCGTGGCGGTGCGCGGAGAGCGCGGGGGCGGGCGGCGGGGGCGCGGTGGTGCGCGTGCGCGGGCGGCCGGTGGCGCGGGCCGGCCCGGGGGCTGCCGCTACCGACATTCTGGTGGAGATGCCGCCGCCGCGCGCACACTTCGCGGGCTTCGGGAAGAGCTACCATTTCTCTTGCGTGTCTCCGTTCCGCTTCACGTACCCTCACGTGGTGTACATCTGAGCCGCGCGCCGACTGCGCTCGCTCCACACGATAGGTTTCCGTTCCGTGTCATGGAACGATTGGGCCGTCGTAACGGCGCCACATTCCCACTTACCGGCGCAAAGGCCGATAAAATGTCCCACCGATCGGGGTGACATCTTAAATTCTAATGAAATCGTTGGAAGGGTAAGCGTGACATGCAACAGTTATGGTATTACATATTTCGTAGATCTCGCTTCACAGTGTGCATGAGATTCGGTTATTTTTATTTATTTTGTCTGTAGCTGGCACTCCTTGGTTTGGCCCTTGTGTTTTTATTAACACTTTTTTATTTATTTTACCGTCTTCGATCCAGTATCCTTTTTTGAAGAATATGATAGTGAATCGTGGACGAGTTTAGTATTAGTGATTCATCGTTCATTGGTGGAGCCTCTAGCTCTCGCGACCATATTAGCCTTGAGTTCTAGACACCGCGAACGCTCGTGCGATACCTATAATTCCTTAATAGTTTCGGCTGTGATATTATTTTTTAAGGCAATCACTGATATTAGTGTGCATTGCATAGTTTTACATGTTTGCGTAGAATTAACTTGCATATTTATGAACTAACTTGTAGTTATGCTTGCTCAACACGATACCAAAACAGAAACACACAAGCTGTTTACATTACTCGTTGGATATTAAAAATTATGCTTAATCCACGTTACAGGGTAAATATCTAGATATCCCCGTCCTTTTGGATATCTAATCTATGTAAATTAAATTATTTAAAATTATGTACATATTTACCAAAGAATTCGTTTTGAATATAAATTAAATATAAAAATCTCATAAATTAAATGTACATAATAAAATTTAAATTCTTGTAAATATTAGATAAATGATTCGAGTTTCTTATGAATAAAGTAAGTAAAAATTCTTAAATAAAAAAATATAAACGCGACAAAACAACCACCTTCTCCTTTTTAAGAAGTCGGTTAAAAAGAGCTGTCACTCAGCATAGTTACATCAAAATCATTCATTCCATTTTTAGTTTGTAGTTATTTTTTTGCTTTTTTAATTTTGCTGAAAAGCAGCGGATGTTTTTGCATTCACTGCTTTTGACAGAGTACAGTTATATACAAAATTGTTATATTTTGTATCCAATTGTGCTTTCAACAATGTGGTGTACTCGATAATATGAATTGGTTAATATGCATTTAGTACATATATTATATTGTACGGTTGATATCAATATGGCATAAGTTGAAAATTTGATTTTTCTTGCCACACGCATTCACTTAAAATATAAGTCAGGTTTTGTGTGATTTGAATTTTGAGTATTTTTTGGTATGTAGATATTCGTTTTTGATGATTATAATATTATTATGACCATTCTTACGCTAATTCAAAATGATTTATTTGTTTTTTTAAAACATAGCATGTAGTAACATGTTTAAGCATGTTTTTTCTTCACCTACATAAAATATATTTTTATTTAAATCCCCCACAACAATCATATTATATCTATCCCAACAACAGCAATTGAAGTACAAATACCATATCACACAAAACTTGCCAGTGCCGTCGTAAAGAGTACGCCACCTTGTTATTCTGTTGCGTTAACGCGTGTTGTTTTCCCCTCATGTGTTTGTTGCACTGTCACTAACGGCACGTCTCAGCGAGTGGGCGCGCCGCGAGCCTCCTCCACCCCGGTGTCGGCGAAGAACGCGTTGCAGGTACAGTACCCGACGATCGCCGCACGGTAAACTGGACGGCAGGAAAACCGTGACGTCAAAACATGGAAACTAACTTTTACACATTGAATATGTAATACTATGTGGACCGGTGACCACCACTTCGGCTATTGTCATTTTTATCGACGTTTGTTTGAAATGTTTAAAGAAAATCATTGAAAGGAAAGTACTTTGTAATGGTTTTTTATAAACATTTTGAGCGACACCAAAGTAATTCTATTGGAATAATCCAACTGGAAAAGCCAGGTTTGGCTGTATCAGCATTAAGATCGCACTACTGACTAAACTTAGCATGAAAAGTGTCTGTTTTATTCTCTAAATTACGCCATTTGGGTAATTTGAGATTAAATCATACTCTTTACGTACTTGAAAGTGTTGGTTTTATTGCAAGGCGACATAACACGTGCGCATTTTTTAAGTTTCTTACTTGTACCACTGTTAGTTCAAGTAGACGATTTTCTTTGAAAAATGAGCAACTGTTATGTAAGCGTGATGTTTTATTGTCAATGTGTAAAAAAGTTAGTTTTTTGTTTTGACGTTTACGCCACGTGTCTATGTTTTTTACCGAGCGGTCGAAATTGGGCCCTTTGTTTCGACTGTTTTAATGCTAAGTTTTATCGAACAACGAATGTTTTGACGAGTTTACTTAACATTAACTAAAACTGTTGTTAGTTTTTAGTTCTTTCTAATGATTTTCTTTTATTCTAGAGATAATTAATTTAACTGTTAAAGATATCTGTCAATTACCGCACTATAGAGTACAAAGTTTATATTTCTATCGACAATACACCAAGTACAATAATTGCATTTCTCATACAAAATGTTTCCATTAAACTCATAACCTTTGTTCGCATCAAGAGGCACGTCTGTGATATTTATCGAGGTTTATTTTATTTATTTTTTGAAAATTGTGATTTTTCTTTTTATTTATTTAGCAGGTTATTTTTGCAATAGTCGGAAATGAACCGATGCCTGTTAACATACATTCCTCGTGCAGTAGGTTTTATTCTCATTAACTATTAACTTATTAAAACTATTTGAAGCTTGGAACACTGTATCTTGGCGCTCGAAAAATATATGACCACACCAAAATGAGTATTAGCTATCGCCTAACTCAAATGCTTAAACATATAAATTAAACTGTAATCTGTCAGTAAATCTTTCCTACATTGACATTGCTTACAGTTTACTCTTAATTGATATCAAAATATAAAATTGTTTGTGGTTTTGAACGTATGTTACGTATTGTAAGTTATATATTTCTCTTACGACAAGAAATATAGTGTGTTTCCTTCTTTATTCTAACATAGGTATGTTTAGTGGCTAAAAGTTAAATGTAAGAATGAAATGTTTTTAAATAAAATGTATTAAACCTTACGTGTATTTATTGCATTCCTTTACAGTTTGTCGTGTAATAAAGTGTTACGAATAATGGCTGTGTTTTATTGCACTTACTAATGTGAATGTTAGCTTACACAGATTATGGGGTAGTTGGTGTGCGTAGGTGCGCCCTTGACTAGCAATTAATGGAGGCCTAGGTGAGCCGTAGGGCCGCCTCGAATAATAAAATATCCTTTAGTACCAACCTTGACTTTTTCGGTGCCCTTAATTAAGTTTGGAGGACAAATATAACTTGAGACACAATAAATAATGTTCTTCATTCCCTTTTTTGTACTAATTAGTGTCCAACCGGACCCTAATAAAAGTCTAAATTTAGTATTTTGGGTTTAATTAGTATTCTTTGCAGAATAGTACGGTTGCCGAAATAACTGATGTACTTTTGATGGTTCATTCACGGCATAAAGACCGTTAAATTATAGATAAGGTATATAGCATAACGCTATGTTCACTTTAAATATTTCACATTCCAAGGCAAAGTTTATTATGGGTATTAATAAAATAACTATAGACTTTGATTTTATAATGCACCATTATTGTTTGTGTCTTAAGAAAAAAAGTGTACCTACCGTACTGTAATAAACTTAGTAAATGCCTTATAAATACTCAATAAATTCCCAATCTGTTAATTGTCAGTCAAGTGGCCTTAAATATAGCAAAACAAGTAAATAGACGTGGTGAGGGGAGCCTACACAATACATGCATGTATGTACAAATACGCACAACAATGCTTCGAATACTTCTGTTTTCCTAACAAACACTTCTAAGCAAAGTAAATAGACTATTCAAATTCTGGCAAATAGAAGAGTGGACAAACATTCACGCACTGAAGATAATATATTTATTTTATTAATATTGACGCAGGTTGCTTGCTTATTGTTTGATCTTTTGAATACGCCATTTGTATTTAATATACAGTAATATTGACTTCTCTCTTAGACAAATAAAAAGGTTTCATTCCGCGATATTGAGAATAAGCGAGTGAGCGAATTTCCAATAAATGTAATTAAAAAAATAATTACTCAAAATTAGATCCGAGTAAGCAATAGTTCATTGAAAATTAATAGAGTGACATTATCGACGTATCCAACAAATTAAGAAGTTCTCAGTAAAATTGATAACAAAGCACTGAAATTTTACTAGCACAAAAACACACTGCATAAAAAATAGTAGTTTCTGGGATATTGCAGTGTGCATTCGATGTGCCGTGTGCAGGCGAATCCTACCTAAAAACGTTAAACGCCAACTACGACAACATAAGAATAGCATAACCTTATCTACATTACGATGTCATAAAGTTATTTATAAATACCGCATTTAATATACAACTATTTACATTGTAGAGTAGGCAACATCAAAGGAACTCTAGAATCTACGTAACAGAATAGTGTACCTAGGTAATGTCTAACTAAGTAATTGTACATTTTCAAATGACCTCAGCCAGCCAGAGTATATTGATTAAATGATATTTGTATTTATTATCTTCGGATCTTGATTAATAGTTGTTATAATGCAATAGTTATGTTTCAACTGACCTATTAATCTATTAATAAACAATTGATTTTATTATTTGTTGAGAGAGTCAAGATAATTGATTTCATTCAGTAGTGCTTCAAGTTTTAAATAAGTAAAAATATTAAAATTAAAAAGTATGTTCAAGGACAATCTGCAATCATAAGTATTTAATACCTATAGGTACGAAATAAAACCTACGCATTATAATCTGATGATACACTTCCCGATAAATACAATATGAAACCTATATAAAGATTGTTACAGTAAGTTCTGAGAAGAAACCTATTATTAGTCACCTAGTAATATGGAATGATTCATGAACTGACAATTATGACCATCATATCTATATCGACTTGGGTACTGTTAGAGAAGTCGGTGGTGGTCCAATATTTGCTATTGCATTATAGGACCAAAAGTAAATCATAAAAGCCAATAACCTTAGGTAATAGCATAACTGTGTACCAATTATTGACTAGTTAAATCTTTTAAGGAAAGATGTACCTTTATACCATACATACATCCGTAATAAAGCTTATAGGCTTAAAATAAGTATTATAGCCTCTGTTAGGATTTCAATTTTAAAGTATGTATATAGGTTCAAGAAGATACATATTATTTGATAGCTGCTATGTAGTTACTTAATTATCACAACGGACTGAGCTAATAAACACAGTGTTGTCATATCACATGATGTCACCCGGTATATACTGACACCTACGGGTACTTTTTAATAATTCAAACATTAACAAGAATATCATGTTTATGAAGATCATTAAATTTGAATTTAATTATGGCGATTTTGGTAGGTAAATAAGTTTGTGGGTGTTATTTAGTATGTACTGAACTTACTTAGGTTTTATGTCAGTTACTTAGGTAGGTATGGTCGGGGAAGTTAGTGGTTGCATTTTGAGACGAAAATCAAATCTAAATTATAAGCCAAATATTAACCGATATTTGTCTTACTGGCGTCGATCGCCAAATTTTATGATTATACATCTAAATGTTACGTTTTGTCCATACTTCTATTTTAGACCAATTTCTTATTTATCTTTTGAAAAAAATGTTTGTGAAATTAAAACGAATAACAAGCGTTGTTGTGTTTATTAAGTAGGTACTTTAAATAAGAGTATGTAACGTATAAAGGCGTCTTGAGATTACCCAAATTACGTAATGTGCAGTAGGTATATTAGGTAAATAAAGTTGGGTCGTAAGCTACAAGCTAGGCTTAACCTGCATATGGTTTTGAGATTATGTTAAAGAAGATAATCTCAAATAATTTAACAAACATCTTCATTTTGGTTACTATTTTTTTCTAAAATGTGGAATTGTGGATAGATGTTGTTTTTAAAGTTCCGTAGCCAAATGGCAAAAAAGGAGCCCTTGTTAGTTCGGTACATCAATACTTATCCCTTATAGACAAAAGGTGAGCGTTAAAATATATTAATATTATGTAGGTTAGGTATTGTATAATTATTTTTTACAGAACTCTTACTGTATGTAAACTGGAACATACACGTACAAAACGGTATCGTTCTTTTTGTATGTTACTCTTTTTTTTGTTTAATATTATCAAATGTAAACTTAAAATAAAAGTAGGTACGTAGGTAATGCAAAAGTTACAATGCAGGTCAATAAATTAGCATCGTTAGTGGTGCAAGTCGAGTGCCCGCTTAATTTAATACCGAGATAACATGCAAATTAGCCAAGGTTCGCGCGACACATGGGCGTGACGTCAGCTCATAAACTTATGTAATTCTTAGTGGAATTATATACATAACCCTTAGACTGCATAAAAATCAAGTCCAAGTGCTGCGAATATTACGGAGAATATACTTGCTGCCAAATTACTCCTCATTGTACTCATAGTACAAAACCGACTTCACTTCAATGTCGCACTTAGTCTTGAGTTTTTATTTGGTTTGAGACGAACATAGTGTATGTTCACACATTTACTCAAGTTTTGTTTGCACTTAGTATAGATTTAGATTGTCAATTGTTAATATTTAAGTATATGACTCAAGTTTAGTTACTGTTACTGTAATCAAAAGTTTTCGTTAAGTTATTGTTTTGGTGTATTGTCGTGTTATTGTAAATTTGTTTATTACTATGATTAATATTATGTAATTTTTAAAAATATAAGACTTCTCTAAGGTCAGTTATTATGACCTCACTAGAGAGGTCAAGAGAGGCCTTTGTCCTTTTACGTTTACCCCCGACTTGACAAGTGTTAAAGTGTTAAAATGTTACGTGTATGATATGTGTTTGCATGTCTGTTTGTGGCATAATCATATCATATTCCCAGGGAATCATATTCCCAGTAATATTTCGTTGTTGTTGCAACTGAACTGTACTAGTTTTCAGTGAGATGAACATTTCGTTACAGCAGTTACAGTACACAGTCCTGATTCTTCAGTGAGATGAGATGCCTTTGCCCTGTAGCGGGACATTACAGGCTACATTACTTCACTTTATTTTTTTATTATTTTAAGGCTGATACTTTACTTTATATTATTTCTTATTAACTAATTTGTACCAAATATCATGTTAGGAGTTACTCCGTGAGAAGCAACAGCACTTGGAGCGTCTTATGCGAGAGCGGGAACTGGAGCGAGCTGAGACCGCCAAGATATCGCTGCAGGCAGACCGCGCCGAGACCGCGCTCGCGCAGCTCAAGAAGGAGTCTGTACAGGTACTTATAACCATCATGATGAGTCACGGATCCGGGATTTAGAGAGGATGAGCAATCGTAGATCATACATTATTATCATTCAAAAATGTTTTGTCTGTATGTCGTAGTCTGCGGTTAAAATATAGCAGTCAGCTTTGAAATGAGTGCAGCCATTGTAACTTGATTTTTGGCGCTAATTTCACGAAAACCTATTAGTTATGAAGAATTTTGTGCTTTTTTTTTCAATTTCACGACCATACAAGCTGACTAGCTTTGAAACGTAATACGTATATTTTCAGTGAGATGACAGGCATTTGCCCAGTAGTGGGAAATTACAGGCTAATACTTTACTTTTCTTGTATGTATAATTAACCAGACGAACAATGAGAACGGCAAGCTCAAAGGCGAGCTGGACAAGCTCACGAAGATGTTGGAGGACGAGCGGCAGAAGGTCGAGGACCTCATGTTCAGGAACGAGGAGGAGAACATCAACAAAGAAGATTACAATGTGAGTAACTGTGGGAAGATACTGTTTCATGCAATCATCTGGTTTTGGAGATATATTTTTTTCTTCATCGTGTCAATATAGTAACAGTAAAGTTAGTTTGAGAACTTATTGACGATAGGTTCATGTTTAAGAAAGTATTTTATAGTTACTAAATTTATATTTTTTCTTTTCAGAAATATAAAGAAGCAATGGAGGTAAGCCACATTTTGACCATAATTTACATATTTTGATTCTAAAACATTGGTTCTATTATCAAATGTCTCAGATATTATCATTGCTTATAATTTAGTATATTCTCAATATTGGTAAAATAATTACATACCTTTGTCATAATACAAGCATTACATGTTTATAATATTAGTACCTTTAATATCTTTCTATATAACGTTTACAGCATTTTGCAGCTTTCGTAGCGTAGTTTGATTAAGCGATGTTAGCTCATAGCGATTGTAAGGCAACGGTCAGTGCAACTTGAATGAATTGCCCATAGTGGCATTTCTATCTGAGCGCTACAGTACCGGAAGCCATGTCAATTTGTCGGTGCCGGTTGTTCCAATCGTAAGACTAAGTCGGAAGCTTTTAAGCGGACTAAAAACTCCGACACCAGGGTTGGCTAGGCAACACGAACTTATTTTTAGGGTTCCGTACCCAAAGGGTAAAAACAGGACCCTATTACTGAGACTTCGGTGTCCGTCCGTCCGTCCATCTGTCACCAGGCTGTATCTCAAGAACGGTGATAGCTAGACAGTTGAAAAAAAAAAATAAAACAAATATTCAAGGGGGCTCCCATACAACAAACGTGATTATTTGCCGTTTTTTAAAGTACGGAACCCTGCGTGTGCGAGTCCGACTCGCACTTGGCCGGTTTTTTCACACCTACTTGAACTTACTTTTCAGCAAGAGAAAGCGTCGTTCATCCGACGTATCCGTGACTTGGAGACGGAGTTGTCTCTGCAGAACACGCGCGCGGAGGCCACGGCGGCGGCGCTGCGCACCTTCGAGGAGCAGCGCCTCGCCGACGCGGCCGCCGCCGCCGACCAGCATCGGGACGAGCTCAACGCCGCGCAGAGTAAGACAGATTCAATACTGTGGAGTGTTCACTGTAGTTTGACTAAGCGATGTTAATTTATTTCAATTGTTAAGCAACGGGCAGCTCGACCCTTACTTGGATGTGTGACCGTTAGTGGCATTTCTATCTGAGCGCTACCGTGGTTCGGAGATAACGTTAAGCAGTTGTTTCAATCGTAAGACCAAGCCGGAGGCCTTTAGGCGGTCTAAAAACTCCGACACCAGGGTTGGCCAGTAACCTACTCGAAATAAATGAATAAATGAGTGTTCGCCACTAAGAAACTGAGTGCGATAGTTTTAAGCTTGGAGTTGAATTAACTGATTGATTGCTAAGGGATGGAGATGGTATTGATATAATCGGACATCCGAGGTATTTTGAAAAGCTATGTTTTCACTCCGAAATGTAACCCAATAATTACTTAGAACTAATTTCATAGAAAACACGCGTATCATTTCAATGCCATTGTTTATAACTGGATTCAAAGACAGCTGATCATCGTATCCAGTGATGCCTGATCCAATTTTCGTGAGGTGTCTTTGTATTTCGAATACCAACAGTAAAACTTAGTAAAAACCTTAAATTTTCTTTAAATTAAATAATGTTACTTGATATATATGTATCTATTTTATTTCCAGCTTTATCATCAGAACTCCAAAAACTGCTCGATGAAGCATACGCTCTACTCAAAGAGAAAGAAAGCGAGAAGGATTCGATAGGAAAGAGTATGTCCGATGAACTGTCTAAAGTGAAGACCGAAGCGGAAAAAGCTTTGAACGAAGCAAAAACAAAAATGGCTATCGCTCAAACAGAGTTCGAAACTCAAGTATCAGTACTGACGGCGAAGTTACAACTAGCTGAGTCCAAATTGGAGACTGAGAAACAGAACCTAGAAAGGCTGAATAAAGAAAACAGTCAAATAATTATAGATCTTAACTCTAAATTGACGCAACTGCAGGCAGCTGTCGATGATAAGACGATAGAACTTAATAAAGGTAAGGAGACATTGACTAGTTATGATTATTTTTAGTTATTCCCCGTAAAGACGGTGATTCTTCTTTTCTAATACTTGTACTCGTATATTCAAATGTACCTTTTCTTTTTACAGTAATAGGAGTAAGTAAAGAACACGAAGTAAATCTAAACAAAGAAATAACTAAACTGAAAATGGAACTTAGTGCCAAATGTCTAGACATGGAACAGTTAGAAGATACAAAACGCAAGCAAGAAGCAGCTTGCAAGACGCTGCAAGAGGAAATAGCGCAAGTTAAAGAAGAATATACGGCCAAAATTAATGAATACGAGAGTCTGTTGAATGAAGTGTCGCAAGTGAACGAGAAGAGTAAAACCGAAATCATGGAGCTACAACAGAGTCTATCAGCAAAGACTAAAGAATATGAAAAGTTATTGACAGATTCAAGCAGTTCTAATGAGTCCACCAATAAACTTGTCACTGAATACCAACAAACTATCCACGAGAGAGACAAAGACATTATAAAACTGAAAGATGACTTCGAAGCTGCGACAGCTAACTTTAATATTAAGCATAGTAAGATAGCCGAGGAACATAAGAAAGAAATTGAAGATCGTAACAGTAAGATAGAACAACTGTTAAAAGAAATCGAAACACACAAACAATCTCTTGATCAGAGCAAAATTGAATTCGATACCCTCAATTCACAATTTAATGTAAACGCCGATGAATTGAAACTGTTGAAGGAAGAAAATGATAAGTTAAAACAAACAGTGGCCGACCTGACGCAAAATAACAATGAACTCAAAAACAAAATATCGGCAATGGAATTAGAGATCGGTGAATTGAAACGTCAGCTACAAAGCACTATCGAGAAATGTGAAGAGTTGCAGAAAGCCAAAGACAAAGTGGAGTCTGAGTATATGAATCTTACTGGACAAACTACTGACTCTAACGAACAGTTTAATCAACTCTCCGTACATTTGAAGGAAACTGAAAAAGAACTTCAAGATCTTAAAGACAAGAACAGAGAAACAAATAACAACTACGCTAGAGTTGAACAAGAATTGAAGCAAAAACTATTCAAAGTACAAGAAGATTTCTCAGTAGAAAGAAGTCAACTCCTAGACTCAGTCAATCAAAATATTGATAAACTTAAAGAAATGGAAAACAAATCTAAAGAACTTGAGACACTTAACATTGATGTAAACAACCGTCTTAGAGACTTTCAAACTCAGAATGATACTCTCCATGACGAAAACTTTGTACTAAAGAATGAGATCGAAGGGTTGAAAGTAAAAGAAAGGGAGCTGCTAACTGAACATGAATCTATACAGAAAAAGTTAGAAGTAGAAATGGATAAGTATAAAGAAGAAATATCTCTTCTCAAAGCAGAAGGTGCCACTTCTGAGGTCAAGTTAATTGAGAAAGTAGATCAATTGACTGAAGCTCAGAACGATTTGAATAACAAACTTGAAGAAGCGAGAAAGCATGAAGACTCTTTACAGAAAATACTGGATGATATGACCGCTCAGTTGAATAACCAGAAAGCTCAACACGAAAAAGAGTTAGCTCAAGTCCAACACCAACTAGTTACTGTAAATGAAGATGTCAACAAGTATAAAGAAGAAGAACAGCGCCTTAAACAACTCGTAGATGAAAAACAAAATAGTATTAAAGAACTTAGTCTCAAGCTAGAAATGTTAGAAGTAGACCTTAAATCAAATACCGAAATTGTAACCGAAAAAGACCGACAAATAGCTCAAGTAAATGAGGAATTGAATAAAGTTACAGAAACGAAGAAATCTTTGGAAGATAAATTGAACAATGCAAATATGGAAAACTCTTCGTTGAAACAGAAATATGAAAGTTTGATCGCCAATTCGTCTGCAGAGGAATCTGTGCTGAAGGAACAGTTAGGACAATTAGAGAATCTACGCAAAGACGCAGCTGTTTTACAACAAGACAAGACTACTCTAGAGGCGAAATATACCGAGAGTATTACAGAACTTGGCAAATTGAAAGAGCAACATGAAGAAATTTTGAAGAAACTCAATGAAAACGTGAATAGTAATAATGAACTCAAAAAGTATTTGGAAGAAAAAGACAATTTACTCAAAGCTCAGACTGATAAGAATAAGACTGAGTTAGAAAAGTTGAAGTTGCTCGAAGAAGAACTAGCTCAACTGAAAACCAATGTATCCAACAAAGATTCTGCGATACATGAAAAAGAAACACAATTAGTGAAATTAACTGAAGCATTACAATCAGGTACTAATGAAACTCAAACACTAGTTGCTCAGTTGCAGAGCGAGAATTCTGCTCTTAGTGAAAAATATAAAACAGAAACAGAATCTCTAAACAATACTATAAAATCGTTACAAACTCGCGTAGTTGACAGTGAGAAGCAATGCGAAGAGTTGAAGCAATTGAAGGAAAGGACGAATGAGTTACAGCAACTGATTGCCAAGTCCGATAACGACGTTAAACAATTGACTAACATTAACGAAGCTCAGAAACTTAACTATGAAGACTTAAACAAACAACTGCAAGCCCAATACGATGAGTACAAGAAAGAAAGTAAACGGAAAAGAAGTGAATTGAATGCCAAATTAGCTGATTACGAGAAAGCTTTACAGGAATCTAAGGATAGAGTCAAGTCTGAGAAGGAAAGGCAAAACGAACTGCAACAGAAACTAAGCGAAGCCGAGAAGAATGTTCTAGAATTAACGCAGAAGTTAGAATTAGTTGCTGTTCAGAATACCAGCGCGGCGGATAGAGATTCTAAGCTCGAACAGTTGACGATAGAACTACAGGCAGCTAAGAATTCTTCGGCGGAAGCGATCGCGAACAGTGACACACTGATCAATAACTTAAAGATGGATATGGAAAAGAAAGTCAAGGACTTGAAACGAAAGGAAGATACGATATCGAATCTAGAAGCAGATATTAAGGTAAATAAATGTATTTTAACTTTATAGTCATTAAATAAGTTTGTTTTTTTATTAATGAAAATACATAATCGATATTGTCGTGTTTCAGAACCAAAAGGCCAAATTAGAAATAGTTGAGAGAGAGAAGCTGTTATTGCAGAAGGAAATCAAAGCGAATAACGTTCATGTTGGAGGCGCGTTGGGACAGGGAGACGCTACTGAGTCGCGCAAGTGAGTAACGTTCTGCTTC
The DNA here is from genome assembly GCA_951394245.1 of Cyclophora punctaria. Classification (NCBI taxonomy): domain Eukaryota; kingdom Metazoa; phylum Arthropoda; class Insecta; order Lepidoptera; family Geometridae; genus Cyclophora; species Cyclophora punctaria. Next base: position 8,585,036 of record OX596172.1, read on the forward strand.
TTTAGTCTGTAATGCCTAATTCCACAGTGATAATTAACAAATTGGCATTTAATTTCAAGACAATGTATCCTCTAATCATAGCCTTACAGCATTACTCTTGATTTAAAGCAGATACAAACCTTATTAATTAATAAACTTATTTTAGGTAAATACTTACTAATGATAGTGAACAAAAACACTTTATTTAATTATATTTGTTCCTTACAAGTAAACGACTCATCTCACTGGAGATACAAATACAGTCAGGAGAAAACACAATTATTTCTGTACATACAAAAAGTATAAGCCTGTAATGTCCCATTGCTTGGCTAAGGCCTCTCATCTCATTGAAAATATCTTCAGTACAGTGAGGAGGATTAGGTAGGAGTAATGACCACGCTTTTCTATAAATATACAAATATTTTCTTCCTCAGGAGTCCTGAGGAGAAGGAGATGATAGACGGTCAAGTGAGTTTCCTGAACTCGGTGATAGTGGACATGCAGCGCAAGAACGAGCAGCTGATGGCGCGTGTGCAGGCGCTGGAGGGCGGCGCCAGCGCTGCCGAGTCGCCGGTCTTGTACGTATTCATTCACTATCTATTTTAGTACTAGTTGAATAAATTGAAATCACTTAAGCCACTAGACTGGATATTATGTATAATTTATGTTTGATCCAAATATGTATGCAGCCACACGGTACATTTTTCTCCTTTGTTGTAAAGGTGAGGCCAGACGGGCGTAAATAAGTGAGTTATGAGTCACGTAATCTCTGCTCAGTAGAAATTCACAACTCATTTTATGTCGCCGTCTGGCAAATCAGGGTTTTTTTATGAAACCGAATGCAGCAGAGATTACGCGACTGACAACACATTTCGTCTGGCTTCACCAGATTGACAGTAGATTCCGTTTGAAATCGCTCAATGATTGTATTACTGTCCAGTAACGGGCGCAAGCCCCGGCTAGCGCCGCGCCTGTTCTGCGACATCTGCGACGTGTTCGACGCGCACGACACGGAGGAGTGCCCGCGCCAGGCCGCCGAGCCGGCGCCGCCCGCCGCCAAGAAGGACAAGCCGCCCCCGAGGGAATATTGTGACATTTGTGAAGGTACCATACCATCATATATATCAATATCAGCGCCCCGCAGTTTTACCCGTTGTATCCGTCCCTGTAGCAATTTCGGGATGAAAAATAGCCTATACCCTTCCCGTTGAAAGTGGCTATCCATTACAAAAAGAATTATTCGAATCGGACGGGTAGTTTCTGAGATTAACGCATTCCAACAAACTGTTCATCTTTAATATATTAGTATGGATAATAGTTTTAATGTAGACTCTCTTATTTGCTCTATATCTGGAGGCTCACCTCTAGTCTGGTAGTTTCGGTTTAGTATAACTACAACCAGTGTGAGGTCCTCAACTATCCACGATGTAAACAAGCCATGTATAAATGGTCAAAGTACGTGTAATCTATGCAAGAACAAGTGACATGGTATAAGTGGTAGATTTCACAGAAATATCTGGCACTCAAAGTTTGTGTAAAGGTCAGTGACCTTAAAACATCATTCCATAAGATAGAGCGGTTGGCTTCTGCGAAAATTCCATTTTTTTTGCGCTATAGGTATTAAATTTTTTTTTAAATTACAAGAAATTTGAACATAGAGTCTGATGTTTTTTTGTTTGTTTCAGTATTTGGACATTCTACTGAAAACTGTGATGAAGAAGAAACATTTTAAAATAATTAATTTATTGTATTTTTTATTTTAATGTTACCGTTGTTATTGTTACATAATGATTAGTTATTTATTGTTTACCCGCTACCGGGTACGATTCATTGTTAGCTTAATGTTGTACATAAGATATTTTGGACCTTATTTATTAAGTTTAATTTTGCATGTTTTTAGCAATCAAATGTGTTGGCTTTATAACATTGGTTATGTTATTATTATCTCTTATACATTATCTGGATATAATGCATATTGAGACCTTTGATTTCATAGCACAAGTACTTTTTCCATCACAATCATGTCATGATTTTATTGAATGTACTAACTCTAATAATGATAATTAATAATTACATTTTAAAAACACCAAATCCTATTTTATAATAATAATAAACATTATTATACTATTCATGGTTTTTTTTTGTCATTTGTACCTTGTTGACTTTTCCTTTATATATAAAAAGACTAGCCACGCCGCGCGGTTTCACCTGCGTTGTACCCGTTCCCGCGGGAATTTCGGGATAAAAAGTAGCCTATGTCATTTCTCAGGCTCTGGACTAACTGTGTACCAAATTTCATTAAAATCGGTTCAGTAGTTTTGGCGTGAAAGCGTAACAGACAGAGTTACTTTCGCATTCACAATATAAGTTAGGATTCAGGATGTTATAGTTATGTTCCAATGTGGTGTAGCAAGTGAGGAAGATTAAATGTAATGAAACCAACCTAAAACTATATACCTCGCTATAAAATAGATCAGCGATGTAAACTGTTAGCAGCGGAAGATTTCCCAAGAATATCTGGCACCAACCAAACAAGTCCACTAAAAGTTCAATAACCAAAGGTCGATGAACTTGAAAAAGTACCATTCCATATGGTGGAGGGGGTAGTCTTCCTGGGGGTGTAGACACCTAGGGGGGTTCGAAAATTTGATTATTTTTGCGCTAAATCCTATAGTTTTCGAGATATTGCAATTTTTCGTCTAGATTTAATATTTTTTTATTAATTGCAATTCTTAGTTTATAAGTAATTTTTTGTTAGAATAAATAGTAAATGTCGGTCTATGTTTAGGCCAAGCGCGAGTCGGGACCTGTTATAACCAATAATGGCTAATGTTTTTTATACTCATTGATGCTCTATCACTACATAGTATAAAACAAAGTCGCGTCTGTTTGTCTGTATGCTTAAATCTTTAAAATTACGCAACGGATTTTGATGCGGTTTTTTGTAATAGGTAGAGTGATTCAAGAGGAAGGTTTTTATGTAAAAAAATTCCCGAAATTCTCACGGAAACGGGCACAACGCGGGTTAAACCGCGGGGCGCTGCTAGTCATTAATATAATGATGCTCTATCATCTATCATGAAAATAAAATTTTTACACAAATGTCTTATTCTGACTATGAAAGAGGTCAGGAAAAGCATTTTAGGTGACATAATTCAAATCTTTAAGACTTTTATATGTAGAGATCTCTTGCCATGTTCTGCGTGCCTGGTACTTGGGGATACCGTATGGAGAATATTAATCCTTTCATATCCATGTATTATTAATCCGGATTACAATACAGGTAAAACTAAGGTTTGAGAGTTTGGTTAAGATATCTTCTTCAAGTGACATATTGTTGTACATATTAAACAAATGCATTTTATTTCAAGAATTTGTCTTTATTTAAGAAATTATATCATTACACTTATATTAAAACTCTTAAACCTAATCTTAATCCTACATTTGCATTTTAATCTAAACCTTCTTTCTTCTCCTTGATAGCTTCCTGAAAAATAAAACATAACTCAATAAAAAAACCCTTTACAACAAAAGATATAGTGGTTTCTTAAGTTTAAGCAATAAAAAATAAAGGGGCCAAAATGTCAGATAAAGATTTAAAATAGAAGTTAAGTGCATCAAGTTTCAATTCAAAATAGTGTAGAATTTATTTTATCTCACCTTAAATGACCATTTTGTTTTATTCTCAAATATCTTTAAAATATCATTTAATTGTGCTATAATCCTAAATACGACATGGAATACCATTTCCATATCACTAGTCACAGAGAAATACATTCTGGGTCTCTGTTCTAATTCTACAATAATTCTCTTAAGCTTGCTTGCACAATGCATACATGAAGCATATACTATATGATTACTTACTTTGAATCTCTCCTCAAATAGAGACAGTTCAGATGAAAGATCGGTGATAGCATTCATAAAAGCTTCCTGCGGTGTGTAATCTGAAGTTGTTTGGATGCGCAGAACAAACTTGTGCTCCAAAGGATGAGGCACTTTGTACCCAGCGAACAGTACTTTAGGGTCTTTCAGAAGCTGGCTGAAAGAAAATGTAATGTTAGTTAGTCCAAGTTACCTCAAGTGACAATTGTTTGTACATGATTTGTAAACAAAATACTCACTGCCTTATCATGTTGCCAAGCGTATGGTCTTCTTTATTTACTGTAAATATAGCTGCGTTAGTTACTTTGGTATCTTCTTCCTTTTGAACCCTGTAAATAACATGTTCAGGTTAGGTTTTATTTGTATTTGAAGAATACGCAAAAATAAGCAAGCAATTTTACAAGTTACTTACTTCTTTTCCCCATCGTACAAAAGAAACGATTCGAATGTGGGTGGTGCGTTCATTTTCTTTTCAAATGTGTTTAATTAATTATTAGAGAAATAAACAAAAGTAATGTTTTCCCAACCAAAATAAATATTCCAAAATTTCCAAATTCCGAATTCAACCAAAGCCAACCGTACCGTAAGTAAAGTAAGTAAAGAAAGATTGACTTTGACAATTATGAGTTTAGACCACAGACCAGACATTGACATTTGTTTTTCCAAAATCTGACAGTGACATTTGATAAATGTTTGACGTTTTCAGGCAATGCAAGCCACAGACCCGGAAATAGATAAATGAAAATATAAAATAATTTCTCTAAATGATAAAGCTGAGTTGACCACCGAGCTATATTTCTGGTGCCACGGGGTCAGTTCAGGTCAGGTGGACCATTGTTAAGCCAAATATTCCGATATTACGTTATTTTATTTCCATCAAGTTGGAGAAGTAGTCGTATCGTTGCGCTAGGAGGGCTAGGCTTAAAAATATAAATAAAACATCTTTATACAGCAGAAAACACAGTTTATTTTATAATTATGAGAGAATTCAGATTGATAACCTACGTACAGAATAATATGACTATAAAACCAATCTAACTTGAATTTTACAACTGTGTTCAGAATCTCACTGATAATACAACAACTTGATTATCGCAACTGCAAGAGATTTTTGATTTAAGTACAATAAGATTACAAGACGAATTTAACATACAGGAATACAATTTGTAACATATCTGAAGTACATACTCAAGTATACACGTAGGTAGGTCAAGAAAATGGAACAATTTACTAAGTAAACTATTTCAACATTTGTCTAAACTAAACATAATAAAAAATAACATGATTTAAAATAAAATACATATAAACTCTAATATTATAATGTTTCACATTATTCAACGCCAAGCAACATCAAAGAGTCAGAAAGAACAAAGCACAAATTGTGGAAATCGTAAGATTACGAACATTTAACTACAAATTGAAGTCTAGCGACCCTACTTGTAAAGAATAAAATATTATATTATTTATTACAATAATCAGTGGGATTCAGCTGACTGATCCATTAGATGCAAGTACTGTTTCGTGTTCATTTAATGACAACGAATTTGGAACACAAAACGGACAAAATACTTATTAGCAATACATTTTCAAATCCAGATGGCGCCACCTGCCTGATTTTATTACCTATTCATACATTTTTCATCCACGTAGTTGACTAGACTAGTTGGGGATTCGTTGTCATCAAATCACGTGATATATGTAGCAAGCACACAATGTATCCGTGTCGCAAGGATCAGACTTATCTTTAAGAGTGACGCAGACACTACAGAGAATTGCAAAAAGTGTAGACATTGCACGAAAACAATAGACAGGAATAAATGAAGTTTTCAGAGACTGACACACCATTCGAGATTCTTAAAATTACATTTCGAATGTTCGTTGTTTATTAAATTCTCAAAGCTTTTGATAAAAGTTCATGAACAATTGAAACATTTCCAAGAGCTACAGATCGAAAGAAATTTGATTGAACTGTTTCTATTAATGTTATTACATAATTATGATTATCGTATATCTATACAAACGTTACACAGAATACATAGATATTGAACGTTAATTATGTAGTAAGTTAGTATATGAGATTGTTAAACTTCATTCATTCTATAATACTCAAAACACAAAAATTGTAAGCCTATATAATAAACGGTATTGCATTAATTTTATTTGGATTACTTTTAACACTTACTAGCTATCGTTTGTTAAATGTAATAAAATGCTATAAGAATTGACACATAAGTATATAAACTATACTAGTTGTGTACTTATACAAAATTAGCAATCCAATCAACAATATGCATAAGTACTATTGATTATGAAAATATCTATGTTTCACGTTAAATATGTGATTAGTTCAACGCAGCGGCGCCAGGGGCGCTAGCGGCGGCGGCGCGCCCTGCGTCGACACCGACCGACTTATATGTACACTAGTAACAGAACATACAACTGTAATATTAAGATTTATATAATCAGAATAATAAAGAGATCATCAAAAGCTGACTAGAAGTTCGGTTATACCTACTCTAACAATTTATTTTACAATAAAGTGTCGGTTGTCGTCGCGCTCCGACGTTAACGATACATTGGTGTCAGGTACGCGGCCTCGGCGAGAGGCCAGTATACTTATATGATAACTATCATAACGAAATGACGCTAGCCAGTGTCAGCGATGGACCGCGGCCCGGGCGGCGGCGCCGGGCCCGCGAGCGACGCGATGCGACGCGACCGAGCGGCTCGCTCGCCACACCGATGAAGCGAACAGAGAAAAGGTATCACCTAATTTCTCTACTGTTACAAAGGCAACTAGATGAAATCCTACTCTTAAGGATAAAAATCTAATTACGCTATAATGTTAAAATTAACATTGCTTCATGTTCTTAAATATCTGCTTACTAGGAGTAAATATAATCTTAACGTTCGGAAAGATGGCACCTTTCGCGGGTTCATTAGTGCCGTTATCCTTTAGTTTAGTGTTTCGTCCGACGATGATAGATAACTTTAACAATTGGTACGTACGCCCTCGTACTCGCACCTACCACATCGAAAAAACGTCACAAATGTCAATGTAAATTACGAGTTAGGTACATACTTAATTACATCAAAGTTTCCTATAGGAAATCCTAACATGTTGGTGCTTATTTCTTCAAGTGTAAAGTCTCCTACTTTGTGTACGTAAATGATTTATCAACTTTTCAACAGGAATAACTTTAGATATCTATTAATATTGGTATTGCTGAAGATTCGGTACATTTGAATTTATTTAAAAAAGTTATATCCTAGCTAAAACAGCTACATTATGTATTAGATACTGTACAACGAAGAGCATCTTAGAATGTATTAAAAAAACAATTACCTCCAATTCACCCGTCTATAAATACGATCGAAAAGCGCCAAAAACGTATGTATTTCTTCCTCATTTGAACGATAAATATTGAAAATTTTAAAGTACTCTTATTGTTTATTAAAAGTTACACTCACGATAACAATTTTATTATTATATTATAAAGTTAACTAAACAACAACTGCATCTACTATCACACATTCGAAAGATTAAAACAATGTTACGATTGTAATCGAACGTTTATTGCTGCGGCGGCGGCGGCGGCGGGCGGCGGGCGCGCACGCGACGCGCCCTCGCGCCGCGCCGCGCCCGCGCCCGCGCCCGCTCCGCCACTCTACCTCTACCACAAGTACCGATGCCAATGCAGGCACTTGTATTTTGAACGTAACGGTTTTATTACTAACATTGTGAGGTAGAACCCTAACGATATCGCGGTTCTAGAATACTGATTGTTATTACATTAATATTTATCACGGTAAATGCATTGTTATTAATTAAATGTACCTAATAATTGTTACACAATTGTTCTCTCTTAGTAATTATCTAAAAGAGATTTCTTTGTATTGCCGACACTTGACCTGACCTAACATTATCTTAAAAGAAAATTAATAAGAAAGACAAATTGCAACTTGTTGATTGAATGAGACTCTATTATTAAGCTATATATGGCATCATTCTATATTATAATCTATGATATTCAAACATTACAATATAATGAGACTTGAACATTCATAGGTAAATGATGGCTGATGTTTACATGTCAATATGTATGATATAAAACTATTAGTTAATCGAAAATTTCATAACGTTGGCCTAAAATACGAATGAATACTAAATGACAGTGATTAGTGTGTAATAATAATACTAACTAACGTAGTTATATTAGTTGATTATTGCATGCTAATATTTCATTAATAAATTGATATAAAATGTCTATGATAAATGTTCGATATAATATAGCCGACTGTGGCGAACTGACGTATCGTGACATTATTTTATATTTATGATTTTCAAACATTTATAGTGCGTAAAGCCCACACTTGGCATCCCTAAGGACCTATTCGGAAACATAATACATAATCCAAATTTCGAACCACAGTAGGAATCAATATAATTTTGGATATGTAAATATTATACTTCCGAATTTGACATAGGATTATTTCTTATAATAATTGTTTTTAAGTGATACTTCGATCAATAATACACGTTAGACCTATTAAGCGTTTTAAAATTCCAATGTCATTTTTGGATTTTATATACAGAATGCCTTGGCCCAAGACACCATTGTGACAAGATATAATCCAATTTCAATGACACCGTTAGTGTCATAGTCGTTCTTGGTTTTAGTCGACTGACAAAGTATTACAATCGCTCTAGGCTTTGATCGAGTGACATCGTTAGTGTCATAATCGCACTAGACTTGGATCGAGTGGCATCATTAGTGTCATAATCGCACCAGACTTGGATCAAGTGACACGGTTAGTGTCACAATCGCTCTATGATTTTGTCAAGAGACATTAGTGTCACAATCTCGTGTATTGTTGATCGGAGTGTGATGAAGCGGATGGTACATTACGTCACGACATGAGAATGAATGTTCAACAACAGCAGCATTGTACGATAATAATTGAGTATAGTTTGTGATCATTACAACTAGAGACGAATACTTATGATCGCGATGTTGGGATGATTCGCTGGGCAGCGGCAAGCGATCTTGCCAGGCTGTATGCAGGCACCAAAAATGCGCGTCGCTTCTTATTTTTGCTTGACGGTCCTGTGAAATTAATAAATATATCATTCTCTATAGAAAACCCAAACTATACTGCCACTAAAAATTACAAGCAGCGTACTTACCTTTATATTAACTACAATACATTACATTCTATCTATAATGTATAAATATTTCTATAGCTATGTACTTAGTTGTAATGTATATGTTTATATAAATATGGAATTGTTACATATGATTATGCGTTGTGTATGTTTATATTAGGCACCTATGCATATTATGTACCTAACCTAAATGCGTTTGATTATGCTTGCTTTTACTTGAGTTGCATTCAAAGTGATTAATTTCATAAAAAGTGCAAATGATAAAAGGTGCTAAGAGACAAAATATTACATAATTATGTCACAAAATTGAAAGTGGGTATAATGGTTTGATGTTTTGATACATTTTACAGCACAGAAGCTATTTCAGGATATAGTGTCTTAATTGAAAGAAAAATAGTCAAATTAAACAAAAGTAATTCTTGCTATAATTTAAGGAAACTGATAAATTTATTTATGATGTAAGTCATCATAGTGTAAGTGTGAAAAGAAGTAAATCAAGAGTGTTATAAGACGTGTTTATATCCTGAACCTTTGTTGACCAGCCTCAACGCACCTAATGCAATGTGTCACGCGCATGTACCATTACTATGAATACCAAGATTAATCGATCATCATCTTCGACGCATGCAAATTTGAAACCCCAATAATGTTGAGTCGAACCCAATGACATAATTTCAATCTGATGATGATGACGCCACGTCGGGCATTGATCTAAATGCATCATTCCATATTAAAATCTACTTTATTGATTCATTCACAAATCTAAATATAAATGTTAAGCCTGTACGGCTGTATGGCATCAAACCTGCCCCTTTCCCCGTTTAGAAGAACGTGTTATAGACGTAGCCGGTCGCAATGAGGCCGAGAACGAGGAGGCACAGCATAATCATTATCTTCTTCTGCAGTGGACAAACACGACACACATTAGTAGCTAATAAAGACGGGCGAGCGCGTGACGTTACGCTCCGTACTCACATCGTCACATGCCTCTGGTTTTACTCCAACGACGAGTAAGTCCTTCCTTCTTCGTGCCTTCAAGTTTAGTGTTGCGGTCCTTACTCGTTTTCCAAATAAAACTATAGTGCAAGACAGTATGCGAGTACAAAGCATTGGTGAGGTGTCGTCGCGCGCTCGCGCTGCACTCGGGGTAGTTTACCTTTGAGCATTTGGCGTAGTGTGCGAGCGAGAGCGCTCATTTGCTCAACCCTGGGATCTGGCTGCTAATGAACCCGATGAGTACGAGCCCCAGTATCAGCACGCACACTAGGATCATGATCTTCTTCTGTGGGCGGCCGCGGCGGAGCGCGAGCATGTAACAATACGCTTGTAACGAGCCCACACCCACACCCACACCCCACCTCACACACACTCGACATCGCTTCGATATCGCACTCAACAAACATGGCGCTTCTTTCAAATGTGTGCGTCATTTGCTTACAATGGCGGGTGGCAAAAACAATAATAAAAAAAATGAAATTAAAATAAATAAATGTAATTTTCGAAATAATTATAAACATATTTACAACATGAGTAAAGTTTCAATTTTTTTTATAATAATAATAAACAACTTTGTAACTCGACCCCTTCGTTGTGAGGGAACTAAACAGACTAAACTATACATTAATCATTAATTAATGACATAAACGTAACTTGATGTTAAAGTTCAACATTGAACAGCATGTAGTACAATAATCATCATTATAATGGCATTAAATTATGTCTCACAGTCTTTTGATTAAATAAATTAGTGCGTACAATACAAGCTTAAGAGTTCTACAGACAGAACGAGTTGTGCACGTCAGCGCGGCACATAAGGATCCAAATTGAATGACGAATTTAATGCTACATACAAAATTTAAATAAAGCTATCTGACGTGGGCTTTGTGCGTACTCTATTATGTATGTAAAAGTCGTTTGAAAAATATATTGATAAAACCACATCAGCTAATAATATTGAGCTAAATATTTTGAACATCCTAACACCAACATTATATCAATCACAGATATAAAGTACTATTATTCAACAAAGTATAACACTTTTAACTATATAGGTATTTTTAGATTAGTTTAATTATTAAAATGCTGACAAAGTAAATGCAAACATATAAGTAAGAATTTATAGTCGATTATGTATTGAATATCTTTGTCCAATATAACTATAACATATTAATATACTAAGATCTGTAACGCTTGTTGTTATAAGTACATGATTAATATAAATATATAGAAAATATTATTCTCTTTAGTACTAAATATACATATGTACTTTTCCGATTAGTATGTATTGAAATATTGATTATTTTATAAGAAAATTGGAGTACTTACAATAATATTTTGGTAAGAAGTCATCTATGAGGTTCTATATTTGGTTATGACTAAGAACTATAGACAAAATACTGATCTTCGTTAAGTAAATTAAAAAGAATAGTTAATATGGTCTATGAATTCGAAGTTTGGTACAGTTAGGAACAAAAGGCAAAGTTGTAAACAAAATAAGTTAAAATTAAGAAATCAACATTAATTATAACAAGCGAAAATAAATTGAAAATCAAACTTTAAATATTGAATAAAAATAATTCTTGATACTTTTAACAATCCGACAAACAAAATAGGTTTAAGGGTGGATTAAACAAGAACTTTTAAATCTATTTACCTAAATATGTATTTAAAGAACAAAAGCTGTTTATTCAAAATTGTACTTCATTGTGCACCCAATAGAGCACTATTTCAAACGAACGTAATTTGTTTTTTAAACATATTTAAGCGGTAAATATAATTAAAAATACTTGCACAATCCGCCCGAAATGATGATAAGGTTACAAGGAAACTTGGATAATGTCTATAATATGAAGTCTATCTGACTCATATTATTATATGTTTAATTGTATAAGCATGGAAGAACCTAATATAATAATAAATATGTAATTTCAATCAACTCTTTCTTGGCAAACCCTGTGTTTTAAATAACTTTTAATTAAAGTAACAAGGGGTAATAAACTAAATAAGTTTTAACTTGTAACATATTGTGATGTCATTTAAGCTTTATATTTACAGAGGAAAATACGATAGCAAGATCGTTATCAAAAAGAGCTATATTTAAGTGCCAGAGAGAGTCTGGAGCAAAACTTATATATTTGTATTTACATTTTGAAGTATTATTTTATGAATTACAATTTTACTTTCTTACTGGCAACATTTCCGAACGTTATTTTATAACCTGGTAACACCAGAAAATCTTAAAACTAAAGCACAATCGTTTTATTGCACTTTACACAATATATTGTCGTTACAATTTCATATGTAATCTTGTGTACAATTAATGGGACGAATATTGTGATATTTTACATTTATACAATTCAAAATAAATCTTTTCAAAAAGAAAACTGAGGGCGCCACTGTGCCTACATTTACTAATCACACAGTTTGTTCGAGCCAACATTTAGTTCCTTCCTTCGCCACATAGTTCTAATTATGAAAAGATTATATCAATCTTATTATAGTAGGTACTGTCGCTTGCAATGACAAATAGAAGTAATCTTTAAATTAAATCGTTCTGAAATCATGTACATTCTGTAAGGTAACCCCATACAAGCACCCTTTAATACAAACTATAACAAGTTGCAACCACATATTTCCAATTTTAAAATGACAATTACCTGTAGTTTTATGACAAAAAGGCAAAAACTCACTTTGAAATTGGTTTCATTAACTGGGCGTTACTTAATGAAATTGCGGTTGCGGGTGTACATACCGTAGAATCAGTGCATACGCAAAAATAATTTGTTCTTGGCCTAATTAACATAAATTAATAATCCGAACACAATTGTGAGGTTTAACATAATAATTAGTGTTAAACGGTCGGAGGCCGTTGTGACGTCACTTTTGTAGTCATACATCCAAGATGGCGCCGACACGTCCAGGGCGGTGACGTCACGCGTGATGTCATAGGGCTCGGCGATTACGATAGGGCGATCGCAAGAATAATTATTAACACAACCAGCGTAACAGACAGGCATATTATGATGAACACTTTTTTCTGCAATGATAAAGGAGAAACGAAAAGAAAATAAAAAATAATGTTGGAATGCCGTGCAGTCGTCGAAGTTATTGAATAAGGTGGCAATAGTTGTTACTGGTCTACGGATTGCGTGATACACTCGAAAGATATGCGATACGGTACGACTGGATTGTAATCTGAGAAATATATTAGAATATGAAATCTATTATACAAAACAAGAAGGTTTATCTGAACAATGTAAAGTTCTATTTCAGATAAATTATTGACATGTACTCGAAAACAGTAAGATCTAGGGTAGGGTAAAAAAGTATAATCTGGGGACCCTAAGATTTTATCCTATCCGGAATTCTGGAATTTAAAATATGATCTGATCAGTTATTGTAGGTTTTACTTATATTTCACACACATTCATCTAGTAATTTTAGAATCAATTACAGACAAACATACATCCAAACTTTCGCGTTTACGTTATCAGGAGGATATGACGACGACTGCACTTAAAAAAACACAAAAATATGTATACAACTAATACATTAATGTACAATCTAAGTATATAATGCACATGGCCCTAAAATTTAGGCACAAACGAAATTATTTAACTTGCGTGTAAAGATTGAAGTTATTTTTGGAGGTAAACAGTCTGACAAAGGCTTTTAATTTAACGAAAAGCAACAAACAGAATAGAGTGGAGAATTTAAATTATGTAATTGTCAGTTAATAATTTCGTCTGTACTCTTAGAATTTGACATTTCCACCATCCACCGAACCCATGCCATTAACATTTAAGCTTCACATACAGTGCTAATGCATAAGCTGGAAATAGCTTCGAAAGTGCATAAAATTAGTACAAATATTCTTACTCAGTTTATCACTGAACGTTTATGCACAAGATCATACTATTCAATTAGTTTCACGGATTAAAGTTTTATTGTTGAAATCGAAAGTGATACTCAATCGAGATAAGTTTCATGCGTCATTTGTCCGATTATAGTATCAGCATGCAAACATGCTCTCGATAGGAAGAGCGACAGCGAAAGTGAAGTACTTAGTTCCTGTTTTCATTTGGGTTATGTTTTGCAGTTTAGAAGGTAGGTCCCTTGTCGAGAGAGGTTCCCTTGGTTAGTGTGGTCTGGATTTACCTTCCTCGCTTTGACGGCGTACACTAGCGCTCTGTCTAAATCGTCCTGTCCTGCTTCCACGTACTCCGCCGACTGCGTGACGTGGTGCTCGATCCGATCTATCAGCTCGCCCTGCTCGCGCTAACGTGAACCCACTAGGGAGGGAACGGGACGGCCTATATCACACCGCCGATTGGTTCATACAACCCGTTTACCCAAGCGTTAACACTGCCACGATATATAGAAGATGCCTACCACGGAAGAAGAGTTCACACAGTTCTTTAAAGCACACACGTAGAAGTCACATTAGATGTTATTATTATTACAGTTTTTGTTAGTAATGTTGACAGTAATAGTTACACCAAACATTTGTTACATAATAACGTAGTGAAATAAAAGAAAAAACAATGTTCAAGAAACATATTGCAGTTATTATATAACAACATGATTAAAATACAGAAGGCAAATTACGCACACACCAATTATAGTAAGTGAAACACGAAACCAGTAAGGATTAGAAGCCCATTTCACCGAATGTTAGTTCCAATGACACGAAATATAGAGAACACAACAGTCAAAGCGAGATCGTAGAAAATAAGTATAAAACATAACAGGATGATAATGTAAGGAATAGAAACAAAAAGTAATAAAACCAAGTGTGAACCAATCACCGGATTTGACGTAACAAAAAATTATAATGAATGGGATTTTGGCAACGATTCATTCACAAACAGAGGATTCGACGGGACAGAGGAGAGGGAGCAACGAGCGCGGAGCGGACGGGACGAAACAAAACAAAAAGTACAGATTAATAACGATCGTATCGACATCTGAAAGGTAACTCACCCGCCGGGCTTTGCTCTGATATTTTAGGGCCTTCTTTGTGTCTTGTGTCGCGGTTTGGACATAGTCCACAGCGTGCTCTACATGATACTCAATGCGGTCGATCATCTCACCCTGTATTACACCACCACATTTACATTAAATTAAACATACGTTCATCAATTCAGTAATTTTTGAAACATCTATTAATTAAGATCACATTATACCAATTACGCTGTGACCCAAATTAGTGGTTTTACGAAACCCTTTTTACTATGCGTGGCATGCAGCGTATGTGCACAACGTTTACCGAGACATAGTAAACGAAAACTCCATATGTTCAAACATCTCGAAATGGAAAACTATTGGATTGTTAGCTATTCGCATACTATTAGATATTCCAACTGATATGATATTCAAAGTTTGAAATAATGTCACGAAGGAAAAGATGGGGTTAACTTCTTTCGGAAACTAACCCCTATAGGGATAGCTTGGGACATACTGTAGGGATAAGACCAACCAGTAAGCCTCGCGGTTATATCCTTAACTAGCTTGTATCCTATGGATTTACCCGCTTAAACCTCGATAAATCATTGGGAAAAAGAATTCGCTTATTTGGTCCAGCAGCTTTCAAGTAATGTCACAGCGAAAGGATGTATAGAATATTTTGTATTTAACGTCCCTCCGTTTTATCCCTAATATTACTAAATAGAGACAACTTGAGACAAGACAGGTATTCGCACTTACTGGCTTACTATAGCCAGGCGGATTTGAACCTTATAAGTAACCAGATAGATGTGAAAGTGTTTGACCTGGCTTTCGACCAGCATGGCCATGTCCATGAACATGTCGTGGAGCTCGCGGATGGAGGTCTCCAGTTTGATGATGTCGGCGTGTCGCGCCTCGATGTCGGCGAGCGTCTGTTTCGCTTGCTGCGTCTCCATTATAATCTGGAACCATCCGGGTAACCACTCAGAATATGTACGCAATATGGGATACAATACAATATTGATATGACAAAAGTAATTCAAATAACGTCAGTTTTCCAACCGTGTGAGTAAGTGTCAATGTAAGGTGAAATACGGTATGTAAACTCAAAATTCTTATTCAAGTTACACCGATAAATGTTTTTGTTACTTTGTCACGTCTCCATAATCTTTAGAGCCCAGATAACGACAGCAAGAATATCACAATATTAAAGTTTAATGGCGCGCCATTACGCATTCTAAAATTGCTATCGATTCCGCTAATGGAACTCCGTTTCTTGATAAGTCGATTGAAATAATCACTTTATTGGACACTTGTTGCTTCTTTAATACTTTTTGTACGTTATAAAGTTTAAGAAACGGTTAACAAGAACAGTTTGGATGGCTCGAGAGGGCGACGCATTAAAGATTCAAAGAGTTCGATACCGGAGTAAAGGCAATAAATTAAGTCAACGGGTTTACATGATGTTCTGGTTTCGGCAACATATTTGAAAGTAAAGCAATAGGGAAAACGTGTACAACAAGCCAACAAGAAGGGCTATAAAAACACACGTTCTAACCACTCGTGGCGGGCCCTTTGGGGAAAGGATATGACGCGTAAGTAACATGTGTTGTGTGAGATAACAGTGGCTCACCCCTTGAGTGAAGACGGCCGAGTTGCCCTGCTCCAGCATCTCCTCGAGCTCGTCGTCAGTGGTGGCCCGTCCGGTGATCTCCAGCTGCCTCTGTATCCTGTTTTTGCACCGATCCCTGTAGTCGGTCTGCGTGCGGTTGTACTCTGTCATCACCTCCACAAACTTACGCGACAGCGTCGAATGCTGTGTCTTTCTTATCCTCAAATCAGCAGACGATTTATTCGAATGCTCCTCTTGTTCAATGTTCTGCTCTATATCTGTGGATAGAGTGTAATATCGTCTATAAAACTTAATTTCTTGTCTAGATTGAATGTTAAACGAGAGATTTTAGATGAAACTTACGTTTTAACTTTCCTCTAACTTTGTTGGCAGTTTTCTTGACGTCAGCCATGAGATCTTCCAGTTCATGCTTTGTTTCTGGAATATAATGCGTACTAGTATTGTAGAGATGGAACAAAAATAATATGGAATGGTGAGCGGGTGACGACGTATGGCATTCAATTGTCCTATTTAATTATAGGAGGAACTCCTGAATAATGTAACACCCACACAATGAAGACGAGTGCTATCTCTATCGTGTGGGCGCTCTAATTGTCTGCCTATTGTAATCCAATTTGCCATAATGATAGCAGCAAATGTGCTCTCAATGAGCTAGAATGATGTTTTTGTGTAAAATCCCCATTTCTTTGTGAGAGTTTATTTATAAATTGCGTCGGCATTCGCAGCTCTATTAAGACCGAGCTATTTACAAGAGTTTCGTTTGGGGAAATACGTGTTTATTCCACTGGGACACATATTGGTATATGTGCAAAAACGTAGTAAGAAGTGCGGTTGTGCCGATAAAAGAATTTCATCAACATCATTGTGAACTCTATACTAGTACACATACAAAAACTCATGAAAATATTTACAGGTTCATTATAACGGCTAATGAAAAGAACATGAATTCGAAATATTAATGAATGCTATTAAAATAGGTCAATAAAGCGTAGAAGTCTATTAATTTCGTAAAAAATGGGAAGGGTTGAACGGCACTTAAATAACGAACGGAACTTAAAATAAACGACTCTGTAAATATCGAAAACAAATATCCGTCGAATTTGTGTTGTAAGTAAAAAAGCCGTCAGGAACGTATGGCGCGGACAATTCTACGAAATACGAAGTCGTACACTGATAGGAGGCAAAAAAAAGATAAATTGCTTTTCACCCTTGATTGTAAGGGATTATGCTGAAACACGTGCCACTTTTTCTTTGGCTATACTCTTTCTACGTACAGTTTGGCTTAAAATATACTTTTAGTTATATAGATAGATATATTATATGTCTTTAAACCGGGTAAGTGACTGGATATTGACTGTAGGAGCGGATTGAGCACCTCTTACAGGGTAAGCACTTTTGCGATAAGCCCCAAGAAAAATGAGGAACCTTTTTAACTGAAATAGAATAGCGTCTATTTCTATTTATGTTACTCTCTCTCTCTGGGAATCTACAACAAAACTGTGCACAAAGTATCGAAGAGTTAAATCATGTTACTAACAAAGAGCCATTGAATAAAAACAAAGCTAAAAATCTGTACAAATGATTTTCACTGACTATTCATCATATGTTGCGGATGAAATTCAAATAAAGTTTCCCAATGAAAATGTTGTCAGCTAAATGCATTTATCCGTCGCTCGATTATTCGGCGTACATTTAGGCAGTTTGTATTTTCAGTTCCGTACTTCCACGTATACACACACCCACGGATTTGTCCACTCCCGGGAAACATTTGCATAAACTGTTTTGCTTATGCATACGCAAACGCGGCAATGAATTGTCAATGGCGGCGGTATATAGTAAGCCTGTTATAAAAGCTCTAGCACACAGTGTAAACATTACAACAAGGTCCATAGCAGCAATTGTCGCGTGTCGAGAATAGACCAACATTGTTGTTTCAGGCATATTCCCTGGAGGGATATTATAGTCGACACAGTTCTGAAAGTAATGCTCTTTCGGTTGACTTCATTTATGCGAATTTCGGGTCGTTGGAGGCACTTAGTAACTTAGTAAGGAATTCGGGAGGGTTGCGCGCAGTGCGTGTAATCTCTGTTCACGGATTAACTTTTAATAAATGCGACCGATCGAATAAATCCAGCTATCTGAACATAATCCGAAACTTGTAATCACGACCAGCGACAAACAACAGGCAGACGCGTTGTCATGTTTGTATTGTGTTATCTGGCAGCGAAGGCGTTTGATAACAGCGACGTTGAAAATCTTGTGTACGCGAATAATAAAGACGCTTTGTAATGGTAATGAATGCAATAATAACGTCTGCTTCCAATTTGCCCGTCTATCAGCGCCACAAACACAGCGTAAAAAAAGAAAATCCAATTAAAGTTGATGCCCCTTTTCAATTGGTTCAAAGAGAATTTAATGGATTCCATTGATTTCTGCTGACGAACCATTTAAATCATCCGTCAATTAATATTTTCTTTATGTTCAAAAGTAAATATATTATTCGGAACCCTTATCCAAATTTCATGCGATATATCAAAGGGATATTTTTGGCATAAACGTATTGTGAACTGTATTAATGGAAATATCAATAGCAGACGAAACAAATTTAAAGTTTAGAGCCTGAGGGTAGTTAATCGTATTACGGACATAAAAAGCCGTATAAATAAAGCGATATAGTGAGTTTGTTCGATAATAACGTCAGCAACGATGGCTTATTCGAGGCTATTTAGGTCGGGTCAATGGCTAATCGTGACTATTCGTAGCGCTCCTGGTGAGACCACAGTTCAGAGTACAGCCCCGGCGAGACGTAACACGTCATCGAATACATCAACTAACTTAGTTTTTTATGTGCTATGAACTCATTCACGCCAACTTTTAGTTTACATTAGTGGAACAAAGTGTTAAAAGTTAGTGGTCTGCCGTTGCTCTACCAGTGTGTGGGGCTAGTTAGGTTAGGCTAGCTAGGCTAATATACTTACTAATGCTAGCTAATGTGATCTAGGCTTCAGATTTAAATAAACTTGTATTATATAATCTAACAAATAGGTCCTTTTAAAATGAATATCTGCCTAGCCGTGCCCCGCGGTTTCTCGATAAAAATTAGGCTATGTCCTTTCTCAGGCTCTGGACTGATTGTGTACCAAATTTCATTCAAATCGGTTCAGTAGTTATGGCGTAAAAGCGTGACAGACAGGCAGACAGACGGACAGAGTTACTTTCGCATTTATAATATTAGCAATGATTGAATATACTTATTGATTACTGATTTAGCAGATAACTATTTTTGCACATCTATTTTTGGTTTAGGCAAAATGTGCGGCCCTTGGTACAGTGAGCGCGTGTAACGACTGTACCAAAGGCCTGGTTAAATCTAGGTAATAGACTTGAAATCGTGACAATATATTTAGCTACTTCGATATTGTACATAAAGAGAAATTGTAACTATATTTATTAACACACGCCACTCAATATACAACCGAACACAGCATATTAAAGACCTTATTTCGCAACACACAAAAACTTTTCGAGATTTATATGGTAATTATGAACCCACATTTTTTCCACGATAAAAAGGGAAAAGGAAAGCTCTGGCACAGAAGAATACAAACGGAATATTATATACTGAAATGGGCGTATGTTTTTATTCGAGCTTGTTATTTTTGATGAAAATAAAATATTTGCCTAATAATAGATTAAAATAACAATTCTGATATTTGTTTATTGTGAAATTATTTGTTGTATATATATTTGAGTCATGTTAAATGTCAAATAAAATCTTTCCAGACTAGGTACCTCGTTGTTTGTAAATGTCAATAAGTTCACCCTTCAATCTATTGTGGGAGAATTCAACGAAGCAATTTAGTCCTTGCCGCCCACGCCAAGCAACGGCTACGCCAGGCTAAACTTTCTCAGAACGTGATAAATCAAATACCACATCTATTTAAAGACTTAAATAGTCTTATTTATAGGAGGATGAATCGTGTTTATTGAATTTAATAACGTTATTCACATAAATAGATTTAATAGGTACCTTCTTTAATACTATAAGATCTGCTGCTGTTTACGAAAATAATGTCTCCTGAGGACATGTTTTTCATAAAATGTATTATATACTTTCAAGATCCAATTTGATTTCTATGGGACTGGTCTGGAAAGTATCGGATAAACTAAGTACCGTGGAAAAGTTTAATATCGCTTCTAAAGTAACCATTGTTCTCCGATGAAATGTGAACGATAACATCGATTACTCACTTTCGTCTGATTGCGGCGCTGATAAGATGGCACTGTGTTTCTTCTTTACTTCTTCGACGTTCGCCTGAATTTTATCTATCATTTCTCGTATCTCTTCCACCTAAAAAGAGAAAGCAAGTGCATGTTAATTATGGAGCAAGTAGTACTAAGTAGTACGTGTAGTAAAGTATTATTATAGTGGTTGCGATGCAGTTTGTGTGTTATCTTTGCATCAAGGCACGTCAGTGGGTCTAGCCGCCGAGGCGGCGACGCCCGCCGCCTGGCAGGGGGCCAACGAAACCGAGACCTACAAGTCAGCCGGTGCGTGCATACTCATGTATATTTCACAAAAATTTAAGGAACCTCGTAAATATTTTACACAGAATGTGAATAATGTCACGTAATGCCGCGCGAACTGAATTTAAAGGCCTACATAACGATTTGTAACAACTTGTTTTCTTTAATTTTCCTGTTCTTGTTCGTACCTTATGAGGATTAATCGCTTCAAAGTGTTGCCAAGGGGATTATTCGAGAGCGAATAACCTTTCTAAGGAAGTAAACTAACGAGCTTTAAAGTGTTTGAACCTTTGGTATCTATTGTGTCGGTTTCAGTGAAATAGTTTCACTTTACACAAAAGACTCTTGAGAAAGTGTTAAATTGTAAACTATTATAAGTCGCAAAATGACCACCAGTAGCTTCAGACAATTTTATTTCATAGTTGAGTTGTGGCTTAAGGCGCCCAGCGCCCGTAACCGCCTTTTCAGGCTGCACTCCATGTTAAATTTAGTTTAAGGGATCTCTGGCAGAATTCCAACCGCAAAACAAATGCTTGCTTGTTGAGCCAACTGGTTTAACTGTTAAATCAACCAAGAGATTTTAGGTGGGCTTAATTAGTAAGATATTTCGGGACAGCCTAAGTAAATAAGTAATGTTGTTTCAACGTTTTGTAGTTATAAATCAATAGTAAAATGGGCTCTGCGGAATAGGTAACATTATTCAAAATGCTCGTATCCAGAGTCTTTTATAGGGTAACCACACGTTACAATAAATCATATTTTCACGTTAAGAAGACGAGATGTGCGGGATAACATACGTGACTCAATGGATAAAACGTCTCGACTTATCCATTCGTTACTCAACACAAATATAGATACGGGTGCAGGTTTGAATTAATGATATTTCTCTGGCATTTACTTGGGTTCATTTTGATAGGAAACGTGACACATCGGGGTTTTCACATTATATATTTTCGTGATAACAAACAGGAATTATCGGAATGGTGTTGTCGTGTAATCGGGCAAGTATATTTTGGAGTTTGTAGTGAAGTTCATGGACGAATTGAGGCAACGAATCGATACCAGACGCGATCGGACCGAGTGACACTTCACTGTGAGTTGCCAATTAATCAGATTACGTCGATAACGGATATCGGCAACCATTCGATAACAGGACCACCGCTGCGTCGGGCGCACCACAAGCCAAATGTTGTTATTATTCTGTTCTGACAATTGTTAACAATTTAAACTGTTTTTTAACATTAATTTATGGAGTAAATCTACTGCTGGAACGGAATTTCTTTAAATCTATTCCGCAGTTGGAGGATATGTTTTTTTTTAAATTTCATTCTGAAATATAGGTATTGGGTTATGTAATACCGCTTTTTCTATGACAAATCATGTAATAAAGTTCTCTAACCATACCTCTTTAGCAACAGCAATCCTAACTAATATTATAAATACGAAAGTAACTCTTATCTGTCTGTCTGTTACGCTTTCACGCCGAAACTACAGAACCGATTTTAATAAAATTTGGTGCACAGTTAGTCCAGACCCTGAGAAAGGACATAGGCTACTTTTTATCCCGAAATGCCCGCGGGGACGAGCACAACGCGGGTGAAACCGCGGGGCGCGGCTAGTTAATAACAATTATTAGGTGTTATATACCCATATTCTGTAAAAGCGCATCGATATGATGTCTCGACGTATGTAAACAAAGGATATATCAAGTTCAACATAGTTAACAGTTCCTTAAAGATGAATTCTAATCAGTCAAGCTGATATAGTAACGATGCACAAGGAGATGTGCCAATTAAAATGTTCCATACATATTGGCAATATCCCCGGCAGCAGGTTAATTAGAGAGTTATTAATACTGGGCTCCGCTTCTTACCAAAGCACACGTCACTTCCGTCTATACTTTACTAACTAACTTATGCTTTCAAGCTATTTATAATACAAGCTGTTATATTGTTTACTGAGATTCGGTATTTCATGTTGTAATACTGATGAAATTATGATAATATTTATAACGTATTGAGTACTAAGTATTTTAATTTTAAAGTATTTATAGGCTAGTTTTATGATTTTCTTTTCAAAAATGGCTCAGGCAATCGCCAGCCCACAAGCTAAGTTTTTCTTTTTGCTTAGAAGGATCAATAAACTGGGTTTTACGTAAAACGTGTATCTATCCCAAAATATGTTCGTTCAATAACGACAGTTTTTAACCATACAAAATGAACTGAGATAAAACTTTATGTTGTGGAAAAAAGGAGTCTGAAAACGTGTGTATATTTGGTAGATAGGGTTTATCGTTCGCTGTAAATATTTAGATAAACCGTAATAATAAACAGTCAACATTTTGGTTAAATAAAGAGATTATTAACCTTTGAATACCTACACTGATTATATGGACAGTTATAAACCGCCTACACTGACGCCCATTTAAATTAATATCTGGTTGCCGTGAGTTTTTATTCGCCTTGCTAGACCAGACAAAGGTTATCGCAAGAAACCATCTTTCGGTATAAATACTCCATGATTCTATACTTACTCTCAAGGCTCTATTCAAAGGAGTGCATGAGTTATTATGTGCGGTATGCATTGTGAGGTCTGTTTGAAAGCCTCGTTCCAAGAAGACAGTTCTACAACTCAATTCCAAGTAGAGTAATCGATAAAATTATCGTTTATCGTTCCGTTGAGTTATGAATTTAATTACAAATGATGTAATATAAATTTAATAAACTGATTATAACAATACAACCACAAAGGGTAAAAAGAAATATGTCCAAAGTACCAGTAACAAATGAATTACTAATGAATCCGCAGGTACAATTTGCTGAATGGAGGCAGGCGGGATTGTTTCAGACTGGGAATTTAATCAAATGTTTCATCAACTTTGTAGATGAGGGGTATCTGCCCAATTTTGATGAAAAAAGTAGATAGAGCCAACGTAAAGCAAACATTTGCAAGTGTGAAGTGTTTAATGATAGCTAATTAAAGTAAATTACATTCTCACAGTAATAAAGACTGCAGTTGTGAGAACGGCATTCGTTATCGAACGTAAATCTATGACTAAGTATGGCTGAGAACGTAGGCCTTAGCTCCTCACAACTCACATAGTGTAATATCATGTGTATGAAATGCACGATTATGATGAATACCAAGCGAGCTTGAATATTTATGATAGTCGTGAGATGGGCCTCGGATTTAATGAAAACGCATGTAGGATTCGGATCACGGATGAAAACAGACTGATATTACTAAGTAATTGAATGCTTCAAGATTATGAATATATCAAAAATGTTTCTGGAAATTATTAGAAAAAACCATATCACATTAATTCAGTGAATAATTTAATGTAAGTATTGTTTCTCCTAAATTGATCACATGTTTGTATATTTATACGAACATGACTTTAATAAACAAAATAAAAACAGTAATACCAGTATGATTCGATTTCTCAGAAAATATAATATTGTCGTACGTCATCCTGGCTGGCAATAATACATTTTACTTATTACATCATTTTTATTACATTACTAGTCCAGTTGCTTTATTACTACATATATATTGGGATACTTCATTTTAATTGTTATATTTTAATGAAAGCCAATCGTAAGTAAGCACAAGTTACGAGGCCATATTTGGTGTCAAAGTTTTAGACCTAAGGGCTTGCAACATTGATCAACCTAGTGACCGAGGCAATTGGGACCTACAATTTAGTGACATTCTTATTAAAACCACGTCAAATGCGCTTTGGTGAATTTCGTGAATATTTTATACAAGTTAAGTGTCTGAGTGTTCCACTAATGGGCAAAGGCATATTATCTCATTAACAAAATATATCAGTACCTATAGTGGGGAGGATTAGGCGTATTCACCACTTTTCACTAATGCGGTTTGTTGATATCAAACTCGAGCCATAAATAAAGTAAAATTATAATAATTAGTAACAAGTTTTACGATGGGATTAATAAATCGAAACGACTCATCTGGTTTTAAAATCTCTTTTTCGAATGTTCCGATATCGAGTTACAATTTCCACCGCCACAGAAACGTACTCATTAATTACACCGCTTAACTTCCATTCCATGTTTTCAGCGGACTTTCAGAATGTGTAAAGTATATTTAACTCCTATTTTTAAACGGGGACTATCGATTGCCCAAAGAGAAGTGACGACAGGTACAATCGTTTTACAGATGCAATAAGTACATAAATGTTTAAAAATCTACATAATAAAACAAACTGTTTCTAATTAATTTATACGCGGTTTTACCCGCGTTATGCCCGTTCCCGTAGGAATTTCGGGATAAAAATATCCATTATATTCCCTTCCCGTTGAATATGCTTATCCAATACAAAAATAATTGTTAAAATCAGATTGGTAGTTTCTGAAATTAAAACTAACAAAGAAATGTCTGACTTTTCAGCTCTTCAGATTCGTATTACTTATACTTACTTATACATACATGCATTAGTATCTGTAATATCGTTAAAAAAAGGACAGAATTCAATTCTGTAATATCACACTGTGAAGTGCTGCATTACACTTTGCTAATTAAAGTATATACCAACAGAGGCCTTGTTGCATACAAAACGTGGGAGTATAAAGTATAATCCACCTGTTTATTGCAATACCAATTAGCTGCAGGCCTGCCCTACATAATACAGGGTAACACTCTGCAGTAATGGACACGACATGCGCGTTCTTGTGGTTATAAATATTAATTGATTGCAGTCGATGGACACTAAGTGAAACACTGCGTTTCATAGGATTCATATTAAATAACTATTCATGCGATTTATTTCTTTCGATGACTGTATTAATGTGTACTAGCAGCGCCCCGCGGTGTTAGTCACGTTTTACCCGTTCCGGTGGGAATTTGGGGATAAAATGTATCCCATGTGTTATATGGGTCATTCTTAGTTAAGAGGTAATACGTTGTATGAAGTGACGGCATGGCATTTTTTTAAATATTTCTACTTAATTATATCTTTTTTTTATAGAAACATTTAAGTTGTAAACGTTTACAAAGTGGCCAGTCAATTTGTTAGTTTTTTCTCGATTTATAAGTTACCAGGGTAGATACTCAGTACAGGGTAGAGACAAGATGCACAGGGGAGGATACTCTATGTACAGGGAAGAGAGGCAGACATATTAAAAACAGATTTTTTTAAGAATCAACATATTATTTTACTCATTAATTATTAATAATCAGACTTTTCATTTCTTTGCAGTCATTGTTTATAAAATTAAATGTTTCTTAAGGCTAGGTACAAAACAAAAAGGTTCTTACTTTTTCTTTCCATCAAAACAAAAATATCTATAACTTTACTATTAATCATATCAATAGTAAATAATGAAATAAAAATAAACGAAACTTAAGTAACAGTATTAAACTTTTCTTGTACTTAAAATATAAAAAACATTTTAATTAAAAGGTAATTAGAAATATTAAAATTTTAAAATCCACGTTCAAAGACATCAATAGATTCATTAAATGAGTAAAAAATACGTTGCCCCCTCATTTTTAAGTTTGGGGCGGGAAGTTTTTTTAAAACTTGATCCCAGGTGATGAAAGAAATATCTTCATCATTAATTCTGAACTTTTTTCCAGTTTCATCAAAGATTTTACAAAATTTAACTTGAAGTTCATCATCTTCTTCAACACCTGTGCACATTGCAACATAACGATATTCTGTTTTCCTATCTTGCAGTTTAACCAGCAGAAAATCACCGTTGCAGAATGTTTCCTTTCCAGATGTTGAGGGCTTTAAATTATCTATGTGCAGTTTGCTTTTAATACTGGCAGGCACAGAATGCTGTAGTGTTTCTTGAAGCTTCTTCCTGCGTTCTTGAGATGATGATTGATTAGTGGTTCATCTTCTGAATCGCTAGCTCCGTAAATATCATCAACACATAGACGAGGTTGTGTTTGTCGATAATCCAAAGTACCCAAATGAAAATGACGACATAACTCTGAGTCACAGAAGCAGCTCAAACTTTTCATTGTCAGGCAATTAGGTATAAGAACGCAACCAGTAACCTGGTGAACCTTTAGTGTGCCTGAAAAAGTCTTTAAACCTTCAGTAGAACCTAATTTTACTGTTTTTTGTAAAAATTTTAATATTCGGGCAGCTTTTCTCAAGGGCTTAGCTAGGTCATCTATTGATGAAATATCGGTGCCACTCGCAACTAATCTATCTGCAGTTCTCTTGCAAGTAGCTCCCACTCCATCAGGAGCTCCCTTACCGTGACCTGCTTCATGAAAATTCCAAGTGAAATTTTGAAGATTAGAGTAGAAATCTTCTAGCATTGTTGCCAAAACTTTGAACATCATTTTATTACGATATTGGGTGACTGGCCCATTGCTCAAGAAATGTAAAGTTGTAATAGTAGCCGGCAGACAGTCCAGTATAGGCTGTAAATAAAGAAAAAATTTGAAGTAGTAATGAAAACGCAAACAAACGTATCTCCCCTGGACATTAAGTATCTCCCCTGCCATCAAAATAGCCAGGGGAAATACGCCAGGGGAGATACATTTTCGATTGATATCTAAAATAGCCGTAAAAGTGTTTATCGGATGAAATTCACAACCAAACATAACATTGTGTGCACTATTAATAGTGAATATTTAAGTAAATATTAATATTTTAACGAATGACTACTAAATAAAACTTACCAGAGGAGAGACTCCATTCACTCAATACTTCTACACCCAGCGAGCGGCGTGACTAAAATGACCGTTAAAATGGTTGTACAGCCGGCTTATGCGCCGCTTGTTGCTAACTTCACGTTAAACTCTATGCACTTAAGGTCACAACTTCGACAAACTTGTTAAACAAAATTGATTTTTAAACGAAAACAAATAGCCAGGGGACGAGACACGAAATACGAAGGACAATTTTCATCGTCGATATTATTTATGAAAAATTAGAATAAAAGTAATTTTACTTATAAGACACTGTGACTAAGTTATTGTTCTGTATAAATATAACAATGATAAAGTAAATGTAGAATTTTAATGCACTCATTTTAACTGGATTACAAATAAAGTCGGGTTGGGGACAGACCAGGGGAGAGACTTTTTTCTTATATTGGAACTTATTGTGACTAAACTACATACGTTTCTGTAATAAATTTGAGTGAGCAAGAAGAAAACACTTAGTTTAAATCAATAAATAGGTTAATTTGGAAGTTAGTATGGAAAAAAAGTATTTTTTTGTCTTAGCCATTGAAAGTACCTCTTAACTAAGAATGACCCATATTGATGTATAACCTATATTAATATAAAGTTTTATCGGAATCCGTCTAGTAGTTTTTTCGTGAAAGAGTAACATACATACATCCTCACAAACTTAGGCATAATATTAGTAGGATATGATATTCATAATCTATACTAATATTATAAAGCTGAAGAGTTTGTTTTGTTTGTTTGTTTGTTTGTTTAAACGCGCTAATCTCAGAAACTACTGAACCGATTTGAATAATTCTTTCACTGTTAGATAGTCTATTTATCGAGGAAGGCTATAGGCTACATTTTATCCCGAAATTCCCACGGGAACGGGCACAACGCGGGTAAAACCGCGGGGCGCTGCTAGTCTATACTAATATTATAAAGCTGAAGAGTTTGTTTTGTTTGTTTGTTTGTTTGTTTAAACGCGCTAATCTCAGGAACTACTGGTCCGATTTGAAAAATTATTTTTGTAATGTATAGCCACATTCAACGGGAAGGTTATAGGCTATTTTTCATCCTGGAATTCCTACGGGAACGGGCACAACGCGGGTAAAACCGCGGGGCGCCGCTAGTCCATAATAATATTTTATTAATGCCGATGACGCACTCGTTCAAATTGTCATGTTCAGTTATTTATTATAGGTTATTTGCAGCTACTAGGTTATTCTTAAAACCAGAGCTATGGTAAAGTCTGTCGTTTGACTTCTATAAATAAAACATTGATAAATACGAGTATATTTGAAGTTATAATTCAAGTATGGAAAATATTAACTGACATTTCTTGGTATAGAATCAATAAAGCGCCGTCTAGTTTTCTTAGGCAAATAAATTCAGTATTAGAACATCTAAAATACTATCAAAACTGGAATGATATTGAAGAAAAGGATTATATTCATAACCATCAAAAGATCAAAAACAGGCAATTTCAAAATGAATTCCTTAAAAGCCGTATTGTTCGAGGTTCAATTAAATTTTTAAGACAATGCGTTAAGTACAATTGAGGCAGATATTATTAATTTGATGCTTTGTCAAAAGATGAGTAGTCCTGAACAGATTCCATAAATTAATATTTCATCAAATTACAGTTCCGCAAGTGTTTTGCTTCATTTATGCATAATTAAGGGAGTTCTAGTTGGGTATATGTTCAATTGGTCACCAACCCCCATTAGGCAAGCGTAGTGATCACGCCTAATCCTTCTCACCGTACTGATATCTTCAGTGAATGAGCAGCCTTTGTCCAGCAGTGGGACATTACGGGCTACATTACATTTTACTTTAAAAATGATTTATTCTAGGGTTGTTCTTGGTTACAGACTACTTTTGTTGTAAATATATTAGGTCTGGTATTAATTGGTATCGGTCACAAACGATATTTAGATCAATGTCCTTATTCTTTTGAACAATTTTCCTCCATGACGTCATTAATAAAATTAAATACTATCGAATTAACTAAATGACATCAAAAACAGCGTGATAAGAACCAATTAGGTAAACCATTTTTGTTTTTCCCATTTATTAGAAGAGTGACCGACGATGTCTCTTGATATCTATTTCCGGATCATTAACTTTTGAGACACTTGATTAATGGCGCCTGATAAAATACATGATTCGAAATAGTCTTTTAATGGAAGGAAAATAGTTATTGAAACATATTATGTAAACAGTGCTACCATTTTTGTGATGACGTGCTGTAATTCATAAATGCTACATCCAGGCTGAGCTTTTCGAAATAGCTAAGGACTATCATTGTCCTCTTGGCTAATAGATAAGTCCTTCTTAAATTGTTATATAATATCTTTGTTTCAAAGGCAAACCAAAAAAATCAAACACTCACGTCGAACACCCTCTTTCTGCGTCAGGGGATGAAAACTCGAGAAATTACGCATAATGTCGCAAAATAAAAGAAACTAGGTAATAAAAAAGTTATATTAATACACGGACCGAGATGCGAATAAAATGTTCTGCAAGTCTAAGTTCTGTGAGTTACAAATTTTCTTCGCTGAGAAAACTTTTTAAGTCGTTTGATGTTGCCATCAACGTAAAACTTTATATAGAAACTGTTATTACCAAATTATTTAAAAACTAACACGAACTTGTTCTGTACTACTCTATAAATAGGATATTACTTTAACGTTGTGTTAACGTAGACTTTAGAATAGCACGAAAATTAAAGAAACAGAATGAAGTAGGAAAAACTCATTTTTACTTGAAAACTTGTACGAGACTTTGATTGTACGATAGCCAAATCAGAATTTCCAACTAATAAAATAGGTTACGATGGAAAAATCAAAGACAAATTGCATTGACTTCGAAAAGAGGATGTTCGAATTAAACACTTGAACGAGCATTGGTCACCCGTAAACGAACACCGACCCCGGCACTAGAGTTTCTCCTATTTCACGGCTATGACCGTGGCAGACCAGCACAATTGACAATGCCAGCTTGTACTACTATGAATATAAATCATTTTACACAACATGTTTAAAACGAAGAAAAAATTGCATTGAATCTACTTGGTACGATCTACACGACTGTCCTATGCCATCTACTAAAGATGGTACAATACTGTTTTGGATAGAAAAATCAATAATACAAATTATGTACTGCAGTTGTTGGGTTATTGCAAAACGTATAACTCGGTTGGTACACGCAAACAAGTATAGCGGGAAATCTCTGACAGATGCACCAGCCAGCCATGCTATGTAGTCGGTAGGTATCGAGCCCACCGGGCGGGATTTCCGCTGCCGCTCGCCTCTCCCGGTAACTACTGACTTTATCCGTAACTAACTAAAAACTTGCTTCAACGCTGTTGGGACTTTTTGCACGTCATGTTTTTAGCGAATCTTTGGAATATTTTTAACATAGCCTTAGTTGCATATTCGCTTTTATGCTTTGAGAAATATAAATAAAGTTCTTTCATAATTACCTCACTGAAGAACTCGTCCATGAATCCTCCTTCCACGGCGACGTTGACGTCATCAGGCCCGACGTCGTCATCGTCGCTTTGCGCCTGCACAAAAACAAACCAAAGATAAGATAAAACAACAACATTATCAATTTAACAATATGACATTGAATCGCAACGATAGCGAATTCTTGCTTTATAATGAATCATTTTGCATGAAATGTTATTACAAGGTCGAATCTTGTAAAGAGCTAAAACATTTTTAGATAAAAGGCCCCACTGAAAAGACAAAATAAACAATGTTAACTTAAGCTTTGACACGGAACGTTAATAAGTGGATGTTCAAAAAATGGCTTGATATAAAGCGAACCACCATCGGATGGGGCACGTAAAGCAAAATAGAATCCACTTAGTTGAGGCGAGCTAGCTATTATTCAATTTGTACGGACGTAGCACGGCTCGCGTAACCCACAAAGGACCGTCCTGGGGTACGGATGTGCTTACGGACATAAAACTGAAAATAGATTCGGTTTATTGCTACAAGAACAACATTGATACCAATTTTCATTGACGTACCAATGATTGTTTTACGAATATACCTTTACGTAACTTCGTTGGATTAACTTCAATTAACGTTTTTTTTTGTCAGGGCATTTAACGTCTTAACAATTTAAGACGTTATCGATTCTGTTTTTAAGGCATTCAAACAATCTACTCTGCTCATTATTTTAATACAACGTTAGAAATATATGTAGGTGTGTTGGCAAAATTATGAGACCCCGTTGTATTTACACCATTAAGGCATAATTTGGGGAAGTTAAGGGAGAATGGCGTTCATTAGCCGACCCAATTAGGGCGACTGTCATGGTTCACCGGAAGCTCTACGTTACTCAAATACCTTTAACTATTACATAAAGGAATAAAAAGATCGAACATTAGTCATTGTAGCAACACATTTAACACAGGGCTTAGTCATATCATAAGCGATGAATAAACTCTGATTCATCCTCATCTAAATGAAACAAATCCTTTGAAGAGATAAATCATTTTATTCCTATAGATCAACATTGAAATTGACTTTCCTAAATGAGAAGTAAAAACTCGCGGGGGAATAACATGAAATATTTAAAATCAAAACGTTGCCCGTACGGATGATCGCTGTTCAAACATGTAAATCCCGTGTACAAGTCCAAAAGCTTTATTTACGAATACGTAATTGTGTAACATTCGTTACACGCGTTCGCCTGCCTCCACAATCATCCTGATTTAACTTAATCGTGTCGGATGTAACGATCTATTGTTTTTATGATTATTCCGGCAACACAAACTCTCATTGTGTATATTTCTTTATCAGATTCATTTTTGTAATATTGTCGTAAGATTGAACCTTTGTGGTACCAATTCGATGTTTAAGCTCTTGGTTTTGAGTTTGACTAAGATAAAAATAGCTAAGTATACAAACTATGTTTCCAAATAAAGGCGACGTCTTCATTGAGACTTTAAAAGAGGCTGTAAAGAAATCTGGCCGCCGTAAGAGAAGGCCTTCGCTAAATGTTCTCGTTAATATTTCAGAGGGAGACAATATACTTGTATCCAGGCTGTCTGTAAATATCAGACGACCTCGGTCACGGCCGCGCCGCGCCGCGCCACCCCAGATAAAGGGCTCCACTGATTATCATAGGTCACTTCACATCGCTGAGACTCTGATTCTTTCAGACACCATTATTATCTTTACGAGGGTAACTAAGGCCAGTACATTTTTTCTTTGTCATCGTTATGAAACTTAACTTATTTAAATTTCTGAGATTGTAGCGTGATATAAAAAAACATTAGTATTCGGTAGTATTCGCATAGTAACACAGACTATTAGATAGGCAAGTCAAACGATAACGATTCGAGTTTAAACATCTCCGACTGAACCAACAGAAATTAGAAACCAGTAAAATGTAGAGTAAACACAAAGTTCCTGCACGCTGCGAGGCATAATTTGGAAGTCCTGTCACGTACCTATTTCAATCGAACCATCAGATAACTTGAGGCGTAAGGGTTTCTGGTGCTGACTGATCGGTCAGGACCAATTTAACCAATAATTTTATTTATAATAAAATTGTTTGTCAAGTATTACGTATTACTTTCGTGGTCGGAAGAATATTTTTAGTAACACATAGTTTGAATTGAAACGTTTAAATGTATGGATGGATAGGCGTTTGTTATTCAATTACGAGATAATGTCTAAACGGGTCTGGAATATAAAAATGTGTCTACTTCTTATCCAAATATTCTTACGGGAATGGGTAAGACGCTTGTGGAACCGCTGGAGACAACTAGTAATCGAATAAATCACACCGTTAAATGCAGTTACACTATATTCAAACACTGAGATAAAATATTTCATTGATTTAATTGTGTTTGTCCCGATTGTGTGTAATTTAGCGAGAATTAATTAACAAGCGGCAAGCAAGGGCGGTATCCGTCCGGGACGAGTAACGAAATCCGGGTACACCAGTTAAGCTCGTTACGCGTTTCAATTAAATCGAATGAGCAACGCGACGATTTCTGGACAATAAGTACGGCGATCTGTGGGGTTAACCTGATTTAATAACAAACAACATTAGTCCCTAACGTTCTTAATTTACATACTTATCCGTTTAAGTTTTAATAAATTTCGTGAGTCAGTAATCTCAGTTTTACTTTCGCATTATTACAGCGGATACCGTCTGAAAATGAAACTTGAGGTTGAAAATTTATTGACAGTTACGTAACGAACTAGTTCATATTGGTTGTCGGTCGCTGATGACCTAGTTGTTTGAGCGACCTTAAATAAATAAATTAAAAAAAAAAAAAAAAAAAAATGTGACGTCCTACACCTTCTCGCAAATCCTTTCTTGTCTCGCTCTAGAGGAGCTTATTGCCCTCCCAAACACATACGAATGAGATGAATTGTACGCTCGGCTCAACGAGAATTCCCATAAGTTAGCCGCCAGCATAACTTACGTCGTTATACGTTCACTCTCATGTTCATACGTGAACTGCGTATTGAATCCAATGACTGTCAAAATCATTGTGCTTATTGTAATATTTCAAGATTACTAAAATGGTTAACCGTTATAATGGAGTATTCGCTTTCTACGATACTAAAATTGGGCAAAAACAGAACCGCAAACAATGGTGACGTAATTCAGCTGTTGTTAGTTGCATGGAAAAGCGGAACCGCCTACCTACATTACAAAACGACCTTCCAAGATATTTCACTGCAACGATTCAACAAATCACAGAACTCATTAACGGCCACATCAAAGCAAAAAAGTAATGTATATGAACGTACACGTAAACGTAATAGATTGTTTGATTACATAGGTTAAATGTGTACCAACGTACAATTAAAAAACACAGTTATGTAGGACACAAAAGGTACATACATTTTAATAACAGTGCAGTATGCACTATTAGTAGCTTCAAAGTAAACAAGACCTAGCAATGAAAGTGGGTATTATTCGGTGTACGAGAGACGTAAAGAGGATTACAGAGATCTGGGTCAATACGGACCGCGTTCATCCCTAAATCTCGGCACATAATTACAAAGCCTTGGAAGCAGCGAGCAGCGACCTCAAACCCTCCCGTCTAGATATACTACCACTTACAACTTTTTGACCCGCCCTATTAGCGGCCCCTCCAATATCATGACGACGCGCTATTAATTTTAAAATGGTGTGTCTCAATCGTAGGGCGCCGACAGCTATTCAAGGGCCCTCGATAAATGCTTGCCAGGCGTTTCACAGGATTATGGGTTTTAAGGTTTATTTTCACAAATCAATGCCGAATTCAAAATCCACGAGACTTTTTGATAACAAAAATGAGGAAAAATTTGAAAATTTCACGGCGCACGCAATCGTACAATTTATTAAAAGAACAAGGTAACATAAAATATTTCGTCCAGTCCGGGCGGATGATAAGTTAATTAAGCCGGAATAAGTTATTTCAGTAGGTATATTTTTATTATGCTAAGCATGTAGACATACAGACCCTCTCCCTCATCCTCATTTAAAAAGTTAGCGATAAGAAGAAAATAAGTACCCAATGTTATATCTGTCTGTACCTACAAAAAGGAAAGGTTGATAAATTTATTGCCTCCCGGGAGTCGTCTATCGCTGCGAACGTACTAGACTAGGCAAGGCAACCAGAAACTAAGTAGATAGTTAGGTAGCTGATTTGCCTAAAAGCCCGCACGGGCGAAACGAACAGTTTTTAAAGTCTTTTAGTACTTACTTATTTCAAACTAGGTGGCACAGATTTCGAAATAATGTTGGCTGCTACACATTTTGATGGTACAGCACACAGTGGGGCGCTTTTAAGCAATTTCGCCATTCAAAGAGTTTTGAATAGAGGCAATGTCATGTTACAACTTAGCTTTACAGATTAATCTACATTAGCCGCATACATAGTAAGTTACAAAATCATTATAAAAACGGGAGGATTCCATTCAAATAGAGGTTCTTATCAATATGAATAGAATGTTATATAGGGTAGGCTTTCAATGCCTTCAATATTATTGGTATTCGATAGATTCGGTCGGGTTAATGCTAAAATGTATGAATCTTATAAGTCATAACATTTCCCTTGGGTTCGGTGATCTATACTTCCAAGTTACGATCCGAGCAGAGGTATTCGAAAAGTAAAATAACGACAGAGGGTCGCAGCTCCTACAGAAAGGGCGGCCGAAGTAATTCATGAAAGCTATAATTTTTAACTAAGAACATTATTGCTACTTTATGTTCCTACTTATGTAATAGGCTGTAAAATACCTACATACTTAAAGATATATTCGTACATATTCGTTTAAATATTTTTAACGCACAAAATCCTTTGAACCTCCCTACCTAATCACTTCCCGAGTTCGATAAGTATAATTTCGGTATAGGAGTATGCGGCATTTGATTGAATCGAAAACTTATTCCATTATCGATTCCATTATTTCTGAAGTGTCGGTCGCATAATGACTAGGACATTTGTCAGATGTTTACTTTCAATAATAACGAACATAAATTGGGGTTTTGTTAGTTTATATCCATTTTGTTAATGGGAATGAAATTGGCTATTCATAACTTTGTGAATGATATAAAACACTTATTACATTGTATTGTTCCGATAGTTAACGAGTTTCAATGATAAATTAACAGAACGTATTAACTGAGGCTGAATACAATTTGCTCGTTTTTGGCACGGAAAATTGCGTTCGGAAACCGTTGCGGGAAACCTTCACCACTTCTTTGATGAAGGTTTCACTTCACGCAACTGTTGACATAGTAACCGTCAAAGTGGAGTGTTAACCCTATTTCAATAAAAGGTTGCAATCAAATGCGTTTATGCCCATCCTTCTAGTTTACAAGCCCATCGTAAAACCTCGCGAGGAAATGTTCTAATGCTGACATCGCAACCTTATTTACGAATACGACCCTGAAGCCAAACCCAATTCCGTAAGGATTACTACCCTTCAATAACATAACTGGAATAACCTCATATATAAATATTTAGCGTTTAACTTTAGCACAACACTATTCACCATCCACATAGATATTTTATTAAAAATAGATGGATAGATCTGTGTGACATGCAACAACCTCGCATCGAACCGAAAATATATTCGGAGCTGAATATTTTATGAAGGTACACATTTGTGAATTGACAAGGTGATTCGATGCGAAATATTCCCAGTTCGCTAATGGATCGCGCTGCATTCAAACGTGTAATGCAAAGTATGTGTACGGCAGGCATTGTTGTTCCAACTCCAGTGTAGCACGTAATAAAAGTTGGTTATAGAGATGAACATCGAGTTGCGGCATCGCATAGAAATCAGTGAGCTGAAATGCAAGCAGGCGTGTGAGCGTCGACAATAGGCGGCAGCGCGTGCATTAATGGAGGCGGAACCCGGTGGGCGAGGAGGTTGCGGACTTGCGGCAGACGTTACGTAACCACAGCCACCCCCTCCTCGAACCTTCGCACTTCCAGACTTCCCCGCCCGCCGCCAGCCACTGCCGCCGACTCGCATCCATCCTCCCTCGGATTGTTGGATATTCAACAGCATTTTCTGCTCTCAATTAGCTACTAATTATGATTATTACGCAGACGACAAACAGTTAAGTTAAAACGTTACTACTCAAAGTATCAAGGAAATATGTCCAAATTATTCAAAAAGAAAAAACATACATTGCAGGTATGTAGTTTACACATTTTGAACCTACAATGTAGGCACAATGTATGCTTCATCAACTTACAACTTCATTCTATAAAATATGACCTTAAATGAAGTAAAACCGCTGCCTGTACCAGACCCGGTTCAGAGGAAAATATAACAAAAGAAAACGCAACCCGAGATATAAAACAAATGCTGGATTTCCCGCAGTGAATAAATAACTAGTTATGCCCGTATATTGCGTATCCAATCTGAAACAGAGGTTCGTTTTACCTGCGACAAATATGAGAAGTGATTCCGAAACTACTCCCTATTCGGTGGAATCGATCCCTTAAAACTGACTCGACCCTAATATCGGGGTAGCTTTACGATAATGGAACTAAGTGAATCACTGTCTACATGATTCTATTGACACCTGCCTATTGTAACTAAAACAGATCTGAAATCAATAAAAACTTTTTTTAAATGGGTAAATGAAAGTGTGACTACTAGTTAGTAACGCTTTTGATTCATTGGGTACAGAAAATCAATGCAATTAGGTGTAAGAAAAGTGAAATTAACAAAATCCTTCAAAAACAAACTGATAACAAAGCCAGTCACTTGCTCACAATGAAACGACCATTGAAGTAATTCAACGGTGAGACTGACTGACTAATAACAAATTTATTACACGTTCGAGTAATTCCCATTTATACTATGGTAGAGAACAAATTTGAGCGTGAGAGAAGGATATTGCTTACAATGCGACGACGCGTTGAGATAATTTGAACGATAACAATGTAGCGGGCGTGCCTTGTTTTCGCATTCAACCCATGTTACATCACAATTTGCCTGCCTCCTAGATCCCCGAGGCTCGGTACCGTGTTTACACTAACGTACAGTAAGGTAACTGTCATAAAGCTTATCGTGACATAAGGGACGATGTAACTAATCCAAATAATAATGGGTTCAGGGGTAATTTATGACCAAACAATAATATGTTCCTCATATTAGTAGATAAGGAAAATGAACAGCGAGAAAACCTGCGAATGTGGCGTTTCGGACGGGAAACAAAGCAACAAAGAAATGAAATATAGATTCGTTCGGAAGCGAGGAACTACAAACGAACTGCAACAAGCAACAATGGAAAGACAAAGTTATATTGAAAATTCACTGAAAACTGTAACCAACCGACTTTAGTTAGAGGAAATTCGTTGCGTGCTTATTTATTATTAACGGGTGCCAATATTGAAATGTTACAAGAATACCCAGATTATTCGTTTCTCTATTTTTAGAATCTGTTAAATACCGGATCTTTTCTACAATGTCTCCGTTTTTTCAGAAATAAATTAATGTCGCGAATAAAAGTGCATTTTAATGGTCCATTTTAAAATTAACAATTAAAACATAACAGCTACTAAAATTCGCATTAAAATGGTGGGTGTTAAATATTACGTTACATTAAATTTTTTAATTAATTTGATGATTGTGCTAATAGCGCTTTCGTTTTAACGCGGTTCTCATTAGTGGTGATCTTAGAAATCGTATAAAAATAAGTATTTTAATTGCAATTTCTAGCCAAAAAGCGTCAGTTATATACCGAGATGAAGTGGCTTTAGTCAAGTCCTTTTAGAAATTTCCAAGGATATCTTAGTAACACGTACTCGGGTAAAATTACGGTAGCACTGTCAGAGTCTAGCCTAAATGTCTGTATTGGGCCACTGGGTATTAAAGAAATATTCTACATGTTTAACCTTTTACATTTGGTCGAGATTCCCCTTTGCGGACTGAAGGCAGCTACAAGTGGTGAGCGACAAGTATTCTGCCTATCCTTGGTTTTTCAGCAGGTAATAAAACCTATAGAGGATTCTCTGTTACCTTTTAGGGTATGAAAACCTAAAAGTACCTGTATAATTCAAGGGTTCACATTAAGTTAGTAAAGTGCTCTCTGCTTTAAAAACTGGAACTGGCCTTGCACTAAAACGTATAAAATCTCAAGGTACATTTTCTGCAAACGTCCCATAATCCTCTTAAAACCAAAACCCCATTTAATATTACGATCAGATAGTTATCAAATCCAGTTTACGTTCAACAATATAATAAAAACCGCCATAACGTCGCAAAGGCAGACAGTTATCCACATAATATTGATTCGAAAGGGTAATAAGGTCGTATAACAGATACCCAACGTCGGAAATGATGTCGTTAACGATAAAATTATATAAATTAATGAGCATTACAATAATAATGATAATTCAACATTAACTACAAAAAATACACCAGCTTCGTCCTCTTTGAAACAATATTTAATCTGAGGAAAAACTAGTGCCTACGTGTAGCCTCGTTTTATATGTTCTGTTTCAGTCATAAATCAGGAATTCATTTTCCAATTGATATGTGGAGTGAGTTTTAATAATTACACAAGTATTCGAAACATTTTAAATGGAAGCTGGCACGAGATGAATGTTCAGAATCAAAATTAAATACGAACGGAAACAACGCGTGGTGGGGAATTTCAAGTAAGGGGAAAATGGACGGAACCAAAAATTATTTTCACATACTTTGTAGTTTGTAAATCTGACATTTCTACGTATTTTGCATGAAATACGAGAGTTACTTTGGTTAAAATCCAGCTCGTGTTTACTCGTTTTATTCCTCGCGATATGAATTATCACGATTTTGAATAGTCACATTTCTTTATATGTGATGGAAATGTCAAATATCCCACATCCGAACTATCCGATAATTACATCCTTTTGCAATAAAGATAAAAGGAATTAATCTCAGGGGCTTAACGGAGTTAAAAGTAAAGCAATAAGTTACGACTCTTGATTTATGTATTGATAGTTGAAATCTGAAACTGTGCTCGAAATACGAATCGTACATTTCCCACGACACTCGAGCGACAGTGTGTTCCGTTCCGACACCATTTCCTTCTACACCCCGTCGAATGTCAACCGCAATGATACTGCACTAAATTAAATTTCCACTGCACCAACAACTTTGAACCCTAAGCGATCCATTTCATTTACACACCGCAATAAATCACAGAATCAATTTACTAAATGAATTAATCAACAAAGATATATGAACGCCTTCATAAATTATTACCGAATTTGTTCGGAAAATATAAGGTTCGGTTCAGACCTACGATCGATAAGATTAAGTTGTAGTGGTGTATCAAGGATGTTTTGAACTTGGTGGATCTCAGATTGAGTAAATAGTAAGTAAATTTCTACTAGACTAATTATTATAATGCGCCAATGGTCAGTGAATTTATAATAGGAAAGTTGTGCTATGGCACAGAGGAATAGATACTGCGACCTCAACGACCCACATAAGAAGAGGCTCCATTTGGACTCCTGCCAGTGACATTAACACAAATATTCCATCGAGTTCAATGGATAGATCGATGACGCTTCATGTAACATATTGTGGTCCAATTAACAATGCGCGAACAAATAATCAATTATTATTATGAAATATCATGCAATGCACTACTTTCTATATTATAGAATATGTTTTATTGAAAGTAGATATCAAATAGATAAGTCATTGTGGTAAACAGTTAAATCTAACTACACTACTTTATCAAAACGTAATGTTCGTTATTTATTCATTACACTCATTAATGTAAACTCATTAAACTCATTATTGTACGAGGTAACGCAGTATCGAATAAAAACGAACTTAAATGAAAATAATTATGTTGTACAACTCTGAAAGTGGGACAATTCGTTGCAGAGGCAGTATTGATCTGAGAACTTTACGCTGTTAAAACACCATAAAATAAAACTGGAAATATCAGACAAAATTTCAAAGGCGTGTTCATGTAACACGTCTCGGTTTCTATTCAAGACAGTCCATTCATTCAGACGTCACGTGAGACAACGTCTAAAAATAGATACGCATCGTGAATCAGCTGGTGTAAGTGCAGCCTACTACCGACTACTACCTTTTCCGAGATCTTCATAATTAACAATGGCCTTGTGGAGTCAGCTGACAACCATTTACATACACCGACCAATAAACATTAGATTGCAAGGGGATTAACTAGCATTGCTTGCTTGTAATGAGTGACTCAACGGCACGAACAAACCAAACTCGAGTACAAGCATTACGTAATCATTATACTTGGCTTAGCAAAACATCTATAAAGAAAATGTGGCAATCAAACCCCAAGTGTTATTAAGTAAGGGAACTTTAGTCGGAGAGCTTGAAAAATAAACGGCTTAGGAAAGTGGAAGGTAGCAGCAATTTATTTTTTACTGGCGTGTTTTGTCTTCTACTTTCAAAGGTATTTTATAAACTTTAATAGAAAATTTAACTTGACCTGTTTACTTAGCTCTAATAAGAAGTACCTAACTGTCGAATAAGATTGTTATCTTTCCGATAAGAAGTCTTACAACAATGTCTGAGATAAAACATTTTATCAAGATCAATTTTATTTGGTCATTCATGCGAATCTTCGTGAGGGAAAAGTCGTATAACTTCTATTGAATGTTGTTTTACTGTGGTTTGGAGCTCGGGGTGATTGATGATACCAACTTGACGGAAACGTCATCGTTATGATTCAAGTTTCACGAAGGCCACACGCCGGAAACCCAACGCTTACAGATAACAAACAAAACCAAACAGACTTACATTTTTCAACGTAGGAACCCGACTAGTCTACACAACTCATTTAAATAGCTAATTTGAATATTATCAACATTGACGTCCAATAAAATAATCTAATCGTGAGTCTCCAGTGTGGGCGGGATGACGGAATTTATAACAAAAAGTCATTTGCACAGTTTTTTTCGGCTTTCAGTCATTTCTGTTTAATTAACTTTTGATAAAAGTATTATCATATCATTAGACCTGAGTTAAAATATATAAGAGCTTAATATGACTACTTTTTAGGACCGGTTAATTAACATTTTACCTTTTTCATTTGTTTATTTACATACAAATGAAGGTAGCGCATGATCAGGATACTAAAATTAGCGAAGGTAAATCCTGTTTATCTTTGGTGCATTATTTTATTACATTAAGTCTTTTAAAATGTGTTCTATAGCTTTGCCAGTTGCCTTGCTTTCGCGGAAGCACATGCTTCTGTAAATAATTTAAATGCTGTTATTTATACTGTTTGAGAATTTATTAAAGTAAATGCTATTGTCGCACAAGAACGAAAATGAACGGCTTCGGCGCGGCGGGCGGGCGCAGACACCCTCGTAAATACTTTAAAACTTCATTGCTAATATATTTTCAAAGACGGAAATTCCGACACAGTCTAGCAAAATACCTCTATTGTACATGCAACTTTGGAAAATGAATATTTTAATAAAATACCTGCTTTAACTTTAGGAAGTAAAATGATCTTATGGAGGGTTCTACTTAATGTAGGATGATTTGCTTTCATCATTACATATGGCTCTAATTACTTTGTGTCCATAATTCAGTTATTCAGGCACAATTCAACATTATTTGATTGAATCATGATGATTGTTATTAGGATTTATCCGGAGATGAAGCAACAAAGAGATGATAACCAAGAAAGTAAGTGATGGGAAATAATTATCCTGAATTTATTAAGTAAGCTGCTTGAACTAGTAACACAACTAACTTGTGCTTAAACATTTATGTGATGTGGGTCATAAAACAAGTGTTCTTCCCAGACTAAATGGCAAGCTTCCTTTATTAAAAACATTATTTTAGATTTCAAAAACATATTTAACAAAAACTGGTGTTAATAATTCCCACATAGCTACATTGATTGTCTTAAAACTTACATAATGTTAGAAACTAGAATTAATTTGTACACTTGTTGTAAAGACCTTCACGATGAAGATAACATGTATATTTAACATGCATAAATACCTACAAATTGTATGCTATTCAATTGTTTGTTTGTAATTGTTATACAAAAGATAAAGTGCCTAGTTTTGCAAAATGTTTCATTTTACCTAACATAAAATATATAATAAAAAGTATACACCCATATTTTATTGGAAAGGACTTAATTTATTTTACATATCATCTTTTCCTGACTGATTCACAATTTCTTAGTCTGTATATTCCAATGTACTGAAATGGATGGGTATTTTATTCAGCATCTCCCTCGTCATTTAATCAACAATATGAACGGTTTTTGCAGTATTATTTATTTCTTACAAGTTGGACTCTGTACTATATCTCTGTAGGAATTTTAGAAAAAAGAATCATATTGCCGTCTGTAAGGTAAGGTCTAATAAAAATTGGTTTAATGGTTTAGGGGTCAATGAGTGACAAATAAGAGAGTTAAGTAATATTTATAGCATTATTTTGCATTTATAAAATTAATAGATGAAAAATTATTCATTACCGTTAAGGTACTTTGCAGTTATGGTTTTATTTCAATCACAACATACACATTTTAAAGAAAAATTAGAAAAAAAATACCGCGATGAGGTAAAAATTGTGAAGGCACTATCAAATATTGAATTAACTGGAATCATGCCAAATGATACAACCTACAGAGTTAATATAAAGCATGAAATAAATGAGAGCAACCAAATGACTGCTTTGTTAGCGGTTCTGATGTATTGGAGCTTTGGTTTCTTATAAGAAATAGTCAGTCATAAATCCTACTAGTATTTAAGAATTAGTTTGAGGAATGACTCATTGGTGCAACAAATGTCCTATTGGAAAATATTCAGTACAGAGAAAGAGATATTCCTATAATTGGGGGGGAACTGATAAAATACATTGTCTATCAAAGGGCTGAGTTAGCCACTCATTATCTTGTTTACTAATGGAACAACAATGGTTATGCAGATAAGAGTTTTATTTAACCTTTTGAGCGCCAAGTAATAAAACACAAATCATGCCCTCCACGCCAGCCCCAAAAATCAGAGATAAATACCTAAAAAAATATAAGGATGGGAATAGCATGTCGAAAACGTGTTTTTCCGGTTAAATAATGATTAAATAAAGTGCGTAAATGTATACAAACATATTGTTATTGAAGTTTTTTTTAACCACACACTAGTAATTTAGTAATTTTACCAAAGCTCGTAATTTTAGCAAATACTAATACATCAAAGTCGCTTGAAGATAAGTAATCAAATAAAAATATCATAGTAACTTTACCCCAGCACTAGTCAATAGATGTTGTCGGCCCCAGCCGACATTGGCGTGGTCAGTCGGTGAATTCATTATGTGCACGCTATTTATT
Source organism: Cyclophora punctaria (assembly GCA_951394245.1). Lineage (NCBI taxonomy): Eukaryota > Metazoa > Arthropoda > Insecta > Lepidoptera > Geometridae > Cyclophora > Cyclophora punctaria. The sequence goes on from OX596172.1 coordinate 8,629,663, forward strand.
AGAGATGGGACGCGCGCGTTTAGATTATAATTTACATTTATCGAGTAATACCTACCTTTTATTTTAGAATTATTTATTATATTGAATAAAATTACTTATTTTATTTACAATGAGATGTTTTAACGCGATGGTCCTATTCTAAGGAGTTCTTTAGTAAAAGCCGTTATTCCCAAAAATGTATCATAAAATGTATCATAAATCTTTTGTTTTTGTTACTTCTTTGTTCCCAACTTTTCATGGAATATACGAGTGCAATAGTAAATCATAAAACTGTACAACACGTGCTGTCGTAAAAAAACGATATTTTTAAATGTATTATAATATTATATTTTAACACCGTGGGAAAGACATAACATAATATTTGTTTGCCAAAAGGCGGGTACATCAAAGTAGATAGGTACCCACATATTGTATTCATTTCGTAGAGGGCAAATAGGTATTCATTATGTTTAATGACAAAAGTAAAATGTGTAATAAACGACTTACATAATTAATAACTCTGATAAATAAGGATGAGTAACACCCATTCCATTATTGAAAAATAAATGCTTAATTTACCCCTTCTCTATACACACTAAAACAAAATCATTCGATCAAGTTGACTGAAACAGAAGAGAGACGAGTAGAATAATGGAGACGCAAAAAAATTCAGAAAAGAAAACTAAGAGGTAAGTCACTTAAGTGGATTATGTATAACTTAGAGCACGATAACAAACTTACAACGGACATCACTAGATGTGTAACTCGTACGCAGATGACGTCAGAGTGCGTCGTCTAATGCCGACCGTGGCGTAGAGGACAGTCATAAAAGATAATAGAATAAGGATGGGCACACGGCACAGTAGATTGTATCGATTGTATGGAGGGGTGGTAAAAAAGTTTAATAATTTTTCACTCAGGGGGCACCGATAATGTTATTTATTGTATCGGAAATATTATATGCTATTTGTGCAATGAAATAATACTAAAATTGTATATGTATTTACTCTCAACATTAGCATACAGGTTGTTTATTATATAAAAATTTGGCACAACACTAGCGGTCGGCATTTGCCGACAATGGCGCAGGAGGCATGGCATTTCGCACGTATTTTTTGTCATCTTTTTTGGTATAAAAATCTTCCATACAATTTATTTTTATGGATAGGTTTGAGTTAAAAATAAATTGTTATATCGTTGTGACTTCAATAAATAAGATATGATAAACAAATACTCTTTTATTAAGCAAATATATGGTTAAATAATAATAACAATTCTTGTCGGCTATAGCCGACATTGGCGTGGAGGGCTCGGAGTTGTATGTCGGCTATAGCCGACATTGGCGCTCAAAAGGTTAAAGGTCCACTCCTAAAAACTGTGGAACGCAACAAATTGTTTCGCTTCAATGACATCTATCATTCAGCGGTATCGAGTCTGGGGTGGGGCGACGAGATTTTAACATGCTCCCCCAAATTGGTTTCCTCAAGAGCTTTGAAGCTACCAGCTTTCTACCACGATTATAAACCTGGGGCCTTCCTAAGAGCTTTTTAGTAGTGCACCGGAATTTAGGGCTATTCCATTGGGAATTCGAGGTCACCACCAAGACCTTTGGTTATGGCAATGCCGAGAAATGATAGACATCCAACTTACCGCTTGGAGCGCCGCTAGCCTGTCCTTCGTCATCCTTTACAAAGATTCACACACCAAATAAACGTTTTATCTTGTTACACAATCCCATTCACAGATATTTTTCTAACAAACGTCACTAAACTAAAGGACACGGACACTACGTTCACTTCACTCAAAAAATCGATACACACGAAACGAAACGAAATGAACTAAACTTCAACTTGTCCATGTCTGACGAAATTTCAGAAAGTTGTAGAGGGCGCTGTGTTATTGGTCGTCATGACGTCAGAGATATTGTCGGTGAAACAGTGCAGGAAGTCAAAATATACAAAATATGTGAATAAGTATATATAAATGAAGCAGTTAGGTAATAATTATATTAATCTCATTTTTAGTATACGTAAAATTAAAAGATATTTTTACGTCCATAATTTTACAATAATGTATCTACAAGCAAAGTTTCACACATTTTAAAGTTACTATTGTGATCTTGAAAAGTCATCATAAACGTCACTGTCAGTGAAAGAAATCTTCCGTTTTTGCAAGTGACGCCATTGTGAGCCGTAACGACTTTTCGTTGCAACGAGTTTAATCTCGATTTATTTAGACCATCTTGGTAATAAGTGCTTTTATTTTGTGTAAAGTTATTATTTATTAGTTAATCTACCGTAATTGTGGTTTATTTGGTGGAATAGTTGTATAGTTCAGGCGCATTTTCGTTTATTGTTCGGTATCCTAGAGCCAAATTCCTATGAAGCCGATTGAGCGCCATTTGATGAAAAGTTTAATCTAATTTTAACTTGTCAATTTACTTTACTAGCAGTTTTTAGTGTTTTTAAACATTTTCGCGGAAAAATGTTAGTTGTTTCTAAAGTAACATTCATAAACTATTCCCTACAGTACAGTTAAATTATTATGAAGTGCGCGGGTATCACAAAGGAAGCATTATTTATTTTCTTACGTTCGATTTATTGTTTTTCAGATCCAAATATCTCAATTAACCCATAAACATGGCAGATGATATGCCCACATTCAAGTGTGTGCTGGTCGGCGATGGTGGTACTGGCAAAACCACTTTTGTAAAACGACATTTGACTGGAGAGTTCGAGAAAAAATATGTCGCTACTCTCGGCGTTGAAGTGCATCCCCTAGTATTCCACACGAATCGTGGACCTATCAGATTTAATGTTTGGGATACAGCTGGTCAAGAGAAGTTCGGTGGACTACGAGATGGTTATTATATCCAAGGTCAATGTGCTATCATCATGTTCGACGTAACCTCTCGAGTGACTTACAAAAACGTACCCAACTGGCACAGAGATTTAGTCCGCGTTTGTGAAGGCATTCCCATTGTGTTGTGTGGTAACAAAGTAGACATCAAGGATAGAAAAGTCAAAGCAAAAACAATTGTGTTCCACAGGAAAAAGAATCTTCAGGTATGTTGCACAAGTTATTCCATACTTACCATGCATTACTGCAGCAATCAATTTCAGCACATTTCTAACATAACTTATGTTTTGTTACAGTACTATGACATCTCTGCCAAATCAAACTACAACTTTGAAAAGCCTTTCTTGTGGTTAGCTAGGAAGTTGATTGGTGATGGCAACCTTGAGTTTGTTGCCATGCCTGCTTTGGTACCCCCAGAAGTTACAATGGACCCACAATGGCAGAACCAAATCGAGAAGGATCTCAAGGAGGCGCAAGACACGGCTCTGCCCGAAGAAGATGAAGACTTGTAAATATAGCATCACGAAACCAAAATTCACTGTGCCCTCTAATTTTGATCTGAGGAACCCGAAAATGTTTGTCCTCGCATGTACAATTTTATGTTTAATTTCATTCCATTTGATTCCAGTTGTACATGTGACTATAATGTGGAATTAACTTATTTAACATCATTGTGCTTATATCAAAGCATTTTAGGTTTATTTTGTTATTTTATAAACATTTAATAATGTAAAAGTGAGTTCAATTATGATGCAATTAATTTAAATTTCGCCTATTCTGTTTGTTTAAATTTTAAATGCATAATTTGGACTTGCTGCAATCAAGTATTAGACAGTTGTTTCTTAAGTTCCTTGTTTATTTGAAGCTTGTTTGTAGTTACAATAAAATCTAGAAATGTACTGGCATCCTTATGTTTAGATTTTTGATAGCATTGCTATGTTCATTGTCAACAATTTAGTATGCATATAATTTAATTTAATACTATCTGTTACCTTGTAAGCCTATAAGGACTGACAATATTTTCACTTGAAGATGTGGTGATACTTTGTAATAAAGTTGTAAAACCTATTATGTGTATTTATTTAGTTAACAAGAGAAGTTGGCCTAGGGCAGGGGATGCACGCTGCGGGCCGTAGTTCACTCTATGGTCCAAAGTGAGGAGTCCTGGACCGCGGTGGCCACCTTCTGCGAGAGCGTGCTCATGCAGAAGGAGGCGGCAGAGCGCGAGCGTGAGGCGGTCTCCGACTGCCCGATGCGCCGCCGCCGAGGAGGCCGGCGTAGAAGGGCGTACGCGGACGCCCTTCTACCTCCTTAGTTGAGGCTGCGGTGGCCCCCGGGGTGCGGGTGTGCCGCTGCGAAAAGGCCTCGAGGTGGCGCGCGCGCGGTGTCTTCCGCGCGCCACTTGACGAAAGACCGGGGGGTGTTAACCCCTAACACCCCCCGAGGAGGGGGCCCCCACCCCAGGGGGCCCGGCGCTGTCGGGTTCGGTGGATGAATCTCCGTTTCCCACGTTCCCGACACTAAGCGCACTGAAGGCACAGCAGTGGTTTTAGTGGGTAGTCACTGCGGTAGGTGCGATGAGCCCCGGCAGCGGGGGGAGCTTGCCTACCGGGTTGAGCCCCACATACCCCTGCCGTCTGGCACCACCCGGACGGGGGGGGATGCGTAAATGCATTTCCACTGCTAAACAAAAAAAAAAAAAAAAAAAAGGGCAGGGGATGCATGGGGTAGAAGGGCCAGTTGCATTATAGAACATGCCAATTATTATTATTCTGTTAGCATGTGCATCTCTACTCAATCTCTGGTTCATTTCCTGGGTTGAATGGATGTTCAAAATGGGCCGTTTGAAATGGCTCGCAGTCAGTAGCCAAGCAAGCGTGTTGATCACGCCAAATTCTTACTAACTAAAGTGAATTGAGAGTCCTTTAGCCAGTAGTGGGACATTAGGGAAAATCTGTCTGCGACTGCAGACTACCTCGTGTGAGATGAGATAAATAACTAGGTAAGCGAAAGACCGAATAAGGGACCAATCTTTAGAATACTGTATGCCGAAAGAATTTTCGAAACCATTTCAATCAGTGACGACCTTGCTTGCCGGCTCCAAGGGATGCGAAGAAAGTATTTTCTATAGTAAATATTTTTGTACCCTAACCAACAACATAATAAAATAAAACCAACCTTGTGTTTTCAATAATTTTTATTTGAAATAACGTTTAAATGCGATAATAATAATCTACAACTAAGCCCTATTATAAATTATACAGTAGTTCACTTCTTGGCGGCAGCCTTCTCTCGGGCCTTCTTGCCTTCAGTGAGCTTCAATCTGTCCTCTTGGGAGAGGTTATCGTTGATCTTGGTGATGACACCGGTACCTAGGGTCAAGTCGGCGAGACGGAGTGTGAACCTCTGGCCGGGCTCGCAGACCATGGGCTTCATTAGGCGCAACTTCAACCTGAAAATAATCCAAATCAAGTTAAAGGGTGCCTTTCAACCAGAGCAATACCATGTTAGATAGGAGATGAAGCATAGCGGGTTAAGATAAGAATAATTTATAGTATACTAGCGTCTTCGCATTAGTTCGAGTCATGGGGATATCTGAATAAAAGTAACATAAGTGTATCTTCAAGGTTTCCCCTATTTATGTTTCCAAAAATCATAACAATCCGTTCAGCACTTCAGATGTGAAGACTAAATCATAGATTATTTTAGGCATACTTACTTAGCATCTTCACCAGGCATAACCATCTCCTTATCGGGAATTGTAACTTGAGAGGCACAATCCCAGGTCATGGAAAACATTTGCAGCTGAATGAACGAGGTGAACGGCTTAGAGCGACCACCTTCCTCCTTACTCAGAATATACACCGCTGCCTCAATGTTATCATGAGCCTTGACTGTTCCGGGCTTTGCCATGACCATACCACGCCTGATCTGATCTCTTTTGATTGAACGGATTAGAGCTCCGAGCTGGTCTCCAGCCTGGGCTTCTTCCAAAGTCTTGTGGAACATTTCAACTCCTGTGATTGTGGTCTTCATTACTTTGCCATGTCCAATGATTTCACATTCGGTACCCTTCTTCAATACACCTGTGAAAAAAGTTAGATCAATAATTTTATCTTCAGGTTTAGCATGATTTCCTATTTCCAGAGTTAGTAGTAAGTACTCCACTGCTCTACCACTACCAATCTAAATACGTCGATACATAGTGCAACAAAACAATATCACTGAACTCTGAATTCTAAATAAAAACAATCTATTTCTTTGTGCGAGTCCTGACCTGAGCTATAAATTAATATGGCAGCATTTCCAACTATAGAATTTCTGTAGAAGAAAATGGTCAAGTGATTTCTTAACAATCAAATTACCTCTGTGCAAACGCCCAGTGAGGACAGTACCACGTCCAGGGATAGAGTGTACAGACTCAACGGGCAAGAGGAACGGTTTGTCCAGCTCGCGGATGGGGGTGGGAATGAACGCGTCGACTTCCTTCAGGAGTTCAGTGATGGCTTCAGATCCGATTTCAGGCTTAGTTCCTTCTAGGGCGCAGAGTGCTGAGCCTGTAAATAAATATACAATCATAACGGTCTTCTTTCACCGGAGGCTATGTTTGATAGCAAACTTAGCATAGCATATATGCATTAAAGAAAATAGACAAAATTACTATCGTATTTTTAAATATTGCATGTACTAGACGCCCTCCACCTGCGTTTTGCCCGTTCCCGTGGGAATTTCAGGATAAGACATGCCCTAAAACCTTCCTCTTGAATATAGCTACTGAAGATACAAAAATAATTATTAGAATTGCACCGGTAATTCCTGAGATTAACGCAAACAAACCATATTACCTGATAATATCAGTATAGTAGTATAGATTAACAGATAGTCTAACTATACCTTTAATAACTGGTGCCTTATCTCCATCATAGCCCATCTCGGTCATCAGCTCCCTGATTTCCATCTCAACCAGCTCGACCATCTCCTGATCAGCTGCATCCACTTTGTTAATGAACACCACTACATGCTGGATGCCGATCTGCTTGGCTAGAAGCAAGTGCTCCCTGGTTTGAGGCATCACACCGTCTGTGGCAGCTACTACAAGGATAGCGCCGTCCATCTGGGCTGTGCCTGTGATCATGTTCTGAAAGAAATTAGAACCATTATGAGTACAAGATATTTGTAATTAATATTTTTTTATCAAAGAAGGATATTATTGATGTTAAGGAATAACTTTTATGACAGGACACATCATGATCTATACAAATATAAAAAAGATGAAGATTTTTTGTTTCTTTAAATGTGCTTATATCACAAACTAGAAATCCGTTTAAGGTTATAGGCTATTTTCCATTCTTAAATTCCTCCTCCCACAACAATTGTAAAACCATGGGGCACTGCTGATTAAATATCAGTTGAAGGCTTCTATTTAATTGTGTGCTATCAATAACATGTCTACTAAATAAATCTTACCATTATCTAAATGTTAATTACCTTAATATAATCGGCATGACCAGGACAATCAGTGTGTCCGTAATGTCGGTTCTCTGTCTGGTACTCTACATGAGCCACGTTGATGGTGATACCTCGAGCCTTCTCTTCAGGTGCATTGTCTATGTCAGAGTACCCTTTCTTCTGTGCAAGGTTGAGATCGGCTAATACTGTAACATAGTTTTAGTGTGATTAGTATGAGTGCTAAAGAGATTTTGTTATGATTAAATATTCATTAGAAATTGTAAATTCATTATAAGTGTCAGAAAAATAAACAAATAAGAAAGGTGTAAATCTGTTTTTGTTTCATTGGTTTGTTCTAAACTGCTCAATTGCTTTTTGATATAAAATTATGTTATTTTCAAATACCTTTGGTAATGGCAGCTGTGAGGGTAGTCTTCCCGTGATCAACATGACCAATTGTGCCAACATTGCAATGTGGTTTTGTCCTTTCAAAAACTTGCTTCTCAGCATAATTCCGCCGAAGGATAATACTTAGTGGTGTTAGCATTGGGCGACCAAACATTGTTTTGATTTGAGAACATTGTCCTGGGTTTAGTACCAATTTAAGAGCTGAAATCAAAAAATTATGTAGGTTAACAGATAAGAAAAGGACAATGAACTTATCTCTATTGATAAAATCAATAATTTTAACCTAACCTCAAAAACAAATCACAAAATGGTAAACAGAATTAATATTTTTTCATAGTTATGAGGAAACTCGGAAGGAATAGAAATTAATAATAAACGTTTAATTATTGACTAATTCACGTTGTTTTTGTTGTACAGCCTTCAGGCAGCTGGTTTTATATAATAGTTTAGAGCGAGACAAAACACCGCAAGATCCAGTAATTTCGGTAATAAAAATAATATTTAAAAGCAAATTACCTAAGTAAAATAAAAAATACAAATTTATTTATGTTTCCTCAAAAGTTATCGAGAGAATAATGGCTTAAAATACGCTTTTAATATGAAGACTCACCTGGGTTAACCAAACTCTTGGCAAATGTTAAGCTAGCCATTTTGTAACTTGTGCTGTGATAACTAATCAATCAACAGCAAAATATTTAGAACTAGCAATCTAGTCAATCGAAACGTTATTTGATTCTAAATGAATCAAAGTTTTTTTTATATTCCTATTGATTTGATAGAATTATTTCAGGAAAAAAGTTAGCACACCGATGGACCGATCGAATTTTCTATGAAATGGATGGATGCTGAAATGTCATATTTGAATTAAAGTCATTGTCACATCAATGTCACTGTCAATTTAATGCACTTTCAATGAATTGTCACTGTCAATTTCGTTTGTTATTTTATTGTCAATGTCAATTCACATTTTCAACCTTCATGGCCAAAGATTTCAGTCCAACGTAGGAAAATTAAATAAACCGACTTCATCTTTCTAGATAGATTATCAAAAGGACTGTCTACAAGTAAAATTAAATAGTCATAAAAATGGGTCAAACATACTACAAATAAAAAGTGAAGGTCGGCCGGAATACTAGATATACTATTTCATTATACATTAACGTTTACGTAATTACGTTTATGCTCCACAAGCGACCCGCCCTCGCTTCGCTTCGGGTGCAAGAGGGTGGTCCGTTGGAACTAGAATTTCGCAAAATCTCTTTTTAGCCAGCACTTACGGCCTAATAGAAATCCCGATGTAAAGTTTGAGGCCAGAACTTACAGTTTCTGAGATTTCGCTATGAGTAAGTCAATGTTTACCCATGTTTATGAACAAATAAATAATTTGAATTTGAATGTAAGATGATATATTAATAATTAATTATTAGCAATGATTGCAGTTAACACTATCCTAAAAAAATACTGGTCAGTCGGTCCAAATAGCCGGTTTCAATGGAGTGGTTAAAGCATTCATTAATTTATTGATAGATCCAAAATAAATTAGAAAAATGCTTCTATACTAATTTAATAAAAAGTAAGCACTAAACATAGGTAAATAAAGTTTCTTCTTATCTAAGTAGTTGTACTTAAGTACGCAGGCTCCTAACAATGTAGGTTGCTCTATAAAGTTAGAAAGTTTTAACAAAAATAAATAACAAAAACAACTGAAGTTAGAAATCAAAATCATCGCTACGCGGAGAAGCTATTCTCACGTCGATATCTTTTATAAGAGAATCTGTTTCATCAGTGCAATTTTCAGTAGATTCTGTGATACCTGCCTCGGTGCTTGGAACGTACGTTTTTGAGGTGTCTGAAATCATTGTTAATATAAATTATTTAGGTAAGATGGTAAATTTCTGTTTAACGGCTCTTTCAATTTAAGCGGCTTTAGTCGTCTGGCTAAGCTTCTTTATTTGCATAAAGACACACGTCGCAGGACAACTGAAATCGCTTAATTTGTAAGAGCCCTTAAAAGTGTAAACTCTTTTTAATCTTACCCTGATCCACAGAAAAAGTGAAAGTGTTGGCTGTGCTTCCTACTTGAACCGCCATTGAATTTGGTTGCTTCGATAGATTGGGTAAGGTATTTTCTGACTCAGTCTCATTTTCGTGATTTGGTTTAGCAAATTCCGTGTAACCATTTTTATCTACCATGCTCTTTCTGGCAGCTTTAGTCTTTGGAGTTCCCAACAAAATAACATTTTTCTTGGGAGATTTATCTTTGCTAGTTTCATTGATTTCTTCATCAGAAAAAACTTCAATAGGAAAGTCAATATTGTACTTCCTTTTCAGAGACCTTTGAATTTTTTTCAATTCATTTTGGCTTACGTGCTTGGGAGGGTGAATCGTACCTTTGTATCTTGACAAGAAACTATATTTTTCGAGCCTTTCTGAGAGATTGAGTTTCATGGCGTCGTCAGCTTGTTTCGATGCTGCTTGCAATCTATTGTTGTATTTTTTGCCTTTAAAAGGCTTCATTTGTTTTTTGGAAGTTGCATATGGTTTTAGCTGGTCAGGAGCAATCCACGCTCGGGTCACCTCCATGGAATCGAAGAACACTACGTTGTAATGAGTCTGAAATAAGTAAATAAACAACAATTATAAGAAAAATATTGGCCTATAATTTCCCATATCTTGGCAGACTATTCACCACATGAATCGAACTACATGTTGGTTACACTATTTTAACTCGAAACTCGCAAATAAAACGACCAGTTTGTTCAATGTTTTTTTTTAAAGTGACATGTTTGTGTCTTGTAGCTATGATGGAATTGAATAAAATCTATTGGTTACATGTCCAATTTGAATTTTCCAGCCAACTCATCAATATTTGATCCCAAATCCCATTCCAGCATGGTTCAATTATATTTTTTCATCTGAGTACATCATCCATTGGTCCCGATTACCAAACTGTTCAAAGCTATTTTTTATACCAGTTCAGTACACGCTATGCATCAGGTCTTTACCCACTCATTACCGGTATATCAGAGAAGCCGTCGAGCCAGTAGAAGTGGCCGACGTCGACGCAGTCGTCCACCATGGCGGGCCACCACGGGTACCCGGGCAGGCGCGCCCACACCACCGACCCGGCCGAGTACTCCGCGTGCACGAGGTCCTCCTCCTCGCGGAGGGAGATTCCTACCTCTGGGACCGCGCAGCTGGCTATGGTTTTATCTGAAACGTCAAAAATTACTTTCACCGCTCCTCTTACCGTTTCTGTTATCAAGGTGGTGAGAATAGTGATAAATATCCTTTTTTTTTCACCTCACCATACTGATATTATTTTCTTTTCACAGGGATTTTTAAGGAGAACGTCTCAAATATATGAGGATATAGTTAATTCATCACTGGTTTTGAATCAAAAGACACTGAATTCAGTGAACAAGTTAACAGTATAATATCACTTTTGTTAAATGAAAACTTCCATAGTTATGTTCATTCGTTTAGCTTATTACCTAAGCTATGGATGATGCCTAACATGCAGCTATTTGCGCAAACTGTTACATATCAGGGTTTTTCAATACGCACCTGGATTCATGTGGCAAAACCATTTCTTAGGTAGCTCATGTCTATCTAAAATATGGGGCAGGTATCGCCACGCATCGCAGTCATCGCACTGAGCCCACAAACCCAGTTTGTGCCGTTTTTGAAGCCAAAGCAACTTTTGGTAATGAGAAATCCCTGGTGGCGGTTGACTCAGCTTTTCTTTATAACTGAAAAGAGAAAATAGTGGTATTTACGTTACCCAGGTTGTTATAAGAACAACTGGACGATTATTCCCCGAACGACTCTACGGTCTGTTTCAAACTTCTTTCTTCTGATCTAGGTTTCAAATTATCTGTACCTTCCTATTAATAATTATTCTACACATCATTATTGACATAAGAACTTAACTAAGATTTCAAACCTACCATACATCGATGAATATATAGCAATTATTAACATAGCAATTACTATCGTGTGCCATATTCACCTGCTTTTCTGCGACAAGCTATTTTGCGACTTTTGTGACTTATCAATCTCTACATCTTCAATTTCATTTGCGAATTTTGATGATGCTCTTTTCAATGGTGGATACATGGTTTCAGTCTGAAAAATATTTTTGGTCGATATTTATCTGTATCCATTACCAAATCAGTAATGAATCCGCAGTAGAGGGCAAACACACTTAAAATATTTTTTTCATCTCGAGGGTAATTTTTGAATTGTAAAATGATGTCAAATTATTCGGAATATACTAGAAAAATCGTACCCTCGGTTGTCTTGCTTCTTCAGACGGTTCGCATGCTTTCTCTATTGGTAAATTAATTTGTTCCATTTTAAAGTGATCAAAAAACTATTTTAATTTCTTCTTTCTAATTTTGCTCTCTTCCGAATATTCCCGCCACTCGACTTGATCGTGCTGGCGCCATTCCACCCACGATCACGATTGTTTATTTTTTTTTAACCGGAAATGAAAAAGAAAATACTTAGTCACGAATGTTGCCATCACATTCCGTCCACAGATATTAATATCGTGGATAAAGTCATTTCATTACTTTTTTAGTGGAATAGAAATTAAATACTTTTTAGTTTTTGTATAATGTCATTTTATTATTTTATCAAAAATATTTTTGAAAAATTGTCAAACTAATTTATTTGCAGGAAGTTTGCAGGAAAAATCTAGGTGGACTAAAAATAATTCCAAAAATATTTCAACGGAAGTGCGCATCTGAGATTACGGCTAGCTGCCGGCTGGTCGCCATATTTTCTAGTTAGCTAGAAAATAATCTTCGGGCTCCAAAATCTTCGTCGGAATCGACGAAAGGGAGTATCTATACTCCCTTTTTTACTTAGACGTTTTAGTTTCTTATCCTGTTGGTAATAGCTTTTTGCATAGAAAAGTGTTCATTTCTTTGTTTTGTATCAATAAACATGGCTTTCTAAAATGTCGGCCTCGTACGTAATATCGTTATCTCCTCGCGGAGTGTCCCGCTCAGTAATTTTTGTGGATGTTGGAGGAATCCAGAATGGACAAGAAATCTTTGAACCGATCTTCTCAACCACAGTCGAGGGCATCAGCCATCGACTGTAAGAAAAACTCTGGTGAGTTCCTTCTATTTTGAAGGTCAGGATGTCATGTTGCACCTGCTGATTACTGTCATTCTAAGCTATTATTTTGCGTTACATATTTTGAGTAGGAATTAGTATTATTTTTTTTGGGTTTAGTACTGTTGACATAATTATTTCTTATTTGTTGTGAAACTTTTGAACTCCATAAATAGTTAGGCAATCCATTATTGACTAATGTATTACAGAATTGACGCATAAACCTTGGCCAAAGAACAACAAGAAACGCGAAGGAACTGGCACTCTACCCAAGAATGACCCTAGCCGTAAGAATGGCCCATCACAAAAAGGCAGAGGACAAATTGACAGGAGACCACGTCCTAGAGGAGGCCCCGGTTACACTGTGGGTGGAGCGCAGAGCACCGGGTCAGTTGTCAACAAACTTTGTTTTGAAGCAATAATTTTGTGTCACATGTTTCAATATGAGGTTAAATCTGTTTGTAATTGTGAAATAATAATAACAGTATGGCCAGCACATTGTGCACATCAATACAACTGAAGTTTATGTATGCTAATTTAAAATGAATTGACTCTTATCAACATGATAAATTAGGAAACTAAAAGACAGCCACATAGTGAGTTTTAAAATCTATTTGGCTATTAACATTATTTTAGTAATATCAGACACCCCACTGCCATCTCGATGATATTGTAGGTGTTATTAGGCATACAACATCTTAATAAAACATGTTGACCTTATTTCTTTATTACTTATTTTGGATTACAGGCTAGAAGAAGACGAAGAGCCTGAAATAGGCTCTGTATTTGTGCCTGGAAGCAAAAAGCAGAATTTGAACCATTTGCTGAACTTCATGTACCCGTCTAGGGCACCGTCCGATAGAAGAGGTCTGCAGCCGCGTCGGCCGAACCACCACAGAGTTTCATTCAAACACGAGCATGACTTGTATTTGAGGGCTTAGTAAGTTATACATTTTTGGTTTATCTATAGGATTAGGTATTTATCTATCCACTAGCTCTGCGTTGTGCCTGTACCCAGGGAATTTTGGGATGAAAAATAGCCTATTACTATATTGTAAAGTAGCTATCTATTACAAAAATAAAAATTGAAATTGGATTTGTAGTTTATTAGAATAGTGCATTCAAACAAAGAAAAAACAAACTCTTCTGCTTTACTATTTTAGTACAAATAAGAGTTCATGACTGACTGGTAAATTTTCACATTTATTTACATATATGAAATATAGCGATTCAGTTGAATTTTAAACCAAATTGGTTTACTACTCTGTTCAAAGCTTGAAAGTATTTCAATTGTATTAGCAAGAAATTGATACCTATTGGTACAGCAAAATGTAGAGTTAATACACATTTGGTAATATATTTCCCAATACAACTGTATACACAATCAATACACATATTGTAAATTTGTTTGTTGAATTTTGTTTTTCATTTTCCAGTTGCCAGTTTGTGGTTAATGAAAATGGCGACTACAAGGCTAATTTGTTGGACCCAGATGTGCCTGTGAAATGGGAGCAAATTGAAGAAGTTGTGAGTGTGTTTACTTATTATTCAATACTAGCAGCACCCCCCGGTTTTACCCGCATTGTGCCCGTTCCTGGGAATATCGGGAATTTTTATACATAAAAACCTTCCTCTTGAATCACTCTACCTATTACAAAAAACCACATCAAAATCCGTAGCGTAATTTTAAAGATTTAAGCATACAGACAAACAGACAAAAATAGCGACTTTGTTTTATACTATGTAGTGATGTGTAATATCAGAGTACTTATAAGATAATAATTGATAATGGGTTGTGTGTTTGTAAATGAATGAAGGCATGGTGTATTTTTCTATTATTGAATGGTTCTAATAACCGTTAATTGCTATCATATTAAAATCTTGTAATACCCCAATCCCCTAATACTAATAATTCCCAGGTGGTACGAAGCACCGGTCGTTCAGAATGCCCAATATGCCTGGGCGCTCCAGTAGCCGGTCGGGTGGGTCACTGTGGCCACGTATACTGCTGGCCTTGTGTGCTGCACTATGCGGCTACTCATGATAAGCAACCTCCACCATGTCCAGTCTGCACTACACCAATGCAGGTCAATGATATGAAACCAACCAGGATGGTGCAGTGGGACTCGCCCGCTGAAGAGGTAATTACTATGAACTTGTTAGCTAAAATTTCTTTTGAGTTGTTTTCCTTGATTATTTAAATAAATATATTAATTAATTGGATGTTTAAAATAAGTTTATGAGGCTTGAGGTTGAGGCTGCCTTGAACCCCGTTCTTTCATTAATCTCTAACTGCTTAGTTCGCTTAGTTTACTTAACTTTATTCTAGGTAACAATGCGTCTCGTGCGTCGCCTACGCGGGTCGACTACTGTAGAAATGGCGCCCCCGCGCGGACAGATAATGGAAGTTACACCAGCTCATATCCTGCCACTAGAACGCGTCAAAGACTCGCCATATTGCAAACTCTTTGCTGCTAATCGTCAACAAGTAAGTTATAACAAGTCACATCACACTCCAAAATATAAATACACTCATAAACTAAGAAAAAACGTTTTAACCTCCCATTATATTATTACAGGTGAAAGACGTCCTAAAAAGGGAAAAAGATGAAATCAATAAACAAATATTGGCTGAAATTGATACAACAGAAATTGTTTTCATGGAACAAGCTTTGAATATCCTCAAAAAGAAGGAAGAAGAATTCAAACACATTGAAGACCATAAATTCGAGAAAGAGGAAGAAAAAGACATTGTTCCAATTGTCTATGAAAAACAAGAACTTAACGGAAACCGACTTGATTGGTTTGACGTGAATGACGAAGGGGCTGCGGCAGTTGAAGCAGTCCAACACGAATTTGAAGAGCTTAAAGTGGAATCTGACTTGAATCCAGATGCCCCAGAGTTTACTCATTGTGATGAAAATATACCAGAGGAATTTACACCCTTAGAAAACTTGCCAGAAGCAGCACAAATATTAGATAATGATTTGACTGATGTTGATAAGCAAAATCAATTGAAGTACTTTTATTTTTATCAAGGTATGTTTATTCTTGTACTCTACCATTATCAGTTTATTATAACCATGATTAGAAACCTTTCAAAATATACCCCTATATAATTATGACTATGACTAATAGCATTTCTCTACGATTTTATAGAACCCTGCGAACTTTCACGTTTAAAATTACTGTTTTTTTACTCCATGGCTAAGGTTCAAAAGACCATGTTGTCAATTACTCTCAACTAGTATACTTTTTGAAGCTTGCAACTAAAATTACTTTATTTTTTCAGCTGATGATGGCCAGCAAGTATTTCTAAACACTCTGAATGTTCGCATTTTGAACGCGTCTTGGGGTTCGCTAGCGGCTGCTCCCTCCATTATCCGTGGTCGCGTGCTACAGCGGGAAACTTTGCCGCTCAGTGAACAAGTAAGTATAAAACAGTCATTTAAAATAAATACTTTCCTTCAACAATTTATTAAATCTTTCAATGTAATACTTTTTCAGACTAGGAGACACATGCCGTGCACTGCCCATTTACCCCTACATTGTTCATTTGATATTGTAGAATTGGATCTTCTACCGCCTTATGTATCTGAATCTGCCTTACAAACTTTTACAGGTAAATATTAATTATTTATTATTGGAGTTTTGGCCAACTTTAGGACATTATAGGCTAATACTTTTTTTCTAAGTTATTATTTATTCACGCATTCTGAATGACACTTGCGTTAGTCATTCTCACAGTTACAGTGAAATCAATATAATATTCAACAAAGAGGCTTTTGCCTATGGGTCTAGAAATACCAGTGTAATAAAGACGATTCCCATGGGTCAGTCAGTTCAATACTTACATCACTCTCACAGACGAGCTAGACCGGCGAGCCCGCGCACGCGCCCGCCACGAGCGTGAAGAGCGGCGACGCGAGCGCGCGTACCGCCGCGCGACGGAAGGCCCGCCCAAACCGGACTTCTTCTCCGACTTGGTGTTCCCGCCCGCCCCACCTTCTTACTCGAGCCCGTCTGAACCGTCGCCCATCGCAACATTGGATGCAGCTAGCCCGTCCACTAGTGTCGGATCACCACCGTCGGGATTGTCTTTTGCCAAGGTATAACAAATATATCTGTTTTATGTGTACATTTAGGTTTGATTTTCGTTACGGCAATTAGTGAAAGTTCTGGACAAAATGTGTCTGATGGAGAACAACAAATATGGTGACGTAGAAATCGGTGACGCAATGCCAGTATCATTAGTTCTACTAGCATTGAGGAAAGATTTAGACGGCAAAAGATTTTGGCGTAGAAAGACACAGAATATTTATCAATATTAGAACATTCTTCAGCTAAGTTCATTAAGCCATGTTTCTAATCAGCACTTATTACAGATGGCGAGTACAAGCGGTACGTGGCGTGTACGCAAGCCTACCCCGGCGGCGCCGCCGCCGCCCGACGACGAAGAAGCCTCCGGGCCGCGCGCGCTCGTGCTCAGCGACGCCATCGAGGCGGCGCTGCACGCGGCACCCTCGCCCTCCGGCAAAAAGAACAAAAAGTCCAAGCCCAAAGTCATATTTGCCACCGGGATGCAACGGACAGCCTAGTTCTCTCCCTTGAGATACAGGATTTTATGACACTTAGAGCTCTATCTCACTAGGACACCATGGTTGCGCAACCAGTCGCCATCAACAAACCTACCCATCGACATAGGCTGGAGGTTTGCTGTCGGTAGCTTTAAAATGAAGAATAGAAGCTGCCGACACCAAGGCTAATTTCAGGCTATGTCGCCCGGTCGGCAATTTTGGTGTGTATGTTTCTAGTAAGGTACCTTCCATACAAATCCATGTATAATGTTGGTTCCGCGCTCTTGGTCGAGCAACCATTGTGTGCTACTGAGACAGGCTCTTATTCATATTTTATTGATTGTTAAATTCGTTTGATTCATTCACATTTTTAACATTATTTTATACTAAATTGCGGAGGAATGTTTATTAGCGTTTCCATAATGTTCTGTATCATCAAGTAGTTAATATGGTGATATGTTACAATAATTGTAGTGAGCGTTAATTTATTTAACAAAGTATTGACACTTGTTTTCTTTTTCTAATAAAGATTTTTATTTGGGTTTTCAACGCTTTGAAAGAGGTTTCGCATAATGTTGCTTAGGAAATATTGTAGTTGTTCTAATGTAATGTGATGGGTCATTATTAGTGATTTATATTTGCTGTGCATTATCTCTTTGTGTATTCAATAATGTATTTGATAAAGATAAAATTAATTGTGAAACCTATTTTACTATTATACAAACCTGTAAAACAAGGCAAATAAATAAAAGCTGCTGTTGTATAAAACCTTTTTCTTTCCAACAAACATTTTTCCTCTTCAGGAGTAATCGTCTTCGGCTGGAAAATTGACGACATTGGTCGATATTTTGGGACAAAAGAAAAAATAGAGTGTAGACCTAGCTAGGAACTATCAAAGTTATAGAAACCACTTCATAGATGGTAGATGGGAAGCATCACGAAATAGAGAAGTGGAAGTCGTATCAGAAGAGTGTTACGTGGTGTTATTATGAAAACCAATGTCGCCAAACTCAACATTGAAAATTACAACACTATGATCCCAGTAGTCCCGTCAACGAAGTAGTTGTAGAATGCGTGAGAGGGTACCTAAGCGATTTCTTCAGAAACGTATTCAGGGTACTCAGGGGAAAAACATACTAAAAGTCCTGACGTCTAGGAGGTGCGCCGGAGGGAAGGGAGGGTGACAAAGGTCTCAGTTTTAGGTTATTCGCGAATATCTTAAAAACGGTGCAATGTAGCAAAAAAAAGTGTATGGTGAAATGAAAGCTTATATAATTCTCTATAACTTTAATTCTATCCACTTTTTCCATATTCCCAACTG
Source organism: Cyclophora punctaria (assembly GCA_951394245.1). Taxonomy (NCBI): domain Eukaryota; kingdom Metazoa; phylum Arthropoda; class Insecta; order Lepidoptera; family Geometridae; genus Cyclophora; species Cyclophora punctaria. Next base: position 8,648,383 of record OX596172.1, read on the forward strand.
TTATTGAACTACACGCTCCAGAAATGTCAAAATTAAGGAACTCGGGCAGGTAACTATGGAGCCTGCCCCAATGCTCAACAGTGACATGACCTATGTCATTTGAAAGGTCTTGAAGAGTTGTACAAGTTGCTCCTAGACAGTTATATCGAATTCGACGGCCAACTCGCTGTTTTCGACCACCGAAGCATTACCACTGGAGGTGCTGTGGAGCCTGGACGGAATGCTCAACAGTGACGTGACTTATGCATTTGAAAGCTCTTACAAGTCACTTTTTAATAGTTATATCGAAATCGACGCCAAACTTGGTGTTTTCGACCACCGAAGAAAAAACACTTGGTGTATGTGCAGTTGACCCTGATCGTATTGCTCAACAGTGACATGACTAATGTCATTTGAAAGCTCTTACAAGTCACTCCTTGACAGTTATATCGAAATCGACGACCAACTCGGTGTTATCGACCACCGAAGTATCGACATTGATCGTATTGCTCAACAGTGACATGACACATATCATTTGAAAGCTCATAAAGAGTTTTATAAGTCACTCTTTGATAGTTATATCGAAATCGCCGTCCAACTTAGTGTTTTCGACCACCGAAGAATGGAGTTGGGCTATGCCATACCGAAGTATCGACGCTGATCCTAATGCTCAACGGTGACATGACCTATGTCATTTGATAGCTCTTGAAGAGTCGTACAAGTCACTCTTTGACAGTTATATCGAAATCGACCGCCAACGCGGTGTTTTCGACCACCGAAGAATGACACTGGGTTTATGTGCAGTTGACCCTAATGGTATTACTCAACAGTGACATAACTTATGTCATTTGAAAGCCCTTGAAGAGTTGTCCAAGTCACTCCTTGACATGTATATCGAAATCGACGGCCAACTTGGTGTTTTCGACCACAGAAGAATGGAATTTTCTCAAGGTCCTTTATTCAGCGTGTTTAAGCCCGCCCTTGCATCAGAATAGTATAAAAGTAGTGCGCAAAGGAACTCAATAGATTGCATTACGATTTAAAAAATCTAAAACACGCGTAAGTTGTGTTCCCGGCCTGAAAGGGTGTCGTATTTAGCAACCATGACATATTTGAGTTAACCTAAACATGTGCAGTGACAGTGAGTGATCGCTTATGTTGCCCTTCAAATACTCTATAACTAATTTATGAATTGAACTAATGTGTATATATTTTTTTTTTTGGTCAAAAACACCGAGTTAGCCTTTGATTTCGATATAAAATATCAAGGAGCGACTTAGACAACTCTTCAAGGGCTTTCAAATGACATAAGCTATGCCACTGTTGAGCAATACCATCAGGGTCAACTGCACATAAACCCAGTGTCATTCTTCGGTGGTCGAAAACACCGCTTTGGCGGTCGATTTCGATATAACTGTCAAAGAATGACTTGTACGACTCTTCAAGAGCTTTCAAATGACATAGGTCATGTCACCGTTGAGTATTAGGATCAGCGTCGATACTTCGGTATGGCATAGCCCAACTCCATTCTTCGGTGGTCGAAAACACTAAGTTGGACGGCGATTTCGGTATAACTATCAAAGAGTTACTTATAAAACTCTTTATGAGCTTTCAAATGATATGTGTCATGTCACTGTTGAGCAATACGATCAATGTCGATACTTCGGTGGTCGATAACACCGAGTTGGTCGTCGATTTCGATATAACTGTCAAGGAGTGACTTGTAAGAGCTTTCAAATGACATTAGTCATGTCACTGTTGAGCAATACGATCAGGGTCAACTGCACATACACCAAGTGTTTTTTCTTCGGTGGTCGAAAACACCAAGTTTGGCGTCGATTTCGATATAACTATTAAAAAGTGACTTGTAAGAGCTTTCAAATGCGTAAGTCATGTCACTGTTGAGCATTCCGTCCAGGCTCCACAGCACCTCCAGTGGTAATGCTTCGGTGGTCGAAAACAGCGAGTTGGCCGTCGAATTCGATATAACTGTCTAGGAGCAACTTGTACAACTCTTCAAGACCTTTCAAATGACATAGGTCATGTCACTGTTGAGCATTGGGGCAGGCTCCATAGTTACCTGCCCGAGTTCCTTAATTTTGACATTTCTGGAGCGTGTAGTTCAATAACGGTTGGGAATATGGAAAAAGTGGATAGAATTAAAGTTATAGAGAATTATATAAGCTTTCATTTCATCATACACTTTTTTTTGCTACATTGCACCGTTTTTGAGATATTCGCGAATAACCTAAAACTGAGACCTTTGTCACCCTCCCTTCCCTCCGGCGCACCTCCTAGACGTCAGGACTTTTAGTATGTTTTTCCCCTGAGCACCCTGAATACGTTTCTGTAGAAATCGCTTAGGTACCCCCTCACGCACTCTACACCCTCCTTTGAGTTGTTCTTTAACGGGACTACAGGGTTATTATTGGATAATAAAATTAATAAATTAGAGGGCCGCGCCGTCTTCGCTCTTCCGTGGGAAGCATTGTCTGTAATTCCTTCCTTTGTAGTCTGTGCTCTTTGGCCGGTGTGACGGTGCACACCGTTCACACCGCCACATGGTGATCGCGAATATCGCGATCGGTGTGGTGATGTCGGCATTTTAGTTTCTTGGTCTGTGGTCGGCATGATGTCGGTTTCTGTGCGTTCATGTCTGTGGCAACTGGCATGTCTGTGGTTTATTTATGTTATGTCTGTCTGGTTGTCGATTGATTGTCGGATTTGTCGGTCTGTCTGTGTCATTCAAAAAAATTAAATAAAATATTACTTGGCGGATGCTAGAATTCGAGCTGTTGGAGTATTATGTGAAGGTAATTTATTTATCTTTTGATTATTTATCTACTCCTAATAAAAATAGTCCAATTGAATTAAATGATAATGTCCTATTGAATAATGTCTTCTAACCCCTGTGTAACAATGTCTACAAGTAATGTTTCATGTCCGTACCACGTATTATTGTTGTACAGTTTTGCTTTGCTCAAAGAACGTTCCTATCGAATACGTTAATAGCTTACCCGTCTCCGACGGAATTTCGGTATCAAGAGTAGCCTATGTCCATCTTCAAGGTCTTATATAAAATCTATATTGATCGAACTCGAAGCAGTTGTTTTGGTATGAAAACATATAGAAGAGACAAATTTACCTTTGCATATATCATAGTTGGATTTTGTATCAATAAAAACTTCATACCTGAGCTCTTGTCAGATAAAGTAATGCAGGCTTTTTCATTTCTTTCTATTTTTAGGTTGTTCCTTTATTAATATCTCTAATAAAATATTTATTTCTTCCTATATATACTAGATATACATAATACAACATCAATTTCAGAATCCAACAAAAACTTCGAAAGGTTTGGATTGTGAATAGTGGAGGTGAATTAATCACTGTTGGTTTGGAATTAACCCCAAAACCTACAAGCTTTTCACAAACATTTTGACCTACAGAATACCAGTGCTGCTACAACACCATGAATCGGTTGTCTTTGCCATCTCTATTGTCTCCAGGTAAAAGAAAAATAATAATATGCACTGGGTCTTAACACTGAAGTTTAATGGAACTGAGCCACTATAGAAACAAGCAATGGTTTCAATTAAAATTATTAAAAGTAAATGCCTACAATATTAAATACTTCTACGGTTTACTTATAGTTAATGCATGAACATTTTCTATCATTTCCATACTCAAATAATAATTAATTCAATGATGATATGAGTGATCAATATATGAATAATTAAGAAAAATCTTTGCCACAAAAATATTGTTTATTATTTCAGAACCTCCAGACATGACAGAAGTAGTCATAGTATGTGAAGAACAGAGTGAATCATCAACATCTATAGGTACCTATCCTCTTTTCTATGTATTAAGTTCATTTATTGTTTTAGTGTTATGAAGTTTCTCTGCATATTTAATATCCAGTAACTATCCTTAATTTAATCTGGATTTAAAATTGCTATGCCTACTAAGTGAGTAACTTTGTAATAAAAAAAACCTAATTATTATTTTTAAAAAGTAAATACAGAACAGAACAAAAACAAGAGAAGAACAAGTAACCATTAACTACGAAAAGTCCTTAACTGACTGATATATGAAGACATATTTAATCTGTTTAGTTACTCCAGGAGCACCCCTGAGTCATACTTGTATAGACACTCATCCTTGTGTGCTTTACGATCAGTACTGCGGACAACCATTGTGTACATACACAATGGTGCGACATAGAAATCATTTGATGGTTATTTGCAGTAAGTAAATAATGTCAAATGAATGACTTCTATGTTTATTCAAGTTTTTAGACCGCCTTAAGGCCTCCGACATGGTCTAATGATTGAAACAACCGGGACCGACAATTTAACGTGCCCTCCAAAGCAAGGTAGCGCTCAGATAGAAATGCTCCTATCGGCCACCCATCTAAGTAGAGATTGACAAGTAGGTAAAGAATGAAATGTCAATAGTTATGTTTGGATTATGATTATGGACATTACAGAAGTTCTCCAGAAACCTACCATGCTGTCGCTATTTCTAAGACAATTTTGATAGAGATTTGATGCAGACCATGATGCACGCATTCTAATATGTGTATGGTAGTCCTTAAATAAAAAAAAAAAAAATATATATACACAAGTAAGACACAGGCGCTCCTACTTATTCTATCCTACTTATTCTACCAGTTATTCTACTATGTACATTGGACATCTACTTAAACACAATGTACACAATTTTTTTAAGAGAGTTGAAATGTAAGTAATCTTATTAAAATGAAGTAGAAAAAGTTTAGTGATTACATTCCATACTTACCCTGTCAATGAACCCTTTTCCCTTTATTGGATTATTAATATTATTTTCACATGTTTTAGTAAATGTGTGTTGTTCTTCGCAGATGATGTTGGTGCTGAAATGGTAATAATGGATCATGATTATAGTGTCAAAGAAAATATCGGTTAGTACCTTAAAAACTAATATTTTATTAAAAAGACATTCCTAATATTAGCTTCTTTAAAAAAACCGTATTCATAAATTTTTTAAACTCACACGATTTGCACTCATTATACTAAATGAAACGGGTCTGTATCGCGTTAGATAATTTAGTATAATGTATTCATAAAGTCGGTTCATTTGTTTCAGAACTATGATGCTTCAGAAAAGCATTCTTTATTTTGTTTCTTTATGTTCTGACCTAATTTATATTTTTATTGCATTTCAGACCCATTACTTATACCACAGCCGGAGCCAGAAAATATGCAACTTAGTCAGCCAGCCACTGAATATGAGCCTTCAAATAATAATTTGTCCCAAAATGACAACCCTTCTGATGTGAATTTAGTCCAGCGTGAAATCACATCGAATATTAATTCAACTCAGAATGCAAGAAATACAAATATGAATTTAATTCGAATTGGAACAAATTCAAATATGAATTTAATTCGAAATGGAACAATTTCAAATATGAATTTAATTCGAAATGGAACAAATTCAAATATGAATTTAATTCGAAATGGAACAAATTCAAATATGAATTTAATTCGAGTTGGAACAAATTCAAATATTAATTTAATTCGAAATGGAACAAATTCAAACACGAATTTAGTTCAAATTGGAACAAATTCAAATATTAATTTAATTCGAAATGGAACAAATTCAAACAGTAATTTAATTCGAAATGGAACAAATTCAAACATGAATTTAGTTCAAATTGGAACAAATTCAAATATTAATTTAATTCGAAATGGAACAAATTCAAACACTAATTTAATTCGAATTGGAACAAATTCAAGCATGAATTTAAACCATAACAAGAAAACCCCAAATATGGATATAAATCAAAAGGAAAAATCACCAAATGTGAATTCCAACCATAATCAAAATACGTCGAATATGAATATACAATCATATTTGAAATATTTTCAATTGGAATTAACTAAAAACGAAAATCTTTTAAAAATTAATCTAGTTCCCACCGAGAAAAAAACAAATGAGAATTCGAATTCAAATGTCAAAACTATAAATATGGTTTGGAATGAAAAGAAAAAAACTTCAAATATTTATTTAAAGGAAAATGAAAAAACTAAAATAACTGCACCTGGTGGTAAGTTACTTACGTAAATTATTATATATATATAATATTTATGAGTTAATTAATTAAATCATAACCGCCTTATTCACAACGCTCTCTATAAGATACTGTTTGAAGTGTTTTGTCTCTTTTCCTCTTTGTAAAATAGCGTATGTCGGAAAGGGACAAACCATTTGATAGACAAAATGCTGTTAATAAGCGGCAATGAATAAGGCTCTAAATGTTTTTTATTTGGAGTGCTCGAACTATAAAATGAAATATAAGAAACTCTTTAATTAGCCTTCCTATAAACTGTCAAAGATAGAGCGTCTTTTGAGAAAACTACATTTCTCAAGGGAAACAGTAAGACGCGGGTAAAGTCACGGAGCGTGGCTGGCTAGTACTACAAAGTTGAACTTAACAAATAATAATATGAACAATCTATACATATTATAAAACAAAGTACCCAGCAGCTGTCTGTCTATATGTAATTGATTTTTGTGAAAAACAACTGAACGGAATGCGGTTTTATGACTACTTTTCATGACAAAATTCTTAAGGAACGGGTACAACGCGGGTAAAAATGCGGGGTACTGCTAATCTATATATAAATACACCACCCTAATCACTATAAATTGAGATGTAAGCTATCCTATCTTTCAAGTTGGATCAAATTACACACAATGTGCAAATCAAATTTAAAATCGCCTAAGTAGTTTAGAAGTCCATCGCGGACAAACAACGTGACACGTAATATATATATATATATATAGCATTAATAAAAAACTTACTTTCAGAGCACTCCAAAGCTGTAACAGGAAATGGTTCGTCTACACAGATACGTAGGCGTGTACCTGACGGACAGTTACGTCAAACACTGACACAGACTGTGAGAAAGTTGAAGTTGTTACGTAAAAGACTTAAGCAAAAAAATAAGATTATAAGAGCATCAAAATGCATATTGAACAATCCACATTTTTTAAAATTATTAGACAATATGTCTAGCGTTGCCAAGACTTTTATTATAATGCAAATGAGGGAGTGTAGTAAATTCTATACTGGCCGGCGGTTCACCTTGGAGGAAAAATTGATTGCTTTGTCCATTATGAAGCAAAACCCAGCGGCGTACAGATTTTTACGAGACATATTTATTTTGCCTAAATCGGAAACACTTGAGAGATTTGAAAATGAAATACAATTAAATGTAGTCCCTGATGACGCTCCGAATATTGATGAGAATAATGATATGTTTGTTGAGTCTTATTCAGCAGCAGCAACATTGATAGAATTGGTTGAAAAATGAGAGTAAATTTTTGGGAATCGTAAAAGTATTAGCCTGTAATGTCGTGCTACTGGGCATAGGGCATCTCACTGAAGATATCAGTACAGTGAGGAGGATTAGCGTAGTGCAGTAGTCTAGTTTCTATGGAAGACGCTCTTTTTTTTCAAAGAAGCTTAGCAATGGTTGTATTCTCCCACAATCCCTCACTAAGGTATGACGGCGGGTGCCAGGGTAATTATTATGGACACCTTGCTTCTGCTAGTGTCAAGACAATGGTTTGTCAAGAAAATACTTTTACAAAAAACAGCAAGACACAGTCTGTGAGGAACATTTACCAAAGAGTTCAAATTGCATTTTGAAAATGCATTCCTCAAAATCTGGTTTATACCTATGATGTGGAATTTGATTGTGTTCTTACATTGACTTGTAGAAATATTTTAAATTAAAACAATAAACAAATGATATCAATACTAATATTTCGGGTTTTATTTTATGTTTTACCCCCCTTATTTATACTCGTAGGTACTACTACTAAGTGTAGAATAGAAATCGGAATCAATTATTTGTAACACACCCGTCACTTCTATCTCTAACTAGCGACCCGCCTTCGTGCGCTTCGACCAATCGGATTTCATGTAGGAAATTCGGGATCCGTCTTCTTCGCTCGTAGGTATATCCCCCCGCGCTCGACCAGCACGAAACAGTAGGTATAACAGCCCACCCGCGATCACGCATTACTACTTTGTATATTTCTCATCATAACTTCCAAAATAACTGTCCGATATAAATAATTTAAAGAGGTAGGTATTTAAAGTAACATAATTAACCGTGATTTTGAGAGCTATTTATTTTGATAAAGATAAATATCATCATATTATGGATATCATATTACACTACTCTTTGACTATGAACAAAACAAGAAACAGTTATTGAGCCTAAACTATAAAGGTATGAAAACTACAGGAAAGAAGCCGGTAGCCGCGTTTTATAGCTGTGGCCGGCGGCGCGTGTGCGGCGACCCTTACGTTTTACTAGTCTAATATAATAGACCCAGTGAGTGACCTATTAATATGCCTCTTAAGAAAGCATGAATGAACTGTGGATTGATGAGAACTTTTTTGTAGAACACGAACTGACAGTGACTGTTACCCTATTTAACAGATGACAGCAGTCACAGTCACTATAACTGGTGACATGACAACCGACAAGTTGAAGGTTTTCACTTTTCTTTCATTTCACTCAAAATAAATAAAAATCCACCAACCACACTTCAAAATCAAATAAATTAATCAAAAAACAATAAAATTCTATTCAAGAAATTGATAAAAGAAGCATGGTATGAAAACATATGGTGCAGTAACAAAGTATATAAGCAAGTTACATTTTGCATTTATATTTGTCTAGCGAATGACGGATTCTTGAAACAATATTTTTAGATCTTGTGTAAAAATATCAATAATGTCTTCTAAAAAGGAATATGTATTTGAGCCGTATAAAGTTACGGTCGTGAAGTATAGGAGTTTTGAGTGTCCTAGGCCTCGTAGCGGGCATAGAATAGCTTGCGACGATGGTCGAGTATATTGTTTTGGGGGCTACAACCCTTCACTGCCACTTACGAGTATAGAAAGAGATAATCCCACTTGGAGTCCGACCCGGCCGCTCTTCAAGGAGTTGTGGAGTTTCTCTATAGCTCGCCGAAAATGGACTCATCATAAAGTACAGGAAAACATGCCTGAAGAGCTTGCATCTAATGCTATGTGTGTTTACGGGCGGTATTTGATGGTAGGTGCATGAACTTCGTATTTTAACTTGTTGATATCAATAATTAATCCAATTTATATTACTAAAACTAGTACTGGTTAAATTAATAGATACAGCAAAATTTCTTTTAACTAAGTCAGAAGCTCACCAGAATGATTATGTGTTTTCTTTTTCTAGATATTTGGCGGCACAGGTGAACCCTTTGGCCAGGCGTGCAGTAATAACGTCATAATCTGGCGGACTGATACTGGCAGCTCAAAGCTAGATATACTGGAAGTGACGGGCACCAGGCCCCCGGGCCAGTACGGACAGTCCATACTGTGCCATAATGGACATTTCTACACCATCGGAGGCACCAATGGATTTGCATACAACTGTGATATTTTTAGGTGAGATGAAGTAATACTACTTTTAATTTATTGATCTATAAAAAGTATTATGAACAGATCTATATCTAATTATTAGTAAAAAATCTTTTGAGGGCTTTGAGATAATCTTTCAACATTAATATTTGTAATTAACATGTTGTTATTAATCATTGCTAGTTAATATCTCTCATTTTAAAGTAACTTAAAATACAGGGTTTTAAACAAGTTATATGCTATATTAAAAGTTAACACTATTTATTTTCTATGCAGGTTAGATTTAAGGACAATGGTATGGGAAGCAGTCTTCGTAGGCAACGGACAAGAAGGGGAGCCAATGGGACGGTACCGGCACGAGGTAGCGAGAGTAGACAACAAATTGTACATAATCGGAGGAGGCACCGGGGAATGGGCGTTTGAATTAATGGAGATACCAATGTTTGATCTAACTACGGACACCTGGTCAATATTAAACGCTAAGCCTGATGACAATGACACCCAGATTTTAACACCTTTAGCCCGGAAATGTCACAGTGCGGTCCAGATTGAGTCGCCGACAGGTCCACAAGTGTTTGTGGTTGGTGGATCGGATGGACAGGCCGTTTTCGATGATATTTGGAAGCTAGATCTCAATGATTTACAATGGACTCTGATGAAGAAGACGGTTCTTCCAAACCCTCTCTATTTCCACTCATCAACAGTAACGTCTCATGGATGTATGTTCATTTTTGGCGGTATCGAACCCAAGCAGGATGCAGCAAGCAGGAATAATATTCTGTATAAAGTGTGGCTGTGTATACCCAAACTGAGTGAAATAAGTTTCGAAGCTCTAATGCATTATCACCCAAACCTAGATTATTTAGATAAACAAAATCTATTAAATATCGGTATTCCTTTAAGTTTTGTACAAAGAATACTTACTTAATTTAAACTATTGCTCCATTTTTGTGTTCAGTTTTTTTTAATATTAATTTGTTTCTCGGATTGACATAAAAGCATAACAATACATATTGCAATAATTATGTAATTAATTTATATTGAGTAGAATTTAATCTCTATACTGGATTTTTATTTGGACGTCGCTCCTTACTCCTCATAATTTAGTTTAAATTAATTATTCATAAGTTTGTGATCAAACAACTCAAATAAAATACTTTGTTTTCAGTTGAAAACAACATGAAATAACCCCGTATCTATAAGAACCATCAACATTTCTAATGTCAAACAAACAGTGTAAAGTAAATGAAGCAGAATGATTGATGATACTACTTTGAAAGTCAGAATCCTCCAAATGTTTATTGCTTCAATAGCGTGGAAACACGAAAATCCTTTTACTATTATGTTTCATTATTATAAAGAATTATCGTGTGAGTTTATGCGGTCGTAACCGAGCGAACTTGATTCCCTTTTCAAGGGCGGTGGTTGCAACAAGTGTTCGCGTCGGCGTCGGGACGCGCGGTCACGAGTCGGTTTCGCGCCATTCAGCGGCCGCAGTGATGGGACGCGCGCCTCGCCGTAGGGACGTGATCCGAATACGGATAACACATTACGAAACTTTACAATTTCACCAATAAACAGTTAAATGATGCGTGTTAAATCGCGATATAAATTACGTGATGGCGGATTCTGTTGAGTGGTCAGTTATGGTCGAGGAGATGGCGTCGACAACGCCCGCGTCCACCCCGCACCGGTCGCCGACGCCGGAGCTCCACGCGCTGTACACCACCTTCGAGATCCTGGTGGCTTTAGTGGCGGTGGTGGGGAACTCGATGGTGATCTACGTGTTCCGGCGGGACAGGAGGCTGCGGCGTCGCACGAACTATTACATAGTGTCGTTAGCTTTAGCGGACTTTCTAGTTGGACTCTTGGGAATACCATTTGCTATCTTGGCCTCTGTTGGCCTTCCGAGGAACCTCCACGCCTGTCTCTTCACGGTGTCTCTGCTCGTGATGCTTTGCACCATAAGCATCTTCTGTCTGGTGGCGGTGTCTGTGGACAGATATTGGGCTATACTGCATCCTATGTGCTATTCGAGGAACGTGCGGACAAGAACTGCTATTTGTAAGTACATACCACTTATTTTATATTAATACCGCCCTACGGTTTTTCCCCCGTTGTGCCCGTTCCCGCGGGAAATTCTTTATAAAAATTCTATCCATTACAAAAATAATTAAGTACTTATTCGAAACGGGCTGGTAACTCCCGAGATTAGCTCGAACATACATTACAAATAAACAAAATTACAAAATTTACCTCTTTATAATATTAGTGATTTACGACTGTGTATCACCTATACCTATTAATTTTGAAACAAGAACATAATGTTGAGATAAAACAATGTAGAAGCGATTTATACGACAAAGGTCATCTTATAGGTGGGATTTTATTGGTATAATAATATTTCATTATAACGACCATCATACCTTACATGACTCGAATGCGCAGGTACTCCACACTAGCCGTGATCTATAGTATAGGGAACAAGTGTATAGATTAGATAGCTATAGGTTCACTTCTATTATATTATTGTATGACGAACTGTTTATTTATTTTTAACTATCTGGTCATTGAATTCACAGCAATTCTATGATGATGTCATTAACAGCTCTTACTCCAATATACCTGCATAATTTAAATAATTCAGTTGATATGTAAGTTTTTTCATTTTTCCTACATTATTATGTAAATAGTAAATGCTTCTAACCGCAGCTCACCTCTATAAGAAAATAATAAGTTAACCAAATGGGTGGACTGAATCGTAGCGTAAAGCAACGCGCCGTTCGTCGAGTTAACAAAATATTTTATAATAAGAACAATTCAATGGAAGTTCATAAATAAACAAACCCGGCCGCTACTTGCACTGTCTTTAAACCACATCTGCTTATGAACTCATCCTCTGTCGGTGGTCTGTTTACCCTGTAATGCCTCACAGCATGGCAAAGGCCTCTTCGCTTACTAAACATTTCTACTGGTATCTTCAGTGGGCGTAGAAGATGTGAGGAGGCATAATCACCGCACTTGTCCATTACGGTCTGACAAAAAAATGATGTCTCTATTTTGTGATGTCACCTTATGTAAAGTAGTACTTATCATAATCAATGTAAAGCCAATGTACCTATCTAGTACATTAAAGAAGTAAATAATGTATTAGCCTGTAATGTCCCACGTCCGGCTAAGGCCTGTCGTCTCACCCAAGATATCAGTCAATACGGTGAAGAGGGCACCTAGTACATAATCATATATCACTAGCTACTTAGTACCTGCTAGCTTGCAGTGATAACATCAGATCCGAGGCCTTTGCCTTGATCTAGGACATTACAGTTACAGGCTAATAAATTCCCCTTATAACCCTTAGCACCAACGAATTGTGAGTTCTTAGGAACTTACAAGCAATCACGTAAAATCCTACTACTAGGCACTATCACGTACTAGGTACCTTCTATTTGAAAAACATTGTCTCTGGGCGTAAGTAATAGTGTAGCTAGCACATGGAGGGTATCTTGTTGGTATCGAATTGATTCAGTTTGATTAATAGCCCCAACACTTAGTTATGTTGGTTATATACAGTGAGTGGGCGGCGAAAGAATTCTTTGGAAAATGGTTCTTGATAACGGAATGTGCATTGAAATTCTACGGATATTATGTTGAATATCGAGGAAATTGGTATTTTATTTTTGTTTTTGTTTCCAAGATTCGCAAGCCGGAATTGTACTTAGGTATGTACCTATATATCAGGCATAATCTACACTCACGAAATAGAGAAGTGTATGTATTTCACTTATCTGTATCAACACCATATATGTAGGATTATGTAGATAATTTTTAAATAATTATAGATACAAAATTGGAATACCATTAACACTGAAGGTATTTTCATCAAGTATTGTCTAATAACAAGAGAGAAAGTACCAATTTGCCAATGTTAATCTCCAAAACAAACAATTTATTAAAACGCCTAATAAATTGTTAAAAAACCTTCCGTTACCCTTCGGAGGCTGACACCATTTATCATGGAAGTGACGTCAATTTTGGAGTAATAGGATCTGAAGCCGCGCCTTTGTGAGTGCGACGCAGTAGAGTAGACCATATTTAAGGGAGTTTGCACATCCCATTATATTAACCAATTTTTTGGGCCGATGGCATCACTAGTGATACGTATGTGTAGTACATAAATTAACTATCATTATTAATTAGATGCTAATAACCCTATTGACACAACATTTTTTTTCTAATGAGAGCTATAATTAACCCTGGCCTGCATCTGAATTCGATTTCCGCATTCGTTTTCCACATGCAGAAATCCGCGGACCTAGCACAGACGTTCGAGTTCGTACGTTCTTTATGAGGCCAGGCTAAACCATCGTGATTTTTCAACCAAAGAGAACTTCGACCATTGAGGAAAAGCTTTTAGTGGTGGGGACATGGAATGAATTCACTTAACCTTTTTCCTCTTTAGAAGGAATCGTCTTCGGCTGGAAAATCGACCACATTAGTAGACATTAACCCTTACAAGAAAAATATAAGTGTAGGGAAGCCCCTCCGAGGGCGGTAACAGCCCTACAAAGGTACATCGTCATTACGTCTATAATACCTCTTTATTACTCGCTACTCAAGAGCTGAAAACGCCGTCCTTATGTCGTGTTTACGCGATAATTACAACCATTTCGTTAATTGAATTTACACTGCTTGATGACCTTTCCTAATGGGTCTTCTGAGATAGTAAATTGTAAAATTTTTCTTTCAGTAGGCAGTCATTAGGTTAGTTATGTATAATACGGAAAGTTTTCCATTAGAGTGAAGGAACGACGTACACATGCGTTCCAGAAACAAGTGAGGCGAAATAAGGACGAGCGGTAAATCCCTAAAAGTGTTTAACATTTTTATAAATACTTTATTTTATTCTGAATTTTCTCTATTATGTACTTAGTTTGTTGAATTTACTAAACTGTAGATATAGGAACGTACCTATAAGTATATAACTGAAAACAACACTGCAACATTGTTTTAAAGTTTTGCTGATATCAAACAATAAGAATCAAACTAAATAACCAAAACAATGTAGTGATACTTATCAATTTGCAGCAATGAATGACGTAAGATGTATAATTTATTTAGTTAGAGGTTCCTCTTCCTTAAAACTAGCTGTTGACGGAAAACTTAAACATTTCAGAACAAAGCAATATCAAATGCATTATACATTTTAACACATTCGTAGAGAACATATTTATTTGGAAAGGCATAAGTACCATCTACTAAGTAGTGGACTTTACTTCTAGTTCTATTAAAATTCTCTTTATTTTTTTACTAGCAGCGCCCCACGGTTTTACCCGCGTTGTACCCGTTCCCGTTGGAATTTCGGGATAAAAATTGCTTATAACATTCCCGTTGAATGTATTACAAAAATAATTATTCAAATCGAACTGACAATTCCAGAGATTACCTCGAACATACAAACAAACAAACTTACAAATTTCACCTCTTTATAATATTAGTATAGATGGGGATGTATGGATGTTTGATTGTATCTGCGGATGAATGGACTTCGGTTTATTGATATTGTCCGCTAAAACAACTCGATTTAATGAATGAGGAGCTCAAATAAAAAGGAGATATAAACGAATTTGTCATCAATTTATATCTGTAAGTACAACTGTAACCCCAGAAACACACCCTAAGGAGAAACCGCAGACATGATAATTTGTTACTTCAACCACACCAACACACACTTACAACAGTAAATACCTCATTAAAACTAACCTTAGTGCTTAAAGCAATAATCTGATGATGATCACGGCGATCCCAATCCGAACCCACAACCACTATCATTCGGCCTTCTCGGGAGAGGGCCGTAAATCACCAGTCCCCGTGTGGATTGGAAATGTCAAGGCAATTATAGCATTCCAACTATCACGAGAATTTCCTCATAGCCCCTGAAACGATAATATAAACGACGTAATTGGTTTCATGTACATAGATATCACATACAGTTTTACAAAAGAAAATATCTGCAAAGGAAAAGTAGGAACCTATTATAAAAGACAGTTAAAATAATGTACTTATATTTTAGGCAAAACTTCAGTCAGTATCTATAACACAAATTGTATTTAAGTAGGTACCTATTTTCTGTTATGAATGTGAATTACTTTTATACAAACAAAAGGTGTGTTGTTTTAAACAGTTCATTATAGTAACATACGTTCGTTAAAATGTTTGCGCTGTTAAATACAAAACCAATACAAAGCGTTGTTTCATAATCATAACTTAAACGACAGTCTATTAATATCAAAGTTAATCGGGCAGCCAGTAGAAATCCGAATTTTCATTTTCTTTACTTCGGTTTAGACTGACATTGTGTGTTAACGTTAACTTGTGCGTGAACATAAGCTGTAGCAATCTGCCCTTCGGTAGAGTAGCTATAATTGATCGGGAAGGTTATAACAGCCTCCGTGATCTTGTGGTTTGAGCGCTCGGCTCACGATCCGGAGGTTCTGGGTTCCGGGATAATATCTCACAAAAATCTCTTTGTGAGACTGCCCTCAGTTTGGTTAAGGCATTGCAGGCTGAATCACCTCATTGCCCGAAAAGTAAGATGATTCCGCGTCTCGGAGGGCACGTTAAGCCGTCGGCCCTGGTTACTTTTACGGATAGTAGTCGTTACATGAGCCATGATAGAGGCCTTTGGCGGCTCAATAACTCTGACACCAGGATTGGTCAGGTTGACCATCCACTCGATGAAGAAGAAGACTGTTCGTTAGGTGCCTTGAGCTGTCTTCCCAAATAAATACTCGGACTAGCTAGATATAGCCGAGGTCTGGGTTAGTGTTACGTTTCCATAAGTCAATTGAGACATCATCTCCGTTCGGCCGGAAGTCTCGGCAATGTGCGTGTCTCTTTATCAGTTAAATTCTCCAGTCGTGTCGCGTCGAATTAAAATTACCTACCTACTACTGAAAGTGGCTTGGTACACTTTCAGTAGCACGTAATCTCCCTCACTCGGAGACTGGTGGATTAAATAGGTATTTTTTAAAGAACATTGTCACTCATAACATTAAGTCTGAATGCAACAGTAAGTACTTAGTCTAAAGTCAGATCTGAGGGAGAGGTTACATTAAGTTATTATGGTACGTTAGTATATTTATATATAGGTACTTATATATAATAACTAGCGGCCGCCCTCGCTTTGCTTCGTTGAAAGGGCCACCCCCTGCAAGGATTTGAATTTCGCAAAGTTCTTTCTTAGTGCTCACTTACCTACATCATAAAAGGAACCCCTGTTCCAAATTTCAAGTTTCCAGGTACTGTAGTTTTGGCTGTAAGTTGATACTCGTACATAAGTCAGTTATAGTCAGTCAGGTTTTCCTTTAATATATATATAGATTATATGTATAAATATTAGTGTCCGACCGAAAGTTCGGTTTCGGTTTCGGTTTCGGCCGAGTTTCGGCCAAAAATCAAGTTTCGGCGGCAGTTTCGGTTTCGGCCCAAAATTGGCCGAAACTTTTGCCGAAACCGAAACTGATTTCGGTAGTTGTCGTGCGCGCTCGCCTAATTTCGTTTCTCGCGGCAACGCTCTGGCGGGCGCTGGCGGCCCTGTTCGGGAATTGTCGTGCGCCGTTCGGATAGCTCTGTAGCAACAAAACTTAGAGCGTTTTCACATTATCCGATCCGATATCGGTGTCGGACGCCGACCCGATATCGGGGTAAGTAAAATGTATGAAATATGTACCTGTCTTTCATATTGTCTGGCCCGATATCGGATATCGGAGTCGACACCGATATGCTGGCGGCACCATCGGACGCCCGTGAGCCGTCGGACGATAATGTTTGTATGTGTGCTATACGTGTATCTAAATTGTCTCTGTGTGCCCCACAGCCATTCGAAAATGTGTGTCTTGTTTCTTGATACTGTTTGTGAGATGAATTAGCAAATAATTGAATGTGGATTCACCCATACGAAAGTAATTAAAAAACTTTCTAGGTGCGTTTTGTAGTTTGCAAAAAATAGTATAAAATGCTCCCTCTGAATATCTAGCTTCCACAATGCGATGTATCCAATACTGTCTGTGGACAGATCTTTTGCGTCTCAAATATAATAGATACAGCAAATAAAGTTTTCTATTATAGTCTGCCATGATGACCTGCACGCACTAAGCTATCGAGCAAATGGCCGTATCGGAACGATTTTGTCGGAAATATGTGAAAATAGCACATGGTGTCTATCGGCTATCGGATGTCGGCTATCGTCGTCCGACACCGATATCGGATCGGATAATGTGAAAACGCTCTTAGTCAGTGCGTTATCGCCCAACGCAAACATTCTTTAGAGGTTATATTTTGTTTGGATAGTGGCAGTAAATGTGTAAAACAGTGCCCAGTGAATTAATTTTCTTAAACTTCTTAAATATCTTGAGATGTCAGAGAATTATAAAATAAGATTATATAAAGATAAGATAGGCAAATAAAGGCCTTTATTCAATTATCCTACTATTTTGATACTTGCATTCTAGGTAAGCACTAGGTAACCTACTCTACATAAAAAAGGTCTGTGACATAGTTACGGACAGACAGGTACCTATGATACAATGAAAAGGGCTCCGTTTTTGCCATTTGACTACGGAACTGTGTTTCTATTTAATGTCCTAATTAATGCAGAATAATGGGTAAAATGCACAAAATTTCAGTATTTTATACTTGACCACGTGAGTTTCGGTTTCGGTTTCGGTTTCGGCCGAAACTGAAGCCACGGCCGAACATTCGGTTTCGGTTTCGGTTTCGGCTGGAAAACCAGTTTCGGTCGGACCTTAATAAATATTAATTAATTATATTTTTCTGCTCTAATATAGTTTATTATATTAGAATGTATATTAGTTTTTATGTAGGTGCGTTAGTATATTATAAGTTTATAACTCAATGGGTTAATATTGCTTTATGCATCGCATTATGCACTATGCGCAAACGATATTTAAGATAAGTGGAGAAGCATGCAACTCTCTTTGAAAGCATTCTATCGGAGCATAAGTAGGTGGTATACATAATTCTTTCTGCATAATATGCTCAGTTTTTATGGGACAATTCTAAAGAAAAACATAGCTTTAATAAAATAGTCACTGCGTAAAACAGTACGTAGAACTAAATAATATGTAAATCTGCGTAGCATTTGGGAAGAAAACAGAATGTCAATTGAAAGTTTTTCAATCCGGTCGATATGTGCCGCGGAATAAATAAACCTTTTTTAGTAACTGGACATGTAATCAAAGTATTTCCAATTTTATATATGTTTTTGTACTTATAAGTTTACGCCACTTGGTTGGGCGGTCTCATAAATATCTTTTATATTTGATATAATAAGAACATGGTATCTTTGAAGTTCAGAATATACCTACTCGTAAATTCATAGTCACAATGATATTATGTTTAACAACTAGGTTCCGTCCTGTGATTAAAATTAATGAACCTTAAATATCTATATAGATCGTAGACTTTTATGCTAATAGTCTAGCATGATTCTTTTTTCAACATTGACTTCCTGATTACTCCTAATCCTCCTCACTACTGTTATCTTCAGTGAAATGGGAGGCTTTTGCCCAGCAGTGGGACATAACCGGCCAAATACTTATGCTTACTATACTAAGACAGTTTAGCTAGATACGTTGGATATAATACGAGTAAGTATAGTGGTAACTAACTCGTAACTATTACATCAATTAACGGTAGACAAATTACAGTTAACAAACCAAAATGCTACGTACTTTTTTCACTACATAGCGACTTTGTTTTATACAAAGTCGCTATTTTTGTCTGTTTGTTGGTCTGTATGCTTAAATCTGTAAAATTACGCGGTTTTTATGTAAAAAAACCCCGAAATTCCAACGGGAACGGGCACAACGCGGGTAAAACCGCGGGTCGCTGCTAGTAAATTATAAATTCGAAAATCTCATTGTATAGTTATTGTAGAATTTTGAATAAGTAATATAATAAGTGAATTAAACAACATGCAGCTCGTCCCCTACTTGAATCAGTGGCCGATAGTGGCATTTCTATCTGAGCGCTACCGTGCTTCGTACGTAATATAAATTGTCGGTCCCGGTTTTTTCAATCGTTAGATGTCAGAGGCCTTTAGGCGGTCTAAAAATTCCCGACACCGGGGTTAGCAAATCGCGTAAGTTTACAAAAGAATGACCATCATCATACACAGGCATGATATAAAAGCTAGAAAAATGTGTCCACTTACACGTATCGACATTACAATACAAAGCATATGATCCATGTTCCAATCTGTTCAAGGATCTCTGACGGTCAGGAAATAGCCCATTTCTAGTGTATTGTGTCGCAGGAAGACCACTTGATGTCGCGGAGGCGATCGGCATGGAGTCATACACCCGATTATACTACAACATTTTAACACTCTGCTATTTGGTTGGTTAAAGTAACATTGTTTTTCATTTACGGTTTTTCTTATACGAATATAATATTATATAGACACATAGAGCAAAGCACACAATGTTAGTTTGTGTATAATGTTCGGAACATTAAGTAGGAACTTCTTTATTCCGAATTTCTCTCGGTTCCTACGTGGTTATAGCAGTAGGAACCTGGTAGTATTAAAATACATATTTATTATATTAAAATGTGAGAGGTCATTGCCCTACAGTGGGACTTCCAGGCCATAACTTACTTACTCCAAAAAACTATAAAAAACAGCGTCATATATTTCAAAAGTTTATACTTAAAATCATTTGATTTTTGTGCCAAACATTGTTGTTATGATATTGTGGAGATTTATGTAATGGTTTTAGCCACGAAAATAAAATGTCATTGACCGTGTTATGTACCAGAATTGACTTCATTGTTCATTCTCATATTTACTCTTTTTGGTGTTAGATTGGCAATAGGTATAGTAGGAAAGTAAGTAAGCAATAAGCAACTCATTTATCTTGTTAATTGAAGCACTATTGGGTATTGTTTATGCCTGTCATAACAAAACAACGCATAAGTAAATACATATCTAAAAATCGTTAATACAATGACCTTCCAAGCCCTATGGTAGGGGAGACGTGGCGCCACGAAGTCTGCACGGGGCGCCAGCCAGCTTCATCTCCTGAAATACGGCAGTCGGGATACATCCCTTCGCGTTGTACGATGCACTGCGTCATTCTGATCGTACTCTGGGTCTACATTGTGCATGTGACTGCTAGAGGGGCCTATGGGGGTCACGGGAGTTACGCCCACGGGAGCTACGGGGGGCACGCAAGTTACGCAGGCCACGCTTCCAGCCACGTCAGCGCCAGCCATCCTCACTACTCGTACCACCCTCCAGCACACATAAGTTACACCTGTCGATACTGTTCGCATCAGGCCTCCTACCCAGTCTTCCATGGCATCCCACCAACATACGTCTACCAAATACGAGAATCTAATTCTAGATTCAGCGACTTGCTCACCGGCCTCGCCCTCTACAATCTTGGAAGAGCATCAGCTCATCACGATTATCGAGGCAGTTATATGTCTCCAACAGACAATTCGGAACAGCTGCGGCCGGACGAAAAATGTTCTTTACAAGTGACAGATGAAACGCATTTCGAAGAAACCCCTATTCCATGTAGCTTGATATCCTCGTTTCTGAACAGTGGAACCGAGATGAACCATGTCCGTACAGAGGACAACTCTACAAACGTTTACAACGCCTCAAATACATCTAATACGTATTTGAATAACGAAGGGGATCCGATTAAAATTAGTCATCAAGAATGTGTGTTGTGGCATAACGTGACGTTTCATAAGGAGAGGAAGGTCATCCCTTGTGCGTTGTTGAAGGAGTATGCGAAGACGATTAAGCCTGCCGGGGTCCCTGTCCACATTTGGCTGCCGACGTTGGTCGGGATAGTGGTTGTGATCGCGGTGACGTGTCAGTGTATTAAAAAACAAAAGCCTTACAAAGAAGTTACGCCCCTCACTCAGGAACCAGTCGTTAGATACTGTTCTAATACTGCTCGGGTACAATAATATCTTTATTGTAAAAAATAATATGAAAAGTCCACCAATATCTGCATGTGCCAATTATCTTCGTACCTAGCCTAGTATTTATACCTACCTAACTAGGACATTGCACTTTGTAAATAGCAAGCTATAACCCTAAATAAAATAATGTCATAAATGTACCAAATATAACGTAGTGTGTATGTAATGCAGTATTCTGTATATTAACGTAAGTTTAAATAAAAACTACCTATAAATGTCTAGGTCTTGTTTAGGTATATTCACAACACGATCAATTCTTCGGCAGTAATATATTTCTGTTTATACAAATGTAATTGCAAGTACCTAGTAACCCAAACTCAACTAGACATAGTTGAACACACAATTTTACGCAAGCACAGATACTCACGTAAAATTGTGTGATTGGTATTGTGATGTCTATTCACACAAAACTATATTCTCTGTGGCTTTGTAGGTTCAATTAAATATCTTACAATCACAACATTAGCGAACTCTATTGATGTAAGTAAGTTAAGTACCTACAATAAAAAATCCTGTGCTATACATCTCAGAATTTTTAAAATAAAAATATAAGTCTGATTAACTTGGTTTGTTTATTTTTTACTCAATGTCCAGTAAACGTCGTTGTAACCGAGATTTATAATGATATCTTTATTAGGCTTTGCAAAAGCTCGCATTGCAAACTCATCGTAAATAGGCTCGAGGGAAGCCGAGACCTCCTCTGTTAGGTATAATGAGTCGACCTTCTTGTTATATGTGCTTTGTTAGGTGTAACTATGGTTATAACCAGTGGTTATATCTCTACTATCATAACGCTATACGTCCTACTACTCGTAATATTATAAATGCGAAAGTTTGTGAGGATGGATGTTCGGATTTATGGATGCATGTTTGTTACTCTTTCACGAAAAAACTACTGGACGGATTTGGATGTAACTTTACAGTAATATAGGTTACACATCAGAATAGCACATGGGATACATTTTATCCTGAATTTCCCGCGGGAAAGGGTTCAACCTGGGTAACACCGCGGGGCGCGGCTAGTAATTTATCTGAATATATTATTGACGTCGTCGACAACAATTATCTCTGCACATATTGTAGACTTTAATTACAGCTTACTGATACTTACTTATTGATACTATGGTATGACCTATTTTCCTTACAAATATTTTATACTAAAATCCATAGTCATAATAAATCAATATATTAATAATACAATACATAATTTATAATAAATATGATTATAATTTACAAATATTTTGAGTTCAATGAATTAGTGTTTCGCATTAAATCTTCTATTACAAACAGATTTCCTATTTGTTTATGTTTAAAAATACTTACTTTATTTTTGAATTCTGAGCAGACGGGGTTTTCTATGAATAGCTTCCTGCTAATTCATTAGGTGTATCGATGATTCCTCTTTGGAAAATATATATTTTATTTAGATTAAATCGAGGAAACCGCGGTTGAGAGAAAACTTATGTTTGCATTCCTAGCTATTATTTAACTAGTTTTATTTAGCTTCACATGTTCCAGTGTCAGTAATGAACTGCAATATTGTGAATTGTGTAGCTTGAACGACAAACAATGCAATATTGGACCCTGTAATATGGCCTATAGGGTCTGAGAGTCTAAAGTAATTTCAAGTAGGAAACATAGATCTAAAACATAGACCGTTTCTCGTCGGTATAAAACGGTCGAACATCAGAGTCGTCGTTTGACTCGAATTCACTTTAGTAGTATTCATTAAATAAACATTGTTTGGACGCATGAATCAATGTTGCTATCAGTTTGTATTCGTCTGCTTATAACAGTGATTAAAGAGATAGTAACATCACATATTTGTTTAGTAATATACTACGTGATTGCTTGTTTTTTAGAAGTTGGGATTACACATCAAATGACGTCATGTCTTGATGGAATGTCACTGGACTGCCAACATTTCCTCCGAACACTTGCAGTCAGGTGACACTGACACTTGCTGCCGCGAATGAGGTCACTCAATTTTTTTTACGAGAGTTAAAATGTTCTACTGGCAGCCCGATATCAGATGTTCAGCAGCGTGTATGTTTCGATATCTAACCATTTGGTAGAACCAACCTTTAATATTTATTCTACCTGTTGGTATGTTATTGTTTGCATTCTACTGTGGTTATATCTAATCTTGTCTCTTGTGTAGCTTGTCTCTTGTAGCACAGGAGACAACGAATTTTATAGACAAAGTTTTAAATACATGTGAGTCACTGGTATTGAACTTGCCTTGAAAAAAACTGTTCCACTCGCACAATGTTAACGACGGTTTATTGTCTAATTTGGCTCAACATTATCCCATTTTTACAACTTATTGTTATTTGACAACAGATAGCTACGAATGGAGAACATAAACCCTACATCATAAAGTTTGTAATAAATAGAATACTTATAAAGTTTACTGCCAATGCTATATAGAGTCGGCGCCGTGTATGCTTAGCGGTCAGTATCAACGGTATTAACATATTCATAGCGTCGTAATATTACGTCTTCAAGACATTGTTGCCAGCTCTGTTTAATATCTTAGAATACTATGATTTTCATTGATTAAATTACTAGCAGTTCCTGTGGTTCTATCTTCGTTATACCCGTTCCGTTTCATTTCTAGATTAAGAAGTAACTTATATTATTCCAGTATGGTATAATGATATAATGGTACTGACGAATCGAAACTTTAAGATAAAATATTTTTGGTAGTCGACTCGCAAATTTCGTGCCAGTTGAATTCGTGCGAATCGTCCATCATAATCTATATAAATAAAAATGAATTGCTGTTCGTTAGTCTGCTTAAAACTCGAGAACGGCTGAACCGATTTGGCTAATTTTGGTCTTGAAATATTCATGAAAGTCCAGGGAAGGTGTAAACGGTAAGCAGTGAGGAAAAAAATGCAGGTGAAACCGCAGGGCACAGCTAGTACCAAATAAGTATATTGGAAAATTTGAATACGAAACTAATTTGTATCCTTCGAATAACCTAATCAATAAACTAAAACTATTTATACGTGTGAAATATCACACGCTAGATAAATCAGCGTTAGCGTCAATGTCGCTGAAACAAACATTCGTAGCAATATGTAGGCATCACGTAGCACCCGTAATGTAGCCGCTACGCCTGTGTTAGCTTTCGTAGCAGGGCTACGAAAATGTGCTTACCGTAGAGTAGGCAATGTATTTCATTTTACTGATATTAGGTGTTCGAATATTGTTTGTTATTATTTTTTAAGCTTTGCTACCTATTGAGCTATGATAATAAAAAATAAGGACTTTACAAGTTTCAAAAGTGGAAGCAAACCACTACATAGCGTATACTTAATGTACAAAATGTACTGTTAAACAAACCGACGTGACGGTAATCCATCACTTCTAAAATGCGGTTCCCAATATTTCCTTCCAAGAACCAAGGTCAAGGGGTACTATTAACTTAGTTTAATTACAGTTTACCACACTGTTATCACAGATTAAGCACGAGTTAGTTCTGTAACGGAGCAGCTATCTAAATTCTAATCTATGGTATAACATCAATAAATTACTGCAGATAACAATATAGTTCAATTTATTAACACGATAAGAGGACTACATGACTTTGATCTTTCAATGGAGCTTTCGGTTGAGTTATACTAAGGATTTACCCGCAATGTGCCCGTTCCTGTGGGAATTACGGGATAAAAAAATGAAGCTTACCTGCCCGTTGAATGTGGCTACCCATTCCAAAAATAATTATTGAAATCGGTTTAGTAGTTTCTGTGATTAGCCCTAGATTAGCACGGTAACGCGGATATAACCGATGGGCGCGGCTAGTCTACACTTATATTATAAAGAGGAAAACTTTGTTCGTTTGGTTGTAATGAATAGGCTCAAAAACTACTGGACCGTTTTTAAAAATTCTTTCACCATTCGAAAGCTACATTATCCACGAGTAACATAGGATATTTTTTATCCCGAAATTCCCACAGGAATGGACACAACGCGGGTAAAACCGCGGGGCGCTGCTAGTATCTTATATAGTGGGTGAAATTAACAGTATATGACGTTCAGTTCCGTTGAACTCATGACAAGCCATTCCACTGAACTCATAGTTATATTAGTTTTACTATCTTGTTTGTTATTTATTTGGTAAATATAGAGGAGGGCGCGGTGGAAGTTTTTATGGTGGTCATAAAGGTTTGGTCGAGTTCCCGAGGTTATATGCCTCCTAGTTATTATAACGTGACGTCGTTGATTCGTCAATCGTCGATGATTTATATCGGAAAATAAAAAATGGTTGCTTGGAAAAATAATGGTTTTACACAAAATCGAAAAAGAATATAGCAGTACATAATTTAATCAACACATAACTAAATGACGTAGTTTTTCATGCACTGTGACTAAGGATACGTTTGTAGTCTCTGAGTACGGCGGAGATTCAGAGCTCTTGTTGATGGAGTTCTTACCACTTTTCTCTATCTTTCAACTTTCGTCTGCTTTGCTGATTAAGAGATGATTTTTTGCAGAATTTCTAAGCTTAATTTGTTCTTATTCTTAACTGACTTCAAAATCCGAAGGACGAGGTTCTCAATTGTTGGTTGTTTTGTTCTCAAGAGTCAAGTAATTTTCTAGCTTTGTAAGTTAAATTGAACAAAACTGAAAATTGAGCTTGAAGTTAAGAAAAATTGTTTGCAAGTTATTTTACCCAAACCTCAGCTTGAATTTATCAAAGATGTTTATAAGAAATTTAATTCGCGGTCACAATACCGCACGTGACAAGACCACCAAATAAAATACTTTTTACTCAGAAAAAAGTTAATAATAATAATAAGGGGGCCCGCAGGACTCTCAGCTCTGGCTTGCCTTCACCGGCCGGCCAGAGGGGGGTCGTTAGAGGCACAGTCGATCTCGGCTGTGTGATCCAGGGGTGGAAGTGTTAAAGGGCATAACGCCGCGAGTAACGTTTAGAGAAAGCGCAGCACACCTCTCTACACCCCCGAGTCGCCCGCGCCGATGTTGCCCCCTTGCCGTCTCTACGTCGGCTGTTTCGGGGGGCCCATCCAGTGGGCGGCGAGCCACGGCCTGCCGCCGATAACTTGTTCACCACTTGTTATGGCAGGTGCCGACCTCTTTGCAATATCCCATTTCCAGTCCATCCAACCTTCATTTCCATAGCCCAGTCTTTTTCTTTCATTTTTACTTACAATAGTCCCTACTTCTGCAGGTACACATTCCCGGACATGTTGTACTGATGTGGTCGGGAGTGTGTCCCTGCAGTAGTAATCCATTACATTAAACATCTCCAAAGGGCCTCTACGAGTTGGATCTGTATCCCCTCGCATGCCTCTCAAAAAGACCGGGCTTGTCCCGTGACTCCAAGGAGAAACACTATAATAATAATAATAGCCCGCAGGGCAGCTTGTGGCGAGCTGTTGGTGAGTAGCGACACCACGGGCGATTCCCGAGTGCCCCAGATAGTTGGTCAGGGCCTCCATCTCCGGCGAGCCTTCACCGGTCGGAGTGGACCCCAAGGGGGCCCGCAGGACTCTCGGGTCTGGCTTGCCTTCATCGGCCGGCCAGAGGGGGGTCGTTAGAGGCACAGTCGATTTCGGCTGTGTGATCCGGGGGTGGAAGTGTTAAAGGGCATAACGCCGCGAGTAACGTAAGAGAAAGCGCAGCACACCTCTCTACACCCCCGAGTCGCCCGCGCCGATGTTGCCCCCTTGCCGTCTCTACGTCGGCTGTTTCGGGGGGCCCATCCAGCGGGCGGCGAGCCACGGCCTGCCGCCGATAACTTGTTTACAACTTGTTATGGCAGGTGCCGACCTCTTTGTAATATCCCATCTCCAGTCCATCCAACCTTCATTTCCATAGCCCAGTCTTTTTCTTTCATTTCTAATGACAATAGTCCCTACTTCTGCAGGTACACATTCCCGGACATGTTGTACTGATGTGGTCGGGAGTGTGTCCCTGCAGTTGTTCCATTACATTAAACATCTCCAAAGGGCCTCTACGAGTTGGATCTGTATCCCCTCGCATGCCTCTCAAAAAGACCGGGCTTGTCCTGTGACTCCAAGGAGAAACACTTTATAATAATAATAATAAATGTTTATTAGCCAAAAAGAATTTTACATTTCCAATTACAATGTTTCGACTAAATGAAGAACATATTTATGGATAAAAGTGAGACAGTGAACCCTGCACTAAGCTAGCTTGTATCGCAGGGTTCGGAGACAGATTTACAAGCTTACATGATTAATAATAATCTCTTACAAAATGATCATTAAATCTAAGAAGTGTATAATATTTTGTGAAGTTTGTGAATAGTTGCGTAGTGTGTAAATAATTATACTCGAGTGAAGTGTAAATAAGCGTCTAGGTTAACAGCAAGATGTCTTCAGTTTGAGAATAGTTGAGTGTCAGCAGCCAATTTTCAACGACTCGTTTGGCTTTTCCGGAAGAAACATTTTTTAAATCGGGATTTATTTTACAAATATAGTTAAAGATATGTGGGTGTTGGAATGACGGGAATCGCTTAGCAAAAGACGTGCGAACGGTTGGTACAGCAGTTTTGAAAACACGGCGCTGGAGATTCTTACTGTAATTAGGAGAATTTAACACAATCTTGTGCATGCCTAGAAAAGCTCTTAGAATATATAATTGTCGAACACGGAGCACTCTACATTCTTCATAGAGACTATTAGTCGGATATCTGAAAGGTTTCCTCAACATGACCTTCAAAATGGCACGTTGGGCACGTTCAATTTCAATAAATTTAGTTTTAGAGGAGCCCCCCCAGACTTTGATACAATAAGAAAGTATAGACTGACATAGGCTTTTATAGACAAGAGTAAGAGTGCTTATAGAAGCAGAATGTCTTAATGATTTCATAACAAATATTAATTTCCTCACACGCCCCGCTAAGACTGATATATGATTACCAAAATTTAAATTTTCGTCTATTATCAAACCAAGATATTTGAGGCTAGAGACGCGTTCGATGCACAAACAGCTGCACCTGGGGGAACTGGCATCCTGGCATGATCGTAAATGGAGTTTTAATACTGCCGTAGGCGGGGGTGCTGACGCGCGAGTTTTATGGAAAGCAATACATTTGGTTTTTTTAATATTAAGGGACAACAAATTTGTATCAAGCCATTCAGCAACAAGTTTCATGCCAGTTTCTGCTGCTTTATAAACATCATCCCAGGTTTTATGCTGAAACAACACCACGGTATCGTCAGCATAACAAATTACCTCGGCATTCCCCAATTGTGTATCCAAGAGGTCACTGATATAAATCAGGAACAGAGTGGGACCAAGCACGCTTCCCTGGGGAACTCCGAAACCCACAGGATGCATCTGACTCATAAATGAACCCACTTTTATGCATTGCTGTCTATTGCCAAGGTAACTACGGAACCAGTCGTACGCAATGCCTCTGACACCATAGCACTCAAGTTTTCGTAATAAAATTAGGATTGATACGGTGTCAAAGGCCTTTGCAAGATCTAAAAATATACCTAAGCAGCAAAGGTCATGGTCTAAAGCTGTAGTAACAATTTTTGTCAAATCCATAACCGCATCCTCGGTCGACATTCCTTGCCTGAACCCGTATTGTCTCTTAGGGATAATATTGTTTTTGTCTAGAAATTTGACCAGTCTTTTGTTCACAAGCTTTTCCAGTATTTTGGAAAAAGTTGATAGCAGAGAGATGGGACGATAGTTGCATGGGCTACTTTTATCTCCTTCTTTGTGTATAAGCGTAACTACGGCTGATTTCCAACTTTGCGGGAACACACCATTAGCTAAGCTCAGGTTGCATATGTGAGTGAGAGGTTCTATAATTATGTGTTTTATGGATTTGATCAGGTGGGGGGTGCATCCATCAAGACCAGGAGCGCTGTTAGGTTTGAGATCACAGATTAGATTATTGATTTCATTGGCATCAGTTGGATGTAAGAACATGGAATTAATTTTCATTGAATATTTGATTTTTGATGTTAAAGAAGATTGAGTAGATGAAATTTTTGCAAGAATTGAATTAGCTAATTTTTCTCCTACATTAGTGAAATATTGGTTACACTTATTAAGAGAAGTCACAGGGTCTCTATCCAATTTACAAAGCTCTATGGGATCGTTTCGTTTGCTAGTAGTATGGGTAATTTTTTTAAGGCTTTGCCATAGTTTTTTTGGATTGTTTTTATTAATAGACAATTCCTGATTCTCATGATCAGATTTTAGCTTACGGAGTAAATCGGTTAGGAAATTACGATATCTAATGTATGTTTTATTTATATTCTTATCGTTTGGGTTTTGTCTTGCTTTTAAGTGCAATTTATCTCTATTTCTTTGGCATCGCATCAATCCAGGCGTGATCCAAGGATTAATATTGAATTTAGAGCGGCTCACCCTGTATTCTTTAGTATTTTTGACGATAGTATTTTGCAGAATGCGGTCAAAGTTAATCAATAAAAGAGGATTGACTTACATTTTCTGTTTTGTATTACTATTTCATTACGTATATTATAAATTGATTCTTATCTTGATCGTTTCCACCTTTTCACTGATCTTCTTTAATGCTTTAATCTGTAGTTAAATTGAAAGGGTTTCTCATAAACTTTTAACGATAATTTTATGAGGTCGTTCAATATTTGTGTTAGGGCGCGAGAGCAAGAGCGCAAGACACACATAGTACGGGTGTGGGCGGGGTGCGGGTCGCGTGATGTTGTATTCCTTGTATGTAAGGTGTCACTGGCCCGCACTCGGCCCGCACTCGCACTACGCACGGAAGAGGATGTACTTGCTGCGTAATCTCTATTTCGTGGAACTATATGTCTTGTGCTTTATCACAGCATACTTACTTTTTCACTTTACTATCTTCATATTACACTTGAAAACTTAGTAAGCCGTAAATAGCCACTCCATAAAATGACAAACGATCATGTCTTTAGCACCTAATATTACAAAAACTGCCTTATCTATCTCTTCAGAGGTAACACTATGTTTTTTGTTAGTTGTTAACTTGTAAGAAAATCACTTGAGTATCGACAATCTTGACATGACTTATGGGGACTCAAGATCTGTCTTACAATTACTTACAAAAGCGACACGCAGTATTTTGTAAGTAGCATATATATGCTAATATGTACAATAAAGCTGAAGTTAGAGTTTTTGTGTGCGCTAATCTTAGAAACTATCGATCCGATCTGAATAATTATTTATGCAATGGATAGAAGCATTTAACGGGAAGGTCAATTATTTATCCCAAAATTCGCACGGGAACGGACACAACGCGGACAAAACCGCGGAGCGCTACAAGTCTTATTTATAAAGCCGTATTTGTTCCAAACAATGTCGGTCAAAGTCGTCTGAAGGATAACATTACAAAGAACAATAATTCGACATTAAATGTAACTTTATTATTAACAAATCCATACAAATGTCTTTTGTCTTAAATTATACTTATTTTAGAGGTGTGAAACGTTTTACCGCTATGTATATCGGTGAGTCTGTCTTTCAGAGGCACTGTAGTTCAAAGACGGGTGAACCGATTTGTATGCGATTTTTAATGTTTTAAAACTAGCAAACGGATTTGGTCATAATTATCATCATCACTACATAATATAAAACAAAGTCGCGTCTGTTTGTCTTCTGTTTGTCTGTTTGTCTGTATGCTTAAATCTTTAAAATTACGCAACGGATTTTGATGCGGTTTTTTGTAATAGGTAGAGTGATTCAAGAGGAAGGTTTTTCTGTAAAAAAATTCCCGAAATTCCCACGGGAACGGGCACAACGCGGGTAAAACCGCGGGGCGCTGCTAGTATATTATACATTATTGTTTACAAAAAAATTAAATGCCTACGTCAGTAGCTGATGACGCACTTTTAACAAAAATATTTTCGGTGCGTTCATGCGATAAAATTCCGGGTAAAAATCTCCGCGAAATGAATGTTATTACGGAGCGTTAAGTGTTCGGAACAGGGAAATAGGCTTTCGCGAGGGTGCAATAGAAAATAGGGAAAGGCGTTTTACATAAATTAGGGACATATACTCGTACTTCCCACTTGAACTTCCTATTTTTGTTCAACGTGTTAAGAATAATCGTAACAGCGTTACCGATAGCATACCTGTTTATGTCGTGTCATACATCGAGGTGTGTAGTAACTGTAGTGGTTATAAGGTATATCATACCAGTGATACCCCTAAACTTCCTAACTCCTCCATCCTACAGTTATTATATTTCGAGAGTAAAAGTTGATTATCTATGTGTTTTGAAGGCATTGATCAACCGTAGTGTGTTTGACTAAAAACTTAAAAACCATTAGTGGTTTTGGTAGCGCACGTTGGTGTCCATGGCTACCCCTTGTGTCAGACTTTTTAAGTTATAGGATCCAACAATCAAATTTTAAAACAATAGTATAGAACATTTTTCTGCGCTATAAATTAATAAACTAAAACTATTTAAAAATCTAACCGACTTCAAAATCTAGTACTAAAATGATAAAAATAATGTATTTAGTCGACTACCTGACTAATTGTAAAGTTGAATAAAGCACGGTTGAATTGAGAAACCTCTTTTTTTTAGTCGGTTAATAAGTCAATATGTCTACGAATGCAGACATTAAAATGAACTGACTTAGAGATAAATTAGTTATAGTTTGTAATATTCTAATATTATTACGTACGCCAGAAATAGGCGAGTACATTCCCAGCTGTCGTGTCAAATATGATCTTGTCTAATTATATTTGACGTTTACGAGGGGCAAGCAGAAGTTATGGCGCGATGATACGGCACTTCCGGAATCAGTATTCATGTAGCGAAGTGTATTTGCGTGGAGACTAGGTATTTGAGGTATCGTAAGAAGAAGTAAGAAGTGTTGAGAAGTTAACCGTTGGCTACTTAAATATATGAACGAGTATTTCACTACATAGTATAAAACAAAGTCGCTTTCCGTTCTCTGCCCCTATGTATGCTTAGATCTTTAAAACTATGCAACGGATTTTGATGCGGTATATTTAATAGATAGAGTGATTCAAGAGGAAGGTTTATAAGTATAAACATTCCCGAAATTCCCACGGGAACGGGCAGAACTCGGGTAAAACCGCGGGGCGCTGTTAAGATATATGTGTCCGATATTAAGCTTCAAATGTGAGCAGCGATTTCTTTAGGTTTCCAACTGCCGGACTTGTTTCAACTGACGTGAGGTTTTCCACTTAATACTGATAGAAGATGGCAGCTGTAGTTACTTGCTAAATTCAGTCGACTACCGTATTCAGAGTGTGGTAGACTGTCTTTAGTGTCATTATAAAGTTAACATTCTTGCGGTAACCGCTTGATAATGCTGCTAAGGACGTACTTATAATTGCCACCAATACTGGCAATTTTATAAATTAGTTAATAGCAAAAATTGTTGATATTTATACGTCTTAGGCTAAGGACTCACGAAGCGGTTTTCACCCGTGCCCGCCGCGGTGGCGGAATGGAGTTTTATTTTCAAAACTCACGAGACCGGAGTTTATTGCGGTTACGCAGCCGTCGCGGTTGCGATTATCGCTCGCAAACTTGGCGGTTGATAATCGCAAGACGGGCGGTTAAACGATCAGTTGAGTTCCAGACCGTCATGGACACACACCAGAAAAGAGCTGTTGCGTTATACTTCCTTCACAGAAGAATTCGAAAAAGAAGGCCTAAAAGGTTCTGGATACATCCACTGATATGAAAGAGATCGTTATGGATTATTTGTTACTCTTATTAATGACTTAAACCGCCAACCGACCGCAGAACGCGCGGGTGCAACCCGCCGCGGCTGCGGGACCGCGACCCGCGCCCGCCGGTACAAGATGACCGCTGGAGCAGCGGGACCCGCAAACAATCGCACACGCCGCGGGCGTAAATCGCGTCGTGAAATGTGCTTTAATTTTTTACATAAATATCTGTATTCTACAAAGGCTGCGGGCCCGCAACCGCGGCGGGCACGGGTGAAAACCGCTTCGTGAGTCCTTACTCTAAATGTTAAAGATAGTAAAACATGAAAGTGTTTTTATCTGTCCACACGAAAGTCAATATTAATGGCGCGGAAAGAACGGCACATGTCGCCGTTTCATTAGTTTTCCGTTGGCTTTGTTACAAGTTTGCTGATATGAAACTGCCCGGTGCGCGGAAAATACGCCACGATGGATATTTGTTTTCATATAGTTATTGAACTTCACTTCCATTTCATAGCAAAGTAATTTATACGTTTTGAAGAACTGTCTATGAATGCCAGCGAAATTATTGATTGGAATATTAATATAATCCCTGGGTTATAATTGGTTATCATTAGCTAAATGATAATTTAATCACTGGAAGACTGTGTAATTTCGACATCTCAATAGTACAGTACTGTCCTTAAATAACTTAATGTCATAAAAGTATTGGAAGTGGCGATAATGTGTGAATACACTAAAAGGTGTTACTACTGCTACGATGTCTACTGCTACGATGGAACATTAGTAACTTAAGTTTTTGATATACATATAGTTCAACTGTTGGAAACTGCTATACTTCTGCTCATGTGAGTCTGGAGCGTAAATTGTATTTCTTTCTCTATCACATGTAGTCAGAGAGACCAAGACAGCAATACTTTTTGGTGAAAACCTTTTTAGTCGAACCTCTTAAGATGAGTAAAAACTCTTTGGCTAAAAGCGTTCGACCGCCAACATTTCGATAGTAGAAATAACTGTAGTACCGAACCGAAGTACCTATTCCTTCCAATTTCGAATTATGGAACGAAACGGTGAGGTTAAACCGTACTTAAGTTAACTAATACGTTTGGTGTGAACCGAAATACCTTTGATCTGACATACAGAAGATTCCATGTATGGTTTGTTCATAGCATTTCCTAATACATAGAATGTATGTAGGGTTAACTGTAATAGAAGCCCTAAGTAAATTAGGTAAGTGGTAGAGTATACGCTCCCATTGATTTACTAATAAAAGCTAGTTCATTTACTGTACCATAATGCAAACTAGGCGTATTTATCGACGAGGTTTTGGTTTAATTTTGCTATGCACTGACATGAAAACTTAAAAAGCGAAAGGAAATTAGGTTGAGTGCATTCCTGACTAAAAGGTGTTTAACTAAAGGTGTAAGTTTAAGTGTCAAACATCTAAACAATGGTCCTTGTACGCCAGTGCAGATATATAAAACAAAAATATACCTTTCTTAAACTAAAAAGATAACCTCATATATTCAACAGTGAATCTGAGGCCAACGCCCCCAAACAAAGAGTGGAATAAAATAACTAAGTACATACAATATATCAAAACGAAACACCACATGCTACCAAAAACATTCCAATTCCAAACTATGCAACGTCTGCAAAATTCTGTTTCACCACAGGTTACGTAATAGTTATTACAGTAGCACTTACAATTATACTCGTATAAGCTGTGGGTACACTTTACTGCACTTGTTATAAAAAGACGTGATATTACGTATTCTTAACCCGTCTGGTCCATTATTCCTTCTTTTATGTGACGTCGTAGCACCGACGCCCCGACTCACCAGGAGATCTAATAAGAGTGTAACCTACCCTTTATTAACCAATTAAAGCCAATTTTATATTATTATTTTTATTAATCGTTTTAATACAAGAAGTTTTAATCATAGTTTATTTAGACAAATACTTCAGATGGAAATTTGTAGATTTTTATTAAGTGTACTTATTATCTATACTAATATTATAAAGAGGTAAAATTTTTAAGTTTGTTTGTTTGAGGTAATCTCAGGAAGTATAAGTCCGATTTGAATAATTCTTTTTGTAATTGATAGCCACATTCAACGGGAAGGTTATCGGCTATTTTTCATCCCGAAATTCCCACGGGAACGGGCTCAACGCGGGCAAAGCCGCGGCGCGCTGCTAGTGTAACATATATCTCAATGGTTCAAAAGAACAAAAAACAAACTTCAGCTTCATTATATTAGAATAGAATCAGCTTTCAACCTACTTGCGTCAGATGTATAAGTCAGAGTTCACACAAGTATCTAAATCAACCCGACCCAAGTTCCTGTGGGGTTTCACATATATGACCTTCAGATAAGGGCAAAGGTCAACCCATGCAGAGGTCAATTTTTATTGTTACAAGGTTTTGAAGTACCAAGTATTGAGTGTTGCGAAGTTAGATTAGTTTTCGCTTGCGGTAGCGAATATATTTTTGGCGTCGGGTTATAATTGGCCGGTGGCGTGGTATGGAGTCGATTAGGAAAATTGTAATTGTTTTCTATGACCTTCGGGTGGGCAATGACAAGGAAACGTGTCCCAGAGTTGAATCGTTATCTAGATAGTACATATTTATTAATTTAAAAGTAGGTGGTACTAGATACTATACATGAAAAAATACAGGAACAAGTTATTGGAATTAATTAATAAAAGCCCCATAAGTAAGTAGAAAATGTTTAATCACTTAGATAACAGCCTATGCCTTCATCCGCCATTTGTGGTTGGGGAAGAGGAGATCGGGATTCGGAGTCCCGTTGACAGCTAACTTAAAGTGTCATTTTTGACAGCTCCACAGACTAAATAATGAGTGAATGATTATTTCCAATACAAGTCACCCGCGGTTAGTAAAACCCAAGCTAAGCTATAAGATTGTATTATGAAACTAAGGGCACAACTACCTATTTGAAATCGGTTAAAATTTTGAACATTCTATAGACATACTCTCTTAAATTGAGTTTCTCCCTCTTTACGTGTTCATTAAAAAGTATGGATTGCGGGTATAGTCAACAGACTGTGTCTCTCTGTCCTCTCTCTGTCTCTCTCACTTTGTGGTGATGACGTTAAACACAAGTTCTTTTTAGCTTAAAAAAAAAGTTAAAGGACTTATCCAATCAAATATTTATTTTAAATACCTTAAAAGAGTTGATGCTAGCTTAAAAAGCTTTTAAAATGATTACTACACAAAACGTCAAAGGAAAAGATTAAGCTCTGCTGAGCTTCGATCACATTTTATCTTTCCTTTCCGGTTCCGACAGTTCCGTCGCTCATCATTCTCATCAATCATCGAGGATCAGTATCGGAGAACATTTTTTCTGTTAAAATGATTCGATGGAAGAAATATCCTTCTCTACAATAGAACATGTGTCATGATAAAGGTTTGTGTACACGAGAAACTTTGTGCGTGAAGGACAAAAAATATAATATATTGGTACCAGGATAAGTAGTAAAACATTGGTATAGTGAGATGACTTGGTGTCATTTATAAAATTTGTAAGTTTGTTTGTTTGTTTGTATGTTCGAGGTAATCTCAAGAATTATCAGTCCGATTTGAATAATTCTTTTTGTAATAGATAGCCACATTCAACGGGAAGGACATAGGCTATTTTTTTATCCCGATATTCCCACGGGCACGGGCACAATGCGGGTATAACCGCGGGGCGCTGCTGACTCGTAATTTTTTTAAATGTGATTAATTATATTTGTAGCTAACGATGTAAAAATGTTTCCACGAGTTGATTATTTTGAAAACAATGAATAAGCTTGTTTGTTGTTTGAAGATCATATTCATCCAAGTTTTTGTGTAAAATGTGATGAATATTGTCCATGTAATCCTGGATCACATTGAAATTATTCAATTGCTTTTGTGCTTAATTATTTAATTTTGTTAAAGCGCAAGTTACATATAGTGCGGTTGCGGACTGGGTGCGGGTCATGTGACGTTGTATTCCTTGTATTTGTATGTACCCGCACTATGTTACTTCATTACAAACATAAAATATCTGTAAAATTAATATCAAAAACTGATTTAGAATTACTGATGAATTAGGTAGGTATATCAAAAGCTATAAGGTTTTATGGGTATGGGCCCTTATAATATGTTGCTTGTTAGAGTCACACCGTATATTTAGCTCGAATTTGGGGATAGAATACTGCAGCCCTGCCCTACCTTCCTCTTGAATGTGCACTACAGAGCATAGAAGCACCGCGCGCTCCTACGCCGGCCCGGCGGTGCTTCTATGCTCTGTGATGTGCACTATCAAACCTTGCTCAACTCTTACCGCCGAACGATATTTAACTTAAACAGTGTTTTAAAGTGTTTTGTCTCATTCGCTCTTTGGCAAATAGCGTATGTTGGAAAGGGACAAACCATTTAATAGTGCTGTTACAAGCGTTTATGAAAAAGTCCTTTAGTTTTTGAAAGTCGGAAATAAGTGTCGTATCAATTAAACCGTTCTTGTTAATGTAATTGATAACATGGAAAATGGTTTGTCCTTGACATTATATGTGGAAGTAATTAATAAAACACGTGTGGCTTTCTCCGAATTGTAACAAGTAATTCGCGAGGGAATTGGACCTTTATAGATAGTCAGGAGTACGATAAGCTTTTAACGATGGTAAACGTATTTAAGGTCATTAGGCCGTCTTGATCTTTTAACCATTATAATTATTTCAAATTTTGTTTGTAACGTATCTCAAAAGACACTTTGGTACCCATATGCACTCACAAATAGTCATGTTGATGCATGCATTCATATGGTGCTTAACTTAAATCACGCATATACCTTCTAAGTGTAGAAACACCCGTGATACGTGATATTAATTAGTACCAGTATTTTGTAATGTACGCTCGCATATGATGTTAAGTTCAGAGGCCTTTACAGGCTTCGCGAGGCTCCTGAAAGTGCGAGGTTGGGGGCGAGAGCCCACTTCGTCTATGCTCAGGTACGGCATTGGTATTAAGTGAAACACAGGATCTAATTACTCGGAAAATCAATCATATTTGATCAAATAAAGGACGTCCCTGAAACAAAGTTTTACTCTACCTTTTCTATCCTGATCATAATTCTAGTTTTAGAAGGCATACTAACAAAACGATATGCGGCATATTGGCTGTATTATTAATAGCTAAGTACTATATTATCTATAGGTACAGGTTCATCACTATTGTGCTGCACTGCGTTTAATTAATTATCTATCGACGTACATCGATGATATATCACCCTCGATCTCGCTACCCCATTGGATGGTATCAATTACTTTGTACATAACGCCTAACATTTGTTTAGAAGTGAATTCACTCTTTGTATATTGCTATTAAATGTTGATCAGGCGTTAGGGAAATATTTTTTTGCCAAAGAATTTTCTACCAGAAACACCTTATAAATCTTATAATATATCCAAAAGTATATCACTGGTCCAGTGTTATTTTTATTGAATGTTCCTTCGTATAGGTATATCAAACAGGAAAATACATATTTTGGACAATGGATCCAATTATAGCATGGACGAAATGTATTTTGAGAGCTTATTCCCGCTGTAAGTTTCAAGGGACTCTGTTGACAATACGTGACTATTGCCACCTCAAGAAGGATTAATTTACAATATGGAGACAAATATGTATATTTGCTCTATATTACTATTTGTCTTAGTTAAATGTTGTTTACATCAATGCTAACTATATTTAACTTTATGAAATACTCGTCTGTACTCTACGTCTATATTTCACTAGTAGCGCCCCGTGGTGTTACCCACGTTGTGCCTGTTCCCGTGCGAATTTCGTGATGAAAAATAGCCTATACCTTCCCGTTGAATGTGGCAATACCCACAAAAACTATTACAAAAATAATTATTCAAATCGGACGGATAATTCTTGAGACATACAAACAAACTTACAAATTTTACCTCTTTATAATATTAGTATAGATATTAATTTCTTTCTGAGTATATTTACTGATGCGAAAAATATTTTTAGATCAAGTAACATTAAGTAGATAAATAGTCACCTACCAAAATATTTCTATTACATCTTAAACCATTTTAGGTTCGAGAAAACGTTATTTTAAAAAGATTCATATTATTTTTTAGCTACACTTATAACAGAACATCTGACATCGGAATTCTAATAATATCTTCGTCGAATATAAACTACCCTCCACTTTGAATGTTATTGAATTTAATAATTTATCAGACACATTCTCACATATTGAGGAAAAGATTTCCAATTTTATCTGTACTTATAGCTTGTGCAAAACCAATAGCCTGAAAATTACATTTCGATCGTGTATACTCTATTTCTTTTGGATTGGCACAAAATATGGTTAAATGTCGTCAATTTTCCAGCCGAAGACGATTGCTCCTGAAGAGGAAAAAGGTTTAGTAATTTTATTTCATTATTACCCTATCGCTAAACCTTTTTCCTTTTCAGAAGCAATCGTCTTCGGCTGGAAAATTGACGACATTTAACCACATTTTGTGCCAATCCAAAAGAAATAGATTATAGTTATCGCCACGATGAGTATTGATGTGGAGTGTGGACTTTTAACAGGGTTGCTATTTCTACACGTTACACATTTGTTAAAATATACACATTAATTTTATTTGTAAATAGTATGAAAAATACATAGACACTTCACTAGGTATGTATTCTTTCAGTCGAAGGAAGATAACATTTTTATAGTCGACACCTGAACAGTAGATACTGTTATCAGTAGAATAGTAAAAGTCTGGGCACGAAAATAAGCAACACTAACATATTTTACTCAGGTTACCATGGTAGGTAAATGAATAAAGAGAACCCTTGACCAACCCCTGAATATACATAAGGGTAGTCAGGGCGTCTCAAATCTCACCTCCAAATTTCTTGAAAGGACTTGTTTTGTGTGAGTTGTTATAAAATTATTTTGTTACTTGTGTGTTACATATTATTATTGACTAGCAGCGCCCCGCGGTTTTTTTTTTATTTTTCGCGGGAATTTCGGGAATTTTTATACATATAAACCTTCCTCTTGAATCACTCTATCTATTTTAAAAAACCACGTCAAATCCGTTGCGTAGTTTTAAGATCTTCTTCTAACGTTTTTTAGGGTTCCGTAGTCAAATGGCAAAAAAAGGAACCGTCATGTCCGTTCGTCCTTATGTCACAGCCACTTCTTTCCGAAATTATAAAAACTATACTGTTGAAACTTGGTAAGAAGATGTAATCTGTGAACCGCATAAAGACTTTCACACAAAAATAGAAAAAAAAATTGGCGGTTCCCCACACTGAAGCTCATCATTCTTTTTTTCATCAAACCCGTTTGGGGTATCTATGTCTAGGTCTTAAAAAATGATATTGAGGTTTCTAATATATTTTTTTTCTAAACTGAATAGTTAATAAATAATAACTTTTTATGTTACTTCCTGCAACGGAACCCTTCATGTGCGAGTCCGACTCGCACTTAGCCGCTGTATTATATAGTCAAATTAACTGATTTTGTCGCTACGCAACTAAAAATACGAAGTGTATTTTCTGTGGAATTTGTACCGACCCTAACTTGTACTTTTAGTTGAATCTGTGGAGGTGTGTGGAGTTGCGAGGCGCTAATTGCAAATACCACGAAGCTAGTATTTTGTGGTTTATGAGAGGTAGATTAGATTAGAATTTAAATTAGTTTCGCTTTCTTTATTTAAATTAATAAGATGGAGGATGACTATATTCCATAAGTAGTTAGTTAAGCCGTCGGTCCCGGTTACTTTCTACGGATAGTAGTCGTTACATGAGCCATATCAGAGGCCTTTGGCGGCTTAATCACTCTGACACCAGGATTGGTCAGGTTGACCATCCACTCGATGAAGAAGAAGTAGTTAGTTCTTAAATCAGGCCCGAATTAACCCTTAATGCACTTGCCCAAGGGCCCAGGGTGGCGGGGGTCCTTCCGTGGGGTTAAAACACGCTCAGTAAAGTACTTATTATTATTATTCTTATGACTTCTAATAGGGTTGCAAATGCCTGGTTTCTAGGTTAACCGAACTGAACTAACTAAATCAGGCCCTGTCTTCAAAAATCAAAAACTACCAATCCGATTAGAATAATCTTTTTGTAATAGATAG
The DNA here is from genome assembly GCA_951394245.1 of Cyclophora punctaria. Classification (NCBI taxonomy): domain Eukaryota; kingdom Metazoa; phylum Arthropoda; class Insecta; order Lepidoptera; family Geometridae; genus Cyclophora; species Cyclophora punctaria. The sequence continues at coordinate 8,689,673 of OX596172.1, forward strand.
TTACATTCAACGGGAAGGCTATAGGCTAGGTTTCATCCCGAAACTCCTACGGGAATGCGCACAATGCGGGTAAAACCGCCGGATGCTTCTAGTAACTAATAAATAAGTAAATCATCTTTGCGACATTTGAAGAGTCGTGCTCGCTCGTGACTCGCCAGCTCGTATTTGTAAACTCGTTCAATGTCAATGACGCTTTACTTGTTAAGATTAGTTAAGAAGTAAGTATATAGAGCACTAGCCACACCCCGCATTGTACCCTTTCCCGCGAGAATTTCGGGATAAATTGATTATGTATGTATTAATTTGATGTTAACCTATATTAGTGTAAAATTTCATTCAAATCCGTCCAATAGTTTTCGTCAAAGAGTAATAAACATACATCCATACATCCATCCTCACAAACTTTCGCATTTATAATATTAGTAAGATAGTCTCATCTTCAAAATCTTCCATTCTACATTCATCTCATCTGTTTACATAAGAACAAACCGATCATAACAACCGTATATTAACCAACTTAAAAATTGAAAAGGCCAATGTTTTCAGCCGATCAACTACTTATTAATGTACATTATTCTGTAATTGTAAACGTAAACCACATGGAACTAATTGCGATTGTCGCAACGACCTTCAAGCAACAGACACCGCAAGCCTTAACTGATGAAATAATAAGCGTTTTTGAAACACCAACGAAATATTCAAAACGGAAAAGTGTGTTCTCATAATATTTATTATACGCGTGGATTCGTTCTCTATTTTAAAGATACATTGTCAGAAAATATTGTTGTGAGTACTTGTTTGTAGTATTTTGTAACATATGTAAAGACATAACGAACACTGGTTCTTATCAATAATTTTATTTAATTCATTCATAAATTAATTTCGAGTAGGTTAGTACCTAACCCTAGTGTCAAAGTTTTTAGGCTTCCTATGACATGGCCCGGGAGCGACTGCTTAACGTGCCCTCAGAAGCATGATATCGTTCAGATAAATATGAGAATTTTATTGATTATGAACCAAAATATAGCTTAGTTCGGAGATATACTACTAGCAATACTACATCTACGACTTCCAGACGATAACAATATCTAGGTACCAAAATAACCTAGGCAAAAAAGGTTTTTAAAACAAAACAACATGGCATTAATTTAACATTAATTTATGAGAAAACCGAACAAAACGCTAATAATTAATACAAAATGGCGGGCAGTTAATTTCGTACTGTTGTTATGTTCATTGATAAAGTATAAAATAGTTGCACAGTCCACTACATAGTTTGACATGCCTTCTCTGCTGTACATTACTAGGCGGCACATAGCATCTTTGGTGATGTAAATTCTCCTATGAGTAGTGGGATCCATCACAGTGGTTACTCGCCAGTCTATTATCCCTTTCGTTACTTCAGGAGGACCGTATGCTCCATCTCTTTCTCCCCTTGGCTTCTCAATCCACAAACTAACATCGACAGCATCTTCAGTCATCTTCCTTATGTTGTAATCGTGGATGTAGTAGCTCAGAAACTGCTGGGCGAAGGTGCAATACACGGTTAGAGTTTCAGTAATGTCTACGTCTTCTATTCTGAGCCAGCACTGGTCTGCTCTGTCGTTACGATTTGGCATCTCAAAAGGTATAGGAAACACTACATTCTTAAACTTTTCTCGTTCACTGTTCACAGCACAGACTAAACTAAATATAGCAAAACACAGCACAAGTCTGACAAACATTTTAAATGTGGTTCTGTGACGAACTCATGATTGTAACTGAATGAATGTCGTGGCCAAGCCTTTGTTACAAAAACTGTTGCAGAATTGTCTAGTCGCCTTCACAAGATTATTAACCATTACCTACAGAAGATTATTAGATCGCGATTTACAACTCATTGTTATTGTTTAATCTATTGGGCACGTGATCGAGTGACCAATGTCCCTACCATATGTTCATCTCGTAATTGAACAGTTAACTGCACAACAACTGTAGTTAAACATCTCTGAGAAGTAGTACAATTCGTTTCTTACGAACCTAAGTATTAGGTTTGTGACAAAACGAAAACCAACATAAAACCTTACTTAGTATTGTTATCAGGAAACACTTATTAATAGGTGTAATTACCATACGACTTTCATAATCAAAGTACGTGTCAATCGAAATTAAAACGTTAGAAGATTGTTTATTTAACTATACTATTTATAAACATACTAACTATGAATAAAGAACAATGTAACATACATATTTAATAAGCAATATGACAGTCCCTTTAAGTTTTATAATCGAATCTAATAGGTATGTTGTTTTCTGTGACAAGAAGGTTTCTACTTTTTATTGTTCCGGTGTAATTTATGTACTTATAGTTACGGAATGTCAACTGAGTATGAGTGAATGAAAAGGTTGATATTTATTACCTGGTAATTGTTACTTAAAGAGCCATGGTTTCCGTTAATGTTAAATAAACCACATATGTATAAATGCTATAAACATAGATACACGTTCCGATCAAACAATTTAATAGTTAAGATTAATTAGCTGTTGAAAAAAATGGCGAATGTTTATCAATATACTTAAATTAAATGAACACAACACCGAACACTAGCAAGCCATTTGTATAACGTTTAATCGGGCGGGGAATTTCTCGTTTCAGACGACACATCTAAACTCGTTTCAGCGGACAGTGGACACTGTGGACAGTGGACACGTGGCAGCGGTTATCCCCAAACCAATTTCAGTGGACACTATGGACAGTGGAAACATCCCGGCTATTTTCCCTAAATTCATTTCAGTGGACATAGTGGACAGTGCACACTAGACACGTCCGGGCTATTTTCCCCAAACAAATTTCAGTGGACATGTCCCGACTATTTTCCTCAAACTCATTTCAGTGGACACTGTGTACAGTGGACACGTCTTGTTATTTTCTCTTAATTCAATACTGGGAAGGTTAGTTCCGTTGTACACTGTCATTGACTTGTTCCTGATAAGCGTGACCAGAAGTGATGAAAACAATTGCATGAGGTTATCGTTCATAAATACATTACATATTGAATGTGATCAAGCTTATGTACGGAAACACTTCGCTTTTAATTTAGATTTTTATAAGTATAAACCAATACTTACTTATAGCGCCTTACTATAAAAATCATTGTGATCGAAGGCACTTTGCTAAGAAAAAAATTGTAGGCGTTCAATTTTTTTATCGGCCAATTTCCCGTCCAATTTAAATGGTCATTTACTAGCAATTGATGCAATGGGTGAGGAAGATGATATATAGGGAATTCGTAAGATAGTTGCAATATTATAACTTTTTATACTTTAATCACAGTGTGATAGAAGTTAGAAGAACATACATATCCAATACAGTTTCAACTATTTAAACACATAACCCTCCTTTTAGACTTCGCTAAATTTAGGAAAAAATACGGATTTAAAGTCATTAAACCCAAGGTAATTCTAACTTATATTAAAAATGCGGAAGTAACTGTCTGTCTGTTACGCTTTTACGCCAAAACTACTGAACCGATTTGAATGAATTGGTACACAGTTAGTCCAGAGCCTGTGAAAGGAAATAGGTTACTTTTTATCGCGAAATTCCTACGGGAACGGGTACAACGCGGGTGAAACCGCGGGGCGCTGCTAGTAGGACTATACAAATAATATGTACAAAATAATTATCATTTATTCATACAAAAATATAAAAGTAAGGCACATGATTAAATGCAAAAGATTTTGTTTTGGTTATCATTAACTTTGGTCATAGCTTTATTAATATCAGTAACATAACATTCGGTTATCTAACTGGCATGTTTATATACATCACTGATACATAATAATAACAGTACATGATATAAAATGACTTCAGAGATCGTTTAGGTTGAGCAAGATGTCAGCTATTAGCGACGTCTAAAGGAAATATGTAGTTGAAAATAAATGAGTGGAGTAAGTAGAGTATTCAATAGAGTTCAAGACACAAGTTCCTAAGCTGAATAAAATAAGGAAAAGATTAATGACAATAATAGCTTAATAACTAACTATGAAATAAACACTAACGAAGGAAAATAATGAACACGAGGAAATAAATGTACTTACTTGATGACGAATAAGTTATTAGTTGTCGCGTTAATAACGTTAAAAGTAAACTTAAGGCAAATTAAATTAATATTAAATGATTCAATTGAATCAATTCTAATGTAATTTTAACTGAAATAGATAAGTAATAAAGCAAATTAATTATCTTTAAACGGATATGAACATGGACATCCACCACGGAGGTTTGTTCAGCCAGCTTTTTAATGTTTCTGTTTTAGGAACTATTGCCGATTGTTTCGTTTCTTTTTTCGGTTCGGGCATTCTGCCATATTCTTTTAGGATCTTACAGTCGATATCGCTGCGAAGGTACTTGTCGCGCGTCTTGATGTCGACGGCGCACTGGGCACGCGCGGCGTCCACCGGCGGGCCGCGCTCCGCCAGCGCCGCCTCCACGCGCGTGCTCGTCACGCACACGGTCACGTTCACCACGCGTCCCGCCGCGCTCGTCGACTCGCTCCTGTACGTCGTCACGTTGCCCTCTCTGTGGACCTTCACCTCGCTCACTCCTCCCTCAGTCTTGTTATTAGGATGAGTCTGTGTTATGTTACCATTTGTTACACCGACTGTTGTATTGGCGGTATTTGTAGCATTCACGACAGTTGTAGCACTATTCACACTTGAAGTATTCACAACCACTTTGTCATCAATGTTTGTGGTTTTCTCAGAAGTTACGTTGAGCGGAGAGATCGTGGTCACAGACGTATTACCGGAGTTTTCGTTTGACAAAGATGTGTTACTCGATGTTACGTTAGTCAAAAGAGGAATGACCGATGCAGTAGTCACGTCCGAGGTATTGTTTGCAATTAATGGTGTAGAAGTAGCATTGGTTATGATGTTAGTTGTATTGGTTATGCTACCATTTGTTACGCCATCTACTGCATTGATAATATTTGTAGCGTTATTTAAATTGGTAGCATTCACAACAGTTTTGCTATCAATGGGATTAATTGGAGTGTTTTGTTCTTTAATCACCGTTATGTTAGTAGTACACACAACATTTTTGAATATTGTTTCATTGTGGACCTTTTTACTTCCTTCTGTAAAGGTGGAGACTATTTCACAAGGCACTTTAAGTATACTGAGCTTTCCGTCTTCTTTGATTCTTAGAGAGCAAGAGGCTTCATCCGTTGGCTTCGTGTAGGAGCTGCCAGAGGAGGATCCGGGGGAGTAGTACCTTCTTCTGTAGTAGTCGTCGTTGTAGTAGTGGTCCGGGTAGTGGTGGTGCCGGCCGAGGTTGTAGAGCGCGAGGCCGGTGAGCAGATCGCCGTACCTGCTGCCGCCGTTCCGGTACTCCGTGATGTACACGTGCTGCGGCGCCGAGTGGTACGCCGAGTACGGGATGTAATACGGTACAGAATATGAGGACGTTATATGAGGAGGAGGAACGTAGCCTGCGTTTGTATTGTAGGTATGACTCGGTCTGTAATTGCCTGATGACGGATAGTGGTGACTGCCTGAACTTCCAGAATATGAAGGATACTTGCTCGATCCCGATGATGAAGTGGGATAACTATGTGACCCATATCCCGACCCCGATCCCGATAGTCCTGGAGAATTTGGATAGTATGACCCAGAACTTGAACTCCCTGGTGAGTAAGGGTGCCTGCTTGATCCAGAGCCCGAGAGCCCAGTAGAAGATGAAGGATAGCTAGGGGATCCAGATGAACTTCCAGAGCCACTGCCCGATAATCCTGGCGACTTGGGATACTGTGATCCAAAACCTGACAGTCCTGTTGATGCCGGATACTTGCTTGAACCTGAACCCGATAATCCAGAAGAAGATGAGGGATAGCTATGTGATCCAAAACCTGACAGTCCTGTTGATGCCGGGTACTTGCTTGAACCAGATCCCGAAAGTCCAGAAGAAGATGAAGGATAGCTATGAGATCCAGAGCCACTGCCAGACAAACTCGGCCATGAAGGGTACTTGCTCGAACCAGTTCCTGATAGGCCGGAGGAAGAAGATGGATAACTGTGTGATCCAGATGATGATCCCGACAGTCCAGACGATGATGAAGGGTATTTATATGATCCAGATGACGATCCTGATCCTGATGAAGGATAGTTATGTGACGACGAGGCCGGCTTGTAGCTACTTCCCCAGGAAGATGACGATGATGATGGTTTACTCCACGAGGAAGATGAGCTTGAACTTGAGCCCCATCCTTTTCCCCACGACGAGGAACCTCTGCTAGAGCTGGAGGAACGGTGGCTGCCACCCCCCCACCTTCTGCTTTCCGTCACATACAAAACACTGAACACAAGTAGGCACAACAGTATTTTCCTGTTGGCCATTTTATTGCAACGTGTGGACGCGAGGAGAAACTAAACCCGTTTGAATCGACGCGTCTTGATTACGCAAAGAATCGTATCATTGTGTGTGTAAACAATATTAATTAATTACTGGGAACTACAGACGCGACTTGGACCTCCATTTATGTGTGAGAGATAAGCGTGGCCCAGAGGTGACGTAAACAATACGCTTAATTGGGTTCATCATTGTCTTGATTGACAAAAATTAACGCTTGTTTTGTATCTTTTAGCTATCTATAAAAAGAGAATACAAATAAACATACACAATGATACGATATATTTGAGGAAAAAATGTCATTGATAATAATTATCGACTATAAACATACAAAATTAAATTGGATACCAGGTAAACGGTTTGGAAGATTTGAAACCATTTTCCCACTACTGAAATGTATGTCAATCAGTTAAGTGCAAACATACATTTTAGTGACATTCAAATAAAATTTCGTAACATAATTTGTCGGGTTACCATATCTATTTATTCCCACAATGAAGTTAAGAAGTTATAAGCCTTACAGTATACCTATTCCAGTAAACTGGGGTGTAAGGTTATCTTCAATACCCAGAAAGTGTTTGAATTATTGTGAAGTATTTGACACTGTGTATCTGTCCAAATATGAATCCTGATAAACAAGCTTCATAAAATCGATTTTACTAGCATTGTTACCCGTTCCCGTAGGAATTTCGGGACGAGAAATAACCCTTCCAGTTGAATATTGCTATCTATTACAAACATAATTATTAAAATCCGATTGATAGTTGCCGAGATTACCGCGTTCAAACAAACAAACAATCAAACTACTTCAGTTTTATTATATTGGTATAGAACATGTCCGAACAATTTCACAAACATTATATCATAGGAGCTCATTTCTAAAGTAAATCCAGTAAATAGTTCATCACGCATAACTCATTATTAGCACAATTATAACTATTCATTCAAGTTATGAATTTATTATTGCATAGAAGCTAATATTGCTAAAAATCTAATATCCCATGGGTCAATTGAGGATAAGTATTGCAATAATATCTGTGTAGGTGTAGAACCAGTTTTAAATTCCAAACGATGTTATTTCCATGCTCACAGGTACTAAAAACTTGACTGTAATGACGTAATTTGTACCAATGTATAAGGTAGTTTCGTTCGAAAGTATTTTGCTCAAACGAGTTCTGTCTCGCGTCGTGGCCAGACGTCGGAGAAATGGTCAACGGGAAAATACTTCTATGTTTATTCGTTCTATGTGCGTGCGTGTATGTGGTGGAATGTCGATTTCGCTTCCGTCCCTCCAGATCGAGCTCAAGCCGAAGAACATCCCACGTAGTGCATTCTTCCTCGAGATATAGACCAAGTCCTCCAGTGCACTCTAGACCTCACTATCCGCCATCTCACGGACTCTCGGGCACTGGCGGACGACCACCATCTTCCGGACTTTCGGGAACTGGTGTGGGACGGCCACCTCCAAACCGATTATCTGGGTCAAATGGTCTGTCAACGCACACGGGAAGTACATCCTCTTCAGGCGCTATCTATCCACCATCTACCGGACTCTCGGGAACTGGTGCAGGACGGCCACCTCCAAACCGATTATCTGGGTCAAATGGTCTGTCAACGCACACAGGAAGTACATCCTCTTCAGGCGTTATCTATCCACCATCTACCGGACTCTCGGGAACTGGTGCAGTACGGCCACCTCCAAACCGATTATCTGGGTCAAATGGTTTGTCAACGTACACGGGAAGTACATCCTCTTCAGGCGCTAGCTATCCACCATCTTCTGGACTGTCAGGCACCGGAGCAGGACGACCACCTTCTATAGGATCATCTGGATCAAACGGTCTGTCAACGCACACGGGAAGCACATCCTCATCCGGCGCTAGCTATCCACTATCTTCCGGACTGTCAGGCACCGGAGCAGGACGGCCACCATCTATAGGGTCTTCTGGATCAAACATTCACCCAATGCACTCGGCAGTTCTATCTTCTTCAGGCGCCAGCAATAAACCAAGCCATACCTACAATACCAACACAGGATACATACCATCTCATACAGTGCCGTTTCATATTCCGTACTCGGCGTACCACTCGGCGCCGCAGCACGTGTACATCACGGAGTACCGACACGCCGGCAGCCCGTACGACGACCTGCTCACCGGCCTCGCGCTCTACAACCTCGGCCGGCACCACCACTACCACAACGACCACTATTACAACGACGACTACTACAGAAGAAGGTACTACGCCTCACTATCCTCCACCGGCAGCTACTACGCGGAGCCCAAGGATGAAGCCTCTTGCTCTCTAAGAATCAAAGAAGACGGAAAGCTCAGTATCATAAAAGTGCCTTGTGAAATAGTCTCCACCTTTACAGAAGGAAGTAAAAAAGTCCGCAATGAAACAATATTCAAAAATGTTGTGTGTACTACTAACATAACAGTGGTTAAAGACGAAAGTGTTATAAAAGATGCAGTTAATGATTCTGATCTAAATAAAAATTCAAGTGTAAGTAATGATGTTACAAACTCTACCAGTGTTAATAATGCTACTGTTGCCGTCATGACTTCAATAAATGACATTATCAATGAAACAACTAATTCCATGAATCCATTAAAATTGTTTAACGTTGAAAGTGATGCGAACAATACTATAAGTGTGAGTGATGAAACAAATGCAAATAACTCTAGTATTCAAATCAATGCATCAAATTTTGATAATTCAAGTGATGTAATCAGTGCTTTAAAAGTGAACATTAATACAAGTGACAGTGACACAATACAAGCAACCGCCATCATTAATGTCGATGAAATTAATGCATTCAATGTAGCTAATGTTACGAGTGATATAATTGAATCTATTATAGTGAACAGTAATAGCAGTGATCATAATGAAACGATTACAAATACGTCTACAAGTGGCATAATACATGAAACAAATGTAACCTCATATACTGCATTTGAAGGTAATAGTGAAGTATCAAGTGTAGAAATAAAAGCAGCTAATGCTACAACGACACCCATGATATCAAACAATACCTCGGACGTGACTACTGCATCCCTCATTCCTCTTACGACTAACGTAACATCGAGTAACACATCTTTGTTAAAAGAAAACTCCGGTAATACGTCTGTGACCACGATCTCTCCGCTCAACGTAACTTCTGAGAAAATCACAAACATTGATGACAAAGTGGTTGTGAATACTTCAAGTGTGAATAGTGCTACAACTGTCGTGAATGCTACAAATACCGCCAATGCAACAGTCGGTGTAACAAATGGTAGCGTAGCCAATACAACTAATATCATAAGTAATGCTTCTTCCACACCATTGATAACAAACAATACCTCGGGCGTGTCTACTGCATCGGTCATTCCTCTTTTGACTAACGTAACATCGAGTAACACATCTTTGTCAAACGAAAACTCCGGTAATACGTCTGTGACTACGGTTTCTCCGCTCAGCGTAACTTCTGAGAAAACCACAAACATTGATGACAAAGTGGTTGTGAATACTACAAGTGTGAATAATGCTACAACTGTGAATGCTACAAATACTGCCAATGCAACAGTCGGTGCAATAAATGGTAACATAACACAGGCTCATCCTAATAACAAGACTGAGGGAGGAGTGAGCGAGGTGAAGGTCCACAGAGAGGGCAACGTGACGACGTACAGGAGCGAGTCGACGAGCGCGGCGGGACGCGTGGTGAACGAGACCGTGTGCGTGGCGAGCACGCACGTGGACGCGGCGTTGACGGAGCGCGGCCCGCCGGTGGACGCCGCGCGCGCACAGTGCGCCGTCGACATCAAGACGCGGGACAAGTACCTGCGCAGCGATATCGACTGTAAGATCCTAAAAGAATATGGCAGAATGCCCGAACCTAAAAAAGAAATGAATATAATAAGTAATGGTATAAATTACAAAGCCACTTCTCTGAATTTGGTGAACCCTGAACAAGATACTAAAAGTGCTGCGAAACAGATATACTCAAAATTAACGTTAGTTTGTAATGTTTTGATACCAGTCATTTTGCTTACCTACAGATATGTTATATAATTTGTTTTCATGAAGGTTTATTCGTTTTTAAAAAATGGACAGTTTTACACATTGAGTTATATGTACTACTAGCTGTGCCCCGCAGTTTTACCCACAGCGCACCCGTTCCCGTAGGAACTAAAGGATAAATAGTCTCCTATATCCGACTCCTGGTTCTAAACTACCTCCCCACCAGTTTTCAGCTAAATCGGTTCAGCCGTTCTCGAGTTATAAATAGTGTAACTAACACGACTTTCTTTTATATATATAGAGATACTTTAGTAATATAACTCAATGGTATTACAGTCCAAAATGTGTTTTTGGTTACCTTTCCAGTCATTTACGTTATTAGTTTTAGACTATTTATCTTTTATTTGGTTTATAAGGTAAAATTTTTAAACATTGTTTGTACGTTATTGTGTGTGTCAGAAATAAACAATGTATGTATCCAGCAGTATTTTATACAAAATGTTTACTTTCTAAGATTACCTACTTTCTATTTTATTGTTTTAATGTCCCCTCAGTAATATTAGCACCTATTTAGTTTACAAAACCAATATCATCATTCGTTTTGCTTCAAAATGAAATACAGGCGCAAGATAGTCTCTTCACATTCATACCAAAAATGAAGTAACATTTTCTGTTTCACTAACAGTCCATAATGTTTTTTAAAGGTTGTGTCCATTGATAAACAAATGTTTAATATCATTAACTAACCATTGATTCATGCATGATAAACCTACATTAATCATTACATATGATAAAACTAGTTCACTTGGTTAAAAAACTTGTTAACTAACCTAAGTTAACGAGTTGTAAGTTAACAATGTAATTTATGTTTATGTAATAAAGCCGAAAAATGTGTTTGTTTGAACGCGCTAATCTCAGAAAATACCAATCCGATTTGAATAATTATTTTTATGATAGATAGCCAAGTTCAACAGGGAGGTTACTGGCCCATGATTTCATCCCATATTTCCCACCGGAACGGACATAACACTCGTAAATCAGGGCGCTGCAAATGTTTAAATGACAACGTAAAATATTCTTTATTGCGGAATTTACTACCTACATACGGGTAGGTTAATCAGCTGCTTGTGACGTCATCATGATTCACCCCACAAAAGGAATTAGAGTCAAATTGTTGCAATACTTTAGCAATAACTTATACGTCATTGGTGTTTTCCTGTGAACTAAACGAGAATAAACTACGGAGACACATCTATCTGTCTCGCTCTTTTTAGTATAGAATGGTCGGTTGTAAGTGAGACAATACGAAGTGAAAGCTGTTTGTGTCTGTGTGAATGGTGTTTGAATGTTAAGTTGAGTTGCCATTGTAGAATAGCTCTTCAAAGTTTTCGGGAAAATTTTGTAGTAATTTGTGGATCTTTTACCTACTATGTTTACCTACTTGACCTTGGTATTTAAAGATTAGAAGATCATCGTTCTAAAGATAATTTATAAATAGACACTGATATCATAAACCGGTGTGATGTATTGATTTTTTGTTTCAGTTTTTATCAATTAATATAAGTTGCACTTTACCTATTATAATGTATAGCTTTAATAGTATAGTATTATTTTTGAAGGTAAGTTTAACTCAAGAAATATTTTATTCCAATCAATATTCAAGAGACTTTAACCGAAGTTATGCTAGTTCCATCATTAGGAGTAGATCGAAGAAGCTTTAAAATTTTATTAAGCGTTTAAATATGGTTAAAAATAAATGACATTATAAAGTTCAATTTTGAATAAACAACTTTAAATTTTCTTTTTTGACCTTATTTGGATCGACAGCACTTTTCCTCCCAAAGTACCTTCATTATCAAAAAAGTTCTTAACCTTCTTACTCTCTCTCTTACCTTCAATATTGCCTTGGTCATCGACAATTCACTACTCTGAGTAATATAGGTACTTCCATGACGTAAGATTGACATGTTTACTTTATTTACTTAGACCGGCCCAAATAGTTTTACCAAACAAAATACCTAAAATTGAATAATAATTCAAAACAACAAATCTGTTTTGTTGGTGTAAAGTGGGGTAATTTTTTTCTTGCTGCACCACACTAGAAAGAGAGAAAAACTGCGCGAATAGTGCGGCGAGAGAATTGTTTGACGACGTCATGGAGGCAATAACTTTTTGTGTCAGGCGCTGCCTGTCTCGCATTCAACTTCAGTCCGATGCGCAAGATTACAACCGACAGTCGTCTCTAGTTTGTTTGTTTTGATCGCGACAAAATGAACGTTCCTTGGTGTGTGTACCTTTGTGTAGTTTTACTATTAGAGAGTTACAATGTGAACGCTGCGCGAGGCCGAGGCAGCCACAGTTACCCGAAATCTGGAGGTTTGTCGGGACATGGAGGCAGCCACTCCTACCCTCCGAGTCGGGGTGGGCTGTCCGGGAACAACCACGGGTACCCGGCCAGCAGCGGGGTGTCTGGAAACAGCCACGGGTATCCTTCATCGGGTGGGAACCACGGGTATCCATCTTCGGGAGGTAGCCACGGCTATCCTTCATCAGGAGGTCTATCAGGAAATAGTGCTTCGAAGCCCAACACGGGCGGCACATACAACAGCCATACGACCAACATTCACAATAACTACCACTACACTCCTCCTCAACAAATCCGGTACACCCCCATGAATGGCGCCCCAATGAACTACCCGGTGTACCACGGCTCGCCTCCTAACTACGTCTATCAATACAAGAACTCGGGCAGCAAGTACGGCACCCTGCTCGCTGGCCTCGCTCTGCTCAACCTGGGCACCTTAGCGGGCACAGCCTACGCCATCCACAGAACCAACTCCAACTCCAACTACAAACCTCAGCCCGGCGAAGTTTGTAAATTTGGAGTGAAAAAAGAAAACGGAGACTACGAAGAAACGAGGATCGATTGTCAACTAATAACCAGTTTCATATTACAAGATCAAGAGAAATCGCAAAATGGCGGCACAAACATTACAACAGTGACAACGACCGTGACGAACGTGACAATGGTTAACTCAACGAATGGGGAGGCGGCTGTCCCGCGGGCGACCGACCCGCCCGCTCCGGGAAATGTCATCTACACGATGCTTCCTAACGGAACATTGGTGCCAGTCAATGGGACATACCTGGTCAATGGAACGTTGGTGAACGCGAACGCATCCAGCCCCGATGCCACGCCGGCGCCGTCCAGCGACGCGGCCCAGTCCGTGATCGTCACCACAACGAATACCACTACCACTTCCACCAACGCCCTCGACGTGAAAGGAAAGCCAGTGGAGGTCACACCAGGGATGGTTTGCTACGTCATTAGGAACTCGCCGGTTTCGAATATGAAGAAGAGCGTTCCTTGTGGCTTGTTGCAGACGTATGCGGAAAAGTCTTTGAAAAAGAACTCCGCCTCTCGAAACATACCTCTGTTCACGACTGTGGCGGTCGTCGCCGCCATGGTCTTAGCATACTAATATGATAACTATTTAATTACTTTGTAGAGGATGTTCACTAGTACTTATTCGTAATGTGTATTTTAAAACGGTTATGTTAATTATTGTTAAAGAGTCAGAGCCAGTTGTAAGAGTGCCTATTATAATTTAATCGCATCATCACACTTGAATCATATCATATTTTTATTTAATTTAACTGTGATAATTTTAATTATATGTATTGATTTGTTTGTAATGTTGACTTTTCTTTCTAGAAGTTACGTAGAAAGCTATAAATCCTAAGTACACAATTGCTCACATAACTCGGTGAGGTATTTCAATGCAATTTTATCAGTAGTAGGAAGTAAATGAAACTCAATACGAGTAGCACACAATGCGTTTGTTTAAACTGTTAACATCGATACACGGAATACTTTAAAGGAAGTTGTTAATTCAAAACATTACGTGTGATGAATATGTATCTGGATGTCCTTTCAGAAAAGATTTCTGGGAAAACACAGAATTTTGAGAAAACATATTTGTTTACCATCGTACAAATAACACTTTTTGATAGGAAAGTAAAAACATAAAGAAACGTGATTTATGATTAAGCTAATTCAGATTCAAAAAAGTGTAGGATAACTAATTTAATTAGCCTTAGGATTATTTAAAATGATTGGCCCAAAAACTGCGAAATCATAATCAATCAATCCCTAGGGAATAAGAAGTGACCAGAAATAGACATAGGGGTCTCGCTCACAGCACCCATTCTTCCAAAATACTTTTGTCTTGGGTCCTACTCACTGTACTGATTGATTGAGATGTGATCGGCAGTGAGTTGCGAGGCCTTTGCCCTGCAGTGGCACTGGTTAAATAATTTTGTAGGTGTACCCTACCTACGAGGATATGAAAATCATAATTCGTTGCAATACCGCCGTAGCGATTCATGATTGAGAAAGTTGTAACCTATGTGTGAAACGAAAGCGCATTTACCTTACACACACACACAAATGTTTACAAATATTGACAAGTGCCCTGCGGTTTTACTTTAGCGTTCCTACTTCTTGTGGTATGTTCCCATTATTTTTATTAGTAGAAACCACACAGTCTTCGTCGAATGGAAGGAAAATTCAGTCTAACTATACTATACAACATTCGACAAAACACTATACAAGGCAAGCAGTGCCTCGCGGTTTTATCCTTCTCAATAAAAAATATAATTGTATTATTAGAAAACAATTGATAGTAGCAGAGATAGTCACCCTTATATTATAATAGATATAGTCAAGGAGTAGCTATTTGTTTTGTCAATAAGATGTTACGTAACCTTACTAGCTCAGGAGGTGTTTGTTTAAAATTGAAAGCATGTTAGATAAGAATGTGGGAATGAAATGTTATCGACATTATGGTCAAATTTTAGGTCAAAAATCCATGATAAGGTGACTAATAATATGATAAGGATTTCTAAGATTTATATAACAAATCATTCATACAGTCATTTCTAGTCTAAGACCGCCTAAAGGCCTCGGAAATGGTCTGACGGTTAAAACAACCAGAACCGACTGCTTAACGTGCCCTCCGAAGGACGGTAGCGCTCAGATAGAAATGCCATTATCGGTCACCCATCCAAGTAAAGGGTGAGCTGAACGTTGTTTAACAATCAATGATCTAACATCGCTTAGTCGAACTTAGGCCCTAGCCGAAGACCGTAATAATGCAACAATAAACAATAGTAATAGCTTGCGGTTGCGATCTTCGGCCGGACTCGGATCCCTGTTGCGGAGTACCCCAACACAGTTGACTAGGTAGGGAACTTCACCCAAGTGAACTTTGATGAGCCCGGAGTCAACAATATGTGCAGACATAGTTGTTGGCGACGACGTCTGGGTGTCAATTATATATTCTTATAAAATATATGTGTATGTATATGTAGTAGTACCAGTTAATTAGATTCCATAACACAAGCTTAGAGCTTACTTTGGGTCTAATTAACCGTGTGTGAATTTGTCCAGGTATATTTATTTATTATTTTATTTATGACCTCTTATTGGTGTCACTTTGGTAAGTCACTACCAATACTGCTTTATTAGTATACATAGTCCTCTAGTTCAGTAGACCCTTCAGGCTGGGCCTGTGGCATTTCGCCCTACTGTCACCCTGTAGTAACGCCATTGCTCGGACAGTACCTTTATTCAGTCGCTAAGTTTTCTAAATGTAGCTATTATTAGCGTACAGAATACATAATAGTACATACGCGATTTACGACAAGGACAAATTAATTTCACACAAATTAAGAATGACTACAAAAATACATTTGTATCGTCCAATAAACTAGTATTGATGTATCTTTCAACACAGATTTTGAACGATAGAGGTGAAAAATAGAACCAAGATTTTAAAATGATGCTAACCATTTTAATTACGCATTAAAGTTTCAATGACTTATTATTATGTAAACTAGATTATGAAAGAGTGTTATGAAACCGCAGCTAATTTTGAAAAGAGAAGAAAGACAAGTCAACCTAATTTTTTATCAGTATTTAATTATGATAAACGGTCACTGACACACATAAGCCGAAAAAGTAAGTAGAAAAAAGAACATAGAAAATAACATCTATATGTAAATGTAACATTAATTTTATTTCTTTTATGAGAAACTTCGCCACTTCTGTTTTTAAACATTACCTTTTGCTATTGTTAACCAAAGTGCAGTTCGGCTATAACTTGGATGGGTGGCCGAAAGTGGCATATCCATCTGAGCGGTACCATGCTTCGGAGGGCACGATAAGCAGTTGACCTCGGTTATTTTAATCGTTGGACCATGTCGGAGGCCTTTAGGCGGTCTAAAAACTAAAACACCAGGGTTGGCCACTAACCTATTAGAAATTAATTAATGACCTTCTACAAAATAGTACAGATCCCGCTGAAGGGTAAAGTGCCTTATTGAAAAACTCTAACAGCATTTTAGCTATCAAATGGTTTGTCTCTTTCCAACATACGCTGTTTACCAAAGAGCAAGAGACAAAACACTTTCTAGCAGTGTTTTAGTTAACACTGCAGTACACGCGCGGGGTGAATATTCGCCCCAGACCAATGTATTCTCCAATATTGTTTAAAATATTTGACTAGTCATCGCGTCGCTAAGTGTAATCCTAGTCAAGTTAATAAGGTTCAAGATCAGCACGCTGCCGGCACTCGACGCGGGCGCAATTAGCAAAAAAAAAAGGCAAGAAAGTGCTTGGGACGGAATTTCACCCCATGCGAGTATCGGCGTAACAAATTATCCAATCAATTTGGTGTGTTTCTTGTAAGTATTGCTTTAATTAATCATCTATTTCAGATATTTTGCAGTTTTTATAAGACTATTGTATGTTTTACTATATTCTGTGTAATAATTATTACAGATTTGTAGTCACTATGGACGAACTGATAAGTGCCTGCTTAGAAGAAGATATCGAGGTAGACAGCGATTGCACGGAGAATGTTCCTGCTGGATGTAGCGTTTGAATTGGTATTCAAAATATTCCACGCGAAAAGCTCAGATTCTCCTAAAACAGCAAGGCGGTAACATTGAACCAAATCCAGATCGGAATGTCCAAAGAATAGGAAAAAGTGGTCGATGTGCTTATTGTCAAAGATCATGTGATCGGTCTGCTTCAAAATTCTGCAAAACATGCAATAAATGGATTTGTCCTGACCATCAAGTCCTAGTTTGTCAATATTGTTATCAAAATAATTAAAAATATTTAAAAACAATAATAAAGAACCGATAATATCTGGAGTTTTAGAAAAATCCATGAGATTTTCCTCCTTTTTAAAATTTTATTTTTATTTTTATTTTCATTTCATTATTTTATAAAGTGGCATATTATTTACAGAAAAAAATAAATACATAACAATATTTAAACGCATTTTATTTGATATTTTACCATATTCATCTCAAAAGAGATAAATTAAAATGGTCTTAATATTCACCCCACGCGAGTAAAACATTACAAAATTAGGGCGCGTGTACTGCAGTGTTAACAGAGCATTTATGAATCACACATAATGTCTACCATAAATATTATTCAAACTATTATTCATAAATTAATGCAGTAAAGTAATTAAGAATTAGAGTCGACACTGTGTTAAGCGTGCGCACGCCGCGGTTTCATATTATAAGTGAACCGTCGCGGGCGCCCGTCGCGTGCGGTTTCATACAAAAGTGAACCGCCGCGTGCGCACGCGTACGCACGCGCACGCTTAACGCAATCTTGGCCCTTAGTTCTGAAATCATCATGAAGGATCGCTGTCATTTTGCAACAATACAGTAGTTCACCTATAAAAGTACATTTTACATGTTAACAACGACACAACAATACGAATACAGCTGTTTCACACATGACTAACTGCCAAGTAAGTGGTACGTATTGTTTAAAGTATGGAAACTAAACTACCTATTTAATTTCTTTCGATGACTTCATATTTATTTAATGAGTAAAATACTGTAATATTATGTGTAATGTTTTAAAATTTTCTCATTCTTTGTTTGTTTAAATGTCTATGAAAGTTGTTTTAAGAGATACTTAAGTACAAATACTATTAAATAACAAATATAAATAAATAAATATACCCGAACAAATTCACTCGCGGTTAATTAGACTCAAACTAAGCTCTAAGCTTGTGTTATGGAATCTAACTCAATTAAATTACTACATATATATACACAAATACTTTAAAAGAATATATAATTGACGCCAACAAATATGTCTTTACATATTGTTGACTCCGGGCGAGAATCGAACCCGTAACCCCCGACACATTAAGCGCTCTCACTGCTACTGTGCGAACGGGATTGTCAATTAGTCAAAGTTTATTATAGGTACTCGTAATGAACTAACGTCAAAAGGAGTTAAGCCTTCAAATTCATATTTGAACTGTCAAGTTGATGTAAGCTTAGATCATTTATCAGCTCGATCATTTATCATTGACTAAGCGCGCCCGCGGTGTTACCCGCGTTGTACCCGTTCCCGCGAGAATTTCGGGACAAAATGTATCCCAAGTGTTATTCTGATGTCAAACCTATATAACTGTAAAGTTTTATCCAAATCCGTCTCGTAGTTTTTTCGTGAAAGAGTAACAAACATACATCCATCCCTATTCGCATTTATAATATTAAGTAGGACTTGGATGGGTGGCCGATAGTGGCATCCTCTATCTGAACGCTGACGTGTAGTATGTAGCTTTCAGTCGGATTGGACCACGTTTGCTTACTACAAGTTAATAATTATTAAATTAAGACAATAATAATTAACTAATTAACTCCTCCTTCTTACTGTACTGATACCTTCAGTGAGATGATAGGTCTTTGCCCAGAAGTGGGACATGAGACATTACAGGCTAATTTCTCTATTTTTAGAGAAATTTACTTAAATGACATAGCTGTTCTTTGTTGGAATTGAGTGTAACAAGTTTCTTTCTGGCAAAGAATCGTCTGGAAATAATTCTCTAGAAAGACGCTACTTAAGACAATGAATTTGTAATGGCGTCCAACGATTCATTGTCACACAATTCAATAATACATAGTTATTACAACTGCTATTGAAAACTGTAGGTGTATGAAAAATGTTTTAGAACGCTTCACTTATATTATTATGAATACTAAATGAAAACGTTTTATATGCTTGTAACAATAATATCTTTAGTTCAACAGGCTTTTGTATGAGTCACTGTAAAAGATCCATTATTTTAAAGTTTGAATCATAGGGTCATCTAGTCATGCTAAACGTAGATTGATAACAACCTAGGTACTTTGTGTGGGAGCGACCTAAATGACCACAGATATTATTCTGTATAATGTACCTGTATCTTTGTTACACTACAGTATGTTGACTACATACTTAGGGCTGGGTGTTTCAAACGGTTGGTTATCTTAAGTTACGTTCGTTAAAAAAATTACGATGGTTTATGCTGTAAAATTTTAATGTCTGTTACGCTGTTGTTTCATATCTTAAATGATGGTCTGTTAAAGTTGATCGGGCAGCCAGATTTTTCATTTTCTTGTGTCTGTGAGACTGAAGTGTCATGATTACGTTTAGTGGTGCGTAAGCGTAAGCTGAAGCAACCTGCCCATAGTCTGTGCTCGTGTCGTTGAAATCTATTCAGCCATTTTAATTCTTTCGTAATAATAGCCTCTAAAATTTAAACGTACATAAGTGGTGCATAAGTATAGTTATATAGACCTACACGTCTTGTCTGCGACTCTGATCTTAAATAATTTACTTAATAAAGCGAAAAAAAATCTGCTCTGCTACAATGAGTATGGACGCGACCCGAATAAATCTAAGAAAAAACTGAGCGCGACCTAGGTATATAATTTTCACACTAGCGCCATCAATTGGACCGCGGTGGAACGTCTGCGCGGACTAGTTAAAAGTAATGTACATAAACATCGACAAAGTTTAACACCAATCTTACCATAAATCTTTCTTTTTCTTTCTTTCCAGGGATAATCTCAGTATGCTGGATCTCCGGTGCAGGAGTAGGGCTCCTCCCTCTCTTCGGCTGGCACGCGCTCTGGGAGCTACCCCCTGCCGGGTGCTACTTCGTCGAAGTCATGGACTACAATTACCTTCTGTTCCTGTACTTCGCGACCATAGTGACGCCAAGCGTTCTTCTGGCAGCATTCTATGCACATATTTACAGAGTGGTGTTGAAACAGGTGGGTGGGACTGCGTAGTTCTATATTAATTACTAGCAGTGCCCTGCGATTTTATCCGCTTTTGCTCATTCCCGTGGAAATTTCGGGATGTAAAATCGCCTATGACCTTCCCGTTGAATGTGGCTATCTATAACAAAAATAATTATTCAAACCGGACTGGTAATTCCCGAGATTAGCTCAAACATACAAACTTATATAATTTAACTCTGTATAATATTCGTAGATAAAGAGGTTAAATTTGTAAGATTTATGTTCGGGCTAATCTCAAAAACTACCAATCCAATTTGAATAATTCTTTGTGTAATAGATAGCCACAATCAACGGGCAGGCATTTATTATCTTCAAATTCCCACGGAAACGGGCACAACGCGGGTAAAACTGCGGCAAGCTGCTGGTAATAAGTAATAATAAGTATGTTGTAGTCTTTTGTTTTTTTATTGTTAAGCAACGAGAAGCTTGGACTTATCATGGATTCCGGATGGGTGGTCGTTTGCGACTGAGCGCTGCAATGCTTCGGTGCGTTAAAGAATCGGTCCAGGTTTTTAGTTGGTTTATGCTTCAGGGAACACACATCTTTATCAAAGTAATAAGTATTTAAATGATGTGTTCAAAATTAACAAGATTATTAAACAATGACAAACTAGTTTACATAAAACCTGTTTTGACCTGACGTGTTTGTTATCATAGTTTTATTGAGTCCACGACAACATTGTGGTCTGTTTTAATTATCTGATTTAAAAAGATAATGTTATTTTACTCGTAGATACTGAAATACACGAAGCTAAATAAGTAAGGTATAACAACGCGTCACACGGCTAGTCTATACTAATATTATAATGAGGTACAAATTACAATTTGTAAGTTTGTTTGTATGTTCGAGCTAATCTCGAGAATTACCAGTCTGATATGAATAATTATTTTTGTAATAGGTAGCTACATTCAACTTGAAGGTCATAGGCTGTTTTTCATCCCGAAATATCCACAGCCATGGGCACAACGTGGGTATAACCGCAGGGCGCTGCTATTCTTCTATAAAGTAGTAACTTATTCGAATTACGGTCAACCTGTGTCGAAGTTTTTGGACCATCCAACGGCTTCTGAAGAATTTTGGGATAAACAATAACCTTCTCGTAGAATGTGTTTAAAATAATTATACAAATCGGATGGGTAGTTCCTGAGATTAGCGCGTACAAATAAACAAAAAAACAAACTTTTCGGCTTTACAATACGAGTACTAGTATAGATATACTTAAACTGAAACTCGGCTTAACAATTATTAAATATCAATCTACTTGATAAAATGTTCCCTTGCGCTCTGGGTAATACAGTACTTATATACTTCCTTCCGCATCATTTTCTTTCATACATACCTACATAAAAGACAAGGTGAACGGTATGTGTGTTTATAATTTCGAACTGGCTTGAGACCTTATAAAACTGGTTTGGGACAGGTCAGGATAATGTTGATCCGTAAATTAATTTGACTTTCAGATCGTTGGGTTTTGACATTGAGAGAGAAAAAGGTTTTATTGATAGTCATAAATGAAAAAATATACGTCCTATATGTTTAGAAGTTTTCAGAAGGATCTCTTAACATTTCCTTTATATCTTTCTTCATATAAAAATGGTTAACTGATTCAAAATTTACCATTATTCCTTTACAGATGAGTGAAGTGATGACAGTGGAAGGTGGTCGCCGGGTCCCCGGGGGAGGCACTATGCTGCGAGTCCTCGGAGCCGCGCAGAAACGAGAAGTCAAAGCCACGCAGAACCTCTCCATCATCGTCTTCTTCTTCATCATCTGCTGGATCCCACTCTACACCCTCAACGCCATAAAAGCTTTCATGCCAGAGCTGGACATACCCAACCCCCTGACATATGTCTTCATCATAATATCCCACCTAAATTCAGCGATTAACCCATTACTCTACGCGTATCACTTGAAAGATTTCCGTGCTGCGTTAAAAGGTCTGATCTGCACTATTATCGGGAGAGGAGTCCCCATGCCAGCCGCGTACAGACCTCCTGCACCAGTCAGAAGACCGGCTCTCGAAAGAAGCAATGCTTTACGAGAAAGACCTAGAGTCTACATAGATTCCCCAATCTGGCTGCGCCAAAGAGAAACAGACAACATAGCCAATGACAACAAAGCAGTTGCCAATTCTATACCGGTCGTACCAGATGTGGAACCTTTTCTAAATAAAGCTGGAACTGACGGTTCCAGTGAGTGTTATACGCCGGAGAATAGAGATAGCGAGGCTGGTCCTTATTTGATTGAAGTGAATGGAGAAGAGTGCCATAGTCCTTATAGACAAGTGGAGGAGCTGATCAGGAGGGTCCGGAGTGAAGACAACAGCTGACAGGAGGCGCACCGGGCGGGCCCGGTGTCCCTCAGCGTCACTTGAACCAAAGCTTTAAAAACCCAAAGACATTCCTCAAATATTACAATTATAGATAGATTTAAGAAATCCATGAATGTAACTATATTTTTAGATGGAAAGCATTTTGATCGTGATTTATGTTATGTGTTGATTGTAAATCGTTTGTAAGATAAGAGATATTGGTCAATTGTTGCTTTGAAATAAATGTGCATCATTAAAAAGGTCATTTTATTTGTATACCCAAATTGCTTCGGAGGGCACGTAAGCTGTCGGTCCCGGTTACTTTCTACGGATAGTATGTAGTCGTTACATGAGCCATGTCGGCGGCCTTTGGCGGCTCAATAACTCTGACACCAGGATTGGTCAGGTTGACCATCCACTCGATGAAGAAGAAGAAGAATTGCTTACTTATTTCAATGCACATATTTACTACTGAATGAAAAAATCTACAAGGAAAAAGATATTTATTATGTTTTCCTCTGATATCTATCGAGTACGATTCTACAGTTACTAGAAAAATCTAAATACTTATAAGCAGGTAAAAAGCAAACACGACACCTGTTTTGGAAGGCTTGCAAGGTATGTGACCTTGGATTGGCAAAGCACTTACAATGTAGTACAACTAGCGCCATCTGTTGGTAATACTTAAAACGAATTATATGAACGAGCAGTTTGACACATACAAGGATTTTAGAACTTAGTAAACACCATTTTTAAGAGATGGCAGTAACAACTATGATATCACTACATAGTTTAAAACAAAGTCGCTTTCCGCTGTCTGTCTGTCTGTCTCTATGTATGCTTAGATCTTTAAAACTACGCAGCGGATCTTGACGCGGTTTTTTTCAAATAGATAGAGTGATTCAAGAGAAAGGTTTATATGTATAAAAATTCCCGAAAACGGACACAACGCGGGTAAAACCGCGGGGCGCTGCTATAATAGACCAACAGAACAAAGAAGTTTAAAAATTGAATGTTTTATTTTTAAAAGAAAGTTTACTTTAATTGAAATAAGTTTATTAGGCAAAATGTTTTCTAGTAATATTAGGTATGTCTATAGTAGGACTCGACACCTAATAACTTTCGAATGAAAATATCTGACTGAAACTGCGACCATGTAATTAACACCAACTGCATAAAATTACCATTGTAAAGAGAACTCGCAGCTGTCAAATTATTTTATTATGCAAATTATTAGGATATGTTCGTAGAAAGGTGTGGTACAGTTGGATACAAAAGTTTTAAACTTATTTTAAGTGGGATTTGCTTAAAGAAAGAAGCTATATTGAACACAACCAAACTGAATGTGTGTAAAGGTATGTCCCTAATGACTGTACAATACTAGAAAATTTACAAAGCACACATTGCTGCATATAAAAGGTATTTACTCGAAATAAATTGATTATTACGCTTTACTTCTAGAAAAGAGTTTAAATCGAAATGAATACATACTGGTGATTTTTCTCCCGAAGACATTTCCTTCGATAGAGGAGAAACGTTTGCAGATTCATTTAATAACCAATGT
This sequence comes from Cyclophora punctaria, assembly GCA_951394245.1. NCBI lineage: Eukaryota > Metazoa > Arthropoda > Insecta > Lepidoptera > Geometridae > Cyclophora > Cyclophora punctaria. Next base: position 8,714,112 of record OX596172.1, read on the forward strand.
AAAAATGTAATATCACTAAATGTCTTCCATATTTGTTTGTATTAATTTCGATTTTTACCTTTAGAAATGAAGAATGGGAACTATTAGTTTAAAGTGAATATAACACGAAAGGTGCTACCGAAACGCAATATAATATTTATGCACTATTTAATTGGTCGGTTGTTAATTACTTTATTAACGTCTAACAAGACTCGTTAATATTTAACTAAACTATTGTATACTTGTTTTAAAACAGAAGAAACTGATAAATTAGGCCGACTGGGTGTCTCTATATAGTTGTCTCTCTATTTGGTTTAACTTGGTGATTGTTACTGAAAAAAGTTCCTTCAAGAGCTAGTTTTGTCTAATAGTTTTGTTAGTGAAATCTCAGTTGAAATATTCCCAGTAAACTTCGCAAGAAAAATGGGAAGAATGATGGAAAGGTTGCGTGAAAATTCATACGATACTTTGATTTGGATCATGAACCTAAATCCTACTATCATTGGTTTCTCTTTTTTAGGCGAAATTAAGTGGTATAGTGGTAAGCATCGCATCTATTCAACTTAAGAGCTAAGCTTTTGGGAAATCGATGCAGACGTCTCCATCTATTTCTATTGCTCGCATGTTCCTTCACATCTATACATACATTTTATTAACACAATTTAACTTTTTTTGGTATTAAACGTCTTGACTGCAATCCACTCTAACTGTTTTTAAACGATTTCGGATACAATGCGATAGCAGTGGTGAAGTCATTTTGAAAGCTTAAATGTGTTACTTTTATAACAAGTCTTGTAAAGTGCTAATGATGAGCAGAATTCATCCAATTTCAGCCAGTGCCACATTACATTAATAACTTGTTAAAATTCTTTGAAATTATTTTTTTCAGTTATTTTCTGGATCATCCACTTTTCTCTTCTGTTCTACTTGTACATTGTTGGCATTTTTGATTACCTGATGTACCGTTCTAAAGGGTGGATTGATATTATTAACAGTATCTTCAATCTTCCGATTTCTGTGCTGGAGTTTATTGCTGCCCTTTGGTTTATTTTCAAAAGGTTTGCAAGATTTTATATGAAAATTATTAATATATCGTGTATCTCAGACAAATTACAACTAAACATTTAAAAAATCTTAAATTTTAGGAAAACAATCATACAGGTAATAGAGCTATCGGACTTGAACGACAAACTCTTGGTGGATTCGATCGACCACCTGGACCAGTACAGGAAGATGCTGAGGACCAGCAAGATCATCTTGCTCACATGCTACGTGTTCCATCTTCTGAACGATGTGTTTATATTCATACCGTCGAGAATATTTATTATGGACAGCTTTTCAATTACTTCTTGCGTTGGTAAGGAACTTCAAAACTTATATAAAAATGTTGATAGACAGAGTAGATAATAGTCTCGATAATTTCTCTCATACAGTGGCATAAATACAAATATTTGAAAATGCTTCTTTAAAAACAATTGCAATTGTAATAGATCTTACGTTTCTATCTTAATTACACTACAATTGTGACCCCAAAGTTATCGTACATCCATTGATCTTTGCTTTCAGGTATGAATTTAACAACATCACCATCCAAGGAAATATGCATGACAATGTTAACGTTTCAAGAACTAACTAGCGTTCTCATCGTCAGTGGTTACGATGCTATCATTCTATTATTCTCCTCTCACATCGCAGCCATATTTGAAATACTCCATAGGGATACAGACGATTTCGTGAAAGGACATCAAATCAATTTATCTTCGAACCTTATAGATAAGAAGTTAAAGTCTTTAATCCGACGCCACGAATCGGCTCTCCGAACCGTAGCGTTATTAGAAGATACATTCAGTGCCATCATCGGGATGGATTTCGTTTTAAACGTTGTTTCTTTGTGTCTTTTTTGCGTTCTGCCTATTGAAGTTTGTCTGAATTATGGCCCTTTAATCTACTATTATGCCAGCGTGTTTTTCTTGTACTGTTATCAAGGACAGAAGTTGACTAATGCTTCTGAGAAATTTGAGATAGCTGTATATTGCTGTGGTTGGGAAGGGCTGAATACAAGGCAACAGAAGATGGTCCTTTGCATGCTTTTACAAGCGCAAAAACCAGTGAGACTGCACGCTGCTAGAATTATTCCTCTTTGCATGTCAACTTTTGCAATTACTGCGCAGAATATTTATAAGTTTGTCACTATATTTAAAGTTTAATTTGACTTTGACACTTTAGGTGCTTATTTCACAAAATATTGTATCTTAACTTAGTTATACTTTTGAAATAAACTGCTTAGACTTTACTATTTTTTTCTCACCCCTGGTAAGGTGTGTTTAACATAATTACACGTTATTTTTTTAATAAAAGGTGACGAGTAAATAATAACTGTGAATTAACTACAATTAGCTGGAAAAGAAATTGTTCACATTTCTTTCTAACACCCTATTAAAAATATTGCTTTAATTTCACAATGGCCTGGTATTATCTTCGAGCTTGCAAGTGTAGAACATTTTCAAAATGATCAACTATTTTAAAGACCAAATCGCAGCCATAAAGCTTCATTTAAAAGAGCATAGTTTTGATAATCTGATCTGGATCTGCAATGTTGCTCCTAAGTTCGCAGGCTTTTCTTTGAAAAAAGATAAGGTATCAGGTGGGTATTTTTGAAAAGGTAAGTGTTGTCCTCTTATATAGTTACAGAGTTCAAAGTTGTCTTCATTGAGACTTTTTGAAATTCGCATCATAGCAATTGGTCAATGAAGGTATATTTTTCAAATGTAACGTATTTTCTTTTCTTTAAAAAAATATCTGTTGATTTTTGTTAAAAAGCTATAATGCGGTCGGATGCGGCCACTTTACGGGCAGTGTGACGTTTCATTCATTGTATTTGCATGACAGGTGTCAAACACTGGCCCGCAACCGCACCCGCGCTATGTGTGTCTTGCGTTTAAATTAACTTATAGTTCTACCTAACAACTGTATTTCTTGCAGCACCATTCTGGGTAGTTCATTGCAGCCTTCTATTCTACGTGTACGCGGTGGGTTGCTTCGCCTACCAGTGGAAGTTCGCTCAGGGGGCTGAAGATTTCATCAAGAGCTATGTAAACGTATCCTTGTTAATTTTGATCGGAAACATCAGTTTCTGGTGGATCAAAAAGAGGTAATAATGTAGAATACTTACTGTAGAGAAAATTCGTCTTACACACTTGGTTTTCGTATGGTAGAGACTGAAGACTTACTTGAATATTGTCTGCGCTTAGCCTTGCATAAGCGCCCCGCGGTTTTACCCGCATTATGCCCGTTCCCGTAAGAATTTCGGGATAAATCATCCATTACAAAAATAATTATTCAAATCGGATCGGTAGTTTCTGAGATTAGAGCGTTATAATAAATATCTATACTTATAATAATAAATATGAACAGACTCTTCTGTTTTATATATAGATTTAATATTATACTTTTTGGGACATCGTGTTTCTTGAAGTTAGCACACCAAACTAGCACTATCAAATGTTTCAAACAAAATGGCTTGGTTTCAATTTACATGTATTTGCTTTGTTATACTAAAAACGATCACTAATCATGATAAATAATATAATAACTATTCATAACCTTTGGCGGCTCAATAACTCTGACACCAAGATTGGTCAGGTTGACCATCCACTCGATGAAGAAGAAGAATCATGAAAGATTTTTCATCCGCAGGCCTATACTCCGAAAGACGCTCATCCAGATAGAAATAAATGACAAGTTGGCTCGAGAGAGCGTGTTCCGCGACAAGTATAAAGGACACATTTCAGTAATCAGGAATATAATCATAGCGTTCTATGCATCGCAAGTAATTGATGCAGTTTTCATCTATCTGCCTCATAGAGTTGATGTTACTAACAACTACTCTATGGTGCCTTGTGTAGGTAAGGAAATGTCAATATTTAAATGTTAAAGTAGTGGTATTCTGAGTAGTGGTATTCTGTTTGTCTGATGCGTGACGCCTAAACTTTGGTTACGTCTACGTTAAACGACTAAAATGTTGTTTATGTATGTGGCCTTTATGCGGACCTTTATACCTTTATATTTATTATTTATTATATATTATATACAAGCAGCGCCCCGCGGTTTTACCCGCGTTGTGCCCGTTCCCGTGGGAATTTCGGGATAAAATGTAGCCTATAGCCTTCCTCGATAAATAGACTATCTAACAGTGAAAGAATTATTCAAATCGGTTCAGTAGTTTCTGAGATTAGCGCGTTTAAACAAACAAACAAACAAACAAACAAACAAACAAACAAACAAACAAAACAAACAAACTCTTCAGCTTTATAATATTAGTATAGATTTATATAAATTTTAAATGTTTCATTCATTGCACTGGTATAAAAATGTTTTAGCAAGAGAATCCACCTATGGATTCTGTGGAGTTCAATGCACTTTATCTACTACTAGCCGTGCCCCGCGGTTTTATACGCGTTGCATTCCCGCGGGAATTTTGGGATAAAATGTATCTCATGTGTTATTCTGATGTATAACCTATATATTACTGTAAAGTTTCATCCAAATCCGTGTATTAGTTTTTTCGTGAAAGAGTAACAAACATACATACTTACATACATACATCCATTCTCACAAACGTTCGTATTTATAATATTAGTAGGATTTACTCTAGAAAAACATGATGATCTGCAACATCTATTATTATTTCTAGGATTAGAACCACTCACATCATCACCCAACAAAGAGATCTGTCTAGTCATCCTGTGCGTCGAGGAGCTCTCCATCATGGTAGCCTGCTTGGACTACCAAGCGCTTCTCCTCTGCCTCATCGCCCATACAGCTTCCATGTACCACATGCTCACTTACGAGATGATGGCTCTCAACAAAAAGGAAAACCAAACGGAAGACCCGAAAATAATCGCCAAAGAAAAACTACCGACTTTGATTTACCGCCACATCATCATCCTCGACGTCTTTAATAAGTTAAAGGCTCTATACAGCATTCCGATTGGCGTAGACTTTGGGTCGAATGCTATCTGTATATCTCTGTTCTTCTACTTGTCTTTCCAAGAGTGGCTGGCGTTCAGTCCCGTGTTGATCTATTGTATTTTAGTATTCTTCTTGTATTGTTTCTTGTGCCAGAAGTTGACGAACGCCGCGGAAGAGTTTGAGAAGGCTGTGTATGCTTGTGGGTGGGAAAATTTTGACTTAAAAGAGCAAAAGTTGGTTTTCATTATGCTGTGGCAAGCGCAGAAACCAATAGTGCTTTATGCGGGAGATATCATACCCGTGAATATCTACACATTTGCTACTACTCTACAGAATATGTTTAAGTTTGTTACTGTAGTGAAATTCTAAATGTAGGTAAAGCTTAGTCACTTCAGTTATGTCGTCACAATTGCTGAAATACACGATAATGATGTTTAAATAAAGCCCCTCCCAGACGGGCCATACTTTTGATGAAATATGTGGCCACAAAATTGCCGACTATATCCCGGCAATACTAAAAACATTTTAATGCAGCATATGGCTGGAAAATGTTTATCTCGGCAATATTTCTGATGCAGTATATGGCTCAATATTTTGTCTTTACATGGGCCACATAAAGATGTAGTGAATACTCCTTTCCTATCGGCAAAACTCGGAACAACGATAACACCCGAATGGTGCCGATGTGTCTATGAATTACTGTATTATTAAATTACCTGTAGGCATGGAATTAGTAAGTACTACCCATGGACTTATTACTAGGTAATAAGTCCATGGTACTACCGTACAGTACTTACTAATTCCATGCCTTTAGGTATCAAATAAATCGCATACTTTATTTATCAATGTCAAATGTCAAACTGCCCGTTTGACGATGACAAACACGAACATAGCTACTCTACTCGAACGAATCGCGGCAAACTTCACGTAGCATGAAAAAGGGACGCACTTATGCCGTAAAGCGAGACAACAATAAAAGTGGCTGAGAAATATTGCAGTATTTTCGATTGCGAAGCGAACTCTCCGGCCATATTGCCGAGACCCTAAACATTCATCGGCCATACTAAAAATATGTGACAACATATCCCGGATATACTAAAAATATCGCAAAGTGTTGCAGAGTCTGGCCGTAAATGATGGCTGATGATGCCGGCCACACTATTGCAGCTAAACATTTTCGTGAAAATATGGCCCGTCTAGGAGCCCCATAAGATACTTAGCGGATAGAGTCGAATATGCTAGAAACAGTCAAGGATTTTTTTTTGGATGCACAAAGATACTTGGTAGTAATGGTCCTATTGTAGAACACTTTCAATGAAATATATTTCTTGTCTGTAGTTTTTTTATTTGTAGTAGTTGTTTAGTAGTAATTAAAAATATCCACCGTGAACTATATAGGTATCTACCTAAAATTCAATCTGAAAATATTTTACTAAAAGAGGTACACGTTAAAAGATCTTTCCAAAAAAGGTTATATATGTGTTTTATGACTACGGCTCCTGTAAAGGGGCCGAAACTTCAGATTAAAATGTAAAATAAAAGTGTATCCGTAAACGTAGTTTTAATTCAAAAAAATGTTTTATAGTTTTTTACAAGAAAGTAGATCCAATGATATCTATCTAACTAAATCTATTTACGAATATATTCAGTTTCACACTCCGTGTAACAGAACGTGGCACATTTCAGCCTTGTCCCTAATTCGTCAACTTTTACCGAAGCCTATTAAACTTATTATGATTGTTCTAACCGTGCTCTATATTAACCTTCGGATAAACCTCTAAAGCATTTCGTTAATAAGTTGTTATTTTGTAACTGTTTCCATCTTTGCAGCGGAACATGGATTAGCCAATATATATTAAGTACCATCTTGATAAAAATTACAGAATAATCTCAATTACAAATTATAATTTATATATGTCACAATATGTTATATACGCAGTAAAATTATAATCCAATAATGTCCCACTGCTGGGCATATGCCTTTCACGTAACTGAAGATATCAGTATAGTCCACAGTACTGAAATTTTATATTTATGTTGATAATATTGTTAATATTTTTAGTGGCAATTCGTCGACTTTTTTCCTAATTATTTACTTAAAATAACATATTTTGGTTTTATCAATTTACAAGACCATATACTCGTATTTCAGCACTAAAAACCGAGATTAAAGTTTAACCTGAAATTATTTACTAATAAGTTGTTAGTACATATAACTCAATGTTAAAATATTTCAATAATTGTAACTACATACTTAATAATTACATTAAGTTTCTCGATAACAACTCAAACCTATTAGCATTCTAATTTTGAAACGTTGTCAAAAACATAACATGCATAAACAAACTGCAATAAAAACAAGTTAACATCAACTACTATTTTATTTAACTCCAGCAAAACATCTGTCTCTTTCATCCTAAAACAAAAGAGAGAGACACACAAACCAAAAGGCTTTAGTCTGCAAAAGAGGTTTTGCCTACTCAGTTGCGAACAAATCATGAACATAGATGGACATACATAAGTTGATTTTTTATTACATTTTATCGTAAACTAAATAAAAATGAAAGTATTAGTGTGTTGTTTGTTTGTTTTGATCTATATTAATAATAATGGAAAAGCGTCGCTGGAAAGTTTTGCACCGGGGACCTATAATTTGTTGGTTGAAGAATCTAAAAAGATAGGTAAGTAAAATATCTTGTAAATATTTATAGTCACTTCGTTGGGCTATATTTAATTAAAGATCTATGGGACGCTTAAAATTTAATATAAATGCTGTCCTATTTCGTATATACTTTGGATTTCTTTTATACAATGCGTCTGGTCAACGGTGTCGGAGCCTTAAGGGGGGTAATAATATGGTGATTTTTATCGACAAATAACATTAAAAAAACATTGTATAATTCAGTTAAGAATATTAAGAACATGATGTTGATGAAATTTTGGCTCCTAATATTTATTAAGACTTCTTAGTACAATAATAAAGAATATTTCGTTAAATACACTTAAAAGACAAACCTTTAAATCCAGATAGCACGCTCCCAATACATTTTAAAATTACACAACACACCATGACCAGCCAAACCATGATTAAGTAAACAAACAAACACACCTACATTACACAACCTTATTCATTACAGACGAATGTCACCGACCTTGCAAGTTCAACGTTAAACCGAAAAGATGCGTTCATCGGTTTAGAATCGAGCCTTCTACTTTTGAAGATGGTAAACCAGGGTTGACTATAAATGGAATGTCTCCCGGTCCTCAAATACAGGCCTGCGTCAATGACGTCATTGTTGTTGAAGTGGAAAACAGGATTCCTGATCAGGAGCTGTCAATACATTGGCATGGAGTCGAGCAGAGAGGAACACCGTACATGGATGGGACGCCAATGGTCACACAATGTCCTATTACATATGGAATGAAGTATAAATACGCCTTTGTAGCTTCGACTCCTGGAACTTTCTTCTATCATGCTGATTCTGGTAAGAATTGACATTTCATATTTACTTAAAAATATAAAATAAACTTAAGGTACCTATAATACTTAATAGCATTATACTGAAGTTAATTTCATGATAATTAAGGTCATTGATAACACGAAAAAGTGCTACTACTTCTATTTGATGAACTCTTAGGAATAAGATAAATTGATTGCCAAAAATAAAAATTACATATGTACACAAAGAAAAAAAACAAGGCACTTGACAAGGGGCTGTAACTCAGCTCCTCTTTTGCTCTGAATATATTTCAGCTGAAGTTTAGCTCGCGAAGGAATTAAAACTGCAGGTAAAGATTTTACTAGACAAGTAAGGCCTGAGAGTTTAAGTTTCATATCTATACTTATTATTAATAAACTTTCTCCTTATTGAGTAATCCATGTTATTACATTTATTGGCCATAAACATGTTTTTAAATTAACTGTAATCGTTATATGATTTTTTTGTAACCAAGGAGGTAAATCATAAGTTAATGTACAATCTTATTCTGTGACTAGCAGCGCCCCGCGGTTTTACCCATGTTGTGCCCGTTCCTGTGAGAATTCCGAGATGAAAATATCCTATAACCTTTCCGTTGAATGTGGCTATCTATTACAAAAATAATTGTTTAAATCGGATTGGTAATTTCTGAGATTAGCGCGTATAAACTAACAAACTTTTCAACTCTATTATATTAGTATAGATAACGCATGTACCAAAGTATGAATAAACCATATTTTTATCATCTTTATATTAATGTACATAGACCAATATTGAAGCTGCCAAACAAAATACCAAGTTCAAGAACCACCCAACTCCACTCGTACTTCGACAAGGTCTCACACACCTTGGAACTGCGCCACCTCAGTTCAAGCAGTGAATATTGAGCAACTTTGTTTCAGTAGTACTTTGAAGCAATATTTCATATTTACCTTGTAAATAAGATTACTATCATTGTACCGGCGTTTTCAATTTATAAAATACTATTTGATCGTGGTGAGGAGTTGCGCAAAGGAACAAGGTTGTTTCTAATGGAAGTGCATTTAATGTGCGTTGTGAAACAGATATGCAAGTAGTAAGAGTAGTAAGTAGCTAAGACAAAGTCGGCCCCGGTTCTTTCAAGCGTTGAATGAAATAATTGGTCTAGGTCTTTAGGCGGTCTGGAAACTCCAACATCATCAATTTGAACTTACCGACTTACTTAAAAAGGCAGTATAAACTTGTATTTCCATAGGTGATAAGGACTACATACTCGGGTCATAGTTTAGATGAATTATTATCGCGTATTGACGAAAATAATTCCGTCTTCCTGTTAGATCTCTGATACAAAAAACATTACTAAATACTAGCAGCGCCCCGCGGATTTGTAGCCGATCCCGTGGAAATTTCGGGATGAAAAATAGCATATAACCTTCCCGTCGAATGAGGATCCATTTCAAAAATAATTATTAAAATTTAATAGTAATTCCCGAGATTACCTCGAACATACAAACAAACAAATTTACAAATTTTACATCTTTATAATATAAGTATAGATACATATATACTCGTAGAAGACCTAGAACAAATAGAATCATGCCTACACCGATGTTCATTCGGGTGGTACGAGACTGCGAGTGAAGCAGTATTCAGCATTTAAAAAAAATTACAGTTAAAAGTTGCCACATATACCTAGTAAGTATAGTTTATCAAACAAAAACCTATGCAGCAAATGCTACGCATTCCTTCTGTCCTTTTTAAAAGGAATTATTATTAATCTTACCATTTCTTCCAGTATCCCATCAAAGCGACGGCATCTACGGCTCTTTGGTAGTAACCCAACCTCCCCAATTGGAACAGCAATCATCCCTATACGATCATGACCGAAGCCAAGACAACACCCTGCTCATCGGCGCGAGGTTCCCTGTACTGATGACGGGAAACCTTGATGATGTGAGCCTGGTGCGCCCTGAGAGACTCTTGGTAAATGGGGACGACGAAAATGTCAAGTGAGTATTGAGCATACTTTTTAAACTCACACGATTTGCACTCATTATACTAAATGAAACGGGTCTGTATCGCGTTAGATAGTATAGCGTATTTATTAAAATACGTACCCGTTTCGGGCGAATTACTCCTTTCATGGTCATGGGATGAGTCTTAGGCGTTGTTAATATAGCCCCTTTTTACACAGTGACTATCGCACGTTTAACAGCATTTGAGTGTGAGAGAATGTGAGTGTAAAGGAACTAACGCACCATTGCTTTTACAAGCATTCTGACGCACTATCTTGCACAGCTAACAAATATAGACAAAGGTTTTATCTTTCTCTAAAGACATCTCTCTCTCTCCATTTCTGTATGATGAAAAGAGATAAATTGTAGAATAGATTTTGTCTTTAGTGTGAATTTTAGGCGCGCTAGTACGCACGAAAGAGTGACTGTAGGTGGCTATTGAGCGGGTTTATGAGCTGCGAGTGAATGAGTTCAATCAGAAGGTGTCAAATACTTGTCAAACTTTGTCTATAGAATTTGCCGGTTCAATCTCACGTTACTTCATAGGTTCGGAATAATATACAAACGGGAAGATATTCAAATCAATCGTCATATTTTACCTAAGTGGCTTAGTTTTATGTTAGACAACATTATATATTTATTAATTATAATTAATGTAAAGTTATTTAAATGGCTTCCTTAACATTATAAATAAATAAATAATTTCCGTTTTGAATATTACACTCATGATTATTGAAACATAAAATATCCTGATTTATTGCTTTACAAATTAAAGTTTGAACAAACAGATTATATTGTCACTGGATTTATAACATAACACTATAATCAGGGAATGCATTCGTATTCCAAATTTAATTCAAATTCAATACAAATGTTCTGATTCGCAGTTGTTTCACATGCGTCAGTGTGTAAAAACTTCTTTCAATCAAACTTTTCCCATACAATGAAGTAACCGTGTTCTAATTTTGAAACATTTCACAGGTTATTCGTCACGCCAGGCTTCTCATACAGGCTTCGATTGATTAACGCTATTGCTATCGAGTGTCCAGTGGTAGTCAGCATAGACAAACACGAGCTGGTTGCTATAGCAACCGACGGGAGGCCAGTCAAACCAGTCACCGGTAGAAACGTGCAACTGTATCCAGGTTGGTAATCGTCCTTGATTACGTAGTTATAGAGAAAGTGGAAATAGGATACAAGTAGCTAATGGTTACGCGACTTGCTCTGTTGAGTTAGCCGTATATTATTAAAATAGTAAGGTACGAAAACTATAACATGGTCGTAGTACCTTGAGGTCTTATCCGCGTTGTACCTGTTCCCGCTGGAATTTCAGAATAAATTGTATCAAATGTCTTATTCTGATGTATAACCTATGTTATATGTAAAGTTACATCCAAATCCGTTCCGTAGTTTTTGTAAGAAAGAGTAACAAACATACATATACATATACATACATCCTCACAAACTTTCGCATTTATAATATCAAGTAGGAAGGAGGATTCGAAACATCTCAATCATCTTATAAATTATATTGCCATACTAGCTGTGCCCTGCGGTTTCACCCGCATGTATTCCGTCACTGCTTACCGTTTAAACCTTTCCTGAACTTCCACAAATAATTCAAGACCAAAATTAGCCAAATCGGTCCAGCCGTTTTCGAGTTTTAGCGAGACTAACGAACGAGTCTCTTATAAACTATGTTTACACTTCCAACTTGATAAGTCATCAATCCCCACCCATAACAATGTGGGAGTTTTATTATTCCGGGTTCGATTCCCGGTGGGGATATCTCACAAAAATCACTTTGAGAGACTGTCCTCAGTTTGGTTAGGGCATTGCAGGCTGAATCACCTGATTGCCCGAAAAGTAAGATGATTCCGTGCTTCGGAGGGCACGTTAAGCCGTCGGTCCCGGTTACTTTCTACGGATAGTAGTCGTTACATGAGCCATGTCAGAGGCCTTTGGCGGCTCTATAACTCTGACACCAGGATTGGTCAAGTTGACCATCCACTCGATAAGAAGAATTATGCCAAAAAACATATTGACAGGCCATATTCCGACTATAGCCTATGTCAGTATGTTTACCATCAACAGTGTCATTATCTACGAGTAGAGGTGAACGGAACTTGTTAAGTCTTGTAATGAAAGCTTCAGAGAAAGTACTGCGGTAATGTTATTAAATTACACAAAGTTGGACACTGGGTTCTGTATAATATGGGTAGACTTTATTTTGTGTTTTAGAAAAACCACTTTGAACCCCAAAACCAAAAGTGGTGGTCTTTTAATACGTTTTGTAAAAGTTACATAGAAAGTTTTCTAGCCAAAGATTTCAGAGAAAAGACTTTAATCACCATTTTTAGAGTCTAGAGACGTTTTTGTGTTCGGGGGTATTTTATTTTAAAAACAAAAAGCCAATTATAGTTCATCACGACTACTATCAATGTATGGATGAATGTATGTATGTATGTTACTTTTTCACGAAAAAACTATTGTAAAAATTTGGATGAAACTTTACAGTAATATAGAATATATTATACATCAGAATAACACATGGGATACATTTTATCCCGAAATTCCCGTGGGAACGCGTACAACGAGAGTATCACCGCAGGGCGCAGCTAGTAGTTATAATAAGTGATAAAACGGGCTCCAAGGCTGTTAAAAATAATTGGGTGCGCTTAACGTACTTTCTCTTGAACCGTTAACATGAAAACATTCTAATCGTCATGTCTTAACCTAACAGGTAATTACCGATTTGCGTTTAATAGACGCATCAAAACATAAAAATAAAACCCAACAACTGACTGGCGCGTTTAACCTCACTTTCATAAGCAATTTGCAAACACTTTTTACCAATTAATGGAAATATCATCTTCAAGTTATGTAATATCTTGTATAACTCCATTATCTTTACGTTTAATTCTACCTGTGGTCAGAGTGTTATTATAGTGCAATTTGGTTCTCATTGCAGTTGATATCTCCGAGAGAAAGGCTGTAGTTTAAGGTCAAGAAACTGGTTCCGTTTTACTAATTTCACTTTCTTTTGTTTGATTTTTTGCCTTAGATTTTAAGCGCAAAACGAGAGCTGTTCTACATGGAATTAATTTGAAATTATTAACTTAGTTTTATATTACAACTGGCAATACTTCGCGGTCTTACCCGCGTTGCACCCGTTCCTGTAGAATTTTTGATGCCAAAAGTAGTCACAAACCTTCCACATGAATCAGTCTATATGTTGGTGAATACTGCATCAACATCCGTTCAGTAGTTGTTGAGAAAATGAATGACATACTGACAAATAGTTTTTAGGAACTATATTTTATTATATGGAAAACCAATATTCTACGAAGGCATTTAAAAAAATATACTCGTATTATATACGTTGAACAATACGTTGAACAATACTTTTACGCTTCAAAATAGGTATTTTTTAAAGTTGTAAGGGCGCCGCTCGCCAAAATTCCTCCTTTTTTAAGAGAAGAACTTTATAGAACTATTATTTAATCATGATTAATTTTACACCCAACGTGAAAGAAACTTATGACATTTACAACGGAAAAATATGTTGTTTGAATGTCAACATACTAGTTACGGTATTTTCCGTCGAAAGTAGTTATTCGATAAGCCAATTAAAAAGTTAAAATCTTTGACTTACAACACTTTCACTGTTTATTACGGAGCGGAGGCCTTTCTTTAAACATTTTACTTTTACACGTAGCAACTGAACGAAATGTGCACAAGAAACTATACAAGTTTACTTTCAAGAGAGAGGTAGTTCATCTTTTTCTGTCTAATAAGTATATAATTAAAGCTAAATTAACTATAAAACATTAACTGCCTCATTCATAAACTTGTTTTGTCTCTTTTGCTCTTTGGAAAATAGCGTATGTCAGAAAGGGACAAACCATTTGATAGCTAAAATGCTGCTAGTAAGCTTTTATGAATGTAAATATTAATGTAAGTTGTCGATTGTATACTACAAGGTGCGAGTCGGCAAATGTGATGCTCGCGATATGTCGCGGGTGCGGGCCGGGTGCGAGACGCATGGCGTGGTTCCTTGAATTTGTACGATAGGTGTCAAATTTGCCCGATGCGAGCCCGCTGCCACACTTTGTGTGTAATGCGCTTTAATAATTCAAGTAATATAAGTAATATAAGTCTTAAGATAAACTCATTTTGTATCGAAAATTGAAATTAACATCAATAAAAATCATTAAGAAGGATGCATAATTTCATATTCCAGGTGAAAGAATGGATGTGGTAGTGACAGCATCTCAGGAAGGCGGCGGCTACTGGGTGAGGGTGCGTGGTGTCGGCGCCTGCGCAGGAGTCAGCGCAAACGCCATGTTGGTCTATTCGGGATTCAATTATACATCTATGATAGGACAGAGCCAGGTGAGATTGAGTTGCATAATGAGATTGGATACAAATCGGTTTTGGTATGACCTGAAGCATTTTGATTCGAGCTAGTAAGCTAATAATATAAAAATTAAAAATACTTATCTAATGAAAATCTAGTCTGAGAGATTACTTAATCAAGGACGATATGAAACTGCAATCCTACTAATATAAACGGGAACGGGAACAACGCTGGGAATACCGCGGGGTGCAGCTAGTAGATACACGTAGTGCGAATGCCTGACGCGTGCGGGTTGTGTGTAGTTGTATTCGTTTTATTTGCATGAAAGGTCACACTGGCCTCTGCGGCCGTTGTGGGCCAGTTGCGACTCAGTAATTAGTTTCTACTCTTAGCGAGTGAGCAACCAGCCTAAAAATTTGTATTGTCATATGAAACTGTAACTGCTACCGTAAGGGCATTTACTGACATAATCACAGATACAATGATTTTATACGCACCATGGCGCGTAAAGGAAGTGGTAGGGAAATGAACGCAACTTGGTCATGGTTGTAAGATACCTGTTAATTAGGAAGGCATTGAGATTCTTGTTACTTCTATACATAATAAACATCAAGTTATATTCGTTTTTTTATCGGCCTTGGATACAAAAGTTTCTTAATAATTTTGCATATGGTAGACCGTACCCAGATTATTATTGAGTAAAAAGTCAAGTTTCTACTATAGACATCATATATTCCAGCTCCCAGAAAAATACAATGTTTGAAACACTCATATTTACTGGTATGATCATTAAATCGCTCATTGACGTAATTCTTCATACATTACATGTCAATATCACTAATTAAATCTCTACTTAAGAAGCATTTGAAGCGTCTCTGAGTGCGGACGTCAGGATGTAATAAAACTTGTTACTTCTACAAAATATTGCAAACAGATATCGAGCTTAACCTAAAATTATTATTTGTTTTAGAACACCCAGCAAGATATGGACGAATCAGTTCCTCTGACCGGACAAATGATGGAATCCTTCAAAGATGTACCTTATTTGTCACAACCCAAACCTGTGTACTTGGGAATAGACAGGAACATTTTGCAGGAGAAGGAAAACGATTATAGATACGTTAGTGATGCTATTCCAAAGAAACCCTTCTTCCCTTCATTCGTTGGTAAGTTAATAGTTGCATTGAACATGGAATGAAAACCTAGAGATGTGGTAGATGCATTATTTTTTTACTGATATCTTCAGTGCGATGAGAGGCCTCTGCCCATCAGTGGGACATTACAGGCTAATACATAAATATTGACTTATTGTTATTTTCCTTAAATTTCAGCATTGAAACAGAAGGGCGTTGTCCAAATCAACAAGAAGAGTTTTCTGTACCCTAATGCTCCGATACTCCTGAGGCCAAGAGATGTAGCAGCAGATAAGACATGTTCAGTCGGCGCCGAACAGGAACAGCCGGAGACTCAGTGTGTCCAGACATTGAACGTTGGTGAAGGAGAGGCGCTGGAGATCGCTCTTGTTAATGAAGGTAGAAATCGTATGAATATACATTTTTGGATGTTTGAATGTAGGGTGAAGTCATGGTGTTAATTTACCTAATTATAAGTAATTATTCTAACTGCCGCACTCAGAGACATCCATTAAATCGACGCTTAACAAATTGACGTAATTTTTGCAAACTTTAACATCTTAAAATCACGCATACATTCATGCATACGTCTGTAGTCAGATACGTCAGTATCTGACTACAGACGTATGCATGTATGCTTATGCAAAAAAAAACTTTGTATCAGAAAATTGTTATGATTTGAAACACATTTTAATTAGTTGTGTGAGTGCGTTGCAACGTTAACTTTCTGGGCTAGACTGATTATAAGGATGTGGTGGTACACCTAGTTTTATATACGTTCTATTGGGAATCATTTCAACCACTATTAGGAAAATTTGAAAGATTTTTGAAATTGGTCTGCTTTTCATCTCTAATATACTATGACTGAGTTTTATCCCATAAAATTCCAGGTTTAGGCAGTAACGACTTCTATACTTTCCACCTTCATGGTACCGGAATGCAAGTCGTAGCAACTGGGAAAAATCCCCAAGGAACTCCTTTATCTCAAGACGACTTCTATAGACTGGATCAACAAAAGAAGTTTATTAGGTAATGTTGTAATGTTCTTGTTATGTAAAATTATTTAATTGTATAACTAGAGATTATGTAATTCTTCCTTATCCTTAGATGAAGTTTACAGAATCATGTAACGCAATGTAATTTAGAGTACTAAGATTTACCTTTCCCTATTTCACTGTCTCAAATATAATTTTCTTCAAACTCTAACCAAGTTATTAATTATTAACATGATTTTCGTAAATCTTTCAACGATTTTTAATGGCGTTCAATATGTTACAGAAATCTTCAAAATCCGCCTGTAAAAGACACTATAACCGTACCAAACAAAGGCTTCGCTATAATCAGAGTCCGACCTGACCGCGGCTCCTGGTTGTTAGAATGCAGATCCTGTGGAATCTACTCGTTGCCTGCAGCTGTGATCATCCAAGCACCTCAAACGTTACCCAAAGCAGTTCTCCAAGCTCTACCAAAATGTGGCAACTATAGGCCTCCAGATGTCCTACTTAACTAATTTTAAGACTGATTTTAAAGATGTGATAAGATAAGTTAAATTTAGAAGGTATAATGGGAAAAATAATGTGAAAGAGAAGGCAAATGTCGTTAAAGAAGGAAGAATAGCCTCTCTTTCTTGCATGATCGTGTGATCAGTTAACCATGTAGACAAAGTAAAGTATTTGTAATTTAGTGTACATACTCAAATGTGATTTATTATTTATTTGTTTCTTAAAATTACTACGAATAAAACTTAGTTAACTATTAATGTGTTCGTTAATAAAGTCCATGTAGTTGCTAACGTTAGTATAGACAGTTGGTGCTCCCTTTTCTCCACAAGGAGTCACTCCCCAAGAAACTATTCCTTTAACTACTGGGAAGAACTTATGTTCTTTATTATATTCTTCTGATACTTTACCCTTAACATTGTTTCTCGATAGATAATCTTCTATTTCATTTACCTCAGTGTTGATAGTAGTAACTTCAATACCAATAACAGTGGTATCTTCTAGAAAATCGTCATCGTTTATCGCGCTATTAGTCGTATCAATAGTAGTTCTTGTAGTAGTGGTTATTTCTTCAGTGACATAAGGTAGGTATTGTATCAAGGGTCCCCCGGAATCACCACTGCAGGCAGCTACGCCACCAGTTAAAGGACCAGTGCATAAGTTGGCGTTTCTGTCTAGGGGATTAGACTCGAATTCATCTTTGAGAGAATTTACTGCTTGATTACATTCTGAAAGAAAAAGTTCATTGGTTATTTCGTTCAATAGCCTCTTGATAGCATACATAATTATCTAAAATTTAATCTGAATTCTATTTAAAATATTTTAGGATGAAAAGTAGCCTAGCACGAACACGAAACGATTAGCCCGAACAGATTAAACAAACAAGATTATTTTTTTACTAATATTAGTATAGATTAAAGTAACCTACCTTCAAATGAAATATAATTGACATCAACTTCTTGCAGTTTGTCTGGTAGTGCTGGTATGAAGACTGTCGTCTTCAACACTCCCCATCCAGCCACAACAAGATTTTCAAGCAGTTTTCCATCGTTTGAAGGAAATGGTAGCTCTATTGGTCGGACTGCGTCGGTGTATGTGATGGGAGCGTCAGTTTTCAACATGGCAATGTCGTAAGGGCCGATGCCTCTGTAAACGTTTTTGTAATGGTATAGATAGAGAGAAAGAACTTATGAAATATGAGAAGTAGTAAAGTAAGTAAAAGTTCCAGTAGATTAGTGAAGTTTTTCGAACGCTTTAACACGTTAACTGCCATGCCGTTTAAATGTGCCTGATAATGTATTATGATTTGTTATGTCTGGTAATGAACGTGTTAATATACATTGTCTTATCTAATGTCACCACGTTCATTGCCAGACATAGCACTTTACTACTGTATCTGGCAATGAACGTGTTAAGGCCTCCGAAATGGTGTAATGGTTCAAAAAACTGAAACAGCAGGGTGCTCACGGGCGCTCAGATAAGTCTATCAGCCACCCATCCAGGTAGGGGCCGAGCTGCACGTTGCTTAATAATAGCAATCAGTTAACATTGCTTAACTACACTACGAGCGCGACGCGAGAGTAGTAGTTAAAAATGAAGATACTAAAGTTTAAAGTACCCGTAGAAATCTTGTATCTTACCTTACGGCCAACAAAATTGTTGAAGAATTTTGCTAATGTTAAAATCTCACCCGAAATAAAATGGATGCGGTATCCTCTTCTCTATCCTAGCCCTCTGTGCAGTTGGTTCCAGGTGTTCAATGTCATTGGATCCTAATATGGCTTCCATAGTCAACATGTTCACTATCCACGATCCTTGAACGCAATGTCCTGCTGTTAAAATCTACAAAAGGAATATAGTAAATCTAGCTGTCCCGCGCGGTGGTTCCACCCACGACCCAATAGATGTCGCTAGTGTGAATCTAAACCATCCAGGGTGCCACCCAAACGGCTATAAAAAATCATTCAAATCGGTCCAGCCGTTTATGAGGAGTTGCTGCTGTATTATATACAAATATGTATGGTTTGGTCGAGTAGTATAGTACTTACCCATCTTCGATTCAGAAGTGACCCTGAGCATATTCTGAACCTTGCCCAGAGGAACCTCATCTGCAGTGAGACGAGGTACGGATGGCTGTGGGGTTTGGACTCATGGCCACCGATGATTTTGCTTTCCCTGTGTCCTGAGTAAGTTGGAGCGAGTTGACTTTAAGAACATTGCTATGACGTTACCAAGTTTTTAAACGGAAAGTTTCAAACGCTCACACTAACAAAATATGAGAGTGATACGCCTGCCGACTACATTTAAGCAAACATCAGTATATTTTATTCAAAATACGCTTGCTTAGCCCGGGGAAAAGAAGAAGATAAATTAATTTGGACAAAACCTATTAAGGTATGAATACACGTGCTTCTAAAACGGAGCAGTAGATTAGTAAATTGCGTACTACACGGATTGAATAAGCGTACCAGATAATAACAGGAACAGTCGCGTGCAAGCAATTGATATGCAAGTATGCTCAATGCCTATTATCTATGCAAGAAAAAGAAGCATACTTCTCGAAGAAGCTCGTATCCACTCTTCGCACTTCAGAACACATTAGGATTTCCCCAAATGTTTGTATATTTTGATTAGGTACAACACTATATTACAACAACAAATAAAGAACACCTCTATGTTTTATCTATGACTAGCAGCGCCCCGCAGTTTTACCCGCGTTGTGCCCGTTCCCGTGGGAATTTCGGGATTTTTTTTACATAAAAACCTTCCTCTTGAATCACTCTACCTATTACAAAAAACCGCATCAAAATCCGTTGCGTAATTTTAAAGATTTAAGCATACAGACAATCAGACAAACGACAAACAGACGCGACTTTGTTTTATACTATGTAATGATATAAATATGCCTCTATGATTTCAAAGGGTCAGTACAAAAGTGATGATAACCTACCAGCTAAAAAACACGGAGATGTAAACAGTAGGAGTATCACAGATAACTTCATGATAACTATCTGGAGCGTTTAGCTTGGTTATGTAATATATAAACGGCAATTAAAACTTATCGGGAAATATTTGCAGGTGTGTTCCACATTTCGTATGCATTCGTTTTAAAAAATAATGTAAGGGGTATTTAGGTTTGGGTTCAACATACGGGGTAAAATTGTCTACTGAGTCAAAAAGTTGGTACATATTAGAAATGCGAATAAAGTAGTCGTGAATAATTAATCTGTCAGATATTTATGAAAGTTGAAAACTAAACGATTTTATGCTTGTGTCTGTCTAGGCCTTTTAGAATCACTATTAAAATCTCGACTGTCGTCAAGCTAACTTAGAAAGAGCCAAATAAAATCAAAAGGAGTCCCAAGATGTGGAAACTCACAAATGCATACTGAGTTTATAGAGCGTTTCCAATGAAGCGTATTGGAGCATTGCGGAGCCTAATCGACCAAAAAAATTAAACATATTTTGGTTGACAATTTCAATGACTGGCTTCAAGTCGACTAAGAAAGTTCATCTCCCCTGTCCCAATATAAATTGAAGTATTAACCAGTACTCTGACCTAGGAGTTATTTGGCCAATAAATAATAACTGCAGCAGTGAATCAAGAGTACAACAACCTCCACACTCATACGGGTGTTCGGAATATTAGAACAGGGTCGACCAAATAATTTAGCGAACATTGTACACTCAACTACAAAACTTGATGAACACATTCAATATGACACTTATTAATGGAATCTTTGAGTGTCGAGGTGTTTTGTAATATTGAATGTGTTCATCAACTTTTGTAGTTCACTGTACCACGGTAATGTAACCTAATTGTGCTGTTGTGACTAATTGTTGGGCTGTCACGTTTTTGACGGTATTTAGGTAAACTGATGGTGACACCGATTGAAAATTAATAAGTTTTAGTTGATCGTTAGATTGTCGTGCGCTAGAGTACTTTTTTAACAGAAATATGCTATATACTTATTGGTACTGGTAAGTATTTAAAATAATATGAAACCGCCAAAATAGCCAGGTTGGTATCTCTGGGGGAAAGACATCCCTAGGGTGCTTTTTCATTGAAGTGGAACGGCGTGGAACCTGATGACATGCTGAGTCAAACCAATGCCTAGTGCAGGGAAACTCTGAATATTTACATTAGAAACACGAAGTCAAAGGAAACCATTCATAATTATTAAAAAATAATCAAACACAAATAAAATTGTAAAAATATTTATTTATCATAATGACTAAAACTCTTACAAAGATGCTGATAACATTACAAGCAAAATACAACAATTAATATATAAATTCACTATTTATATCGAGTTATTTATAAGGAAGCAATACCCTTCTGTTGTGAGTCGGGTAATTTATGAAGAAATGTAAACATCCCATGTGACTCCCCTAATCACAGGTGTATATTTTCAACAAAATATTACCCTGTGTCGATTGATATTGTTTGCAACAATTGGACGTTTTGTCTATGCTATTTTAGGTTAACTATTACTTTTCCAAAATTCCGATAGAGGCGTTGCTGTTTCAAACAAGCACTCCAAATGCTGTATCTTTGTATGTATTGTCCCAAAAACTACTGAACGAATTTTCGTGCGGTTTTCACCAACATTCAGAATGATTCAATAGGAAGGTGACTATTTTTCAGGCCTCCCCACAGAGCCGGGTATAACCGCAAGGCACTACTAGTTACAGAATGAAGTACAACGCTTTTCGTATTTCAAAGCAGCATCATATCATAGACAAAACTTTAGACCAATCAGCACTTTGCACCCGTCTCATAGAGTGTTATATAACTGATTACTAAAATACGATAGTTTTCAAAGGATTTTATACTATTCAACGTAATATGTGAAGTTAAAGAACCGTAACGGGTTACGATCTCAAGACAATCTTGAGTTTTATAAGAAAAAATATAATTAATATTACGTATCTAGCTTTTTTATTTAATTTGAGCTAATTACTTATTATTTACACGAAAGCTGGAATACACATAGCTGTCAAATAGCAGTTACTTGCATGGTAGTTAACTGCAAGTGCAAGCACAGCAAGCATTTGCACACAATGCATTGACAGATACAGGCATGTCACACAGTAGTTGGTACGTGCAAGGAGCTGCTATGCAAGCAAGTATATGTATTCAGCCTTAACTTGCTATTTAGGTTTACGAATGAAGCCTATTAAGGTGACTGCAAGTGGATTTAATATTGCTGTCTTTATTTAGATTTAGTTTGAGTCTAATTAACCGTGTGTGAATTTGTCCGGGTATTTATTTATTTATGTTGTGGAATTATTTTAATTTCAGGATTTTAATATTTGAAGAACGTCCACAGTACTTTAATTTAACTGATATGATGCGATGTATTGTTTGTGTCTGACCGTCATCAGTTCTCGGTTACAAGTTTGCAGTCTATGGACTGTTATTTTATTTATTGTTTCATATATAAATAGGACTTCATTCATAATTTAAATTAAAACAAAAACCTATTAAATAACTAAATTATTTATAATTTATATCTAGAAATAGGTTCCTCTTAATGTTTTTGTTTAAAATACTTTTTATATAATTTTTATTCCTTATTTTTAATTATTTACAATATTAAACAACGAACAACAAATTAAAAGATTATTTATTATTTATGTTATTGCAATGGCATTAACTCATAGCCATTTCGTTAAGATGTGTTGCCATTTCAACAAAAATATACTTTTTGGAAATTATTTTAATTTTAACCTATAAATCTATTATTTTGGTTTTAATTATTTAAATATTTTATAATTTAATTGATATTTATTATTTTTTAATACAATTTGTCATTTACTTTGTTCGATATGATTTTATTTTTGGTTTCAAAGTTCTACTAAATCTTTGTAAGTTGAAAGAAATTGAAATGATATGAAATATCATTAGATCAAAGTCTATGCAATCAGAATTTATTTAAAAGAGATGTTGCAAGAATTTTATGAGAGTGCCACAGTGATACAGCGACGGTAATTACCATTTTTTTTTAAAACACGAAATCCAATTGAAAATTAACTCATAACACTTTATTAGGGTTCTATTAAAAAAAATGCTAGTCGCTGTCGCTTACCGCACTCGCCAGGTCCGTGACACACCCCTAATATCAAATGATGAAGTAAAGTAAAACACTTTGGTAAAATAAGATCTTAATCAGCACCTTATTGCACTCTCAGCTGTCCGTACGTTGTTCATATTTCAACAACAGAATAAAATATGGCAGTACGTATTCGATTATTCTCGAATCGATTATCGAGATCGATGTTGTATTCGATAATTCAGTATGGCGGGAAGTAGGGGGGTTGTATTGCGGGGAGGTGGTGCCCGCAGCGGGGGAAGTTGGGGGGTACGGGGGGCAGGTCTTGTTGGGTCCCGATGTGAAGGATCAGGTTCATTCCTATTACTATGTGGTAGATGAAGTGGCAGTGGAACAACCAGTATCCTGGAATGGAAAGAAGAAACATTTTTGAAAATAATTGTCGTTGTAAATTCTCCTCTAGAATACGTAAGTTCATTAGAGTTATTATATGAAGCATGTCCTAACTATGTTAAATATTCTATTCTGGTTTTGAAGGTACAGCACTGGCACTTTCAAAATGTGGCAAGTAATTTTATTTTATTGTGGTATTGATATGACCATAAGTCAGCCAACAATTTCAGTCCTCTTCCTACTGAAAATAGTTTACTTTTTCACCATTAGGATTGACTTGACCAAGATATATAGAATATAGAATAGGTTACTTACCAGGATTATCAGCCTTCAACCTCAACACAATGTATCCATTATTGGGCACAGCCAGAGTATCCTTCAGGGGCGGCGAGTCGTACTGCCTGTGGAGCAATCCTTTCCTGTCCAGGTCCAACGCATGTTTCAGGTTTATTTTCTTGATGTTCTTGTCAGGAGAACGGCCCATACCGATCACACTGTACGAGGTCCCGTGAAGATGGAACGGATGCGACAAGTTCGGTGATTGGACTGGAAGAGGAGACGATAATTATTAGCTTCGGGACTATTTGTAGCAATACTTAAGAAAAATATACGATTGGGGCCAGTGACGGAAAAGTGTAAATATTTTGTTATGAAGTGTAAATTTTGTTATGGGGAGACTCAAATTTTTCTAATCAATCATTAAAAATCATTTGGAACGGGGTTGAACCCTAAGTCTGCCAAAGATTAAGACTATTAAGAAACACTGAGGATATCAGTACAATAATAAAAAGTAAAACTCTCTTAATCCTTACCTTCATCAACCAATACAATTTCCACGATAGAATTCAAAGGCACATCTATCATGTGCGTGCACCTGCAGTCTACAGGACAGTTCAGCGGCCTGTTGTCTCCATTACAGAACAGCTCTGGAGAAAGCTCATGCATCTGTGAGAGGGGCGGCGCGGGCGGCGCGCGATACGAGATCTCGTCCACCAAACTGAGCACGTGATCACCTCCGGGAGCCACTGCAGGGTAAACAACGTATTAGATAGCCACTGGAAGATACATAAACTATTATGGAAAAATATTTATAAGATAATTAGAAAGAGAGATTTTTCTTCAAAGTTCAATAGTTCTTAGGGGACCAATACTTGGGGACACACGGGAGCATTTGGCGCAGGGGAGAGAGCGACTTTTTTGAAATGAGAACACACCATTATAGTGCACGACTTGCACTGGTACAACTAATGAAAAAACTGGCCAAATAGCAGCTGGAACTATTGCTTAGTCAGAACTAATGTTCTTATTTCAAATAATTTAGTTATCGTCATTATTTTTTATGTGTCATTATTTATTCGTCACCAAAACCTAAAAGCACACAATTAAAACCTTCTTTAAGGTCAGTGTGTAAAATAATAAAAGTTACATAACGTACCCAAGAAGTTTCTATACGTGTTTTCTTCGAAGAGTTCCTTTGGTTTGTAGAAATGGAATCTAAACGGTAAGAATATTTTCACGTCCGGTCTTTCCTGTAATATGGCTTTGTCCACCGGCTTTGCCGATTTTAAGTTGCTCACACAAACTGCGTCATTTCTTTTGACGTTGCATATTGCGTCTAATGGGTTCATCACCTAAGAAAATAAATACAATTTTAAAAACAGTACATTTTCAACATCATAATGTAAGTAGCAATGAAAACAAAACAGCAAAAATTAAACATATTATAATCTATGTTTTATAGCTAAGCGTATAAAATGTATAAAATAAATAAATAAAAGATATAAAATAATAATTACAACCTTATTTCGACGGTGTGTGTAGGATCTAACCGCTACGGGTATCCCTTAGTACACCCAACTATTAGGATTAGCTAGCTAAAGGGCAACTAATACTGAGAAATATTTATATTATGTACACGGTCTGCTATAATAATTATGTATTTACACAAATTCTGGGTTAAACTATTCATCTAATCTAATCTATATTTTGTTAGTATAGCTATAATTCTTAATAGGATTATTTTTATGATTTTGTTAAAACAAGTCCTGAAATAAAAATCTCCGAAATTTGAGACCTGAAATGAGAAAGGGTAATAAAATAATATTATTTTTGAGTATTTATTAAAGGTATAAAAATTTACATTCTCATTTATCTTAAGTTTAAAGAAAATACAATTGTAAAATCCCGCCTTTTTTGGCAAGAAAAGTTAGCGACGATGCTACAAAATATTATAACTATAAAATTATAACCATAATATTTTTCGTTGTTTCTGGTTTATGGAAAAATAAAGACTAGTCCAAGATATATCTTCTGTGGCTGTTGTGTATATTGGCACTATCACACATCTAGTAACGTTGGTAACTCGTCACACTCTTAACATTAATGGGTAACTTTATTACTACTGCGAAGTATAAGTAAATGGTACAGTCACGAGAATATGTACATGTTGGTCCGCGCGTGTGTGATATGGAGTATGGAGTACAACGAGGGAGTGTATTTACAGCTTTAACATATTTACAGACGAATTGAATTATATTCATTAAGTGGATGTACGTAATGTGTCGATGCCGATGCCGACATAACTCGTCGAACACCTTATTATTAAGAAAATTAAGCTCTAATAAGTAATTTTAATATTATATACAAGTAATAAATATCCTTGGTGAAGATTATAATGGCAAGTTGTTAGATACGCGATTCACGTTAGAATATTCAAAGGCGAAGAAACAGATAGAGTCTAACGTTATAAAGTGATTTAATGTAATCAACGAAAATAATATCACCGCGTATGGCATCGCAAAATCGAAATCAACTCATGGGATTTTGAATGCCATTAATAAATACAACATAAACTATTCAGAATCTTCCGTCGATACATCCAAATACAAAATAAACACAGCGGCGGAATCGAGCACTTCGGATCCGCCGTACACATCACACAAAACAAACATAAATTTACACTTAGTTAACATTTACTGCACTACGTAATTTTGCACATGTGGGGGTCGTTGGGGGATCAGTGTAGCGGGATAGGGGGCAGGTGGTCGCCGCAGGTGGGGAAGTTGGGCGGCACGGGGGGCAGGTCGGCGTGCGTGCCCACCTGCAGCACCAGGTTCATGCCAATCACGATGTGGAACAGGAAGTGACAGTGGAACAACCAGAAACCGGGGTTCGTCGCTCGGAATCGGAGGATAACGTATCCATTGTTGGGCACAGCGATGGTATCCTTGGCCGGGGGTAGATCGCCCTGCTTGAGGTGGCGCTCCAGCAGGCCGCGGCGGTCCAGGTCGAGCGCGTGCTTCAAGTTGATCTTCTTGACGTTCTGGTCAGGGGAGCGCCCGATACCGATCACGTTGTACGCGTAACCGTGCAGGTGGAACGGATGAGACAGGTTCGCGATTTGAACTGAAAAGTGAAATTAGAAATGCGCTTGTAATTACGAGTTATTAGATCGTACTGGTGATGGAGCTTGATTTATGATATGGAAAGTGTGGCCGAAATTGAGTTATTATGTGCGTAATTTGTTAGTAGAGATTTAAATACCTTCATCGACAAGCACAATTTCGACGACGGCATTCAAAGGTATGTCGACCTTGTGGGTGCACATGCAGTTCTGTCCGCAGTTGGCGGGTCTGTTGTCTCCGTTGCAAAACTGTTCAGGGTTTACGTCGTCGTACTGACTGATCAGTGGAGCAGGAGCGGCCATGTATGAGATTTCATCGATCAAACTGATCACGTGATCACCTCCCGGAGCCACTGCAGGATTAACAATGTATTAGACGATCAATTTGAATAAGCCATTATGATCTCATCAATATGTATCTTATCAAATGATCTTACCTAAGTATCTGTTATAAGTGTTAGGCTGGAACAACATCTCCGGGCGGTAAACGAAGAAACGGAACGGCAAGAAGATCTTAACATCAGGTCTCTCTTGTAGAATCGCCGGGTCGATATGCCTCGCGTTTTTCAGTTGACTAACGCAAATAGCATCGTTCCTCGATATGTTACACCTTGCATCCAATGGGTTCATCACCTGAATAGTTAGTGGGAGAAAGGTACGTGCAATTACTATGTTTACGTGCATTCTATCTACTTTTAATATTATGTTTATTGTGCTGTCCACAGGAACAATGTTATCTGTAATAAGGAGTGTTTCTAGTCTACTATAGTCGAAGGGCTCAGGACAAGGTATCGAGGTATTTACAAACCGGTCACCGGTCCTGTACATGTAATTAAAACCTATAATAATTTTCATCTAAATACATTTTAAAACTACAGCTTAAGTTTAACTAGTATCTACCTATTCGCTACTATGTTGACCGAAGTGACAGCAAGCCCGGGTTTGCATTTATAAGCCGAGGCTTTCATGTTGCCAAGAATTTGCAATATCCGCTATTTAATAACAGCTTTATGTGGTTTATGCATTATAATTCCTAAGCTCAAGTATTGAGCGACGGAACTGTCAGCTGGACTAGATAACCACTCCAGTTAAATTATGTGTGTTCTACATTTTATGTACACAACTTCATTTAACTAATATATTCGTTTTTACAAGTTTCTGTACAAACAGCTGGTTCACTCACCACTCCTTGGGGGATGCCAACGTCATAGGTGGGCGGTGCCGACGAGGGTTGGTACGGACCGCGGGCGTATCTCAAAATACCTAATTGTTGCGCTCTTTTTACTCCGCACTCTCCTAAACCTCGGACTTGGATCCAATAGGCTCCAGGAATGTTATTAGCTTCGATAACAAAATCGTATCTTTCACCTGAAACATGCAAACAATATGATGAAACTCTGAAACCATCCCTTCCTTTGTTAGCGTTGGAAAATTATCAATAATGATAGGCCGAAGAGGAAGCATCGCAATGTTATTCAATTGTTCTCGCTTCAGTGGTCTCGAGCACCTCCTAACTGGATGCATTGTTACGCCATCGCCACTGCACCTTTTTTTGTAATACTGCACTCGATTGTCGATAACACAGTTAAATAATGAATAAGCTAATAATATCTTATTTCACGGTACCGATAACACTGTGGAACCACTGATTGAATTGATTGATGTGATAACGATTTTTGTTGTAATCATATGCGTAATGTATTGCGTGAATTATGATGTGATTTTAATTACCTGAAAATGAAATGATAGTATTGACTTGAACGGGCTGCACTGGTTCTCCGTCAGTAGCGATAACCGTCAAGTTGTGTCCTTCGAAGGTGACTTGAGCGGGACACACGGACGCGAAGGCGTTGATCATTCTGAACCTGTATCTTCTGCCAGGAGTGATGGTGAACACTTCCAATGGGGTGTTGGTCATGAAGCCAGTATTGGGATCTCTGAATTGTCCTTTGCCGTTGATGAGAACAGACTCGGGGTCTTGACCAGTGTTGACGGCGAGACGGCCAGGGTATCTCTCAGCGGCGTCTTCGTGCAGCCAATCACTAATGAGCATCACGTGGGTTGTCAAATCGTAGTCGTACAGATGGCTGTTGGGATCCTTCGACGGAGGCTGCCTTACGACGATGCTTCCGTAGAGACCGTCCAGTTTCTGGAGACCAGTGTGAGCGTGCCAGAAGTGAGTACCAGCGTTTCCTTGCCATTGATATCTGGAAATCAATTATGGAATATTAAGTTTCTTATTTTATTCCAATTTTAAATCTATTGCCAATTTAACTACGCAGTTATTGGTAAATGGAAAGCTTTATAATTATGCGTATGTGCAAATCATTGATAACAATGGGCTTGGCTTCCTATAGCTTTCCTGTTTACGATATAAATATTTATGATGAATATGCGTATTGCACAAAACGCTGCAAATATCAAAATTACTGCTTACCTGAATGTGTTTCCTTGTTGGATGGGGCACTGCGTCACAAACGGTACACCGTCGTAGTACTGAGTTCCCTTCTGCCAGATTCCGTGCCAGTGAATAGTCACCTCCATACCTTCCATGTGATTTTCTACATCAATGACAACCTTGTCGTTCTCACATACTTGGATGGAAGGTCCGGGCAACATTCTGTTGGCTGTGAGGATACCTCGCTCCACACCATCGGCCAGCACGCACTGACAATGCGACCACACCACATTCGTTGCATTCGGGGTACATACTTGGCAAGCTCTGCAATAACAATCTAGTATTAGTACTTATTATTCTAAGCCTCACGGTGATATAAGATTCGCAAAGCACTGTTCATTTCCTTATCAATGTCGCTCGGTTGCACCACTATTTCCTCAAGCAATACGTTTGAAACACCGTTTGTTTGCATAAGTTCTGTCGTCACCTATCAATTACGTGCTTCGTCGGAATTTGGATCACTTGACGCATACTCGACAAGGGCATTGAAACCAATGCAGTTAACAGTTAATGTGAAACAAAGCGTAAAGTGTGCGAAATAAAAAAGTCGGTCGGTGGGTCGCGTCTTAACACGATTTTTCGTGAGCGCCTTAATGTTTTATCAACCTCTGGATCAAGGCGATGACGCTCAAGATAATGGGACATTACGCCAACTGAGGTAAGATTATTACTTAATACTTTATGATCGTGGAGCCGAACGCTTAACTATTGTAACATTTAATAGACGCTTCCGGGCACTTGTTGCGATTATCGTTCAGAATTATCAATTCGACAATTGAAACCTTCTTATTAAGGTTACGAAAGATAACCATTCCGCACGCAATGTCACAAGGCGATTGTTGGGTAATTACCATAAACTAAGTCGTATAGATATCATTAGTGGCGACGTAAATTAAGTTAACTTACGCTCCCAGCACTGTGTACAGTTCCAACGTGAAGTGGTAGTAACAAATCCTTGGCGGTTCATTTTCTCTGCACGCTCTCGCGCATTCGTCGGGGGCAGACAGCGCCGGGTTTCTCCTGAGCTCGGCGGTGGCGCTGCTCGTGAAGTCCAAATGTTTCAGATTCAGTTTTCCATTGGTGCTTCTTGCGAGCGTTGGGAGGGGGTTGTTCCTGACCCCGCCGCTTAGCGGACCGCTGCCGCTTGACGCGAAGGGGTTGGAGGAGCCAGGCGTGCTGCCGACACTGCCGAAGGATCCGAAGGGATCGCTCGCGCTGGGGTGGGTCTGCACTAGTCCATGAGTGGATGAAAACACGCTGCTACTGCCCGTATCCCGGAACGGCGCCGCCGTACCCGCCTGCCACCACGACGCTGACGTCGACTGGTCATCAGAGTTTATAGCTTCTGCAAACAAACAAAAACATACATTACTAAGTAATTTAAATATTTTAGGACAGGGTTACTATATTTCATATTTTAAGAAGGCTATGTCGGAGGTCGTCGCGCTTCACGAATATTTAGAGCTGCAAAGGTCTGTTACTTTTTTTGCGACTAAGCGGTTTCATTTCACAATAAAGTGGTCTACAGAAATGTGTCTGGCGATCGGTGCTCAAGGATATCTTGAAGTGGTCGATAATAGATATTTCTCACGTTCTACATTCGCGAGACAATGATTCAATTCGCCATGAAGACTACTGTGTGTAGAGTTGATACATGTACATTGCACGTTACAATGTTTGCACTAACGATCGAATTAGGAACATTATCGATTATTCTCGGGTGCCTTTATGGTTGTTATAAAGCATGTTCATCTGAATTCCTTAGTGGGTTGTTGGGTTCTGTAATGGCGATTAGTTTATTAGATAAGCGGCACTGGACAGGTGCGCTAACGCTAATGCAAATTATCCTATCTTAGCATAGGCACCGATCTGTTGCCAACAACGCTGTCACGACGTTCTGTCGTAACGAGAGACAGGGACTTTATGTCCTTAAATTAAAGGGACTTTTACTTCCCTGTTACAGTTTTCTAACCTAATTGAACATTATGTATTCAGATATTATCACAGTAGTTGCGTCAGAGATGTACCTATTTATAATAATTTATCGTATTCTAACGATGTTGTGTAAGTTTATGTTAATGATTTGGGAAGAAGATACACATTGTATATATTTTTCAGATATTGAACATTACCGGGATTTTCGGCCGTGTATGACGTCTTTTGGGGTGACTAAGCTTAGAAGCTTCGAGACGAATTCTAAAGAAAAAGTTTGAAAATCGTACATTTGTGAATCTAATAGAACTATCATCAGCTACGATGATAGTTCTATTAGATTGCCCGACTCTAGCCCGTTTTCACATAATATAATATCTATTGATAACTGTGGGAATTTAGTTATACAAGGAAGTAAATGCCTAGTATAAATAATTGTTCAGTATAATATTTTTTGTGCGCCATTCAATTCCGTTTGGGACACAAAAAGCCTTGAACCATGTCTTTAATTTCCTTATTGGCAAACATTTACTGTACGTGTTAAATTCGCTACAACAGTTTCGGCATAAATCAGTGACTGTTACTGAAATATCTCCTAGATACCACGATATTGATTGTGTTTGAGCAGTTTAGTGTTTTATTGGTCATTTGCTACACGACTATTTGAATTATGAGCGCTTATGGCTAGTAAAGTAAAAGTACCCTTTGCCTGTAATATCTCACTGCAGGGAAAAATACTTTATGTATTTAAGCCAAATTTGTGCCAAAGGTATAGGTAGGTATATGTAAAGTGATTACGATATGATATCAGGATATAATAAGAGTCAGTAAAAAGGGTTAGTTCGAGTTAGTTTGTGTCTAACCCAGGGGTCTGAGTTGTTAGATCACCTAAATGCCTCAAACACGGTCTAATGATTGCAACAACCGGGACCGGTACCTTCCGTAGCATGGTGTTCACATAGAAATGCTACGATCGGTCACCCATGTAAGTAGAGACCGAGCTGTACGTTGTTTATCAATTGCAATGAGTTCACATCGCTTATTCAAACTATGTCATAAGGTATATTCTAAGCTATATTCTAGACGCTTGTTGAAACTTAATGTCGAGAATAGGGGATTCCATAACTTTATTATTCAAATAGTGCCCCTTAGTTTCACATGCGTACTACCATCTAATCAACAATCATTCATACACTGTAGCGAGAAAGTGCAACAGACATGCATGTACACGCATCCTTATATACTTAGATATCGTAAAATATATATAAGGCGTCGTTAACATTGAGAAAGTACGAGTATATAAGCTGTAAGAAGCCAATTTTTATAGGCGATGTTTATTAGTTGACTTGACATGTGTGAAACTTGCGCTATATTGTACCGCAGATTATAAACTCTCTCAGTGTTAATAGCGCCTTAGGATATGAAATAATTAACGTGCGATATCTCTACTACTCATATCTATTTCTACGCTTATAAATGCTACATTACAAGTCATTGCCAATGTTCTCGCGAGTGTAGTTTCTCTATGATTTACTAAATGACACAGAATTTCTTCTCAAGTCAACGGCCGTGATACAAATTGATGTGATTTCAATAGAAACCGCTCTCTTACTGCATTTACTACTTATGGTTAAGAAAATTATACGATAAATCGTTCTTGATTTGCATATAGTTTATGGTACATTGCGTAGGCTTTGTGCGGTGTATTGTTATGAAATTGGTTCTATGATATAGGGATTGGTTTCTTTTTTGAACAAATTGAATACATGCGATATGTAATGACTGGTGTTGTTTGAAATGTAGAAGCAAATTTAAAGTCAGAGTTATGTAAATAGTTAGTTGGTACTAATGAAGTCTTCAGTAATTGCTAAGAAATACTATGCGAGCGAAATATATCACTTCTTTTTTTTGGTTAATTCAAAGTACTGAACTTGATATGACAACATGAGTAGTCTGTAATTTGATTGTCAGTTCACTGTTTTTGAATACTCTAGGCTTCGATCAACAATACACAAGTAGATGTCAGGTCGGCGCAAAAAATACGTCTCGGTGAATAACGCCTCATTTGAAAAGTGAGGCGTTATTCTCACTTATTTTATTCATAAGATTTGCTACTTTATTGCTAGGTGTCATGGTTGTAATTAGGTTGAACTTTGAACTGTTTAAAACTTTTTTTTCAGTTCGGTACAAAATAAGCTGTCACACGTCATCCTCGAGGACAGTATTTAGCTTTGATTTTGTACGTGACTCGATATCTAGTTGTGTATTGTTGATCGACTAGGGATTATAGTAATGTTCCAATAATGATTTCATGACGTCAACTTTAATAGGAAATCGATGTGTTTTTATTCAGATTAATTATCTATTTAGTGGTTTAAATAACAAAGAATTAAATCAAGACAAAGACTCTATTAGAGACTTTATAATGACGTGATAAGTACTACTTAAGCAAATAACTTACAATGTAATCCAGTAACTACTAGTTGCGAACAACCTTCATAAATAAACACACCGAGCCAACTGAATAAAAACACACATTACCTTTTGAAACATCTCGTTAACTGTATGAATTTAATAATTTTCGTAACACTCTGTGATTGATTGCAAATTGGCCATTAGTAACATAAGATTACGCCCACGAACATACCTTAGAAATTGTGTAAAACAATGTACATTAAATACTTTCAGAGTTGATAAATTAATGTTTTGATCTGGCGTAGGTTTAGTTTAATATATTGTTTTGTAGAGTATTTTGTCGCTTTGTTTCTGTTTAATTTTGTAAGCATTGGTTTTACCAGACTGGGCGATGCAATGACTCATGTAATTTATATATCTGTGTTACCTATTTTCGTTCTTTTGTGGTACATTGGAATCAAACAATGCATCCGATTCTTTGCAAAACTTACATGGCACATTGCTAACGTAGAGACGGCTGTTACCGTGGGCAACAATGGACGGCATTCACGGCAGTGAATGTAAAATCAGTTACATTGGTTGCCGTCAAAAGTATTACTTTCAATAAGTAGTACTTTCCGCAATTTCTCCTAAAAAAATAACCTTTTTAGTCTTACTAACGAAAATCTTTATTGTAATTAAAGATTTTAACTGGATATTTAAAATAAAACTCAAAAGTAAGTTACGTAAGTAGTCTAGACGGAGATTCGCGGGTTTTCTCGGCCATTCCTATCAGCTTGACGGAGATAATAGTGAAAGTACTCTTTTTAGATCAATTGACCATTAGCATTCCATTGTGCGTTCAAAAGTAGATCGAATTGTCTAAAGTAGCCGTTTAGATTGGAAGACTTGGCGAACTACAAATTGGCGAGTTTAAAAAAAGGCAATAAGGCACTGATCAGTAAGCGTAATGTTACACAGTGGGCATTCGTACAGTCAGTACGGGGCTTAAACAAACACGGCGCTCGTAGTAAGCAACGAGCGGCGCTTTGATGTGAAAAATTGCTCGTTGCTCGCTGTGAATGTTACAACTTACACCTCGTAACGTCGGTCAGTATCTTTATATTGAACTAGCAGCGCCCCGCGATGTTACCCGCGTTGTGTCCATTCCTGTGGGAATTTCGGGATGAAAAATAGCCTACGTTACTCGTGGATAATGTAGCTTTCGAATGGTGAAAGAATTTTTAAAAACGGTACAGTAGTTTTCGAGCCTATTCATTACAACCAAACAAACAAAGTGTTCCTCTTTATAATATTAGTGTAGATTCACTAACTCGCAGCTCGTCAGTTCAATTTGAAACGAAGGATGCATATCCACTGGAGGGGAGCGGTACGGATCTCAATTGACCAACTGCAAAGAACTGTCAACTGTCTTTCTGTCTTTGGACAGTACAACTGTCTTTTGACAGTTGTAATAACCTCTTCATCATCCATTGTGATCAATCAATTGACAAGCCCGTTGGCACAGTGGTATGTGAGAGCGCTTACGGTGTGGGGGATTGCGAGTTCGATTCCCGTCCGAAATCAACAATATGTGCAGACATAGTTGTCGGCGACGACGTCTGGGTGTCAATTATATATTCCTTAAAGTATTTTTGTATGTACAAGTAGTAGTATCAGTTAATTAGATTCTATAATACAAGCCTAGAGCTCAGTTTGGGTATAATTAAATATTATATTATAAATTCAGCATCATGCCGCTCTGCTACTATGCAAATTCACCCTATGCAGCTGTTAAACGACCATGCTTACTTAGGTGTAATATTTATTACTGCAGCTACTAAAACTATCTACTAATTATCTATATGACCGGTAGCCAAGAATGTATTTCAACAGAAATATCGATTACATTGCGTTTCATTAAATGCTACTCGGAGAATTATATCAGATCCAATTTTGTAATAAATGCACTAATTTGCACACGAAATAGCTGTTTTTAGAATAAATTATTCAATTAGAATTATTTTATAACGTTCATTAAGAACATTGTAGTTATATTGAAAGTTTGCTTTATTTACCGACTTCTGTTTTAGTTTACGATTTGTTTAAATGACTTGTGTTTGTCTTCAAACGTATTCAACTATTTATACCATCTTGTTTCTCAAAAACAATGTGTTTGTGTTTGTGATCTCAAATCCGAGGCATGTCATCATTTGCTTTAATATGTGTAATGAGTAATCATTTTATAGTATAAAAAAGTCCCCAGCCGCATCTGTCCGTCTGCCTGTCTGTCTGTCTGTTCTCGATAAACTCGAAGACTACTGCACGAATTTTCACGCGGTTTATACTAATCGATAGAATTATTCTTTTGCGAAGGTTTATACGTATAAGAATTCCCGAAATTCCCACGGGAACGGCCACAACGCGGAAAAAACCGCGGGGCGTTGCTAGTATTGATAATAATAATATAAAGTATTGATAATTATAATGTAATTTTATTACAAACATAAATTGTCGAATAAACTGGATACATTAAGTTATGTATGAGAAAAACGAAATCTAAGTAATAATATTTTAGAAAGTGATCCCGTAATATCCTCTTAAGACCGCGTAATTGTAATAAAATGATAATAAGCATAATTAAAATGACGATATAAATATAAATAAGAAGGTACGTTAGTATTTAAATGTTGATTTTTAATGTTTTAAAAAATTAAATAAAGTTTCTAATATATTCAACTATTTAAATACAATATAAGTAAATACGTAATGTGTTAAATGTAATTAAACGATAGAAAGTCGGTGTTATATGTTCATGAAGTTGTTAGCGTAATATTATCGTCCCATAATATACCACTAATAAAATAAACGGGAAAGTTTGCAAAGATTGATGGATTGTTTACTTTTTCCGGTGAAAAACGTTGATGGATATAGATGAATATATATTAAAGATATATATTGAACTAGCCGCGCCCCGCGGCCTCACGTAGTATCCGTTCCCGCAGGAATTTCGGGATAAAATGTATCCCATGTGTTATTTTGATGTATAACCTATATTACTGCAAAGTTTCATCCAAATTCGTTCGATAGTTTTTGCGTGAAAGAGCAACAAACATTCATCCATAGAAACATCCATCCTCACAAACTTTCGCATTTATAATATTAGTAGGATTGTTTATGTCATACCTACATCTTTAATAAAATAGAACAAACTTCATCAGTTCATGAAAAATGAAAATAGAATAAAATGTTATCTTCATAAAATATGACGGAGATATCTTTAGAGAAAAGAAACAGTTTGTTTTTATTTATTTATAGAAATGGACAAGTTATCAAACAAACAAATCAAACACTAAAATAAATCACTACAACTGTTACGTAAACTTAAGCTATGGAAGACGAAACACTAATTAACATCAGAGCACCGTTTGCATGTAATTATCACCTGTTAAATCATTATAAGACAAACAAGGCAACAAGTATTCGCTGACAAGTACTTTATCATAATTTGCGCTGACGAGAGACTTTTAGACCTGAAGACAAAAGTCTTCAAAATAAAATATTAAAAATACTTCTGTGTTTTTAGGGTTCCATACCTAAAGGGTAAAAATGGAACCCTATTGCTGAGACTTCGCTGTCCGTCCGGCCGTCCGTCTGTCACCAGGCCGTATCTCAAGAAAGGTGATAGCTAGACAGTTGAAATTTCACAAATGATGTATTTCTATTGCCGCTATAACAACAAATACTAAAAATAAAATAAAACAAATATTCAAGGGGTGTTCCTATACAACAAACGTGATTTTTTGCCGTTTTTTAAAGTACGGAACCCTCGTGCGAGTGTCCGACTCGCACTTGGCTGGTTTTGTTAAGATATCTCTTCTAGCCATCGTGTCCGTCAATATTGTTAAATTGTTTCTATTTTGACAGACAAAAAGTCCACGACGAAATAAAGTTTCTTCTATATAACTCATTATTGACAAGTTATATCGTAAATCTAATTTCGAAATGTTCAATAAAATAAATAAGAGCAATTTAAATCAAACAATACTAACGGAAGTAAGGAGTGAAAGTTGATAATAAGTTTTCAAAATTAATATCATTGTTATGGGTACGAGTAATCGAATCTGAAATGCTTCGTGGACGTTTTAAAAGCAATAAGTTACTTTATTTTTCTTTTGTAAAAGTTGTTACACAAACTCTATGATATAATTTAAATATATCAATTGCTTAAAATAAAACAGTCAAGGTGATATTTATACCACGAAATTCGTTAAAAAACTGAAAGAAAGAAGTTGACAGCATTTTGATATATTATTTTTTACTTTTGATTAAAATGCCGTTAAAAAATTAATATTCCGTTACGGTTACGTTACGTTATTCCGTTACGGAATAACATCTGAATTATTGGCCGAATAATGTCTCTTCACAATCGTCCATTTAAAAACAATGAATAAGCCAATATTTACAATAAATTGTTTGAACATACGAAGATCATCGGCTATGATGACTAATTTACCTTACTGAAAACTGAAACAATTAATGTAGTTTGTTGGTAGGCAATGTCATTGTCAGAAAATTTACAATAATTCAAAGAAATAAGTTTATTGTTCAGCAACTAGCGACAACTCAACAGCGCAGAGACGATAAGCGATTTTAAAAAAGAATATGAAGTTTATAATAACAAAATAATATTTTATAATAACCACAACGATTATAAATGATTCGTTTTTTCTTTACAGCAAAAACTATAATAGCTCGAAAGTTGACTATAATTACCTACTACACTATTCAAATATTTATCGTTCCGTATTAGAATGTATGTATAAATTAATTATGTGTTACGCTCGGCGCGTGCGCAGCTCCCGATACCTCGCTATCATCACTTTCAATTCAATTAAATGTTTCTAGTTAGCGGATTGTTCGAATTACGTAAGGTCACTTTTATAGTTCTAGCAGCGCCCGCGGTTTTAACCGCGTTGTGCCCGTTCCCGTGAGAATTTCGGGATTTTGTATACTTATAAACCTTCCTCTTTTAAAAAAACTGCATCAAAATTCGTTGCGTAGTTTTAAATATCTAAGCATAGAGACAGACAGCGGAAAGCGACTTTGTTATATACTATGTATAGATACAGAAAGTTTTTTTAGAAAATTCGTCAATTAAAAAAGGCAAATGAACTTATACGGACACAGACACCGGAAAGACGATAGCTTTACAGCCCGATTTAAGTGGAAAACCATTAAAATTAATAAACAGGTTTATTTCACGTAATTACACGTTCATTTTATTATTTTGTTCGTAAAATGTTTGAATTTCATGATTTTATATAACTTGTACGTGTCGTATTTACTTCTCATTTTATAGTTACAAGGAAAAGACATCAACGCGCTCGACGCAATGTGTGCGCGATACATTCGGCGAAAGAGGATGGAAATATACCTTCATTTTGGTACAATGTTGTTATATTCTTAGCAAGATACCGAGTAAAAAGCGGGAAAAACCACGGGCGCTGCTTAATTAGCTTTCAAAGCGCTACCATAAAAAATGTAACACAATTGCCAAAAAACATTTCAATTAGTCATAACCTTAAATGACACGAAGTAAAAGTCACTCTAACACGCTGACAATAAATTAGCCAGTAATGTCAGTGGCTTGTTAAAAGAACATAATGATCGTATTTCCGTAACTTTACCGTACAAGGTGCCCCAGGCAATTGAGTAAAACGACTGACATAAAGTTGAATAAAGAAATCGTAACAACTACATTACGGCAGACAAAGCAATGTCAAAATTGTTCCACCGCATGCCCATGTGTTATTAGGCCAAAATGCGTGAAAACACTCCAAAATTATGATATAACCACTAAAATTCATGCCGAATTAAGTTTTTGCAACTAGATCGTTTTAGTGATATTTTGTAATTATAGTTTCATGTTCACGGTTTTAAACGTTTTAATTAGACTTAATTTATGTCTTTTGCTATTGTTTAACGTAATATAATGCAGTCACTGACGTTCGTACTCGGAGACGTCACATGCTTCCTTAGTAGAGATTCTTGATTCTTCCTTAGTAGAGACATTTATGAAAAATAACGTCGCTTAGTTGAGTGTCGATTTAATGGATGTGGCAGTGAAAACTTTGTCAAATATTTGATGAATTTAGTATTTTTGTATCAAACTCTTGTCATACAAACTTTATGTAATAAAATGCTCTAATACAAGGACATAATGATGTATGTGTGTGTATATAGTGAAATGCCTAGATGAATCAAGTTCTAACATCTACGTTTACACAAATATGCCTTCCTAATAATATCGCACGGTGAAGAAACCTCCAATTAAAGGTAATTAGTTCGAAATAAAGGCATAAATTAAGCAACGAACTAACAATTTGAGTAATTATTCCTTTGAATTCCTTTTAAAGCGGAGTTCCCACGGACTCTCTAAATTAACTTGAATAATAATTACTGAAGCACTTTTGGTACAATTGTTTTCGTGAGCAACGAGAATTGAATATACGAAATGAGAATACATACTAATATTATAAAGAGGTAAAATATGTAAGTTTGTTTGTATATTCGAGGTAATCTCAGGAATTATCGGTCCGATTTGAACAACTCTTTTTTTAATAGATAGCCACATTCAACGGGAAGGTTATAAGCTATTTTTCATCCCAAAATTCCCACGGGAACGGGTACAACGCGGGTAAAACCGCAGGGCGCTGCTAGCTATTAATAATTTAAGTAAAATGCGAAGTGACTATAGATTAACTACCACACTCAGAGTCGCTTTGATTCCATAGGAGAGTTTAATGATTGACGTATTGTTTCGACGCATATTGTATGTAAAATTACCTTACTTAGGTCATTGTCAATTTTATCGATGTCTTTGAGTACGGCAATAAGTATATAAAAAAGAAAAATAATAATAATATATATTTATACTAAAAATGTACAGAGTTAGTTCATAATACTCGGTAAACTATAAAAATTGTTATGAAAACAAAGCATTTTATTACAATTATACCGAACTATGAAAGTTGGATATTAATCTTAGTAATTTATGTTTCATATGACTACTGATTTATGAATAATTATCTAACGGAGCTGGTTTATGTGAGTTTAACTGACTACTTACGAATAACGATAAATTATACTTAATTGTCTGCTCCTCCACAACAGCATAATATTTTGAAGAATATTTACCTGAAAATAAAGAAAATTAAATTAATTTAACAATTAAAAGAAATCATTAAAATACGTTAATAAATATTAAATTCCTACATCATTAAATTAGAAACAAAATTAATTATTTGGGAGTAAAATAACACGTTTAACAAAAAAGAAATAACACGTAAAATTATACAATTTAGTAAGAAAACAGTCCTTTGCCCAGCAGTGCCTTTGGGATACCGGCTCCTAATAATACCAAACACTGTGTAAACGCACCTGCCCTCCTGCGTAGGGTGCGCGGGATCCTATGGGCAGGATGTGTTCACAGTGAAGGGGGGAACCTACCCACCTAGCTCCGTACGTTCCCTACTTCCTAACACCCTAACTCCCAAGATTAGATGATCTAACTTGGACCCTAAACGTGTGTACCTATACCTAGCGCCCTAACCATAGGTCGTGTAGATATATACACATATAGATAAGTGCGGGATGTCTGTTGACGGAGACCTATGACAACAGACGGACAGAGGGTAATTGGGATTTTCTCACTGCCGGTCAAGCAGACTCACAAGACCGATCTACTGATGGCTAAGGGTGTCTTGGCCACAGTGAGAGGACACTTACTCGTGGCTGCAATAGCCCTTCCAGCGGTTGCTGGGCACAGCTCGATCTTCTTAGGGTCTTCTTGGGGAGGAGTAAAACTCGACTCGACTTCTGGTTTCCAACTCTCTTTATTACATGAAATCTTAACTTATATACACAAAATTTAGCTTATTTTACTAAATTATAAACAAAATAAGTGAGTTAGTGTGAGTGATCCAATTTAAGATTTGTTCACTCATCACTATTTTAGTTCATCATAACAACTTATTTCTACATACAAGTAAGTGCGGCGTTTGCACTTCACGTTTGAGATATACAATTTGTCCCGCGACTTTACTTGTTTATGTATTATTTTTTAGTTAAAGGTTTTTAAAACACAAATATAAATAAAATTAAAATAAATGTTATTGTTCATTAATTGTTGAATGAACATTCTGGCGTCTCTCCAGAAATGGACTTCAACTGATATAATTGTATGTCGGCTTCGCGTAGGGGCGGGCCTCGTGTTCGCCTTGGCTTGGTGGGTGCTGTCTGACCGTTGACTGGCTCAGCGGTCCCCGGTGGTGGTAGTTGGGATGGTCTGGCAGTGGAGACCTCGTGAAGTTTGCTGTCTGTCTTGGCTGTCTTGTGGGCCGAGGCATCGCTCTTATGGCGGCGATGTTGCTGCGCTAGTGACTTCATGGTTTTCACGAGCTGTGGACAGCAACAAATTAATAAACATAATGTAATCATGATAATGAGTCCTGATACAATGCATGTGCTATATGTGTGAGAAGTTATTTGGGTCCAAATTGTATTATCCAAACTGGTTTTTAGGGTGTGTTCTCCGTTAACCACGGTCTGCAAGATATCTTGCGAACTATGAATTACCTCCTCTCTAGTTATGTTAAGGACAGTGTTATTGGAAATGTACGTGCTAATAGAAAAATTGACTTGTTTATAAAATGAGGCCATAGTTTGCACTGAAGTTATTGATCTCTTGGCCGCTAGGATGTTACTTAAAGTTTTAATAATACAAGTGTCACCAATCCGTATTACGCCAACGTTCCGCAGTTCAATTTCCTCGCGTTGACCATCACAAATAACTGATGTCATACTCGGGTTTTTGGCTATAAACAACCATGTGTTCGGCATGAACATTTCTATCCATAGTATGTTGTTTGATATGTTGAATGTTTTTGTTCGGCACTTCGAATTGGTTTGGTTTTTGAAGAGCTGATTAACAATGCAATTTTCATTTGATTGCATGTTCTTCACCGCACTCGGAAAGCAAATATAACTATCCAACTTTTGTAGGCAATTAGCAAATTCTGACTGATCTAATTCAAAATATTGTTCATTGTTATAGTCTAGACCTATGTATGCCCTTTTTATTTCTATAGTGTGGAATAGATCATCAGTTGTTCTATCAGGAACAGCTGTGACGTGTATCATCACATATTTTGATACATCTTGTATCGGAAAGTATCCACTGACTTGTATGTGGGTTTCGTTTTCCGCCATTCTCGTTTGTAGTAATTGTTTTTGTACTATCTTTAAATTACTAGGTAGTTTTTGATTTGCCGTCAATATTATGTTGCTAATGTTCTTAGGCGTCAGGATGCTATATATACTTGATTTTGATAGGTATATTTCTAGTAGGCCATTGTAGTGTTCCGTTATTTCCATTATGTAATTATTGGCTAGCTGATAGGTTTCTATTATTTGTATATTAATGCTATTTTTGTTAACTCCCTTATACC
The DNA here is from genome assembly GCA_951394245.1 of Cyclophora punctaria. Lineage (NCBI taxonomy): Eukaryota > Metazoa > Arthropoda > Insecta > Lepidoptera > Geometridae > Cyclophora > Cyclophora punctaria. The sequence continues at coordinate 8,757,675 of OX596172.1, forward strand.
AGTGGTCGTTATTGTACATAAAACCAATTATTTGATTTAGTTTATTTTGAAATTTCTCTAATTTCTTTGTTATTCTACTTTCTGTCTCATTTACTTGTGAGACAGTTGATATCATGAATTTTGTTTGATGATTAGCGGCTTCAATCAGTTTCTGCTGGTTTCTATCCAGTGAGTCTATGTCTCTGTAAACCTCGTCGTTTACTCCAAAAACTGATGTAAGCATTTGTCCTAATATTCCTCTCCTTTTTCTAGTATAGTTAGGTTGTGTAAGGTACTCTTTTGTTCGTTCGAACTTGGACTCTGCTTCTTGTAAGTAGTGGTGAAATTGTTCGCAATGTGTTGTCTCTCCTATCGTTATTCTTGCCTTTACACACAGATCGTCAAATTTGGATACTGATTTCTTTATGTTGACCAGATGTTGTTCTAGAAGTTCCTTTTCGAAGTTGGTCTGTATTCTGAACGTACCTCTATCTGTATTTGCAGTACCTATTTGTTCCACGTAGAAGCCTGGCTTTACGTTGATAACTGTGTACGTTGGTGCTGTACCAACGATTAATTGTATATACATGAGAAGTAGAATATACCATTTCATCCCCTTATGTGAATTCTGAGCCCTTGTTCGTCGTTTATTCTCTACAGTAGTGACATGTGATTGTACTGTTGTATTTACATCACATGGTTCCGTTATGCTTTGGCTTGCTTGAATTGGTAGCGGTATTAGTTTATGTATTGCTCGTTTTTGTACAGCACCGGATGCTTTTTGGACGTTTGTTCTAGACGTCATACTCGTTACTTTCATAGTATTGGTTGTGTGACTGTTCACGATTCCTGACAGAATCCACCCAAACTCTGTATTTTGAGCTATAATGTTGTCAGTGACTTTGGTAAGTCCTTGTTGATTCAATCTGCTATACTCTTGAGCACCCAATATTACGTCTATTGGCCCTCTTTTGTAGTACGTTGGATCGGCTATCACCTTATTTTGTAGATTGGTTTCATCTAGTATTGGTAAGTTAGTATTCGGTATTGCACCGGTAAGTTTAGGTAGTACAATAAGTGTAGTAGTGAGTGTGTATTCACTCGGAAATCTTGGCTTCAGCTTCACCTCAATTGAATGCCTTGCCTTTTTTGGCCTTTCATCCGCTATTCCCGCTACTTCAATCTGTACTTTCTTCCTCGGGTAAGCCAGTATTTGAGCTACTGTTTCTGTGCACAATGATGCCTCTGAGCCTTGATCAAAAAGCACTCTCAGTATCTGAGTTGTACCATCAATTGCCTCTGCATTCACTAATGCCGTAGCTAGTAATGTAGTTTTTGTTATTTGCGTATTAGTAGTAGTTTTTGGTATTTGCGTATTAGTAGTAGTTTTTGGTATTTGCGTATTAGTAGTAGTTTTTGGTATTTGCGTATTAGTAGTAGTTTTTGGTATTTGCGTATTAGTAGTAGTTTTTGGTATTTGTGTATTAGTAATAGTTTTTAGTATTTGTGTATTAGTAATAGTTTTTGGTATTTGTGTATTAGTAATAGTTGTAGTATTTGTATGTATAGTCCTTGTTGTAGTTCTAGTTTGGTTTTCGTTGTTTTCTTGATGTAAGAGCGAGTGATGTTTTGTCGACTGACAATATTGACAAGTTTTTGTACTATAACATTTCTTTGACTGATTGTGCGCCAGACAGCTCCTACACGTTCCTTTCTCGTTTACCGCCTTATTCCGGTGTTGGACAGTTAACCGTTGGAACTGAGCACATAGATAAATGCTATGTTCCCCGTTACAATACCAACAATTGAAATAATTGGTTCCTGACCTCTTGTTTGGGCCTGGTAAAGGTATGTTGACGTTCGGAGTGTAAGTTGTTCTTACCTCCTTGTTTGTAATATGGTTGTGGTTCGTTGTTTCTAGGCATTTGAATTGTTTCTCCAGGAATTTCATCATATCCTGGAACTTTTGCGGTTTGTTTGGTTCTGTTGTTTGTTGTTCATACTTCTCATTTGTTGCAGGATCCCAAACTTGAATTAGTATTCTCTCGAGGATGGCATCCCAGGTAGTAATGTCAATGTTTTGACGTTTCAGTGCTTCTAAGTTCTGGTTTATTGTATCATGCAAATTTCTTAAATTGTCGGCAGTCGCCACTCGTATTTTTTCAATCCTCAAGATGTTATCTACATGTCTTGAAACTATTACCCTCTCGTTCTTGTATCGGCTTGTCAGTAACATCCACGCTGCGTCATAGTTTGCGTCACACACTGTTAGATGCTTAATCAGCGTCAAGGCCTCTCCTCGTACGTGTGTTTTCAGATATTGCATCTTTTCTGTTGATGATAACGAAGTGTCCTCGTGTATGATTTTAAGGAATAAATCATAGAACGACTCCCATGACTCATAGTTACCGTCAAAGGTTGGGATGACTATCCTTGGTAAGTTACCCTTGTGCTCACTGTTATTCGCTCTCCTAGTCATTTTAGCCATGATACTCTCAACGATAATTTGATAACTTGCTTGAGTTGTTTCAAATACCTCCTCCCGGAAATAGTTGTGGTCTGAAGCGCTATCTTCCATCAGAATGTGTAGATGAGTTTCCTCGATCTCTCCCCATTGTTTTTCCACGGATTTCACCATGGATTCCCAGAACCACACTGGCTTATCTGTGTCCAAAGCTTGTGTGGCCTGTTCTAACTTCTGTTGAAACTGTGCTATACGATATTGTTGAATAAATATCTTTGGAGAAGTTGATTTTTGACACTCGTTTTCTTCGATGTCTTGTGGTTCATACAGTCTGCCTAGTAACTGTACTCGTCTCTCACATTTTGCTAAGTATTCCATAGCTTGTTCGTAAGATGACTTTATTGTATTGTAATAGTTTGTTGTAATGTACTTGTGATCCGCTAGTATTTGCTGATCCCGAAGTACGTCGTGGTTAGTTGTAGTCCGGTTGAAAACCTCCGTGAGCCGCGTCCTCCTCTCGTTAATGTACTTGTCCGTTTTCCTTGCAGTTGCATCTTTTCTTAGGTTGGTAAATATCCGTTTGATATCGAAGTAATCCTCCTCTTGGCTTTTGATCAATCTGTTGATTTCATCAATATCCATTTTGACTTTCTTCTGACTTCGGTATGTTAGTTATGTAGATGACGTCGTATCGCAACAAGTATGTGCGAGCCTTACCGCAATACTTCACAAATAATTTGTGATAGTGACGGAGGAAACGTAATCGCGTTCGTTGATCGTAATATGTCTTGTTTGTCAGTCAGTCGTTTAAAAATGGACAAGAGGGGCGCGAAAATTACCGGTTCGATTTCCCGACGGGCGCGTGTACAGTCCCGCCGCGAAACCAAATAATAGCTCGAAGGACCAAAATGTAAACGCACCTGCCCTCCTGCGTAGGGTGCGCGGGATCCTATGGGCAGGATGTGTTCACAGTGAAGGGGGGAACCTACCCACCTAGCTCCGTACGTTCCCTACTTCCTAACACCCTAACTCCCAAGATTAGATGATCTAACTTGGACCCTAAACGTGTGTACCTATACCTAGCGCCCTAACCATAGGTCGTGTAGATATATACACATATAGATAAGTGCGGGATGTCTGTTGACGGAGACCTATGACAACAGACGGACAGAGGGTAATTGGGATTTTCTCACTGCCGGTCAAGCAGACTCACAAGACCGATCTACTGATGGCTAAGGGTGTCTTGGCCACAGTGAGAGGACACTTACTCGTGGCTGCAATAGCCCTTCCAGCGGTTGCTGGGCACAGCTCGATCTTCTTAGGGTCTTCTTGGGGAGGAGTAAAACTCGACTCGACTTCTGGTTTCCAACTCTCTTTATTACATGAAATCTTAACTTATATACACAAAATTTAGCTTATTTTACTAAATTATAAACAAAATAAGTGAGTTAGTGTGAGTGATCCAATTTAAGATTTGTTCACTCATCACTATTTTAGTTCATCATAACAACTTATTTCTACATACAAGTAAGTGCGGCGTTTGCACTTCACGTTTGAGATATACAATTTGTCCCGCGACTTTACTTGTTTATGTATTATTTTTTAGTTAAAGGTTTTTAAAACACAAATATAAATAAAATTAAAATAAATGTTATTGTTCATTAATTGTTGAATGAACACACTGTTCAAATAAAGAAAATTTCATATCACTATATCCGTTGCAACAAAATACACAAGAGCTATGCATAATAGCAATATAAATACAGATGCAATCAATATTACAACACAACCGAGTTGTAATTACGTATGTTTTATAACTTAAATGAACTGTTGGCGATTGTTATTATTTAAATCATACGTTTCGTAAACAATTCCAGAAACATTATTCAACTTGCATCAATGTAATGATCATGTGACTTCTTTGTAGTCTGTATTGGATTTATTAATGGCACTTTTGGGCTTGATGTTACTAAGTTTGTAGTAGTGCCTTTTAGATGTTCATTTTCTTATAATTTGAAAGTGTTTGATGTGGGTCTACTTGGGTTACATTAAAGGAAAATAAACATGTATCTGTACACTCATCACCACAATGTTTAACTTTAATTGGAATCCAATTCACGAACTTTGTAATGAGTTTACAACTAAGATACACTGCAAAATTCGTTACGTTAATTCGTTAAGTATCGATTTAATATACGTCTTTGAAGAGCGGCAGTAAGCGTATTTTCTCATGCATTTCCAAACGACTAACAATAACTTTTTAAATATACACATTGTGTCATCATCCGACAATAAAACTGTATCATTGAGGGAAACAATTAAAACCGAACCGAATAAGGCATGAACATATACAATGAAAAGATCTCGCAACTGAAATTGCATCTGTTGATGCAATGTTGTATTTGCTTAACGCATCCAATTTACCTTTCAAGTGTCGAGCGATTGTCTTTTGGTTATACTAACTGGACCCTATATTTTGCAATAATATAACTAGATATGTCACATAACTAAAGTTAGGAAATAGGCCACTGTTCCGTGTGAGTCATGGGTGCGTCTCCATTGAAGCGGAGCGGAGCTGTGCGGAGCCCGATTAACCAATCACAGCGCGTTGAGATTGTCAAACAACGCATTGACATTGTCAAAATCTTTTCGTAACGCATTGTGATTGGTCAGTCGAGCTCCGCACAGCTCCGCTCCGCTTCAATGGAGACGCACCCTATTTCAGGTTTCAAACAGGTCAGTCAGTTTTTGTTTTATTCTGTGTGTGTGTGTGTGTCTGTCTGTGGTATCGTAGCTTTCAAAATAATGGATAGAACTATTTCGATGGGAATTACCTATATAAGGACAAAGTTAAATTAAAACTTCATTTTCTATACTTTGTTGGGAATCCATGTCTTGACAAAACGAATTTAATGACGGGTGCAGTCAGCTAACGTGGGTTTCTTCACAGTACTTATCATCGTAATAAACTTGTTAATATGATATGAACAGTTTTTAAATAGGTATTTATAACAGTGTTGCAGAGTTAAGCAAGATTATAGACGCCCATACGCGATTGTAATCTGTGTATTAAATCTTTTACACTTTAAATGGCTAAAATTACGATTACTTAATATAACTTATAATAGTAAATACAAAGTTACAGTGTTGTTAAGTTCAGTCGATTGTTGACATTAGAGCGAGAAAGAGAGGCAAGAAAATACTTCTTTGTCTGTTCTACGGATTAATGAGCTACCGTCTTCATATTCGCACCACTATCATATAGCTATGCCAAAAATATTTCTAATATCAAATGAATAAGTGACTGATAAATGTATTGTCTTATCAGATCGTTATCGAGTCATGTCCCGCAGAACTAAACGGGACCTTGACACGCCGACGTTATTCACGCTTTCGTAATTCATGGCCTCTCTTTGTCTTTGCACTAGTTCTTTATAATTAATATAATCGATATTTATGTTCTTTCTAGTTACTAATTATATATGTTAATTATATACTGCATAAATTGGGCAAGCACAGCTTATGCCAAACGCATATTCGTTCAGCGAGCGAGAAAAATGGGACAGCACAGAGGGGTTTATACTTGTAATTACTTGCGAACACTAATATCATAATTGAACATAATCCTATCCTACTAATCCTACTAATATAATAAATCCTACTTCCCAACCTACTAATATTATAAATGCCAAAGTTTGTGAGGATGGATGTATGTATGTTGCTCTTTCACGCAAAAACTACTGAACGGATTTGGATGAAAATTTACAGTAATATAGGTTATTCATCAGAATAAAACATGGGATATATTTTATTCCGAAATTTCCACGGGAACGGGTACAACGTGGGTGAAACCGCGGGGTGCGACTAGTAATTTCATAGAAGCTCATAATACAGATAATGTAGGAAACATTGGTGTTATGATTACAGATTATATAACAGTCATAATTTTATTTTAATTGGTTAATTAGTTCTAATGTACCTATTGGTTCTTTAATATACTGGAATTATTTACTATACACATAACATGATTTAAAGACATTTGCGGTCTATTTAGTGCAATGAATTCGTTTTGAAGTGGTTTAATAAAAAGACTATGTTATATAAAGGTTTGTATCACGACACGTAATACCAAGCAAAGGTTATGAGAACTAAATGAAGTTGATTATTATTCAATTTTAGACTCAGTAAGATATGATAATAATCGAGTTAAAGACTTGAATACAGGGACGCATTTAGAAACACTATTAACAAGATAAGTTGACTAACGTTCCGAATGTAAGTTACTATTCTAGAAAAAAGATAGATACTTTTTATAGTCGTTATAGGTTACGTAATGTGGAACCATCTTAAGTTACCTCTTGCTTTGTTGATCGGTAAGTAAAGTTAAATTAATTAAGTGCTTATGAGACAGTTAATATTGTAGTCTTCTTGTATTAGCGGTGAGCCCTGGGAAGGCACCTTTCATACACCTTAATTGTAGTGAAATAATTCAATCCACTTTACTATTTATTGCTACTTAATCCAACCCTGTATTATCCAACGTAACTCTAATAACACCGTTTCTATCAAATATCAACATCAGTTAAAATCGATTGCTATTTTAATATACCGGAACGCCTTTAGCTAAATATTTAGTTAGATATTGTATTAAAGTAAGTATGTTTGAGCAGGTTAGTGACCAACCCTGGTGTCTTGTTGTCTGGAGTGTTTAGACCGCCTAAAGACCGCCGACATGGTCTGACGATTGGAACAACCGGGACCGACTGTTTAACGTGCTCTCCGAAGTATGATAGCGTTCAGATCGAAATACCACTACCAGCGACCCATCCTAGTTTGAGCCGAGTCGTTGCTTTACAATCGCAATGTGCTAATATTACTCAGACAAACTACGCCTAGAGTGTGTATTATAAATGTCACAGTAACCGATCGAATTACAGTCTAAGTTAGATAATAAAATAATGACTGGTTGTGTTTCCAATAATAATGTAATAAAGGTGGTTTCACACTATTATCTAAAGTAGACTTCCTACAGTTACGCCTTCGTTGTCTGTTGTTTATGTGCAATGTCCTGGATTAGACATAATGACCGAATCGATATTTGACGAATACTATTTGAATGGTATGCCGATTAGTTTTGCTTTGTATAGTGTAGGCTGGAATGGTAAATGTTGTTAGTTGAATTATTTAATAGTATTTCAACAGAAATATGATAAGTACAGTCATGTGCAATGAAATGTATACACGGGCAGATTTGCAAATAAATGTATACTCTGAAAATTTCAAAAACATATAGCCACTTAACAATTCATACTATATAACCATCCGAGTTTATCAAAAATATGTACACAGGTTGTTCTCAGATATTTGTATACACGATCACATGCAGAAATAAGTATCCACTATGAATTACAATAATAAATATGAAGGTAAACGATATTATTTCAAAAAAAATGTATGTGTGTGTGACACACACTCAACACGAAGTATTGGTATTGTTTTTTTATTGTTTTTAATTTGTAAATGTCTAATGGGGACACTAGGTTTCATGCTCAGCGCATAGGTTGGTATCTCTCTATATCTCTATGGTTATTACTCATTCTGTCCTTCACAATAAAAACAAAAAAAAAATCTAAACTATCAAAGTCAGTCATTGAAATTAATACCCATTTGTCAAAATAGTGAAAACTGCTACAGTTTCTAATGTGTATACATTATTGTGAGAAACTCGGGTGGGTATATAGTATGAATTGTTATGTGGCTATATGTTTTTGAAATTTTCAGAGTATACATTTATTTGCAAATCTGCCCGTGTATACATTTCATTGCACATGACTGTACAACCCTTTGAAAAAAGCTTAGATACCTATAAACGCCTGTAGAGATGTCAAATGCTTCCTTAGTAGATAATAAGTAATTTTGACATGTAATGCATGAATAATTAGATCGATTTGTTAAGTATCGATTTAATGGACATTTCTGATAGTATTTATTTCCTGTTGGTATTAATTACTACACAAAAAAGATCGGCAACTTCAGATAGTTGCGTTTTTGTTGTTATGGTAAATAAATGTCAAATTAATAAAATTTAATTAAGTTCAAAATTAGATTTTTGGCTGATTTGCAAACCCATAGTAATTATTGCAATAGTGTTTATAACGACATCAATTAGTGTTTCCTCAGAGTGAAGGAAGTTACAACTTAACTTAGTCGGAGTCACTTACTATTGCTCAAGTAATGCAATTAACAACAGTTGTTAAATTTAATTAAATTTGATGTTTGATTTATGCATAGAACAGTTAGCAAAATAAACGATGTTCATTTGTTTAATGATCGGTTTTGTATCCGTCTCGTAGATGACTGAAGCCGACACAGATTTGTTAAATATACTCGTATACTAATACTAGCTGCGCCCCGCGGTTTCACCCGCAGCGCCCCTGTTCCCGTAGGAATTTTTAAATTTTTATTCCTTATTTTTCTTATATAAAAACCTTGTCCTGACAATAAGGAACACATTAAAAAAAGAATCATCCAATGGTGCAGTCGTTCTGAAGTTATGCGCTTAGCAACACATTTTGCGATTCATTTTTATATTAAGAGTATAAGATAATAAATTGAACGGTGTGATTTTTGTTTTTGTGTTTGTTTGAACACCTCAGGAACTACCGATTAAAATCATTCTTGTTATATCGAATAGCTACAATTAAGAGGAAAGCTATAGGCTATTTTTTATCCCGAAGTTACCACGGGAACGGGCACAATGCTGGTAAAACCGCAGGGCACTGGCTAGTTAATCACAATGTCATTCATGTATAAAGAAGTGTAATCACGCGAGGTTTGTGTTCATAAATTTTCACTTCTATAGTAAAACGTGGATGGCACAAGATGGAGAAAAGTGGAAAGAACTCCATCGACAAGAGTTCTTTAGTTTAAAAAGTAAAACGTACGGACAGCACTCAATCCATACACCTACTCAAACATTACAAACACAAAAAAACAAGAACACCATTCTTTACTCTACATAAAACAATTAAACTACACTACAATTTAGCTCATTTATTATGAAGAAACAAAGGAATTAAGTGTTCCACTCATACAGTTAGAGTGAAGAAACTGGGCTCATTAAAAAGAGATCAGGAGGCATCACCCGTGAACTGGCGACATCGGCGTGAGTACCTTGCTACCGACACATAGGAAAACGTCGTGAAGGTATAGTGTTGTGAAGGACTGCGGTACTGCTAATAAATGCAATTGTGCCTATTATTTTGAACAGGCTTGTACGTCGAACTTAGCTTGAAGTGTTATCAAGAGGTTGGTACAGTTCATATTAATAACTTGCAAAATGGAGAAAGATTCCTTTAGTAAATGAATGATGGAATAATTTGTACACAAGCTTGATAATAAGATACTGAAGAATTTCTAAAAGACTTGTCGTATTTAATTTGAAAACATCAACTAAGTAGATATGTAGACTAATTCAAACACTATCGTCGAGCGATATTTGATTACTACGAATTCGTCGAATCGACACTTGTCGTAACTAATTGACGTTATTTTTCATACATTATAATATGTCAAAATCATTCATTAATTATCTACTAAAGAAGCATTTGACGGTTCTGAGTACGGACGTAAAACTATATTCATTAACACTAAGCGATCACCTACACCTATACTAAATGAAGGTGCGCCGTATTTTCAATCGTTAAATCCTCGCTTTCGTACAAACAATCTTGATGCTGCTATTAACCCAATTATGCGAATGAAAACTACTATTCAATGAAATGATTACGAAACAGCTTCCTTACATTAGTAGTACCGGTTGAAGTACTTACTATACGTGTTAAAAGTGTATGGTTTCGACTACCAGATGGTAGCGATTAAAAAAACAATGGACTTAGTACAAGTGGGTGAAAGTGAGGTGTTAGTTCACTTTGTGGTAGGTTTACTTTGGTTGCTCTTTAAGAATAGAAAATAGCAAATCGACTATAGAAGCTTTGGTACGAGGGGGTTGGGTATCGCCACCCCCTCGCTAAGCGATGAAGGAGCTAAATCCGTCCGGGGCCATGTGTTTAGGGACAGTTAGAATTTGTTTCCTATCTGTTCCTTTGGAGACCAACGTGCTGTATTTGTTCCCGTGAGGATCCCATGATACATTTGTAACTTTCTATTGAACTGCTCTGTTTTTTGGTAAAAACCGTACAAAGATCCGTTGCAATTTTTTTGAGTTTAACGGGAATGTACTGACAGAAAAATTGATGGATGATGGAGGTGATTTGTTTGATACTTTATAAGCTTTGTAGCAAGATACACTTTGTTAAGATAAAAAAGAACAATTAGAAGGAGTTAAGTATGCTATCTAAATATAAATAGAGGGTACTCTTGTATGAAACGTATGAAAAATAGAACAATGGAACAAATTATTTGGAACAATTATAAACAACACAGTGAAATTTTTTTTTTAATTTAAAGTTATACCAGGCCTTGTCTACTAAATAATTGGGTAACAATAAAACAATTTATATTAATATAACACATAAAAATATATACGATATTAAAACAACAAAGCCAAGTAATTTAGTGCTCGAAGGTCGAACTCTAAGGTCACACTGTACACCATTTTTTTTATAAGATTATGAAATTATTACGAATAATTGAACATTTTCATTGTGTGGTTTTATTTCCTTTTGGTGGGATTTGAGAAGAATTGTGGGAAGTGGGAGCTTTAATGTACCTACCTGGCTTGTTACGTTAATGTGTTTGTTGTACAATGCATCAATTTATATCCTTAATTGAGGTACTACAAAGTGCTCCAATTTCGAGTACACATTTCTCAATAGGCACTATCTTGTGAACTGTTAAACGAGTTGAACGCAAGTAAAACCGGGGCGTAATCATACGCTTGCCTACTGCGAGTCGGTGTTTCTCAAAGCCGAACCATTTTTCAAAATTAAATTGGACATTGCTTGACCCGGGATTTGAACCCAGGACCTCAGACTTGGAAGGCAAGTGCAGATACCACTAGACCACCGAGCGTTTTAAGCTTTTATAAAGATTTTTAAAAACGAACAGACAAATTGTTACCGCCTTGTTCATAAATGTTCCCTAAATCACTGTTATAAGTTTTTGTCTCTTTTGCTCTTTGTAAAATAGCGTATGTCGGAAAGGGACGAACCATCTGATAAATTCTGATAGCTAAAATGTTGTAAACAGGCATTTATGATTTAGGCCTTTACTCTTTGTTATCTATATATATAAAAATGAAACCCGTTTTCCTTGGTCAATGCATCACGAATGGCTGGACCGATTTCCACGGTTTTGCATTCGTTTGAAAGGTCTCGGGCTCCGTGAGGTTTATAGGGAATAAAAATCTCAAAATTCCCACGAGAACGGGGGCGCTGCGGGTGAAACCGCGGGGCACAGCTAGTATTAGCATATATTTGTTTTGTTCACATTTTCCTTTTCTATTAAATAACTACATAAAGCAAATGACGTAGCGAAAGTGTTAGAATTTTATAGAGCAGTGAAACTCGGACGCGGCGTGTTTCGCTAAAACACCTAATACATGTAGTTAGAAACACTATCACGTACAATCAATACTAGACGTGTGAAATGTACGTGAATGTCGTATTTTATACAGAAATGTTTTAACAATTAAAGGTTATTTGTAACCAGAGGTGGTATTTTTAATTGACAGTTGTTATATATGAATTGGCAGAGTATTTTTGATTTTAATTGTGTGAATTACTTCCAGATAAGAGTGATATGTCTTGTTCAGTCTTTGGAAATGGATAATGTAGTTAGTTTGGGGTTTGAAGACATTAAGAATAACTTTGCAATGTTTTATCTTATGTATATGTTTGTGTATCCGGCGTAAAGCTATCTTTATTCTTTACTAGCTGCGCCCCGCGGTTACCCGCGGTTACCCGCGATGTGCCCGTTCCGGTGGGAATTTTAGAACCGCTCGACCGATTTTGTGCAAACTTCACATAAACCTACTGAATAGTCCGAACAAGGACAAAACATTTGGTTTGGATAGGTGAGCCCGTTCTTGAGTTAGAAAATTACAACGAAAAGTGGCATTGATTTTTATATTTATAGATTATAGATTTAAAGTTATTTTTATCTGACTTGAAGAGCTGGATACCAGTTTCAATCATTAGAACATGTAAGACGCCTGTAAGCGGTGTATAAATTCCAACATGAAGGTTGAGAGCTTTTAATCAAATTTATTTACGGTAAAAAATATTAAACTTAATAGGTACCTTACCTACCTACTTAAAACAATTCAGTATTACAAAGATGAGAGAACTTTGAACTCAATTTCACCACAACAAGATCGACAGTTATGTAAAAAATTACATATCACTTACAATGATTACACATGTAATTAATACAGGCAACATTACTTAAGGATTAACATAACAAAAAAGGCATTTAAGCCCCTGCTTCTATATTATAATTTAAAAATAAGACAAAACTAAACCGAATGTGGCAACCCAGTGTACGTCTATTATTTTAAGTTAAGTAATATTAATTGCTATTCAACTAATAATAAAGGATAGTGTTGCCTGTTGCCGATTAGTAGAACTTGTTAGCGTTTATGCAATGTCGGGTAAGGTAATTGAGAGTTTGAAAGAGTACCTATACGCAATTTATTTGATCTAGACTAGGTATTTAGTTTATTAAAAACTCGAAAATTACTTCTAATTATGGCAAACCTTAATTAGAAGTTATTTCTTACTAACAAAAAAATACCTAGGCATTTACAATTGCAGACATTAAGGTAGTACAAAAGTATTAGCCTGTAATGTCTCTCTGATAGGCAAAGGCTTCTCATCTCACCGAAAATACCAGTACAGTGAGGAGGATTAGGCGTAATCACCAAGCTTGCCTAAATCGTGTTGGTGATCTCAAACCCGAGCCATGTTTGAAAAGTAGGAAACATGTTTTCGCTCGACCCGGGAATTGAGCCCGGGACCTCAGTCTTGGCAGGCGAGTGCTCATACCATTAGACTACCGAGGTGATATTAATAGCGAGGCGAGGTCGTAGTAATGTAATAAAAGGTTGTAGACCGTTTTTGAATGTTTTCGTTGCAATTTACATATAAGAGACTCACGCCAGGTATATTGAGGTAAGCTGATCTAAGGTTCGACATTATGACACCTCTATATATATACTTTCAGTCTTCATTTCATCGGTCAAAAGTTAATTGCTGAATGTCGTAATTTGATTGTCTCTAGAAAATTTCATTTTCTCGGCTCAACAGTAAAACGTTGACAAAATAAGAAAGTGTTTCTAACAAGTCGTTAAATTATACAATCTTGTAACGACCTTAGTCACATCAACTTGATTTTATAATACGATGGGTTATGTGAGTAGTAAAAAACGAAATATTTTCACACACATATTGTCATTGTGTCATAACCACACTTACCTATATTTTCTTTTAAATGGTTGCGTAACATCTGGTACTGGGTATCGGAAGTAACATATTGTATCGATACATTTTTTAAGCTAAGAACTCACTATTACTACTATTTTGATGAGTTTATTCTTCAACAGTTTTTATCTTTTACCAGAAGCTTCTCGAAATGCGAAAATGGAATTATGTCTCAGTCAAAACCCATGTATTCGAAAGTTATTCCTAATTCAAAGTTTTGAACTTAACAAGGTATGCAAACTAGATTAGGTATGCATCAACTGTGAAATGCATTCCTAATTCAAAATTATAGTAAATTCCATTACATTCATGTTTTTTTTCTTTTTTACAAAGTATTGTTCCTACAATAGTTTGTAACAGATTGAAGCTCCAAGAGGAACAAAAGCTTAGAAAGGGGAATAATAATATGTCCAATGGTATCGTTTCTACATTGGAATGTAATGTTTAGGTAGATTAACATATCACATCATTAATATATACCATATACTAATCAAATAGCATATAAATACGTCAATAACGAGCGAGAAAACTCGTCTCCGGCGCCAATTACAACTCTCGTAAGTTTTCGCCCCACACCGGTCGGCGTCTGATCAAGGCTTAGTTTTTATCGACCCAGTATTAAAATGATGCTGCTACTAATTCCCCTAATAAATATTGATATTCCACTACTTATATCAATGCTAAACGCACTGAAACAAGTATTTTTCTAATACCTGTAACGTATGAAAGCTGTTTCTTGACATCTGTCAATATTGACAACTCGCGTCACCAAATAGGGTACGTCAAAAAGTATGTAATTGACAGATAGTTTTTATATTCGGGATTTATGTGTTTAGTTAAACGGTATTTAATGGAAATTAATGTCGTGGAAAAGGTAATGAATCCCGAAACATTGTTCCAGTAATACTTCTTTAACTTTTAAAATTTTGTAAATTATTAAAACTTACTGCTGTTAAATTGCTTGATACTTTAACTATTACGTATGCAGTTCCTGATACGAAAACACTTCACACCATTACATCATTAACGTTTATTGATGTGTAAATTGCAGATAGACAAGAAAATAACATTTGTTTGTGAAATGCAAATTACTTCCATACTTTTCTCCATTAGATAAGCTGTGTCATTGAGAATTACAAGAATAGCGGCAAGCTGTCACATTGTTTTCATGACAAGTTCACATGTTCGCAAGCACTTTTGAATTAAGAATATATTTTGGTTGTGATTTAGCTGTCAAAGTGTCAAGCTTGATAAAGCATGTATTACGAACGTATCAGGGACATAAATGATGCTTATCGAATTAGATAGGTATGCTATTTTGCAATTGCATAGTTGCATCCATTTGGCGACTCATTGGGTTCGGCAAAGCTTAACTGTGCTTAGAGCTTATTATGTGTCAATCTCAAAAACTACCAATCCGATTTAAATAGTTATTTTTGTTGATGGCAACATTCAATGGGAAGGTTATAGGCTCTTTAGGGTTATCATCTCGAAATTATATGTAATTTGTGATTGTTATATGTTTTGAGCATGTTAAGTTATTCTTGAACCTATCCTGCAATTAATTTGAATCGTGTCCGTGTTAGTTCTTATGCTAATATCTAAACCTTGCATTGAGTTTCGCAAAACCGTATCCATTCTAGAGAAGGTAAGGTATGCAAATCAAATTCAGTATTGAAACTGATTAGGTTTTAATGGTTTATTTCATTACACGAAGGTTTACTAATAACTAAATCAAACTGACGGTTTTGTTTTATATTATGTGCCGCGGAGTGGGTTCGCTCACGACTCCACTGTTCCGTTTCCATAATGAATCACTTAGCTGCCAACCTCCGGGTTTTCGATTTAATCGTGTATTTAGTTAATACACTCATTAAACATTTTTCCTTCAATTCTGCATCCGAATATTTACGATACGCTACTAAGAATCAGGTGAGTATCGTGTTGGAACGTTCATTTGTTTTTGTTGCATTAAAAGGAAACAAGCACGTTATAATTCCAATTCATTGTCATTTTCTAACTCAAGAATGAGGTCGATTTAGTTACAAAATGCTTGTAACAAAGTAGACACAGGCGTCGTGACAGATAAGTATTACAAAGTTCATTTGCTGAATGCCTGCTACAGATCGAGGTGTTGATCAATTTTAGTATGACAAGGGCGTTGTCGATATCCGTCTATTACGTTTGTTTGCGATTGCAAATCGATTTGATTCGCTTTTAAAATTGTCATACAATCAATGGTTCGAATCGTGACATGTCCTTTGAAACTTTAACACTAAGGACTGTGTTGCTAAAGTTTGTATAAATTCACAAGGTATGCAATTGTCGTGCTACGTTCACACCTGGCCTTGTACAATGAGGTGCTCTATGCACCATTAGTGCTCCGGAAATTGTGAGCCTTTGTCGCCCACAGGCCCACTGTGCACGCATTATATAGATATTAATTTAGTTTTTGCGGTTTTCCTCGCCTCGCTGCAATTGGACACCGGACTCGATTTCGCAACTAAAATTATATTAATGCGGTCTACGCGCTGTGCTATCTAACGTTAGAATATTTTTCTACTCTAGTTAAAATCAGAATCTCTAAACTTTATGTAATACACAGCGTAAACGTTTTTGTGCCATAAACATTGTTTCTCGGTAAGCGGTCTAAATATTTATGTTATCTATGATCGTTATATTAATTAAGTTTAGTGTTGTAAAATATCTGAGATGGTTTGAATCGCGTTTCGTTTGAGTGTTTGGTATGGCGCGAGTGGTAAGGAGAGCGAGTGCGTACGGAACCAGTTAGCAGTTGTTTCTCAACCTTGTCACCGGTGATCCAGTGCGAGCCCGTTGCACCACCAGCCATTGCACTCGACTGCACCAGTTTGGCGAAAGTAAAAGTCTCCGTAAACTTGTATACCTACTCAATGTAACTCAACTGTCCACGATACAGCTTTTTTTACGCAAGTTCTCGAACCGGACAGGAAGGGTGATCGTCATCGAATTCAAACCATGAAAGTTGATGGTCATGATTGATTTACAACAACATGCGAACGACAGAGCGACGGTAAAAATATGCGCTTTCGTGGTAGCCGTCCAGACTTTTCTATTGGTGGAAATAAAAAGCAACCAGACCGGACAATTAGACACTTTCGTCTTCTAATAATCGCGAACTAACTTGGAGTTCTCATTGAAAGGGTAATTACGGCGCAACTGGCGGACGACCTTCCATTTGTCGGCACGTAATTATAACCGTACCTGCCGTTAATTGTTTAATTTTATGTCAATATTATATACATTCTTTTGGAGCAAAGCCTTTTAATGTTTGTTCTCGTAATTACAGTCCTTGAGTTTCGAAAAGTGTTTAATTATGTTAATTGCTGCATTAACTTTGTTAATCGCTAAGTTAGTAAGTGGTTCTAGTTTTGAATTATAAATAACTAGCTGTGCCCCGCGGCTTTGTCCGCAGCGCACCCATTCCTGTTGGAATTTCGAGATTTTTATGACTTATTGAACACCATGATAAAATTAAAAAAGAATCATAAAAATCGGTCGAGCCGTTCTTGAGTTATAAAAGAAGATAATAATCGTATGTTATGCGTCGCGTCAAGTTGCATAAAAAGCGAGCGTCATACATGTCAAATATCAAACATTTAAAATTAGAATGCGCTTACTTGCATCTTGTCATGGCTTGCATCTCGTTAATGTCACCGACTCAGGGGCGGATTGCATAAGAATTTTTAAATCTATTTAGTACCTTAAATGTTAAAGAAACAAAAACTGATCATTCAATATTATATTTTATGTTACTCTAAATAGAACGCAATTTAAAACGTACATCATTTATTTTTTGTAAATATTAACTTTATTCTTAAAGATGTTTAACTTAAACAGTGTTTTAAAGTGTTTTGTCTCTTTCGCTCTTTGGCAAATAGCGTATGGCGGTAAAGGACAAATCATTTGATAACTAAAGTGTTGTTAATAAGCGTTTATGAAAGGGCCTTACCCTTAGAGCGTTAAAATTTAGAGTTCTTTTACAATCTGCCCTTAAGATATCCCAAGATAGGACTGACTTTTCGATCGTATTGCGATGAATTTATCAGTAAATATGAAAATCATCGCATAGTGAAACTTGGGATTGTGAAACATGTAAGATCGAGTTCATTTAATAAAAATCACTTTCACAAAATGTACGCTTTCAATTGTAATGGAACTGGAGCATTCGGTAACGAATGTTACTCATCGTTCGAGTCAAATCTCAGTACAATACCATCGTTGTTCGGTTTCACTGACATCAAACTGATTTTACTTTTGTATACCATAGATATATCAAACTACGCCTATACAGGGTGAAGCATAGGTGCAGTTTTATTACTCTTTAAAAATAAAGGAACGTATCCTTTCATTTCAATGTTCTATCTTGGGTATTCATAGTACTTTCCTTCTAGGTGACACAGGATACTGAACATTCCACCCTGAATATTATTTTTTAAAGATTTCTATGCAATTTTTATAATCAAATTTGAACGACGGTAGTACCTGAATATAGAAACTAAACTTGACATCTACAATCAATATGAAGGTCCATTACAGAGTCAGCCCGCGACTACGGGTGGTCCATTCCACTCGAAAGGTCGGGAAATAAAATACGTTTTTTTAATTACTAAAACAACCTTCTGTGCCGCGAAAAAGCCCGTAGTAATACATTAATGAAATGGACCTAGGTTTAGTTGTTTCTCAGAGCTTACCTACAAACATATTATGCATATATTTGACTTCATTCGCTTGAAGGAAACTTTTAATCTTATTGGATTGAATACAATATCAGAGCTGTGTTCAATTTCAGCTTCACTTAATAAAATTACCAAATTTTAATGTCGTTTTATCTCATTAACACAATGGCCTTTGTTTCAGAAAATTGAAAAGCAAAATAATTTCGTAACAATTTCGAATGTTGATTTAACGAGACATATTTAAATATTGTCGCTTTGTTATTCAAAGCTGTTGAAATGTGTAATTTATAAAATAATTGACCCGTATTTTTATGCAAATAAATAATTAATGTTTTATAGATGTTTGATATTTGATGATAGTTGTTAATGTGTTTTAGTCGTGTTTTAGAAAGTGACTTAATTCGAAAACTCATAAATATTGTATTATGCCTAAATTAGGCATTAACTTACATAAGGTTTTAAAACGTAAATGAGCGAATTCACGAGCTAAGAGCCACGAGTTTCATAGACACATGTGATGTGACACATGTCAAATAGATTTTTGAATTCGCAGAAACAAACCCTATAAACTAGCTTTACGTCTACGCTTTAGCCTAACATCAAAATTGGTTCAGCCGTTTATCAAACGACATTTAAGGAGGCAAACTTTACTTTATATTATTAGTAAATACATAAAGTTCAGTAATACCAATTTGCATGTAACAGATGTCTCAATATCTTGTTCATTCGATACAAATACATAAATTAATCGTTTGTTTGTACCCGTACCGAGAGCTTTATTAGGTAACTTTAGACACTAGCTCTAGTCTAGACTTCTAGGTCCGTAGTCATGGGAACAGTCCGCAACAGCTGCGCGACAGTAACTAGATCATACCAATAAATACCGAAACACATTTCTGAATCAATTTTAATGCCTTATTCGTTTAACTGTTGTAAATAACTATGCAACGAGCATACCGGTACGTTTTTCAGTTAACACACATATTTGCGGTTATGTTACTGTCCAAATTTGGTACCAGTGAAAAACGGTTATTAATTCGTGTTAATGGATCGAAAGAAATTAATGGTTGTAAAACTGTTTTACAGTGTGATGGAATCGGGTAAATTGACCGATTAATATTGATCGCTTGTGAGGTACGGATTGTGGGGTGATTAACATTGTGCTTACGAGATAATTTATCATCGTTTGACAAATTGTTGACGAGCAATTATGTCAAATATGATGTCAAATAGAACCTAGAAAAAACGGGTACATAGTATCGTTATTATGTAATGTCTTCATTTTTGCTGGATCGTTTCGTGAATTCGTTCTTCTCTAGCATAGTTAGCGTAAATATTCTCTAAACTTTAAATCATGAATATTTTTCTTTCAAGGAATAGAATCCGATTCACATTTTTTAAATTGTGAGAGAAGGATAACAAATATTGTGCTCATTTACATGAGATTTTTCCACGGTTTTTTTTACTCCAGTATACCAATTTTATATTTTCTTATAAGTACGTACTACTTAACCCATTTCTTTAATGATGTTTCACCCTCAGACCATCTACGAGTCTTTAATCTCGTCATTACTCATACAAAACCAGTCAGGGCCGCTTTCGCAGTATGATATAAGTATGGTTTAATATGAATGTCAACACTGTCACTTTCGATGCCACGGCCGCTTCGCACTTGACCTAGGCCAGTGAACCACCGTAGGCTCGCCGAGCCGTCACTCGTAACTCGTAAACAATCGATTAACAAATCGATTTACAAGTCAGATGATCGATTGCGAAACCTACCTGTCACATCACTTTCTCTATTTTATTTTTTTAATTTTATTTAGTTTAGTCATGGGAAAATGTTGAGTTTTTAGGTACTACTTTTATCTTATAAATTGCTGATTGGATTGCATGGTTTCAGCTGACATTGAACTCATAATATCCTGGCCTATTATCTGTTAGTTATCTTACACAGTGACTCATATTATTTGCGCATGACTCAAAAATATTCAAGGCCAGATACTCAATATATTTTATTTATACCTTTCTCTGCAAAATCGAACTATCATGGCCAAATAGAAAATAAGCGTGCAAGTAAAGTGTGGCGTCGTTTTATTTTTGTAACTCTGGGATAGCTCTCGCCGGAGTTATTTAATTTTTTTAAGTTTTGTACGCTTTCTTTCATATTATTAGTTCATTTATATGTATTGAAATGTTGAATGGAGTTCGGTATAGCGTTTTAATGAGATATCGCAGCACAATACAGTTATGATTAGAATTTAGTTATGTAACATTAAAATTGTGGTTACACGTACTAGTTATTTGTTATATAGGTTTTTTTAGAGTGAGAGTTTGCTTACGTTAGGTTTAATTAAAATGAGAAACTTTGTAGGAAATATTTTTTACAGTAAACTGTGGTTACAGATGAACGACGTGAAGATGAACTGAAACCCGAATGACCGGTTCCGATAACGGAACAAAATGTCAGATTTTATCTGTGATTTATTGATTTTAAGCAATTTTAAAAATTCAAAGACATGACAGTATAATTTTTAATTTATAACTTGATTTTATTTTCCCTAACTTTTTCTTTCCTTTATTTACAAACCTGACACATTACATAAGTAATTAAGTTTATCAGTCATAAAAATATTTAAACAAAAAAGTTGTTCTCTTATGCTCTACTATGATAATAAGCTGGTTACTCATTACCATATTAACTCTGCCTTATAGAAAACCTCGCATAATTTACTCATATGTTTATTTATTACACAACACTATATTACTGCATACTATTATGGCAATAGAAACTTCTATAACCGCTATAATATTATAAAATAATATGTTCAATGAAGCGTCACTATACAAGGGAAATCAGAATGACCAACTCGAGGTAAAGTCTTAGAGAAAGTTTTAAATTATACACAACGAGTGGAGTAGTCGCAAGACTAGACAACTGATCTACAGGACCTCTTATAAAGAACAGATAACCCAAAATAGGCAAATGAATTTCACCTCTATGTTCTCATAGATTGAAAGATGCAATTTGAGTGCATATGTAATGTGATTTATGGCATTTTAAAAAGAAAGTTTAATTGATTGCATTGACATTTTAGGTGAAGAACCCGTTCGAAATTCAATTTGCTACTTAGAAGTTTCAAAAGAAGTTACAAAAGCGGCCTTATGTGTAGAGAAGCTATCATAAAGGAGTTTGTAATACTATATTCAAATATACTGACCGTCTATGCGTTTATTATTATCTATCTTTAAATGTATAAATGAGAAGAAACTCAGCATCCGGTTTCCATAATTAAATGTTATTTTAAATTCGGAAGTCCAAGTTCAAGCTCACGTTTTCAAGAACTTTTTAAAAAACAATTCGTAATTAGAATCATAGACAATGCTTCAGAGATATGCATCTCTTTAATAATATTATACTAATTATTGTGTTCGCAGTCGTTATTACGAAGGTGAATTAAAACAATGTTGTAGAAGAACATTATAAAGGTTTATGCGGTCATTTCAAAGGCACTGTATTTACCTACTAAGTATTGTTTATACTTTAGTAAGTCTAATAAATCTACTATAATGACCATATTAAATCACACTATTTCTATGTTCTATAATATTATAGTACAGGGCCATATTTGCGGTATCTACCAAAGAAACAAAACGTTAGAAAATGTTAATGCTCAGTACCGATATCCGTAAAAGTAGTTTGATTTAGAAACCGTCACTTGAAATAGTTTTAATTTATTTTAAGTGGCACTTTAGTTTTAACCATCTCTATTTTGACGTAACATCTACGTTGTGACGTAAAAGGTATGTAAACAAATATCCGACTGACCGGCTCGAAAGTTAGCCATAAAATATTATCAACATAATTTATCGCCCAGTTTGGAAGTTCAAAAGTCCATCATTAATCATATTTAACTGAAGAATGCCGTTAATCAAACGTGGCGTCACAACCGATCAATATTAATCATCGTCAATATATCGACAAAAAGCTGATGAGATTTGGATCTTACACTTTAGTATTACATATTAATTGACAGGTGTTCGAAATTTCAAAGAGTTAAGGCAGAATAAATAACGGATTTTAGCCGCTGATTTATAAAAGGTTAAATTGACGTTCGAAATTGGTGTCAAATTATTTTTGAATCTTATGAATGGATCCTGCAAAGAGGCCGAAACGTTAGGTAAATGCGAAAGTTACTGTCATTATTTAAGTGTTCGAACTATAAAGGTGTAAATACGAAATCAAATTTAAAAAAAAGAGTAAAAGTTTTCCATTTTTAAAAGACCGAAGTGAAGAACTTTGAAGTAGACGGAAGGTATGTCAAAGTGAAAACCACTGAGTAATTTACACGAGAACATAAAATCACTCACTTTAAAACTAAGCGTAAACTTTTTCGCAAATGTTTTCACAACATTAAACTGAAGTGTTAACGGCTTTTAGTTTCATTAGATACGAGTGCAGTGCACGCTCGGTTGACTAAGGAGTCCGAACATTAAATTATTCTTGTACAACAGATTTGGTTCAGTTGAGGAATTTAAACGTTTATATGGGGTATTCCGGTTTTAGTAACGAAAAAACGTTAAGAAATAAAAAAACACGTTAACTTAAACGATTTGCACGCATTATGGACAAAACTAGACTGTATCGAGTAAAGAATTTAACAAAACAATGAAAATATAATGAAAATGATTTAAAGTTAGCGCTTGAGAAAAGAAAGTTAAGTTATTTAAATTTAACTCCAAGTTATATTTAAATAACTTAGAAAATTCAAGTTATTTAATGTAACTTGATAAAGTAAAAACTTAATGATTCTTTATGAATTTGACGAATCATTTCGAGCTCATTCTTCCAAGTAGTAACAAGAGCTAAACAAAAAAAGAAATTCGCCATATTCTAATGTGCGTCATTCTACTTTACATGCAAGTCACCGAATAGACTTTTTACATTATAAAAAGTCGAAAATCGTTAGAATTAGCAATAATATGCGTGTGCTTAGAATTATTGATGGAAAAGAAAGTGTTTTATTTTAATTTGGAGATATCTTTATAGTGGTCACGCATTTAGGAAGCTTCAAAGATAAGAGCGCGATGGAATTGAGATTAATTTTGAAATAAGTACAATAAGTTTTCACTTAACTATATAGACATAATTTCGCCAATTGGTTAAAAAGTAATAAACAAAAACTAGGTTTTCTCAGTCTTTTTAATATTTTTATAGACACGATTAAAGCTATGCAGTTAATGGCGCAATTACTTTAAGTCGTTCACTTCACGCAGATGAAAAAATGAAATAAATGTTATTTTATAAGTGTGGGTAGTTGGTGCGGGTTTTTGAAATTGTTATGAACATAAAGCTTAGTGATAACTGGCTCTAGGCAGTGTTCCCGTGACCACCAGTGGAGTAATTCGCTCAAAATGTCGGTATGTATTTTTTAATCCTTATATAGGTACTTTATAGTCCCGGTTCGTTTATATGCAATGAGTCACTTTAGGAAGACCTTTTTCTTTTTTATTTACCTATTAATGAAATAAAAGCAGAAATCTTCTCAAGCGAAACCGCGGGTCAGAGCTATCTTAATTGTATTAATGTAATTAGGAAACAGTTTATTATAAAAGGAAACCTTTAAATATTGCGTTTGCGAGCAAACCTCGCGTATTTCCGAAATGATTGCTGGATAAGCGTTTACGCGTACGTAATTATAATAATAATATTTAGGAGAAATGCTTTGGCTATTTTGTGTGTGAATATACAGGGTGATTGAATCTTACGTAAGAATATACAAGTTGTATCACACAAATGAATATCCAAGGTATGGAATAATTAGACAACATGTTAGATGTTCTTTTGTTTGTCTTAGATTTTTTAAAGAATTAAATAAAACTATTCAATCTTACAAAACCTGACTCCACAACATTAAATTAAGAAACAAATGGTTGAAACACGGACATAAAACGCCTATTGCTTAATATATCAAGCAATATTACCACATTGTATAAAACAAAATGAATTAAATATAACCACAAGTATAACTATGTATATGTTGCGTAAACTAACGAATTCAAATCATGTAAAAATATAATAATGTGTAGATAATTACCTCATTTGTTGACGACCACATATCATCGTGAAATCGCCGACTCATAATTTGCGGTTAAGATTTAGACCTGCTTTTCGTCAGATACATCAGAAATAAAATAAGTAAGTTCGAGTAGGTTAGCGGTCAACCCTGGTTTCGGAATTTTTAGACCGCCTAAAGGCCTCTGAATTGGTCTGCCGGTTGAAACAACCGGGAGTAGTAGAGAAGTAATATAGTGGTACTTTTAACCTGTTTAATGTCATACTGCAAGGCAAATGCTTTTCATGACACTGAAGCTATCAGTGCAGTGAGGTGTATCTTGTCACTGTACTGATATCTTCAGTGAGACGAGTGGCCTTTGCCCAACTTGACTTACTTACTAAAAAAGTAGGTATAACAATAATAGTATGTCGGAGCGTGGCATCAGTGGCGCCACACCAGATAGCGGCTTATAACGTCACTACATTATTTTTAGTCTGTAGAAGTTTAAGAGTAGTTTGTAAATTCAGTTGACTGATGGAATCGGTAGTGTTGTTATTCCGTGACGTGAGTTCTATCTTCGTGGTGTAGTCTGTGGTATGAGAATAGACTATGTTAAGTCTGTGGTGTTACGCACTATGACAGATGACAGTTGTTCGATAGAGGGATGTGAGCTGGTTTGGTAGTCTGTGGCAGTGAGTGAGGGAGTGAGTCGAGGATATGAAAAGATGGCGTACATTAGAGTTTTGGAGGGAAATGGAGACGGTTGGATTGGGATCAGATGGGAAACGTAGATTGGAAGGATGAGGTGTTGACGACATCACGATCGTATTGCGAATCGAGTATAGAATAGGGAAAAGATATTCTATGGCGTGGACAGGACGACTAATGGGGTGAAGGGAGGTCGTTTAGGTTCCATCAATTAATTGAATCTAGACGTATCCTAACTGTAATCTGTAATCCATGATGATCGTGTGTAAAATACAAGCAATGTCATTGTAATGAAGTCCTGTGAGTTATTATTTCAAGATCAAGACCTAGGAATCCTAAGATATCTGATGTTGTATTGGTGGTATAATGCTCGTGCTTATCCTGATGTGACATGACCCCAATAGTGGGATAATTATTGCTGTTTCCCCGACATCAGAAGTGGGATAAAGATCGCTATTGCCCACCGAGCGTCCAACAGAGAAGGATCAGGATCGCTATTGCCCACTGAGCCTCCAGCAGAGGGATAAGGATCGCTATTGGCCACTGAGCCTCCAACAGAGAATGATAAGGATGCTATATTCCCACGGGTGGACGAGCATAAACCATTTCAACCACGGAGCTAGGTTTATGATAAGATGAAAGAATATTGAGAGCTGCAAGCTGAGCTCGTTAGTGCATATTATCGACGACGACGGCGACGACGACGACGGGATTGAAATTCATGTACCTTCCCCTGGATTATGAAGCTCGTAGTATTCAGAGATATGTCTGAATCATCATCCTAACGACTATGGTGCTTTACGTAATGTTTATTTTGCAATTGGTTATAAAACTTGGAATGTTCTGTGAGTATAGTTAGTTAGTTTTCTACTCTATTGTGGAGTTAAGAAGGTAATTATGAGCTTCCGAAAGAGTCAAGTTTAATCTTGTACGTAATGTGATATGTTCTAATATGTTTTCTTATTTTCATGTTGGTTTAATGCTGGTAATTATTGCGAGCGTTGATGAACCTCGTCTAGGGAGGAGCGTGGTTCTCTTCTCGGTCCTGTTACCTGAGGAATATGAGGGGTTGCGGCATTCCAAATTGTTCAAGAATCTATCACGACAAATTCACATTGGATGTTAAATTGGTGATGTATTGCGGTAATGATTGGTTTGTTGGGAAATATCCGGTGAGCTATTTTGTGATATTTGAGTTAGTTAACATTGAGAGTTTTGTAGTGAATCTTCGTACCACTTGATAAAGTAGAAAGCTTCTTGAAAGTATTTTGGATGTTTATTCCGTTGTAAAATATGAGAGTATGAGTAAGGGTTTCATGTGACTATGTGACTTATTGAGTTCAATGTTCGAACTCGGCGATGGTCGTGGTCTGGATTGACCGTACTGTGGAGTGGTCTGCTGAGACCGTGTGTTGTTGAGCAATGTGATTGCTCGTCGGCTGGTTGCCGTGACTAGACGTGACTAGACAAGCTTACTGTTACTTACTCATGGCTCATATTGTAATGTGCATTTGAGATTAATAGTCTATTGAAGTTAAAGTTGAAAATGACGTGGTACCTAGTATTCATGTGTTACATAGCATTGAAGATTCCCGATTGATAATAATTGAAATTAACTTTCGATTGAAATCAAGAATTTAAGGAAGAACAAGCTTCTTAATAGTCAGGTTGACCGAGCGAGTGCAAATTACTGTGGCCGCGAGGTTTAGAGGAGAACGAGTAGGTACACAATATAGTGTCATTGACTGGTATAGGAAAATGCCTGAAGGGCAAGTACCCATTGTTAGTAATTCTGAGCCTAGTGAGGATGAACTGTAGTCACTTTTGACTGTGTGGTAACTAGTTGTGCGTGTGCTCTTGAGTCTGGGTGGTCACGGGGATGATCACGGGTGGTCACTGGGATGATCACGAGAGTGGCTGATCACAGGGATGATCAGGGTTATGGGTGATCACTGGGATGATCACAGCCAGTCACAGGGATGACTGCGTATTAGGGCTACGGGGATAGCCGGACAATAGAGACACACACACTTGACCTTTACTTTGATTTGAGATTAATTTGATTTTTAATGGGTACTTGTGCCTGACGATGTTCTAGTATTATGTTGAGATAAGCAATGTGATTATGAATATTGAGGTAGTTAATTTGTTCATTGGAAAAGAATAATAGTTTGAGCTTTACTAAGTCTTTCGTTGAAGTAGTTATTTAGGTCAGGAGTGACCGAACGATGGTGATCGTTACACGTTGAAAAGCTTTGAACTCTAAACGTACTTACAAGTATACACATGATCGTGTTAGGAAGATGCCTGTGGGGCGGGTAACAGCTGACTCAGACGAAGATGGAGACAGTGAGGTTGATTAAGTTGTTGATTGTTACTGGGTTTTTATGTCGGTGGGTCAGTCTGAGACCGCACCAGGGTGCCGTAGCTGTAGCCCGTTAGAAATCGGTGTCTACTACTTGTAGTAGTCCGTGGGTAGGCAGTAGGCGGTAGCCCTGGGTAGTGTGGTCGGGTCTTGCCTGGTAGCGAAGACCGTAGAGTCATGGGACGACTCGGCATTCCGAAATGGAAGTGCATAAAGGGCAAATGCGTTTGCTAAATCTTGTGTTGTGACCACGAACAAAGACTCAGTAGTAAATCAATTGTGATTAAATTGTTAATTGTGTGTGAATAATGAACCAGAGTCTGTCACTGTTACTGGCCTCAGGGTTTTGATAGATGAAACGTTATCATAATTTACTTTGTGATTTCTTACGCAAGATGCCAGTAGGTCATGTACCAGTCGAAGTTGATGTTAATAGTGATTCTGATGAGGATGAGTAAACTTGTTTTGGTGGAAACTCGAGTAAGGACTCTATCGGCCGTATTGTGTTCGACCGTACCAGTAGCTATTACGTGGTCGTAGCCCGGTAGAAATCGGTGTCTCTTGGGGTAACTCAAGTAGTCCGTGGGTGCGCGGTGCGCGTTTAGCTCTGGCGGAGGTCGGGGTCTGCAGAGACCATAGTGTGCAGTCACAGGGTGATGCACGTGTGCGATCCACTTGATGGATATGCATAGTGTGAGAGCAATTGCGATTGCTGGTCGGCTGGAGAGCCGTGGCGATAGAGGGGCTTACTCTTGTGAAGTTTAGATTTGTGTGGTTAATTAAATTGTGTTAATTTGTTGTTACAAGCGACAGTGGTACATGGCTCTGGTTGATATTTTCTTATGGCTCTTTTATGGTTTTATTCGAGTAATTTAAAAGAAAAAAAACTATACAGTTACGAAGTTTCTTTATTTGAGTTGTGTGTAGAAATATGATTGGTCAGAAGTGGCCGAGGCGAACAAATACTCTCGTTGGTTATTTCTGTGCAGGTTAGCCAACACACGAGGACGTGTGCTAGCAGGATGGCCGTGTCGGAGCGTGGCATCAGTGGCGCCACACCAGATAGCGGCTTATAACGTCACTACATTATTTTTAGTCTGTAGAAGTTTAAGAGTAGTTTGTAAATTCAGTTGACTGATGGAATCGGTAGTGTTGTTATTCCGTGACGTGAGTTCTATCTTCGTGGTGTAGTCTGTGGTATGAGAATAGACTATGTTAAGTCTGTGGTGTTACGCACTATGACAGATGACAGTTGTTCGATAGAGGGATGTGAGCTGGTTTGGTAGTCTGTGGCAGTGAGTGAGGGAGTGAGTCGAGGATATGAAAAGATGGCGTACATTAGAGTTTTGGAGGGAAATGGAGACGGTTGGATTGGGATCAGATGGGAAACGTAGATTGGAAGGATGAGGTGTTGACGACATCACGATCGTATTGCGAATCGAGTATAGAATAGGGAAAAGATATTCTATGGCGTGGACAGGACGACTAATGGGGTGAAGGGAGGTCGTTTAGGTTCCATCAATTAATTGAATCTAGACGTATCCTAACTGTAATCTGTAATCCATGATGATCGTGTGTAAAATACAAGCAATGTCATTGTAATGAAGTCCTGTGAGTTATTATTTCAAGATCAAGACCTAGGAATCCTAAGATATCTGATGTTGTATTGGTGGTATAATGCTCGTGCTTATCCTGATGTGACATGACCCCAATAGTGGGATAATTATTGCTGTTTCCCCGACAAGTATATCATTTATAGGACAATAAATCAGTACACTGATCAATGCTATGAATACCTATTTGGTGTCAAACATACCACTTTGGCCATATTTCTGTATTTAGCGTCATTAAATTGGCTATAAAATTGGTCCCGCAGACAATTCGTCCTCGTAAATAACAAGCGGACCAAATGCTATGAATTATTCACGTTTTGTTCTAAGCCTTTGTGTTTTGAATTATAATGGTCAAGTTTTATAAGGCTTGGTTTAAATTGAGTGAGTTTACGAGTTGCAAGTAATCAAATTCAATAGGATTGTGCGGCGCACATATGAAATTACTTGCTCGGTTGCTCGCGTTCCATGAAACTTGCCTGCTATGCTTACAGCTTGTAAACGCGTTCAATTTAAGTGCAGGGAGAGGCGCTGACTCGAGCGCTTCACCCACTTCCTGATGTGGGGCACCGGGAGGAACGCTCAACAGTAACCTCCATCGTACGTAAGTTCCCGTTTTAACTAATAATAATGACACTCAATTTAAACAACGCCTTATTATGATAATAAGAAGTTTTTTATCGACTAGTAGCGTTAGTATAAATAGTGATCTAGATACTCTTGTAGATAGTTAAGATAGTGCCTAATATACAATTAAGAAAGAACATACAAAATGAACATTTCCAAATAACTGTTAGTCTATGAATTAAGAAATCTACAATAATGCGCAAAACGGAACAAGTTTGTCAGTTTTCGTAAGTTTCATTCAATAGTGTTTACCAATCGATAGTGTTTAAGTGTATCACAATGACGTGACCAAATTGATTTGTTAGCAATTGAACTGTGGACAGAGTTGACGGTCGTCCACTTTTGATAATACGAGTCTTGTTTGTTAGTTAAGTGGGACAGTTTGACCTTATAAGTGTATATAGAGTACATTAAAAATAAGTAATTCAACGAAATCGGCATTTAACGTATGATTTCAATTTCGAATGTTGGAATAATAAATGCACTTAGCACGTTCTTAAAAAATAAACTGTGTTGTTTTGACCATCCTTACCAAAATGAGTTTTATCAAGTTGGTACCTATATTTGGTTGGAATTACTGTGCACGTTTGCGACTAAGATTGTACCATAGATAAAACTACAAGTTCTCGTTTCAAATATACCATAAAATTTCATTTTTGACATAAATGGAAAATGTTGTGTAACTTTATTATGTTTGTTTAAATAATGGTGAGAAAATACCTAAATGTCTGAGTTAAAAACAGTTAATACCATCTCACGTTTCTTCTATGTAAATGAAGCAGTAACGCCACTTACAAAGTGTTTTATGACCGCAAGTGTAATCTATAGGTGACTTTACTTAATTTTCACTTTTGTTACCAACTATTACACAAGGAACTGTGATTTGATCATATTATTGACTATTTCATAACCCGAAAATTAAGTTGTAGGCATATTTTAATACATTATGTAGGTATTTCAAAATTTGAAAGTTGAACTCAAAATGCGGAATACATTTTTAAAATTTCAAATGTCGAATTTAATGAAGCAACCTTTGACTATTAAAAAAGTTGTTAAATTTCAAAATTATTCGTAGGTTTCATTTAAATATTAGAATTAATCAACACATCTAAAAAAATGCATTTAATATGCTATTCACACATTTACCGCATCTTCTGAATACGTAAGATGCAAATTGAATTCGATATTCGAATTCGAACTACTGGGTTATAATACCGGTTTATTTTTTATTGGTATTAATTCAATATTAACTGTTAAATATGTGGTACCGTTTGGTTATACAACGGCGAGATAAGACTAGACATTTTTATATGCAAACATAACGTAATTATAGTTATGATGGACGAAATCTTACAAATTATGATAATTAATTTAATCGTTTTATGATTTGGATTCTTAATTAATTTGTTAACGTGGTGGATATAAATCATATTTACTAGTTAATTATATAATTTATGTTTAAGAGAAACAAACGATATATAATAGTTAACTTGCAACTTTTGCGAACGAAAAAACGACGTGCAGAGAACTCTCTTATCTATGCCTTACATTTTTTTAATATGGAAAAGTGATAGCAATTTTTTAAATATAGATTGCATCACCAATATTCAAAATAAGAATATTTTAGTAGTGATTTTTATTAAATTCATAAATAGAAATCTGATAATAAGAAGACATATAAAACAAAATACAAAAACTCTCTGAAAATATTTAGAATGTACCTTAAAAGAGGTCATGGATCAACCATAAATATAATTACTGTACTATTTCATATGAAAATAACGACTAAACTGCATTACTTATCTCATTATCGAGTTAAGTGTACCTACTTATTAGTAAAATTGTGTCGGCATTGGGCAATCATCCGCTTTACTAAGTTCGAGTTTCCGATACTACGAGTATATCGGCGGTTTTAAACGATCGTATAGTGTCAGTTAATTGCCACTGCGATCCGAAGATGTAATTCAAGCTAATTATTTGGAAAACTTGGTCAATCTGACGCACTACTCTCTCCAGTTCAAGTTGACATATCATAGTCTATGGTACACTCTATGATAAAATAAAATTTATGGCACACTCAATGATATGCGGTTATAAATAGTGTAAAAGATATAGAACAATTTAAAAATGGAATGCAATGTTCTATTTTATGCCAGTTTTATCTGTAAATTATACCATAGAGTCCAACATTATTTTTTTCTTCAAATAAATTCACAATTATAAGAAACTTTGTGCTATAATCAAGGCGTGACATTTTCCTTGTCAATTAAATAGAGGACAAATGATTCAAGTGACGTGATTATGACAAGTTAACCTCATTTTCTGTATTTTTCTCGAGATTAACGAATAAAGAGCACAATGAATGGGAGTTGTATTGGTAAAGTTATATAAGATTGTTTTTATATAATAGTTGTAAGTTGTCAAACTGTTTACCCATGTTGTATCAGTTGAGAGAGAGAATTTAGGGACGAAAATAAGCTTAGAACCTTTCTATTGGTTGCGTGGTAGAGAATAGAGTTTCATAGAGTGTACCAGAGACTAACAGTTTTAGAGAACCAACACACCATTGTATGCCACAGCTTCATTGCAAGTATTGATTGCCGTTAACTATTACCACGACTTAAAGCAGCTACTAATAAGTATGATCTAAGATTGTCTTGTACATATCTGTTGTACCTAACAAACGTCAATCATGTACAACAAATGTAAATAGCGAACAACATTAAAAACGAAAGTGATTTCCTACAATACCAGTTCCGTTTTTCCAATGTAAATAAGGTTCAAAATATGCTACAATATGCATTGAATGGAAGGAAGTTACGCGAGATTCTCTCTGGAGTCCATTCATAGAGAGGACAGTGCTCATTTATAACCGGATGACATACTCATAGTGCCAACAGAACCCATACTAGTAACTAGACGAAATAAAAATGTCGGTGTTGTGTTGGTAACAACGTCCTTTAATTAAAGTGACATTAGGGTACGTCATCATTTTGAAAAAAGAATGTAATGACATTTTCTTACTCTATGCTTTATGCGTTCTACTCTATGCGTTGTTAATCTCTAGGTAGGACTAAAAATAGGTCTTCATTGTTTTATACAATAAGGTATGTGATAGTATGAATAAGGGACGGCAAAATAATTTGGATATACCGAGAAAAAACTTCATTTAAATCCATGAATCAAAATCCAATTCTAACTTGCCAGTGATTTATAATCTGACATTGAAAAGGATTTATAATAATCTTATTTACTTAACTTATTAATTAGCATATTATGATTTATATAAAATAGTGATAAAAAGTTATAAGACTGCTTTTATCTTCTTATATATAAAATCCTCGTGTCACAGTGTTCGTTCGCGTACTCCTCCGAAACGGTTCGACCGATTCTCATGAAATTTTGTGAGCATATTGAGTAGGTCTGAGAATCGGCCAACGTCTATTTTTCATCCCGAAATTTCTGCGGGAACGGGTACAACGCGGGTGAAACCGCGGGGCGCAGCTAGTATATATATATATATATATAAATATAGATATCCCTTTACGGTAAATGTTGATCTGACGCGACTTCACGCGAGCACTTTGTTGATCCAAAAATGCATGTTGATCCGGCGCCTTTTGTTGATCCTATATGCGTCTCTGGTAACTAATGTGGCTCCCACGGGATCAACGTCTACACCCACGGGACTTCTTATTAGCGTTTGCCTAAGTTGATCCGATATACAAATCCACCTTGCGATAGTTACTGACAATGTTGATCCGATTTAAATGAGCCAATCAGAGCACAGCAAACAATCGGATTGGCTGAAAGCAGCCGCGACGTTTTTTACACATCCAACTGATAGTATCAACATGTTACCAGGCCACCGCCACTCGGCCGTACCTACAGCGATAAATGCCTACAAATTCGCGAGGCGCCGGCGCCACTCCGACTGGCGGGTGTGAAGCAGAAAGCGGTTCTGCTATATCCATCTTGGGCCACTCAAAGAGAGGAAAAGGATGAAAGTGAAGAGAGACGAGATAGGAGCGCGACATCAGCATCCTCCGGGCCCGAACGGAGCCCGATAGTGGTGCTAGACCGCCTCCCAGCACCAATGTCTTTTGGCCGCCTCAGCGACTGCGAGGCAGGTCGAAAGAGAAGAAGAGGGTCAGACGAGGAAACTCCGGAATCCTCAGACGTTGAAGGGGTGGCTCGGGCCCCCCGGAAAATGTCAACGGCCCTCCGAGGACGTGGGCCGGGGCGGCCCCCGAGCCACGGAAAGTACGTTGGATTGGCGCAAGCCAAAAAAGAACTCGAGGAAGCCCAACGTGCAGCCGAGGAGGCAGACCGAGCAGCCCAAAAGGCCACCCAGGACAGAAAGATGGAGAAGAAAGTAGCCGAGTGGACCCGGAACAACGTCCGGAGCTCCCGGCTCTTCTCTGTCTCAAGCTCCGACGTGGACATGACTGATCACGGGACAGATATCGAGGAGGACGTGGCGGTCATCAAAATGATCGCCACCAAATCCGGCAACCTGAAGGGCAACTTTGTCCGTGCCCTCAAGAATGCCGCGACGTCCATATCGGATAAATATCACAAGGCGGCTACCAAAAATACGTCTGAGGAGGAGGCCAAACTGAGGGCCGAAAACGCTCAGCTTCGGACCGCTATGGACATACTCCGCAAGGAGTTTGACCAGGTCCGGGCTGAGTTGTCTCGGCTCACAGAGGCGGTGAGTCGGACAAACCGAGAAGAGGCCATGGTGTCTACGCCCACGCGGAAGTCCGGTCCCCCCAGTGACGATGAGTCCCTGCACAAATTTGCAATCATGGTGGGGAACATGATTGACGCTAAGGTTGCGGCACTGGAGCCCCGCCTCCTTCCCGCCCAGCGTGAGCGGCCACCCCTGGCAGCTGACACTCGGAGAAGACAGTCAACGGAGGCGATAGTTATGACAGAGGCGAGTCCAGCACCGCCTAAAAAGACTGGACCAGCGGAAAAGAAGGCCACAAAGAAGAAGGCCACAAAGAAGGATAGAGAAAGAAGGAAGACCCCTCCACCGCCGCCACCAGTGGTTCCTCCACCAGCTGTCACTTCGGGTGGACCAAGCGCTGTACCCTCTTCTTTGCAAGAGGGATGGAGCGCTGTGGTTAAGAGAGGTGGAAAGGGAAATCCCCGATCCGCCCAACAGACTCAATCAGTCCAGCGCCGGGCTGCACCACCAGCAGCGAAGACCAGTGGTAGGACGAAGAAGAGGCGCATCAGGGGTCCCAAGACGTCGGCCATTGTCCTGGCTTTACGTCCAGAGGCCGCGATGAGAGGACTGACCTATAAAGAGGTGCTGGTCAAAATGAAGACCAGCATCCCCCTCTCAAGCGTAGGTATCACCGGCGGCGTGAAAATTAAAGAGATTGCCTAACCTAACCTAACCTAACCTAACGCATCATTCTTACCTTCTCTAGCGAATTAGTGTACGGGGTTCTCTGTCACACGCAGAACGCGACGTTGCCGCTTACACAAAGCGGCAACGTCGCGTCGCGGCGCGAATACGTATTCGTCAATTTTGGCTCCGGATCAACTTAGTCGAAGTAAATGTCGCATATAAGTTAAATATATTCTGGATCTAAGAAATCACATTCAGTATGATTTTTTCGACCGTTGATGGATCAACAAATATTGGTAAATTCGTTGAGGAGTATGTTGATATCCTGTAAGTGCAGATCCACCTACGTCACACGCGCATCAAGGACGGATCAAAGTATATCAGTTTGCGAGACGTGGAGCTGAGGAAACACGTAAAATAGGCGGATCAACAATTGTTCTAACTTCTCACCGGATCAACATTTACCGTTAAAGGTTAATTATATATATATATATATATATGCTTTTATATATTATATAATTTTAGAATTGTACTAGCAACGCCCAGCAGTTTTAGCCACGTTGTGCCAGTTCCCGTGGGAATTTTGGGCCTTTAACCTTCCTCTTGGATATGGTTATCCGTTATAAAATAATTATTCAATTCGGATTGGTATTTCCTGAGAATCGTTAAAACAAATAAAATTCGAAAATCAAGCTATATTAGTTTAGATAGATAGATTAGAAAGCGTAATGGCATTACTGTGGTTGAAGGATAAACCGTTGTAAATTAAAACACTTATTCTTATTTGATTGTGGTTTAGTCAAACATCTGTTCACATTTTTGACCTCGTTTTGATTACGCAACAGTAAAAAATGTTAATCCCAAAAACTCTAATTTCTAAATTGCACCACATAATGAAATATTCGAAAAAATAATTCAGCCATGACATGTGGAATACGTTCATTACTTTTAATTTTAAATACGTTTAGAAATCCTTAATGAGTATTGACTCAACTCGATATCCTTTCGAAAATCGAATGCGTTTGATGAATGAACGAATGAGTCATTAAAGTTAGAACATGTTTGAATATTTACCTTTTAAGTTTCGAACCACTCTAGATATACAACTTTTTACATCTATGGTAGTGGACTTCCTGTGTAGATCAGTGGCAGCTATTTCATCTAAATATTCTCATCCTGTCTATAAGTATTTCTAGTTAGGTATTAGATACAGCTATTTAGAAACTAAGAATTTGATTAAAAAATACGGACTACTTTTGAATACCAACGATCGACGTTTTTACGACTTTTTCTGAGTATGATACGAATTATGGTCACTTGCTTTAAATTCTTAAGATTTACTTTTCAAATTCTTTAGATTAATTAGATGTCCGATCCTTTAGACTGGAAGTTTGGTCAACGAGAATTTTCCTGTAAGTAAATTACTGACTTTTTGATTATTATTTCCCAAATTACACATACATGATTATATCCCAAATATTTTAACATTTGAATCATAAACTTCATTCATAAAGTACAATGGCCGTTGTGTACGTGAAATGCCAACAATGTGATAAAACAAAGTGAAAACAACGGGAATGCCGAATTACTTTTAATTGTGCATTGTTACATTTTTTATACGAACATTTTTTGTCAAGGTGAATTAAATTAATTAAAATATTCTTTTACTATTTCGGTCATGTAGCGGTAGTGTCAGAAAAATGCTTGTTTAAAAATGCTGTAGAATGTGCTAGTCTTTTTATAACAACTTATGTGCATAAAGTTTTGAATGCAGAACGACATGCAGACTCTCTTATCTATGCTAAACATTTTTGAAATGTGGAATAGTGATAGTGATAGCAATGTTTTAAATAAAGATTGCATCGACAATTTTCAAAATGAATATTAATTTTTAGAAGTTTACGACTATATTTTAATAAATAGAAATCTGATAATAAGAAAACGTAATCTATATTTAATTCAATATATTCAAATAAAGTATAGATAAAGTAGTAGATACATGTAGATGTAAATAGAAACGCATTCAGTTTCTAAACATAACTAACATCACTACATATTATAAAACAAAGTCCCCGGCCGCGTCTGTCTGTCTGTCTGTTCGCGATAAACTCAAGTACTACTGTACGGATTTTGACGCGGTTTTTAAAATATATA
Source organism: Cyclophora punctaria (assembly GCA_951394245.1). NCBI lineage: Eukaryota > Metazoa > Arthropoda > Insecta > Lepidoptera > Geometridae > Cyclophora > Cyclophora punctaria. The sequence goes on from OX596172.1 coordinate 8,795,165, forward strand.
GAGTGATTCAAGAAGAAGGTTTGTATGTATAAAAAAATCCTGAAATTCCAACGAGAACGGGCACAACATGCGTAAACCCGCGGGGCGCTGCTTGTTCCAATAAAAAAGGCATGTTAACTATTTTTAGTGATTCTTTTCGGAATAATATTTTAGTCATACAAGACAATACACATACCATAGACAAGAATTCGCAGTTAACACATAAAACCTGTATCGAATCTAATTTTCTTATAATTCTGTGTGATATAACTAGTGCAAACAATGCAATGGTTACTAACTAATGTTAGTTATGTTCAAATTGTCTGGTATTTAGACTCATGTGAACTCTGTCTATGAATGAATTGAGCCTTGCAAAATGTATAATTCACATTGGTATACGAAATGTGAGTATACTTTAAGCATAGTATGTTCAAATTAAGGTCAGTTGGATTCTTTTGGGATGGGCGGGAAATATAATCCCGTTTGTTAGTTGAAAAGATATACTTTTGGCTCCCATTGGGGGGAGTTTTGGGGCTATGCATAATAATTTAGTTTGAAATCAATGTCAGTAGAAAATCATTTTAGTAAAAATGGAGCACTCTGGCATAATTTATGGTAAAATTATTAATATAAAAAGTAAAAATAATATAAGTTAATATAATAATAGACTTTAAAAAAAAAAATCGTAATAATAAATTTAAAAAAATTACCTTTCTTCCGTTTAGGCACTACTCTCACACCGGTAGCCAGTTCTGTCACAAGGCACAAGAGAACCAGAGTCAAACAGTATCTTCCACTGCACCCCATTTTAACACTTTTCCCGCGACTTCAACAAAAAGTTTCCAGTTGCATGCGTTCGAAATCCGAATTTTATTTTTTTATTATTTTTTTTATTCACACGATCGCGTCCGGGCAACTCTTGGCGAGTGGTCCGCCCGACTACCCTATATTTTGACGTATAGCAATTTGGCGTGCAAATTCCACTTGTATATAAAACCTTTCGCCGGTTTGAGGCTGGCGGTCATTGGTCGAAGTGCAGCGCTCCGAAGGTGAAGGGAGTTGGAAGTGGGAGCGCCCCCCTCTTGGTTGGAGGGGGGCCAGGGTCGGCAGACACTTTTGCTATCGACGAGAGAGATAACTATCGTGTCGTAGCTGGTACCGTTTCACTGTTACGTCATCTGTAGCACGTATAGCTGAAACTGTTGGTTTCTTTTGATGTTTTTCAACTGATTTGGAAGAAAGATGGTTCGGTTTTTGACTGATTTTTTGTTGATTGTTCTAGATTTGTTTATGATTCTTTTTACTTGAAGACATTTTGAAGATAATATTACATTTTGTTATAGGTAGAGATATATTTGATTTTTAAACCGTGACGCAAAAGAGGGTGTTAGTTTTTTAAGTTTGATGTCGATGTCTGTGGTGATGCGGTTTTTCTCATTTAAAAGCCAGTTTCCTTACCTCAGTACTTAGCTATATTGGTTAAAAATTGTTACAGCCGTTTTTACGCAGTGCGTTTTATATTTTACTTGTTTTTAGCCTTCCTTCAGTGGTACCTAGACAACCTATCCACAGTCCCCTAATTATTATTCCAATATCGACCTTAATACCCAACTATAGGAGTCCATTTTACAGTCCAAAATTTCAGTATCAATTGAGCTATAATGTAAATAAATTACCAGGAAAATAAACTATCTACCAGTCAACTATCCTACTTCCTACTAATATTATAAATGCGAAAGCTTGTGAGGATGGATGTATGGTTGTTGCTCTTTCACGTAAAAACTACTGGACGGATTTGGATGAATCAGAATAACACATGCGATAATTTTATCCCGAAATTCCCACGGGAACCGATACAACGCGGGTCACACCGCGGGGCGCGGCTAGTATAATATAACTACCTATATATAGTAGTACTTTATAACTTCTTATGATAAATGTCCGTATTACGATATCCAGAGTCGATGATAAATTCAAGTAGAGTAGAGTCAATTAATTCGCTACATTACAGCTATTGCAGTACTATATTACCAATCCTTGTTCAAGAATATTAATTTCTAAGCCATTAGTATACTTAAAGAGACAACGCATTTTCATATCAAATGTAATCTTGGTTTATTTATTTATTGTGAAAGAGATTTGTGGGATTTCAAATAAATAATTTAGATTTCGTTAATGTTTACTTTTCAAACATGGCCCGGGTTTGAGATCACCAACCCGCATTAGGCAAGCGTGGTTATTACCTATGCCTCATCCTCTTCACCGCACTGATAATATCCTTGAGATGAGAGGCATTTGCTACTTTATGTATTTGTACAGTTGGAATAATCTTCGCTTTTTAATACTTTGTCAAATTATGAATTTCAAATTTCTCATTGACATATCAGTAATTATTTACTGTTGAAGTTTTCGTTAAACTTATAAGATTTATTATGACAAAGTTCGTAGTAAGTATACTTAGCATTGATGAGAATTTATGAATGAATATTTTGAAAAGATGCATAGAATAAAGAGCGTAAAGAGAATGAAAAAATGTTGAGTCTTGTAGGAAGAAATAGAGCTTAGGTGTTTTGTATTTTTCCTCTGGTGGTGATTTTTACTATGTTACTAGCTGTGCCCCGCGGTTTCACCCGCTTTGTACACTTTCCCGCGGGAATTTCGGGATGAAAAATAGATGTTGTCTGATTCTCAGACCTACCCGATATGCACACAAAATTTCATGAGAATCGGTCGAGCCGTTTCAGAGGAGTTCAACCACGCACCCTGTGACACGAGAATTTTATATATTAGAAGATATCATTATTTCAAATGCCTAGCCAATGTGCCTAGCAAATAAAGTTAATATTGTTTTAGTTAAATATGTTTTGAAGTTTATTTAGTATTATTAGCTAACCTTACTTCTTCTTCTTCTTCGAGTGGATGGTCAACCTGACCAATCCTGGTGTCAGAGTTATTGAGCCACCAAAGGCCTCTAACATGGCTCTATGACCTTACTTTGCTATGCTTTGACTATTTTACGCTATCATATAACTATTTTACGCTATTATAGTAGCCACAGTAACAGCAACACACAAGTACTTAACTGTTAAGTATTTAATTAACGCGGAACACACAACTACGACAAATTTAATTGCCAAGTTGTCATTTTTTTATGAATGAACTCTGTTTTTATAAGAATGTGTGAGTCAAGCATTTTTTTCTACTACCGTTCCGTTTATGATAGCATAAAAACCGCACGCAAAAATGTATATACGTGATATATATTTTGTCAAAATGGATGTATTAATACGGTTAAAGGATGTAGTTTAGTCATAACTAGAACCGCCCCGCGGTTTTACTCGCTTTGTATCCGTTCCCGTGGGAATTTCGGGAAAATTTATCCATATAAACCTTCCTCTTGAATCACTCTATCTATAACCGCATCAAAATCCGTTGCGTAGTTTTAAAGATCTAAGCATACATAGGGACAGACAGACATACAGCGGAAAGGGACTTTGTTTTATATTATTTACTGAGTCATCTTTTTATTTTATTTATTGTAATAAAAAAGTAAATAAGTCTGAGTAGGTTAATGACTAACCCTTGTGTCGGGGATTTTATATAGCCACGACATGGTCTGACGATGTAATAGCCAGGACGGACAATTCTACGTGCCCTCTGAAGCACGGTTTTATTCCACCGAAGATGAATAAAGTAAATAAATACAGTTTCAGACTTTATTAATTAAGTTATAAGATACGCTAAAGTGTTATAGTGTTACAAAAAAAGTGTGTAAATTACACCTCATAAAATAAAATGTTACACAACTAAGTAACTGATACGTGTTGATATCTAATTAGCGTGTGTTTTGATTAGGTGTAAGTTTTCACGGTTGGTATATGATAGTTTGTGGTACATTGACATGCTTGATTGACATTCGGATGTAATCTATAATGAATTAAAATAGTATTACGTACATGCATAATACAGCGTATTGCGTTCTATTCATTAAGTGTAGGATTATTTAATGATGTTCAATTACTAATGCCTAAATTACACTTTTGCGTTCGAGTATGCTCAACTTTTTTTCCGTTGACTTCTTTCTAAAACTTTTGCCATCACATTAGACTGTCTACTGACTACGAACATCCAGATTATTATAAATAAATAAAGGGACTATATTGCGGTCAAAATAAAACGTATCTTTTACTATTTTTTAAAGTTTCTAACTAACTAATGAATTGACAGCTTCTTGCTCATCGAATACAGCCGACTACTGTTCTTTACACTGTTACGGTTACAGCATGTTACATTGCGGCAGACGACATACTGTAATTGCGTCTTTAAAATTAAACGCTGCAATAAAATAGCTACATAGGGCACATTGTTTCAAAACACCTGACAGTAAAGTTAATCGAATACTAATTGAAACAATTGTGAATGTAACCTCTGTGACTGTTAAACATTTAATTACTTCGCATTAAACCTCTTTTTGAGGGCATTCTAATGCCAATGGACTAAAAGCGAAAGACACATGCTGCGGGTGCGGGTGTGGGTGCGGGTGAGGGCTGATTGGTGGTTTATACTGGACGGTATTTGTATGAAAGGTGTCACACTCCGCCCCGCAACGGGTCCACACCCGCACTATTTGCCACACTCAGAGTCGTCCATTTTAATCAACATTTAACTAATTGACGTAATTTTTCAAACGATAAATGTCAAAATTCTTTTACGTCTCTGAGTACAGCCGCATGTGCGTCTTTAATTACGTATTACAAAAATTGTTATACGTCTCTGAGTACAGCCGAGTGTCTTTAATAACCTATTACATGGAAAACATGTGCAATTAAGTAATGCTATAACGAATGATACAAAGAAAATAAGAATCGTAATTGGAATATTCTAAGCAGTGATCAAAGTGAAGAACGAGTAAGAGGTCTGCAGAATGGATTTGAAGAGTTCCATGTTGAAGACGACGATCCATCCGGTGATGATCAGGTCTTTCTGAGCCCTGGCGATCATGAAGACCAGGCTCTTCGTAAGCTCAGGGTCTGACCACTTCTCCCACGGAACTGAGTAGATATCTGAACTTATTTCTTCACCAACCTGCAATATGAAGGGAGGTTAGAAATGCTGGATGGTGAATAGATTTACTGTATGTTGAAATAGGGATAATAAATATTATGACAGTATTTTATTCCATTTTTAACTAATAATCAAATAAAGCCTTTTTTCTTATTTGGAGGTGATGCGTCGATGCGGTTTTTTTACCAGTTTTTACCAGTTTCCTTGCCTACCCCCCACTGGATTGTGTTTTCACTTTTTTAATTTAACGATTTTTCCCTAACCTATGCCACATCCTTCTATAGCTGTTCATGTCATTATGCGTACCATAGAAATAACTCAAATAATGCGATCGGTCATAAAAGTGAGAAAGGAACTCTTTTCATTGAAATGCTTTCCTGATTATTTCATTAATTTCCGCCGTCTTCAATATAAACTCAAAGTCATGACTGAGACTTACCTTAGTCAACGTGCTGGTGTAATGACAAGGCACATAAATATGAAGGACTCCGAACAAACCAAACATAGTGCATTGAGGATCAATTCTTTGCAGTAAATAAATTTGATATAAGTTAAACGATATAATTAAGGAAGTTAGCAGAAATACAGAAAACAACCACGGGCCGTATAAGGCTTGGATATCGGAGAAAAAGTTCAGAGCGTCTTGGTGGTCTCTTGTCGCTTCGTTAACAAGACTTCTTATCTCCTCCCGAGTTTTAGCATTTTTAAATGCCTTGTGTATCTTGTGAACCATCAGTTTCAGTTTCATTCTCAAGTGTGTTGTTGCTATACAGAAGGAACAGTCAAATCCGCAGTAATTTGGTACCAGCACAATACATTGGAGACAGTTGTATGCGAACATGCATTCGAAAAATGGAGACTCACTCTGAATATTTTCTACGTACTTCAAATCCATGTCATGTACCATACGCCTTTTAAAGTCATCCGTCTGTATGCTTTCAACTGACATTAGGAAACCAGCATACAGTGGAAACTGGGAGCTCAAGCCGACAGGAACAAAAAGCCATAAAGTTTGAGAAAACTTACATTGTTCAATATGCTCATCGTATATTTTTTGGTAATCTTCCTCTAAATCGTTAGCTGCTAACAAATCTCGAGAAATTTTTGAGAGGAGCGGAGAAAAAGTTTGTGTAGCATAGATGACGTAGTAAGTTTTGAAGAAGAACAGTAGTAGGACTACTAATAAAGACATGTTTCTGGCAAAGTTGAAGATGTCGAGAATGTAAAGACATTTGAAGGTGTACGTGAAGAACCAGAAGAGTTGTCCTCCATTGAATGTTATGATGGCGGTGATGTAGAATGCTCTTTTCAGTGCATTTGTCCTGTTAGGGTAGAGAAAGGCTAAGGCTAAGGAAAACGCGCACTGTGGGTATGTGTCGTTAAAAGGTTTGTATTTTTTCTTCGGCTGTGGATCGGTTTCGATTTCCATATTGAAGTGGAATTAGCTTCTTTTTATTTGTCGTTTTTATTGTTACGTCTATAACACGTTTATCAAATGTAATATCTTCAAAAAGACAGCTACTTGTTTAAAGTTAGAGCAGACTCAATTGAATGTCAGTCAGGTTGTCCACTACAAGCCATTTTATAAGCACTTCTATATAATTTCTGATAATAATGGTTATCTACTGCATGGTTCGAGTTTCCCACATTACATGTTTTGCCTTCAACTATAATGATAGTTCGTTGTTGGAGTAATGGCGATAAAATTGTAATAAACAATAGATATCCTAGTATTTGGACTAATAGCGATAAAATGAAAATACCTAACAATCCAATTTTATTTTGATGTTTCTGCAATCAATTTGTTGATGGCTGATTACCTTCTGCACTCGAGGAGAACAAATAAACGGAAAACAAAAAGAGTTTAAATTTTTCAATAGTCATGTTACCAAAATCATGATTAATTGTTTCAAAAATATGTTACCGCAAACATTTATCACCGAATGAACATAATTTTTTTTCACTACAATAAATTATTAATCAAATAATGTTATGATCACTTCACGATATACACTTAATTTATGTCAGTTCGGTGTTGAAAATATTTGTATAACATTCATTGATTTCCGCGTTATTATGAGTGTAATGTAAATATTTTTAATTGGCAGCCATTCTCTAAATTGATCTGAAAGAAATCTCAGTTCCTGGGTGGAGATTTATTGTATTCTTTATCATAAGTATTGACCAACATATCAAATGATTCATAATAATTGAGGTGTCATTGTCTTGGCAAACTTAAAACTATAATTTTCTTTCGACGTACCTAGTTTGTCAGCTTCTGAGTTTACTAATATTGTACGTCTACTTTGTGTGTGTATTATTGGGTGTATTAATTGTATCAACATCTATATTTGTCAATATCGCAATTAGTCTACTTCTTAGTTTACTTTTGCTTTGAAGTTTGTGATTAGGTGTATTGTTTTTTTAATTAGTTCGTCAACTTTTTAATTACCTAATTCTCCAACCATGAATTACTTAGTCTACAATTGAGTAATTAACGTTGATCATTAATTTTGCAACAGATTTGATTCATTTGAAAAATACTGTTTTTATAAACTGCTGTATTTTTAACTTTTATTTTGAATGTTCATTTTCTAAATTGTTTAAAACTTCATCTATTCAATGTGACATAAAACGTATCTATTCCAAAAGTGTATGTTGCATAAAGTAGACTTTTAATTTGTTCAAACTCATCCAACATGGAACGCACCGCTTGTAACGGTTTAGATTCAAATGTTCAATATCATTATTATCGATTGGTTCCGAAGATATTTAACTGTTACTATATTAATTTGAGTTTGTTACTATGGCGATTAAATATACTATTTATTCCGTTTAGTGATAAAGATTTTATAGCACCACGGCAAGCTTGTGTTATTTACCCTATCCTACTAATATTATAAATTGCGAAAGTTTGTGAGGATGTATGTATGTACATATGTATGTTTGTTACTCTTTCACGCAATAACTATTAAACGGATTTCAATGAAACTTTACAGTAATATAGGTTATATATCGGAATACCACATGGGATAGATTTAATCCCAGAATTCCCGCAGTAACGGGTACAACGCGGGTAACCGCCGGGCGCGGCTAGTGATTTATAGTTTAGTTCTCGCAGTGGTGTTAGACATTCCGTATAAAACATATATCGGACCGAAGTGCTTTTTAGCTCACTTCAATAATCACAATCATTGAAGATAATAAGAGTAATGAAGATCTAGACCCCATATCTAAGTTTTTATCGAGCAAATGTAAAGCTATTATTAAAGATTTGATATAGGTTCTCCACTTAACTCGACTAGCCCCGAGTCATGTACTGTGGATGATCTTTGGAAGGCAAATGACAGTGCAATATATGTACTTGACCAAATTCTGGTCTATACTATAATACATATCACTACATATTATAAAACAAAGTCCCCGGCCGCGACCGTCTGTCTGTTCGCGCTAAACTCAAATGCTACTGCACGGATTTAGACGCGGTTTTTTAAAATAGATAGAGTGATTCATAAGGAAGGTTTATATATATTAAAAATCCCGAAATTCCCACGGGAACGGGCACGGGTGCTGCTAGTTTAATTTAAAATAACCATATCGACTCAAGAAGAAAAAGAGCTCGTCTAGTGAATTTTCACATCTCTGTACTCTATATCAAAACAAACATTTTCTCCTTGTAAGTATATAAAACATATTAATTACTTAACTTTATTGCCTACTTGTATCATTAAATCAAATATTATGCAGATTTCTTCAGTCCCGGATCATTGCATGCCAAATCAAGACGTTATTGAGTGCAATATTTCACAATACCAATCAGGTGTGATGATTTATGTAAAAACATTCCAATTAAAATGTAATAAGACGGTCAATTGCTGAGCAATTTATTGGTGTTTTGTCACTTTATGGGAATGACAGGCTGCTAAGCTAATTTAATGATATCCTATGGAATACGTTTTTCTATGAAAATTACTGAATAAGCTGTTGTTAAGGTGTTATTTTGTAACATATATCGTTAGATATAATTATATCTAACCATTATATCCAACGATATACATATGTTACAAAATACCTTTGGAATCAACTGAAAAAATCACACTTCGGTGTTGTATTTTTTTGGGCCTAATAAATATATTTTTATTTTATTTTATTTATTTATTAAATATTCTAGAATTGTTTTCATTTTACCTATTTCAGAGACAGGTTTGACGTAAAATTCAGACAAGATATGTTACGTTTTGAATGGCATCTGTAATTAAGTATCTTACAATAATTTTATTTTAAACTAAGGTCATGTCTTAATTCTTCCAGCTACTCTACCACGGTAGTACAAAATTCATTATTTCAAGCCTTTGCATAGACATATGTAGAAACTTCTTGGCTGCGCTAGGATTGGCACTTGTTTAATTAGGATATTCAGTTACACCAAGACGTTATTCCACTCAAGCGTTATCAGATAAAGTATTGCATTAACACTTTGATATTACGTCAATTACAAAAGTAAACTGCATAAGGTTTGCAACAATAATTAATGCAGTTTTATTCGCAGCCCAAGTGAATGTTGCTCAGTATGTTTTGAGTTGTAAAACCAAGACTTTCATTAAGATTGCTCGATTTTACAAAACTGGAGCACTTGTAAAAACAGGAATTCGATTACGAAACTTAATATACTGTTGTTATTTATATACCAAACTGGGTGACACGTGGTTTTAAGAGCAAGGGCTTGTGAATGTACTATTACGGACCGTTCTCACTTATTCACTGTTGGGTTCGGATTTTTTCAAACCACACAGCGGCGGAGCATTTTGTATGAGTTATTAACACTTATCGCATTCGGATTTTATGTAAGCGCCTATAAAAAAACAGAAACGCTGCGTCCCGATTAACGGATACAATAGCAGACAAGTGTTAATGGGCTCTTAATTTAACAATCCGATACTTAAGTCGATATTATAAAAATTATCGGGATCGGTTAAGTTATTTTTGTAACGAAACCAATTAAAACGGTGAAAGTGTTTATTGACTAATCGAGTTAAAATAATGATGAAACGAATTATTTAGCTCAGTCAGAAACACTAATTACTGTAATTGAAAGGTAGCTTTATAAAAGGTATAAGCCGTGCCCCGTGGTTTCACCCGTTGTAGCCGTTCCTGCGGGAATTTTGGGATTAAATTATACACATGAACCATCCTCTTGAATCACTCTATCTATTTAAAAAAAACCGCATCAAAATCCGTTGCGTAGTTTCAAAGATCTAAGCATACATAGGGACAGACAGCGGAACACGACTTTGTTTTATACTATGACTAGCAGCGCCCCGCGGTTTTACCCGCGTTGTGCCCGTTCCCGTGGGAATTTCGAGAATTTTTTTACATAAAAACCTTCCTCTTGAATCACTCTACCTATTACAAAAAACCGCATCAAAATCCGTTGCGTAATTTTAAAGATTTAAGCATACAGACAAACAGACAAACAAACAGACAAAAATAGCGACTTTGTTTTATACTATGTAGTGATGATGATTGACCATATTGCTAAAAATATTATTAAAATACCAGGTACATGAATGAAATCTTTCTTATAGCCTTACTCAAAACTATTAAGCCTCCTTAGGAATCACTTGAAGTCTCTGAGTACGGAGGTGAGCTGATTTAAGAAAGTAAGTATTGTGTACACCTATCGATATCTTAACAACAAATACTTGAGTATTACCCCCAATTACCAAATTAGTAGACTATACTTTCATACTTATTGTATGGTGCAACATATTGCGTATTGTCAAAATTGGATGGATTAAAGGCTACTTTGTGTTGCGTTTGAGTATTCAGAAATCATGTTTTTAAATTTAAAATAAATGCCGTGTATAGTTTTTACCTCATTACTCAAACCAACAAACTATCAATCAAGCAATATAGACAAAAAATGTTTCAAACTGAATAACCGATGCATTTCTTTATCCTATCTTTGGCTATGTTTGTGTGGACTATTAGCTGATCACGCGATCGCGTGTGTTTCGTTCCGGGCTGAGGAGCTAACTATTGCCTAAGCAATAAGAGGAAGGAACGAGCAATAACGTAACTTCTTGGATCATAGTTTGATTAATAATTATTGTGAATTTACCTAACGTTTTGAATTGAATATACTTTTACGGATATACTTCGCTTTTTTCATTTTTATCTGACGTTTCGGTCCCTTTACAGGAACCGTGGTCACAGAAGACTTATCTACCGTTACTTTATAAGCATCGACAATGTAGACACTTTAAATACAAAATATGACTGAAGCAGAATTATGGCTATGTCAGAACAATTAACCATACATGTCTAACGCTTGTACTCAGAGACATCAAATACTTCCTTAGTAGAGATTGATTTGAGTATTTTAACATGTAAAGTATGAAAAATTACTTCAATTAGTTTAGTGTCGATTTAAGACACGTCTATTAAATCGAAACTTAGTTAACTGACGTATTTTTTTTACACATGACTTATAAAAATCGCTCATTAAATCTCTACTAAGGAAGCACTTGACTCTGAGTACGGGCGTAAGTAAATAAACATACAAGATCGACACGAACTAGAGTATTCGTTAATTTAATCCAATGTCAAATTACAATTAGTAGTTAACTCTATCATGCATAAAAATACTGTACTTCCCTATAGATTTTGAAAGCACCTGTCAATTACGATTATTAAACGTATGTTAACAAGTTAATCTACTCGTTAACAGGTAAAGGTAAGAACTGGGTCTTCTATTGCTACCGATGGTTCATTTACATTTCAATTACTTGTAATTTTCGTGACAACTTGTCTACCAAGTTCAACACCAAATGAGGTGTAGACACAGAACGCTCAAGGGTACAATAGTTAATTTACATATTATAAAAAGTGTTACAACACTAGTCATTACTTTGGGAAGTTGCGTTATTATTATTAGGCGTGTAAAGTTAATTAATTAGCCATTAGTTTTATTGTGTAAATAATTTATTATTTTAAATAGTTGTGGAAAGGCTATATTTTAATGTAACACGTCTTAAGGAAAAAAGGCGGGTTGAGATGCCTTGTTGAAAAAATTATTTATGTCAAAATTATGATAATATATGTAATCCTACACACTGATAATAATAATGTAATTTAAAGCTACGATACGACCTACGATTCGATGCATTATTAAGGAGAGCGCTGACTATACGGCCTAATAGACTGACTGTTGATGTATTTACACTAGAGGGCAAGACGTCTCACACACTTGCATCTTAATAATTGAATAAAACCCATTTCCTCCATAGTTATGCTCTTAATTCATTTACGAATGCCGATATGTCAATATTGTCTTTAAGAAGAGAAAAATCATAATAATACTATCTTGAGACATATGTCTCAAGATTTTGGCTTTGGCATATGCCAAAGTCTGTCTCAAGATGAACTTGCCCATGACTAGAACATGTCGGAGGTCTTAGGCGGTCTAAAAGTTCCGACACCTGGGGGTCAACCCAGGTGTCGGAACTTTTAGACCGCCCATATTAGACTAACCCATTCGAACTTACTTACTTGCCTATAACTGCTCTCAGCTTGAAATGTACAGTGTGGGTTTAAATTATGAGAATCAATGAGGTTAAGTACATTATATTCAATCAATTTACTTCCCTCGGTCCCTGCAGGCATTATAATGTACTACGAAAACCCTAGAGGCGTTTCTTTAATGTATCAATAACCATGTTTGACCTCAACTCAACATGCACACACCATTAATTACCAATAGATCTCAAGTAGGAGGTTATTCGTAATATTTATTGTTACACGAAGGTCGATACATTCGTGGCTTTTACATATAAAATTGATTGTGCTCTTGGATATGGGTTTTTGTGTTCTTAAAACTGTAATTAATGTCGTAGTTAGAACGCAGTATAGGTGTGGGCAAAATGTCTTGCTTGTCAGCTTTTGGAGGGAGGTAGAAATAACAAATAGGTTAGTACGTGTAGGTTATCAGCCAGAGCTTTTAGACCGCGTAAAGACCTTCGTGATGGTCTAGTTAGTAAGTAAGTTCGAGTAAGTTTGTGACCAACCCTGGTGTAGGAGATTTTAGACCGCCTAAAGACCTTCGTGGTGGTCTTACGATTGAAACAACCAGGACCGACAATTCCACCTGCCATAAAATAATATGAAATGTTTATTTTGATTTGACACGTTGACGGCTAGCTTAGATTTTATCGAGCGATATCTGTGACACACGCTTCCTATATGAATTTTGACACTACAAACACAAACAGTATAACTAGTGTCAATATAGATAGACTTACTTATATAGACTTGCGACAAACTTTACGTCGATTCGGTGGTCGAATCTTTGTTTCCCACGTTCCCGACACTAGGCGCACAGAAGACACAGCAGTGGTTTTGGTGGGTAAGCATTGTGGTAGGGACGATGAGCCCCGGCAAAGGTGGGAACTTGCCTACCGGTTTGAGTCCCATATACCCAGGCCGTCTGGCACCACCCGGGCGACAGGGATGCGTTTCCACTTAGATAGTGTGGTAGAGTCTACAAAATGGCAGCTAGTCGACAACACCCCTTCAGAAGCCGACGGGTAAGGCATATTGCCTTTGGCTATCTGTTGATTGTTGATCCTATTAAAGTACAATGCGGATGTAAAATATTATTTTCAATGATATATTTAAATTGAAGTGCATGCAAGTTACGATATAATTGTTTTTCCTTAAACATATTATTTAGAAGTATAAGAAGCAAAAGCATTGTGGATATCGCACGATTTTTTATATTATTTTTGTTTCATACCCCAAAAATAATACGATTAAGGTTTTTCACTTCATAGGGGGTGCCACACTGATGGCAAGCGATGGCGAATTTTTGAAGAAGTATTTTTGAAAGAGTTAATGCTTTATGACCTTTTTTTTAAAAAAAGTCGCCGGTTGACATCGCCGTCGATTGCAGCATGATAGTGGATCCCCCGCAGGTATTTAAATTAACTTTTAGTTGCTTTATTAGTAAGAACTAATTACACGAAAGAAGAAATCTTTGTCCTGCAATGAAATCCTATTGTTTCTATTTTGATTACATCCCTATGCAACCATTTTAATGGTCTATTTACGGCATATCTTTTCTACTAAATCAAACATACGAAGAACTATAAAGAATACAAAGATGAGGAAGGAAAACAAAAATGTGACTGTGAAAGTGTTTATTAATGATAACTCATTACAGCTTGATTTAATCATTGTAAATTACACTTACTCAAAAAAATTACGTATCGCTAAATGTGCAAGACCAGTTAATTATGTTAAAATAGGCAATTGTGCGTGACTATGCAAATGCTACGATGTTCACTTATATGTGGATCAATCAATGTTCCATGTAATTTCGTATACGCAATGCACACCGTAATACGTAGAAAACGTTATAATATTGTAGCCCGTAATAGCTTACAGGGCAAAGGCCTGTGTACTAAAGTGTAATTAACATTGAGTAAGTTTAAAAGAAGAGAGCTGACGAGTTCAATTGAGTCGAGCGTGTCGTGCAAATCTAAAATTGTAAAGTCTATCTAAGCCTGTAAATTCACCGGCCTGTAAATAAACTCCCACGCTTGATATCGATAAGGTATGTAAATTTGTAAATTGTACTTACTTAAAATTATATCGGTTTACATGTAGTACTTATATCTAATGGTTGATGATACCTAAGTTATTGATGTTAATTAGAAGTATGAGAGTTATAGAATTGAAGTAATATTTTTCAATGCAAAAAGATAACATAAACCCATGTCTAGTTTCGGTTTGGCGACACTAAAAAAGCACGTGTACCAATCACGTGGCTCAGTTACGCGCCTTAACTATTTAAATCTAGTTCAGATTAACATCGCTCGGACACGCATGTTAATCTCGAAATACTAATTAACAAAACGCTAATACCTTTAAAAGTGTTCACGACCCACTTAGATTTACCCTAATTCTAACCAATAAAAAACTGCGCAAGCATCAGTTCTAAGCGAGACGAAACCTGTTTTTTAACAATTTAAACAGTAGTTTTATTATGACAAAATAATTAGCAATAAGTAAAGTTGACGAAATTATTTGCCAAAAGTTATGTAAACACGGCGAAATGTAGAACAAACAAAAAGTTTTCACTACCTACCACATTAGGCGTATGTGACACAATGTAATTACATGTCATGTGCTATAGTTTACCAATAACTGTTGTCCGTTAACTGTTAGTGACAGTGTACGTCAAATTATCAGGTATAGTGTAGACATGGCCTACCGCCCCCGGCCAACACGGGTGACCATACTCCATTTTTCAAGGTGAAACGGCTGTTTGATCTCGTTAATTAATTACGGATCTTGTTATGTTTATTTGCTTTCATTTTATTTAACATATTCTGAAAACTATGTTTGACGAATTGAAATAACAAATGGCGGAATATCGGAGCGGAGCGTTGTTTGGATAATGGTCGTAGCACACATATCAACTCGGAAAGGGATCGTCACCGTATCGCCTCGCCGTCAACCAGGCGTCAACCAGGCGTCAACCAGGCGTCAACCTATCGTAAGCGCGTCACCGTGCGATCAGCAGCTCCGAATCGACTCGGCTACGGCTAGGCGAACGCCGCGCTTACGGCTCGCCGGTCGCTGGTTGACGACGGCTGGGCGGGGTGCCTCGCGGGAACGAAGAAACGCAAGCTAGGGTACGGAGATTCGTAAGACAGCGTACGGAGAGACGTAAGCGCGGGTACGGAGAGACGTAAGCGCGGGTACGGCAAGTCGACCACGCACCGTACTGCGGTTTGTGAGCTTGTCCCGAGGCGAGGCGATTACGTTACGATTCCGATAAGTGTGCGTTGCAGTAGGGAGTTTCATACAAAGAATACTGAACGGCTCGAGTTGATACGTTTACGTTCCGTTTACGAGTTGATATGTGTGCTACGACCATAAATCGTAACGGTCCTTTCCCTTTTATGGAAACACACCCTTCGCTCTTGTTCTGTGAAGCATGACAGCTCGCAGCTTGTAAACTCGCAGGTGAACTCGCTTAATCAAATCGACACTTTACGCTATGTTGTTTATCAAACTAGCAGCGCCCCGCAGTTTTGCCCGCGTTGTGCCCGGTCCCATGAGAATTTAGGGATGAAAATATAGCCTATCCTATAACTCTCCCATTGAATGTGGCTATCTATTACAAAAATCTTCTACTTAAAAACTTCTTTATAATATTAGTATAAAATCG
Organism: Cyclophora punctaria; assembly: GCA_951394245.1. NCBI lineage: Eukaryota > Metazoa > Arthropoda > Insecta > Lepidoptera > Geometridae > Cyclophora > Cyclophora punctaria. Next base: position 8,811,444 of record OX596172.1, read on the forward strand.
TATTAAAGTAAGTTACCCTAATCACCATCATGGTAAAAAGCATTTGTCGAAGCACATTAAAAACTTTTTGTTACTTTGTTAAAGTTTCCTTCCATGATATTTCAACTTTAGAATGTATGAAGTAAGTAACCTGTAGTCACCATAAAAGGGCTAAAACATTCTCAAAGAAGGAAATCAATTAGGAAAACAGAAAATATATTATGGAACGTAAATTGTAACTTGGTAAATATTATTTTACTTTTATGGCAAACAATATCAATTGGTATTTTATGGTTTAACTATACTATTTGTTTGGTATGTGAAAGGTAGTGGTGCCAACAGTTTTTGTACTATGTGGGCACACAGTTTTGTAGATAACCTTCCTTTACCATACTATAATGTTGTAATGGGAAAATATGTACGCACAATGACCTTAAAACAATGTAATACAATTTGAAAGCTGTCATGAATAAATTAACAATAATTTCAGGGAATATTTAGAAACAAGTGAAAAGATACTTCAGTTTGTTCCTTTTTTAAATGAATATTTCACTTTTTCTTTCCACAACTATAATCTATAATTCTCGTTTAAAACAAGGTGCTGCCGCATCTGTATTCACGCACTTATGTCCAAAAGTACTAAATGGATTTTCATGCCGTTTTCGTAAATAGACAGAGTATTTCAAGAGAAAAGTTACGTTAAAATTACATTTTATCAAAAAAAATAAAAAAAATATTGCGCAATATTGACAAACCGAAACGCACCGAGGGCGGGTTACTAATTAATTTATATTACTTTAGCCCTTGTCAATTAATGGTAATTATAAAATCAAGTACATAATTATATTTTTATTTGACCTTAAAAGAAGCAGTAAAATAGTTTTCACACCTTAATCAAACTGTCAAAAATTATGGTCATTCTACATTGGACCGGATAAAAGTAACTATGACGTCTGAATGTCAAGTCGTGGTATTAATTTTTCGGTAAGGTTATCGGTTCAATGGGTAGCTGATATAAATGAACTGCTCGCGCGTAGAACAAAGGTATTAGTACAGGGCTGTATTCAAGGAAGACTTTTAGTGGGGTCACAAAAAATATGAACTTAGAATTAAATTTCTATTATCTATGTTTCGAAAAGGCATTTTTATAAAAATAAAACTTACTCTCCGCAAGCAGAGAAAATGGCTGAGTTGGTAGGTAAAGTACTAGAACACACATCTTCTAATAAAGAGGTTTTATGCGTATTACAATTAAACTGATAATACTAACTACTTACCTAAACGAGCTTTCATTTACTTACTAGGTGTTTTTCAAAGTACTTACTAGGTACCTATCCCCTTTTATAAGTCTTAATTTACATAGTATTATCTTAGCTTATAAATATCTACTACACACACAAACACAGTCCTTATTCCGCCCCTGTATTTTATTCTACGTAACGCAACAAAAGCATGTTCACCGAAACTATTTTTCGTAGACAATAGTTTAACTAGACTGGTGATTTAATCATGACCTCATCTTGACAGAACCAATAGTTGCAACGTCAAAGGAAATTATATTGTTCAACTGGTTTCCTTATAAGCTTGTTAAAACATAATTATAGTATTTGGAAGTGAGTTTTGACGGCAGATATGGTTTTGAGTACGACTTAATTGAGACATTATTTTACAGGTGTAGTGAACAAAAACTGGCACTTAAACTCACTTTCAAAATCATAAGAAGTGTTATGTTTTCTTTCGAATAATGATTAAAAGTATAAGCCTGTAATACCCCACTGCTGGGCAAAAGCCTAGCGTCTCTCCGACACGTACAGTGAAGAGGATTAGGCGTAATCACCAAGCTTGTCTTATGCGGGTCAGTAAATTTAAACTTGAGCCATGTTCGAAAAGTAGGAACATATTTTCGCTCAACCCGGGAATAGAACCCAGAACCCCAATGTTCACAGACTAGTGAATATACCACTAGACCACCAAGGTATTGATTAGATTTTACTAATAAAAAGAAGTGCAGAACAGCGCTAGCTTCTTTTAAAATTTTACCTCAGAAAGCTTTCGGTTACGAGAGACCTAATGTAACCAACAATAGGTATTCAAAGACAAAGCGTTTGATTACATAAACAAGTTCAATTTGCTATCATTAACATGTCCATACAATCCTATACAAATCCAGAAGCTATTTCATACACACTTATTGCCTTAAAAGACTTTAATACCATATAATGAGTCCATAACTTCCCGTAAACCTACTTTACAAACGTGCACCTATTATCAAATCACTGCGCCTGTGTTTGGTCTGTAATCTTATTTCAGAGGTCAGTCAATGGGTCAAGCTATGACATTTGTAAATATCGTGTTTATTATGTAGGTACTATGTCAGGAACAAAGGTATTGTTGGTTGGATGAAGTATACGTATTTGTCATAGTAAATGCTGCAATAACTATCTTACGGAATTACCACGGGGTGTAGTGACGTGACAACAATGGCGGCTAGTTCCATTTTTGAAAAAAGAATTCAGGATTAACGAGTAGTGATGGCGTTAGATTTTTGGAAAGAGAACATAGAATTACAATGTTATATATGACCTAAAGTTTATTGCAGTAGTAGTAGTAAGGGGCCTGTAATGTCCCAAAGGCCTCTCATCTCACTGAAGATATCAGTACAGTGAAGAGGAACAGGCATAATCACCACGCTTGCCAAATGCGGGTTGATGATCATAAACATAAACTATGTTTGTGTAAACATGTTTTCGCTCGACCCGGGAATTGAATCCGGGGCCTTAGTCTTGGCAGACGAGTTCACGTACCACTAGACGACAAGGCGTTTTTAATGCTTGTTAAAGTTTATTGTACTTTTTAAAAATTGTATATCTTTATGTAGGTATGTATTGAGATTCCATATATATATTAAGAGAGACTTTATACATATATTAAGATTCCAAAAGGCTTTGGAGAACATTTTAATAATGTCATTCAAAATGATTTACGGGTAATATAATCTAATAAACAATAAAATAATACTTCATTTATTCAGACATATTTTTAAGCATTACACTAGAATAAGGTTTATTATTTATTATAACTAACATCTTATTAAAATGCACTATTCTGTCCGCATTGTCTACAAATCACGGATATAGAGCCATTACAACCAGTGGGCGTTACAACATAAAATATAGTTTAATAATCAATTTTAATGACAGAAACACGTAGGCTACAAACAATTTGGTTATAAATCAATCTTTGAACTAATTTAGATTAATATCTTTTTGTTTTATATCTCCTACTTACCATGGTTGAGAAGGACATGCAATTTCCTAATCAATCTTAAGCCGGAATGGGGTTTGACTTGAAAAATATGTTGTGAATAGTTTCCGACATACTGTCTTGGACTTTTTGGTGTATTTTAATGATGTTAATTATTGTTTGTTATGTGTAGGTTAGTAGCCAACCAAAGTGTTGTAGTTTTCAGAAGGCCTCAAGGTTTTCGACATGGTCTAATGATAGAACAGCCGGGACCGACATTTTAACGAGCTTCGGGCTCGTAGCACGTTTTTATGTTGGGTTATTAAAATAAAGCGATATTACAAAAATTATGACGAAATCTTCCTGCTGTTGTTTTCTAGAAATTAAGATTCTAATTAACCCATTCAGTGCCGAGTCCGCCCATCGGCGGGCAATATTTTTTAACTCTCACGCCGAGACCGCCCATGGGCGGTTTGATTTTAAACTGCAATAACTTTACAAAATAACGTCAGAAAGTAATGAGATGATGTGTAAGGATTTGTTTCATTATAATTTATTGGCAACTCAAATGGCCTGCGGATATTTGAAGTTTTGAAAAAAAAAACCAATTCTAATCTGTCATGCCGAGCCCGCCTTTGGGCGGGCAAGATTTGATTTCAGAAGTCACAAACCTATTGTAAATGGTACGACTAACAACTATTATTAAGTTCTTACATGCTCGCTTCTTCTTTAGCATGAATTTCGTGTACAAAAATAAAGTGTTATCCTCTATTTCACATATACCTACGTATAAAAATTGTTTAAATATACTTTCATATGATGCAACAGAATATGCACGACATATTTTTATTATTGCACCGAAAATAGAAAGTACAGTACATGTAAACAGAACATATCAAACGATTCATGTCGGAATCTGCAGCTTCATGCCGAAAACGCCAATGGGCGGGCAAGAATACATAATCGAGATGCCGGGCCCGCCGATGGGCGGGCTGCATAGTACAGTATGGCGGCATCTGGGTAATATCGTTACTTTTCAGAAAGGCAGTGAATGGGTTAATAACTGCCCGGACTGGCTAAGCATTATGTATATGATATGGATTTTAATTTTTGAATTTTGAATTAAACAACCTGCTTGACCTCAAACCTACTTTCTAATATTCAAAAATCAAAATGTTCAACTCATTTTGAGTCGATGTTAAGCTAATCGAAATACCGTATGAAAAATTGCTCAATCAAAAAACTTGTCTAGAACAGACCTGTCATTAAATTTTAGATTTTGTGACACTTATCTTTGGCCCAAATAATATTGGTTTGCAAACCATAATCACATTTGCAAATTAGGTAACGGATATCATCTAATGCGGTTAAAAAATGAATCACACAACCGGATCTAAAATAATTAGACATTGGCTTACCGAGTTAATTTATGTAATAGAATTCTTATTATCGAGATATTATGAGCGAAGGACCTTTGTTGTAGGTATAAGAGCTTGAACACACTGTAGTCAAAACTATATAAATATAGTATATCGGTGGGGATATCTCACAAAAATCACTTTGTGAGTCTGTCCTCAGTTTGGTTAGGGCATTGCAGGCTGAATCACCTGATTGCCCGAAAAGTAAGATGATTCCGTGCTTCGGAGGGCACGTTAAGCCGTCGGTCCCGGTTACTTTCTACGGATAGTAGTCGTTATTTGAGCCATGTCAGAGGCCTTTGGCGGCTCAATAACTCTGACACCAGGATTGGTCAAGTTGACCATCCACTCGATAAGAAGAAGAAGTCAAAACTGTATTTAGACAGGAAGGCGTATGAAGAAGAGACAAGACGGTATTTGGATATGTCAATGTGGTCTTTATAAAGATATAACGGAGTGCTAACTAGAGAAGACGTCTAAAAATCTCTTTCGTTTGTTGAACTAAAGAATATGTACATCTATATATAAGTAGGATTTTTTTTTGCAATAACAAAATCTATTGGAGCGATCCAACTAAACCTGGAAAAATTACGTAAGCGCAATTAACAAAAAATCACACTAGACCCATCTATTGATCGCGGTTGGACCTCGTGGAGCGGAACAGCTAGAACTAGTATATATCACAAGAAATCGGTTGTTAGGCAGATTAAAGACAGCATTGTTGGTGTCGAATACCTAATTCATTATATCTAGACTGCAGTTACTACAGTGTGCGCAGCCTCGTATCTTAGAATAACTTACTAACTTACTTAATGTAAATGATTAAGCTTAGATTAAAGTTATTTATCTGCGCTTTGAAATGCTTGTATTTCGTATCCGCTTGTTGATTTTCAGGCTTTCAATTCACAGTTGAACTATAGATAATTGCTTCCCGTGGTTCAACTAATTGGACAAACTTGTTGGACCACGGGCCCGTCTATTGTTATTAGGTTTAGGTATATAGGCAAACTACTACCTGTTAAAACTTATACTGCCGGAAAACATATATTAGTCAATCTTGATCGGCTTAACTGATATAGCCCTCTATGTTAAAATCTAGACTAGATTTTTTAGCCTTTATCTATATTATTATATAATATTATAAAGAGTTAAAATTTGTAAGTATGTTCGTATGTTCGAGGTAACCTCGGGAATTACCAGTCCGATTTGAATAATTATTTTTGAAATAGATAGCCACATTCGACGGGAAGATTATAGGATATTTTTCATCCCAAAATTCCCACGGGGAAAGGCACAACGCGGGTAAAACCGCGGGGCGCTGTTAGTGTTAAAGTAATTTGAATAGCAAATATTAACAACCCTACCAGTTACTACTAAGCTTTAATGAAAAAATATCTAAATAGTAACTGGAAATGATCGTATCAATTCATTTTACAATCCACTGACTGTGAAAGGCAAACTGTATTGTAACTTTTAATATCGGTTCTTATTGAAACGCTAGAGATTTTAATTATAGATCTTTATGCTGTAACTTTTCATTTGAACTGGATTGACATTTTATTTTTATATGTATTGACCTGTCACCGTTTGAATATAACATTTTAGCTTTAGTTATAGGAAGTCGCTGATTCTGATATACAGGAGGGCTTTTATAAATCGTTCGTTAGTGGCAAGTATGGAACTATTAGGGTCAGGGTGCTTTCAAATTATGCGTTTCGTGTCGGACCGCTGCGGTGCCGAAGCCGTGCGTTTGTCGTATGTCGTGTTTTCATACAAATCGAGCAGTGCGGCAACAGTGCGGCGTCGGCACCGCGAAATAATTTTAGTACGCACCGTTGCCGCACTGCTCGTTTTGTATGAAAACACACGATCGTACGTTCACAATACGACAAACGCACCGCTTCGGCACCGCAGCGGTCCGACACGAAACGCATAATTTGAAAGCACCCTTAGGGTCTTATTAATAAACGCGTACTAAGAACATTTTAGCTAAGCAACATGCGGCGGTTCTCTTTTTTATGAAACCCCACGCGTTGGGCGCACGCGACGGTTTACTTTTGTATGAAGGCACACGCGCCCGCGACGGTTTACTTTTGTATGAAGGCACACGCGCCCGCGACGGTTTACTTTTGTATGAAGGCACACGCGCCCGCGACGGTTTACTTTTGTATGAAGGCACACGCGCCCGCGACGGTTTACTTTTGTATGAGACCAATACAGGATCGTACTTTATGAGACAAATCTATACTAATATTATAAAGCTGAAGAGTTTGTTTTGTTTGTTTGTTAGTTTGTTTGTTTGTTTGTTTGTTTGTTTAAACGCACTAATCTCAGAAACTACTGAACCGATTTGAATAATTCTTTTTGTAATAGATAGCCACATTCAACGGGAAGGTTATAGGCTATTTTTCATCCCGAAATTCCCACGGGAACGGGTACAACGCGGGTAAAACCGCGGGGCGCTGCTAGTTTTAAATACAGCTAGAGGTATCAATTCGGTCAAGTAGTCGCGGTAGATGGACGTCGCTTTCAACCGAATGAATACTTGGATAATACTTGGAGATCAATTAGGGAGGCCTATGACCAGCAGTTGACGTCCTACGGCTGACATGATGATGGTGATTTCAGTAGTTGTAAATGTTAGCTATATGTTGTTTTTTGTTGTAACTATTGTAGTAATATTATTTGATTGCGTATATTCCTTTACCTTATTAATACATTAATAAACATTACATTAAGCAACATTCTAAACCATGGTTTAATTCACAGCTATTACGTTTTATAAGTAGTTAAAGTCAATAAAATGTTACGTTTGTGTAAACAAAGCTTCACTTCCCATTTATAGTTTGAACAATAATCATAACTTCTTTAAAACGCACTATACGCATTATTATTACTTAGAAAATTGAAGCGTAAGTAGTTTTAATGTAACATTAAAAGTTACACAATTCGTAACTATGAGAAGTAAACTTTCACATTATAATATGACTACCGATACGAAAGTATTTCACAGGTGCGTAGTACTTCGTTAGTTGAAGTTTGAACATCACTGGACGATATTAAAGTTCAAACAAAATGCGTGAAAATAAAGATAACACACCCGTAAATGAAAGCTCTTTATTAGTGAAAGCTTTTAGTTAAGCTCCTTTATTTCCTTCAAAATCTATTGTTGCAGCAAATGATTTGACCAAACACTTAACTCATGCAAATAATTTGCATGTTTAACGCAATTTAGCGTTATATATGCAAACTTGTAGAATCAGAACGCTACCCAACTACTACGCAGGAGATTCGAGAAAAGTTTCATTTAGAAATTTATCTTTGCAATCGTTTTAAATGATTCTCTAATAAAAAACAAAGCTTTATTATTTGTGTGGGATCTCTCTCACACTGTCATAGTATTTTACATTCAAATTTAGTTAATCATTCCACTTGTAAAGGTAATGAAAGATCTGAGATAACTAATAATTAGTTAGACAAAGAAATGTTAGTTTTATTTTTAACCGGCTTTAATTAGTTGGTAGACTAATTTTATTGTTTTACTTGTAACATTTTTATAGCTTTTCTATTGCACAGAGAACCGTCGAAGAACCAGACCAGACGGACAGTGCTTATTAGGGTTCCGTACCCAAAGGGTAAAAACGGGACCCTATTACTGAGACTTCGCTGTCCGTCCGTCCGTCCATCCAAGGGGAGCACCCATACAGCAAACGTGATGTACGGAACCCTCCGTGCGCGAGTCCGAATCGCACTTGGCCGGTTTTTCATAGTAGTCACTGCAGGGCATGCTTATTAAAGGAAATATCTTGTCTTTGTTTCATCTCCCTTCTTTTTGTGAAGAGAAGTCTTAAGAGAAGAGTTAAAACGAAGTTTTACAGTTCATCATTACCTAAGTATGTTTTAATACTAGTACCTTGTTTTTAATTTTTAATTGAACAGAGATATGGAGCCAATCCTTATAAAGTTATTCGAAGTAAGAATACATATTATTACAGCGTAGAGAATGTGATTGTTTCACTTCTGTATTACCCCGAACTACTCAAAAACATATCTGATTTCATTAAATAACAGTAAAAGTGAAAGTGTCGTTCATTTTTTATGAGAACAGTATCATTATTTAATTTCCTTTAAAGTTCTAGCAGACGAGATACAAAAAGCGCAAGACACAGTCACATAGTGCGGGTGCGGTCCGGGTGCGGCCCGGTTGCGGGTTGCGTGACGTTGTATTCCTTATTTTGTAAGAAAAGTGACACACTGACCCGTTGCGAGCCCGTACCTGTGCCCGTACCTGGCCCGCAGCCGTTAGCAGGTCAAAATAGACAGGAAACTCATAAAATCTGTATAAAAAAACCCACGGCACAAAATCTTTAAAATTAGGCCATATTGTGTCCACAACCGATTTGACTTCATCGTGTGCAATACGCCTAAAAGTTATGCAATTGAAACTGATTTATACCAATGATTAAAAAGTATGTTTCGACAACATTTCAGTTTGTTGACAATTTGTGTCCCCTTTGACAAATGTGAACCGAAGCGGTCGAGCTCGTTTAAGGGATTGGGTCTGAGGTCGAATTCCAACGAGACTTACCTTCGAATGTTTCCTTTTAATTTCACCGCGTTTTGTTTGGTTTCATTTAAAAACGATCTAGATTACTAAAAAACGTAAATTAAATACATGATAATGTTACAGAATAAGGACTGGCTTCTATAGAGACAAAAGGATTGACAATAAAAGGAAGCTCTACAATCTGAATTGTTTCATAAAACTAGATATTCCGCACCTGCAATTTAGATGGCGCTTATGTGTAAATTTTATAGATTGTGTTTACGTTATTTTTGTTAGATTTAGTGGGGTCTCGCCCGTACATTTTGTTGAGCAGGAAAAAAATCTACCTAGTTATAACATTAGTATAGATGTCACTTTACATAAATGTCTCGGTAATTTTACTCAAGTACTTTTGACCGAAGCTCATTTCACTGAAACTATTCACCGAGCAATATAACTGATGCCTTGCTGCCCGTCCATTCCAATCCATTCCAAGATATTTTGCATATCATTTGTTTTAAATTAGTTTCAATATATTCATAACCTAGAACCAAGTCCAAACACGTGGGAAAGTCCTATATTATTATAAATAACCTTAAAACAATATTTTTTGCTCTCCACGCAAGGTAATAAACCTAATTAAGTTCTAGTTTATTTATAAACTTGTACAAAAAAATGTTGCAACATGATTACCGTGTAATGTTTGTTATTGGTCGTTTTTAGTCGTTTTTGCTCGTGAATGGTCGCCGTCCCTTGTAGCCGCTAAGTGGGTGTACGTAATATTTACGTTTTCGGTAGAAGGACCGGATGTGGTCCTCTCGAGTCATTGACACATGACACATCAGATGACACGTAATTTTAAGTGCATTGTGAGAATATTGCTCGAAATTTCCTTCGATAGACTCGTCAAATTATTGAAGTGTTTATGTATACGTGAATATCGCCAAAACTGTGTGACCGCCAATTTAAGTACACAATTTCGAAGTTTAAATTTCCTATCTCTTATTTACGTAAAAGGAAGTGAATGATTTAAATATAACACGAGCCTAAATGCGGAACATATTTACACGTATTATGTAACTGCCCTTAATGAATTATATTTCAATAATTATGTATGTAACGAATATAAGTAGCTACTTAAATAAAATTAAGAAATAATAAAAATGAAGTATAAATAAAGCATTTAAACTGAGAAGATGAAATGATCTTGTCTCTCTCTCGTCTGTTATTGCTGGAAGCTTAGATTGGGGACTGGAGGAGACATTTTAGGAAACTTTTTAGCCTGCCTTAAAGTGTTTGTCCCTTGAACTAAAGAGTTTGAACCGACAGCTGAAAAGTTTGATTGACACAGCTAGTTTGGTTGGCGTCAAACAAATCATTTCTAAAAAGTGTTCTGTCTATAGTAGACACCAGTTTTCAATATTTTGAACAATTTAAGTGACGAGTATTTCACTTAAGTATTACCACAGATGTTTAATACTATAGTATTACTATTAAGTCCGATTGGGCACCAAATTAATACAAAACGTTAAACTAGTAACCATCATTATCGATATTTTGAAAGATTTTCTCAATAGTTATAATTTAGCCTCGTTTAGAAGGTAAATTGTCTATGTATTTATGTTATTTTGTTATAGTAATGAGCGTATACCAGTATCCTAATGAGAAACTTTAAATGATATAGCTTTTTACTTAATTTGGTGATGCTAACTAATTACTCCTGGGCAGATTTCTTCGTCATCTTCTAAGCATCTTCTGGGCTCTGGTCTTATTAAGGTTTTGTTAATCACATGCAGTCTATTTCCTTGTCAGTTCATTGGTAAAATATAGCTTCAGACATTTCTTACTTCATTCTTCTTCTTCCTTCGAGTCAATGGCGCGAAATAATTGTTGTATTTATATTATCCCGGACCAGTAATTCACAAACGAGAGGGCAGCGTCTGATACGTTCAGTAAGTCCTCTTTAGTGCAGGTGGTAGGGCACAGAGGACAGGACAAGAGATGATGATGATTACTTCATTGAAAAAGAAAAGGAAACATCGGCGAAAGAAGACTCGGTAAATTGAAATTCGGTCAAACGTACTTCGGTAAAATGAAGGTGACCTATTTTATAAACGACTGAAGCCTACTTTTTATCGAAATAAGTCAAGTGTTTTTGCTACATTAACAAATTATGTTACAATTAGTATTTTTTTCTAACGCTACAAGAAAACAACTCTGTCATGATTTGAAATTATATTATCATCGGGTGGTTGATTCTAATCAATTAAACACTACGACTAGTTTTTTATGTGTATTTTGACCTCGAGAGTAAGAAAGAGGTGCCGGGTTCGATTCCAAACCCGGATTTATGTTCTCACTTGTGTTTTATATATGACAAGTTTGATATATTTCCCGATATTTGTTTATTGGTATTGAGTTGCACGTTTTTATAATTAGTTACTATATTAATTTATATAATTAGATAATTCCGGTTGCAAATCTAAAAAAAAATTATATTTATAATGTAATGTACATATGTTATTTAAATACACTTTTGCACAAAACAATAAATAATAGGTAATCAATCAATTAATCAGTGCTACGATAATGTATGCTTGCAAATCTTAATTAATTACATTAAAAAAAATACTTATTATAAATAAATATGCAATTATGCATGTGGCATGTATAATTGCAGTTTCATGTCACAATAATTACCAATATAGGCATTTAAAAGTATAATTAGTAAATCCATTAAACTATACCCAGATATACTCTGAAACAATAATTATTAAGTTGCATTGCATAACATGTGTCTATCTATCTATCTCGTAGCTGAAAAGTTTGCTTTATAAGTTTCTTTGAACTTCAAGTTCGATTTCAATAATTATTTTTTTATTGAATGGACGTTATGGATTTTTTTATCTCACAATTCTAATGAAAACAAGAAGAACACAGATAGAACTACAGGACGCTGCTAGTCATCTGATAATGATGAAATTGAAACCGAGTCACTTTTTAACCGACTTCAAAAACCGAAGGGGGAGGTTTTAATAAGACAAGCTCTGCTTTTAGGCAGATTGGAAATTGTTATCAATTTTAAATAAATTTAATCCTAAAAATTAAGTCCGCAAATAAAACCTTGAGCACCGATTAATAAATCAGACTATAGGTGCTTTCAATTTAATTGATTTGCAATGTTAATGGAAAAAGTCGCACAAAATTCTTAAACAAGGTTATCTATACAAAAAGTTAGTTTTAAAACAAAGGCTACTCTAACGTACGTGTAATTAGATTAGAATTTACAGAAGGTTCCCCATGTACTGAGCTGTATTTTCACATTTTTAGCATAGTTGAAAACGTCTTCACTGTATCAATAACCTGAATGATCTATCAATGATCTCAATGATCTTAATCAAAATAATTTAGTATTACACGCAGAGAGTTCGGTTCAATTTTGTTTTTTGCGTATTAAGATTGCATAAGTAAAGTATATACAATACCATTATTTCTTCACTATACCAATGTCAATGATGAATTAACCAATTTTGACCAATTACACCTTCAAGTACTGAGCCAAAATGACAAACTGAAGTATAGTAGGGTCTAAAAGATATTGAGCGTACTGAGAGCTTTTTATATCTTCCAACATTATCTGAGAGCACGGCCATCGTGGTCCGCCAAGTCGAGCAAAAAACCGGGACGACCGTACCATCCTTTTCTCGAAGCAATTCAGGGAAATTTCGATCGGAGAGTTAAAAATAGCCTAAACAAGTATAGTTATAGCATAACTAGCAGCGCCCCACGGTTTTACTCGCGTTGTAAATAGATAAAAATAGTCTATAATCTCTTGACTGTTGCTATCCAATACAAAAATGATAACTCCAATCGGAGTAAGATAGTTCCTAAAACTTCAAACAAACAAACGGTTTATCTTTTGTTATATTAGTATGTATACATTATTATGCTATAGCTATGATTCTTAAGGGTACAAAGGTGAAATTGAAAATGTTCAAATCGCCAAATGTTTTCATACACTATATGAACGTTATTGAAAAACGTTCAGTACACTAACGCACAGTGCGATAAGAACCTAACGGCATATTAGAGGTTATACAATTAAGTGTATCGCACGGGAGTGTTCGCGTAAGGTCAATCTAGAATTATGTTAATATCAAAAGCCTTTATTACACTTTCTGATAAGGATTGTAATGCCACGGTAAAATATCGTGCGGTATAAAGTTATTACTATGCTAATTAATTGGCTATCGTTTTGATATTGTATTGTAGGCTATTTATGTAAAGTGACAGTTTGCAAACTATATATTGGAGAGTAAGTAAGTAGGTATTAGCCTGTAATGTCCCACCGCTGGGCAAAGGCCTCTCATCTCACTGAAGATATCAGAACAGTGAGGAGGATAGGGGATTATTACCACGCTCGCCAATTGCGGATTGGTGATAGTTACACCATTTCTAACTCGAGAACGGCTGGACCGAGTTTAATGTTTTATTTTATTCATCTTGGTCAGGAATATAATCCTGAATCCCAAAATTTCCACGGGAACGGGTGTGCTACGGGTGAAACCGCGGGGCACAGATAGTTATTAATATAAGTACCCCTACAGATGACGTAAGCTGAGAGTATCCCGAAGTGAATTGTATTAGAAAACATAAGTAAGATCACTCTCGTTTAAAGACATCTCTTGTAAATGTGGGTTGTAATATTGCATAAAGTTCTCAGCCGCCTAAAAAAATATTACACAAGTTACTAGAATTTTAAAATTAAAATGAGATATTTTTCAAGAAAATATACAGTTACGTAACTATTTCGGTTTGCTTGTTTTGATGGACATTCAAATTTACGAAAAATATAGGAAAGCAGACATATGTTTACATTATCCTACATAGTGACCAAAAGTGGTACAACTTATGAATAAAATTGCCTAAGAATCTAATTCAAAATTTTACGTCATTTAAATTTTTGAATCACTTACTTTTCTCTTGAAATCTTGCTTGGATTTGAATTTACGTAAAATTGCATAAATTGGAGATTTATCGAAAATGTGTTGAAAACATTTTAGCAAAAGGAATATTAAAAAAATTAAAAACAAGCATGTTCTTATGTTCATTTAACTAATAACTTGTAAACTCACCTATTGTAATTGACACTTAACGACACTAAAGGTAGGTTATTACAAACGGTTGGTCATCGTAAGATACGTTCGTTAAAATGTTCACGACTACTTAACACTGTAAAAGACAAAGCGATGTTTCATAACTTACATGGCTGTTAGTGTTAATTGCGCTGCCAGTAGAAAGCCAGGATTTTCCTTTTCTTACGTTCGTTACGTTGAGACTGACATTTTGTATCAACGGTCACTGGTGCGTTAGCCGAAGCAACCCGCCTAAATCGAACTTTAATCAAATATGTAACCTACCAATCTAACTTCTCAACATGCCAATATAAATAAATAGTCAGAAAACTACTACCTTTAATCGTAAGTGTAACAATAAGGTATTTAGTTCACGTACCAAGAAATACGAATAGTACTGTACTATTTTATTACATCAATTATTTTTACGACCAAAATACTTAGTTCACTTACATTCTTGAATTTAAATAAACCAGGCCTACATAGATATGGATCTACTTTATTAACTATTGTGATTTAAAGAGAGACCATAAACATAACAGGTTTATAATGTTTCTATAGACAAGATTATTATCTATGACAAGTAACCCATATTTTTTTGTCGTTGAGAAAAATCTAGCAATTTTTTTAATGTCTTCAGGGCAAATTGCAAAGGCTTACCTAAGCTTACTAATATTCAGTAATCACCCAGCTTGTCTACTCATGCAAATCTATACTAAAGCTGAAGAGTTTGTTTGTTTTGTTTGTTTGTTTGTTTGTTTGTTTGTTTGTTTGTTTGTTTGTTTGTTTAAACGCGCTAATCTCAGAAACTACTGAACCGATTTGAAAAATTCTTTTTGTAATGGATAGCCACATTCAACGGGAAGGTTATAGGCTACTTTTCATTCCGAAATTCCCACGGGAACGGGAACAACGCGGGTAATACCGCGGGGCGCTGCTAGTGGGAAATATGCGAAATCATAGATTACGTATTAAAACAAAGTAACCCGGTCAAACAAAAGCGATACTACAATTAAATCTTATCTAAAGATTTAATATCATACTATTATCAAAATCAATTACTTCCGATACAGATTGTAAAGATCAACGTTTCATTGTTCGGATCCAAACATATATTCAGCTTTCTCAGCTGTTGACGTAACCATTGCTAAATATTATAGTTAGTTGATTCCGCTTAATATGGCCTTGATACGTTTCTACTGCGACATGAAAGTGTGCGGAAAATATTTGTCGAAACTGTTATATTAACATTATCTTTCGGTTAGTTACGCTATTTTGTAACGTAATGGCCGATTTGGGTGTTCGGTGCAACGGTTTGATGCATCTGCGCAATCGTCCTCCGATTCGGTTACGGTTATTCAGAGTCAATATTCGGTTACGGTTATTCGGTTTTATTAGTTTTTTTTTTCAGTTTTAAAACCATAGATCAGATTCAATTCAGTATTTCTTTTTTAATATTAACTTATTGTGTCCTACTGGTATTAAAAACTGTTAGGTATTTTTCAGTTATTTTTGCACGTATTTAGTTACCACTGTATTCAGACGTTTGTTTACACTGAAGAGCTTTAAAGCTGCTTGTTGACAACATTCTTGAGATAGTTTATATAACTTACTAGCAGCGCCCCGCGGCTTTGCCCGCGTTGAGCTCGTTCCCGTAGGAATTATTGAAAATCCTTTCATTCACTTACGTCACTTGAAGAACCGTCCTGTCAATTTTCATGTTTCTAGGTGTAGCAGTTGAGGCTGTGCGTTGATTATCAGTCAGTCAGTCAGTCAGTCAGGACTTTGAATTTTTTATATATGTATATATTGTATATAGATAAACGTTGAGCCGCATTTATAAACCTAATGGAGCATCATCAAAACTGTAATTTGCAAGTCTTAAGAAGACTATCTTCGCACACTTAGAAACGTTCATTAAATCGACACTTTACTAATTGATGTAATTTTTCATACATTTCATGTCAAAATCACTCATTAAATCTCTACTAAGGAAGCATGTGACGTGTCCGAGTACTGGCATATGACTTAACTACCATATCAAATGAATCACCCATATTCTCTTTTCTAATTTTAAATAGCACTATGCCATTTAAACATTAACCTCCGAACTCTGTTAAATGTTTTCTTACTTTCTACGGATAGTAGTCGTTACATGAGCCACGTCAGAGGCCTTTGGCGGCTCAATAACTCTGACACCAGGATTGGTTAGATTGACCATCCACTCGATGAAGAAGAAGAAGTAGAGATGAAGAGATTTAACGAGCAATTTTGACATAATGTACGAAAAATTCTCCAAATAGTTAATTAGACATTTAATGATCGTTTCTGAGAGCAGCCGTACAATTATTGAGAATACTGATTTCAAATGAAGATACTCTTGACAAATAATCCAGTTATTTGCTTTCGTAAGTTTTCGTAAGATTGTTCTAAACATTCGTTATACATATTAATCAACCCATCATTAAAATAACGTAATGCAGGTGTTTAACACTACATAACACCAATTAAGAGATAACATTACACTAATTAGAACATTATTCCCAATTAAAATACCATTTTTCAATCATTCACCACTTCACAGGTCTATTAAATTACGTAAGATAAGAATGATATATTTATGTTTTCGCAACTTTATATTTGGATTGCAGTTTGGATTCTTAATTGGTTACCTTAATTGGTAATTAGTTACCTTAAAAAATGTTACCTTTTTTTCTTATGACGTAATCTATCTTCTTTCTAATATATAAAACGTAACATAAGTGTCACGGGGTGCGTAATTGAACTCCTCTGAAACGGCTCGACCGATTCTCATGAAAGTTTGTGTACATATCGGGTAGGCCTGAGAATCGGACAACATCTATTTTTCATCCCGAAATTCCCGCGGGAACGGGTACAAAGCGGGTGAAACCGCGGGGCGCAGCTAGTATTCCATAAAATGGGTGAAGTAGGAATACCTAACCCAATATTATACCTCTAACCAGGAGATTATGAGCAGCCATTATTCATAATATTATGGACTATTTTAAAAAGTTTACCAATATCAACTACATTTTTGTTAATCTCTCGTCTGTCCCTATATACGATACACAATCATTTTATCTAGAACTAGAATGTCGACTGTCAATTGATTTTTCAAATGTATGAAGCAGTTTTTACAGAATATATCCGGAAATGTTACAAGTACAGGCAAGCAGAATCTAAGTAGGCCAATTTAAATAAATTGTTATATTTCACAGTTGCAGCACGCTTGCAGGTAATTGTATGTGATTTAAATAAGTGTGGTGATAAATTTCTCTCTCCGATTGTACCTAATGGTGTTTGGATCGGATTGGCCAATAGTCTACATTTCGTGTCTTTGAAATTTTATTACAAAATGAAAATTTTCATATCTTAAAGTGTGAACACATAAATTGAAATAAATATAATAAACTTCAAATTAACCTTACTTCAAATTCAATAAATAAAAAAATAAACTTTCATTCACAGCGAATGAACTATTTTATCGGTTATAATCAGATTAAATTGTTTTAATTTATTAGGTTTTCCGAGTGTCAAATATCAGCTGTGACATTGGTTCTCATCTGCTTGCTTGAAGCTACATTGAAGGTGTATGAGCATTATGATGTACTATTACTGCAACACAATTACACAACTGCAGGTACCCGCGCCTTTCTCGTAACTTTAAATAAAACTTGCAGCGTACCGCGATTTTACCCGTGTGGTGCCCGTTTCCGTGGGAATTTCGGGAATTTTTATACACATAAACATTACTTTTGAATCACTCTATCTATTTAAAAAAACTGTGTCAAAATCCATTGCGTGGTTTTAAAGATCTAAGCATATCTGTCCCTATGACAGACAAATAGTGGAAAGCGACTTTGTAGTACTATGTACTGATTACACTACTTTAAAAACTTCTTGATAAGGCTAGTGTGATTAATAATAAATTTTATTTTAATTACAATTTACAATTAACATACTATCAATATAGTATAGAAGTGATTTTGCATGTGATGTTACCAAACCGAAGATATATTTTTTGTACTTAATCGGTCCATTTCTCTCATACTTTTTCAATGTCATTTCTTAATAGAAACTGTATCAAAGTTACAATAGCGCCTTGAATTATGAACTCTTGAAGAAAATAAACAAACGTAGCTGGTTGAAATAGATGTAATTACTACGCAAGTGGTCACAGCCGTGACACCAACTTTACGTAAAAACTGCAATTCATTAGTTTGTTGCAAAGAATTCGGCCGGTGTGGATAATTGAAGCGGACTATTTATTGTATTTAATCTTGTGATTACGTCTAGGTTTACCTTAATAAAGACAAAACAAGAGCAATTTTAGTAACAAACTGTTCTAGGTATAGTTATATGAGATTATAAATGTATATATATTGTGATTGAATAAATAGGAAGATTTTAACTGCTTATCAACATTTATGGGCGCTATCTAAAATAGCGTAAGCGCAATCTACAACATTGTCATACTAGCGCCATCTATTACCAGGTGGATAGTCATGATAAATTAAGAATTATTGGTTGGTATGTGGTCTACCCTGGGGCGGGGTTTACAGACCACCTAAAAGTCTATTTATTTATTTATTTTATGGCACAAAACAAAATACAACCCTTACAAACTAGGAAACAGTGTATCTAGGTTGCATCTCAAAACATGTGCTTTCAGCTAACTAATAACATAAACGTCGCTATTGACCGAAGTCACTAAGTCTCTGACATAGTGTAACGAATGAGTTTTTAAAATAGGTTTTAAGCGCTGACATAATTACAATCAGGTCCCATTTCAGCAGGAGGGCAGAAGTAGATAGACAGAACTTCCATCTAATCATATACACATACTCGTACATAAACACACACATAAGTCAGTAACTATATTGCGACACACAAGAAGGTATTCTGCTACGAAATTTAACCACAAATGTCCTTAACTGTAGCTAAGTGTAACAATCCGTATTATCGAACAGCAATATATCAAGTTAAGTCGAGCATTGAATTTGAATGAGAATTTTCACATTAGTCACGTTGTATGTAAATAAATATCTTTCTTCTACTTTTACTTAATTATCATTCTCTTAACAAAAGCAGTTTGGGTTTATTGGTTTTGACTCTTAAAGTTGGAATTTATAGGTATTTTATAGTTTTAAACGGTGATCGTACTCCTAATGACGTCATTAGAAGTATATATACAGGATATGTATGAATTAAAGTACATTTACATTAGCCTGATTTGCATTAGTCAAAGCTATCATAGAGTTATTTGCTGACACGGCAAACATTGTTTTGCCATATAAAAATTTAGGGTCGGACTTCCCTTAACAGTTAGGGGGGTGAAAAATAAATGTTGTTAGATTCTCAGAACTACCCGTTATGCACACAATTTTTTTAAATTTGTATATACCTATTAGAATCTGATATATGACGTATAAAGTCCTAACCTATACGGTCTAATTGAAATCCTCCTTTTTTGAAGCTGGTTAAGTACACTTCGAAGGCCCCAAAAACACCGGATCGATCGTGTTAACCCAGCGGGGCATTGTCGTAATTATAAAATTACCATAAACAAGCCTCGAACCCACGATTAATGATTACGTCAAAGATTAGTTATGAAAATTCCTTACGTCAACACGTCACGATTACACCGGAATAGGACATGACGTGTACTCTCGTAGGCTCTAGGTCGTTAATGTAGAGCGGTGTAAATGGAGTAGACGGATGGTTGATCTTACGGATATATATAATGTGTATGGATATTTGGTGTTTCGAATATTTTGTCTTACGGATATTTCTAAGACAAAATATCTACTAAATATCCTAAATATCGTACAAGTATCGTGTCTTACGGATATGTTGTCTTGCGTAGCTTAAAAAATTAGGATTTTGACCGTCAACATTGAAATGGTATAAATTTAACGTAAACAACCAAATAAATTGAGAAACGATTACTGCTTGTATAGGACCTTTAGAGCCTATATTTGAAATCGTGTACACTTTAAGTAAAGTTTTATTTTTATTTTACTAAAATCCAATAAATAAACATATTCTTATATTGCATCTTATAATTTTAAAATTTCCCACAAAACGAGATTCGTCTATCCTTTTTCCTCGGCACATAATAATAATGCGTACACACGCTATCACAAACCTCCGGTATTTGATATATTAGTTAATTTGTAAATAAAATTAACTTTATTTCTCAACTTCGACGCGTTTTCCTTTTCGATTTTAATGTAAAGCTATGTAGGATAACTAAGCCATGTCACTTTTTTTAGAGGTACAGTTTGTAGGTAAATTGGAGACTAAATTAAATGATTTTCTACTTCCTTTTTCACTTCAAGTTATAAAAGACGTAACGTTTATTCAATACTTAATATGATTATCATTTTGTATAACTCATCGTTATAACTGAAAAAATAACTTAGATTCTTAAAGTAAGTAATAGTACATTGAAAAGTTACTTCGTGGGTTAAGTTTATAGAGGACGCAATTTCATTTTTTAGATGTATAGGAAAATGAAAGGTCAGTGTAAGGTTAAAACCATGTTCAACCCAACACAAGAGGTTATTCCGCAAAGTCACCCAGCTTAAAAAAATCCTTCAAATCAAAAAATACTTTTCGTAACATAGCAACATTGGTGCGTTCCAAATTTAATTTTAAATAGGTTCGAATTTTAAATAATATGTACCCATTAAAATGTTCAAACATCCGGCTGACCTCCGCCTAGCCTTGCACCGCGGCTACTTTCTACTAAACGCCAATGTACGCTTGAAAAAAAGTCCATTTTGTTTGTTGTTGAATAATAAATTGCTTCTGTTAAGGCTCACCGGTGTAACAAATGGTATAAAACTGAGCAGTGAGATGCTATTAGTTTGATTCTTGATGATACTATTGCAAATAGACTTGTAGCCAGACGCAGATATACGCGAAGTATTCCATTTTTGAATTTTCAATGTAGACTAGCCTTACATTCATTGGTAGAGAAAAGGAAGAGTTATGTACTCTACCTAATCTAATATATACAATGAGATCTATGGCTGAATCTCTGAAACTTGAGCTGAGAGCTGGGCTCTTGTCGTTGGAGTTCTTTCCATTTTTCTCTATCTTCAACCATCCTCTTCAGCAGTTCGTACGATATGACCTTGCTTGAGACCTAGCTGAATACTAAAACATAATTCAAATTCAAGCAGCCTTCAATCCAGACAATAAGTTGTAGGAAATGTATGAAGTATACCTATTTTTACTAACGCTTAAGAATTTAGCTAGGCATGTAAAATATATTTTTGCAGCCTATCATGAATTTATAACTCGTATTTCTTATTTCTTTAATAAATCTTTTAATAGTTAAGACATTTCAATGTATTCTATTATGCGTTACAATTATGCTTATTATAAAGTTTTGAATACAATTATTGAAATAAGTTATGATATCTAAAGATATGAATAAAGATTTTTATGCACTAACTTATAAACTTATAAATAGATAAACTAGGGGTGGCCAGTGGCTGCCTTTGTTTCTGGAGTTCGGGATACAAAGTAACTTATATATAATGTGGACAGACCCCAGTATATATATGTGGTAAATTTTCTTCCAAATCCATTTTGTAGATTTTGCGTGATTGATTAGCATACATTCATACATCTATCCGAATTTTCGGATTAACAATATTACCATTACCATTAAAATTCAAAAGTAATGTATTGCAAAGGCCTCTCATTTTACTGAAGCTATCAGTACAGTGAGGAGGATTAGGGCGTAATAAAATTTTGACTACTGCAGATTGGTAATGTCAAAAACAAGCCGTGTTTATAATATTAGTAAAATTAAAACAAAAGAATAAACACGTAAATCCTACTTTAAGGGATTACGTACGGGCGTACTAAAATTATTTCGCGGTACCGACGCCCGCACTGTTGCCGCACTGCTTGTTTTGTATGAAAACACACGATCGTACGTTCACAATACGACAAACGCACCGCTTCGGCACCGCAGCGGTCCGACACGAAACGCATAATTTGAAATCACCCTAATATTATAAATGCGAAAGTTTGTGAAGATGGATGTATCTACGGATGAATGTTTACTCTTTCACGAAAAAACTACAAAACGGATTTGGATGAAACTTTACAGTAATATAGGTTATACATCAGAATAACACATGGGATACATTTTATCCTGAAGTTCCCAAGGGAACGGTTACATTGCTTGCGGGTAGCACCGCGGGGCGTAGCTAGTTGGTACATATATAAATACATACACTACCATGCTTGGCTCGCGAAGTCAGGTAAAATATGATACATAGATATTTCGAATTAGGTAAATATAGTACATTATGATCGATTAAACTATCAGTTTGATATCCTAAAATTATATGTTATTATTTTTACTGTCAATAAAAATCTATTTTTAGGCTAGACTCCAACTGGTACTTTTATATCGGACAACACGAATTTTCAATAAATATCTGTAATTATTTTCAAGGTCTAACCTTTTATCAGAACTAAAAATAATCGATCGAGTTTAAAGTGGTTTTTATGAATTTAGATTTTGATTTCGATCGTAATTGTCCTCAACAAACTAATGATAAAAGTAATTGGCGAATTCGGTGACTCTAGTTGACACCTATCATTCGTTGTCGACGGACTCTGGACTGGACAGTCTAACGAGTAGACGAACTTTCGGTGCCCGAAGTTGATTGAAACAAACGGTAACCAAAAATAAATTAGACGAAGAAGGCGACTTCTATGGCACAGCTTAAATGGCATATTTATAGCTGACATGCTAGAAGCAATGTATTATTAGCATAACATGGACTAGCAGCGCCTCGCGGTTTTAGTCGCTCTATGCCTATTCCCGTGGGAATTTCGGTATCAAAGTAGCCGATAAGCTTCCCGATGAATTTGGCAGTCCATTACAAAGATAATTATTCAAATCGGATTGGTGGTTTTTTAGATGAGCTCTTACAAAGTTAGAAACTTAACCTGTTTATAAAATTAGTATACTCCTAGATTATTTCTTATCTTGTACACAATTATAGTTACGACAAATTCAATCTATATTGTAAGTCTTAGTACTAAGTACATATCGTCGGGGATAGCGCAAGACCGCGTATATAACAGAGGTAAAAGCTGCGTATCTACACTGAACCTAATTTTACAGGAGAAACAAAAAACTGTATAAATTCGTCCATTATTAATCCTGATCTATCATTTTGCGACAGTAGCAATCAATAACTGTGTACTTCATCCTTGTATAAATAGTTTTGTATAAAAGTCGTTTGTTTTGGCCCTACGTCACTTACGCAGTATCGTTATGATCACTTCTGGTACATTATATACTAGATACGCGATTTTGAATAAAAACAAAAACGTTCAAAACTTTTTATTTATTAAAATAATCAAAAAACTGAAGCTCCTTCAGTCAAACTTTATAATATAGAAACTCAAGGAATCAAATTCTAATATATAAAATATAATCAAAAGTTACAAATTAGTCGTCACCCTGTTCTGAAATCTGTATTGCAATGAAACTATCAGTCAACAAGCTTCTATTTAAAACAAGTTAAAATTCTTTAAACATAATGAAATAAAATAACTAAAAACTTGAAACAAAATCAACATTGTTAGTGACAATAACAAAAATAATTACCTACCTACTTAAATCTCCCACGTAAAATAAACACTTATCAGAAAAAGATAACGCTATTCGAACATGTGAAACTCCCTCAGTCAACCTTATAAAATAGAAACTCAATTAATTAGGAATCAAATCAGTCTTTAAATCAAAACTTAGATATTAAGTAGTCGCTTATTTTAAATCTGTATTGCTAGAATACAGTTTACTTATAGCAATCAGTCGTTATAGAACTTTTAGAAAGTAGTAAAATCTTATCAAATTTAAACTGAAATCAAAAACATAAAATGGAATCAACATAATTAGTAACAATAGCAAAAATATTTACATAAATAGACCCACATAAAATAAAATCTTTTTTAATAAAATTGTAAGTAGGTAATCAATAAAAAGTTAGTTTTTAAATGGTAAATTGTCATAAAATTCGTGACAATCTCAGGGCACAACTTCCTTTAATTGCTGCAAGTATTTGCTTTTAGAAATGGGCAATGCTGTATGAAAGAGTTGGGGTAGAGAAACTGGTTCAATTCTAGATCTTTTTGACCATTGAGGCAGCTGTTGAAACTCATCGTCATAGTTTAGTTTGTAATCTATTGTTCCATCAGCAGGCTTGTACTTTAAAACTCTGATGTCAACTACACATTTTGCACCAGTTCCTCTACCAGGTCTTATTGAATCGTTTAAAAGAGCATTTTTCATACTAAAATCCTTAAAGAAAGTATAATCTGGCATAGCAACGTCGTATGGAGATGGATTTAGTCTTGCCTCTTTAGTGATGGCGGCATATTGACTTGGTAAGTATATTTCACGATATTTTAATTTTCTTTCAATGACAGAATGAACTGAATCCACCCCCATCTGCGTATGACCCTTTTCTAAAAATTTTTGAGTGATTGTAATATTTTTAGTCATTGCCAATCGTAAAAGAGCGTTTGAAACAACAGTATTTCGATTTTGGGATGTGCATCCGTCAGTAAAAATAATAACATCTTTAGGATCTTCATCAATTAATTTTGTTAGGTAATCAACATAAAAATTTGCGTAGGTTGTAGCTTTCAAATCTGCTGTGGTCTCGTCAAACCAGTAGCATACGACTTAACGACTGACTGATGCAGTTGAACTGCAACACAATTCCGCGGAACTGCAGCAGTTCCGCGGAATTGTGTTCACCATATTCGCGCGCGATCTGTACGCGGTATTGTTTTTGGTCTATAATCTTGCTTCCTATTGGCCAAATTCAAATTTTGTTAACCAAGAAGGTGCCAATCGGATTGCTGCTTCTATTGACACCAAAATTTGAATTTGGCTACTTTTGTAGATCCGCGGATTTGTCTAATGCTAGATACGCGGTCTTGCACTATCCCCGACGATATATCTAAAACAGTGTCCTAACGTTGACCCAAGTCTGTTACAAAACTCAAGAATGCATAAATTCGTGAGTATGATATTACTCTATGCTTAGGGTATATGGACCGCGGGTAGGGTTGCCCTAAACTTATAAAAATAATATAAACTACTAGCTACGCCCCGCGGTTTCACCCGCGTTGTACCCGTTCCCGCGGGAATTTCGGGATGAAAAATAGATGTTGGCCGATTCTCAGACCTACTTCAATATGCTCACAAAATTTCATGAGAATCGGTCAAGCCGTTTCGGAGGAGTACGCGAACGAACACTGTGACACGAGAATTTTATATATAAGATAAACACAAACCATAGAGCGCCTTGCTCAAGAATTCTTAAAATGTAGTACAGAAATAAGTTTAAGAATCAAAATTTGTTCGTTCAAAATTGTATTTTATTATGCACCACATAGGACACTATTTAAAATGAACGTCATTTGTTTATTAAACATATTTAGGCGGTGAATAAAATTAGGAATGATTGTGCAATTCAACTTTAGTTTGTAAAATTAAATAATAATATAACATATTTTTGTGTCCATAATGTAATATTGTTAACCGTTAAGCAGGCATGTTACGATTTGATTAAACTAACCTATTGTCATAGAGGCCAAGAGATAGTTAAAACGAAGGTAAGTTTTAAAAAATCTTCTCATATACTGTCGTTTTGTTTAATTAAAAAATCAACTATCGGAGACTTTTAGATTAAAAGATAAATATATCTGCAATAATGCACCAAAATTGTTTAATTAATGCCTCCGATTAAGTTTCAAGCTTAATTAAAAATTAAGTTTCATTTACTATTAATTCAATTAAAAATGCAATGTCATTTTTTTATTGCACTACTAAATGTAAATTAAGAGCTATTAGTGCACCCAATCGCATAAATACTTGTTATAATAAATCACAGAAAGGAAGTGGATTATTACCAATTTAAATTTGATATTGATTGTAATTCTTAATTGAATGTGACAACCCTAATGTCACCGAGTTATTGCTCTTTTTCCCACGGAGTGACAAAACGCATTATACTCTCTTTATTTGCACACAGCACTTGTATTGTTTGTTAAATGAAATGTAGATGTTTATCGAAACTGATTTGAAACGTACAGGTATGTATGGATCAAATTTTATTTTGTGTGAAAAGGATAGATGACGCAGCTATACGTTCCGCTATACGTTCGCCAGTACGTTCAAAGTAACAGTGGAATAGGTATTTTTCGTGCTAAAAACATAACTAGACCATTTTGGCGCCTTCTAAACATTTTTTTTTTGCCTATTTTCATGTTTTCAGATTTGGCAATTACACCTATTAATTTTTATTTTTTTATACTTTAAAAATTATTCATTCATTTTGAGTCGGTGTGTAGCCAACTCTGGTGTCGAAGTTTTTAGACCACGTAAAGGCCACCAAAATGGTCTTACTTGAAGTTTTCTACGATGTTTATTCAATATTTTTTTTTGGATAAAAGTTGAAAAGGACCGGTTCGTCTAAAATGTTGTTATATTCTACCAACCAATGTGTTTCGGATATTCGTATTGTATTCAAATTAAACTCGTACACGTGACATTGACAGACAACTCGGTTTATAAGTATTTTTATCCGACTTTAAAACCCAAGAAGAGTTATATGTTTGTTACCTTTTAACTCCATCATTTTTGGCCTAATTTTGATAATTCCTTCGGTATAATGAATGAGTATGCTTACAAAAAATATCAAACTTAATTGATTTGAAATAAAAGTCTTAGTTCTTATTTAAAAATTCAGTTTATAGACGATAGATCGCTTAAACAAGTTATATTTAAAGCACATTGTCTATTCAGTTGCATATAAAAATATCACTCACTCTTGACAGTTGCTTTTTTGAAAGAGTGTTCTAACCAAGTTGTCTGGCGAAGACTACATTCGTTGATATGAACCCAACTTTGACGAAATGAATTATGCTGTTTGTTTTTAATCTTCAATCTTTCTGGTCAATGTTGTCACGAATTTTTAATAAAGTTTATTTACACTTACATAGTGAGTACGTAATATTATTTTATGTAACTTTATAATTATAACTGACCTATGTGTAATGCTAGGAATGAATGAATCAAGATATTGTGAGACTGATAATAGAAAAGGACTAGCAGTGTTCCGCGGTTTTACCCGCGTTGTGATTATGCATTGTACTAATATATACAAGGAACGTCCAATCCTTTGCTATATCTACCAATGTTGCTTAGTAAATTCGAGTTAGTTAGTGGGTGGCCACAGTAAGCGGTGAGTCGATATCCGTTGACCGAAGTGTGACATTAAGCAAATGCAGTCCTGACAAAATGCTGATAGATATGTATGTATGTATATCTACCAAAATTAATTTATTTTGAAGATGTCAACAAAGATATTTTAATTAAATAAATGCATCACGATATCACGATTCAAATTAATTGTAATAAAAATGTATCGAAATGATTTAGTTGTTGCATAAAATCTAGCATTTTCGTAATAATGAAGTTTCATCCAAATGTTTTCAAAGTGTAATAAATAAAATACGAATAGAATTAGCGTTAAGTTGATGCGGTTTTAAGTGTTTTCAGTTGCTGAAACATATTTAATTTCAATTAGAATTTAAACGGAAAATTAAATAAAATAAATCTGAATATGAACGTAAGCTATTTTCAGGGCGGATTGAACAAATATAATTTAATTAAGCATCTAAACAAAAAACAAAAAAAGAATTAAAAAAAATACGTTCGTTCTTAAATGATGTTCTATTTGGTGCAGAATAAAAAGACATTTAATGAACAGCTTTTGTTTCCTGAACATAATTATTTATGTACTAAACATTTTAGAGTTCTTGTGAATCAATGATATAAACAATATAAAAAATATCCAACTGAAAATGGAGGTGGTTCCTTATTTCTTAGATTCTTAAAAAGTGAAGTAAACTATTAGCCTGTAATGTTCTACTGCTGGGCAAAGGCCAGCCATCTCACTGAAAGTATCAGTACAGTGTCTGATTAGGTATAATCGCTTGCCAAATGCAGGTTGGTGATGGGACTCTAGCCATGTTTGAAAAGTAGGAAACACGTTAGATTCTTATTTTAACTAGCTGTGCCCCGCGGCTTCACCCGCAGTGCTCCCGTTCCCGTGGGAATTTTGAGATTTTTATTCCTTATTTTTCTTATATAAAAACCTTGTCCTGACAATAAGGAACACATTAAAAAAAGAATCATCCAATTTGGTGCAGTCGTTCTGAAGTTATCCGTTTAGCAACAGATTCAGCGATTCATTTTTATATTATAGATAAAAGTTGTAAATGCAAATTGCTAGAATGCAGAAGGAACAAATTCTTAAATCCAAAGTCAAAGTCTAAGAACATAACAGCAGTTAAACCTTGACTACTTTGAGTTCCACATTATTGTTGATCTGTATCTCGACTTGGATTAGAAAGCCTATTTATGGAGTAGTTCCGCTTTGAAAACTTATTATATTGTTATAAACACAATGTTATATTTTTAATTTTATCAGGGTTTCTTTGAACATAATTTAATTTTAATTTGTCCTATAAAATTTAAGTGTCCCATTTTAGGCAAAGGCCTCCTCCCATTCTTTCCATTCAGGTATTTTAAGAGCTTCACGATATTCAGTAAAGTACAGTGAGGTAAAAACTACTACTTACTACTTTCTCTCTACTGTGCGCTGGTCTCTCATGTCACTGAAGATGTCAGTACATCAGTGCAGTACATTGAGGAAGGAGGTTTAGGAGTAAATTGAATTTTCAGTATGATTACAAAAAAAATGGTAGAACCATAAGTTGCGATTACAGTAAATCGTTCGCAACACGCCAGATACGATGACCGTCAAAGTGTCAAAATCGGCCGTATTTGACAACGACTGTAGCTGTCAAATAATGAGGTTTGATCTGTCTAAGAGTGTTGACAGCTGGCCAACAAGCAAGTGTGAAAAAAGCACTCGGTTCCTAAGTAGATTCGGAATACTGCCCGCACTAGGACGTAGCACTGTAATTGTGGTATATACAACGCACTTACTGCAGACATAATAAATAACCTTAGTTTCTTAAACACATAAAAATGTAACAATAAATTGTTTGTTCGGCTCCGGATTCTAGGCATATCGAAAGTAAATTAGTCTGACGAGACGTGATGAATACATTTACTTGTAAAACTTGAAATTTAGGCTTAGAAAGTGTATTCCTAACGCGCTTAGAATTATAATTCTTAAATAATATAATGAAAGTGATATTTTAATTGTTCTAGTCTACATTTCAAGTCGTAATTAAATGCAGTAATGTCGAGTTTAAGTTACATAAAATGTTTTATTATAAATCATAAAGTAGTTAAGCTATACCGGGCTTCAGAGAACACGTTACGTTAAATCGTTAAACTCGGTGATTCAATCGTTAGAAAACGCCGGAAGCCCGTAGGCAGTCTCTTTAAAGTACCTTGCCACCAGCTAAGCTATACAGTAATGTCACGAAAAATACAAGTTAAGCTGCTAAGTCAAGCTAACTATGCGACCGTTTCTACTGGTGGTATGCTTAGAAGATAGCTGTGGGAGAAAATATGTAAGCTGGATAGCCCGACTACTGTCGGGCTATCCAGCTTAGTAGTATATCGGAATATATGGCACGCATCTTTCCATATAAAAACATAGCTTATTTGAATCTGTTCCCACCAGTACTATGCTATGTAAACCAATGAATATGATAGGTGGATATCAAACGCATCCAAGGCAACGTAGCATAGCACATCTCACCCCAACCCAACTCATACATAAGTGTTAACCATTAACCTTCTCGAATTCCTTTATTGTCTAATAATTAAAACGAAGAAACATGCAGAATAGACTTGATATTTATGCGTCAAACCTAACGTGCAATAAAATTTATTTATTTTGGCAAATATTACATAGGCAGTTTATCTTAACATAATGAAAATGTGCATGTATAATTTATATTTATTTGCATACACTATTAACATTTTAGGCTCGTTTCGCATAAATAATGATGAAACTGGTGATGGTGTCAGCGGAGTCAATGACTTAACGATCGCACTCTGATTGAATAATTTTGAGATCGACTCCCGCGGTGATGCCACACGTGAGAATACTTGGAATTATTTTAAAAAACTTGATTTGAATAAAATAAATACATCCATGCAATTTTCAACACGGTTGATTATACCCAAACTAAGCTTTAAGCTTGAATTATGAAATTTAATTAACTGATACTGCTACATATACACATACTATATCACTACATAGTATAAAACAAAGTCGCTTTCCGCTGTCTGTCTGTCCCTATGTATGCTTAGATCTTTAAAACTACGCAACGGATTTTGACACGGTTTTTTTAAATAGATAGAGTGATTCAAGAGGAAGGTTTATATGTATAAAAATTCCTGAAAATCCCACGGGAACGGGCACAACGCGGGTAAAACCGCGGGGCGTTGCTAGTATGAATATATAATAGAGACCCAGACTATGTATTTAGTTGTCACAAAAATGAGATTAAATAAACTACATTCTATGTTAACGTATCAGATCAGAAACACTACAGCTATATTATATTAGCCGTTAAATGTATGATAGGAAGGTATTAATTGTTAACCTCTTAAATATTATTGCCTACAATTTACATATGAATAGAATACGCCGAAGCACCATAATGTCATCAAACACTCTACATGCCAATGACATCAGAAGCAGACGAAGTGGCAATTTCTAATGAAAAACAAATCGTGTCTAACATTTAGATATTCAGTTGAATTCTGCCATCTCTATGACCCATAATCCAACTAGAATAAGGTCTAAAATGGTCACATTTCCCAAACGAAAGTGCAAACGGATCTAGATAAATGTTATACAAATAGCATGTTAAGTGGGCGAAATTATCTGCACTGTAGTACACGTGGGAGGTATTTCGTCATGACACTTAAGTCCATTAATTTACGTAATTTTTCTTAATTAATCTTAAAACAAATAAATTAGCATTCATTTGAGGAGAATGTATATTTTATTGACGGCTTATGTGTTACGTGTTATTAAATAATATTGTGCAATATTTGGTGGGTGTGGAAATTCATTTTCACTGGATTGCGCCCTTGATTTCATGATTTGATATGTAGAAATCTGTATTCTTATGGATTGAATCATTGCAAACGCACCTATTTTTGTAAAGATGCGCAAACGTACCTATTGGATATCAATCGAATTGTTTAAATTATTACATTTTCATTGTTTTGCTTGTTGCCTCCTGTAAAAAGTATGGGATTAATTCTATCGGATTATAGTAATAATGGCTGATTAAGTGACATCTTTATTGACTTATTTATGTATTTTTACGACTAATAGGAAGAGAGGTGATTGTCATTTGTTTAGAATCAGACCTAGGGTGATAGTTTTGATGACTATCGACTACTTTTTTTTACATCACTATCACGTGACCTCTTTATGCATTTTGATAGTTATGCAACCAATAGGAAGAGGGGTGATAATCATATGTTTAGGATCTAAGGTGATCATTTTGATCACCACCTTTTGATTAAATTTAGTCAATATTATCTTTTGAAAATATATCAACACCGCAACCATTGTTTAATATTTCTTCACCTTTTAGTGTTTTTGGTCCTTGGAATAAATCCATCTTACATAATCTATTTAGATTTACATTATTATTTTTTGTTTAAAATAATTGATATGATAATACTAAATTCACGCCACCAAGATGACCTAGCTTATAGCATGACCAGATGACCTAACATATGTACCTATAGAGATATAGGTATGGTCAAAATGTCTTGCGTTTCGGCTACTCGAAGGAGATAGTCAGTTTCCAGTGTTAAACCTCCGACGCAAAATAAGGTTGTTATAAGTTTGGTATGTGTTATCGTTGCTTTTAAACGGCTGGACAGATTTTGATGCGGCTTTTTTCATTTGAGAGCTTCAGTTTTCATGCGGTGGTTCTTAACTAACTAATTGGTAACATACTGGTACTTGTAAAGAGCGTTTTTTCAGTAACACTTTACTGATAATTTTGTCACCCAATTGACACAAAACCCAATAGACAAATTGGCGGCTCTCTTTCTTTCTTTTCTTACAGTGTTCCTCTATAAAACTGGAGATAGCAGACAATGTCTACAAGCCGGAGAGCAAGACATTCGCTCTATAAGTATAATATCGTCTATTCTAATATAATTGCTGCATCATGTTGGTCAAATACAAACCATACGTGCTGACCTTAAAATTAACCCATCTTTAGAAATAACATGAACCCTGATTCTATTACAACGCTAACCTTTATTTCGCTATTATTGTTAAATCTATTGTTTTTAGAATCGTGAACTGTACTTGTATGCACGTAATGTGATGTTATGTTTAACCCTGCATGAATGTATGATTAACTTTAAGTAAAGGTCGTTGAAGGTTTAAATGAGATTCTACTAAGCCAAACTTTTTTACTGATGACTAGCGACCCGCCTTCGCTTGGCATCGGTTAAATTAGATTGCTTAAGTTTCCTGGACGAATCTACACAATTATAAAGCTGAAGAGATTGTTACTTTGATTTTTATACTTTTGTTTGTTTGAACGAGTTAATCGCAGAAACTACTCATCCGATTTGAATAATTCTTTTTGTAATAGATACCCACAAATAACGGAAAGGTTTTTCATTCCGAAATTCCCATGAGAACATCCTGAAACATCCTGAAATTACATCATCACATTACACATGCATACATCCTGAAATTACCAGGATCGCGGTGGATGCAGGTTGCTTCCAACCAAATTACTTGGAGATCAATGAGGGAGCCTTATGTCCTGCAGTGGACGTCCTACGGCTGACATGGTGATGGTGATGTTATGTAAGAGTATAGTCGATAAAGTAAGTAGCTTCGTGTAGGTGGCCAACCCTGGTGTTGGAGTTTTTAGACCGCTTAAAGACCTCCGTCCTTGATTGATTTTACGTCCACATAGAAATGTTACTATCGGTCAAACATTTAAGTAGAAGCCGAGCTGCACGTCGCTTGACAATCGCAATGAGCTTACATAGCTTAGCCAATGTACACCACTAGCGATGGCCCAGTAAAACCAGGTGATGATTAATTGACTAAAGTCCGATCCGAATCTAACAAGTGTAATAATAACACGAACATTGTGAAAGATGAAATTACTATAATCCGATAGAAAGATCTTTCAGATAATATTATTTTATGATTACTGTCATTATCTATCATTGGTTTGTAATAAGATAAACGTTGAGACTAATATATTTGTAGCGGAGTGGTTTCAAAATGCTGTAGTTGGTGACGTAAGATT
This sequence comes from Cyclophora punctaria, assembly GCA_951394245.1. Lineage (NCBI taxonomy): Eukaryota > Metazoa > Arthropoda > Insecta > Lepidoptera > Geometridae > Cyclophora > Cyclophora punctaria. Next base: position 8,845,142 of record OX596172.1, read on the forward strand.
CAGTTATAGTTTGTAAGATTTACGCCTTATTTATAAGTTTGGGTAAAGTATAATGTGTCTGTTTGTATAGTATTATTATGGTGAAAGGATGTACAATTTGATGATCTTTTTATACTAGAACTAGCAGTGCCCCGCGGTTTTACCTGCGTTGTGGCCCTTCCCGAGGGAATTTCGGGATAAAAATGGCCTATAACCTTTCCGTTGAATGTGGCTATCCATTACAAAAATAATTATTCAAATCGGATTGATAGTTTCTGAGATTAGCGCGTTTATACAAACAAAAAAGCTCTTCAGCTTTTTGTGTTAGTATAAATTGAAGCCTGTCATTAAAATAGTCAATCAATACACATTGAATGCTGTCTGAGAATTTTACCGCCACGGCAAGTGTGAATACCACATTAAATGACCTGCCTCAGGCAGCTCGGGATCCGACAGTTGACAAATGGAAACAGGCTGCAAATGCATACGCCTATAATTCAATACAGACTATAACATAGATTTAGGCTCTCACTGAAAAAAGCTATCTGAGTAATATAAGTATATACTGCGGGAAAAATAAAAAAATTGAGTCGATTTTTGAGTTTATTATTTTTACAAAGGTCATAGTGAAGTGTTAGGCGATACCATACTTCCCATCACTTGCATATGTCTCAATAAGAACCATATTTGGAAAGCAAATTAATTACAAACATACCACCTTTACCTATAGATTAATAATAAATAAGGTAGCAATTGTTTTATTTGTCCTTGTAATAATTGCTAAGTAAAATGAAAGCTTAATATTGCTATAGATTGTCCACAGTCCAATAATAAATTACAAGATACAGATTTGTAAGTATTGTTTGAACGCGTTTTTGCGAAACCTAGTTAAAACAAAAGGAGATTTGATATGATAACTTAGTGCTTTTGATTAAATAGATACGTTCAGTTTGGAGGTTATAGATTGGAGATAAGAAATTTGACATCTATTAGCAACCGTTTGACTGTGATGTAAATGTATTTTCTGTGTTGCAATATTTTTTAAATATTGTTATTTGTTTGCTGCTCTGTGGTCCTAAGTTTTATGTTGGTACGTAGTATTCCACTGTTTTACTCCCGTTGTTAAAACCAATATTCCCACAAGCACTCGCAATTTTGGGATAAAAGAAGTTCCTTTGTCATGAATGTAGCTACATATAAGGGATGATTTTTTGAAATTGTAATGGATAGTTCTAATGACTGTTTTCTACATAAAAAATAAAATCCCTCACGTTTGTATATTCATAATATTAAAGACTAGCTGTACCTTGATTTTTGTATCGATGTTTTATCATGTTTGGTGGAGTCATACATTTTGAAAGCTAGCAAGATTTTGCGCATTTATTTTATCAGTACAAATATTATTGAGATATAGTTTTCGGATTAAGGTTCCTGAGGTTATTGAGATATACTTTTCGGACTAAGGTTCCTAAGGTTATTGAGATATAGTTTTTCGGACTAAGGTTACGGAGTATGAAACGACACCATTATTTATAAACACGCGTCTCAAACCGCAATTGCTTACTTTGGCATTTATTGTAGTCCTTTCGGTTTCATAATGTATTGACATATTGCTTGGTTAGCATTATTAGTTTAATATTTGTAACTAGCAGCGCCCCACGGTTTTACCCGCGTTGTGCCCGTTCCCGTGAGAATTTCGGGAGTTTTTATACATAAAAACCTTCCGGAATAATCATTCTATCGATTGGTGAAAACCGCGTGAAAATCCGTGCCGTAGTATTTGAGTTTATCGCAAACAGACAGGTAGACAGACAGACGCGGCCGGGGACTTTGTTTTATACTATGTAGTGATTGGACATTCTTTCCGTGTAGTTCAATGATTCCAAGGTATTGTAAGAAGAAGTCAACTCTTCAAATGTATACTGGAACGCTACTCCACATTCACTGCTCGTCGACTCCGCGCTGCGACTCTGTCTTGACTGTTAGGCGTCCGTGTTGTGACTCTACCTTGACTCTTAGTTGTTCGTGGTGCGACTCTGCATTGACTGTTAGGCATCCGTGCTGTTACTCTGCCTCGACTCTCCAGCGTCTGTGCCGTGACTCTGTATTGACTCTTGTGAGTGACTCTTACAAGTTACGAGAAACTGAATTCTAATTTTTTGAAGATCTTATAGTTTCTTGTAATGAAGGCTAATAACGATATTAGTACCTAATCCATTTTTAAAAGGATAATCTTTGAGAGCGATATTTAGTGAGGCTTACCAGTTAATTTATATTAAGCTTGGACTACTTGTGCAAGCAAAAATAAAGTTATTATAGCCAATTTTATTCAACGCATAGCGTGATAACTTATGCTAAATTAATGAGTGTTTATAAAACCAAAGGGCCTACCTTATACGTGTATTAATAACCAGCACCGCCCCGCGGTTTTACCTGCGTTTTACTCTTTCCCGTGGGACTTTCGGGATGAAAAATAGCCTATAACCCTCCCGTTAAATGTGGCTATCCATTACAAAAATAATTGTTCCAATCAGACCGGTAGTTCCTGAGATTAGCTCTTACAAACAAACAAACAATGTTAAAAACTATACGACTTTATAATATGAACTAGCAGCGCCCCGCGGTTTTACCCGCGTTGTGTCCATTTCTGTGGGAATTTCGGGATGAAAAATAGCCTATGTTACTCGTGGATAATGTAGCTTTCGAATGGTGAAAGAATATTTAAAAACGGTCCAGTAGTTTTTGAGCCTATTCATTACAACCAAACAAAGTTTTCCTCTTTATAATATTAGTGTAGATATAGATAAAATGAGAAAATGTGATTGGATTAATGCAAGCCATAAGTTTCAAAAGTACTTATTACCCTGTTCTATTTGTTTAGTTATAATTACTTGACTCTACTTTATTATTAGTTTTCAATAAATTATTGGACTCTTATTAAGTAATTAATATTTCAAGCAGTAAGCTGTCGTTAGGTTGTCTTAACATATCTCGGTAATTAAATGGTTTATGAGATTAAATAATACTAACAGATACGATAAACAACACGAGGACAAATGAAGTGGGCAGAAAATATTAAATACTAGCAGCGACCCGCGGTTATACCCACATTGTGTCCGTTCCGATAGCAATTTCGGGATGAAAAGAAACCTATGATTTTCCCGTTTAATGTGGCTATATATTTTAAAAATAATTATTAATATCGGACTGGTAACTCCCGAGATTAGCTCAAACAAACAAACTTAAATTTTTACCTCTTTATAATATTAGTATAGATATAGTTAGGTAAGTACTCGTACATAAGGAAGTACTTAAAATAATCGCAATACTTTTCACAAATCGCTTAATATAATTATATAATATTTTATCATTTCACAAACGTCAACCCACAAAAAAGCTGCCAATTTTAAATCAAAACATATTTGAACACGTCCAACGAATGGATTGGCAGAAAAACGTGTAGAAAATGTCCATTTATCAGCCACTAAGGGAATTAACTGTTATTTTGCTTGTGGAAGTTGTAAAAACAATATTACCCGCCACCGTTTCGTAATGGTTAGGTATTTAGTCACGTAAATAGCTTGGAAATGGTCTGATATCTAATGTCCGAGCACGTTTTATCGACAATTGTGAAACTAGCCGGCAGCACTTCGACAATCCCTTTATAAACCACGGGTTAACCCTAAGGCCGCGAATTGGACAATAAAATACGCTGAATGTTGTAATTGAGTAGGAAGTAATTGGATTTTAGTAATTAGGTAGGTAAACGATGATAAAATGAAAGTAAGTTTGAGTAGGCTTGTCGCCACCCCTGGTGTTGGAGTTTAAAGACCGCCTGAAGGCCTCCGAATGGTCTATCGGTTGAAACAACCGGAACTGTTTTACGTACCCTATGGTTACACGTACACGTACATAGCAGTACTACTATAGTTTTAAAGTAGAATTTACTATAATTTAAGGTTCCTAATTTCTGACAGGGTAGCTTCAGTGACCGCTCCTTTTGATCATTAAGTCGAAGTCAGAGGCTTTTGGCGGCTCAATAACTCTGACACCAGGATTGGTCAGGTTGACCATCCACTCGATGAAGAAGAATAAGCATAATATACGGCCATAATCACACTGTCATCGACAAAAACATTTCGATCTGAGTAAGAATGTAAAGCTAGATTGAGAACGTGTGATTTAAGCTCGGTCATATGTCCGCCCACGCACGATCGGTGTAAAGGCGTGTTTAGACATGGCCCGACAATTGACATTGGTCGGACACACCCAGACAATGGTATTATGAAGTAACAAATGCAATAAGCGATACGGTGTAGATATTTATGAGGCTATTATGAGTTATTGTTAAGGTTTACCAGTAATGTGTTGTTGAAAGCTCTAATGCCTCTATCAAATTAAGCTGCTACCTGCGTTTTGTATCAAAATAAAAAACATCTGTACACGTAGATGTCTGTTCACTACTGCGGCGCGTAACTGGACGACTTAAAATGCTTCAGATTTCTTCTGTCATTCTGCTTAGAGAAAGACTGTGGTGTATGAATTCCTATGACCTTAATAACGTATTAGGGCACAAAATAACTTGTTGCGAGAGAGAGGGCGATATCTTTAGACAAGACAAAACGAATATTAACTCTTTATAGAATGCAGCACTATACTTGCACTTTGAACTGCAATAAACAAATAAACAATACTGCCTTAGCATAAACATGTCACAAACATGTCAAATTAAATGTGATTTTAAAAGGCCAATTACATAGAAATACTAATGAATTCATTTGATTAATTAAGGTTAAAACAAATATGTTTCATAATAGTTTCAATGATCGCCCACCGATATAAAAAATGTAACACTCTTTGACCTTCAAATTGTTTACTGAATATTATTATTATTACTTACAATACACAGAATAAAGCTGGTCATACACTCCGTACATTGCACGTGATAAAAGCGCGATCTAGCGAGCTTACTCGGCGTTCTAGAATATTGGGATTATGTCAAATCTGAAGTACTTTAAGCTATTTTACTATTAATTGAAACGTACGTTACTGTCATTATTATTTATTTAAACGGGAACTTAAGTACTTTAAGCTAGTTTATAAGCTACTAGAACAGCTTAAAATTCAATCAACTAGCTAATACAAATATACTGCGAGAAATAGACGAAATGTTAACAGTCGCAATTTGTTAAGCATAGTGCAGTTCACTCACTATTTCAATGGGTGGCTGATAGTGGTTATCTGAGCGCTATGCCATCCGAAACACGGAGGGCACTAAAAACTAAACTAGCATTCTTCATAATATAAGTGGTTGTTAAAGTACTACGGATTAGAGGTTGAAACAAAATACAACTTTATAATACATGCTTTCTCAGCCAGTCGCGGCTTACCTCGGCCCACGTGTACAGCCGGCCTAATAAACACGTCGTTACTGCCTTAACTTGATTGTAATTATATTTGATTGATAGCCATTACCACCGCTTAAAAACTACTATTTGGAATATGTAATTGATTATTCAAAAATATTTTGGAAAATTCTTTCAATGTCATTTATCGTAATTTTTATTGAAGTACTAGGTGTGCCCTGCGGTTTCATCCGCATTTATTCCGTCACTTAAACCACTTAAACCTCCCTGGACTTTCGTGAATATTTCAAGACCAAAATTCGAGCCGTTCTCGAGTTTTAAGTAGACTAACAGCAATTCATTTTTATTTATATAGATTTAGTGTAGTGTGTAAGTCGAGACGCTTCTCAATTACTTACATTTGGTCCACAAAACATGATAATAAAATCACCACAACACAGGGTAAACGTCGTTCCAAAACAAAGAAAAGCGCATATCAAGCACTATCTAAAAAGTATATCAAAGTTTCCAAAGTGAAAGATTTATAAGCTTAATTTCTTTAAAGAATAAATCCAAGCTTATCTCAACAGGACTATTAAATTACAACTTCAAACTAACAGCACAATTATTATTAGGTACACTGTACGTCACCTAATAGATTTCTCTCATTAATTGTCTTACATCACTACTTTATCTGTGAACGAAAGACGTTAGATTAATCTCGGATTAAGTATTTAACAGATGATTTAGATTTAAACTATGTTTTAGCTCGTTGGCAGTTATTTATCACAGAGCCCCAGGCATCATATTCATACCAGTTCTTTAAATGATCACTCTCATTCCACTGTTATGACATTTGTCTCAATCTATAGGTATTTGTCAGATGATAATGTTTAAAATTGTAAAAAAATATATTATTTAAGAGCCTACGAGCCTGAGCACAATATAGTCACGACTGATGTTAGACAGTTTTCTGGTCTATCTAATTTTATGAATTATATAAAAAGGAAGATTTATTTTGCTCAACGATATGTTTGGGCGCGACCCCACATAATTTTGACAGCTATAAATATAAGCGCATTATCTACCTTTAAAAAAATATCTCATGTAACGAAATTATATGAAAAAATGAACTATACATATAGACCATTCTCTATATACATAAGTATTGAAGTGCATACCATGATGATAAAATTGTAAATAGCACAGGCAAGCATTTAGTTTAGCATTTACTATCTGGCTTTGGCATCAATTATCCGTAGCAATAAGACAATTAAAATCCACTAACTCTTTTATAGCCCAGTCAACTAAATAGTGGTTCAATAAAAACTTATTACTAGACTATTTATTCTAATCACAGCAGGGTTACCGATACCAGTATTTAACTGCCCATAATAATGTTATTGGCCTGGGTAGACGAAGGACCTTAGTCCGTGCGGACTTTTTGTTTCAAGACTAGTTATGGAAATGCACCAAATGAGCACTAAAAGCACATAACGCGACAATTTTCCTCAGAGAAAGCCTAAATTGCCTAAAAAAGCGTTTGGGTGCAGATTAGCTGCATAACACTACACAGAGTGGTATGCACCTGCTGTTCTACTCATTTATTAAATTCCTATGAAGAGAGAAACAGGATTTTAATACTTATCAGATGCAGTAGCGTTAGTAATTAAAAATCTATAATAGGTGTGGTATAATGCCTAAATATCCTCACTGTACTAAATCATAAGTGAGCTAACATAAATATCAAATCCAAATGTACCGAAACCCCGAATGAACGTAAAAATAGATTAAATTATCTGAACCTTCTGTCTTTCTTTGGAATTCTCCCTGGACACATGTTACCAACTCGTGAGGATAATTGTCTTGATCACTTCATGATTAAAATTAATAAGACTAAAGTTGCTGCTACAATTGTAATACTAAACACTACTACCACAGATCATTTATCAACTTTAATTTGCTTATCAAAAATTAAAAACAAATTTTCTGCTACGAAATATAAAACTAAAATAGATTTTGAGAAATCTTTAAAATACTTAAAGGAGCAACATCTGCGTAAATTACTATTTTGTGAGGATCCTGAAAAGCTATATAATAATCTTGTAAAAGTATTGATGGACTCTATATCTTTTGGTTCAGTTGCATATAAAATACCTAAAAGTAAACGCATCATAAAACCGTGGATTACGTCCGGTATACTTAGATGCATGAGACATCGAAATAAATTACAGAAAAATCTACGAAATGATCCACACAATTGCATCCTTAAGTCAACATACACTAGATATAGAAATTTTTGTAATAATCTTATTAAAAAACTAAAAAGACAATATGAAAGAGAACTGCTTGCTAAATCATTACATAACAATAAACTACTTTGGAAGAATCTAAAATCAATAACCTACTCTAATAAATTAAAGACTGAATGCAATGACCTTTTACACATAACATCATCCCCTGTAGAATCTGTCAATACAATAAATAAACACTTTGCGAATATTGGAAAAAATCTAGCACAAACAATACAACAAAAGCAACATTTTGTAGATCATCCGTCAGTAGAATATTTGCCAGAACAATTAAATTCCTTTGTACTGTTAGATACTGACAATGCAGAAGTTGATATTACTTTAATGAGTTTAAAATCCGATAGTGCACCAGGCTGGGATAATATACCTACACGCTTTCTGAAGCACGTAAAAAACGAAATAATACCCATAATAACGCGTCTAGTGAATCTCTGCTTCGAAAAAGGTATTTTCCCATCAGGTGCAAAGAAATCGAACATAACTCCAGTTTACAAGAGTGGGGATCGGGACGACGTAAATAATTATAGACCAATATCTATTTTGCCTGCTATGTCAAAAGTTTTAGAAAAACTAATAAACATCCGCTTGCTTAATTACTTGCGGCAATATAAAATAATATCACCCTCACAGTACGGCTTTAGGGAGGGTCTATCAACTGAAGATGCAGTTCTAGCCCTAAGCAGTTTAGTTTCAGAAAACTTAGACAAGGGAAATAAAATATTAGCAGTCTTCTTAGATCTAAAAAAAGCTTTTGACACGGTCTCAATCCCAATTCTTTTGAATAAGCTGGAAAAAGACGGAATCAGGGGTATGGCACTTCGTTTATTAAAAGACTACCTGTCCAATAGAAAACAAAGGGTTAAAATTGGAGACTTTAACAGTGAGGACGCAGATGTATCGTACGGCGTACCGCAAGGAAGCGTATTGGGCCCAACACTTTTTCTTATATACATCAACGATCTCTGCAACTTGAACAACATAATAAAGGCTAATATACTTTCTTATGCTGATGATACGGCTGTGGTCTTCACTGGAAAATCTTGGAGCGAAGTTAAGAATCGTGCGGAAGACGGACTGAAAAGTATTGCAAAATGGTTGGAAAATAACCTTTTAACGTTAAATACTATTAAGACCAACTATATGTGCTTCAGTATTGACATTCGCACCCAACCAGATCATAACTTCAACTTGAAAATTCATCACTGTAGAAATGCTAGTTCTGTAAGTTGTGAATGTCCTATAATATCTAGAGTCAACAACACCAAATACCTAGGTGTTGTATTTGATTACAGGCTCACTTGGTACGATCATCTGGAGTATGTGAAAAGTAGAGTTAGAAAACTTATCTGGATGTTTAAAAATTTAAGACATGTCGTACCAAGACCTGCTGATTTCCCTCACTCAGACAAGAAATATCTACTAAACCAAATATATTTAGCGCTGGTACAATCGGTAATAATATATTGCATACCAGCGTGGGGGGGTGCAGCTAAAACGAAATTCATTATGGTAGAGAGAGCCCAACGGGCTCTCTTAAAAGTAATGTATTTCAAAAAATTTAGGTACTCAACTCAAAGTCTGTATCAGACTAGTAGTTTGCTAACAGTTAGAAAACTTTATATTATGCAAACAGTTTTAAAAACACATAAAACTTTAACATATGTCTCTAACACCAAGGCAAATAGACGTAAAAAAGCAGTAGTCAATATTCCTAAAACAAAATCAGTTTTCGCAAGTCGTCAATTTTTTATACGTGGACCTAAGCTTTATAATTACTTTGACAAACATATAGATATTTATAGGAAAAAATACTATGAATGTAAGAATGCAATAATAGAATGTATCAGACCAATGAATTACGATGAAATTGAAATGATGATGTAATGGAATAATGTTAAGTGAATGAAAATTATGTAAAGTGATTTAACTATTTTGTTGTATATTAATCTTTATAGAATTGTATAAATGATGTAGGTATTATTATTTATGTATTGTATTATTATTTTATGGTAAATGTATGAATTTCAATTTTCGAATCAATATAAAATAAAATCTGTATACAAATGCCAATGTAAAACTATGTTATGGAAGAGCGGGTTCTCCTGGCACAGGTATTTTTTACCTAAAAGGAGATCCCAACAACTATATTTAAGAATTCAATGTATACGTATTTGATGAATAAATTTATTATTTATTATTTAAAAAAAAAAAAAAAAAAAAAAAAAAAAAAAAAAAAAAAAAAAAAAAAAAAAAAAGCTAACAGATATTTGCCTTGTAGTTCTTAACGAGATGTACTACTTGCGAATGTTTTAAACTTCAAACTGCAGCCACTTGCGAATGTTTTAAAAATTACTCACTTTTATAGCATAGAAGGTATAATTGTTAAATAAATGGCAGCCCCATTTCTTTGTATAGTCTGTAGTAATAATATGTATAGTTTGTTATACCTATGTTGGCAACACTCATGTTCCCGCAACTAATATTCATTCATAATTATGTTACTTAAACATTTTTTTTTCATTTACTAAAGTGACTACACTACAAAGCCACGAATCTCTGCAGCGTAATTTAAGTAAGTACGTATGTCCCTATAGGTTAGTATCAGAGTTTAACACCGCCTCAAAGCCTCCGACATAGACTGACGATTGAACCACCAGAACCGACAATTTAACGTGCTCTTTTACATGATATGTGACTTGCTATGTTTCCGCGGGCTTTAGTGTGTATTATTGAGACGACTCTCGTCTGAACAAACTATCGATGATTAATAAAATAAACTGGGATTATGTCCGTCGAAAGTGATCGTGGTAGTCACCTTGGCAAAGTGTGGCAGTGTCAATAGGCCTGACCAGAAGGCATGTCGTAACGAACGCGTTGAATAAACAGATTGTATTCGAAATTTTCCCACGATTCGCGTTATCATAATTATATTAGTTTAGTAGGTCATTTTAGGCCTGTGTATGTATATGTATTAATTAGTGTATTTCAATGACATATTGCTGTTTTCTGTTGCACATACATATATGTACGTACATGTCTACCAACTGTAAAAATGAAGAGGTCATTGTGAATAAAATGTAAGGTTTTGCCAATAAATCTTTTTTATCAGTACGTTAAAGCATCTCCTGTAACACCATATATCACCACGATTTTAATGCGAGATTTACACATTTGACAAATGGTTTTGGGATGTCGAGCTTTCTCAGAGAGAGCGTAAAAGCACGAACATATTGAAACTAGAAATAGAAATTAGAAGAACTAGAAGACTAGAACTAGGAATAGAAACATTCTTTCTGAGCGTGCCTCAGGATGTCTCAGCCAGTAAATCTTTTTGCAACCTCTGATTGACATGTCCGGTATTAAAACTAAGTTACATTATGTTCGATCTTTGCTCATTTTTAACTAAAGGGTAGATAAATTGTGTTTGCCATCCGCTTTTTCTGCGACTGCCGTCGTTTGAAATCGGTGGTTGAGGCACCCCCCCCCGCCCTCGCATCATCCTTGCCTGCGCGGGCGCGCATCACCAGTGTCCTTGGACGACCGCCCTGATTCGGTCGTGATCTCATCCTTGAGCTGCTATCCGTGATAGCCAGGATTACGAATTTCATACATATTCCTGCCGTGCAGACAATATTGTGTGTGTGAGACGTTCTCGCAAACAGTGCTGTGCCATTTTCGATACCTAGCTGGTGTTTGGACTTTACAACGCTGCTCCATCATCTCCACGCCATCCAGAAACCTCTGTGCCGATCCATCTTTACAGACGACGTGTGGAAGCAATAAGGTTGGTGGTGGACTTGATTTATCTACTTTTGTGAGCAAAGATCTTTTCCAAATTCTAGTGGGTATATCGTTTATGTACAGGCTTAAATTTTACATACTTAGGTCCTTCGAATCTTCCCAGCCCTAACAGATTCCACATTTTGGTCCTTCGAGCCGGATATTTAACCTTCGTAAATCTCATACTTAAATACTTAATTTCATACTCAAGTTCTACTATCCACGTTGGTTAGCTAGGACGCCATTTTGAATCAACCACGTTACCGTGTAACCAATTTATTCAATTTGTGCATACAAGCCGTGCTTGTTTCTCAATTAAATATTTACATTTGTCTTATTTTCACAACTGTTTAGGTTTTCAAAATGCCTAATTCTGATGAAAAAGCCTCTGACAAGGCTCCCTCCAGAAAGGAGTTAGAAATTGCTCGCTACATTAATAAAGCCATTGCTAAAAGGCAACGTATTTATTCTCAACTTCAGCAAATATTTGATTTGTCAAATAAAATTGATACCCAATCGGATGTTAAAATTATGTTCCTCTTGCGTGCCTCAGAGATTGATTCATTACGCGATTCATTTGAAAGCACGTGCATGGAAATTTATGATTTGAAATTGACTTTAGATCCCGATGCGCAATTCAATGACAGCGATCTAAAGGCCTTCGATGACCTGTACTTTCGCATAAAGCTGTGTAAATCAAAGCACGCTTCCAAAATGGCGGACGTTCCTCCATGCGCTAAAGATAATTCTAACGCCGAAGTACGGCCGCGTTTACCCAAATTAGAATTGTTCACGTTTGATGGGAACATTGAAAGTTTCACAACATTTTATGAAACATTTTGCTCTTTGGTGCACAATCAAAGAGGTATCTCCAATATAGACAAATTTCATTATTTGCTGTCGTGTACAAAAGGTTCCGCACTCAGCATCGTCAAAAGTGTGCCTATAACATCGAGTAATTACGAAGTGGTATGGCAGTCATTGCTTGATAAATATCAGGACAATAGAATGCTAGTAGGTAAATATCTAGATAAAATGTTGAATTTTCCCGCGTTAAAAACTGAGTCACCTTCCAATTTAAATAATTTTATTGAGACTTTTGATCATTCATATCGCGCAATAAATGCTCTCAACATCGATAATTTATCTAGCTATGTACTTTGTCATATAGCATTGAAAGGGCTAGACCCTAATACCCGAAAGACGTTCGAACAAAGCATTGACCAGAAAACTATACCTACTTACGAACAGCTGATGTCTCACGTACATAACCATATTAAAATCTTGGAACATTCGCAACCTAGTTCTACTGTTTCGCAAAATAGGAATTCTACACCTAACGCTAATTCAAACAAAAGAACGAGTGAGAATTACATAAGAAAAACCTTTTCTTCACAGACGCAATCTGTAAATAACAAACCGGTTTGTTTACACTGTGGCCAAAATCATATGATTTTTCGCTGTGAACAATTCCGTGAATTGACACCCGCGAAACGACTCAGCCGTGCTGATCATTTAAAATTGTGCCACAACTGCCTCAAACAAAATCATTCGTTTGCCGATTGTCGTAGTCAGTTCAAATGCTTTGCTTGTAATCAGCGCCATCATGCGTTATTGCATCTAGATACCGTAATTAATACTATCGATGCACGATCTATAGATACACATAGTGCGCACGCGCATACGAAGCTATCATTCTCGAACGTAAACAATATAAAGAACTATATGGTTCTACTTGGTACTGCTATAGTTAATGTTATTGACTCGTTTGGTAATTCGCAAGCTTGCCGTGTTCTTATCGATTCAGGCGCTCAATCGAACTTTATTACAATGGAATGTTTAGAACGATTAGGATTGTCACGACAAAAATGTCCGTATAATATTTTCGGCTTAGCCGGTAACAGTGTGAAGAATTTTGGCATGACCTCGTGTACCATTAAACCGAGACATTGCGAAAATCCGATGTTTACAATCGATGCTATTATATTGCAAAAAATTACTTCCGACTTACCTTCGGTGGAAATCTCCGAAGAAGTTTCCAACCATTATAAAAACCTTTTGCTGGCGGATCCCTCCTTTTATAAAAAATCCCCTGTTGATATAATTCTCGCAGGTGACATATTCCCTGATATCTACGACGGGAATAAAATAATAGTGAGCCCCACACTACCCGTAGCACTAGGTAGTGTTTTCGGGTTCGTATTGTGTGGAAGGATGGAAGTACCGTGTACTTCCGATGATGTCACTAACATTGCAACATTATCTTGCAATTTAGTGTCGTACACCAATGACAGTGACACCATCAATGCATCATTAAAATCTTTTTGGGAATTAGAGGAGTCGCCGTGCGACAACCCTAAGCTCAGCCCACACGATGAATTAGCCGAGGAGATTTTTTCTAAGCAGCACTATAGGGACGAGGATGGTAGGTACGTATCACCTATTCTGCTCGACCCGAACCGTGCTGCCCTCGGTGAATCACGTAGCCAAGCCGTGCGAAGGCTACACCATTTGGAGCGACGTTTCGCTCGAGCCCCTGAGTTGCGTACTCCTTATGTTGAATTCATGCGCGAGTATGAAAAACTCGGACATATGCGACCATACACCGGCACAGAGCCGAGTAAGTACACAATTCCACACCACTGTGTGGTAAAAAGCTCAAGTACTACTACGCCCGTGCGAGTGGTATTCGATGGTTCAGCGGTCACTTCGAATGGCGTGTCATTAAATGACACATTGCTCACAGGTAGGAAGCTTCATCACGATATTTTAAAAATTATTTTCAATTTCCGCCTGTATGATATTTGCCTAACAGCTGATATAGCTAAATTTTATAGAATGATATCTATAATTCCCGAGGACCGCTGTTATCAACACATTCTTTGGAGGGAATCTCCTTTTGAAGAAATCAAAACGTACGAACTTCTCACGAATACCTACGGTTTGCGTTCATCTGGTTACGTGGCTGTGCGCTCTTTGCAGCAGTTAGCTCAAGATGAGGGTAGAAATTACCCTCACGCTGCTAAGGTTTTAATGGAAGGTTTTTTTGTTGACGACCTGTTGTGGTCTACACAGGACCTCGCCGAGGCCTGTACGTTACAGGATGAGCTCGTAGCTCTATTGAAACTCGGCCGCTTTGACCTGCGCAAATGGGCGAGTAACTCCCCTGAGTTACTCGCGAGAATAGACGCTGAGCAATCCGTCGCTATAAACTTTGGTGACGACACCGTGTGTTCTTCACTAAAGGTACTAGGACTGAAATGGCTGCCCTCTGATGATTGTTTTTCATTCGACTACAACATGACGGACGATACCTACACTAAACGATCGGTGCTAAAACTTCTTGCAAGTATTTTCGATCCTGTTGGATTTCTATCTCCCTGCACATTTCTCGCTAAATGTATAATGCAAGACTTGTGGAAGCTTAGTCTTGGTTGGGACGAGTCCCTCCCAACTCAATTGCGGGAAAAATGGTCAATGTATATAACATCATTATCGAGTCTCTCGTCTATAAAAATCGAACGGCACTTGCTTATGCCGAAATTCTGTGAGGTACATTTAATTGCATTTTGTGACGCATCAACCCGTGGTTATGCGGCATGTGTTTACGCTCGAAGTGTCGACCCAAATAATAAGGTGAAAACCAGACTACTTATCAGTAAAGGTAAAGTCGCACCGATCAAACCTCTTACGATTCCACGACTCGAACTTATGTCAGCTGTTTTGTTATCTAAATTAATTTTATTCATTCAAAAAAATATAAATAATATAAACTTTCAAGTAACGGCTTTGACCGATTCCAGTGTTGCACTCGCTTGGTTACAAACACCTCCTTACAAACTTCAAACCTTTGTGTCTAATCGTGTCACTCAAGTAGTGGAGGTAGTTCCGTCGAATAGCTGGTATCACGTGAGAAGCGAAAACAATGCCGCTGACATTTGTTCGCGTGGCGCCATGCCGACTCAGCTCGTAGCTGATTACGAGCAATGGCTTCACGGACCAGATTGGTTGGCTGATGACGTTCATCAGTGGCCAATCAGTCCGTTTTACATAAAAGATGACTCGGAAATATTAGAGTTAAAATCAAATAATGATACTTTCTCCTGTCTATCTCAAACATTAACTGACGATTTTTCAAAAACGTTTTTTGAAAGGTATTCCTCATTCACGAAACTTCAACGTGTTCTTGCATGGTGTTTACGATTTGTAAAAAACTGCAGACTCACAAAAAATGAACGTTTGTTTGGACCCTTATCAATTGGCGAGTTGAATGTGTCGCACGATCTTATAATTAAACTTACACAAAATACCTATTTTCGTGACGAAATAGATAAACTTAAAAATAACAAATATGTTCCGTCGTTACGGAAGTTAGCACCCTTCGTCGATTCCCATGATTTCCTCAGGGTGGGGGGTAGGTTATCCCAAGCTAAACTACCTTACAATAGCAAACATCCTCTGCTATTGCCTAAAAAATGTCACGTAACTTTTCTAATAATCAATTATCTTCACGTCATGTACCTACATGTAGGACCTCGCTCATTACAAGGTATATTGTGTAAACGTTATTGGATAATTTCCGCGCGCAATGTAATCCGTAGTGTGTTGTCGAAATGCATCGTATGCTTTAAATGCAACCCTACATCGATTCAACCCCATATGGGTACTTTACCCGCCGAAAGATTGATACCTAACAAGGTTTTTGATCATGTCGGTTGTGACTTAGGTGGTCCGTTCCTCATTAAATCGAGTAATAAACGCAACACAAAGGTTCTAAAATGCTACATGTGCCTTTTTGTGTGCTTTTCCACAAAGGCCGTGCATATTGAAGTCTTAAGCGATTTATCAGCTGATTGTTTTCTAGCTACACTTGATAGGTTTGTAGCGCGACGCGGCCTATGCTCGTGCCTACATTCAGATAACGGTACAAATTTTGTCGCCGCTGCAAAACATTTGAAGAATGTGGTAATCTTTTTTAATAAATATAATGACCCGATTGCTGAAGGCTGTGCTTCTCGGTCTATTGATTGGAAAAATATTCCACCTACAGCTGCGTCGATGGGCGGACTGTGGGAAGCCGGGATTAAGTCAGCCAAGCGTCATCTTCTTCAGGCAGTAGGAAATAAGGTGCTCACATACGAGGAGCTCACTACTGTCTTTTGTAAAATCGAAGCAGTGTTAAATTCACGTCCTCTGTGTCCATTGTCTAACAGTCCCGATGAGTTTGAAACATTAACACCGGGTCATTTTTTAATAGGTCAAAGCTTACTCGCCGTACCCGAGTACAATGTTGAAGACGTGAGTGTGAACCGGCTGTCACGTTGGCAATACGTTCAAAGGATTTCCCAAACGTTTTGGAAAAAATGGTCCGATGACTACCTACATACATTGCAACAAAGAGCAAAGTGGCACACACATTCTCCAAATCTCATGGTTGGCGATTTAGTTCTCATTAGATCTGATCTAACTCGCCCACTCAATTGGGTTCGGGCCAAGGTAGAACGTGTTCATAATGGTCCTGATGGGGTAGTTCGTGTTTTAACTTTGAGGACGCAAAAGGGACTATTAAAGAGACCGGTAAATAAAATCTGTCCTTTTCCTTATTCGAATTGATAAGTTCATAAACTATACTAAATAAATCTTATTCATCTTATCATATTTACTTATGTAGCATCTTATTATATTTACTTATGTATAATTAGTAATTACTTATAAAAAAAATATATATTTAGGTACACTATTCTGCCTATTAGCAACATTTCCATTGCCGTAGAAATTTCTTTCTTATTTCATGTACATTTATCTACTGGAAATTATCATGATAATTTCGGTGGGGGGAATGTTCGATCTTTGCTCATTTTTAACTAAAGGGTAGATAAATTGTGTTTGCCATCCGCTTTTTCTGCGACTGCCGTCGTTTGAAATCGGTGGTTGAGGCACCCCCCCCCGCCCTCGCATCATCCTTGCCTGCGCGGGCGCGCATCACCAGTGTCCTTGGACGACCGCCCTGATTCGGTCGTGATCTCATCCTTGAGCTGCTATCCGTGATAGCCAGGATTACGAATTTCATACATATTCCTGCCGTGCAGACAATATTGTGTGTGTGAGACGTTCTCGCAAACAGTGCTGTGCCATTTTCGATACCTAGCTGGTGTTTGGACTTTACAACGCTGCTCCATCATCTCCACGCCATCCAGAAACCTCTGTGCCGATCCATCTTTACAGACGACGTGTGGAAGCAATAAGGTTGGTGGTGGACTTGATTTATCTACTTTTGTGAGCAAAGATCTTTTCCAAATTCTAGTGGGTATATCGTTTATGTACAGGCTTAAATTTTACATACTTAGGTCCTTCGAATCTTCCCAGCCCTAACAGATTCCACACATTAGTTAAACTAAGTATCATTTCCAAACATCCGATTATCATCGATACTATATTAAATATCAATTATCGTAATGTTCTCTATGATTAATTATGTTTTTAAAATAATCATTTGATGTATTATAGCCGTTATAATGTATATGATATTGCATATTACTCAATGGATACATATTTACACGACATCCATATGAGCCATCAACCTATATGGGATGCTACGATTTAGCAAGAGATGATGATTTTGGTTTTTAAAAAATAAACTGGCCAAAAGCGTGCGGGAATTGAACCCGCAACCAACACGGTAAGCGCTCTCTAAGTTGGCTCAGTGATGCCACTGCTGTACGTATCATAAAGTTATAAGTGTGTAGGTAAATATTTTCATTTGTCCTAAAACCATTGTTTGAATTGGTGACGCCCGTCGCACACCTCCGCTGCGAAACAACAGCGGAACCGCAACAATTTAGCCATAGCTTGTCCGTATGTATGAGAAGCGGAATACTACCGAAACGCAAAGATTTGACTATTTCTATATATTTCCCCGCGCGGTTTCGTGGATTTGCTGCTTCGAATGCCACACTTCCGCGCTCCAGCCGCCATTCAAACTACACTTGATTGCAGCGGAATTCAGCGAGGTGGTTTCGCTACTGGTATTTCGCAGCGGAGGTGTGCTACGGGCATCAAATACAACAGCAGGGCCTGTTTCGTTCAAGCCGTTTTCCTAGAATTATTATTTAAATTAAGAATTTAATGTACATTGACAGAACCACCTAATCGTGCCATTTAGTTTCTGTCATTCACACGTCAAAGTTGGATAAATAATGGTTTCTAGTTAAATAGGTGAGTAAGTCTAGACTCAACGTATTTCACTAAAAAGACAAGGTAATAGAGGTGTCAGTGAGTGACAAATGTCTTGGGGAGAGAAAAGTCTTCGTTGTATTTATTCTTATCTCTGTACATAGTTTTTATATATGGCAAAGAAATACCCGCCATTATGCCTATGGCCATTCCCAAAAAATCATTTATTTAATTCCGCCTCACTGTTCACCGCCATCTATAAAACCGACACCATGGTTGACTAACCAACTCGAAATGAATACTCAATCATTTTTGATTAGACGCTACTCCACATACGAAAAAAAGTAGAAATAAAAATAAGTTAGGTAAATAGTTTCTACACACACTTTTTCTATCCTAACAAGGAGGGCAAAAAAGGAAAAAATATATTAAGCTTACGCAAATTCATAAATAATTCACTTACATCGTTAAAATAAGATTCTTATCATGTTTTATTGCCTGCCTAAATGGTATTTTTGCTGGTTAGCTTGTCTATTTGACTGAAATATGAAAAACTTAAATCTTATTCCTAACAGAGCGTAGTAATGGTGACTTATGTGCATATTTTTTGTCTGTGGTCTGAAAATTTATTTGGCAGTCCAAATTCAAAAGTAAATTTATTAACTTTTTTAAAACAAAAGTTGTTACGGAGTTCCGGATTTAAAAGGAGGAAGCAGACCTTGAGTGGAGACTATGTTCAATGTTCCATTTTCAAAATAATATTAGTGGCTA
This sequence comes from Cyclophora punctaria, assembly GCA_951394245.1. NCBI lineage: Eukaryota > Metazoa > Arthropoda > Insecta > Lepidoptera > Geometridae > Cyclophora > Cyclophora punctaria. The sequence goes on from OX596172.1 coordinate 8,864,502, forward strand.
CTATTGCTTGCATTTTTCTTTAATTCAGTGTGCTTCGAAATAAGATATTAAGCGCGTATTACTTTGTGACTACTGTCCCACTTTTAATTAGGTTCTAAAATTAAATTGTAATACCTTCTGATACATTGAAAACTTTGTACAAATTAATTTACATGTGAAATAGCCGCTTTATGATCATTAAAGCTCATTTAATATTATTAACTATGCTGATGAAAACATTTCATTAAACTCGTTGATGTACCTACCTATACTGTTTCTATCACGTTGACGTTAATTAACCGATTTAATTTTAAGTTGATAAATCGATTTACATCGCTTATCTATCAGATCTTGATCTTATCATGTGTTATCTAAATGTTTTACATAAATTAATTTGTGTTAAACATTATCATTAATTATGTAGCACTATCTTCAACAAAAGTAACAATTTTCATGTTGGTACTTATTTGACTGTCAATTCATTAACCCGCATTAGGCAAGTGTGGTGATTACGCCTAATCCTCCTCAGTGTACTGATATCTTCAGTAAGATGAGAGGCCTTTGCCCAACAGTGGGACATTACAGGCTACTTACCTACTTTATAGTTGAAATCCAAATGGTCACAAGTTACATGACCTCATCTAGTAGTCGTAGGCGGAGCCGCAGGCTACAATTAGTGAAATAATTTCTTAATATTTGAGTAGAGTTCAAGCTCTACTTTTGCAACTTATAGTAATAAAATTTAGCGCAATTATAATCTAGATTTTAATTTTGACACCGCGCAGGTCGTAGGCGTGTGCGATGTTTGTATTAATATTTGATAGACGTGAGTTGGGATTTGAGGTGTTAGAATTACTAAGTAGTTTCAAGTTTAAGTAGTGTCACCAAACGTGTGACCAAAATTGTGAAAAACATTATAAGTACTCTCCGCCGACTGCAGACACCCAATGTGATGACAGCTGCTGTCACTTGCCGAACGCAGTCGATTCTTTAGACTACTGTGGTAACTGCAATTTGCATGCGGCAAAACATGTATTGTTTGTCACAATGGATTGGAAGTTTTTGGGGGAAGTTTGGCACTTAGTTTGTCACCATGATCACATACATCTACAAACTGCAAATTATAATAACGCCTAATAACAACTAACGCTCGTACTCAGAGATGTCAAATGATTACTTAGTAGAAATTTGAGTTATTTTGACATGTGACGTATGAAAAATTACGTCAAATAGTGAAGTGTCGATTTAATGCACGTCTCTGAGTGCGGTAGTCAATGTTTTTGTATATTTTTGTAATCTGACTACAGCAGGCCTAGCCATATCACAGACGCTTCGTATCTATTCTCTTTCTACAAACGTGCTACAAACGTTAACGCTTTAGCGAAAGCGTTTGTAGAAAGAGATAACTTGCTAGCCAAGTTGACGCTACTGTTTAAAACGCTCGTTCTACAATTCGGATAGAATAGATTACCTCTTTTGCCTATGGTTAGCGTTCTGAAACGTCAAACCAATGCCAATGTCAAAGTCAGTGTTGCCGTTCTAGAGACTTTGTCGCTGGATCTAGCGGAATTCATAAGTGGTTAGCGGCAAAAAAAAATGAGCCTAGCGACAAAAAAATATTTAGAGACTTCTAGCGGATTTTGAGCCGTTGTTAAATGTGACTTTTTTTTCGAAAATATATGAAGAATAATGTGTTTGTTAAGACCACCACTACACCTGAACAACCATAAACAGGGACTAGGGACTAGGGGACTAGGGACTTTTAATTTTGTAGAACGGCAACACTGGTCAAAGTCACAGGCTGTCTTGTGAATTGTGAAATTCTTATGCTGGGGCCACACTTACGCTCAATGTCAACGCCCATTCAATGCAATAATTTTCAATGCAATATAGTGGGTGGCTACACATAAACTGTCAATGTCAATGTTCATTTATTGGAAAAATTTGACATTGACAACGGCATTGAATTTACTTCAATTCAGGCAAGATGGACGTCGACAGAGCTCTATATTTCATGAGAGTTAATTTATATTATTTGACTTTATTAAATCACTATCGAATAAAGAGACCATGTTTGCAGAATCTCAAGAAAAGTAATAATTTTGTTGTTACTCCACTCTGTCGCCATAGTACGTATAGACAAAAACGTGCGATTTTGAGGCAAATCCGTCGTAATAAGCAAATACGTCCGAACCCGTTGCGCTCTCGACGCACACTGACAATACGTAGTGTGGCCGCTTCATGCATTTAACTCTCGCATTAATCTCTTTGATGTACCGCCACTCGAGCTATCGCATACGCCAAATGGCATTGGCAATGCTATTGTCAAATTATGACGCATAGTCGTGGCTACACCTACGGTTAATGTCATATTCTATGGCATATGGCATAGGTGTGGCCCCAGCATTACACGGCGCGGGTGAAAAATTATTTTATTATTAATATTAATATTGTTTTGTGCTGGAAAATGAGTGAAATAAGGTAAAAGTATACTCTTTTTATCATTTTTATGTTAATACATTGCATAATTATAAACATAATTTTAGGATTATTATAGCATGAACATGTTTTTTGCTTTGTAAGCCACGAGTTATAATTTTATTAAACTGATCACTTTTATAGGATGGAATCGAGATCTCAAACTAGCCTGGAGCAGTCCGAGGTACATAAATTAGAAGCAAAATCAAATAATTACCCAAAAATCTTGCTTTTTCTAATACTTCGGAACTTGAAACATAAACAATGACGTGATGCAACATCGACTACCTACTTAATAAGATGATTGTTTATATTGCTCATCATGTAAGTAGTCCTTTTGTTTCTCTATTATAACATTTAAACTTTTTTTAGCCGAGGTGATATAACGAGGCCCAAAAAAGGGGCACAAGGCAGAATAAAAGCTGACCGTCTGGGGTAAGAACTAACAGAGTTCATGAACTCCGGTGGAGGGGTAAATAAATGAATGAATAAATGGAAAAAAGTAAGCACCATACATATCATTAGTTATTCAATAACTCATGAAAATCTACCAATTAAATCATATTGAAATAGGATGTAAATTATTATGTTTATCCAGCTTTGAATAAACAAAACAAACTAATCACACTTATTAGCTCATGAGCAGGCATCTCCTATGTTAGAGATACTTTGGAAGACAAACAAACAAACACGTAATAGTAACAATTTGATTTATTACTTACTGAACAACAAACTAACTCATATTACTTTATACATTATACTTACATATTACATTTATTTGTGTGTAATAGGTATAATTTTTACTTCCTCAGCATCTCCTGTCCCATCTCCGCTGCCCACTCTCTCTGAAGTTGCTCTCTCTCAGGAGGAGATGGAAAGGTTACGACTGGAAGCTTGGAGAGTTGAAATGGCGGAAAATCGAAACCAAACTTTATGTCGTTTGGTCCTGAATAATTTGGCAGAAATATTGCCACAGTTGAGACCATCACTACCTTCAACAGATCCATTGTAGCCTCGAATCACCTCAAATGCCATGATGAGCATTTTGAGTTAATTATGTTTATGATTTTTAAGTTAATTTTTTACTCTTTAACTAATGTGCAGTTGTATTTTGCTAATGTTTGTGGGTTTTAAGTTAATTTTTTATTCTTTAACTAATGTGCAGTTGTATTAAAGAGTTATATTCCTACTTACCTTTCTTACTTAATGTATATTAACGAATATTAAAATTTTATTACACTAATTATCATATATTATGCCACAAGTTAATTAAAGAAATAATAAACAATAGTTTAACAAATTTATTTTATTTTGATAAGTACTTTCTTATAGAGATGTGAATTAAAAATATTATCGGTAATTATTTAATGGTGTGAACAATAAAAAATATCTATCTACATAATATCCTCTTTTATTATACAAATTCTGTAAAATTAACATAAGAACTAATAAAACTAGTAATTTCCCCACTTACTAATCACAACTTAAAATGCTATTATTGTAATCTATTTAACAAACATCTTAGCATGGCTCTTCCCTGGATTCCCTCATTTTGACTACCCACAGGATCGGAGGTGGAAGCTTGCATGGGTATATCATTAGAATAAGAATAATCTTTATTTGCCATAGAAGTTGGGTACATATGTGCTTATAATTACTAAGAATAAGGCTAAGAAGTTAATTGTAGTGTTACAACTGACCCCTAACTAGATTATTTATAATCTGTATGTAGGGATATCATTCCCATTCCCTCGTTGAGTGCCTTTACTATAGAGTTTAACAGATTATGAGGTGGGTTTACATTGGCCTTTATACATTAAACATTTTGAATACTTAAAGCTAGTTATAAAACAGCGGTTTACACAACTTTTTAAGTACTGATGGGTTTCTTATATATTAATTATGAATACATATTACTTACACAAGTTTAGAAGCAGGATTTTGTGTGTGTAGTAGAAGAGTGAATTTAGGATAATGATGGATATTAATGTGTGATTAAGTTAAGAAGGTTAGGAGTGTCTCTATTTCGTCATAGGTTTTTGATGTAAGCCATTCTGTCAGCACTTGTTTACAACGTGGGTAGGTTAAGGAATGGTGGGAAATGATTTTATTGATCTTATTGTAAAGGTGAGGGCCTAAGAAGTAGAAAAAGTGTCTTGTGAATGCGTATTTTGATGCTGGAACATGACATACGGTGAAGTTTCTTCTGGAAATGGATTTAGTTAAGGGTGTGAGTGAGTGCACTTTTAGTAGGGCGTTTAAGATGAAGAGCTGTCGAATACTCAGCACTTTGCATTCCTTGTATAGTTCAAAGGTGGGGTATATTCGCGGTTAGAAGGTGCAGATCTTGAGCAAGGCTCTTTGTGCCTTCTCTAACGAAAGAACATGAGTTTCGACCATCCTTGTGGGCAGCCGGAGGTAGTGTTGGTGGTGGTAGCCCGGCTCTCAGTGCGATGTTGTGTAGCACACAACATGCCATTGTTATTTTGCTAACCACATGCGGGTCATAATGAAGAACCCTGTCTTTCAGTAAACATCTCCACCGTCCTTTGAGTAATCCAAAGCAGCGTTCAATGGTGTTTCGGGCTTGAATATTCCTTTGCGTATATAGCTCTTCCCCTGACCCTTGTGCTGCATTCAGGATTTTTGTTGAAACGAAATCGCTTCATTTCAATAACAACATTTCCCGGATGGATTCTGTGCACTCTCGATACAAATTTCTTCACAACATGTTTATAGAATGCATTTTAAGATGCTAGAAGGCAATTGTGTTAAAAAAATCAATGATTTTTTCACTTCCCAGTCACAATTCTCAATTACTTTCACAAACAACCACTCAAAAACAGTGATAGCTGAATCAGCTGATGGTAAATCCGCCATTTTCTAGCGTTTTCTACAAGGTCCTAGCGATCGCTTCCCAAGCGTTCACAAACTTAGAATTCGTTTCGTTTGCGCTTGTCAAAAGTGCAACTTGGCTACCATTTGTATGGGATGAAGCGATCAACACTGTAGAATCGACAACGTTCTATTCTCTTTATTTTGACGAAACGATAAATTGTAAACTTGTCTACGAATTATCTATTCGTTCATTCTGAACGCTATAGTAATGTCATTCCCATTCATTATTTTAGTTTTCTATAGCGCTAGCGATCATAGAATTGCAACTTGGCTAGGCCTGCAGTATTACATTCAGAAAACATTTATCCGTAAACACAACAGAGGTATTGCATTTATAATTAGTTTCGATAAGGTACCAAGGTCTTTATCATTTACCTACATATTTTTTACAAGTATCACTTACGGTCCATTCATGTGTACCAAACAAATTAGGTGCGACAAGAGTGAAGGAACCAGTTTTTCATACAACATCTGTTTATACAAACCTAAATTAAGATTAAGGGTCTCCTGTCCACTTGTTTAATTAAATTTGACTTTATTAACGACTTGATTTTCCTTAAAAAGACCTGATAAGCCGTTTTCTCAATGATAAAAAATTGAATTGTAAATTATTTAGTTAAGTCATAGAATTTTAATAATGGCGTCGTTATTGGAACTTAGGTACTTTGTAATGTATCGCTGCACAAATATTGTCTTTACGCGCCATAAATTGCAATCATTTCAATCTAATATACTGGGCAAAGTGGTTTAATTTTTAGTTAGGATAATTTATTACGCTGTTCTAATTGTCGTTTTGAAGTAGTTATTTAAGGCTGGTTTATTTAACAATTGAATGTCCTTCAAAGTAACACAATTGATAGGAAATCGTACCTTGCAATCGCAAAGATAATGGTTGACTAGTTTTGGGGGAAAATAGCGGTACTTTGACGGGCAACCATCGTGATTAGGCAGTACTAAAGATACTTTGAAGATGCATAGAAATGGAGAAAAGTGCTGCATCAGGCCAGCCCGGCTACCACAACGAATGTCACAGCCTTTCAATCGTTTATCCCTCTTTATACCGCATCCAATAATCTTTAAGGGATTTTTTTTAATACATGTTGAATAATTAATAATAAATACACCCGGATAAATTCACACACGGTTAATTAGACCCAACCCAAAAAAGCTCATATTATGGAATCTGACTTACTAATAAATGCGAACTTTTATTATTAGCGTCAGTTATAACATAACATAAAAATGGATGTTTGTCTTTTTAGAAGTAACTATACAGATAGCGCGCGAGTTGAATGCAGAGCTTATGAATGCGGTAGTGCTGTTATCACTTCAGTATTAACACAATAACACGGCAAACGTACGATAGTTGATAAGGATGGCACAGCACTACACTGCAGGCGCGTGAGGTGGAGCGTGCGGATAGCGGGGGGAGAGCATCCCGCTCTTTACCTCAGACCCCGACTGCATTCAACTCGCGCGCCGACTGTACCTACATACGACAGTTATAAAGAGGATCGCATGACACTTTTTAGCCCAATAAAATAAATGAAACTCCAAATGTAACCGCCGGTTCTACCATCAGATTAACCTGCTAATACTAAAGGCGTTTGTTTGGCATTGCAACATGATTGAATATACATAATTGATTTAACAAAATGATAGTTCGTATTATACAACGTTTCCTTATTCAGAGACACGCGACTCTGACCTTCGCCATTTTGACTTTCAAAAACAAATCCATGTTGTAATATCTAGACGAAATTGGTCATGGTTAAATTGAACTAGTTGTCCATAATGATATGTAACCCATTTCTTAGGAACTAAAACTGAATTCGCCAAATAAGTGGTTACGGTTTTAATGACGCTTATATGTGATTAAAATGTAAGGTATTTCTACATTTTTTGGAGCCAAATCTGGGTCGTGAAGAGACAATGACCTTAATGAAACCTAGGTATTTTAGTCCCTGACAGAACACTGTTCGTCCAGGTCTTAGCTCCGTATTTTATATACATCTTTATGGAGAAAAAAACATTATTATAGACCCCTATGCCATGTGGTCCAAGTATGCTCGGACCAAGTGCATTAATGTCTAATCTACTTGGACAGTCGTGTTGTACTTCTTGTATTGAACGTATCTTGTCGTGTCTGTCATGTTTTCACCAACATACAAAGTGATATAAGAGGAAGATTTGTGACTACTTTCATGCAAAAAATCCCACAGGGACGGTACAACGCTGGTAAACCCGTTTGCAAGATTTATTATAAACCAATAACATTTCATTCATTGATCTCCGCCGTATTATAGCAATCCATTCATGAGATTCCTATCACATACCCATTACACATTCAATTTGGTATAACTGATTAAATCAAATTGTATAGGAAGTGTGTTGTTTTATTTCATTACTCGTAACGCCATTAGTAGTAGCCTTCGCCTTCAGATTCTTTAAACATTTTCTTTTTATTTTCATTCAATGAAAGTTAGGTAATGGGTTGGATATGTGGGTTGGTTATGTGTGTACTTGTATCCATTCTGTTATGCAATAGATACTTTATTGTATAGATACCTGTAATTTTACTTATTGTTAAGAATGTGCCAGTTTCATTATGGATAACTGTACAGGTCAGGTACACCTGATGGAGTACAGATTACTGCATAAGTAGGACTTATCGTGTATTGAAATAGAACTGTACAGGTTTAAGGTTATGAACCTTGGTTGTAATCATTTTCATCCATCATCATTCTCAGTGCCAACCAATTTCAAACACTCTCGATCAAGGCACTCTCTCTCTAGACTATTAGAAAATATAAAAAATAACCTAAAAACTCATACACACTTTAAAATATACGTTTGGTTAGGTTAGTACATACAAACTTTAAAATATACTTGAGGTTAGGTTAGGTTAGTACGTAAGTTTTTAAAGTAAATGTTAACTTATCGCAGCAATAGATACTTCTCTAGACATCCGAGTATCTATCACAGAATACCTAACATCGGAATGTCCTGCTAATATTATAAATGCGAAAGTTTGTGAGGATGAATGTCTGTATGTATGTTTGTTACTCTTTCACGAAAAATCTACTGGAAGGATTTGGATGAAACTTTACAGTAATATAGGTTATACATCAGAATAACACATGGGATACATTTTATGCTGAAATTCCGCCTGAAGGTTAATATTCAATCGTTTTCAGCTGGAAACCGACCACATTAGTCTTTATTTAACTCTTGTAAGAGAAATAGAATGTATAATAGTCACCCTCTTTCAGTAGATTATAATTATTTTAAAATCAATTAGTCTGATTGTTAAACTGCTTCATTTAATCCATGGCCGACTGGCTCCTTATTTCTAAATAAATTAAACGAATGATTAAAACTGAGCATTGCCTCATAATTGTTCTTAAATCTTAAGTAAGTTGATATCTTTCGTTTCGACACCTTGCAGGAGTTTGTGGTTTTGTTTTAATGTTTTTATTTTGATATCATATTAACTTAAGAGAAAACATTTAATGAATAATAAATTGGGTTGACATTTTATTTACGACATGCTTACGCTTCATTGTCACTTTACTTTCTCGCAGATTGTAAACCAACTCAATCTAGAGTCTAGATCTAGATTCTTGATGAAAGCCTATTTTACTGCAGGATAAAGAGTTATCCCGCAACCCGTGATTCAAGTATGGGTTGCAGATTAATAATAGTAGAACATTAACACTACATTAATCTGAATAGTTAATCTAAATGTTTGTTGTCAAAAAAACAATAAATAATACCAAATGAGTTCAAGGGCGGCGCGTGCGTGGTCATTTGAGATCATTTCAATTTAACAGTGATTAATCATTACACAGAATAATCATTATGTTATGTCATTGAATTTAGATGCAAATTGTAAAGCATTTCGGTCATATTCAGTGACTTGCTGGCGATAATAGGTGAGACAAAATATTCTATAGTAGAGACGGCAGTGCTTATTCTATGAAAAATATACAGACTGGTATTCCTATCAATCCAATACTAATATATAAAAAAGCTGTTTTTATGTTTTGTTTGTATGAAGGCGCCTATGTCAGAAGCTACCGATCCGATTTGAATAATTATAATAATTTTGAATAGGCACATACAACGGGAAGATTATTGGCTATTTTCCATCCTGGAAATCTCTTGGGAAGGGACACAACGCGAGTAAAACGGGACGCTGCCAGTTCAATCAAAAATTATTTAGTCAAAATTGGTTCATTGAAGGATTTTAAAAGATTTTATCAAAAATGAATGTTTGTAATTACAAAAAAAGCACAACAGTTTTATTATTATAGTAACCCAGTTAAAATCAGTTTTCGTATCAAATAATTTTTAAGACAATATCTTGCATTATTCTGTGAACCGCCTTCATTAACGTTTTGTTCCATTCTGTGACTATTCTCGGACCTTTGCAATTGTTTAATTAAGTTCAATTAGTGACAAGATTTAATCTTTCACACGCGCAAAGGTTAAAATAGATTTTTATCACGTAGAGGTGCCTTAAATGTATAATTTAAGACACTAAAATATCACAAACTGTAAGAAATAAGAATCTTATTTTGTGCTGATAATGTCTTTACTTAGAATTGGCCATTAATTTGACCATTTATGATTTAGCAATGCTAACAACAATGAACAATAATTCTAAACTTTAAATGGATAAAGTTGAAGTAAAGTAACAATAATATTTATTGTATCAAGCCATCATTATCTTAGGGTGCTTTCAAATTATGCGTAATACGACAAATACGACAAACGCACGGCTTCGGCACCGCAGCGGTCCGACACGAAACGCATAATTTGAAAGCACCCTTAGTGGCGCTCGTGGCGTTTGTCTGAGCGATGTTAGCTCATTACTTGCTAAGCAACGTGCAGCTCAGACCCTACTTGGATGGGTGACCGATAGTGGCATACCTATCTGAGCGCTACCGTGCTTCGGAGGTATAAAACTTCGACACCATAGTTGGCCACTAACCGGCTCGAACTTTCCGTCAAAACTGATGTTTTAGGAGGTTACTCATTATCTACATGCCTAGTAATCGAAACATTAAGCACCAAGTTCATTTATTTAAAGTGATGATTAGGATCGGTTTTAGTACCCAATCCAATACTCATATGAATTTGTATGTTATGAAGGTTTTATATACTCATAATGTAGTAGGTATAAATGGTAAGGTGACCTATATATGTTGGCCAGTGTCAATGACAGTGACCTGTGTCCAAATTACAACATGTTACGCATAACTTTAACAATACTCTTAAATAAATCCAATTGTGTCTGACTGTCTGATGTAACCTCCGCGTTCTATCTGTAGTTAAATTATTTGTAGTCATAAGTCAAGGTCGATATTTCAATTAACTAAGATATATAATGTTTTGCAACATTCAGGTTTCATTCAGGTACAATCGTGTTAATAGATGATCTGACATGATCGGTTTTATACGAAGTAGAAGTCGAATTAATTTAGCTCCGAAATTGACGTTTGAAAACGATAGGTAAAGCGATTTATGATATTGATGACCTAAATGGAGTACGAATGGTTTTAGGATCGTGGTGGTTTAAGATAATATTAGATACAAGATTGTGCACGATCGAGTGTGAATAAATAAAGATACCCGGACAAATTCACTCACGGTTAATTAGACTCAAAGTAAGCTTTAAGCTTATAATAAGGAATCTAACTAACAGATACTACTACATGGTAACCATATAGGAAAAAGACATGTATGACGCTAGCTAGCTTCGTATGCAACTGTGTTCTTCTGCAGTTTAATACCATTAAAATACCTTCCTATAGCTTGACAAGTAAACATCATGGCTTGTCTTACGTTAATTGATTGTAAGTAAACATCATGGCTTGTCTTACGTTGATTGATTGTAAGTAAACATCATGGCTTGTCTTACGTTCTATGCAAAACCAACAAACCAAACTAACTATTACCAAATCAAACAAAACAAAAAATATTTTCTCACGCCCTGATTAAAAAACGATAAAAACGTTAACTAAATAACAAATATAATAAAAAACATCAAAGTCAAAGAGAGTTGTACCACTAACACCGGTTTTACTTGATAAATGACCATTTTACAACAATATGACCATGATTTAGAGAAGTAAGACCATAAAAATCAATCAATAATCAGACCAAATTGCTCTGCAGTAACTATACGACCTTAAGCCATATTCGATGGAGTTTGTTTCTTACGCGCAGTTACTGAGAGGCGTGGTGGCTTAATTGATTTAGTATTGATATCAATGTGGTTTTTATTGCTTTTATTGTCTGTTATTATGCTTTATGGGTTGACATTTTTGTATGTAGTTTTCTTTAATGACGGTTTGAGGTTTATTTTTTGTACACAGCCTACTAGATAGAGAGGGGCGTCATTAGAGATATTACATTTTATCAAATATTTTTTTTGTTGAGTTAAACCATTCAAATTATCATTGTTCATCGATTGTTAGTAACGCGCATATAACTGCCGAACTCAGACGTGTCAAATTTTAATGCTTCCCTATTAGATATTTTATGAGATTGTCATGTAATGTGTGAAAAATTAGTCAATTAGTTAAGTATCCATTTAATGACCGTATCTGAGTGCGGCAGTTATAAGTGCCTGCTGCACTGTTGGAATACTTTGTACAGCAGAAGAATTTCATTATATCATGTTATGATAATACCCTCAAACAGTTTCATTGCAGACTACATTATACTAGAACTGACAACGTTGTAGTTAATTTAATAAATTGAATTAAAACGAGTAGAATTTGCGATCGTTACGACGACGCCATAAATCACTATTGCTATTCCGTTGGTGAATGTATCTGTATTAATTCGATGTAATATTGAAATAAGACTTGTTCTGTTTGATTAACATTGTGTAAATATTTATTAATGAATTTATTATTTTTTTAGTAACATAATTGCTTATTTTCTTCATCTCGAAAGTATTTACCTCCCAATGAAGTATTAATTATAGTATCGTTAATCGTCGTAACGTCCGTCACAAGTTGAACAAAACAATTCTAATAGAGCAAGAAGATGTAAGGAGGCATATGATTTTATGTTCAATGTAGAGAGAAATATGATTCATTTAAACCTTAGATACAACTTTATGACAACCAAAAATCACATTTAAAAGAATAATAAGCCTCTCTTCTTAACATAAACTAATTGTAAATGAGAAATATATAAGTTCTAACTAACGCAATCAGTGACGACAAATTAAATCGTCAATTAACTAATTGATGTTATTTTTCATATCTCACATATGGAATTACTCGTTAACCTATACTACTCTAACAAGCGTTAACATCTCCTTAGAAAGGTTAGATGTATATAATATTTATCAGTCAACTGTTACTAGCTACACAAATATCAATTTCTTTAGAATGTAATATTGAAAAGTGGTTCACTTTACCAACTATCTGTGTCTCTTGCAACACTTTTCATAACACTCACCATTTTATACTATAATTATAATCGTAACGTTGATCAATATGAAAATGTATCAACACCGCAATGACGGAAATTCAACGCAGACCATTAATGTTTAGCATACCGTGTGATTATTAGATAAATTGCTGTTAAATGTGGTTCCTACTTTTAGTATTAATAATTTGACTATTTCTGTACACTGAATAGTGGATATAAAACACTAGCAGCGCTCCGCGGTTTTACCCGCGTTGTGCCTGTTCCCGTGGGAATTTCGGGATAAAAAATAGCTTATAACCTTCCTGTTGAATGTGACTATCTATTAAAAAAAGAATTATTAAAATCGGATCGGTAGTTTCTGAGATTAGCGCGTTCAAACACACAAACTCTTCAGCTTTATTATATGTACTAGCAGTGCCCCGCGGTTTTACCCGCGTTGTGCCCGTTCCCGTAGGAAAACCGGGATAAAATGTAGCCTATAGCCTTCCTCGATAAATAGACTATCTAACAGTGAAAGAATTATTCAAATCGGTTCAGTAGTTTCTGAGATTAGCGCGTTTAAACAAACAAACAAACAAACAAAACAAACTCTTCAGCTTTATAATATTAGTATAGATTAATATAGATAATAGGTAAGATATGATAGGAACTTACTGAATCTACTGAAAGGGTGTCAATATAACATTCATATTAAATATTTGTTTGCATGTGAGTGTTATCCTATCAGTTGTTAGATTCCTTAGTACAAGCTCAGAGCTTATAAACTTAGATTTGAACCTAAGCTTTAAGCTCTTAAATTCACCTACATTTTTAGAACCTTTAAGCTGTAATTCAATTATTTACCTATATTTAAAATTCAGTTTTGTAAATAAAGTTGCCTTAAACTAATTTGTATTACGTTACTAACTTTAAATTCACTCTTAAAATCTAAAAAGCTTGCTCTAAACACGTTAACGCCTCGGGTGCTTTTTGACATGTAAAATAAATTAAGTAAACTAACATATAATTTATTAAAACTAACGTATCATTAGGTGATTGACATGCTTATAATCATACAGTTATTTGTCACCTTCATGTTAGGTGACACAATTATCACCTATTCTTGATATTGTGTCCTTGGCCTTAATCGTATCTGGGGGCACGGCAGTGCCCCCGCCAAGTCGAGCGAAAAAAGGTGGCACCGCCCGTACCATACTTTTCTCGAAACAGTTCGGGTTTATTTTACTGTTGATAATCAAACTAAACATTGCATCGTGTGTATCTTTCTTTTTCATTATTATTTTAAGTAAGGATTTTGGACGTTTAATTAGTCTTGTGAGTCTTGCCAATATGGGTTGAGTAACTGGAGTAGTTACAGGGGTGCTTGAGTACGACGGAGACGGTGACATATCTTGATTTTGACTGTAAATATTTTATCAAGGAATTAATTTGAATAAACGGAGCTGCATTACAAAATCACTAGCATGGCACACCTCTAAAACCATTTAAAAGCAAAGCTTCTCATACAGTGAGCTTATTTTTGTACCCTATTACGGATGTTTTAACAATCTGTAACTCCACATGGATTTGTGTACCCTTTAACGGGTAGCCCTTTGAAGGGCACATGTGAAGTTAACACCTTGTTTATACTAAACGTTATCTATTACTAACGTGTTTATAAGTACTGTGAATTACAATTGCCAATCATTATTAGACGACACCAAAAACAGAAGAATGTTTTGAACGCCCATGTACTATTTTCTCCGTACACTCACCAATAACTTGATTTACTGCAATTTAACGGTTAAGCGAGCATCAATATCAATAACGTCTTCTATAATAGCTGAAGCTCTTATCTCAGATCTATTAGAAAGTTATTAGTAAGCGCACAAATCTGTGATACAACAGTGATAGTATAGAGCAAGTCGACCCATCTAAATGGAGAGCTACTTGTAAGAACCTTGTCATATTCAAACATCTGCACTGGCTACTTACGTTCAAACGAGAGTTTTCCAATTTATAATTTGACAAGGTACTAAAGCGTGTAGCTATTTGACTGCAGTAATGAAGGGACTGTTTGGTTCAGCATCCGTATTAGCATACCGTCGCGTGCGCATGTTATGTGATACGTTATGTAACCGCGTATTATAAGGTGTTTTGGCTACTGCTCTTGTTCTGATTTCACTTGGGTTACTTTAATGAGTGTATTTTCTTGAACCAACTTATGACACAGTGGGCATTGAGTCAAAGAGATTGGAAAACACTATAGAGGTAGGAATGTGGTGCAGAAGTTGTATATACGGAGGAGTGGAGCTAAGTTATCTATTCACCTGAAAAAGAGGCAAAGAGTAGGAATTGAATTTAGAACAGTGGAGGAAAACAATATTAAAAAACCATAGAGAAAAAAGAGAGGAAGAGGAATAAGAATATGTCAAACAACTGAAAACAGGACAAACGTAGAGTCGTATAAACTACAGAAGAGCGAAGTACTTACTCTTCTCTATTCCCTGGTATAAACAGTCACAGGATCTCGAAAGTTTCTGGTACAATTTTACCACTAAGACGATCCCGTGCTTCGGAGGGCACGATAAACCGTTGGTCCCGGTTACTTTCTACGGATAGTAGTCGTTACATGAGCCATGTCAGAGGCCTTTGGCGGCTCAACAACTCTGATACCAGGATTGGTCAGTTTGACCATCCACTCGATGAAGAAGAAGACCACTCATTATTTGATTCAATGAATCATCTGCTCACTACTATCATTTAACACTAAGTTTATGTTCAATCGTGAATTATGTATATTAATTCCATGATCGTGTAAGATAGTAAGTAGCAGGTGACAGTTTGTCAACAACAAGTACATATTTACAAACAAGTAAAGCCGCATGCTTTGATTAGCATTTAAATAAAAGTCAGTTGAAAGGATCAGTGCATTCCTGGTATTGTTCTGTCTTTTAAAAAGGATATTATCTCCGAACATGTTGTAAGTATCTAATTGACATTGCAATGCGCAGCTGAGCCTTTGAGAGCTGTCAATTGTTTTGTTAGTTAGATTATAATATGTGACGTTGAGTGCAAATTCCAGATGAGAGATTGGACTTTATAGACCGGGGTAGAAGCCTTTAAAAATAATTAAAAACAAAAAATAAGAATAGTAGGATGAAACCCATTAGAAAAGGAGGGGAATATTATAAAAATGAAAGGAAAAATAAATTACGGGCGATCTGAGGTCGGGAAGGGGGAAGGGGGTGGGTTTTTAGGGGTAAAAATGGTTTATCTCGATTTCCGGAAAAACCACAAGTCCTACGGAAACAAGTCAAATGGCAAAGTGGTAGGTAATAAAATGATCTACAACTCTTGTATTGACAATTTGTTCGCATAACCTCAAAATATATGTGAAAAATCCAAAAAACCACGTTTTTGGTTTTTTACGTTTATCTTTCTCAAAAATTTTTTTTTTTCTACAAAATTTGGTGAAAAGTTTCCTTATTATGTCCCAAATACACTGTAATTTATTTGAGTAAAAATATTTATTTTTTCACCTTATTTTGAATTAATATCGAAAAACCACCCTAATTTTCGATCGAAAATTCACCCGTCAAAATATCAGCTTTTTTCAAAAAGGTGGTATGTTTTCTGTTCCTTGAAATCTCTTCTTTCCGATGGTAAAAATAAATAAATATGTTACTGTAGTAAATCTTCCCAGCAAATGCAAAAAACTCGAATACGATTATTTTTTAAAAAAGTTGATTTATTTAATGCTAATTACATTTATGTCATAGAAAATCTCATTATATATAAATATAAATGTAAATCGTTCTATTAAATGTAGATATAGTCCAGTCATTATAGTAAGTTCACCTCAGAATTCGAGATACCCAGCTGTAAGTCTGTAAATACTTGTATATTGACACCCTAAAAGTTGTCTCATAACCTTCATAATGGTAGGGTGTACGCAACTATTTAATCAAAACAAAAATCAGTTGTTGCGCTTTTTTGTAAATATCTCATTTCCTATGGGTTTTTTGCTGTTTGTACTTATTATCAATATTGTAGAATACAAAATTCTCTACAAATTTTGTTCAATTTTTTTTTTCATACGGTGAACCGTTGAGATATTTACAAAAAAGCAAAAACCGATTTTTGTGAACTTTGACCTTGAAATTTAATAGTTGCGTACACCCTACCATATTATGTAGGTTATGATACAACTTTTAGGGTATCAATATACAAGTATTTACAGACTTACAGCTGGGTATCTCGAATTCTGAGGTGAACTTACTATAATGACTGGACTATATCTACGTTTAAAAGAACGATTTACATTTATATTTATATATAATGAGATTTTCTATGACATAAATGTAATTAGCATTAAATAAATCAACTTTTTTAAAAAATAATCGTATTCGAGTTTTTTGCATTTTCTGGGAAGATTTACTATAGTAACATATTTATTAATTTTTGCCATCGGAAAGAAGAGATTTCAAGGAACAGAAAACATACCAACTTTTTGAAAAAAGCTGATATTTTGACGAGTGAATTTTCGATTGAAAATTAGGGTGGTTTTTCGATATTAATTCAAAATAAGGTGAAAAAATAAATATTTTTACTCAAATAAATTACAGTGTATTTGGGACATAATAAGGAAACTTTTCACCAAATTTTGTAGAAAAAAAAATATTTTTGAGAAAGATAAACGTAAAAAACCAAAAACGTGGTTTTTTGGATTTTTCACATATATTTTGAGGTTATGCGAACAAATTGTCAATACAAGAGTTGTAGATCATTTTATTACCTACCACTTTCCCATTTGACTTGTTTCCGTAGGACTTGTGGTTTTTCCGGAAATCGAGATAAACCATTTTTACCCCTAAAAACCCACCCCCTTCCCCCTTCCCGACCTCAGATCACCCGTAATTTATTTTTCCTTTCATTTTTATAATATTCCCCTCCTTTTCTAATGGGTTTCATCCTACTATTCTTATTTTTTGTTTTAAAAATTATCGGCACTGGTCTATTACTATCAGAATGGCGTTTTTAAAATGGTCAGTATGGCAAGTTTGAAACTGCAAGAAATAGCAAGATATTTTTCTTAGTAAATTTGTCACTGACTTTAGAGACGAAGAAGAAGAACTGAATCAATGATTTTTACAAGTTTTAAAAAATTTAAATAGGATACTATTTATCCCGTATTTCCTACGGGAACGAGTGCGCTGTGGGTAAAACCGCGAGTCACAGCTAGTTTATTAATAAAACGTACGTCGATTTTATTTTTATTTTTCATTTAACCGTAGCTAGCCTACCGAGCTAGGTTCTCTAAGCAAAAAAACCACTTATATTGTCACTTAAATCGATGACATAGTTGCTAAGAAAAGAACTTTGGATCTCTTGTAGTTTCGAACTTACGAATACTTACCGATTTAAAAAACTGTAAAAACAAAAAAGTCAGCAGAGGAAGCGTTTATTCGATAGGTACAAGTTGTTTTTTTTAACTTTTCATTTGATTGATATTGTATTGGAATTACATCTGATAAAAAGGACCAAAGGAGATTTTATTTACTTATATTGTTTACGATCTAATTAAATAAAAATGTTTTGGCAAATAATATCTTAAAAAGTTTAAAATATGGTTTAGTTTTATAATGATGCGACGAAGAATGTTGAGATCATCAGATCATATCATAATTAATTCGCCATTAAATTGAATTCATTTATTTTATGACCTATATTTTTTTTTGTTGGTTAAACATGAAAAACTCAATCTGCAGTAGATTAAATAAGTTTGGTTCCGTACAATATTCTGGTAACTAACTACTCTGGTATAAAGAGCGGTGTTCGCAGTTTTACCCGCGTTGTGCCCGTTTTCGTGTCAATTTTCTTGATGAAAATTTGTTTTTTGTAAACATTTTCTGAGATTATTATTTGTTGAAACGGGAACTTACGTACGCGGAGGTTACTGTTGAGTTGTCCCTCAACACCGCATCGGTTCCAAGGACGCTAATCAACAGAGCCCTGAGATTATGTGATCCCGAATACCTGGACGCCGAGCTCTATCATGTGCGGGGAGTGCTAGAGAGAAACGGTTACAGCTGGAGACACAGTTTACGTGTTGCAAATACGTCGTGCCGCACCCGGGAGCCCACAGCAGACAGGGCGCTGATGTACCTGCCTTACATAAAAGGTGTTACGGACAAAATCGGACATATGATGCGCCGCAAATACGATATCAAGACCATCTTTCGTCCGGCTACACAACTAAGGCAGTTACTTCGATCGCCGAAGGATAGGGAACCGTTGGGGGTCCCCGGGGTGTACAAGATACCCTGCGAGTGTGGGAAGTTTTATATCGGCGAGACGAAGAGGAATGTATCTACCAGGCTCACCGAACACATTCGTGCGCTGAAGAAGGTGGATATTAACCGGTCAGCGGTGGCTGAACACGCTATAGTTTCGGACACGACTCATTTTATTAGGTTTGACCAGACGCGAATCGTAGCCCGGGAGAAACGCTACGTGTCCCGGAAAATTCGCGAGGCCATAGAAATAAGTCGTTGTCCGAACTTTAACAGAGATAGTGGATGGATGCTGCCTGCGGCCTGGAAACCATGCCTCCAGCTATCTTCGGAGAGGGTCACAAACGGGGTTAGTGGAGACACCGTGAGTTCGTACTGTGTTCGGCCTCAGCATGCAACGGACTCCGGGAGCACGGACAATTCCCGTGAAGGCTCTCTCTCGCCGATACAACGCGAGCCCACGCGTGCGCAACCCCCCCAACCACCTCAACAGCCACAACAACAGCTCTCTGCGCGCGCGCTCCGCGCGGCGGCGCGCGAGGCGCGAGCCGCGGCGGCCGGCAGTGCGGGGAGAGACGCTGTCGCGAGCGCTTCACCCACCTCCTGATGAAGGCCACCGTATGTGGCCGAAACGTGTTGAGGGACAACTCAACAGTAACCTCCGCGTACGTAAGTTCCCGTTTCAACAAATAATAATGACATCAACGTACGTTTCAATTAATAGTAAAATATTTTCTGAGATTATCGCATTCAAACAAAAAAAATCTACTACAAGAATGACTTCGCTAACATAAGTGGTCGCTAAAATAAGTGGCCGATATTGGCATATTGGCGCTATTGGCATTTGTATCTAAGCGCTACCGTGCTTCGGAAGGCACGTAATATCGGTCCCCATTGTTTCAATTTATGGACTATGTCGAAGGCCTTTGGGCGGTCTAAAAAGGGTTGGCCACTAACCTATACGAACCGGCTTAGGAACTTAGCATATTCACACTATCTTTATCTTATAAAAATTCAACTCGTTAAAATAATAGCATTCATTTTCCTTAAAAACTATTTGTTGCCAAGGTGTCTAAAGAACTACGACAACGGTACCCTAAAGTTTTTATCTTATTGTTGGTGCCAACAGTCTAGATTGTGACAAAAAAGCTGTTTCTTTTTCCGTAACGAGTCAACCGTGGAGCGTTACATCTTATTAAATTTAACCTAAATGAATGTAACAGTTACATTTTAGTTATCAAATCAAACTTTCAAGTTCTTTAGCAAGCGGTTTGTAAAGGTTAGTTTTTGTTGTTTTCAGGTTTGTCACCGCCGATGTTGCTTCGGATTGGTCGAACTCATCGTTAACTGAATTTACTGTTTGTAGATATTATTGAGTTTGAATTGATTACATATTTATATACTTTTTAAAGTATTTTTAATAATATACCTTCATCACTTATTTTTACTTGAATTTCTTAGAGTGTAGTAAGATTTTTATACGAACCTAACGTATGTAGCATATAACAAAGCCTACTTTTAATTTTCACGCCATTTGAATAAGAATTAAGTTTAGTTTTTATATTAGTGTTAGTTAAGTACAATATATTTTAAAATGTTATTTAAGTTAAGGGAAATAAAATTTATTTTTATTTAATTTTAATTTTTAATTCTTATTTAACAACTGTCAAGACTGTCGTATTAGGTTGAACGTATGATTAAAAAAATCTAAACAATATTCTCACGAAGACTAACATCACACGCATATCTATAATAGAAGAACTTTAACATAAATTATTTTTATAAATCCTTTGTCACAACGTATGACTTGGTTAATCCAAATCTTACACATATTATACTCAATAATTATCTCCAAGTACTTTGAATTTTCCCAACACACTTATAAAACGCCATTGTGACCGTATGGAGATAAAACTAAACCAAGTAATTATGTCAAGAACTCCGGTTAATTTGTCCTACCGAGTACAATGGGCGCAAAGAAAACAATCTATTGCTCAATATGGATGACAATGATTTTACTTCAATTGTGAAATAATTTTAATAAAATATGGACACTTGGTGGGCGTATAAAAACAGTTTAGCTATCAAATGGTTTGTCACTTTCTGACATACGCAATTTTCCGAAGAGCAAAAGAGACAAAACATATTAGTACCGCGTTTATTTATAAGGCGGGGTAGATTTATCTTCGCAGAGATGCTGCGTAAATTGCGTAATACTTCAATATACTACATCGTCTAACTAACGAATATGTTTACCAAACTCGCTTCAATCTAAGTGTGAACATATATAAAACTAGCAGCGCCCCGCGGTTTTACCCGCGTTGTGTCCATTCCTGTAGGAATTTCGGGATAAAAATAGCGTATGTTACTCGTGGATAATGTAGCTTTCGAATGGTGAAAGAATTTTTGAAAACGGTCCAGTAGTTTTTGAGCCTATTCATTACAAACAAACAAACAAAGTTTTCCTCTTTATAATATTAGTGTAGATACATTTTATTCCGGCTGTATTAAACTGACCACCTAGTTAGATGACAGCTCAGACCAATCAGATTGCAGTTGTATTCTTTACAATGGTGTGGTCACCAGTGCTTGTATGCAGCGAACTACTTAATGATAATTATTACGCCATTAGGGTTTAATGTAGCGCCCTTGGCGTATTTTAGCTATGTGATTTTAACTCATTACTATTGTTAAGCAACGTGGAGCTCGGCCTTGGATGGGTGGCCGGTAGTGGTATTTCTATCTGAGCGTTACAGTGCTTCGGAGGGCACGTTAAAATGTCGGTCCCAGATGTTTCAATCATCAGACCACGTCAGAGGCCTCTAGGCGGTCTAGTTGGCCTACTCGATATGAATGAATGAAGGATCAGTGTATAAAATGTAATCGTATTCAGTACTTGAGTCATTAATTTGACATAAATACACACACAAAAAAGTATTTAGCAGTAATGTTCTGCTGGGCTGCATATTACTTTAGACATTACACACACACAAACAAAACAAAATTACAAAATAATAAACACAACACAAAACCGTAATGGAAAGCATGTTACCTTTTATGGGAATGAAAAATGATCTCACAAACAGATAAGTCGGACAAAATTTTGTTTATTGAAGTAATTGTGGCCACGAAAAATGATAAGTGGGCCATAGCTTCCGGGCATTCGTGGCCGCTCACGATTGTGGGCAAACGTTTCGACATAGTAGGTCCTGGACCTTATGTCATCAAGTAGAGCTCTAGTGTTCTTGTGGTTTTGATTTGAATGATCTAAGCTGTCTATTGACATGCTGATCTGTGGTCGTGGTTCATGTTTGACATCTGTCAGGTTCGGACGAGTTTTGTAGGGAAAGTTGTGACGTATTTTCTTCTCACGGGGACATGCAGGCAAAACCGCGGGGCGCCTATTAGGTGCTTGCCCCTTTTTAGGAAGATTAAAAGTTATAATTACTAACATACCAACTCAAAATTCTGCCCACATTTCAATATTACGCCAGGAGCATGCAAAGACAAGTTATTCACGAAATTGAACTTGACACAAATGGCACCTAATAATTAGACATTCCTTACAAATTGGTACTATGTACATGAAATAACTAAACGGATATTTATCATTAACTAAGTAACTAGACGGCAGTGATATGCACCAATAAGCACTTTTGTAATGATTAATCATAGATTTAGACTACATTTCATGTTTTTAGTTTAGTAGGTCTGTTGAACCCTGACATATGTACGTACATTGTTCACTTATAATGAGTAAAACATGTGTGATTTAAACGAAAAAGTCAGAAATCACAGCTATTTATATATATAAAATTCAAAGTCCTGACTGACTGACTGACTGACTGACTGATAATCAACGCACAGCCTCAACAGCTACACCTAGAAACATGAAATTTGGCAGGAAGGTTCTTCAAGTGACGAAGTGCTCACTAAGAAAGGATTTTCGAAAATTCCTACAGGAACGCGCTCAACGCGGGCAAAGCCGCGGGGCGCTGCTAGTCATTTTAATAAAAATAGTCTTCAGTGTCTTTGATTTGATGTAATATTGTATTGGAAAGACATATCTGTCAAAACGGCTAGAGACATCAGACTATGGCGTTAAAACAATGTCTTTTTTGAGGTTACAAGTAATTTTTGAAATGAATAACGATTTAATTGACGTCTCTAGGTATCATACTACTTACGAGTATACTCTATGTAGTTTAAGTAACTAAACTACTTTTAGGTGTGCTGTATGAATTTTTAATTTATTAAGTTAAGAGCAGGTCGACTTTTATGATCTTATTTCATTGCTGATGATCAAAGTTGTTCAAATGTCCTTAAATAAGTAAATAATAAAGGCTTCCATTTTGAAATTTCAAACCAGAAAAATTAACAGTAAACTGTATTGTTTTAGAGGCTAAAGAAACAATAACATTATATCAGGTTCCATTGCGCTTTAATCTTCACGCTTATTGTTTCGACTTTCACTCTCATCAGCGAATTATACATGCCTTTTATTTGAAAACGCTTGCCGCACACTGGCAACTATTGTTGCTTAGGTATAGTCTAGGTTTGTTCCACTAAAGACATCGACTACAACATTTTAGTACATACATACCGTCGTCTTATTCATAAACACTCTTGCTTGAACATAACACTGTTATAAAATGTTTTGTCTCTTTTGCTCTTTGGATAATAGTGTATGTTGGAAAGGGACAACCAGTTTGATAGCTAGCTGTTAATAAGCGTTTTTAAATAAGACCTAAAGTAGATACGATAGCAACGAGTATTCGTTTTGACCGCAATACTATCAGGTCAACAAAAGTTGTTAATGTGCGTTCAGCCTTAAATGTCAGTTGGCATAGAAAGTAAAAATCTATACACGGTTTAACACTATTAGCCACAGAAAGCGGTATGATTAGTTATAAAATTAAAACTGTTTCCTTACTTCTTGTAATATTTCCTATTATTAATCATTAAAGTTAAGTGTGACGATCCATCTACTATTAATTATGCTAACGTTATAAAAACTAGGTATGTAAATAATATTGATAAAATACTTCAATTTAGAAAAGAACTGAAGAATTGAAAGTATATTTTTGATGGAAGTACAGGTAAGGTATAAAGTTTTATTTTTTTTACTTAGAGTGTCAAAATTGGGTTCATTACTTGCTTTATAATGATGGCTTAAATGCATTTTTTACTCATATTATTAATTCTTTTACAAATCTAGCATGTAAAGAAGTCCAGTCGTTCTCTCCAACAGATTTCCTATATCTGTTTTTAAGAAAAGAATCTAAGAAAAGTTAAAAAGGATTCTTCCCACTTTCCAAACATGGCTCGGGTTTGAGATCACCACACCAACCCGCAGGGAAGCGTGGTGATTATGCCTAATCTTACAGGTCATTTTCCATTAGACAATCGTTGTGATTATGCCTAATCTTACCCACTGTAATAGTAGTCGTTACATGAGCCACGTCAGAGGCCTTTGGCGGCTCTATAACTCTGACACCAGGATTGGTCAGGTTGACCTTCCATTCGATGAAGAAGAAGACCCACTGTACTGATGTCTTCGGTGAGATGACAGGCTAGCCCAGCAGTGGGACATTATAAGCTTATACCTTTACTTTTAAAAGTATCTTCACTCATCGAGCATCAAAAAGGAGTGAGGTCTTAATCTTGCCTGATGCTATGGACCAGTATGAGATTCACTTGTTAATAAGTTAAAGAAAACCAGCTTAAACATATTCTCTGTAACTCCACATCAAAACAACACATATTTCGCAACTTTTCACCTTGCCTACAACACAATGGACGTATACTCTAAGCCTCACCTATTGTTATAAATGCATTGTATTTCACGGATAGTTAGATTAATTCGTGCATTTGTATTATAAATAATCACGTAATTAAATTATGAGATAGATGTAGTCATAATTTTATCGTTTTTCACGCGAGTGATAAGATTTGTGAGTTTTTGAGATTCTTTCGAATGACTATATTGTCTGGTATACAATACACACATAATGCATAACAGCGTATTATTTAATGAATGTAGAGCAATAATTGTTTATTTTAACTTGTCTTTTAATATATGGTCTGTTACGCTTAGGGTGTCTTTCCATCTGAGCTATACTTTTGGTATCTAGCGATTTATAATAAACGTAGCATAGAAAAAACCATGGCTTATCTATATAGTAGTGGTGAAAATACACTCTGACGTTTCAAACATCTTATACATAGTCATCACTACATAGTGTAAAACAAGTCGCGTCTGTTTGTCTGTATGCTTAAATCTTTAAAATTACGCAACGGATTTTGATGCGGTTTTTTGTAATAGGTAGAGTGATTCAAGAGGAAGGTTTTTATGTAAAAAATTCAATTCCCGAAATTCCCACGGGAACGGGCACAACGCGGGTAAAACCGCGGGGCGCTGCTAGTTTGTTTATATTTTTAAGTACCTATATTGAAGAATTACATAATACGAGTATACAGTAAGCTTTCTTAAGTTTACGCGAACACTACTCATTACTTCTGTCACCAGGAACAGTGGTCACAGGAGACTGTAAAGGGGCCGAAACGTCAGATAAAAATGTAAAATAAAAGCGAAGTGTATCTAAACGTAGTTTCAATTCAAAATACAATAAGATTAAAAAAATAAGTATTATTCTAGTAATCTTAAAACGCTGTGGTAATAAGAATTAGCTCATAGATTTTTAATAACATCTTTAAACTGTTTGATGCTGCTATTGCAAAGATATGAGCACTATTACAGCACCATCCGTCTAATGTCTACCAGTCGGATCATGTCACGCTTACGGACCATGTCACTTATATCAGAGATCATTCGGCCGTGCCAACATTAGACTACGTATTGAGATGTAATCTCGGTCTGTACAGCTGTACAGTTTGAGGTGTAGTAGTTGGTACGTTTAATATGAAAACAAATTATGAATAGGCTTGAGCTTGAAAATCATACTTCTTCTTTCGTGTCAATGGCCTTTAATTTTTTCCGGTCCAGTATTTTGTTAGCCGAAGGGCATCATCCGAGCATCTAAATAAACTCGGACAAATTCGCACACGGTTAATTAGACCCAAACTAAGTTCTAGGCTAGTAATATTGAATCTAACTAACTGATACTACTACATATACATACACAAATACTTTATAAGAATATTATAATTGACACCCAGACGTTGTCGCCCGCATGGAGTCAACAATGTCTTCAGATATTGTTGACTCCAGGCGGGAATCGAACCTGCAACCCCACAGTGAACGCTCTCACTGCCACTGTGCCAACGGGCTTGTCATCAGTTCAAAAACATTTGAACACCAACATATAGGAAACATTAATATGATCACATAACAGTACGGATGTAGAGTCGTAAGCGCGAGAGAAATGAAAAGATGATCATGTATATTTTATAAACATAAAAAATATAACTCCTAGTTTCTCGCGATTTCACAAGCCTATAATTAGCAAATATCAATAATTCATCTAAAATAACATGGGGTTAGCATCCTACCCGCTACCCCTAGTAAATCTATATATTATTTAAGTAGCTTATTAACTCCATTAGTCCTGAAACTTCAGGAACAAAGCAAACATAAGACAAGTAGACATCACAAAAGAGCGTGTGAACAAAATGTATTATTAGTAAATGCCCAACTACTACGCAGTATGAATCTTATAGCTGTTCTCGTGTTGCATTGAGGTGTCAATAGTCAAGGACATGTCAAAGTATGTGACAATTTGATAATCTATTTGACGGAGATTAGACGATGATAACACGATTCTCAAGACATAAAAAGTTACATTGTTTTACTTCGTAACGTTTAAGTAGCTCGCTTTTTGTATCAGGTTGTATCAGGTCGTAGGTCTATGGGCATGGGCACGCCTATGGTGAAATATTATATGTGAAATTACTCTAAACACGCCCGTAGAGTCAAATGCTTCCTTAGTAGAGATTTAATGAATGATTTAAAATGAAATAATGTGAAAAATTAAGAAAGTTCAAGTATTTGAAATTTACGGTTGATATGCTTGAATTCAACGAACCAAAATTTCGAATTTCGATGACACCGATGCGGCGTCAATTCTTTAACTAAACCAGCTTTATATAGCAAATATAATAGTACTCGTATTTACACCTTCAACTTACCAGCCTATTCAATAGACCTAGGTATTAAACAGTTAACAAGTCGAATATGAATGAGCTAAGTTAAGTAAGTCGGGGTAAAGGTGAACCGTGCAGTAACATTGACTTGAACTTTACGCCCGCCCGCTTGACACAGGCTAACATAACTGTGCTCTATTCGGTCGGGTAGCTTTAAACATGATCTAGTTAACAGCTTACTGTTGAATTGTCTAAGTATTTGTTATAAGATGTTATGGAAACCGTTTCTTAACATTCATCCAGGTTTAAAGCTGTGAACCTTAATATAAAGTTTATCGTGTTATCTACATAATGCTTATATCATAAAACTAAAGAGAAAAATACTCTGAGTTGTTTGTTTGAACGCGCTAATCGCAGAAACTACTAATCCGATTTGAATAATGATTTTTGTAATGAATAGCATCATTCAAAGGAAAGGCTATTTTTCATCGCGAAATTCACACGGGAACGGCTACAATGCGGGTAAAACCGCGGGGCGTTGCTAGTATTGTTTTACTTTTAATATTACTTTTGTAGTGTTACGATTACTAACATGATGTACATTAAACTGAACTGACAACATAAAGCTGTTTTCTTTCGTGTTTTTGTGATGTTTTTTTCTGTATCGCCTGAAGCATAACTAGGTGCAATTAAAAGTGAGCAAAAATACATTACCGCCTTATCTTACGCAATACCAGTAGCTTATGTTTTAATCAAATTAACACATACTAATAGGATTCAATTTAAATCAATTAAAAACCAGCCGAACTGATATAAGGGCACGATAAATCAGCCTTGTCGGTGAGTGTTCACGTCAATCTGAGCTTATCTCGTGACCTCTTACGATTGACCTTGGATCGACATACCACACAGCTATGATCTCCTGGTAATGTACATGTATGTGTGGTAATATTGTGGTTTAGGATTGGAAAGATTGTAATAATATGATTTTTTCGGATGAGAGCATTTTTGAATCTCTACTGCCTTCTCTTCAAACATGGCTCGGGTTTGAGATCACCATCACGCATTAGGCAAGCGTAGTGATTACGTCTAATCCTCCTCATTGTACTGATATCTTCGTTGAAATGAGAGGCCTTTGCCTAGTGTGGGACATTGCAGGCCAATACTTTATACCTTTTTAGACCATTCTGGTATACTTATGGCGGTCTAACTCGACAAGCAACCTTCACTTGAGCGAGACTTTACAAGGTGTGATTCCAAAATAAGATTCCGAAGAACTGATGTCAGTTATATACTTCTCATTTTTGAGAGTTGGTTAAATAGTTGCTTGCACTTTAATGAACTCTTCAATTAACCCGAAAAAAAAACAAATGAAGTCACAAACATGAACGCACATTTGTTACACTTTTGATATTACTATTGTAGTGTTATGATTACTTACATGATGTAATGCTCTAGTCTAGATGTAATGTATGAAAGTAGGTACTTAGCTACTTTATACTTTAGTTAGATCATTATAAAAGTATGGCGAAATTGTTCATTTGTGTAACGTAACACCGTATGTTTGTGGTTATTATCTCAATTAAAGCTGACAGATACATTAATTGTTATTTAAGTACCGTTTGATTAATGTGGGCTAATATGGATGTATTTGATTGCTAGGAAAATGTTGGCAAATATAATCTGTGCTGATAAAGTTTTAATTGCTGGTCGAAAAATGAAGTACAGATACAGACATCTATCGATATCGTAATAACTTATTTATCACTATCAGCGCCCCGCGGTTTTACCCGCGTTGTGCCGGTTCCCGTTTTGGAAATTTTTATACATTTAAACCTTCCTCTTGAATCACTCTTACTTTTAAAACACCGCTTCAAAATGCGTTGCGTGGTTTTAAAGATCTAAGCATACATAGGGACAGACGGACAGCGGAAAGCGACTTTGTTTTAAACTATGTAGTGATGATGATTGCTAAAAGCACCATTCAAACCCATAGTAAAAAAGTTCAATTTAATTAAATAAATAAATATACCCGTACAAATTGACTCACGGTTAATTAGACCCAAACTAAGCTCTAAGCTTGTAATATGGAATCCAACTAACTGATACTACATATACATACCCAAATACTTTATAAGAATATATAATTGACACCCAGACCGCGTCGACAACAACTATATCTTCACATATTGTTGACTCCGGGCGGGAATCGAACCTGCAACCCCCGACACAGTTACCGCTCTCATTGCCACTGTGCCACAGGCTTGTCATTCAACCCTATCAATACCACAAACATTACCAAACGGTACGCGTACACCGAATCCGTCATCGGCCGAAGTATGCTCGGGCGTCATCGGCCGAACTCGGCCGATCAAATCAAACGTAAGTAAATGGAAGAGAGCGCATACACTGCTAATCGGACGACGTCGGTAGTAGCAGTGTATGCGCTCTCTTCCATCTACTTACGTTTGATTTGATCGGCCGAGTTCGGCCGATGACGCCCGAGCATACTTCGGCCGATGACGGATTCGGTGTACGCGTACCGTTACAATGGTCTTTCAAAAAATTCTATCACACGCAGTTTTAATAGGCTATGTCTGATGCCTATCTATAGCCAAATTAAACCTCTGATAACTGAACGCAATGTTCACTCTTCCATTTGCATCGCTACAAGATCATTCTAATTAAGTCTTTAAGTCAACGTGCGTGGACTGGTCACGACGTCACGACTTCCATGTCCTAACAAATTAGGCAACAAATCCCTGGGGCGGTATTGGGAAGTCAAATTAAGAAGGAATTTCGCCTACGACATGATAATGTAGAGTGGAATGTTATAGATGAAAAATATCTACAATCAACTTCTTTTTAAAAGAGGTTTAACTAATATGGCTGAAGATATGTTTCGTTATAGGGTAAAAATGGAATGGAATCAATGAATATTTTTCCTCTACCGAAGGGGTTGCTTTTTGTTTAAACTCAGTCATATTAGATTTAAACTCCTTTAAGAAAAATATACAGTGGCCCGGTTTTTGCAGAATCAGATTCAAAAATAGCTCGGGTTTGAGACCACCAACCAAGTACAAAGGTAGGGAAGCGTGGTGATAACGCGCCGCCTTAATCCACCTCACTGTACTGATATCTTCAGTGAGATGAGAGGCATCTGCTCCGCAACGGGACATTATACAGACTGGCTCTGCTCTGGTCATTTTGGTCTAAACTAAGAAGAATGAATGATAATGATGATCAGATGAAATATTAGTACCTAGATACATCAAACAGCCAACATCCATCCATCATTTTGTAAAGCGATGCCCAGCCTGCGTATAATAAGTTAACTATTAAGTAATCGTATAATATTAACACTTCTTTTAACAAAAGCATTAATTAAAACTAGAAAGTTTTACGTAAGTCAGTTATAAAGTGTACACAAAATTAGATAATAATAAAGTAATTAAACCGTGATTGCATTTCCGAGTTGTTAGTTGTAACTTACTCTCCTGGTAACGATTCAAAAGTAGAATTAGATCCGACTATTAGTGCCTCATGGACTGACCCACGTGATACCCGTTCCCTCGGGAATTTCGGGATAAAATATATTCTATGTTATATTCTGATGTATTACCTATAAAACTGTAAAGCTTCATCCAAATCAAAAAATATTATGAATGCTGTAGGTATGTACACACCTGTTATTGGTGTTTATATCAGAAATGTTCTCTGTAACTCTATGTTGATGTGTCATTAAATAAAATAAATAAATAAATAAATCACACCGAATCTTAACATAATTAGGTAGGTAATTGTAAAAATGCAAGGAAACACTTTTTGAAGAGTGAATGTTTGATTTTTGACAAGTTTAAATTTGGCGCAAAACTTAAGTAGATACTTTAAAACTTAAGTAGATACTTTAAGAGTTTACGATACGTAAAATCACAGAATGTTGTATTAGGGCCTTAGATATAGGTATTTAGAGTCAATATTGAAATACCTAACTAGCGCAATAGATCAAAGAACCAAACCCGACTGAGCCATGTTATGTCCACCTTACTCCACCCACTCGTTTATCGATATTTGTCAATACTAATAATAATATATTGAATACCTCAGTATCTCTGTATTATATTAAATGAAACGGGACTATCGCGTTAGAAAATATAACGTACTAGCCGCGCCCCGCGGCTTCACCCGCCTTGTACCCGTTCCTACGAGAATCTCTGCATAAAATGCATTCAATGTGTTATTCTGAGAAAAGATTTTGCGTGAACGAGTAAACATACATAAAGCCATCCTCACCAACTTCGCATTTATAATATAGTTTAGGATGAAGTTACTTTGTACCAACAAAATCTCTGAAAAAAAGTGCAAGACACACATAATGACGCTATTTGCTTCTTGGTAAACCTTACAACGAAATAAAACCGCCATCCTCTGTATATATTGACAAACATTGTCTATACTTAGCAGACACCTAAGGCTAATTTGCCATCCCAAACACCATACACTTAAAATTTTCAAACGCAATGCAATTTCCTGTATTACTATGATTTTCAATCACGCAAGCCTCCAATCCGACCGCAGTAGGCAGCGTATAACTCACCACAAAATCACATTTTACTAATCAAGGTGCTAGTAATTTGTTCGCTGGACTTAATAAGTCTGTTGGTATGAACTTCCTGATTTCAAGTACTTTGATATATTATGGAGATTAAGGCAGGATATTTTGAAATGAGAATGCGACTTATTCGCAGTTTTTTTTTGTAGGAAATAATTCGTTTTTAGCCCTGTTTCCTGTCACTTATATTAAAGCAATAATAGATGTAGGGAACTGTTAACCTTTTAGGTTCATTATTAAGATACCTACTGACTGCGCATTAAAGTAAGTTCCCGTAGTGACCAGTCTTGGTGTTGTAGTTTTAAGACCGCCTCAAGGTGTCCGACATGGTCTAACGGCCGGTTCACACATGTCTCCGTTTTACTGTTACGTTTTTTTTTCGTCGATGGCGTATGTAGTTGTATGAGCGACTTCACCCATGGCACAGTATTCCGTATACAGTAAATAATATACAACTACATACACGATAAAACGGAACAGTAAAACGGAGACATGTGTGAACCGGCCGTTACGATTCAAATAACCTTTACTGCCAATAGTTATAATAGAAATTTGAAGTATATTGAAACTACATATATTGTTATGCTGGCGTTTTTATATACGTATTGTCAAGCTGATAAGACTATAGGCACTGTGGTCTGCGAGAGAACTTCCTTTCTCGCGGGTTTGATTTCCCCTAGGAGTCAAGAATACGTGCTGCAATAGGTAGTTGGAGTTGCTGGTGGCGAGGTCTGGGTATTCCATTCATGTAAATTCTCGTATGTATATTTGTGCATGTATTGTATTGTATGTTTAATAGTTTATTAGTAAGCTAGATTTCCCTATAAAAGGTTAGAGCTTACTTTGAGTCTAACAAGTCGTATGTTTAGCTATATGATAAATTATAATATACAAGACTTGCTTAGACATACTTGTGAGGAGAGGACATTTTTCCTCGATATCCGAATTCGCAAATACATTGTAAGTAGAAGTTCCAACTCTTACTTTGTTTCGTCAGAATCGACGTAACCTTAAATATGAATAAAAAACAGTTTATTTTAAATTTATTAATTTATTTAATTATAATTTAAAATAGTAATTACAAAAATACTGCGCGCGGTGTCTTTGCAATCATTCTTAACTTAATATTCTTAACCTTAAACAAAAGATACATAATATTAGATTGTTTCATATCAAACAATTTAATTAAATAATTATTTTGAAATTATAATTACGAAATTCATTTAAATTAAATAACTAAGTTAATATAAGGAAAGCCGTTTCCTTCCGAAATGGAAAAAAACAAAATCCTTAAGTGAAACACCAAAATTAGTTTTTAAAACATACTTAAAGAATACCAACATTATTATGTGATCACTGATACGACAGATAATATATACCAATTCGGTACCAATGTTACTTGTTAAATTATATATCAATATCGAAAAGTTTCAGATATTATTTAAAGTTATTTTTGCATCTCAGATATTAAATTTATATTTATATTTTATTAAAATAATTTTATTGATCACTTTGTGTACCTTAATTTTTTAAAACCAGTACTAACCTGTCATTACTTCTAGAAATTCTGTAAAGAACAGACATAAGAGAATTGGATTAACAAATACAAAAAAGATAATACAAGTATTTAATGGGTATGCACTTAGCTCTTACGAAGTCTAGAACAGTCAATGTTCCGCAATACTTAAAAAGCTTAATCTAAAACAGTTTAGTGTTTTAACCTGTGAGAGACCAATTGTCCAACTATTCATTGGTGCACACACACTGTATTATTTTTAAATTTCTGGATAAGTATAGTTCGAGATGTTATTTAAAAAAGTATTAGCCCGTAATTGCCCACTGCTGAGCAAAGGCCTCTCATCTCACTGAAGATATCAATACAGTGAGGAGGATTAGGTATAATCACCACGCTTGCCTAATGCGGGTTGGTGATCTTAAACCCGAGCCATGTTTGAAAAGTAGGAAACATGTTTTCGCTTGACCCGGGAATTGAACCCGGGACCTCAGTCTTGGTAGGCGAGTGCACAAACACCGAGGTGTTTTCATGTATTATGAGAAGTTATTTTTATCTATGAACTGTTTTAAGAAGGAATAATTTGTATGTTGTTGGAGTTCTTACCATCAAAGTCCACTGTCCCGGAGCCGTCGGAGTCAATTTCCTCAATCATGTCGTCCAGGTCCTCAGCGGCGATCGTGTTATCTAACTCCTTGAAGATCTCCTTCAGCACGTCTGTTGTTATGTAGCCGTTACCTGGAAACATACAATGTATAATATTCATTAATTCATTTCGAGTAGATAAAGTCGTATGTCCGTATTGTCCATGTCCACTCTAGCTATGCTATGTTTAGTACTGTATAGTATAGCAATGAAGCATGGTATAAGCTACTGTATGGTGAGTAGTTATAATCAACAATTTTTTAATCGATTGAGAGCGAGTCAACTTTTAGATGAAAAAACTAGGTACTACTTATGTAACTTTTTGTTTCAGAATGGGTTTTTTACCTTCCCTGTCGTATAATCTGAAAGCTTCTTTCAATTCCACAATTAATTTATCGTTATCTTCTTCTTCTTCTGTTAGGAACTGACCAGCCAAATTGCAAAAGTCTTTGAACTCCAATGTACCCGATCCTGAAAAAAGATGTAAAATGTTTACGAGCAATCAATACTGGACTTTAAATTCGACCTGTGATAACATGCCTCAATAGCCGTGATCGTCTAGTGGTTAGGACCCTACGTTGTGGCCGTAGTAACCCAGGTTCGAATCCTGGTCACGGCAATGTGCAAACATTGTCACGGTGGGGCTTATTTTTGTATTTTTTATTAGAAGTTAGTTTATTAAAACAGTTGGTATTTTATCAGCTTCATTTGTAATTTTAATGCGATCAACTTTATTGTATGTAATTATATTAATAAAGCGACATCTATCCGGTTTCTTATAAACTAAAATTGTCATAGATGGCGCTACTATCGCACCGAAGCTTTCATGTCTTGTCATAAACACTGTTACGTAGTATTTTTGATTTCATTTAACTTATTTAAAACAGAGAACCTCGTTATACAGAATTAATACCTAACTTTTTAGAATATTATCGCAATTTGCACTTAATTTATAAGGTGAAGAAAACCAAACTATTATACAAGGCTAGCTCCACTAACCGATTTAAACAGATTTAAGTAAGCCATATTCCAAGCAAGCATTATGAAATGATATTCAACATTTCTACTAGATGGCAGCACTAAAAAGTACTGAAATCTCAAAATAAAACAACGTTGTCCGATTTTTACTTCCTATGTATCTCAGCAATTTCAAGCATGCATGACGATTTTAATGGCATCTAAGTCATTCGAATGATTTGGCCCATCAATCTTTGTCTCAATCTAATTTATAGATACGCAAATGTCCTTTGTCAGATCAAGATTAAACAAACAGATGCGTATTTGGCCTTAACATTGAAATGATGAATGGGTGGAAATTTTAACTGATCTAGAAAAAGTATGCACTTAACTAGTAAATTAAAACCGTGTATTGAATAATTAAATGTTATTAATAATAACAAAAGTGATAACGAGTACACTATACGCCGCGCCACGCGGTTTTATTAACCGATTTAAAAAATGAGAAGGTTTTTCAATTCGCGTTGTGCCCTTTCCCGTAAGAATTTCGGGATGAAAAAAAACCTATAACATCCCGTTAAATGTGGCTTTCCCTTTCAAAAATAATTATTCAAATCGGACAGATAATTCCCGAGATTAGCTTGAAAATACAAACAAAGAATCTTACAAATTTTACGTCTTTTTAATATTAGTACTTAGAGATGAAGAATACCCTACCTGTGGAATCAACTTCAGTGACAATTTCCTTGAGCGTCGCCTCGTCCAGCTCATGTCCTAACATCTCCAGGATGGTGCCTATCATGTCTGTACTGATCACTCCTTTCTTCTCGTGGTCGAACGCGTCGAAGGCATTTTTCAGAACTGTAATTAGTAATGTTTTGTCATGAATCTAGAAGTTTAAAGAACAAATTAATCTAGGTTTCAAAACTTAGGTATATTGTTATTTTTCGAGTTTTGAGTTTTAAGATACGATCTATGTCCCTTAATAGAGGTGTTTGTAAAATACTAGCAGAGCAGCGCACCGCGGTACAACTCCCGTTGTGCTTGTTCCCGTGGTAAGTTTGGGATAAGGATAAAGGTATACCTTAAGAGTTATGCAATCATAAGTATGGAAATAAGAAAAAAGAAAAGTCTTTAATTATTTCTAGATTTATAAAGCATCAAAATATTTTTCAAATCGGATGGGTACTTTTAGTTCCATAGAAAACACTGACCTCTATAGAGGTCAGTAATAGAAAAGTATTAACAGATAAACAAAAAAACAACAATATTTTCTTTAAAGAAGCAATATTTAGATAGAAAATATTAAAATTTAGGTACTTACGTTGCAATTGTTCCTTGTCAAGTTCATCCTGAGCCCCCGACATGAAACAAAACACAAACATTAAAACCACCAAACAAATCAAAACACGAATCAAATTACTCATTTTAATTTGAAAATGTTCATCTTATTGGAAACCGAATTAATCCCAGTCAACCACAACTGATTCCGACACAGATAGCACAAAACACATTTGTATTTTCCAATATTTAATATTAAACAAAACTAATTAATCTCAAAATTCGTGTGACTTTGATCAAAGTTCGATTAACCGATTTGCTGTTGGTTATTTCGATATTCATTGCCGATTTTAATATTAATTCACGCACCATTTTGATGTATTGCCGTCAAAATACTAAGTCTGACTGTGTTTAGACCTGTATGTACATGAATTGATCCAGACTTACTGGATGTAGGCCGTTTTATATCATGTGTCCAACCAGGTTCCGCCTTAATGGAATACTTAGGGGTTCACAACATTTTGTCAAAAAAAATGGCCAGGTAGACAAGGGTAATAAATGAACGACGCTGGGTTACCTGCGCGATATAAAATGCCAATTGACCGAAAATCAAATGACCGAGCACTATTTATCGAAAAGTAAAAACATTGAACGTTCAAAATATCGAATTTGCTATCTCGCCATCTATTGGATTGCGAATGGAATCACTGCGCGGAACAGTTAGTTAAAAATAAAATATTTTAAAAAGCACAATAACTATCTTATCATGTTGATTACTTTCACATAATATAATCCCCTAAATTCAAAGTTTTTTGCCTTTTAATAACTTAAGCTTCACTTTAATTGAAGAAAACTGCGTTCAAAATATCTGTTGCAGTAACTTGGTTTCATAAGAGAGACGTAGGTATTGTTTATCATCTAAGCTATAATCTGTGTAGGTACCACGACTATTTATAAAATTTCCCAAGCTTTATTCAAATACTAAAAAAGATCAATAATAATAAAGTTAGATAATCTTTAAAGTCATATTTTGCATTAATACATCTGACTGCGCTGTAGCAGTACGGTTTTAAAAAACTTTGGAAAAGAGAGTTCTTAATTAAAGAATTTTCCCTAAAATGCATTTGTAAATTGTAATACTCCATGTTTCTCCAATTTAAATCAAAAAGAGCTTTCAGAGCGAGCTGGTCTAGTGCTTTTAACAGTTTTATTCTTCACTTAAAGCTTAGGATGTTCCATTTGTTCGGAAGCTTTCTAAAAATCAGAAAGTTCCCGGAATTTCAGGTGTCAAATAAAACTCTTTGTTCAGAACCATAATCTAAAAGATCTTTCAAAAAATTTCTCTTGTCGCGTTTCTCTGTATCTGTATTTTTGCACTTATATCCAAAAAAATACTGAACAGATTTTCATAAAATGTCACCGACAAAGTGATTTAAGAGGAAGGTTGATTCCGGAAGCAGTATTCCAAAAGAAAACTTGAAACCTTGATTGTTGAGTAATCGAAAAAAAATTGAGAGATTCGTAATTCATAATATTGTAAATAACACAGTCATTATGTGACAAGGACTCCTTGATATTATAGCAAAGAGCAAAACTTTCTTTGTGATACTTCAACAAGTTGAAGGACGTTATAACGAACGTCTCCAATTACGTTAATATCATTATC
Organism: Cyclophora punctaria; assembly: GCA_951394245.1. Lineage (NCBI taxonomy): Eukaryota > Metazoa > Arthropoda > Insecta > Lepidoptera > Geometridae > Cyclophora > Cyclophora punctaria. Next base: position 8,902,364 of record OX596172.1, read on the forward strand.
TAACACTTGATCATTAGACATACTCGTACAACACTAGTTAATTGATATCCTAACTTCAGCTTAACTAAGCATTGCGTGGCGCTCAATGCGTATTAATTTATCAGAAGAATACCTAAGTTAGTATCGGTAAGATAAAATAGGTACACCCCGCGAGGTATAAGCTGAGCTTTGCAATTGTGTGAGTGTACATGGATAGTGTAGGTGTGATAACCGGCCTTAGGCGCGGCGCCATTTTCGCCCGGTAAAAACCTGATTTTGGGTAACCGGCTTGAGGCGCGGCGCCATTCTGTCTCGCCGCGCTTGGTACTTTTGGTGATCACTCACACTAATGCAAAGCTCAGCTTATACCTCGCGGGGTGTACTCGATTGATAAAAGATTCCTGTTATTACTCACTTACATTATCACTTAATCTTTGCTGGTATTTATCGTTCCAGTTGAATGAAAAGTAGCTAATAATCTGTTTAATGCGGCTGACATAAAGAACAATATTTTTAAAATCGTTTGGTTGTAGAAAAAACGAATTCAACTTATCTTAATTAGTATAGATTATAGCAGTTAAAGTTAAAGAATTGGTCAGTTTAACCATCCACTCGATGAAGAAGAAGAGAAGAAGAAGAGTGAAGAGAGAGAAGTAAACGTAAGTTCAGGATAGTATATTAAATTAGTGGTGACGGAGTTTTAAGACCTCCTAAAAACTTGATTTATCGATTGAAACATTGAAGACCGACAATTTTACGAGCCCTCCGAGGCACGGTATATTTTAGCAGTTAAATAACAGAAAAGTTTACGAAAGAGAATTGATTTGTTTAACGTTTTTTCACACTGGTTTCAATTTGATGTGAGACGCACAAAATTACTAAAAAGTTTACTTTTGATTACTGTGAAGGGTTGTGTAAAGGTGAGCGGGTCTCGTGCGGGGGAAGCCCTTTCTAGCACTGTAGGTAGGCGTTTAAAGCAAATATTCTTTTTGTATGTCTTCTTAGTTAACTCTAAATGAAATTTTCTTCTATTGAAACTTTGATTATTTGTATTAACTTCGAGTTAAAGTTTTTTAAGGTTTCCGAAGAAAAGTTCAATGTTTTCCAGTTATTTATAAGTTACATAAAGCCGTAGTAACATTTAACAGTTATTTTCTTTTCGTTGATTTAGGCATAAATACAAGACTTATTTCTTTATTCATTGTGATTAAAACATTTTTAAAGCTACTTAGCTTTTGGGGGTGCCGCAGTACATTTAAGACGACTGCAACTAACATTGTTTGAAAAAAGAACACGGAACATTAACATAATTTATCACCCAAAGTTAAATTCTTCACCAAAACTAATTTAGTTATGTTTTTCAAAATAAGAAGGTTTAATTTACCTTTTTTTATAGCATTAAAACAATGAACATACTAGTCCCGTAAAGCTTGCCTAAACTGTGCTCATTGAAAATTAGCCTCATATTACTACAAATACACAAATTATGAAATTACAACTTCTAATTACCGAAACGGTGTTCAACCCCTGTCCAGTGTTAGTGCTGCATACTTTGAATCGCAGGATGCGACGTCCAATGATATCGACACGGCCGTATTTACTAAGGGCTATTAATATATCATACACACAACATCGCACCGTGCAATACATTATAATTATAATGGTTGTCATAACATCTTCATTATAGCAACGTCTGTTAATTCTAATTAAACTTTGTGTTTGTTAATAACTGTAAGGGATATTTTTGGAAGGTCAGGAATGTAGGTCTGATGAATCATGTTTTTGAATAGGGAGACAAGTATTAGATTGAATATAGTACAAGCGTACAATATTAATGGATAGCTGCTATTCGCTGTTCCGCCCGCGACCAATAGATGGCGCTAAGATACGAGTGATAAATCACGTTGACGTTATTCATTAAGGAAATATCGTTTAAATGATATTAATCGTTATAAAAGTATTTATTTCACTTATTATGTTTAAGGTGGTTTGAAGTAAGTACTTTGAAATCTTAGGGATATTTTCTGGTTTTAATCTTATATAGGTATAAAATTCTCGTGTCACAGTTTTCGTTGCCATACTCCTCCGAAACGGCTTGACCGATTCTCATGAAATTTTGTCAGCATATTGAGTAGGTCTAAGAATCGGCCAACATCTATTTTTCATCCCGAAATTCCCGCGGGAACGGGTACAACGCGGGTGAAGCCGCGGGGCGCAGCTAGTACTTTATAAAGGTTAACCTCATTAGTTTACCGAGATCGAAGCACTTTCAACCACTTTACCAATGTGTAGTTCAACGTATCGTTGATGTATGCAATTAAATATAGTTTTTTTTATATATTAAAGAACAAGTAGATTAGTGTGGTGATTAAGACTAATCCTCCTCACTTTACTGATGTCTTCAGTGAGATGAGAGGGCTTTTCCCTTCAGTCGTACGTTATAGGCTAATGTTTTATTATGTTACATTTGAGTTAAGTCAAAAACCCACTTCCAAATCATAAAAGAAACAATTATTGAAGCAATTGATCTGCCGACTGTAACGTCCAATTAAGGCCGTCTACACACGAAGACAACCACCGGGACCCTTCCGGAAACACCTTTGTCCCGCCCGTGTGATGTGATCTCCGGTGGAACTCGTATCGTATGAATGAAGTAATAAGTCAATGCCTGAATTTCAGCATGTATTTTCATTTAGAATACTTGAACAATGCGTCGTTGTGCTTTTGTGGTTGACAGAAATTGTTTGATGCCTGTGTGTTCTGTTGAAATAAACTTAATATGTAAAATTAGTACGAATTTCTGCTAAAAGGAAGGTTCCTCGCATTCCGAAGGGCACAGGTAACATCGCGGAGTGTTGAAAGTTTGCTACAGATTTGTTCAAACCTTCAAAAAAACAATATCTTATCAAGAAATAAATAATAAAAAGCTATTATATCTGTCTATGAATGTGTACAATCTATCTATTCATAAATATTCTATATCTCTATTTATAACTACTAACGTAAAGAAAAAATAAGGAAAAACTATCTAAACGAAATCCTTACACGTGTACAAGCCGAAAGGTGACCCGAGAGACCTCGAGATCCAAGAACCGAGAAAAATGATCTCGAATCGTTTGTACCTACCTTTAGACCAAATCACAGTGTAAATTCAAGTCCAATCTGATTAGAACCAGAACTATAATATGAGCGTGTCTATAATTTATTGGACGGAATTCTCTTCATATACGAGAACATTCGGAGAGGACTTGTCTGTAACGAGTTTATATTCAATACGAATATGAATATGAATATGAAATCATGAATATGGGACGGTTCAAGCTCGCTAGTTGTTAAAGTTATAACTTTGTTAGTTGTCTCTTTAATTGAATGAAGACTTGGATAATTAAATTAATTATGTAAAGAAATAAAAGTACTATAATATTAATCCTTTTTTAACAGCGATGCTCTTTTAACCTGTAGTATGTTTGTTTATATATAAATATGTAAATACACATTTTATACCATACTAGCAGCGCCCCGCGGTTTTACCCGCGTTGTGCCCGTTCCCGTGGGAATTTCGGGATGAAAAATAGCCTATAACCTTCTCGTCGAATGTGGCTATCTATCTAAAAAGAAATTATTCAAATCGGTCTGGTAATTCCCGAGATTTTTTATCTCTTTATTATATTAGTATAGACTACAAATTTCCGCGTTTCCCAGTTCTACCCGTTCCTGTCAAAATTTGGGGATAGCAAGCGCCCTTATCCTCTTCATTATGGATACTACAAATATCTTAACAATTTTACAAAACAAATTACATCTGAAGTAGTTTTCGTAATTAGCGCGTTCAAATTGAAAACGACAATCAACTCTTTACTTTCAACCAATTAGTAAAGTGCGATTAAATATGAGATTCCACCGCGAAGGCATTTAAGAACGTCATCACTTGTAATTTAATTTCACTAATTACTCGTAGCATAAATTCCCAAAATTCATACGAAACTACTCGAAAATGCATTTCTAGTATCAACATCTGTTCATATCCTCGTGCCATCTCAGCGTGTCCCATTAATAACATTGTGTGTGCATCGCAGCGTGTCACCAATATTTATAGCTCATTTGCAAACATGTTATAATTGCTTCTGCGCATGCGTCTCACGGAAACGAACCATCTGCGACCACTCAACCGCTCGAGCGAAAACCCTTTACATCATAGTGCGAATAAATTGCAGTAGGTCTTCTGAAATATTGTTTTGTTAAAAGACACACGAATAAAATAAAATGTGCAAGTTTCTAAAAGCACAAAGCAAAAGTATAAGTAGAGGAAATAAGCATAAATAAATTACCGTGTAGATTGCTTTTGTTTCACCGACTCCAAAATAAGAGTACCCATTAGCTGTTCTTAATAAGTCGGTGTTAACTAACACACTATATCAATATATCGACTTTGGTGATTTTTTTTACTCGCAGAAGTAAGTGAGATGAGATAAGTGACCAGTCCTGTTGTTGGAGACCAAAGTCAGCCAACAACATGGTCTAACGATTGAAGCAATCGGGACCGACAATTTAACTAATTCTATCAAATCGAGTGTAAAGTAACACAAAAATATTTTAATTTGTTTTAATATTTTTTTGTCAAGCGTGGTGTTTCCTAACCTAATCCTCCTCACTGTACTGATATCTTCAGTGAGATGAGAGGCCTTTGCCCAGCAGTGGGACATTACAGGCTAATACTTTACTTTTACTTTTTAAAAAAATTACTAATTTTGAAGTACATAGGTAGACGCCTTTTAAACATAAACATACACCCCACTTATAAAAGAAAAACGGACATCAAATGCCTTTCGAATGACTTGGACAATCAAGAACCAACAAATCAGTCATCGTTATATCTGACAGCAACAGATTGTAGACGTTTCATTAATTAATGCTGTCCATTAGCAGGGCTTCACTCTTCAATGTTGCATCGGAGCTAATCATAGAAACGTACCTGGTGTCTTGATGGTCTGCAGCTAAAATTATGCCAAGAAATATGCATTATTATTTTAGGAAGTTACAAACACTTTCGCCTCGGTGGTCTAGTGGTATGTGCACTCGCCTGCCAGACTGAGGTCCCGGGTTCAATTCCCAGGTCGAGCGAAAAACATGTTTCCTACTTTTCAAACATGGCTCGGGTTTGAGATCACCAACCCGCATTAGGCAAGCGTGGTGATTACGCCTGAAACCTCCTCACTGTACTGATATCTTCAGTGAGACGAGAGGCCTTTGCCCAACAGTGGGACATTACAGGCTAATACTTTACTTTACTTTACAAACACTAAGAAATATACGAGTATATTAAACGATTTAAACCATTTATTTCTACACCACATACATTAAATAGAACACGAAAAGAAGCAATACTTATACACTATGAACTAAATACTATACTATACTTAACTTAATACTTTCAGTGCCATACATAAACCTTCGCCCGTCTGAATTTATATTCAGACGGTTATCCGAGTTATTTGAAAATACTAGCTGCGCCCGCGGTTTTACCCACACTGTACCCGTTCCCGTGAGAATATCGGAACAAAAAATAGCCTATAACCTTTCCGTTGAATGTGGCTATTTATTACAAAAAGGAATTCTTCAAATCGCATTAGCAGTTTCTGAGATAAGCGCGTTCCAATAAACAAACTCTTTTGCTTAATATGACCGAGGTATACTCTATTTTTTTTGGATTGGCATAAAATGTGGACCAATGTCGTCAATTTTCCAGCCGAAGACGATTGCTCCTGAAGAGGAAAAAAGTTTAGTGATTTTATTTCATTCTTACTTATAGAGTAAATAAATATGATGTAAACGATATAGTTAATGGTAATTAACTAAAATGCCATGCCCTTTAGAGTTCGCTTTTGTAATCTTTCTACTTTGGAAAAAGTCTATAACTGCTTAATATGTTATTGTTCTCAAATATATGAGAAGATTCCATTGGACTGTCACTTTACTTACTGTTCATTATTGTTTACACTATGTACCCTTCAAAGTACTAGAAGGAATTTATGTTTTCAGTTTGTTTTTGTCGTCGTCTTGTTATAGTTAATTTCTTACTTATATTTTGTTTTCTTTATTTGAAGACGCGGCGTTGTTTCGACTAATTGAACAATCAATCATCTACTTTGTGACTTCAAAGATTATCGTAGTGAGGCAATTACAAATAATCCATCTATACTAATATAATAAAGCTGAAGACTTTGTTTGAACGCGCTAATTTGAGAAACTACCAATCCGATCCGAATAATTATTTTTCTTGCATTGGGTAGCCACATTCAACGGGAAGGTTATATAGGCTATTTTTCATCTCGAAATTCCTACAGGAAAGGACACAACGCGGTTAAAACCGCGAGGCGCTGCTAGTCTGTTATAAATTTAGATATTTCGGGAAAAACATTCTAGGAATATGATCTTTGTTAGAAGATATTATTTTGAAAGTACAAACCTACCAATTACTATCGTATGTACATTAGGATATAATATGAAACCCACGTTTTGAAAATTGATCTCGTTAAGTTTTATCAAATAAGAATGTTAATAATTAAATCATAAACTAAATACTTCCTTTAAAATGGTGGGCGAGGTAATTATGTGTAATTATCCTCAATGTACTACTGAATGTTTCAGTGAACATTTTGCTCTACATCGTTTTACAGGATACTAATTATATATTATTATATCTTATTAAACTCGCCTTTAATTAGTTATTCAGTGTACTATTAAAAATGCCATTTGTATATTTAGCATACAAATAGTACTGTGTGGGTACACTATAAATTACTTTAGGTAACTACCGCTCTCAAAAAAGTGGCACATACGAGTATAAGTAATTGCCGTAAATTTACATACATTATGTGTCAAAAAACTCTTTAAATCTCTTCGGAAGCTATTGACGTCTCTGAGTACAGCGGTTAGAGTCCTTTTTCGAAATTGTTACCACATAAATAAACGAAATGTTCGGGAGATAAAAGTAGTTATTGCTAGTAATTGTTTAATATTAATAATTATTTAATGCTACCTTGCTTTTTCTAAATTAATGAAATCTTGAAGGCTTCATTGATGTTAGCGCAAAACCTTCGTTATTAAGTAAAGGAAAATAAGTCCACAAAAATATGTAACAAAAAATTGTTTAATACAGTAAAATTAACAGTAAATTAAAAATAAATTAAAATATAACAATTGCATTTGCTGTTGTTTTAGCTTTATTGTCTTTTCAGTTTTGTTGTTTTGTTGGCATGTTGGTGAAGTAGGGATGGTAAAACCATCTTCATTTGGGGTCGGTTGTAGGGATGTTTAATCGTCTCCTCCGGTCATAACTTCCATGAATTCTGTAACGAGAGATATTGTTATTATTAGTTGTTTTGTTTCCACACACACCTGTTATTTATACAACACTAGCCGCGCCCCGCAATGTTACTCGCGTTGTACCCGTTCCCGCGGGATTAAATCGTGATTAAATGTATCCCATATGTTTTTCTGATGTATAACCTATTCTACTGTAAAGTTTCATTTAAATTCGTCCAGTAGTTTTAAAAGTAGCCACACTTACATACAACCTTTCAGCGCCTCTTTCAACCCCTTTCAACATTGTTTTCGCGATAAAAAGTAGCCTATGTCCTTTTTCAGGATCTGGACTAACTGTGCACCAAATTTCATTCAAATCGGTTCAGTAGTTTTGGCGTGAAACCGTGACAGACTGACATAGTTACTTTTGTACTAAACTTATAATATTAGTTAGGATGTTATCATATAATAACGGTATAAATAACGATATTATTTGCTTTAATGAACAAACGGTAAACGTTTTTCCTGATAATGTACCGATAATTAAGCAAATAGTGAATGAATAATTGGCACCTAATGAGTAAATAACCATTTCAATTTCAATAATGTTTTACAAATAACATTTAAGGAACGGGTTTGAAACACGTACATTAATTAACGGAATGTTCATTAGGTACTTAACATTTGTTTTAGTAATTATTATATTAACGTGGTGATTAACGCCTAATTCTCTTCACTATACTGATATTTTCAGTGAGATGATTATGTGAACAAAGCAAAGACAACGAATGATTATTCTTATTTTTTATGAATATAGCATAAGCCTGTAACGTTGTACAGATAGGCAAAGGACTCTCATCTCACTGAAGATATCTATTCAGTGAGGAGGATTAGGCGTAATCACCACGCTTGCCTAATGCGGGTTGGTGATCTGTCTGTTCGCGATAAACTCAAATACTACTGCACGGATTTTGACGTTGTTTTTTTAAATAGATAGAATGATTCAAGAGGAAGGTTTATTTGCATAAAAAATTCCGAAATTCCCGCGGGAACGGGCACAACGCGGGTGAAACCGTGGGGCGCTGCTAGTTGCCTATAATTTCATAAAAAAATAATGTATGGCAAGAAGTATTAACACACTCATGTCCTGAAATATTTTTTGTTAATTTTCCAATTAAACTCTTGTGTAATGTCAACGATAAGCTTGTGCCATGTTGACATTTAACTTTCATCTCATTTAAGATTAAATGAAGGCCTAAACTTAATATTCGCCTGATTAAGAGGTTATTTTTAGTTATAGCCTTTATTCATTTAGGCGTTTAAGCGGTTCCGCAATTTTTCAATTTAGCTGACATTATTTTTTTCTAATTGTTGAGTTTCATAAAAATTGAATTAGCTAACAGACTTACAAACAAAACCTTTTACGGTATATATATATTAAGTAGGTACATATAGCTCCGTAAAACTTTGGTACATTCGTTTGTTTTTCAAACTCGGACATCGCCTTCTTTCTTAATTCCTTTCCTATTCTTAGTAATCAAACTGTCAACAAACATAGAAAGTTGCCGAAAGCGGCTAAGTTTCAAATCTTCTTTATTTTGGAGAAACTTTAGTTGCTAAAGCTATGTTTGAATGTGATTTAGGGAAGTTAGTTTATCGAAGTTGTTATTGTTAACCTGTATTTAATGAAACTGTAGTAGAAAGGTGGCTTTCTCTACTCGCTGTTAGTGATAATTGCTCGATTTAACTGGCCGGCTTGTAGCTTGTAAGCTCAGGTAATACGAGTATCATGGGGACTTTAAAACCCCGACCTCAGATTTTATTCAATTCTCTATCTCTCTTCGCTCCAGTGAACTTTATAGACTAGCAGCTTCATGGAAGCACCCGGGGAAGGGCGGCGAAGAACATTGTTTATATTACAAAATGTTGTGTTCTTTTTACAAAAACAATTCTCTTTCGATGCCTTTCCCCTGCACATTATCATCTTTAATGTAAGATACCTCTTACCTAAGTATGTTTCAGAAACAAAAACTGTTCACTCAAAATGGGTTTTTATATTACCCGAAATAGAACAGTATTTAAAACGAACGTCATTTGTTTATTCAACATATTAAGGCGCTAAATTAAATTAAGAATGCTTGTGCTATCCGCCATTTGCATGCTTGTGTAGACCGTTCTTAGTCTACTTCAATGTTCCTATTAACCCCTCATATGCTGGAACGCAGATCCAAGCCAGACACAATTGATTTTCTATTGTGTCTGGAATCCCGGCAAACAAAAGGTTAATATTAAGAAACGTACCATCGAAGTCAACGGTGCCCGAGCCGTCGGAGTCAATTTCCTCAATCATCATGTCGAGTTCCTCTGCGCCGATCTTGTCGTCCAGCTCCCTGAGGATCTCTCTGAGGACTGCAGTGGTGATGTAGCCGTTGCCTGGAAAGTACATCAAATACGGTCATTATGGAATTTATCATTCTTAGGAGCTTGAGAGTTGACTGTTATTGGTCAAGCTTTTAAATGCGGATGTCCCAAATGAGGTACGGCCTTGGATAGTACAGGCACTGAGCACGCATATACCTCTACTACAAAAACCTAAATAGAAGGAGCGTGGCCTTTTCCCTTATCTAGTCCTGATACTGATCTAGATCCCTGGGCTAACCCAACAAATATCACAGAGACATGATGTTATAAATACTGTGAGTTGATTGGTTGAATATTTAAAATTCGAATTGTCACGAATCAACACACGGAATTTATCATATTATCATGACTTGTCGCCTTAAGTGACATTCGTTGTACTAGGTAGGCTGGATTGCGTATTTCTGTGTTTGATAGAAATAAGAAATCAGTAATAATACTTTTTCTCTCTATGGTATTGTAAATACAAATCCAGAACAGTCAACTATAGACATACTTTAGTAATACAAAAATAGGTGCTATTTGATCCAACGGGCAACCATTAGATCAAATTAGACCATTAGGCCAGACGGCAGACCCTTTTATAGTTTCTACTTGAGCTTCAGGACTATTACCAAAACCCACAATAAAGTTAATGTAATAGTTTTCTTCACTACGATGTCATTAACTTTATAGCAAAATTCGCACATACAGCTAGTCAATGATCTTTGTAAAAAGGTTTATTGTACTTTGAATCGAAACTACGTTTACGGATACAATTCACTTCTATTTTTCTTTTGTATAAGTCTTCTGTGACCACGGTTCCTATAGTTCCAGCTGGAACGTCAGATAAAAGGATCTAAACGAAAAACGAAGTGCATCCGTAAACGTAGTTTCAATTCGAAATGTGTAGTGTTGTAAGAAACCAGTTTTATTGTAGTCACATAGCTGTAGTATCTATATACTAATGTAACAGCCTCCGTGGTCTTGTGGTTTGAGCGCCCGGCTCACGATCCGGAGGTTCTGGGTTCGATTCCCGGTGGGGACAATATCTCACAAAAATCTCTTTGTGAGACTTTCCTCAGTTTGGTTAGGGCATTGCAGGCTGAATCACCTGATTGCCCGAAAAGTAAGTTGATTCCGTGCTTCGGAGGGCACGTTAAGCCGTCGGTCCCGGTTACTCTCTACGGATAGTAGTCCTTACATGAGCCATGTCAGAGGCCTTTGGCGGCTCAATAACTCTGACACCAGGATTGGTCAGGTTGACCATCCACTCGATGAAGAAGAAGACTAATATAATAAAGTTGAAGAGTTTTTCTTTTAGATGTTTTGTTTGAACGCTAATCCCAGGAACTACCAATCCCATTTGAATAATTACTGTAATGGATAGCTACATTCAACGGCAAGGTTGTAGACTATTTAGTATCCCTAAATCCCCACAGAAACGGGCACAATAGGGATAAAACCGCGGACCGCTTCTAGTATAGGCATACTTATGTTCATGTCATTCAATTTGAAAATGAATTCTATTTGCGGTGATTACAACTATGATATTTCATGTAATATCACTATATAGTACGAAACAAAGTCGCTTTCCAGTGTCTGTTTGTCCCTATGTATGCTTAGATCTTTATAAATATGCAACGGATTTTGACGCTGTTTTTTTAAATAGATAGAGTGATTCAACACAAAGGTTTATGTGTATAAAAATTCCCGATATTCCCATGGGAACGGGCACAACTCGGGTAAAACCGGGTACGAGCGCTGCTAGTATAATATAATATACTCGACATGTTTACACTAAAATTACATACATATCATTAAACGGTGGCGACATTCATTGGCCGTAAACCCGAGCTCATATAATATTTCAAAATGACATTATTTTCAACAAAGTAAAATGTAATTTAACTTTCTGTCCTTTGAGATTAATATGCACTAAATTACCGGTATGACTATTTAAGCATTATTTATTAGTAGTTTTGGTCGTTCGTCATATTTTATAACGAAATATTTTTATCCTAACACTAGCAGCGCCCAGCGGTTTTACCCGCGTTGTGCCCGTTCCCGTGGGAATTTCGGGATAAAATGTAGCCTATAGCCTTCCTCGATAAATAGACTATCTAACAGTGAAAGAATTATTCAAATCGGTTCAGTAGTTTCTGAGATTAGCGCGTTTAAACAAACAAACAAACAAACAAACAAACAAACAAACAAACAAACAAACAAACAAACAAAACAAAACAAACTCTTCAGCTTTATAATATTAGTATAGATTGGTTTGTTAGGCTGTGTAGAAATATTTTCTTGCTCTTAGAGAAATCTATACTAATATTATAAAGCTGCTGTCGGTCCGGTTGTTTCAATCGTCAGACCATGTCGGAGGCCTTTAGGCGGTCTAAAAACTCTGACACCAGGGTTGGCCAGTGACCTACTCGAAATTAATGAATAAATCTGTCCTATCATGTACATCATTCTAACCAAATCCTAATCAATTTTACAAGTTAATTTCAAGACCGTTCATCCACTTATTACCGACACAGACAGACCATATGGAAACGGTCCAAAGCAAAATAGAATAGTTTAAGGGCTAAACAAAACAAGTGATTAATACCGAATGATTTACAACCGTGTCGCAATTAAGCTGTCAACCGGGCGATTAATTTAATACACATCTAAAACCATTATCTTATTGCCAAATAGTCCCAGAATCCCTCATTGATAGCCAATGTTAGATCAAGGAAGTGTATTTATAGATGTGATGTATTCCACTTTAAAAAAAAAATCTAAAACATCATAGTATGCAGTTAAATCTATACTAATATTATAAAGCTGCAAAGTTTGTTTGTTTGAACGCGCTAATACCTGGAACTACTGGTCCGATTTGAAAAATTCTTTCAGTGTTGCATAGTCCACTTATCGACGAAGGCTATAGGCTAATTTTCATCCCGAAATTCCCAGAGGAACGGGCACAACGCGGGTAAATATGCGGGGCGCTGCTAGTGTATTGATATTACGATACAGAGTACCCGATATTACTAGTTATCGGCGAAATTGTGGCGTGTGTTTTGGTAGAGTATAGTATATATAAATATATAAGTATACCAAGTTTTTTTACCAGAAATTACTATTGACCTTCAGAATGAGTTTTCACTGAGCTATGCTATACTAAGTTGTTATGTTATGTTTGATATCCACAAATGTTCCATAGGAAACATAGAATAGCTCCGATAGAAAGTCACAACTTCTCTAATGGGTTTCAGCAATAAGAGGAACGATTTTTTGTTCCATAGTTCAGCTAATAAATGTTTAAAACGACAGCTGACAACTGACAACTTTTGACTACAAAAATTGACAACTGGTCCTAAGTTATTGAATACTTACCTTCTTTGTCATATAACCGGAATGCTTCTTTAAGTTCCTGCTGCATCGCTTCAGCATCTTCTTCAACCATGAACCTGGAGGCGAGGGTCACGAACTCTTCAAACTCGAGCTCTCCGGAACCTGAGATTAATGGACAAAGTTATAAACAGTTCTTGAGGTTGCTGCGTGATTAATACGCTTCAAGTTCTACGTAGACTTTTAGGAACTTAATGTTGGTTTTGTTAGATTGTCTTTGATGCTACCTTGCTAAGTTTTTGTTATTATACTTGTATGTTCAAGCTTTATTTTATCTAAGGCGTTTGATAAGTTTGAGCTAGTTTACAATAAGCGAGCCGGTTTTTTAATAAAAGGTGGATATCACAAAATTACTCGCTAGCTCGCGGTCTATTGATCTCATTGACATTGTGACCATGTTGGAGGCCTATAGGCGGTCTAAAAACCGACTCCAGGTCTGGCCAAAAACCTACTACTTAATGAATATATATAAACCCGGACAAACGAAGTGAATCCGTACCGTCAACGTCGACCTCATCGATGATCTCTTTGAGCGATGCGTCTGTGACCTGGTGGCCCAGCATTCCGAGGATGGTGCCCACCATGACGGTACCGATGCATCCCTTCTTCTCATGGTCGAACGCCTCAAAGGCTTTCCTCAGGACTGGAAAGGAAGAACGTATGTTTATAGCAATTGTGCGGTTAACTTCGGTCTTTACGGTCTTTGGAACCATGGATAAGGAGAGCAAGACATACTAGTCTGCCCGACTCTTTTTGTTTTCTTAATACATTGACATCTACGGTGACTACAATAGACTTGACTGCGTCGTCACAAGTCAGTCAAAACCTGCCTCGACGTTAAGACTAGACGATTCTACAACTGTCCAAAAGCTTAGTTTGAGACGAAGACGAAAGACAAACGAGGTGTTATTATTTTGTACGTTGTTTTTTTTTCAGGACTATTGTTTAAATAAAGAATGTTATTACAACACTTTGTCGTTTCTACTCTCTACGCTCTTTCCTAATAAACATGTCACAAAACTAATAACAACCAATTACGTTAATAAATATCATCAGTTGCACAATAAAAACTAAATCGACTCAAGAGCTTGTAAAGTCGACGTTAATGTCTCAACTCAATTATTCACAAATTCACTGAGAAAATTTTCTATTTTGTTTCGGTCGAAATTGTTTTGTTCAACGTGATTTAAATTCGATCAACAGTTTAGAATTCGTGAATTTGTTTAAATGTTTGTTATTTATAAATTCAAATACCATTGACTTGTTAATTGCATCAATTTGACAGTTAGAAATCAAAAGTTTAGCTTTTAATTGATAGAATCAATTGTTAAACTTTGTAATATAAGTTTAGGGTTTATTTTACATCTAACAAGCCTCTAATTTGTAAAGAAAATAATACTAAGAGCTTATTTTAGGTCTATCAATTTATAAAGATAATATTCAGTTTATTTTATTATCAATTTAAAGTATTTTAGATAGGTACTTTTAAATCGTTATTACACTAATATTCTAATAAATAATGATTTAAATAAAAATATCAAAAACCCACTTTAATAACAAAATGATAATATCTTACGTTTCACTCGTTTTTTTATTCAATGAATTTCGCAAACAATTAAACTGGATCGAACTAAGTTATGAAGTTAATGACATTCCAACTAACTTTATTTAAGACTAGCAGCGCCCCGCGGTTTTACCCGCGTTGTACCCGTTCCCGTAGGAATTTCGGGATGAAAAATAGCCTATAACCTTCCCGTTGAATGTGGCTATCTATTACAAAAAGAATTATTCAAATCGGTTCAGTAGTTTCTGAGATTAGCGCGTTTAAACAAACAAACAAACAAACAAACAAAACAAACTCTTCAGCTTTATAATATTAGTATAGAAAGGGGCAACCTAAGGTAATAAAAACAATATTAAATCGAGCTATATTACAATAATTTAATTTGAACAGGGTCGCATTAAGTTATGTTAAAGTACTGATTCAATATTCATAGATGCTGTATCAATGTGGTTTGTTTACCCTTACATACAGGGCCGAACTTAGGTACCTATTTTAAGCGAAAGCAATCGCAACCTATTACAATTTCAAGAATAGTATCTGTCGGAAAGATAGTTAGATGTTAATTGATGTTTCTAAATGTTTACTCCCACGCGCACAGCTATTTGCGCGTTTAATTACTAGACACAATTTATTGGCGCATCGATTTAATAATAATTTAAACCAACTTTATCGTTTTACTGTTTCATGATTTTACTTTCAATTGAGCAGTAAATATATTTACTGTATTTAATGGTAAGTATATGTGCTTGTCTAATGAATAATGAAATGTAACTTTTGTTCTTCGTAAATATTCATTACTTTTGAGTTATTTATATTCCTGATACAATTCGATACAATGTTTACTCCTTAATAAAGCTCGATTTACATCTTAAAAGTAAGTAAGTATTAGCCTGTAATGTCCCACTGTTGGGCAAAGGCGTCTGATCTAACCAAAGATCAGTACAAGAGAAGAGAGATTAAAAGCAAGACAAAAATAAATATTATATTAACAGTCAACATGGTATACATCAATTATTTTTATATTTATATTGAGATGTCTAACTTTGTATTTTAAAAGAAAAGAACGTTCATTATCAGCACCCACTTTTAAAATATAATCCAACATTTTAAAGTTAAATCTTCAACAGATGTGGGAGAGCTTAGAGCTCTAGTAGTCAGGTCGAAGCTTTTATAAGCTTTAGGTCAAACTAACGTCGAGAGCTTTCAAGATTTTGTTTGAATTTAGAATTGGTTTGATCGACGGCAATACCTTTGCTTTTAAAATTGGAATGGTAAAGTGATTGAGCTTTAAAAGTTTTTAAACAAAGTGCTAAAATAAGGATTTAGAAGATGTAGGTTCTTGTGAAACTTTTCACTTTTTCTAACGATAAAACGAGTTTCACACGTAAGTTCCGTTTTAATTTTTAATTATACTTTAACACACTTAGGTATTTCCCTAATTTGTTCAATTATTTATTTAAAAAAAAGATTTAATAAAAGATACTTACTGGCAATCTGTTCTGTACCGAGTTCTTCCTGAAATTTCAAACAAAAGAAATTAATCGCCACCAAAAAACAAACAAAAATCACTTCCCAAAAATTTTTATTAAAAAATCTCACCATTGTATATAATCACTGACTACGGCGCAAGAAACTGAACTAGTGAGTACGCAATCGAAAACCAAAGCAGTAAGAACACAAGTCCTTTTAACTGAATGGATTGAGCGACTAAACGTACTCGGCCTGCGTAGTCACCCAGGTTGGCACCCGACCCGTCTGCCCACTAGATAAACTACAACACGACTCGGCAAAACGGTTTTAACTATCCTCCTTAAGGCCGATACACCCGGACACAAGTCTCGACAAGCCAAATGCACCGCCTGCAATAATTAACGAAATTAATTACCAACATAGTCGATTTCTCTGGATTTTTGCCACGCTCTTTGTCAAATTATTTTTGGTGTTTATTTTGGTGATTTGATTATTGCTAAATAAGGGAGTGTGGCATAGATTAGAGATGATTCGTTGTAGACGTGATGTTTATTAGAAATGTTAAATACTTTTATTTGTAACAATGGTATACTTAATAAGAATTATTTTAATTTCTATACTCGTAGTATCTTACATAATTTTTCAAAATTAATATGGCATGGAGTCCGAATCAATGAAATCACTTAAACTTTTGGAGATGTTTGAAAGTATTATACCATTAAATATTTGTAATATCCTCGCATTTTTCTCGACGTGATTATTTTGGAATAAAAATTCAATACCAAAGCAAAATAATTCTAGCTTGCAAAATAAGAAAGAGAGACAAATATGAAAAACTATAACTGCCCCAATTTTAAAACATAAAGTCGTATCTCTATCACAGTTCCGGCATAAACTTTGTTACTATCCTTTCATTAGTTGTTTCAGTTCGTCAAACTTCACAAAAGTGAAACGTGATTAGATTACCCTAACCCTTTACAAACTGAAACTAACTGACTATATTTCCAAAGGCACCAAGACACGTCACATTTGCTGTACCTGGAATTATATATTCTTAGTCTGTTTATATGTCAAAAGCTCCGTAAGCATCAAGCGGCATTAGATAGTATGTGTAATATGCTCAGTGGGGCGCATAGTCACAAGACAGCCTCCGTGGTCTAGTGGTTTGAGCGCTCGGCTCACGATCCGGAGGTTCCGGGTTCGATTCCCGGTGGGGATATCTCACAAAAATCACTTTGTGAGACTGTCCTCAGTTTGGTTAGGGCATTGCAGGCTGAATCACCTGATTGCCCGAAAAGTAAGATGATTCCGTGCTTCGGAGGGCACGTTAAGCCGTCGGTCCCGGTTACTTTCTACGGATAGTAGTCGTTACATGAGCCATGTCAGAGGCGTTTGGCGGCTCAATAACTCTGACACCAGGATTGGTCAGGTTGACCATCCACTCGATAAGAAGAAGAAGATAGTCACAAATAACAATATTAAAGTCTCCTTGGCGTCATCCTTGAAGCTGCAATATTAATTTTTGGTTTCTTGATAGAAACAACTTTCTTAGTAGGTATTAGTTTCACTAGTATATTTATTGTTAAGTAATCTATATTATAATATTATAAAGATATAAAACTTGTAACTTTGTTTGTTTGTATGTTCGAGGTAATCTCAGGAATTATCAGTCCGATTTGAATAATTATTTTTGTAATACATAGCCACATTCAACGGAAAGGTTATAGGCTATTTTTCATCCCGAAATTCCTATGGGAACGGGTACAACGCGGGTAAAACCGCGGGGCACTGCTAGTATGTAATATGCAGTTACTACATTGTACATACGATAAAACTCCTTAGGCGGCCTGTCCATTTAAGCGCAACGAGACTGCGGAGTGGAGAAACGGAGAAACATTAACCAATAGGATAAAATCTTTAAGAAGAGATTTTATGATATTTATCTAGACTTTTGGAAATAGTCTAAAACTCTGCTGTTATCCGAGCTTTTACACCAAAGAACTTAACATAACTAAAAGAAACAACCAGGACCGCCATACAACGAAGCGCATAGACACAAATTTCATTATCAGCTACCCATCCTAACTAAGCTAACGATTCTTATCAAAATTAGTTAATATCGTTTATTCAAGCTACGCCACGAACGCTATTGCATTGTATTGATATTGCTTCAGTACTGAATCCTGATTTGGTTACAGCTCAATATGTGCTACATTGTTCTTAGCAATGGAATTTAGAATAACTTTAGAGGTTAAGAAAGTAAGGGCTCATTCAGAAGATGGTGTTCGTATCAAGTGGTAAACTATTGTTTATGAGTTAAGTAACCTAAGAGACCTTACCTTCCCGTTGACTATGCCTATCCATTACAAGAAGAATGATTGAAATCGGATTGGTAGTTTCTGAGATTAGCGCGTTCAAACAAACAAAATTCAAACTCTAGCTTTATTTTAATAGTATACGAGTAGATATAGTCTGTTCTAGGCATATGCTACAGATAATACGCAGCGTATTTTTCATGACATTTGAAGCCGATCCTAACGTCTGTGACTGTATATTAAACGCTTAATGTGTTATAACTCGAGGAGTCAAATCTACTATTAGATATTTAATCTTTGAATCATCTTGGTTAGCAAAGCCAAGTCTAGTTGACTGCCAGTTAAAAGATAATGAGCCCTGACAATATCATTAGGTTGTGATATTGATCAACAGCTGTAAGCAAGCGGCCATTGTTGTTTACAATGTTATAGATAAGTCAAAGAATCATTTATTGTTCAAAATTTAATCTATTTTAAAAACTTCAGACTTGCAAACTAGACGGTATCCGTATCTTGGAAGTCAGTCTCCACCATCGTAATCATTGTGTTCAACAAAAGATTATTTAATTTAAAAGAAAAGTAGTAAGTAGGTACCTATAGTGTAGGGTAATGGTGTCTTATGTACAATCACGAAATAGAGAAGCTTAAAGAGTAAGTAGTACTTTTCTCTCCGAGTACTTTTCTTAAGTGAGTACTTTTCTCCTCCGAGTGTTCGTGAGAATCATATCACAATTACTATAAATATGCACTGTGAAACTGCTTTATTTATACAATTACTAGCAGTGCCCTGTGGGTTTAGTCCCAATGTACCCATTTTAAGGAATCATGGTTGCTGTGCAATCAACATTTTTCGTTTGTTTGATGTTTGACAAAAGTACATCATGTTCATTTACATTAGGCATTATAGACAAGTCTGAAACTATACTATTTATTAATATAGTTTGTGTGCAGCAAATGTGATAAATGTCTTGAAAATGGGTTGTTATCAAAAAATATGATTCTAAATTTAAATCTACTTTAATATGGTCAGCAAAATATTTTCAAACTAGCAGCGCCCCGCGGTTTTACCCGCGTTGTGCCCGTTCCCGTGGGAATTTCGGGAATTTTTTTACATAAAAACCTTCCTCTTGAATCACTCTACCTATTACAAAAAACCGCATCAAAATCCGTTGCGTAATTTTAAAGATTTAAGCAAACTGACAACCAGACAAACAGACACGAAACAGAGACGATTTTATTTTATACTATGTAGTCAAATAATAATGACATCAATCATATTTAATAGCCTATATCTTGTAAATACAGTAAATACGTTGTTACATTACAACGTTCATGTTCACGAGCCCTTTATTATATTCCTGATATGATCAACTCTTTTGGGTAAAACTTTATCATGATTGTTGACTTTTAGGAAACACTTTTCGTAATTAAGAGTTAACTGATCGAAGTATTGTTTACATTAGTGCGTCGGTAGGCACGTTCAATTGTCGGTCTAAGTTGTTTCTATCGTTAGACTATGTAGGAGGCCTTATGGCGGTCAAAAACTCGGACACTTGGGTTGGCTACTGGCACTAAATTACATGAATTTTCTGACTTATTAGTAAAGTGTAAAGTGTATCTTCATTTTCTTAGTATCTTGCTCCATACTAACTTCTTCTTCGTGTCGATGGCACAAAAATTAACTTTTTAAATGAGCCCGCTCCAGTGCTTCGCTGCCCTTACGCTTGTCATTGGCGCACATGAGGTCACTCAATGTGCAGCTTTCAGGGTTTACCCCTTTAAATACTTGGTAATATTTTGGTGACAATATATTCGTAGTATCAAACGAACTACTAGAAAAGACATATTGGAAACACTTCTCAAACTCGCTTGGCTCGTCCCGGGAATTGAACTCAACCTCCTAGACTTCGCATTTGCACCCAGCATATAGCATTACACCAAGACGGTGATACTATTAATATCTCCATATTAATACCAAATGAGCGACTACACTTGTCCAAAATAGAAGTTCGATACTAATGTTCACATTGATGTCATTAAGAGCTTTACTTTGAAGCTTAAAGCTTGTAATAGTATGCTGAGCTCATTAAACAGTTTAGGTTTTTCTTGATTAAACAAAACTAATAAGATCATAAAGTAAAACCCCTGCCCTAAAAAAGATATCATTTTGTTGTCCTACAATATTAAAAATACTGAACCACCAGATCATGCGCGTGTGTCTTATTAAAATGCCTATTTCGAAAAAAAGTCATGCCGATAAATCAGTACAAAACTAATGACTTCATACTGATTTACCACAGTTTTATTAATAAGTTCTGCAACAGATTAAAAAATAATAAACATCACTAACCATGGCCCATGACATTGCTATACATAGCCCAACATTACAGGGCGTTCCTAAAACCTAGATGCGACGTAATAATGGTCACAGTGTATAAATATTCACTATAATCTCAGCTATTAATTATCGACCACCTGCACCAATATCTCGTACACGTTAAATTATATGTGGCTTCTAACTTGCTATTTATTAAACTATGACATCTCCGTCACGGATAACGTACGTCGAAACCGATTCACATTCATTAATATGAGAGAAAATCATAGATATTACATGTTCACACTTGAGAGGATTCGAGTTATTGAAGTACCAATATATCGTGGTATTAAGGTGGAGCTTTTGGATTTATATTGATCCTGTTTTTGGAATGTTTTATGTAACGATTTTTGAAAGCTAAATAAGGTTAATGTGTTATGTTTGTGTCTGTCTGTATTGACGCTCCTGAACAGATGGACTTTAATTTAGATGGTTATTGCTTTTCACAATATGCTTTGATGCTTGCTTCCACAGGAATAGAAAATAGATTGGGGAAAACTTTCAAAACTATAACATAACTAACTTTTTCCTTTTTTATTAACTAACTTCTTCCACAATTGGCAGAGTATGAAAAACGGTCCTCATTATTATATACGAAGGAACATCAATTCATACTTACTTCTTACTTAAAACAGCTATCAAACTGAATAAAATACCTTAATAATATTCTTAATAAAATATTTGAAACAAAAATTCTTTCTCTACGAAATAAGCTACAAACTAAAACATAGTAACAAATAGTCTCAACAAACAGTTAACCAGATTGATTTGCCAGTCCATCTGCATACAAAATTAACTTCTACAATTACAAAATGTGTGTAAACTTGATACATTTCTGGCAGAGCGTTGTCACGTCAGCCGCCTTACTATTGTTTTCATCGATTTATATTATTTTTAGATTGTTACAGGTCACAACTGCTGTTCGGCAGTCTTTAGGTAGATTTACGAGTGTTTTGGGCGGGTTTTGTTAATCGCTTCTGTTCAAGGACGGTAGTGATGGGTGTACGATTATTTTATGTATTATTAAGTAGGTGTAGTTATTAGTCTTTATGGTTGATGTCTCGATAAGATAATGATAGGTATACTTTTGTATACTTTTTGACTGAATGAGTTTAGAGCTGTGAGACGAGTTCTAAGCTTGAAAGATTGGAATGTGTGGCGCTCGAGTTGTAGGTATTGCACTCGTTGGTTGCAACTTGTAAACGTATTCAGTGTATACTGTGTCATAGACAATTTGACACTATAGTCTACGAGTATACTATGAGGATGTTATAGAGTACATCAACATGTTATATTTTATGTGAGTGAGTGTAAGAGTAAAAGGGAGTGAAACAACAGTTGAATTTATAATCTCAGTTGCTATAACGATAGTGCTGTAGACAAATGACAATCGCTTCACATTCTGTTTGGTTGTCTAATTTGAAATTGGAAAGTGTCAAGTTCACATGACTATCACGTGACATCCCTGGAATTATGTCTATTAGGTCTTATTCCAAAAAGTTTTATATCCAGCTTGTATATTGAATTCGTTCATGCATTAACTCAACAGGTAAATACCAAATATTTTGAAAAACCCTACGAAACGACAAACTAATCCGTAGTTAGTACTAATAAAATCAGTTTTACGACATCTTTAGATAAAAGTTTCGACCTAAGAGCTAGAGTTAGGAAATAAAACGTGCTACTTTATATTTATTTTTCTGTGAACTTTGCGTAGACAAATCTAGACTTCATTATTAGTTCTGGTTAGAATGTTTGGAAGTTCCTTAGGTTAATTTAACTTCTGAACAAAGTAAAGTCCTAAGTAATCGGCAGAAATTGGCAAATTATCCAAGATTAGTTCTTAGTTCGAGGAAAACTTAGGCAATGGGCGATCTTATTAGTGTTAGAATGATGTTACATATTTAATACTAACTTTAAATAATAATGAGGTTCATACTGCCACACTCAGAGTTACTAACGATTCATTAATAGGAATTAATGGAAATTTTTAACATGTAATGTATGAGAGAATACGTCAAGTAATTATTAATTAAATAAATTATTTTATCTCGGAGTGCACCAGATAGTATAGTAAAGATCTGTTGTTTTGATTGAGAACTACTCATATAGACAATAAAATATTATTGTACGTAATTATAATTCCTTCCTTCCTTCCTTCATCGAGTGGATGGCCAACCTGACCAATCCTGGTGTCAGAGTTATTGAGCCGCCAAAGGCCTCTGACATGACTCATGTAACGACTACTATCTGTAGAAAGTAACCGGGACCGACGGCTTAACGTGCCCTCCGAAGCACGGAATCATCTTACTTTTCGAGCAATCAGGTGATTCAGCCTGCAATGCCCTAACCAAACTGAGGAAAGTCTCACAAAGAGATTTTTTGTGAGATATCCCCACCGGGAATCGAACCCGGAACCTCGTCGTGAGCCGTGGTCGTGAGCCGGGCGTTCAAACCACAAGACCACGGAGGCTGTTAATTATAATGTTTGAATTGTATAGTGCGTTCCTATGTATTTACACACAGCATATTAAAATAATAACACGTGTACATAATAACAGCTTTGTACCTACTGCAAATTAACGCCTACCTTACATATATAACTGTCATTTTTCAGTATCCAATCGTGCGTATCAACAATAAATCTCTATTACTCATTAATAAAAGACAATCCCATTACCAAGTGCCAACCCTGAGTGCGTGAATGCCAAGTGCATTGTTCTGCCGCGTCGCCGGAAGAAGTATGGCTGCCAACAATATTGCAGCCCGTTTCGAACTATTGTTGTCTTTAAAACAAGCTATCAGCTCCGTTTTAATATTGTTACCTTGCACTTCCCTAGTAAAGACACTTCCGAATTTAAATTTGGCATTTGAACCGCAGTAATAAGTAATTGTGATTGGCTAAAATTTTTAGTATTGTTTTCTGCAACGGCCAGTGATGTGGTGACAGATATAGTGCCGTTAGCGATAATAGATTTCAAATAGGGTTGATGCGGAATGAAATTAATTATTATAGGTACTTTTAATTTATTTACATTATAAGGTACAGTATATAGTAAATAAATACACACCATTAGTAAACGCAACTAATTACAAAACGTTAAAAATACTAGGAAGTGAAAT
Organism: Cyclophora punctaria; assembly: GCA_951394245.1. Classification (NCBI taxonomy): domain Eukaryota; kingdom Metazoa; phylum Arthropoda; class Insecta; order Lepidoptera; family Geometridae; genus Cyclophora; species Cyclophora punctaria. Next base: position 8,926,293 of record OX596172.1, read on the forward strand.
TACGTCACAATGTTATCTAAATAACTAACCGTTTAAATCTCTTATAACCAATGGGTTAGAGGAATGCCTCTGCATACCTTTTAATAATTTACAATGTTAGATTATGTGACATATAAATGCCGATCTCGAGCGCTAATTGGTGTAGGCCTATAGTTGATTTTAAAAATGTTTCAAAATAGATCAGTCGTCCAATGAACGAGACAATGCATGTCGCGGTGAGCGCGAGATCTGGCTCACGAATTAGAAACAGCTGTATACAATTGATTCACGGGAGAGCAAGCCCCGCCGGCGGACGTATCAACACGACTCAAATACATCGCTACAAACTAACCTTTGCCGGTTTACTTAACAAGTGAAAGATCCTTTGTGATGAATAGCCGTTTTCGACATCAAAAGGTTCCGTGATCGATCATGCTACTTTAAGCTTTCATAAGTCGTATCGCTTTCATCCAGTGAATAGTAGGAGGAGTTGCGAACCCAAGAAAGAGAGGACGTATCTGATTTTAATGAATTGTCGTTTAAATCGGTATTGTTTTTACGCCATTCTGCTAGTTGGTCTTCAGTTGGTTGCAACGCTGATATGTAGCTCGGTGAATAGCTTTGGTTACTCTTTATCGATTTCATTGTGTTGAACTTTGGGACCGGGAGCCTCTCAGTAGCAGTGCAGACGGTAAAAATATTCTCTTGTAGTTTTCCTTTGTTTTCGTCGAGCAAATTTGTTCTCAGGGGAACCTTTGGCGGCATCACGAGAGCGTCTACTGTCTTATGTTTAACAAACAAGATCCTCTTACTTCCTCTTAGTAAATTAGGATTTTTCCTTATCACCCCATAGACTATAGCAGCACCAAACAATAAACTCAATAGGCCTGTTATCATGTAAGCTAAAATGGTAATTGCGAAGCGTCTTTTTATGAACTCTGGTGATGAATTTATGGCAGTAGTATCGTAGTTAACACAGTTATAATTTTCTACCAATCCTGATTTTGTGTCAAAGGGACAAAAAGTATATTTAATATTAAAGTTTATGTTATAGAGTCTAAATAGCGATGGTACAGTGTCAACGCAGTAGATTTCATTAGGACACATGGATTGGTACCACAAAAGACCATAAGGCAACTTGACTGTAGTACCTAATTGAAGCATTATATAAGTCTCAGTTTGCAAAAGTATAGAAAATTCTAACCAATTGCTCCAGTTATTCGATTCGTTATACTTCCTTAAACCAGAGAAGGAATTGCTAACGTTTTTCAAAGACAAAGAGGTGCATTTACTTGATGTTTCTGGTGAAACAACTAGCATGGACTTAGATCGATCTCTATTTCCTTCCACTTCACAGTAACTGCCGTAAAGACCTTGATCAGTTTTTATATAGCTGTGAGCGAAAGAAGATGTGATTGTTGGATTGTTAGGTTTAATTTTCCTGTTCTGTGACTTACTTTTTTGGGCGAACATGTTTGGTGGCATGCTAGTACAGGATGCAAAGAAATCTGTAAAGGTTGTGAATCGTACTTCATTTGGGGTTGTGCACATGGCTTCTACCAGTAGCACTTCTTTCTTTACCAATTCTTCTAGATGATGATAATCACAACTACAATGCCACAAATTGTTATGGATATTAATTCTTGGCCTAGGGTTAGTTATCATTAATATTGTACTGAACAAACCAGGAGGAACTTGTGTCAAATAATTATTGTTCAAGTACAAGACTTCTATACTTACTAAAGCGTCAAACGTATTTGGTGCTATAGAAGTGATTTTACAGTTATTTAGATATAAGAATTTGCAGTGTTCGAGTCCATTGAAAGTATTGTTAGTGAGAACATCATTGAAGTCATTTTGCGACAAATCAACAGTCGTGATAACTTCAAGCCCTCTGAAACCTGTAAGATTAATTGGATCCCAATTCCCTCCATTAGTCACGACTAGCGTTTTCAGTGTGTCATCAACAGGTCTTATTACGTTAGTCCCAAAATATTCAATTCTCGTCTCAGTTATAGTTAAAATCTGCAAATTTGATAATCCAACTAGACTGAACGGATCCCAAGCGATGGTTAAATTATCAAAAGCCAGTATTTCTATTTTGCCGCCGAATGTAGTCATGAAAGCTCCATTTGTCAAGTATTTTAGGTTTCCTCTTCTTATGGAAAGATTGTAGATGACATCAGATCGGCTTCTTGAAAGAAAATGTTTTGGTAGTTTTCTGTTTTCAAAATTTGGTGCTATTAGTTCTAGATTTAAACGATGACATTTGGTACCGCCTTCCTGTAAAAATAATACGAAAATACTTTATAAATTAATTATTATTTAAAGCAAGAAGTCTGATTTGAAAAAAGCACCTACTAACTACTGCTGTCTACAATTTTGAAACTTTGGTCAGATCACATTTTTATGATCTTATACTGCATAATGGGTAAGTTTGAGTAGTTTTTAAAATTCCTAAAGACCTGCTGCATGCCTTACAGTTGAAATAATAGTTTGAAGTTCGCTAGATAGAAATGCCTATAAACCAAATTATTTAAGTACTACATTCGTTTAACTAAACCAACTAACACTATCGATAAAACCTCAAGTTTTCTAACAACATAATCAATCCTATTTCCAACGTTTCTATTCGACGCCTTTATAGCCCCGTATAATCCATGGTATTAGCCAAGTTAACTGCTCCACAAAGGAAAACCGTCGTGGTTATGACTCGTAAATTACTATTAAGAAGGAAAGTTGGGTTATTCCCGGGAGGTATATAAATAGCTATACGTGCGAACAGAGAAATGGAATTGTATTGTATTATTTAGTTTGTCTGAAACGTTGTACGGTTTAATTGTTACGTTACCTTTAAAATATCCAACTTTATGTTTATCTATTTCCTAATATTTCATATACCTATTCAAATGTTTTCTACAGATAATAAATATGGTACACCTTTAAAAATAAGGACTATACTCTATGCGCCTGTTATACTCGTAATATGTTTTGTGTCTTTTGCTCTGCGGAAAATTGCGTATGTCAGAAAGGGACAAATAACATTTGATTGTTAAAATATTCTTAATACGCGTTTATTAATATGGCCCTTTGGTTATAAGCGTTTCCACTCCACTTCCACTAGTGATGACCTTCAGCTCATGTTAAATAGACTGTCAACGCCATCTATCAAAAACTGCATAAACTAAAACCTACCGCAATCGTCACCAAGATATGCTCTTCATATTTTCCATAGTCCGGCGCACCATGACAGATGACGGTGCAACTTTGCAGCACACACTTCTGAGGTTCTCCCGGAGGATCCGAAGACGAAGGTTTGATAGTCGTAGAGACGATCATAATGAAACTGACCACGGTGATGATGGCAAATATGGTTTGGATGCAGATGCGAAGACCAACGGGGCCGCATGGTCGCTTCCTGGAAAAATGTGGGAAGGGAGTCCGTGATTATCTATACCGCGGAAATAGAATCTTAACTATACGAATATAATAAAGAAGTGTCTTTCTGTTTGCGCTAATCTCAGAAAGTAACCTTCAAATTTGAATAATTATTTTTGCGATAGATAGCCACATTCAACGGCTCTTTTCTATCCTGAAATTCCCACGGGACCGGCCACAACGCGATGTGACATGACGAAATAAATACTGTTATAATGCGCACGTTTTCTACATAACTTAATTAGAAAACTGACAATAGATCGGACAGTACGAGAATTTCCCTTCAATATATAAAGAGAAATCTCATAAATGTAAAAAACGGCCAAGTGCGAGTCGGACTCGCGTACGGAGGGTTCGGTACTTTTAAAAACCCGTTTTCACCCTTTGGCTACGGGACCCTAAAAAGTTACCTTTTTGTTGTATTACCAGAAACTATTTCTGTACTATATCAAAAGCAAAATCTATAGAAACACTCGAAATTGTGTTAAAGTAAAATAGAAATGACAGAAACATCGGATTCAATTGCATATCACTTGAAATAATTGGAGTGTCGAGACAAAGTAAACGATATTGTTCGCGAAATACATTAAAATATTCGAGCTAAGAAAATGGGAAGAACCGATAGGAGGATATTTAACTGAAGGACGCCAATTAACGAATATTGTAACATTAAATTTTTATTACCACTTCGAAAAATAACGTTGAATAAAAGCTTTCAATCAAATATCAGAATAAAGTTATATTATTACCTATTGTGAAAGTGTTTCTATACAAGTATTATAAAGCGGAAAAAGGAAGCATAAGTTCGAATAGGTTATTGGTCAACCCTGGTGTCGGGGTTTAAAGACCGCCCAAAGGCCTCCAATATGGTCTAACGATTGCCACAACCGGGACCGATAATTTAACGAGCCCTACGAAGCACGGTATCGGCCATCCATCCAAGTAGGGGTCGAGCTACACGTTGCTTAACAATCACAATGAGCTAACATCGCTTAGTCAAACTACGCCACGAGCATAAAGTTGAAGATTTTTGTTTGTCTGCCGCACTTAGAGCTGTCCATTAAATGGATAGTCAACTAATTGACGTAATTTTGCATACATTACATGTCAAAATCACTCATTATATCTCTACCGAGGAACCATAATGACGTCCCTGAGTACGTGCGTTGGAGTTTGAATGAGCTCAGGCTGTACTTGTCCAATTCCAGTAATTATTTCTGCGTGGAAAGCTTCATTCACCAGAAAGGTTATAGGTTACATTATATTTCGAGATTTCCACGGAAACGGGTACAACCCGGGTAAAACCGCGGGGCGCTGCTAGTTTCTTGATAAACTCCCAGATTCGAACCTAACATAAACAATAGAATACAATATTGCAGAGTTGGAGTAAAGCATTCATTTTATGGTGTGTGTAAGTATATTATTTTGACTGCCAAATTTATCAGCTGACTTCACCATGCAGCGTTGGATGTTTATTGCTTTTAATACCTCACGCTTTATATCAACAGGCAGGTAAATATCAGTAGCACTTCCTGTCAAGTGTTTGCTTTTTTACGATTAAAGTCTATCTTTATTGCTTATTGTACTGATATCTTCAGTGAGATGAGAAGCCTTTGCCCAGCAGTGGCAGATTACAGTCTAGGGCCAAAACTGCGTTAAGCGGGCGCACGCGACGGGTGCACGAGACGTTTCACTTTTGTATAAAACCGCACGCGACGGGCGCATACGACGGTTCACTTCTGTATGAAACCGCACGCGACGGGCGCACGCGACAATCGCTTAACGCAGTTTCGGTCCTTAAACTTACGTTATATTGCTACGGGATAAGCATTTTTAGCTTTGTACTCTTACTACAGAGTTAGATATAAAAATTCGGTTGAAAAACTGAGCTGCATAGTGCATTATTTTTATACCTTTTATTTTTATTAAACAAGAGGCACTGTAATCAAGGATTATCGTTCTAGCGAGGGTTTATGTTTTAATTACAATATTTTCTTTTCTGTTACACCCAACGGCATACGTTGGCTCCTATGAAATACTCATAATAACAAAACGTATATAGGTTATAATGGCACTATAAAAAGTGCATGCCGTACTCAGAGACCAATTAATTCGATAATATTGCACAAAATTACGATTTAAGCAATGATTTGAGTGCGGTATTGGGGTGTCATTACGAATAGGTATTTATTTTTATGTTTCATATATTTTAATGTAAGTAATTTACTTTGACTAATTGTCCTAAAGTTTAAATAAACAGTTATAACTGAGCGAGTTTAAGTTGTGAGCTGTTGACATTCAATAGAATGAATAAGCGATTAATACTCATAAGACATACTATAACACTCACACTTTACTTAAGCATTCAATCGTGGTGGTTACGCCTAATCCTTCTCACTGTACTGTTATCTTCAATGAGATGATAGTCCTTTGCCCAGCAGTGGGGCATTACAGGCTCATACTTTACTTTTTACTTTACTTAAGCCATCGGCTATACTTGACGGAAATGTTGTCCAATACATGGTTTTGCATATAATTTACGAATCAGATGAAGTCTTTTGTGTAATGTACCTATTTGTAAAATATATGCAATATGTGTATCGGCGGAACATTCCCAACGGAGTATTCGTAAAGTGTGGCTCTCACTGGCTTGGAGATTGTTATCTCATTCAATCTAAATAAAGCTTAAACTCTTAAAAAGGTTGGCAGGGACATATACAAAACTTAACAAAGAATATTAAACTATAGTTTAAAGTAAAATAAATAAACTCTTACTCAAATAAACGCATGTGACTACTAATGCACTCTTTATAAACTTTAAATCTATTTGTAGCTATTAGCTCATTACCGATAATAGTGAATACAAAGCAAACAGGTTTGTTTACAAAGCATATCGGTATACAATTATTAAGCATAGTATTGTGTACGTATATTCCTAACAATACTTATAAATTACTAGCAGCACCCCGCGGTTTTTACCCGCGTTGTGCCCGTTCCCGTGGGAATTTCGGAAGTTTTTATACATCCGTGCAGTAGTATTTGAGTTTATCGCAGCGGAGTCCAATTTAATAAGGTCGCATTTGCACCCTTTAGGTACGAAACCCTAAAACATCTGTTTTATTTAAACTTAAATTCAACGTTAGAGTGTAAATAATCTTTATATAAAGTCTACAGAAATAAACAAAACCAATAGCAGTAACGACCATTATTTTCTCCAAAATCTACCGAACAACGTAAATCCAACTCAAAGACAATTCAATGTGACTTAACCCCGCGATTGCCGCGCGGGCTAAAGGACGCCATGTCTCTCTGTCGCTTCCGAACATTCTAGATCTGTATCCGACTTATTCATCCCGCCACAAAGTACGGTAGCTGATGTCAGATAACTGAGACTCAGTATGGACTGACAAAATAAATTCTATAAACTGTAGACAAAAATATTTCAAACAGTATATTCTCTACAATTTATTAAGTAACTAAATAAATTACTGCAATAAATTGTAGACTAGACTTTCATTGCCTTTTATTTAATTTTATCTGCGTGTTAACTGATAAAAAGCTTAACAAAATGGAGTCAAATTATTTAGTTATGGACAAATGCAATGAGCTAGGATGCGCTCTCAAAGAACCGGAGCGGAGAGACGTTAAGCCCGATTCACCAATCACAGCCTATTGGTATTATAAAACAACTCATTGACATTGTCAAAATCTTTTCGTAATGCATTGTTATTGGTTAGTTGACCACAGCTTCACTCCGCTTCAACTCCACTCTGTTTAAGAAACAAAAACTGTACATTCAAAAGTGTACTTTATAGTGCACCAAATAGGACACCACTTTACGCAAACGTCATTTGTTTTTTAAACATGTTTGGGCACTTAATAGATTAAAGAATTCTTATGCAAATCGCCCTAAGTGTCAATTTACTAAACATTCACCCGTCATTGTTAGCTATCGATGTTATCTTTTTACGCAATGAAGATGAGTCAATGATATGATGAACCTACAGCTCATATTACGTGTTAGCTTTTCTACCACTTTTATACAATATCAAAAACTGATAAGTATGGGGTTATAGACTGAAAGTTAACTACTACACTCATAGGTATTCAGGTAACGTAATTAATGTATGAAATACTAGCTGTGCCCCGCGGTTTCACCCGCAGCGCCCCCGTTCCCGTGGGAATTTTGAGATTTTTATTCCCTATAAACCTCACGGAGCCTGAGACCTTTCCAACGAATGCAAAACCGTGGAAATCGGTCCAGCCATTCACGCGTGATACCTTGACCAAGGAAAACGGGTTTCATTTTTATATATATAGATTAAGTATGATAGACCAGTAAGGCAAAAAGTTAACTTAGTTAAGCTTAACCAAAGTATTGTAGGAAAAACTACATCAAAATAACGAGCTAAGCCTAGCTTAGTTGTAGTTCGCTACCCACGTAAAGCTTGCTGCGGCACTGCTAGAGTATGCTTTTGTATTGTTTTATGGATCTCTTCATAGTTCGTTCATATATTGAAAATGACGCTTCGGAATTTTAATATCTACTCGTATGTATACTAATATTACAAAGAGTGAAAGTTTCGAACTTTGTTTGTTTGTAAGAATTAATCTTATCAACTACCAATCCGAGTTGAATAATTATTTTTGTAATAACCACATTCAACAGGAAGGTCATAGCTTATTTTTGATCCCGAATTTCCACAAGAACTGTCGGGTAAAACAAGCATTAAGGAAATAATCATGCACACTGAGAAACACAGATTATTTGATTGAGAACAATTATTGACTACATACCTAACAAAATTCGCTTGCTTTTGACACGAACTAGATCGGACCACTTTCATGTCCCAAACAACACAAACTAACGGATCACAACATTTAACTGACTCATAATACATCATTATAATTCCAATAGTTGATAAGCGTTGTCACTGTTATGTGTATCAGCAATTAGAATGATAAAAACGGCAAACAAATAATGATTGAGAGGCTAATTTCATGGGCAAGGGCGGTGGGAGGGTTAAAAAGCAATATATCATTGTGAAGCAGCGAGATTTGGGTTTTGCGTGTAATCACATGAGGTGTTTGCTGATAAATGATTTTGGTGTTTGGTTATTTAATGAATACTAGCAGCGCCCCGCGGTTTTACCCGCGTTGTGCCCGTTCCCGTGGGAAATTCGGGAATTTTTATGCATATAAAACTTCCTTTTGAATTACTCTATCTATTAAAAAGCCGCGTCAAAATCCGTGCAGTAGTATTTGAGTTTATTGCGAACAGACAGACAGACGCGGCCAGGGACTTTGTTTTATAATATGTAGTGATAGTACTGTTATACTTTTTTTAATCAAGTTGGGTACGCCATGATCACGCTCACCGTCGAGATAAACATCAAAGCCCATAAGCATTTTTATAGCCAAACTAGCGACCCGCCCTCGCTTCGCTTCGGGTAATCAAGATTTCATGTAGGAAAATCGGGATAAAACATTGCGTGTCTCCCGCAGGAATATACACAATCAAAATTTCAAGTGGGAAATTGGGGATAAAATATTACATGTCTCGCGCGAGTATATATGTATACACAATCAAGATTTCATGTGAGGAAGAATTCGGGATAATACCTACATAGCGCGTCTTCGTCGTTCGTAGTTCGTAGGTAGGTATATCCCCGCGCGCTTTGACCGCACGAAACAGTAAGTAGCCATAAGAGACCCGCCATCGAGCATTATTATTTTGTATGCAGCGCCCCGCGGTTTTACCCGCGTTGTGCCCGTTCCCGTGGGAATTTCGGAATTTTTTTTACATAAAAACCTTCCTCTTCAATCACTCTACCTATTACAAAAAACCGCATCAAAATCCGTTGCCTAATTTTAAAGATTTAAGCATACAGACAAACAGATAAACAGACACGAAACAGAGACGACTTTATTTTATACTATGTAGTGATATTTCTCATCATAACTCTGAAACTAACTGTCCGATTTTAAAGAGGTACACAAAGAAACATAATTAACCTTGATTGTAGAGCCATTTATTTTGATGTAGATTCATAACATCATATGAATATCATCAACTTAAAATTACACTCCTTTTTTAACTAATTAATTTTAACTAAAAACGGTTATTGTGGCTTAACTATAATAGTTAGACATATGCCCTCGCGAGCTAATTTGTTCGCAATGATATGTACTTTGATTGTGTAGAACATTGTTTTTGTGTATCATCAATAGATTTAGTAGCGCACGCCAATAACCAATTTTTTTAGGCATGTTTTTCATACCTTGGGTTACATATACCCGCGTTGTGCCCGTTCCCGTGGGAATTTCGGGATTTTTTTACATAAAAACCTTCTTCTTGAATCACTCTACCTATTACAAAAAACCGCATCAAAATCCGTTGCGTAATTTTAAAGATTTAAGCATACAGACAGACAGACAGACAGACAGACAGACACGAAAAAGAGACGACTTTATTTTATATTGGGTTACATTATCGGAGTTTTGGTAACGAATCATTTTTTTTTTAAAACTAAATATAGCCTATGTCACTCAGGGATAGTGTAGCTTTCGAATGGTGAAAGAATTTTTTAATTCGGTGCAGTAGTTTCAGAGCCTATTCGAGACAAACAAACAAAAAATCAAACCTTTCCTCTTTATAATAAAAAAAAAAAAAAACAAAAAAAGAAACTAAATATAGCCTAACTATGTCACTCAGGGATAGTGTAGCTTTCGAATGGTGAAAGAATTTTTTAATTCGGTTCAGTAGTTTCAGAGCCTATTCGAGAAAAAAAAAAAAAACACTAAATATAGCCTATGTCACTCAGGGATAGTGTAGCTTTCGAATGGTGAAAGAATTTTGTAATTCGGTGCAGTAGTTTCAGAGCCTATTCGAGAAAAAAAAAAAAAAACTAAATATAGCCTATGTCACTCAGGGATAGTGTAGCTTTCGAATGGTGAAAGAATTTTTTAATTCGGTGCAGTAGTTTCAGAGCCTATTCGAAACAAACAAACAAAAAATCAAACCTTTCCTCTTTATAATATTAGTATAGATAAGCATTTTCTGTGGTCGAAATCGGCTAGGAAGATAATCTATATTATATAAAATTCAAAGTCCTGACTGACTGATAATGCACAGCCTCAACCGCTACACCTAGAAACATGAAATTTGGCAGGAAGGTTCTTCAAGTGACGTAAGTGCAAGCTAAGAAAGGATTTTCGAAAATTCCTACGGGAACGGGCTCAACGCGGGCAAAGCCGCGGGGCGCTGCTAGTTATTATTATAGTAGCTTTTAATGTCTCATCCTACATGCCTTTTTTGGTTACATAACTACTTATTATATTTTGAGTGTTTCAAGTGTTGTTTTAGTTAGATAATTTTAACAGTATTTCAACTGTTTGTGATAAAGTATGAGCATCAGAGATTACATATTATCGAGTCATGTACTGTACTATCCTATCCTACTAATATTATAAATGCGAAAGTTGGTGAGGTTGGATGTATGTTTGTTACTCTTTCACGCAAATACTACTGAACGGATTGGAATGAAACTTTACAGTAATATAGGTTATACATCAGAATAACACATGGGATACATTTTATCCCGAAATTTTCTTTGGAACGGGTACAAACCGGGTAACACCGCGGGGCGCGGCTAGTAATAATCTATAAACGTCGATGGCTTATTAAGCTGAAGTTAATGACGTAAATTATCAAGAATAATTTGAATTCAGTTCAACGAAGCTGATTGTAAATGCAACATAAAGTCAAATCTACGAACAATACCAATAAATAAATTGATATCTCAATCAAATTGAACCAATGTTATTTTATGACTGAATTTAAAGCTATGGCTTAACGAACAGTGTCATTGGAATCGGCTTACGCCCGATTACTTTCGAACATTCCCGAACGACATTAATACCGGTTTGAGAATCCTGATTCAATGCACCATCTTTTATAGGATTTCGGTGGTATTGGAAAAATAGGGCTTGGAAATATTAATATTGGTTACAGTTTAGGGAATTTGAAATTTAGTACGAAGGTTTATGATTTACAAAATTATATATACCTAGTTAGCTGATCGCCATTGCCTATCATACGCGACCGTTTTTCTTCTATGATTTGAGCTGGGCTCTTGTTGACGGAGTTCCTTCGACTGTTCTCTATTTTGGAAACAAGAATTAGGAAGAAACAATTATCACGTATCTTGTATCGTCGCACACGTATTGTATTATATTGTATTGGACTGTAAACTATTATAATTATGTACACGTAGGTCTTAGTGCATAAGGTAAATCAACATAGTATGCTGTTAGAATATACGCACTCTTTAGTCTCGAATGAGTTATGAGTTATGACTCTCGCTCTGGTCTCCACTCTTATCTTCATCCATCCTCTTCAGCTGTTCATACGACAAGACATTTAATGTTGTTTTTTAAATAGCCTGTAAACTATGCATAATGAAATGACACTCCAACCCATTTCTACTAAGTTACATCAGTTTTCAGTCCAGTCTTATCTAATTGGAAACTAGTTTCGTAAACTTGGTATCGCTGATCTTAACGCGGTCCAAGTTTCCTTTGTTCAGCCGAAACACCCCGCGGCTATTACGTCTGTACTATATTGCTAAGGTTTAGCACCAACATGGGAGCCGTATACAGAACGTGAATGGACTCTTTTGGGAGTTTCTATGAGACACACTGATATAACGTGGGGTAGGAAGATATGGTTTTGTTATATTTTTTCTGGGGGAACTTTATGCGTATTTTTTTGGGTGAGCCAATCTTAACTAATCTTATTTAGGTGAATAGAGCTTAGATGTTCTGAAATTGAATTATTTGTAGTGAAAGGTATGTAATAAGCAAGCTGTTTCAACGTCAAACACGTTTTGGTCCAGCATCAGTAATGCATAGCTGACACTGAGTGAGGTTTTCAAAATGTTTTAACTGCTTAAATCGCTGAGTCGCAGTTTTTAAATTTGCTCAATATCAACAAAGCTTAATCAAATGGGAAGTTTGTACTATTCTCGTATTACATCCTACAACTAATTTATCTATTTTGAACCTTAGATACTTTGGTAGAAGGAATATTGGCGAGACACTGAAATTTAAAAAAATAGAAAAAAAGAAAGAAAAAAAATGAGACCGGCTACCTTTTTCTCGAAACTCCAACAAAAAATCCTAAGCAAGGGTCGCATCTGCCGGAAACAACTAGTCAATGATAAGAATAGTGTAGTACCCTAGTGTTGGGATATTTTATGTAACATACTGAACAGCGATACAAATTGAAAGCCATTTTCCATAGTTTCCGAGGCCATCGATGCTCGTTCGGGCAAATTCCAACTCAAAACTTCAGTTAGCTGACCATAGATATTGGATGGCATAGATGAGTCCTTGCTAGAATATTTTAAACTGAATTTCTCAAGTCTATGCTAGACGAAGGGACCCGCCGTAAATATAGAAGATATGTTATTTCTACAATGTTTTAGGTCTTTGTTTTTCAGTCAGTGATCCACTATACTATAATTATCTTTAAGTATTTCATGAGAAGCGAGATTTTACATCCCGTTGTTATAAGGTAATTATAAGACATTTTTATTTACTAGCGGCGCCCCACGGTTTTACCTGCGTTGTGCCCGTTCCCGTAGGAATTTCGGGAATTTTTATACAAATAAACCTTCCTCTTGAATCGCTCTATCTACTTAAAAAAAACGCGTCAAAATCCGTGGAGTAGTATTTGAGTTTATCGCGAACAGACAGACAGACGCGGCCGGGGACTTTGTTTTTAAATATGCAGTGATAATATCGAGAAGTATAAGTACATTATTTATTATACATAAAGTGTATTCTACTTGTTTATTCTATATGACCATCAATACTTTTTGCTCATTCCATTCCGATTACAATCGCAAAAGTTGTGTCCACAATCGTACGACTCGAACTTGGCCTTGTCCAGGTGATGGATGTAGAGGCTGATTAAGGTCACAGGAAACTTTTGAGCGTGACGTTTATTGTGGAAAATTTATGGGAAAGGATCTCGTTTTATTACCTACTTTTTCGGTCAAGATTGGTCGGTTAAGCCTTAATGAAAGTTATACGTTTTTTATTGTATCCCCGACTTTGAGTTTGAGGAACAGTCTGACAGTTCCTAAAGCTATGCTGACTATATCATGCCCGATAGATTAAGATAAATGATGATCTTTATACCAAGACTCTATACTTACCATTGTTAATTAATCTGATAAAATTGATCACTTCATCATCATACCAAAAATAAAGATCTATGCATTACGCATATTTAAAATGACTTTAATTCCCAGAAAACAAATGAACTGCAACTATTTTAAATATAGCTCAAATTAAACAATTCTGTTTTTCCAAGCTCCGTGGTTATTGATGAAACGTGGGAAATTCCAACGCATAACCAGACATCCGGGGCTCGACCCGTGATTGCTTCCCACCCTTTCACCCCGCGTTTGATGAAAAATATGTTTTCCATTTTTTTTTTAAATTGCAACACGAGTCCCGCGGCAATGAACGCAAATGTAGCGAACTACGAAATCACTGATACTTTTTAATATAGCACCCGACTCACAATTTACTTCACTTCATTTAAAATTGGAATAAGGATTGCTCTATTCGATTTTATGTTTTCAAACTTGGAACTTTATTTATTAACGGATTGAATTAATGAATTGATGCAGATGAATATTTTTTGACTCGAACGTTATTTGAATTTATATTTGTTCTGTAATTAAATATTTAACGAATCATGAATTCTATAATCTACTCAAATTCATATCTCTACTAAAATTTAATGAGAAGATTACACGAGTAGATTATTAATTCTATGAAAATTGAACACTATTGATATTGATTGTCGGCTCGCTGTAAACTCGCTTAGTCAACGAATGAGTGATCGAATATAAACATGACATAGAACAAGCCTAGAGATAGGCTTTCCGTTCAAGTTTAAAGCGGAAATATAATATATCAAAGTGTCACCATGAGATATTGCTGTGCCTGGCTGACGTTAGTTTATACTCGTAGGTAGAGTAAACGGTGTCTGTAGCCAGGTGGCCATCGTTTCCAAATATTAGTATAAAACTCTTCAATAGCTAAATTAATAATTGATCAAAATAGACCCCAAATTTTGAAAAGTCTTCGCAACTTTTTATCCGAAAGATAATAAAAAGATACCTTATTAAAGATAAAGATAAAGTTTATTTTTTTATGTACCTTAACTCCTAACTACTGACTGTATGTCCCAAATAAAACTCCGTTCAATAATGCGGTCGCCGTTCTTATTTCAATCTACTTCGATTTCCAACCTTCATCGTCACTAATCCGTATTTTATGACAGGGCGACAATAGTTATTATTCGAATGCGGTCGACTACTTACTTACGTACGACTTTACACTGCATCTGTTGCATAAGAGAACGACTTACTATAATCATAATTTAACAAGGTACGTTACCTTACGATTATAGTAAAGAAAAATAAAGTATTAGCCAGTAATGTCCCATTGTTGGGCAAAAGCCTCTCATCTCATCAAAGATACCGCACAGTGATGAGGGTAACTTACGTTACCTTATAATTGCAGTTAGGTAACGAAATCAATAGTTATTACCTATCATGATACTATAGGACCGTTACTGAACGTACTTTAGAAACCAATCTTTATAAAGCGTTGTGGACTGATTTTTTCAAAATGGAACCGCACCTGAGCAATAAATATCCGAGTAAAATTGAACAAACATTGTGCCGGAAGTCCACAGTTACCTTTTTTCTCTCTCGTGAATTTAAAATTTCCTCTTTACAATGCTAATTTTGTGTCAACTTTCCTTTCCTGTAGCGGACTATTCTCTGTACTAACTATTTATGTTGCTTTGCCACTGAAATTGCTAACAATTTTTTGTTGTTTTATGATTGGTAGATAATTTAGAATATTATAAAAAACTGGTTTGTATTGTAATCTTATAAATAATATAAAACAAAGTCTTCTTATCAAAAACTGCCTGTATGTAATTAATTAACTCAAAACTACTGAACGTATATTTGGAATTGAAACTACGATTACGGAGCTTCGCTTTTATTTTACGTTTTTTATCTGACGTTTCGACGCCTTTATAGGAACCGTGGTCACAGAAGACTCAATCATTCACTCAGTCTTCTGTAAACACAGTTTCTATAAAGCCGAAATATCAGATATTTTTTTTACAGGCAATGATGAATCCATTCTGTCATTAATTTTAATTTTTAACCGACTTCCAAAAAAAGTGGAGGTTCTCAATTCGGATGTTTGTATTTTTTTTTATGTACATTCGGGCATAACTGTCAAATATCGACAGGATTTGCAAAAAAAAAATTATTAAAAAATTATCTGTTTTAGTTTTTATTTACTGTAACTGAGTTTGTGATTTACATTGAGAGTTGTCTTGTTATGGTAGCTCAGTTCGCATGCATTCTGGAGAATCACCATTTTAAAAAGCTTCTCATTAGAGGTTGCATATTCATGAGTTACTAAGCTTTTCTAGCTTTCTTTGGAAGAATAAGGTTACGGTTTTGTATGCAGATTTCTTGTATTTTCTAAGGGAATTGTGTAACAAGAATAATATAAAACGGCCCTGCTTTTACAAGGTAAGTTGCCAACTCTGGTGTCGTAGTTTTAAGCCTGCCTTTAGGTCTCCAAAATGGTCTAATCATTGAAACAACCAGGGCCGACTGCTTAACGTGCCCTCTGTTAAGAAACGTTTATGGAAGGCCCAAAATCTTTTTGTTCAAGATGAGATTTTGAACCAAATCAAGGGTGGTACAGAATAAAACAACATTCAATATTTCAATTTTTATTTAAACCAAAGTTTTTAAATAAATACACGTTTTACAGCAAGTTTTCATTACTAAGTAGATTAAAGTTACTTACATTTAGTTCTTTAACAATAATAAATGTGACTATAAACAGATTCAATGCTATAATATATAAAACATTTTCTTCATTCTTGTACAAACTTGATTATAATCTCTTTTTCGAGTAACATTTAACAAGAGGCAGCATTATATTTCTATCCTTTTTCATAATGAAATGACTTTTATTGCTGATCATACAATTTTCATTCAGTTGACTTTAATATTGATATTAATGAAATAACCATTAAGTATTCGCTTCTATAACAAGATCTTAGATTACTTCGGGTATTTTTTATTAAGAATCCTTCTTCGTTATATTTGCAATTGGAATATAACACTCGATCAGAAGAGGTCATTTTCAAAACACACAATAGCTTATAGCGCTACGCAAACTTGTAGTGGATACCGGTCACTTCTCAACCCTCAAGAACAAATTTGTGTTGAATTGGTTCCACTAAATTGTAGCAAATTTTTAAAATAATATGTTAATAAGATGTGGGAGACTTTTGCCCAATAGTAGGATGGCTTAAGACCTAAACTATCCTACCCTTGGGCAAAATTTTATTTTTGAAACTTCAGATTTAAAAAAATGCCGTAACGGTTTCAAGTTAAATTCGGTATCCCATGATGGCAACAAAGTGTTTGCGTTTGCGAAGCGCCTAAATACACATTTCTTCATTACATTAATACATATTACAATATTAATCCATTAAGCATTCATATCGATAACACTCAACAATGAACAACAATACAACTACGAGACAACATTTGAAATACATTGACTTATTAACTACAATTGATATGCAATATCGTGGTTCAAATTGTTTAACTCTATAAACATTGATAACTTGATTAAATACAATTTTTTCCGATGATTATGAGAGTAAATATTGATAAAATTGAGTAAAATAGTATACACAAATAAAAAGAATACAAATTATGTAAAAATATTGAAAGCCCATTAGATTTCTCGTTTTCTCTTTGAGCCGAATAATTTCATGAGAATCTCAATGGAGTAAAAAATCGATGGAGTGGTGTTTCACAAAAAAAAATATTAAAAATATTTAACGAAATTTCAAAAAATATTATATGAAAAATATTTTAAAGTAACAGTAACGAAATTTCGTATAATAAGGTTATATTATTAAATCTTGCGTCAGATCTATAATAATCGAATAAGCGATTAAAAACCACAAAGACGTGAACATGAAAATACACATATTATTAAAATTTTCTAAGACAAAGTGAAGTATATGATCTAGTACACAATTAGTAAATGCATGAAATCCTTAACTACTCAGGTTCCTTCGACTCTGATTTCCTTTAAATTTTATCAATACATTTTACCGAAATAGTGTATACTAATATTTAGTGCAAAATACATTTATCTTTGGTGCGTTTTGTGATGAAGTTAGTAAATGTAAATGTCATCATAATATGTAAATGAATACAAAGTGTATTCAATCTCGCGTCATACATAATAAGTGACATTTTATAGAGTTAATACGTATTTTTATATAAGTATATTTTTTAATAGAAATAGCCGATTCCATTTTCTAAAATTTCAACTTTTCATCAATTTTTCATTTACTTCGGATGTTTCCAAAAGATATATTTTAAACTAATTCGACTCCATAACTTTTTAGAACCTTTATTTTTATCAAACTGGCTTAAGCCCATTCATACAATTTTCTTTTAAATATCGGGACCGAAACTTCAAAACTTTATCAAAAATTGTTTTCTATTATCACATCCCCTTTATATTTTAATAAATTTTTATGATATTTATGTATATAATATTATATTTTTCTTATATTTATCTTAATTCAGACTAAAGGATATGTTTTTGTTTACATGCGTATCACTTTACGATATTTTATTGCGATTTTAAATACGATTTTAAATGCAATTCAATATGAAATATATTAAAAATGTATATATTATATATAATGGCATGGTCATTTTAATAATAAGCAACAGCAAAATAAAATTAACATTTATCTAAAGTCACATTTATTACTTTATATAATTATATATTTAAGCATAATAACGTAATTTATTTAATTTTATTCATAAAATAACTAATATAAAGCTATGAACCTAAAACAACTAGATACGATAAAATCCAATTGAAACTAAGAACAAAAATAACGTCTAAGAATTAAAAATAACCTTCGTAATAAAATCCAAGATCGACAAAATTCCAACTAACACTTAACTACTTTATATCTACGTCAAATCGAATTTTAAAATTTACTGATACTATTCAGATAACAGCAAGTATGTTACGAACGAGTCAATCACTATGGCTTCTACTATAACAGAATAGCTGAAAAATACAACGTGGCTAACATCCATCATGCAGATTATATTATGGTCTTCCAAACAGCTCATAAATGGAATAATTATATAGTTTTTAATAATAATATTAAATATAGAACATTATGGTAATAGTCAACATCGTAAATACGTATAAGCTTATCGATAGTACATCAAATCGTAAGGCAGGGTAAATTATATAAAATATATATTTAAAACGTTACAAGTTTGAAACCAACATGTTATTTTACCAATTTCATGTAAATTATAGCGAAGAATGTCAATTAACGCTTCAGAATTGTATTTTATCTAATTTGATTGCAATTTTTATAGTAAAACTCATCTCTAGTGATACCTACTAGACAGCTGATGTTGATACGAAGAGCTATTGGTACATTATAGTAAGGCATACCGAGAGGTTTTCTAATGTACGAGTAAAAATACTGTATCACACTAACTTACTCCACATTCCCTTAAATCCATCTTACAATAAAAGCTACCGCTCCATATCCTAATTTTATGTTTTATTTTAGCCCCAATTGATATGTATCGTAGTTTATTGCACAAATTCATTTATTTCCAACTGAATATTAATTGCATGTCGCGTCGAGCTATCCGGCCACAGTTAGCTTGACGTTCCATTTTTGAACTTAAAAGAGGTTATAAATTATTAGGGTGAAAGAGGTTGGGTTTTATAAATACTTATTTTTTTAGTTTACAGCCATTTTGTGGCAAGGAGTATGATTGTGTTAGTGAGGAGGTTGCATGTGTTTTGCGCGGCTGTGCCTGTTCTGCCGTAAGCTGGTTTCCTCTTGCAGTTCATTCTCTCGAGCGGCATCTTGGCGACGCTGTACTCGCGGTGTTCAGCCGCCATGGTGCAAACTGTGCGTTTTTTCTGCATCATTTCGTCGTCTCTGTCTCGAAGGCCGGCCAGCCAGGCTTCGTACCAAGCGAGCTCGCAGTCGCATACCAACGGATTATCTAAAGGGAGATATGAACATTATAAAAAATACACCGCAAAACCTTCTCCTTTTGTGTAGTCGGTTGAAATAAGAGATAATACACTCATACGATAGATCCACTCATGTAGTAGTAACGATGATAAAACAGATGCAAAGTATAACTGACGAAGGATCTAAGTGAGGAATCAACTGTACTTAGGTACTGAAACTGTTAGTCCATCGTCTAAGCACACCTCAAGTGACATTAAAAGCTAGTTACGTACCCATAATATCAACCACTCTCAAAGTATCAAGAATAGGCTCCATAATCTCCTCGGGTATATGTTGGAGCTTATTGTTCTGCAAGTTGAGCGTCTCGAGCGAGTTCAAGTTGTCAAAACCCATTGTAGGCAGCTGATGAACCCTTTAACAAAACGAAACTTTAAGTCACAGCTTAGTTTTATTAATGGTAACAGTTCATTTGAATTTGATGAGCATTGTCATGGTAACTTGACTTGCGATTCGGCTCTTAACTAACTAAGTTGAAGTAGCCAACCCTTGGTAGTTAGAAAAACTCCAAAATAGCAACGATTATCGAAATCAAGATCGACCGTTTAACGGTCACTCCGAGGCAGTCACGTTACGAGCGTCAATCGTGAATCATCAATTATCAATCGTCAATCGTCTATCGTCAATCGTCTATCGTCAATCATCTATCGTCAATCGTCTATCATCAATCGTCTATCGTCTATCGTCAATCGTCTATCGTCAATCGTCTATCATCATTCGTCTATCGTCAATCGTCTATCATCATTCGTCTATCGTCAATCGTCTATATTCTAACAACTTACATATTCTTCTGCAAGTTGAGGAACGTGATGGAATCTCCGTAGCCAGTGAAAGCATCCTCGTTGATGTGGGTGATGTTATTGGATCGCAGGTCCAGGTGGCGCAGGCGGTGCAGCGGGCGTAACGCTTCCGAGGGGATCTCGTGCAGGCGGTTGTCTCCCAGGCGAAGGTATTGCAGGTTTTCTGGCACGGAGAAAAAGATACTTGAAGTTAGTTGCGAAAAATTGGTGTCTTCTATTAATTCAATGTTCCACCGGACTACTTTTTACTCACGATAACTTGCGAAAAATCTTTTTGATTTTATGGAAAGAGCCTTGAATTCATTGGTCATATTCATGTTCATTGATAGGGTCCAATTAGAATCAGGTTCAATAATAATCAACTTACCTTCAAGTCCAGCGAAAGCTTTCTCATCAATCCTTTGGATTTGATTTCCTTCCAACTCCAGCGAGTTCAAGAAGGTTAGGTGCGAGAATACCTGAGACGGTACCTCGCGCAGCTGGTTGTGAGCTAGACCTAGGGAATCTAGGCTCCGAAGACCTAAACAAAAATACATAGGATAATGAATTCGTTAATATTCAACTCTATAAAATAAGTATTTCGTACAAAAAAGAACTTTAATTTTAGATTTTTTCCCTTATCATGTATTGCCTGAACCAACATTATAGCTCAGTCGACAACCTTTAAATTTTAACTTTTATCTCTAACTTGTAAGGTTTACAAACAAACAACGTGACAGGTAAAACTACGCATGAAATATTGTAGTGTAGTCAGTAACTTTGCTCTTCTATTAAACTACTATGCTTGTAAAAAGTAAATAACAAAAGAGGTTTGTTAAAACATTGTCAGCAAATAGAGCCTGAATCCATTGTTGATTAAACTATTAAGTGAATTAGATTACTATGCCGAGGAAAGCAGTTATATTGGTAAGGCTGTTGGTCCAAATTGATATTGAACTATAAACACAAAGGTTGCCCGTAGTTATAGTACGCTATTAGTATTTCTATAATGATCGTGGTAGTGAGTAAACAGCGTTATCGATTAAATGACAAACATATTGTAATGAACCGTTCATTTTCGTAAGTGTTGAAGTATTTCATAGTCATTAGTATTATCTAAACCTTGGTCCAACGATCCATTGAATAAATGTTATTACAATATTTTGGGCATTTAAAGGGTTTTTTAACGGTGGGTCAGCATTGCCACTTTTTTGCTCGACTTGGCGTGGAAATTCGCTTCCAATTACGTTTATACTTACATTAAAATTTGACCTAATTGTATTCATTTTCAATACGACATACAACTTCTATTAATAGTTATTGTAACTCAAATAAAGGTATCATATATAATATTAATAATGAAATTAAAATATAATTATAATAATGAAGTTACCTGCAAAATCTCCTTCAGTAATAGTAGTGATCCTGTTCTCTTGCATTTCGAGTTTCTTCAAGTTTTCCAAGAGGGCGAGAGCCTTTTGTGGGACAGCTGTCAAGTCATTACCGCCCAGATTCAACCTCTTCAGTTTCCTTTCAAAATAAATTATAATATTTAAATTATTGTTTATCTGAATGTACAGTCACGTGCAATGAATACTTCTGCATGTGATTGTGTAAACAAATATATGAAAACAACCTATGTCCATATTTTCGCCAAAAATGTATAAATTATTGTGAGAAACTCGGGTGGTTATATAGTATGAATTGGCTATATGTTTTTGAAATTTTCAGTGTAGATAGACATTTATTTGAAAATCTGCCCGCGTATACATTTCATTGCAAGTGACTGTACCTTAGTACTGTGGAATCCGTCTATAAAGACATCGAAGAGAATTGGCAAACAAACACATCATTATAAGCGGACGTCATACAAAGGGATTAGTGACATTTTTTTTCAATATTTTTTTAACCTATGTCAGTATACATTAGATAATTACTACAATTACTACTTAAAATCTATACTATATAAAAGTAGACCTAAGTGATACAAATATTCTCACATTAAGGTCATCTAATAAGTGATTTTGAATCTAATGTAGGAAAAATTACATCAATTAGTTAGTTAGTAAGTGTCGATTAAATTATCTCTGAGTGCAGCATTTAGCCTTTGCAAGCTAATGGGAGTTACCGAATTCTATAGAAATTGTAACATTACAGAACTCTGCTTTTATTTATTCAGTAATCTGTGAAGTGTTGATTCATTCTGTTGTTGATTTTCATTATTTTGCTGGGAATAAATTATTATTAATTCTGTTCTATGGTAAAATTTTATAACTATGTTGCGTTAATAGCAAAATGTAATAATAAAAGTATCAAATTTAAATTCTAACAACAACAAAAGACCGTAAATCACAATTATCTGACCCCTATATTCTTGGCACCGTTTACAACTTCAAAGGTCGCCTACAGTTGTGTTTTGTGCTTCGAAATTATACCTCTCTATTCCGGAAAACAACACAAATTATAGACTTTGTAGACGTCTAATGCCTTTTCTTTCAAAGATTTGAAATTGGTGTTAAAGCGCGATTTTTATAAGAAACATTTTACCAAGTAAAAGCCTGTTTATTTCTTGAAACATTTCTCATAAAACAAATGAACATCTGGCGCGCTTCTTAGCAAAATGCAATTTATTTCAAGGTTTATTTTGAGTTCAAGAAATTCAGAAAGAAATACTGAATAATTTATTTTAAAACGGAAAAATGGAGCTCAAAGCGAAGTGAATTTTGAAGTAGCACACTTTATGTTAACAAATTGAAATATTTTTACAAATAAAACTTTTGCAGCCTTTTAAAATTACGTCTGTAGAGTTCAGAAAGTTGTTACAATTTACTTATTGTACAATGTAAAAGTAAGTCACATCTACCATAATACATAAAGACCTAAATCTACCAGACAAAGACTAGCACTACATGCCCAATATTTCAAATTAGAACAAACACAAAACCTTTTTCATATCACCAAAAAGGTTGTAATAAGTTTTCCTTACTACGACCATCAGCCGGTACAAAAATGGCCGCCATATTTATATTTCAGTGAGGCCATGACGACATGAAGAGAATCAGGGTACATTACGGAGGAATGTCACCGACATATTTCCTCTATCTTATACATTTTTACTCACTTTTCTAGTCCCTTGAAAGCTTCACCGTCGACGACAGATATCCTATTCTCGTACAAAGTTAGAATCTCCAATGTGTCCAGACCAACGAATGCGCGGTTATGCACTGCAGTTACCTAGAATAATAGAATTATTATTGTTTCATTTCAAAAACACTGTTTGTTCAATGTATGTATATGTTAGAATGTTAAATGAGTATTTTATTTTCATTTTCCATTGCTTTGTTTTTCTATTTACATGACTACATATGTATTTGTACAGAAGTACTTGTTAGCGTTTGATTTTTAATTGAACCACCCACTAGCTCCACCAACAAAAACACAAATTACGTTAAAGTGATAACGTGATATTAAACTATATCTATAGGTATATAATAAAGAGTCCTTTTGAAAAATCCTTAATAGTGTTTTAACAACAATTTATGACTCTAGTTTTACTTGATACGTATTTAATATCACCTACTCGCGACATTCTTCCTCGATAATTTCTTAGAGCGACAGGTAAATACCTAATTTGCATTACAGTTGATCTTACAGTTAGTTAGGCCTCATTCGCACGAACACTTTTCAAGCCCTTTCTTAGTACTTTATAAATAAAACGCTCGTGTAAATAATATGCTTTACTCCCAAAGCCTTTTAAACACAGGCCAGTGTTTTAAAAACGCTTTTAATGTACGTGTGACTGAGACATTACTTTCTCTGTACATACAATGGCGAAATGATATAGTTCTAACTTAACTACTTTTGTGGCCATTCTTCTCTGCAGATCTTCCAAATGGGCAATACGTTTAAAATGCTTTAATTAGTCCAAAACTGACTTAAATATTTGAGTTTTGAATACAAAAGTAAGAGATTTACTGTCTTTGTAAACTGTTTTTACCGCGAAAAGACCCGTTTGACTACGTTAATTATTCAACTGTGTTGAAACAAAACAAACATTGTTTCATCACCCGTAGAATGTAAGTAAAATCCGCCCCTCACATCGAGTAGGCTTGCGAGTGTAATCCAAACCACAAAGCTCTCTAGAGAGGTGTAATGTAAAGTAGTGCAACTGGGGCTAATCCGTGGAATGAGCCCAGTTAGTTGGATTGATGAATGGAATACGGTCCTTGGGTTCCGTTTCACACACATAGCTGGGGCGCGGGCCGGATGCGGGTCGTATTCCTTGTATTTGTATGAGTGGTGTCACACTGGCCCGCAAGTTCGTGTAAAATAGATAGTATGTTGTACTTAGTATTTATTGTAAGTTTATATTTCATGGATTGATATTAGTTTGTACTGGGTAAAAGTTATTCAAAGTCACTTTACTATTTCGATTGTTTACGATCATATAAATACGATTATAATATTTTAAGTTATATAAAATATCTCTTAAATACTCCTGAACATCTATACAAAGCTGAGGAGTTTGGTTTTTGTATTTTGGAACGCTCTAATCTCAGAAACCAAGCCGATTTGTGTAATAGATTCAACAAACAGGCAATTTTTATCCCAAAATTCCCTCGGGAACGGGCACAACGCGGGGCATTGCTAGTATACTACACAAACCTAAACACCAATACCACGCGACACCCAGAGTACTCCAGCCATTATAACATCAAAATCTAACATAATAAATTACTTCACCGTCTCATTACAACGCTAATAACGATCGTATAACAACAGGGAAACAAAATAATCACCTTGTTATGGTTCATGTTGAGAATAAGAAGGTGATTTAAATGCGCAAACGACGACGTCGGTATCGTCGCCAGACTGTTTTGCGAAACATCCAGCTGTGTTAGTTTATTACCTGCAAATAAAAGTATAATTATCATATCCTATCGATCATAATAATTACAGTAATGTTATATATAATGACCGTTTATAATATCTGTAATAATCACTACATAGTATAAAACAAAGTCGCGTCTGTTTGTCTGTATGCTTAAATCTTTAAAATTACGCAACGGATTTTGATGCGGTTTTTTGTAATAGGTAGAGTGATTCAAGAGGAAGGTTTTTATGTAAAAAAATCCCGAAATTCCCACGGGAACGGGCACAAAGCGGGTAAAACCGCGGGGCGCTGCTAGTAACATTATAAAGAGGTATAATTTGCAAGTTTGTTTGTTATAGGTTGGAGCTAATCTCGGGAATTATCTGCCCGATTGGAATCATTATTTTTGCAATAGACAGCCACATTCCACGGAAAGGCTATAGGCTATTTGGCATCCCGAAATTCCCACGGGAACGGACGCGGGTAAAATCGCAGGGCGTTATTAGTTTTCTAATGACTATAATAATTGTAACACGAATAGGTATTCAAGCTTTGAGAAGTAATTAAACATTTTGCATGAAACGGAAGTGTTTTGCATGTTTTAAATAACTTTAGGTTTGTTTGTTTATAATGACTGGTTGTGTGAAAGCTACTGGCAGCAGTGGCAAATACCAACTTTTGTTTTTTTATAATATTTATTTAAATCTTCACACTTAAGATTACCCTTATAACAAAGTTAAACCAAATGACTATTATACATGACAAAAAGAAGGATCTTTGCATATACATACATATAAACACTGACACCAGATTTAGCCATAAGTATTACAAGATAAAGTTTAGATATATATTAGGCCTTATGTATAAACGCTTAATAACGTTAATTTGGCTTTCAAATGGTTTCTCCCTTTCCAACATGCGCTATTTTTTAAAGAGCAAAAGAGACAATACCATTTTTAACAGTGTGTAACAAGCAACTAGTGTTTAAGTAACTCTTTTTCTTAGTTCTTCGTATTTATTATTTTACTTACCAATAGAACTCAAAGAAGAGTCTTCTATAACCGCCAAGCTGCTGTTGTGTACCGTCAAGTGACGTATGTCGAGACCGAGGAAGATGTACGAGGGCAGCTTGGCCAAGTTGTTGTGACGCAGCTTCAGGTAGAATATGATCATCGGCTTGGAGCGGAGAGTGTTCATTGCCTGGGGATCAAACCGTTGTATTGAGCAAAGAAACCATTTTGAATTGCAACTACGTTTACGGCTACACCATCAGTTGGCAAGCAGTCAAAGTAACCTACAAACCTAGTCACCTTATAAATAAAAATCTTACAATAGGCATTACAAAAATCTAATCTTGTCCTCTATTCATTATATTATGTTGGAAGATTCCTTATTTTTGGAGCTTTTAGCGCTTTCGATTGTGCTTTCGACTTGCAGCTCGGTCCTTTCTTGGGTCCTTTCTGCTGCATACCAAGATACTTAAAATTGAAGGTTGCGGTTGTTGCAATCGTAAGACCATGTTTTGGCCTTTAGGTGGTATAAAAACTCCGATTCCTGGGTTTTCCACTAACCTACTCGTACATGCTTTATGAAACTTCTCCCTCCTTCAATACTCGAAAACATTGCGAACTTGAAACAACAACTTGAAACATTTGTAACACAAAGTCATTATTAAAACAATTCCGATTCACTATTGTATCGGTTTACGCTTTCAAGAAAATCTTACAACAATTTAAAAACGTTTCTATTGCATTGGGTTACAGTGCAAAATTGAACGAAATACAGCACTTTCTTAACGCAAACTCTAACAAAACTTTATTGTACACTAAAACTTTAGAATGTTTCTGTTTTAAAATGCAGTGAATGTTGTATAAACATTTATATTTCATATTATGCTGCTTTTACCATTTCAACTGTTTGCATTTCTACTATAAGGGTGCACACCTGTATCGGGTGACGTCGTTTACATAAAGCTAGTTTACTAAGAGCAAGGTGGCAAGGTGGCAAAGCGAGTTTCACACATGCCAAATTATTGCAAACTATCGCTTGCTCACCACTTAGTATTAGTGTGAGTTAGCCCAATAACTAACTCAGGGTTGGCCACTTACCTACAAGAAATTTCTTACTTATACCTCATTCAATCTAAACGTTTTATTCCATTTTCGTCGAGTCTTCACAAGTCAAGCCGTCAAAGACGCTTTGAAGCTCTACCTATACGTCATATGCTACTCTACAATTAGTACGTCGCTACCCTATAATCACCGTGCTACGCCATATCACCTAGGCTACGACTGTGTGCTACGAATGCTACGCACGTAGTTTCCGCGCTACGAAGTATCTACACAGACGAGCCGTGCGGCAACAGTGCGTACTAAAATTATTTCGCGGTACCGACGCCGCACTGTTGCCGCACGGCTCGTTTTGTATGAAAACACACGATCGTACGTTCACAACTCGACAAACGCACCGCTTCGGCACCGCAGCGGTCCGACACGCAACGCATAATTTGAAAGCACCCTTAGAGTAATCTTGATTTATATTAGAAACGTGTCAGACACGTTTATATAGTATAATATTTTGTAGCACAATCAAAACTAAAACATTTAATTATACTACAAATTATAACGAGATGAACACATAACCACAACATAGTACAAAAACCGTAAAGTTAATGTATCTATTGACTCGGAAACTTAGATAAAATATCCCAAAAGACAAATAAAGTGATGTTCAGAATTGCGGTTGGAAACAGTTTATTCTATAATATAGCAATATCGAGATCTTATTCTGAGCCGAACAAGGAAAACTTTTATAGTAATATTTTTATACTATTGTAGGCCTTATTGGGACCGTTCTATATGTTAATCAGATTCTAAGTGTAAGTTTTGGGAGAATGTTCTTTGAAGATATTATCTAAAGACCACTTTACTAAATTAGTAATATTATCTTCGCTTAAATGCCTTTTAAGGTTGTAACTATTCTGATATAGGTGTATATGTATAAAAATCTACGCTATCTATAGATCTTTAAAACTTAAGAGCTGGGCTCTTGTCGTTGGAGTTTTTTCCTCTCTATCTATAGATATATCAACTAATTAAAAACCTACTTTCATATAATAAGAACTAAAGCATCGTTAAAGTTAAATGAGCGTATTTACAAGCCGGTAATCGACGGGTCCCTAACGTGTCAGAACAACGTTAGTTTCCGATTTCTAAATTAAAATTTACCGGCTCATTGCGTAGAAATTCCATAGAACTAAAAAGTAGCGAAGAGATTTCTATGTCTATGGTAAATTCTCTAAAATAAACGAAATAACTTCCTTCGCAGAAAATAATTGGTTTCATAATTCAAAACGTTTTTAACACCCCGCTAATCGGTCGCTTAATAAAAATTACACCCGTGAATACCCCAAAAAGCTTAGTTATGAGTATTTTAATTGAAATTGTATTTCCGTGGAAATGTAATCCTATTTGTTTCACACGAGTTATTGACAAACAACCGACAAACTTTTTAATGGACTATTTTATTAATAGCCATTGTTCTCTGCAATATTTTTTGTTTTACAAACTCGTTTGCCAACGATAAATTCTGTTTACAATTTAGTTGATGTGATGTTATTTTAAAAGTTAAATTTTTCATGCATTTGGTTTTAAAATAAAACGTAACAATAATTCAATTTAAGGTGACGTGAGTCCAGCTCTTACCTACTACAGAGGGGGTAAGGTGCGGGGCCTGCGGTCCGACCGAGGGCGATCTCCCGCTCGCGCGTAGTTTGCGCGCTAAGTTTGAATATGTCACTCATTGAGATGCCACAGTGTAGTGACTACAGTAAAAAAAGCCTATCAAGCAAAACTAATCGTAGATATTACGAAGGTTGGTATTATATTGTAGGTAGCCTTGGGAAAAATAACTAAAAAGAGATAAAAGGTTTTAAAAAAAATAACGGTCTAACCCTGGGTGAAATCATTTTTATTGTCTAATATTACGAGCAGAAATATTTTAAAGTGGCGGTGTTCATACACGTTTTAACAAACAACAGTAAAGTACACAAAACTGAAAAATATGAATATCTACGTATTGTTAGGTTTCAGTGGCGCCACCTTCAAAAGTAAAAACAAATAAATATATTGTATCATACCTCTTATTTCACTCCTTTTATTTAGGACTAGGCAGATAATATAAATTTCCACCGGCCGGTTTGTGATAATATACTTAATAATTATAATAATACTAGCTTTTGCCCGCGGCTTCGCTCGCGTGGAATTTAGTTTGCCGCTTTAAGTTTCGTTATAGATCGTTTAAAACATTTGTTTATGGTAGCAATCTCTGCATCGTTGCAAACTCCCACCTCCGCATCGACAAGAGGAGACAAGTCTTGTCCTAGGTATCCCCACTACCAACATTGCAGCTGTATAGTTGATCTGCTGATATTCTTATACTGTGACACAACATATTTTTTTGTTTTTTTTTCAAAGCAATAATCTACTAAATCTATAATACTCCGGTCAATTTAGACATTCGAGGTTACATAAAGTCCAAACAAGCTGAAAATCAGGAAAATTGTTCAAAATATAATTATAAACAATGTCTAAAAGTTCCCCATCATTCCCGTGTATGGAATTTTTTTTATTCAAGGTCAAAGGTAAAAAAAAAGTGTTTTTCGCAATTTTCAGCAAAACGGTAAGATTTATCATAAAAGTACCTACCTGAGAAAATAAAAAGCTTATAAAATTCTCTATAACTTTAATTCTATCCACTTTTTCCATATTCCAAACCATTACCGTACAACTCTTTAATACCTTTCAAATGACATAGGTCATGTCACTGTTGAGCATTGGGGCAGGCTCCATAGTTACCTGCCCGAGGTCCTTAATTTTTACATTTCTGGAGCGTGTAGTTCAATAACGGTTGGAATATGGAAAAAGTGGATAGAATTAAAGTTATAGAGAATTTTATAAGCTTTTTTATTTTCTCTGGTACTTTTATGATCAAACTTACCGTTTTGCTGAAAATCGCGAAAAACTCATTTTTTTTACCTTTGACCTTGAATAAAAAAAATTCCATACACGGGAATGATGGGGAACTTTTAGACATTGTTTATAATTATGTTTTGAATTTTTTTTCTGATTTTCAGCTTGTTGGGACTTTATGTAACATCACTCTAAATTTTTGGTTTAAATTGACCGGATTATTATTCAGACAGTTCTTATTTATATTAAAACCTTATTTTCACGCAACCGTCATAGTTCAAATTTATTACCGCGAAAAAAGTTTTAAATTTTGCATCTCCGCGCTCCAGCAATATTTGGCATAGGTCCGTCCTCCACAAGCGCTTGAGCGCGACTGATCACGCCCCGCGTCACCCGCAACACGGCAAATTCTCGAAATTTATTAGGTATTTTGAAATTGTGTTTAAGAATGTAATGAAAGGTTACAAAAAAAATACCTAATGCCCTAGCTCATGCTACGACCTATATTATAGTTGTTTTTCTTTGGGAAAAATCTGTTTATTTTAGCCAAATAATTATTTTTAAATTAATAAAAGAGGCAACTTTGTGATTTTTTTCTATCGAGGGAAATTAATCTAATCGTGTACTGAAATACCTTTGCCACTAGAATATATCCTCAACTTTAATATTATAGTTTTTTAGAATCAAAATTGTGACAATTTATATGAAAATAGTTGGATGGAAAAACCGCGTTTTGCGAGTTGCTGGACTCACGTCACCTTAATTAAAATGATTCTCACAACAGCATTTTCATGGGTTGACTGCCCACACTATAAGTTTCAGTAATTCATTTTGCCACTCATACAGCATGTCGCCAATAACTATGTCTGCACTTATTGTTAACAGCGAGCGAGACACGAACCCGCAACCCCTGACTCGCACGCTTCACAAAACCACTGTGCTAACAGTCGTGAATAATGTTTTATGAAACCCGTACGTTTACTACTTTGAACCTTCTAACGCGATGCAATTTTATTAAAGCTAGAATATTCAATATCCCGCTGGGGTTTACTTAGCGGAAGTAGATAAAAAAATCCTATCTCGTTAAGGTTGATTCGATGCAAAAAAGCTAAGGCAACATTAAGCTTCATATTAAACCGATATTGATCAAGATTTTCAATTAGATTACGTCCATCGGGGCCGGCGGTTTGTTTACCGAAGAGTTTTGCATTATGATTAGTTTTGCAATTATATAGATATCAGTTATGTACATTGGCTGGTCCTAGGGTTATTATTCATGACTTAGCAGATGTCCAGAGAGTTCAAAGGACTTTTTTAAAATTGATGGTATAACTCTGCAAAATATATCTTACATATTATAAAACAAAGTCTGTAAAAGCTTTCTGTCGGTATGTAATTACTTTTCTCAAAAAACTTTATGTGGTTTTCACGAACAGAGTTATTCAAGAGAGAGGTTTGTGACTACTTTTCATGACAAAATTCCTACAGGAACGGGTACAACGCAGGCAAAACCGCGGCGCACTGGCTAGTTTTAGGATGATCTACAAATGTAACCAGAACTCTTAGGTAGTTCAAACCACAAGTTACTAATACTGGTTGAATATACTTAGGTAACCTGTCACGTACACTGATGCCTTGCATATGACGGTAACTTAACTCAGCTTGTTAGTTGTTTACTTACTCCGATGACATATTAACTAAGTACCTAAATTAGCTAAAGTTATTTCTGTAGTTATGCACAGTATATCTAGGTTACATACCTTCTGTATATGCTGTTGTTCAGTAAACTCGCAGAGTATGTCGAGGCCGTTCTTCTTGACGGTACAGCTGCAGGGGGTGATGGTGTTGGGGGCAGGGCACTGCTGCGCACCTTGGGGGTGCGCCGGCCGCGCGAACACCACCAGCCAACATGCTACCAGCCAACGCGCCTTCATTGTTGATTCACTGCAGAATACGAACCTTGTGAGTAAATTATATAGGAGTAATAGTGATCAAGGTAAGAGAGAGAGTACTTATGGGCAAAGAATGATATTCATTATTCAACTCAGGAGCAACTTATAACTTGTTCATTGGAAACGATACCTAATTGGATGAAGTTTTAAGTAAATTGTAACTAAGAAATCACACTACCTGCCACATTAATAGACGGGTAGAGGGCGAAACAGGGATAAGGCGGGTACAAACACTTGGCGCTGCTATTTTAGAATAAATCTTAAACTTTCATTGACTAGCAGTATCTAACTTATTCATCAACTTGAATGTGGTAAATTAAACCCATCCATTCATATCATCAAACCAAACCTTCCCCACATCATCCATACCATTTCCTGAACCCGCTGTAATCCTGAAATTTATTCAATGACGTCATATCACACAACTTATTATCTAACCACTCACGAAGGCATAAAACACGTGCCAAAAATAATGTCAGTACACATTTGGATTGAGGGACGGCGGCAGGAGGTCTCTACCCTGAATATTCTATTGAGACGACGAAGCAGGAATACTGATTGAACTGAGAGGTTTATTCTAGGTAGCTCTGTCTGTTATATTTAAGTGAATTATTTTGTTCAGTGCTCTGCTTGTGATATGTATTGGAATAATAAACCCTCGATAAAATGATTGGGTCGTTAAAATAGTAAAGTAAAGTGGCTCGTTAAAATAGAATAATAATTTTATAATTTACTGTTGTTTTCAAAGTCTAAAAAGTTATAAGCGACTGAAAATATTTTCATAAATACTTATGTTTTTATGGTTAAAACACTTTCAGAAAATTACTTGTCACACGTTAAACTAGATAAAACCGGTACACTCGTGTAAGAACCACATAAACATAACTAGCCGCGCCCCGCAGTGTTACCCGCGTTGTACCCGTTCCCGCGGGAATTTCGGGATAAAATGTATTCCATGTGTTATTTTAATATATAACCTACATTACTGCAAAGTTTTATCCAAATCCATTCAGTAGTTTTTGCGTGAAAGAGCAACAAACATACATCCATACATACATCCATCCTCACAAACTTTCGCATTTATAATATTAGTAGGATAGTATACACACAAACACAGGGAAAGAAGAGAGATGTGTCTCTTCCAAAGCTTTTGGAACAACAAATATAGAATTGAAGAAAATACGTAACTATAAATTGAAACCGTTACTTAAACCAGTTTCGTGTATCGTTATTTTGAACTATTATTTAAAATTCAGCGCTTGATATCGTGACAGAATGCTATAAAGCAATTATTATTACTGTGTTAATGAGACCCCAAACAATTAATTATGGACATAGTAACGAACTTTCGAATTTATTACAATATATAAATAAATTAGCATAAGGTTTCCTTTTTTGAGTAACTAGCAGCGCCCCGCGGTATTACCCGCGTTGTTCCCGTTCCCGTGGGAATTTCGGAATGAAAAGTAGCCTATAACCTTCCCGTTGAATGTGGCTATCCATTACAAAAAGAATTTTTCGAATCGGTTCAGTAGTTTCTGAGATTAGTGCGTTTAAACAAACAAACAAACAAACAAACAAAACAAACTCTTCAGCTTTATAATATTAGTATAGATTACAGTAACATATCACTGAAATAAAAAAATATTTATGTGAAACTTTTATAAGATTGGTCGAATTGCTCTCTGGAGACAATTTCCTATCGTTTTCAATCCTATCAGTGACCACCTGTGACTTCAAGTTTTATCTATCTATCTTAGATATTGTACCTATTACATAACATTAGAATATAGAGCAAAAGTTAAGTAAAGTTATGTAAGAGCCTTGTAAGAAGGTTGTAAAAAAGTTAGAGATGTCAATAGTAAAAACAAATGGATTATCATAATAATATCTCACTTTTATTCAATGGCAAACCTTTATGAATCTGTCTATATATATAAAAATCAATCGTGGTTCGTTAGTCTCGCTAAAACTAGAGAACGGCTGGACTGATTTAGTTGATTCTGATTTTCAAATGTTTGGCGTAATCTAGGGAAGGTTTACACGGTAAACTGTGTCGGAATACATGCGGATGAAACCGCAGGGCACTAGTATATTGATAAATAAATGAAACAAAATCAAAAATTCATTCGAAGCCAACTCCAATATACGTCAACCACAATTCTGTAAACGAACGTATGAATAAAATACAATTCATTTTATTGGTAAAAGCACTTTCCGTTCCGTTAGAACAAACGAGCTTAACTATTGTTGGTAAATATTTTTGTTAAAAGAACGTTTTTCTTTATTTGTCGTGTATTTTATGCATAGTTAACGTGCTAAATAACAAACGACATAGTAAATATGTTTATATTCTTAACCCACTTGCTAAATTAGACGAGGGAATTTTCAATTCGTGTTAATATTTCCTTTTGTCTATATTTGTTACCCCATAAGTGTCTCTTTGATTTACGAACCGATTTAATTCATTAATAAGGTATATGAAGGGTTATGCTTACAGGATTACAGGGTATTAGTACTCACAAATTATTTTTAACCTCTTGCAAAAAGGTGATAATTCCCATAAAAAAAACATTATTTGTTTTTCACAAATACTAAAACTTAGTAATATGGGTTTAATAAGTTATATTCTTAACCATCTTATTATCTGTAGTATGCTACAGACACTGAGAAAGATTAAACTAACTGACGGCAAGCAAAATAACCTCACACACATTAGCATTTGCACCCACCAAAATGTTAAACTAATATCGAACTGTTTGCAAACATGATATATACAGTTTGAAAACATGACATGAGCTCGGTGTTGGATACGACAAGCCCGTACAGCGGTTTTTTACCACAATTATTGTGACGAAAACGGGTTTGGTTCAAAATCGGAAACAGAATGTAGTCTACGAGTATATCGGTGCGGTTATTTTGAAATCTACTGTACAGTAGGACTGGTTACATTATTTTCCGTTATTAACTGTTCCTGTTCATTATTAACTATTCCTGTTCATATTAACTGTTCCTGTGCTTCAAACAAATTACGTATGTTTAGTGAATTGGTTTTGTTCTAAAGCACTTATCTAAGGTTATTCTAAAATACATCTTTCTATCCTTTCGAAATTCCATCACGAAAACAAATGCACGGATATATGAACCAGATATCTCCATTTATTATTTGTAACCCGCGCAGGCCATTGTCCAGACTGTTTTTAAAATGTATTTTTAACCAACTTCAAACACCGAAGGGGGAGGGTCTCAATTCTGTCGGTACCTTTGTCTATCAAAATAGTAAAAATACAGAATCAAAACCCAGTTTATAGATCCTCAGTTAAGCTAGCAATGGTTGCGAATAAAAACTGAAAAATCTTATACAATATTCAACCATATAATTTGAGTACAGACAGATTAACGAATCTGTCTTAATCCACACACTCAAACTAGAATTTTAGACTAATAGTACCAAAAAACAAAAGACAAACTTGACGACATCAAAGAAACCAATGTAAGGACTGTATTGTAGTTTCGATGAATCGATGGTACTTACATGTGAGTGATAATGTATCGGGTCGGTGATAGTTCAGCGAGGGGAGCGGAGTCACGGGGCACTAGGTCATGATCACGGGTACCTCGGGGGCCGGCCTGTAGACAAACGAAAACACATTAGTTATTTTTCTATGGTCATTGATTTTCACATTCTAAACGGTCCGTTCAACCCGTTAAACCCCGACGCGAAAGGGGTGTTAAAAGTTTGACGTCGATATCTGTATATGTGTGAGTGTGTGTCAGCAGTGGTACCGTAGCTCTTAAGCGGTCGGATTTTGATGCGATTTTTTTCATTTGAAATCCAGTTTTGTTGCAGTTGTATAACCTACATTAGATATATGGTACGTATCTATTGGTATCTGAGTTTAGGTATTGGATTATAAAACAGTATTTATGTGATATGTGCTGAAGATAACGTTGTAAGTATCACTACATAGAATAAAACAAAGTATCGCTTTTCGCTGTCTGTCCATATGTACGCTTAGATCTTTAAAACTACGCAACGGATTTTGATGCGGATTTTTTAAATAAATAGAGTAATTCAAGAGGAAGGTCCATATTATGTATTAAAATTCCCGAAATTCCCACGGGAACGGGCACAACGCGGGTAAAACCGCGGGTAAAACCGCGGGGCGCTGCTGGTAATTAAATATTTTTTTTACGCTGTAGCTTTTAGGTCAAATCTTTGGGAGGCTGCTATTAAAATTATTATGCCAAAAATAGCTCAAAGGGCATTTTATATTAATAACCATCTTAAAACCGCTTAAATCAATCAAAAACAACGAATTAAAAGGCTTAATTGCATTTAACATCGTAAGTCAATTAACTGAAGTTAATTAGTTCGGGAAAGCCCGACGTTTCCTTTAAATAAATAAAAGTAAACTAAAAACTGAGGCCAATTTTTATTCAAAGCAGGAGATTTAAAGAGATACGTTTTTTCCTTTGGGAAATTTAAATTCTGATTCAATTGTTCTACGAAGATTACTACCGGTCGTAGAGCCGGTTATTTTATAGGAAATATTTTGGGGTATTTACCAAAACCCTTATTGATAGAATTCTTCTTTTCCCATTGTTTCCCCTCACCCTTTATTTGTGTAAGCGGTGTTAGCATTCGTCAAACAAATTAATTGGAAGGAAAATATGTTATTCATTGCTCTTTCCATGTTTCCTATGTGGTTTCTTTCTCATACGGGATTATTATAAGTAACTTCATTTATTAAGAAGTTGATCAGTTCCTTGTTTTGACGGAAGCCTTTTTCATTGCCAATGGAAAAATAAGGGTATTGAGAGCTTGCTAAAGTGTTTACACTTATCTATGGTGTTTGGGGGACTTCAAAAGCTGCGAGTCGAATTCGAAAGACAAAATTTGTAATATGACTCTCGTTTTCTTTTGGAATGTATTTTGTGGCGTCCACAGCTCTTTCTATGAAGCGTTTACAGTCATTCTGCTACAGATGTTTTGTGCGAAAAACAAAAGAACATCAATGCGCGCGTACTTTGCACTACTGTGGCGAGTAGCTGGACGACTTAAAGCGCTTAAATTGAAAGAAAAAATACTCAAAAGAAAGCGAGAGTCATATTTCTAACTTTGCCTTCAGAATTCGCAAACTCACAGCTCATAAACTCATTCAATGTTAACAATCGTTAAATTGATAGCGTCCTTAGAGCCCTAACAGTCAAAACCGATTAATAAGAGTTCATTTTTTACACTAACATTTTATCCTGCGAATGTAAATGTAAAGAAATACTGAAACACACCCAACTTTATACATCTTTTCTAACAACCATTTATTTCCACATCAAAAACATACCACCACATCTTAACTCTTAAGATACGTTTTAATATTATTCAAAATACTCCATTCATAGCAAATTGATTTCCGAAAACGTTAAACCTTTCCGCTTCCATCACAACATTTCGCATAAAAAGGGTATTCTTGTATAATATTTTCCTTTCGTTATACAAAGTTGAAATTACTTTACATTACGGCTTTCGCCTTCGCTCGTCAGACGTGTCAATATAACACTTTGTGTGTCACAGTATGTATATATAATATATTATCCATCGATAGTACATTATTTATGATGTTACAAGAGATTATGCAAAGTTATGGTGTTTCATATAACATTATATATCACATACATACTCGTAAATAACTAGCTATTGCCCTCGACTCCGTCCGCGTTGAAGTCAAAATATTCAAATAAGATTTTTAAGCCTTTTCCGAGTGTGTTACACGAGAATTTTGTACATAAGATTATGCATAGTTATGTTCTGTTACATACCCGTAAATATATAGGTAAACCACTTTAAGCTCGTGGTTACTATGTAAAGTATAATTATTTATTAATTTACGGGAGGCTTCATCGAATATATATCGACATTGTCGAAGGACACCATATTGTAAAATATGTTATTAACATTTTAAATACGACGCTAGAATAATTTATAATAATGAGCTTTAAATTATAATGTCCTGTTAACATAATAACTACAGCTCCGTAAAATTAATACGGAGTGTTATTTTACGATTTCAAAATAATACGAAACAAAGAAACAACACAGAGAAATAACAAATATTTTAACTTATTACCATAAACCTTTCAAGATATTACGATCAGAGGGCTCCACAAACATTCCCGGAAGCCATATGAGTTTCATCCCTAAAATAATAGAATGGAACGGGGATGAAAAAAACGTAACTTAATTTAATAAAAGCTTCATATCGAGGTTCATGGACGTTGCTAATGCATTTTAAATATCTACGGTGAATGGAACGTGAGGTCGTTAGTTTTAACCACGTTGATAAAAGTGGTAAAAGATTTTAGGACAGCTGCGTTCAGATTTTATAATAAACTTGGTAAAATAAGTAAGTTCGTGTAGGTTGGTAGCCAACCCGGGTGTCGGAGTAGTTTTTAGACCGCCTAAAGGCCTTTCACTTGGTCTATTTATCGAGACAGCCGAGACAGGCAATTTCACGTGCCCTCCAAAGCACGGCAGTACTCAGAAATGCCACTATCGGCCACCTATAGAGGCTACCTAGGTAGGGCCTGAGCTGCACGTTCCGCAATATGGTAAAATCGCTAGCGAAATCATAGTTAAACTACGTCACGAGCGGTATATAGGTGTAATGAACTAGCGATAGTAGTGTGTTTACAGCGGTTCTGGACCACCGAAAGTCTGTTATAAGTAGAATACGGAGGTTGAATTCAGTTTATGTTGAAAATTGTTATGAAAAGTGTGAGGTGTGTCGTCATAGTTCCGTAGTGACTATTTAGTAATCTAGGTAATTCTGTGACGTGTCATAGTAACTATTTATGGATCTAGGTACGTGTGGTTACAGTATTGTTGCGTGGTAACTAATTGGTAATGTAGGTACCTACCTGCTGTGGTTAGTGTTGTTTGGTGTTATGGGGGATGGTACGCACGATGGCGTGGGGTTTAGGTGTTGAGATGAAGGTGGCGCGAGCGTTGTGAATGCGTAGAAGTTGCGTCCTAAAACGGTGTTTTTTATGTTGATTTTAAAAAGTATCATACCATATACCTATTAAAAAATTTTATTGTTTTAATTCTCGATACATTTTATACTATCAATGTTTGCAGGAAGTTTTTCTACATATGTACCTTTTATTTGATAAATAATGGAACAAAGGACTTGCTTAATTTATCGCGTGGTGCAGTGATTTTGCGTGGGATGCTGTGTTGGGAATATTTTGCATTCTTCGTATATCATGACAATTATCAATACAGGATTTCTAAACATTGTCTCATCCACGTACCGAATGGGAATTTTAGGAAAAGTAATCTAAATCTGTCAATACGAAACTTCATCAAGCTATTGTCATTGGTTTAAGCGTGGTGTGATAGATCAAAAAGACCGAGCTACTTTCGTAAAGGGAAGTAGAAATATCTTACTTATATTATAAATGCGAAAGTTTGGGAGGATGGATGTATGTATGTTTGTTACTCTTTCACGAAAAAAACTACTGGACGGATTTGGATGAAACTGTACAGTAATATAGGTTATACATCAGAATAACACATGGGATACGTTTTATCCCGGAATTCCCACGAAATCGGATACAAAGCGGGTAAGATTGCGATGCAGGGCTAGTTAATACTAAAAGAAGTAGATGTTAACTTACTTTAAACTAATTGCAGGGTATATCCAATATAATCCAATATAATATGTTAAAACAAGAAAAAACGTATAAATTATCAATAGTTAATAATATTATCATCACTTCAAATCCAATAACAAAGAATTCACTATCACAATTACAAAAAAAATACTACTCTGTCACAATCAAGCTTACAAAAGTTGAAAAATCTGTCTTTTCTACAAACACAAACAACACTCCCGAACAAAAAGTATTAGTAACTATAAAACGTAACCCAGTAGGTTTTCACCGTTAAGTTTATATAAAAACGCACTTTAAGTTGGAACACAGTGGGTTTATAATCCTATGTATATATAATACATGTTGGTTGTGCGCATATCGCAGCTACACTGCCGTGGCCCCTTCATTCGATTCTACTCTATTATAGTTTGATAGGCCATCTCCGTTCAGTTAAGTCATTGTGCGAAGTGGTGTCGTTTATATGTTATTTAATAATTTTATGCAAAAATTATGATTGATTTATCATCATCCGCAGTGAAGGCATTTTTGGAAGAAGTTTACGCTCAAGTTCCGAAAACCTTAAGTAAACTCCAATGCCAATATCCCAATAATCAAAAAGAAGCTTAGTTATTTTTAATATACATACTAAACTTTGGACTTATTACTTTAACGTTATCACGAATATTTAAAACAGATAATAGTTTAAAGGTCAATGTGTATTTAATATTTAGTAATTATTGTCTGTTAGTATTCGATTTTACATACGATATGTAAATGCGTAATTATGGGCAATCATTATGGTCAATATTTAATATTGTAAGTTGTAGTTCGTGATGATACGTGGTATTAATATTTCTAAATAGGCATCGATTGGTGAAATGATTGCTTGCTTTAGACGTTTGAAGAAAGACAATTAATTAATGTCTGGGACTAATTTACATACGGTAGTCGGTAGTTTCAGGTTTGTAGTCTCTTACAAACTTTTTATAGATTTAAGTAGAACAAAAGTTATAAAGCTGTTGTGATTTGTCATAAATCTGCAATCGCTCCTACTGTCCTTTATGTCCATATTTAAACACATTATTTAATTAAGTTCGTAGTCTTCTTCTTCTTCGGGTCGATGGAATTTCTGTACCATACTAGTAACTCAATCCGAATTTCAAAGCACTTACACCCACTGCACGTACAAACCCCATAATCGAGAATAACGTTACGTTTATCATGACCTCGTGTTGTAGGGCCCTTGGCATGCAAGAAACACGTCATAGATATAAAAATAGCCACCAGGAATACGGTGGCCGTCTCGACCCCACATGCGAACCCCAAATTTACTTGTAGACCTTGCAAACGCGAAGTAATGATACTGCGAACATGATCACATGCTCACGTGCTGTGAGGTTTGTCCTTTTGATCATTGGTAATCCTACTAATATTATAAACTAGCAGCGCCCCGCAGTTTTACCCGCGTTGTGCCCGTTCCCGTGGGAATTTCGGGATTTTTTTTACATAAAAACCTTCCTCTTGAATCACTCTACCTATTACAAAAAACCGCATCAAAATCCGTTGCGTAATTTTAAAGATTTAAGCATACAGACAAACAGACAAACAAACAAACAAAAATAGCGACTTTGTTTTATACTATGTAGTGATGAGAAATATTGTGAGGATGGATGTATGTATGTTTGTTACTCTTTCACCAAAAAACTACTCGACGGATTTGGATAAAACTTGACAGTAATATAGATTATACGTCAGAATAACACATGGGATACATTTTATCCCGAAATTTCCGTGGGAGCGGGTACAGCGCGGGTAACACTGCGGGGCGCGGCTAGTAATGTTATAAACCTTAAATGCTCAAAGAAGTAGGGTATTTCCATCGTACATACATATTACTATGTAATGTACATATTGTAAGAAATAGCCACTTGGTTAACTCGCCCGTACTGGGACGTCAAATATTTCCTTAGTAAAGGTTTGATAAGTGTACAATGTACACACATGGACTATATGAAAACTTACGTCAATAAGTATCGATTTAAAAGACGTCTTTGAGAGCGGCAGTTAGTGGCTAGTTATTGGTTATTAAGCTTCTACACTATCGGTGCATTCGATTATACAAGTTTACTTAAACTCAAAAATACTTAACTAAACTGCCAGTACCTATATCCAGTACTCAACGTAAAAGATGCGTTTCTGTATTCATATATAATCTGTATAATTACATCGTCTTTAAAGTTTATTATCCAGAAGATATGAAATAAAGTAAAAAAGAACGCTTAGGCGTTTTGCTTAGGTTAATTAGAAAATCTACCGGAACCGGCTATTTAAAGTGAACTACAAAGCATGGTAGCGGTAAAATCGAAATGCCACTACCCACTACCACTACCCATCTAAGTATTGATCGAAATTCGAACTACAAGTTGCAAAAAAAAAAATATGAGTTCGGAGTTCTTAGTCAGCTCAATTAAGAACGATCATCTTTTGTTTTTAAACAACTGAAGCCCATAAACTCTGCTACTCATTACTCCTAATACATAATGTATACAGTCACGTTTGTCTGTCGATCACGTGACACGTTGACAATACATCACAGATGAACCGTAATCAAGTTCAGACTGACATACAGACATCAATCATAATTGACTTGCGTTTGCATGTATTGTCATTTTAGTACCGATTTACGATACTGGGTTCATTGAGCTCAAATACTAAGTTAGTTCGGCACTTTGCATTTTAGTAGATACTAACAGTTATTACCGTTCAGGTTTAAGATCTTTTGAATACATACCTGTTTATGAATTAAATAGTATACATAAGATAATCTATACTGCACTAATAAAATAAAGCTGAATAGATTGTTTGTTTGAACGCGCTATTCTCAGAAACTACCGATCCGATTTTAATAATTATTGTTGTAATGGAAAAACACATTTAATGAGAAGGTTATAGACTATTTTTCATCTCGAAATTCTCACGGGAATGGACACAACGCGGGGCGCTGCTAGTAGTATCTTTATTTATCTAAACTAAGTTAACTTATCGCTAAAGTGGATCCTGGAAGTAAAATTTGACCAACTTTAAAAAGGAATATATACAACTACGAGTAGTAGTATTCCTTACTATACTGATATCTTCAGTGAGATGAGTGGTCTTTGCCCAGCAGTGGGACATTGTCAGCTAATACTTTACTTTTTTTACGAGTATATAATTTCTATTTCAATCTAATTAATAATAAGTGACTACAATAGTAGTAAGTACTACAAACTTGTGTACTACACTTACTCAACAGCTTTGTTAGATAAAGCTTAACACGTAAAAATGTTTTAAACCTTTAATATTCAATAAAATTCCCATAAAAAATTATTCCACTCGATATGATGTTGAGTCTTTCGGGGCGAATGGGCTCAAACGTATCAGATAATTTTAGAGGCGTACCGCCGAAGGTGTATCGATCGAGGCCAAGCCAAGCATACCTTCGTATCTCTATCCTTGAACCGCTATACCCTCTACCTATACATTTTTAATAAAGGTAAGTATTCTGTTGTCTATCGGCGTTTTTAATGGACCGATAATTACTGAAGACATTACGTGTATTTTGGGTATCGGAAAATTGTACTGTGTGATAAAATATTTAAAAGATCGGAGCTGTGGTGTCTTTTTTCTTTTAACTATTTAAATAATAGGGCTGTAATTGTATGAAGAATACTGATAAGTATAAGGGTGCTTTCAAATTATGCGTTTCGTGTCGGACCGGCAACAGTGCGGCGTCGGTACCGCGAACGCACGACAACGTCGCACTGTTGCCGTGCTGCTTGATTTGTATGAAAACACACGATCGTACGTTCACAATACGACAAACGCACCGCTTCGGCACTGCAGCGGTCCGACACGAAACGCATAATTTGAAAGCACCCTTACAGTAAATTGGAACGTATACTCTATATTTTTTGGATTGGCACAAAATGTGGACCAATGTCGTCAATGGACCAATGTTTCCAGCCAAAGACGATTGCTCCTGAAGAGGAAAAAGGTTTA
Source organism: Cyclophora punctaria (assembly GCA_951394245.1). Classification (NCBI taxonomy): domain Eukaryota; kingdom Metazoa; phylum Arthropoda; class Insecta; order Lepidoptera; family Geometridae; genus Cyclophora; species Cyclophora punctaria. The sequence goes on from OX596172.1 coordinate 8,970,215, forward strand.
GAGATTTTATTTCATTTTTACCCTATCTCTCTAACCCTATTTACTTGCTTATAAAAAAAACAAGGCTCATACAAATTAATTAATTTTGTACAATTTAAAAAAAAACTTTGCTTATTACCTCATTATCGCATTCCCGTGGCACCCAAACGGTAGTTCAAGTAGATAGTAGTGGAAACCAATTTAATATACTTTAATTTACGTAAGTATGAAAAACCATTTTCTAAGTGTCTGAATAAAATATCGCAGTAAATATTACGTTCCATTCTTTTCGAGTCTGCACCAGACCTCATTATGTTTGAAACTGTTTTCACCTCCGTTTGATCCTGAAGCTGAAAACTGCATAAAGTTTTCAGTTCCGTACTATTTTACTTGTATTTATTCCGTAGAAAATGAATTAAAATAAAATTTAAAGTTTCACCGAATTCAAATCTATTAATATAAAAATCAATGACACTTTTCGTTGTTTTATAACTGAAGAACGGGCTCACCTATCAAAACCAAATGTTAAGGCTTTGTTCGGAATATTTAGTAGATGGTTTATGTGAAGTTGGCACAAAATCGGTCGAGCGGTTCTTAAATTGGGCACAACGCGGGTAAAACCAAGGTTCACAGCTAGTATAATTTTCTGGTCCATGGTTTTCGTTATTTAAATAAATTAAAACAAAAGCAATTCGTACACTATAATTAATTATTTTAATTAAATTCCGCATAGATAAGATTTCATTTTCATAATTATGTTCTGTCTTTGTTTTAAAGCTCATTATTTGCGTTTTAAACATAAAAACAATAGTTTATTTCAGTTCTACAATGGGTTGTTAAAAGCTAATTTCAGTTGAAACCAGTTTATAAGTTCGCTGTAATTTTCATAGTGAGAGAACTCTAGCCGTTTCCGCGGCACGCCTCGTTGGGTGAATGCTGGCGGAAAATATGAAGTGATTTCATTGAAATTATTAGAGTTAATTAAAGTTAAAATAACTGTCTTTTTGACAGCGTTTGTGCTGTTCAGTTGCGCTGATTGTAGCGCTGATTGAGGTGTGATTTATCTAGTTTATAATTTTGATGTTGAGTTTCATTGTGTTGCATTATTAAAAGAACATTATAGTTGCATTAACGTGTGTCGTTAAAGGGACATGCCATAGCTAAAATGTTAATAAGGGTTTGAATAAAGCCCTAATATTATTTTACATATTTCGAAATATGTACAACTAGCAGCGCCCCGCGGTATTACCCGCGTTGTGCCCGTTCCCGTGGGAATTTCGGAATGAAAAGTAGCCTATAACCTTCCCGTTGAATGTGGCTATCCATTACAAAAAGAATTTTTCAAATCGGTTCAGTAGTTTCTGAGATTAGCGCGTTTAAACAAACAAACAAACAAACAAACATACAAACAAACAAACAAAACAAACTCTTCAGCTTTATAATATTAGTATAGATTTTGGTTTTGTTAATGAAGTTCATTATTTTGTATTCAAAATCTATGAGTTATCCCAAATTATCGAAATAAAAATAAAAATTGAATAATCTTTCAAACGGCTTTTAATTTCATCACGCATGTACCTCACAAAAACGTTACATATAATATCAAAATCTGACGCTAATTTTAAATAAAGAAACAATGACACAACACGGCTTTTCGTGTGGGATTTAAAAAGGTTTCGGCTGTAATCCTTGACACTGTACAGATTAGGCATGTGACCAAAAACCATATTAATATTTTATTTTAACGGCTTTGGCGGGGTCTGTCGCGGAGGCCCTCGCCCTGTTTAAAATCTAATTGGAGTAGATTAGAATATAAAAAGTTATGAAATATAAAATTGTAATTCAAATGTATTGAAAGCAATCTGTTTTTTACTCAATTGGAACGCGATTGACCTTTTATTTCTCTTCTGATTGTTGATAAAAGTAACTGTCACGTGTTACAACACGTCTCCGTGGGAATTGCTATCCTACTAATATTAAATCAAAAGTGCGTGAGGATGTAAGTATGTATGTTTGTTGCTCTTTACGTAAAAACTACTTAACGGATTTTTATGAAACTTTACAGTAATATAGGTCATATATCAGAATAACACATGGGATATATTTTATCCTGAAATTCTCGCGGGAACGCGTAAAACGCGGGTAACACCGTGGGGCGCGGCCAGTTACTACATATTGTTGAGAATTAAAATATTATTCAGTTCTAGTATACTAGTGGCAATCGCTTAGCAATCTTGGTTGTCGCGTACTTACCAAAATTTATGGGAATGTGTCATGACCACATAAAATCTATATGTATAATGTCCCACAGCTGGGCAAAGGTCTCTCATCTAACTGGAGATATCATCAGTATAGTTAGAAAAGTATGCGAGAAAAATAATCACGTGACTTATTTTTTTTTAATTCACTATAAACATTTTACTATAAACAACCAATTACAATTCTGAACGATTGCCTCTTATCTAAGGAGGCTTAAGAAAAACTTATCATAAAATACATTGTCATTTAAAATACCAAAACACAATACTCTTGAATTATTTTTATTCGTTTCTGTGAAACCTTAGACCTGTCTACTTAGAGAGGAAGGCCGTAACAAAGGAAGGCAGAAAAACGTTTTGGGATTTACAAGAAATGTTTCATAATAGACATTGGCAGTTTTTTATATAAGTTACTGAAGGTTGAAGTGCTTCACTTGAAATGGTTTTCCTAATATCTTAAGTTTATTTTATATTTTCTTTGAGCTAAAGAGATAAACCTTTTATAGTATTAGTATTATTAGCCTGTAATGTGTCAGTGCTGGGATAAATGCCTTTCGTCTCACTGAAGATATCAGTACAGTAAAGAGAAAACAAATATACTCTTTCTTATTCCAAAACAAAGTTCAATGATATCTGAAGGATGAAAAGCACAAAAATTGTGTAATAACACAATACTTTTACCGAACAGCTTTTGTTTCTCCAACATATCTAGTTAGTAAATAGATTGAACTCTCATGCAAGCCACCCTTAGTCTTAAAATAAAGATATAATTATAATCGTTTTACATTAATAATACGATCCTATTTGCTGCCCGACAACATAAAAAAGGATAATAACATTTTAGTTCATCTTCAAAATTAAAAATGAATAACAGCCTACAAAATGACATCACAATAGCAAAAATATTACTCTGAATAAAACATGAAACAACTGGTTTCAGCCAAACTGGAGTTTATTGTCTTGAAGCTCGTTCGTGACTCCAGGGTTTTAATCAAAAATTCAATAAAGAGGTCATGGCATAAAAAATTGTATGGACTTCATAAAACATAGATAGTTAAATCTCCAATTTTATAAATGCGAAACGTTGTTGTTATAGCGAGTTTACAAGCTTCATGAAGGATTGTGAAGGCTATTGATGTGTGATTAGTTAAGGTATAATACCCCGGTAAATTTAGACATTCGAGTTTGCATAAAGTCCCAACAAGCTGAAAATCAGGAAAATTGTTCGAAACATAATTATAAACAATGTGTAAAAGTTCCCCATCATTCCCGTGTATGGAATTTTTTTTATTCAAGGTCAAATGTCAAAAATAAGTGTTTTTCGCGAATATCTGAAAAACGGTGCAATGTAGCAAAAAAAAGTGTATGATGAAATGAAAGCTTATATAATTCTCTATAACTTTAATTCTATCCACTTTTTCCATATTCCAAACCGTTATTGAACTACACGCTCCAGAAATGTCAAAATTAAGGACCTCGGGCAGGTAACTATGGAGCCTGCCCCAATGCTCAACAGTGACATGACCCATGTCATTTGAAAGGTCTTGAAGAGTTGTACAAGTTACTCCTAGACAGTTATATCGAATTCGATGGCCAACTCGGTGTTTTCGACCACCGAAGAATTACCACTGGAGGTGCTGTGGAGCCTGGACGGAATGCTCAACAGTGACATGACTTACGCATTTGAAAGCTCTTACAAGTCACTTTTTGATAGTTATGTCGAAATCGACGCCAAGCTCGGTGTTTTCGACCACCGAAGAAAAAACACTAGGTGTATGTGCAATAATGTGCAGTTGACCCTGATCGTATTGCTCAACAGTGACATGACTAATGTCATTTGAAAGCTCTTACAAGTCACTCTTTGACAGTTATATCGAAATCGACGACCAACTCGGTGTTTTCGACCACCGAAGTATCGACACTGATCGTATTGCTCAACAGTGACATGACACATATCATTTGAAAGCTCATAAAGAGTTTTATAAGTCACTCTTTGATAGTTATATCGAAATCGCCGTCCAACTTAGTGTTTTCGACCACCGAAGAATGGAGTTGGGCTATGCCATACCGAAGTATCGACGCTGATCCTAATGCTCAAAAGTGACATGACCTATGTCATTTGAAAGCTCTTGAAGAGTTGTACAAGTCACTCTTTGACACTTATATCGAAATCGACCGCCAACGCGGTGTTTTCGACCATCGAAATATCGACACTGGGTGTATGTGCAGTTGACCCTGATGGTATTGCTCAACAGTGACATAACTTATGTCATTTGAAAGCCCTTGAAGAGATATCCAAGTCACTTCTTGACATTTATATCGAAATCGACGGCTAACTCGGTGTTTTTTAACCAAAAATAAAAAAATATATGTACACATTAGTTAATAAAGGACCTTGAGAAAATTCCATTCTTCGGTGGTCGAAAACACCAAGTTGGCGGTCGATTTCGATAGACATGTCAAGGAGTGACTTGGACATCTCTTCAAGGGCTTTCAAATGACATAAGTTATGTCACTGTTGAGCAATACCATCAGGGTCAACTGCACATACACCCAGTGTCGATATTTCGATGGTCGAAAACACCGCGTTGGCGGTCGATTTCGATATAAGTGTCAAAGAGTGACTTGTACAACTCTTCAAGAGCTTTCAAATGACATAGGTCATGTCACTTTTGAGCATTAGGATCAGCGTCGATACTTCGGTATGGCATAGCCCAACTCCATTCTTCGGTGGTCGAAAACACTAAGTTGGACGGCGATTTCGATATAACTATCAAAGAGTGACTTATAAAACTCTTTATGAGCTTTCAAATGATATGTGTCATGTCACTGTTGAGCAATACGATCAGTGTCGATACTTCGGTGGTCGAAAACACCGAGTTGGTCGTCGATTTCGATATAACTGTCAAGGAGTGACTTGTAAGAGCTTTCAAATGACATTAGTCATGTCACTGTTGAGCAATACGATCAGGGTCAACTGCACATTATTGCACATACACCTAGTGTTTTTTCTTCGGTGGTCGAAAACACCGAGTTTGGCGTCGATTTCGACATAACTATCAAAAAGTGACTTGTAAGAGCTTTCAAATGCGTAAGTCATGTCACTGTTGAGCATTCCGTCCAGGCTCCACAGCACCTCCAGTGGTAATTCTTCGGTGGTCGAAAACACCGAGTTGGCCATCGAATTCTATATAACTGTCTAGGAGTAACTTGTACAACTCTTCAAGACCTTTCAAATGACATGGGTCATGTCACTGTTGAGCATTGGGGCAGGCTCCATAGTTACCTGCCCGAGGTCCTTAATTTTGACATTTCTGGAGCGTGTAGTTCAATAACGGTTTGGAATATGGAAAAAGTGGATAGAATTAAAGTTATAGAGAATTATATAAGCTTTCATTTCATCATACACTTTTTTTTGCTACATTGCACCGTTTTTCAGATATTCGCGAAAAACACTCTTTTTTGACATTTGACCTTGAATAAAAAAAAATCCATACACGGGAATGATGGGGAACTTTTACACATTGTTTATAATTATGTTTTCAACAATTTTCCTGATTTTCAGCTTGTTGGGACTTTATGCAAACTCACCCTCATTTTTTGGTTTAATTTGACCGGATTATAAGGGAGGCCCCCTTGTGCGAAGAAGATGTCGAAGAAGAAAAACGAAGCCCGCGACGTCGCGCCACTCGCGAGTTTGCAATTTTTGACTGATTTTAAAAGCATTTGCGTTAGAAGGGGCCCTTAAGGGTAAGTGCGTATCCATTTAAACAGAGCGGATCGGTGCGGAGCCCTATTGAACAATCACAATTCATTACGAAACGATTTTGACATTGTCAAACGCCTTGGTATTCTAGTTGTACCTATATGCACTCGCCTGCCAAGACTGAGGTCCCCGGTTTAATTCCCGGGTTAAGTGGAAATGTGTCCCTACTTTTCAAACATGGCTCGAGTTTAAGATCACGCGTGGTGATTACGCCTAAATCCTCCTCACTGTACTGACATCTTCAGAGAGATGAGAGGATTTTGCCCAGCAGCGAGACATTACAGGTTAATAATGCGTTGCGTTCCGCTTATACGGGAACGAACCCTAAGTACGTTTAATCAAACTAATATGGCGTCATAATTCAATAATTTAGATTTTGTAAATTTCGAGAACCAAAATCCTACTAATATTTATACTGAGAAAGTGTGTCATATATGAGACTCTTTCACGCGAAAACTACTGAGCAATTTTGGATGAAACTTTACAGTTATATAGGTTACTAGCAGCGCCCCGCGGTTTTACCCGCGTTGTGCCCGTTCCCGTGGGAATTTCGGGATAAAATGTAGCCTATAGCCTTCCTCGATAAATAGACTATCTAACAGTGAAAGAATTATTCAAATCGGTTCAGTAGTTTCTGAGATTAGCGCGTTTAAACAAACAAACAAACAAACAAACAAACAAACAAAACAAACTCTTCAGCTTTATAATATTAGTATAGATACATTGTAATAAGACATAGGGTACATTATATCCCGAAATTCCCGCGGTAACGGGCTCAACGTGTGTAAGACTGCGAGGCGCTACAAGTATTTGTATATTACTACATATATTTATTGATATCGAGGAATAGCAATCATTATCCCACTTAAGATATCGGGGACATGTCACATCAGGATAAGCACGAGCATTATACTGTCAATCCAACATCAGATATCTTAGGATTCCTAGGTCTTGATCTTGAAATAATAACTCACAGGACTTCATTACAATGACATTGCTTGTATTTTACACACGGTCATCATGGATTACAGTTAGGATACGTCTAGATTCAATTAATTGATGGAACCTAAACGACCTCCCTTCACCCCATTAGTCGTCCTGTCCACGCCATAGAATATCTTATCCACTATACTCGATTCGCAATACGATCGTGATGTCGTCAACACATAATTCTTCTAATCCACGTTTTTAATCTAATCACAATCCAACCATCTCCATTTCCCTCGTAAACTCTAATAATGCCGCCTTTTTCATATCATAGACTATCATCCCTCTATCCAACAACTGTCATAGTGCGTAACACCACAGACTTAACACAGTCTATTCTCATACCACAGACTACACCACGAAGGTAGAACTCACGTCACGGAATAATAACACTACAGATTCCATCAGTCAGCTGAATTTACAAACTACTCTTAAACTTCTATAGCTTTATTATACTTCCATCCCCGACATATTTATGTATGTAAATAAACTCCTTTATATTTAATATGATGCAATTTTGAGTAATATAAAGTTATTTCTCAAGTACAGTGGAAGTCAAAACTCGTAACTTTTACATTTAAGCAATTAACAACTTTCCAAGAGGTGGTTACATTAATAAGGAGGTTTAATCTTAAATGTACATATGTACGTATATTGCACGTAAATTCACAGAAAACTTTTTGATTAAACAGAGGTTGCTGTCGAATACTAAAATTTATTTAACAACTAGCTGTGCCCCACGGTTTCACCCGCAGCGCCCCCGTTCCCGAATTTCGAGATTTTTATTCCTTATTTTTGCCTTGTCCTGACAATAAGGAACACATTAAAAAAAGAATCATCCAATTTGGTGCAGTCGTTCTGAAGTTATGCGCTTACCAACACATTTTGCGATTCATTTTTTTATTATAGATGAAGTAAAAACATATCTAGAGCAGGTATTTTTATTATACGATACTGATATACTTTTATTTGAACACACTCCTTTATATACAAGGCTAAAGGACAATGGGTAATTATTTCCCTCCAAAAAAAATATAGGTTCTTCAGCCGCTAGTTCATTTAGAACCTAAAGGCCTTATTCATAATCGCTTACTAGCAGCATTTTAGCTATCAATGGTTTGTCCCTTTCTGATATACGCTATTTTCCAAAGAGCAAAAGAGACAAAACACTTATTACAGTAAAGGTATAATATTAGTAAAATAATCTCGTGGTTTATTAATATACTAGCAGTGCCCGCAGTTTTATCCGCGTTGTACCTGTTCCTGTGGGAATTTTGCAGAGGGCAGATTTTTTTAGGTCAGAATCCTTTCCTTTGAACCATTCTGTGTGTTGATGAAATCGCATGAAACTCCGTTCAGTAGTTTTTGGGAAAATCTATTACACGATTATATTTAATAGACATAAGCAAATGTTAGACACAAGACGTTAAACCGACTTTTATGTCTACTAACAGACTTTTTGTCTATCTGCCTATCTGCGAAACAAACTGTCTTGTTCAATATAGTTAAAACACACAGTGTAATATATTGTGAATATAGTTGATACGGGCTCTTACAACTCGCGTAGCCCTTTGTTCATACAAATAATAAATATTACTTCATATTTTACTCTACGTCAATTGTTCCACAATACGAAGTAGAGAACTGCAGACCACTTTGAATGGACGCAGACCTCTTGAAACTCGAGTCCTCTTGAACAAGCAAAGAACCATTAAAAACAGACTTGTACTGGTTATCTCATAACTAACAATATGGCGGTTGTTGACTTCTAGTAGCTTTATGAAATTGACAGTCGACCAGTCTAATTGGTTTACTTGTCAACTTAACAATTATTGGTTTTATTGTTACATTTTTATGCAAAGTACTTAATATATACTCATTTAAATTTGCCTTAAAATAAATTGTTTATTATTATTATATTAAAAGCTGTGTGTCTTGTGCTTAAAGGACGAGGAATTCTCATTATACTGATGATATCAGCGAAAAAGGTACCTTATTTGTAGAGTTTATAGTACCTGTATTTACTATTATTAGATATGATAAAATATGTAAATACTTATGTACTTAATATATACGTAATAGATACATGCACATAAAAGTAACACGTGAAGAACAAAACCACTTTCCAAGTAACTTCCCAGCTTCTAAACTAAACATTTTCGTTATGAACTGTACCACGAACTATCCCTAACAATATTCAACTCATCTATGTATGTTAATCTCAGTTGCTGACGTCACTGCGTTTGACTCGGGTCATAAAACACAGTGTCAAAGTTACAGGAGTCCTTTATTAAACTGACCTTGAAGGTACACGTCTAATAAGATACCTATGAACCACATAAATGATATAAACTGAGTAACAGCTTTTGACTTTGTGGATACATTCCGAGTTGATAGCTTTCTAAATGTCTTGACGCTCGTATAAGTTCAATTAGTTGTTCATTTTAAGTTTAATTTGAAACGCTATTGCTTTAGTACATCTTTAAATGTAAAATTTTGGATTTGCCCCAACATCTATTCTCTATTCAATCAAGTCTTTCTATAAAAAGCACGTTAATAATATAATGGCTTAAGGAATGATATGTGGTTCAATCTGTTGGCTTCTTCTAGTCCAATCATTTGGTAGTTTTACCTGGAAAGTTTTCCGGGAGTTTTGAAAATTGGTTTATTTATAAATTTGGGTATGCTCTTTTCGAATTTCAACTTTGCCACCTCGTACCACCGCCGCTCGTGCCGCCATATTGAAAAAATGGCGCCTAAAAACGGTTTTTTGGAAATATCTCTTTTCTGACGCATTTTACGACAAAAATATTTATGACAAAATTAAACTAGAGAAAATTTCCTACAATTTATGTATTTATATTTTTTTCATAAAATCAATAGTTTTTGGCGTACGAGCGCCACAAAGTAGATTTCAATAGACGTTTTTAAAAAAAACTTATTTCCACACCACCTGTTTGTTTGAACGCGCTAATCTCAAGAACTATTGGTCCGATTTAAAAAAATCTTTTTGTAATGGATAGCCACATTCAACGGGAAGGTTATAGGATACTTTTCATCCAGAAATTCTCACGGGAACGGGTACAACGCGGGTAAAACCACGGAGCACTGCTAGTACTTATATAATAAATCTGAAGAGCTTGTTTGAACGCGCTAATCTCAGAAAATACCGATCCGATTTCAATAATTGTTTTTTTAATGGATAGCCACGTTCAACGGGAAGGTTATAGGGTACTTTTCATCCAGAAATTCCCACGGGAACGGGTACAACGCGGGTAAAACCGCGGGGCACTGCTAGTATAATCCAGTCGAGTCCAATCGATTTCACGTGGGATAATTATTACAATCTGTTAGTTAATGCCTTGTTAGAGCGACCTTGATGCGTTGTGTTCGGAAGTATTTATGGAATTATGATCTCGTTGTTCACTGTACATTGTATACTATGGTAATCCTAACAAAATTGTAATGCGAAAGTTTGTGAGGATGTATGTATGTTTGTTACTCTTTCACGCAAAAACTATGAACGGATTTGGATGAAACTTTACAGAAATATAGCTTATACATCAGAATAACACATGGGATATTTTTTATCCCGCATTTCTCGCGGGAATAGGTACAACGCGCGTAACAACACGTGACGGACACACTTCGCTTTTTTTACCATTTTTATCTGAAACTAGCTGTGCCCCGCGGTTTTACGCGTTGTGGCAGTTCTGGTGGGAATTTCGGGAATTTTTATACATATAAACCTTCCTCTTGAATCACTCTATCTATTTTAAAAACTGCATAAAAATCCGTTGCGTAGTTTTAAAGATCTAAGCATTGTTTGTTTTGCAGTGACTACAAATGTCAAAGTTATATCTATCAACTAGCCGCGCCCCGCGGTTTTACCACTTAGTACCGGTTCCCGCGGGAATTTTGGGATAAAATGTATCCCATGTGGTATTCTAATGTATAACCTATATTACTGTAAAGTTTCATACGAATCTCTTCAGTAGTTTTTCCGTGAAAGAGCAACAAACATACATACATACATCTTCACAAACTTTCGCATTTATAATATTACTACGATAGGATATATTATCCGTAAATTCCTTCAGAAATGATACAACACGTAAAACCGCGGCCGGTGCTAGTGTATACAAACATATGATGGTGTAATTGTTCCATATATAAAACCGGGATAGTTATGACGTTTGTAGGTCAATAGAGTTCTAATATAAAGTCGGAGTAACGTTAACTCGCGGTTAATATGTACTATACCTACTGTTTAATGTATACAAGACCCGGTTGTGCTTTGAGTAAACCAAATGAAATTATGAATCATGAAAGACTAGCACCGCCCGCGGTTTACCCGCGTTGTGCCCGTTCCCGTGGGAATATCGGGAATTTTTATACGTATAAACCTTCATCTTGAATCACTCTATCTATTTAAAAAATCCGCGTCAAAATCCGTGCAGTAGTATTTGAGTTTATCGCGAACAGATAGACAGACGCGGCCGGGGACTTTGTTTTATAATATGTAGTGATGAAAGATGATTGATTTTATGAAAAAAATTATTAAGACATAAATTGTAGGAAATTTTCTCTAGTTTAATTTTGTACATAGATATTTTTGTCGTAAAATGCGTCGGAAAAGAGATATTTCCAAAAAACCGTTTTTAGGCGCCATTTTTTCAATATGGCGGCGCGAGCGGCGGGGTTACGAGGTGGCAAAGTTGAAATTCGAAAAGAGCATACCCAAATCTATAAATAAACCAATTTTCAAAACTCCCGGAAAACTTTCCAGGTAACCCCCTTTTTTTTTACCAAATGCTTGGACTATTCGTTCAATTTGTGATTTTTGATATCAAAACAGGGAATATAAGTAATCAACGTACATGAATATTAACAGACTATATAAATAGCACGGTATACAGCCTATTGTATAAATAAATGAGTGATAATATAAATCAAGGACATGCGATGGGCGGCGCGATATTACTCCACAGGGTCTCCATATATGATGCCCATAAAAACAAAAATGTTTTTTATAACATCACTGCACGGACGAGGGATATAGTCTGAAGGATTTTTGGTCCCTAAAAAATATTATCGAATATAGGACCTCACAATCGAAAATCTTCTTAAATGCAATTAAAATATCTTAGATCCGTGAAATACTAATGAAAAGAAAACAATCTAAACTAATATGATAAAGCTGAAGAGATTGTTTGTTTGAACGCGCTAATTAATCTCAGAAACTATCAAATCCCCAATAAATAACAGAATTAAGAGAAAATCTTAAAACTATATATTAGACAGAAAAATTAAGTACAACGCAATGAATGACACATAGTTTGTATTTATATTTAGCATCTTTTATTTTAAATATGATAACTTAATAACATATTTCAAACTAACAATTAAGTACAGCAGGAATATTCCCACACCTCTATTTTAACCGGGCTTTTTAACAGCGAACACATATCCGTGGCCATTTTGAATATGTTTCCATATTTAAATTTCATATAACATGTTTTTCACGGACTTTGTCCGCGGACGAAAGTTCCTCGTCAATGTTGGCTATAACTGTCCGTGGATTTATTTCACGAGCTCATGTTACGTATGTCATGTTTATCATGAGTTGACAGGCTGCACAAATATTTATTATGCATGTAGTGTCAAAAGCATGGATTTTGAATGTGGATTACCATGTCAGTTAAATTAAGGTATATCGCTGATAGCTTAAGCTTTGACGTTTGGTCAGAAACTAATGATGAGGTTTAAAGTTTATAACGTTTTCATTATATTTCAATGAAAAGTTAATGAATTGGCAATTAACTTAACGAACTAAAGGGATGGACGTCAAGGACGGTTGTAAACGTTTGAGGGAGATTTGGAGAGACGCAACAGTAGGGCGATATATTTAGGTTAGGAAAAAAAACTAAAACTGTTGCTTAAGATAATACGGACATATCAAAGATACATTGAAGCGTCTTTGCTTTGCTTAAACAAACAAAGTGAGCGGGAGTAAGTATTAACCTGTAATGTCCCACTGATGGGAAAAGACCTTTCACTGAAGATATCAGTACAGTAAGAAGGATTAGGCGTTATCACCACGCTTGCCTGTTGCGGGCATACTAAAAGACCTTTATCAAGTTCTGGTATCTCATACCATGTATAAGTTGGAAGTATTAGATCAGAAGATTATAAACAATGCCATGGCGAGCTTCCCATAACACGCGTCCCTAGGGATGTATCCCAAATGTACCCAAAAACTATGCAACAAAACCGATTTCCTGTATCATTCGTAACTTCGTTTTAACGCTCTTAGTTAGGGCGCGGGTTATTTAATTTCATGAGTTCAACTTTTAATTAGAACGATGTTATTTTCTCTGGAACTTTGTAGAACTGTTAAATATTCAGTTCGGTAGCTTTTGCTACATTTTTCACTAAATATTACTGGCTTTTTATTCAGTAGCAATATTTATCTTCTTACACAGTTTTCCTGGTTATGTTATTTTTGTACAACTAGAAGATGAATGTTTTCTTCTTCTTATTCTGTTTGCTCCTCGAGAAAAATGATGTTAGATTAGTTTATTTTTTCGCAGACGTTATTAAAACAATTTGTTCAACAACAATAAAGTTTCAATTACGCTTTAAGAACGTTTCTTTAAGAACGCTATCTCAGTAATAATTAGTTTTAGTTTCTCAAAGAATAACATGATGACATTAAATTTTCTTTTATCTCTGCTTTAAAACGTTTTTATATACCATTTTAACACATATTTTAAATATTCTACCTCTCTGTCGAAAAAACTTTAAAAAAAGGTTTATATAGTCTACAACTACAAACGTTTATACATTAAAGAAATATCTTCGATCTACAAATTGCATATCGACACATTCCATGAATTTTACTACGAATTGCTACGGCGCTACGAAAGCTCAATTCTCGTAGCGCTACGTGAAATCTGCTACGTCATCTATGCAGTACATTTTTAAAATAGCGAAAATCTAAAAATAGCAGTTTCAGAATCAATCGATATTCGAAATGAAAAATATCTGAGCACGGTACATTTACATAAAAATTCTCAATCCTCAAACGTACATTAATGATCAAAAATTCCTTTTTTAGGAATCTTCTTAAAAATATCCTGATAAATCGGATTACTTCATTCATTCGAGATCGCAAAGGAGACACGGTCATTCTCTGAATATTTAATCAAGAGAGTCGTATAAAACCAACCTAACTTCCTCGATTGAAGAGAAGTTACTCTTGAATAAACGTTTATTGCTTGTAGCACAAACCACCTTCGTATTTCGTTCATTTAGAATAGGGTAGTGGTCAGCTCTGGTGTTGGAGTTTTTAGACCGCTTAAAGACCACCGACACGGTTTAATGGAAACAACCGGGACCAACTACTTAGCTCCAATTTCACTGTTACGACTGAACTCGATCAGTTAAATTAATCCTAGATCACAAACGTAAACTGAGATCAAATCTTCAAAATCGACTCAGTAAACGAGTTCGGTTGAGCGTGGTTTGAGATAGAATGGTGAATTTATACCTTAGCGTGTCCTCCAAAGCACGGCAGCGCTCAGATTGAAATGCTACTGACACCTCCGTAACAGTAATAACGATTTAAATACGTATTAAATGTATTAATTTCTTAACTAATTTGATTAAGTGATTATTCCACTATTTAACTATTTCCAACAGTTATAAAGAGAAGGCATAACCCTGTTAATGAATAATAGATTTATTATTCTAAACTTGGTTTGAACTTTGAAACGAAGTCTTAATAAAATATTTACGAAGCAGTCTGAACTAAAGTCTTATTTAATAACGTTAAAATGTTTCTATTAAGGCTTTAAAATTGAATCTTGGTTCTGAAATAACGACTTCTATTAACTGAATTCAAAAACAAGACTATTAACCACTTTGTTGGTAAGTATATTTTTACTCGACTGCGACGAAGCCCAAAAAGGAGTGTTAATGTATTTATGTATATGTTTATGTATATGTTTATCTGAATGTATGTATGTATCTAATTATAACCTATTTAAAAAATGGATGGAGGGCTCAGCTCTGAAATTTATGATCAAATTATCAAAAATATGTACTTTGTTTTTTTCTAACAGAATGGGTCAGTTGATTCGAACAAGGTTTCAATATTAAAACTAAAAGAAGATTGATATTGTTTTCCAAAGTGCTTGTTCAATACGAAAATGGTCTCAAACTCCATACATTTTATGACACCATCAAATACTTTACGACTCTTAGCGAAGAAGATAAAAGCAAACTTTCATTATTAAACCAAATTGTCATTTTCCGTTGATCATTAGCAGAACCCACGGGAAGGCACGTTGCATTCCCATTACATCCCGATTTACCCTCAGGACAAACACATAAATAACCCAAATTGAGAATAATGTTCGATCGAGTACGATTCCCGAATTCCAACACAAAACAGGGCAGCGCGATTTATTTGGAAATACGCTTGTGAATTGATAACGAATGAATTAAAGTTTTTGGAAGGTGTAAGCTTTATCTTAATAGTTTATTTATTGCTGAATATGAATAGCAATGTAAGATAGGATAGGTGTTACCGTTATAGTTGATTTTATGGGCTTTGGGTGAAATTTTCGGCTCTTGTGTTTTATGAAAAACAAAAGAAAAACGACACTTAAATTAAAAAACAGTTCAATATAGAGTTGATTAAACCTAATTGTTGTAACAAGTAATCATGCTGGTGACGGAGAATGTCATCTTATAATTACGACATCCGAGATTCGAGATTTGTTGAAATGTATCTACACATTCATTCGTTCATTCATTCATTCATTTATTCATTTCGGGTAGGTTAGTGGCCAGCCATGAATATGTCGGAATCTTTTAGACTTACTTTTAACTTTAACTTACACAACTAAAATTAAAACTAATCTCTAACCACTTCATTCTCATGAAAACCTTTACATTTATAACTATGTCCTCGGTGAAACAAATTAAGCAAGTAATTTAGGCACAAAGTTTGCGGCATACATTATTCAAGATGATAATACCCTCGCACTTAGCACTGGTATCCATTACGTTCTCGACTCATCCAGCGCGCCGTATAATATGAAACTACTTTGAAGCCTTACCGGTTCATTTAAAAGTTTCACTGAGGTTAAAATATGCTTAAAATACACATAGAACCACTTCAGGCTATGTGCAGTTTTAGTTTCATTATCAATGTAGTTGTAAAAGCAAAAGCATTTATTTAACTCATACGAGAATGTGACTTCTGTGAGATTTTATTGCAGATGAAAATCCTGCAGGTTTATTAGTTTAGCATAGAGCATGAAACGTAATATGCTATTATTTTTACAACTAAAATACCTTAAAATTACAACTTAGTGTTTGTATATTAGTGACATTTAAAGACACACAAGCGGACAAATGATATATTGATCCTATATCATAATTAATCCTATTCATTTCAATCATATTGATCCTATATCATGTGCCTATGACAATAGCCTAAATGGTATCGTTTTAGGATTGCATTAACGTAGAATTAAGATCTTGAATGTTTAAAACAAGAACAGAATTTTCACGGTATAAATAGATGATTATTCCACAGATTTATTCTACAAAGCTAATTCTATCCATTAACAGCCCAACGGCCTTCAGTTTATTAAATTAGCATAATAGACAGATATAACAATAGAGAATTTTCCGCAAAACAATTCTATTCCACAGATTTCTCGCAAAACAAACCAATAACTGCCATCGAATAAGTCCGACGAATGAAACGTAGTATGTTGGTAATATTTTCATTTCACGACAGGAATTCTGGACACGTTGTGGAAATAATTCGATTTCCTGTGACAAGGAAAAAGCAATTATGTGTGTTCCCCGTATCTAAATAACATTGTACCGCCCTGGTCGAAGATTCGACCAATTGAATTTGTTTGGGCTTGCGGTCGGCTTCGATGTGTGTATATTGTTATGGTTTTTTTACCGACGCAAATAGAGAAGTGTTATATGTTTGACGTGCGTGTAATTATGTGCTATCATAGCTCCTATAAGGATGAATTGATGTTCATTCCATCGTGTTGAAACATAATTGAAATGTAAAAAAAAAGTTCGTATCAATTACTATCGTGGACTAAGAGATATTAATTCATTGCGATGGTTAAGCCACGTGCAGTACTTGGATAAGTGGTCAATAGTGGCGTTTCTATTTGAGCGGTATAATCAGCAGTTGGTCCCAGTCGTCTCAATCGATAGGACGTGTTGTTCTAACATACTCGAACTGAACGAACGAATGATTAGTGCAAAAAAATAATTAATGTTCGGTCATTGGGATGTCGAAAAAAACTTACATATAATATTTCAACGCAACACAAACATGAAACAGTACTTTTGGGAGTCTGATCATTTTTTATCATAAGCGTTATTTCATTAGACTCTACTATGAGCTGCGTTAAAGACACGTTGAACGAGAGCACTTCCTTTCCTTTATTTATCCACAAAGATTAACTCTTCTGATGTAAGAACCTGTCAGAACATTTGCATTTTTATTATCATCCTTTACGATCCGCTTTGAGAAATGCTACTAGTTGTCGTCAACTTGGACTAGAGAATAGTTTATTAAATACTAGCTGTGCCCCGCGGTTACACCCGCACCCGTTCCCGTGGGAATTTCGGAATTTTCATTACTTAACCTGTTCCTGACCAAGAATAATCAAATAAAACAGAATAATTAAAAATAGTCCAGCCGTTCTCTAGTTATAAATGGTGTGATAATTATTTAATTTCTATCAAGCTTTTTCCCGTCGTTTTTCGTTTCGTAAAAAATATGCAACATTTCCGACTTTTCTAATATTCGTAAGGGCCAACACTGCGTTAAGCGTGCGCACGCCGCGGGTGCCCGCATCGGTTCACTTTTGTATGAAACCGTGGCGTACGCTCGCTCGGCCCTAAGTATCCAAATATACTTGTTAGTCTAGGAAAACTTTATGTATGTCACGATAATGGATTCATAGTGATTTAAACTGTCCGGCGAAGCTAGTTCCCAAATTAAGTTTCCCTTAATCAAGCAATGTCCGTAAACGTGTGAGCTTTCCAAAAAGCTTGCCTGCTGTTACCAACTCCATTGTAAGCTCAGACTACACGGCTCTTGTTGGTAATTAAGTCTTGTCTACACAAGGTCTGTTGACATTAACCCCTAGGTTAACTACGATAGTTGTGCACTTAGCTTAAATCTGAATTAGTTTTGGTAAGCTTTTACTAAGTATTTTAACAAGTACTACTTTAATAAGCACTGCGAGTCGAGATTAAAATAGAACATAATATAGTACTGTACATAATTTGCATGTTAATGTTGTACTGTAATATAAAAAAGCTGCCGAGTTTTTTTTTTTAACGCGCTTATCTCAGAAAATACTAATCCCATTTAAATAATTATTTTTGTAATGGATAGCCACATTCAACGACAAGGTTATAAGCTATTTTTTATCCCTAAATTCTTAAGGAAAGGGCACAACGTGGGTAACCACACACTTTTATATCACATACTGTTACTTAATCTGGACTCTTGTTAATGTAATTCATGTTAATGATACACTTTTTTTAAAAGCATGTAGAAATGTTAATAGCCTTAATAAATGTTAAACTTTTTTAAAAAGAATTAAGATTTGATTTGTTTGAATTTCAGATTTACTAATCTCTGATTATATTATTGATGATACATATTTCAAACAGCGGTTGTGGGCTACTTCTAAACCATAACTCCCACGCAAAAGTTCACTACGCGGGCAAATCCTCGTGATACTGCAGCTAGTACAACACATTACGTTTACCTACCAATATTACCTATATCTAACAACATTACTTATCGTTGTTGTAACAATAACATAATATATTAATTATCGAAGGTCGCGGATAGAACCAATTAATTATCGCTCCCCGAGTTAATAAGACTCCAGAGAGTAATAAAGTTCTTATTAACTACTAGCCGCGCCCCGCGGTGTTACCCGCGTTGTACACGTTCCCACGGGAATTTCGGGATAAAATGTATCCCATGTGTTATTCTGATGTATAACCTATATTACTGTAAAGTTTCATCCAAATCCGTTCAGTAGTTTTTGCGTGAAAGAGCAACAAACATCCATACATCCATACATACAAACTTTCGCATTTATAATATTAGTAGGATTTAGGAAGCTAAGCTTTGAACATTATATCGAAAATCAATACATGGTTCGTCAATGTTATTAACATTAATCAACTTTGTATAGCTAAGAGATTATAATGTAATATTATATTCCAATTTACAAAATAAATTTTAGGGTATCGTATTAGACAAGCCCGTTAGCACAGCGGCAGTGAGAGCGCTTACTGTGTTGGGGGTTACGGGTTCCATTCCCGCCCGGAGACAACAATATGTGCAGACATAGTTCTTGTCGACGACGTCTGGGTGTCAATTATATATTCTTATAAAGTATTTTTGTATATAACTATATGTATGTAGTAGTATCAGTTAGTTAGATTCCATATTACAAGCTTAGAGCTTACTTTGTGTCTAATTAACCGTGTGTGAATTTGTTCAGTTGAATTTGTCCGGGTGAATTCCAAGTGTATTTAAAAGTGGACTAGGTATTATAATATTAATCATCATGAACTACTTTGAAGTAAACATTAAATGAAGCACCAGAAAGTACCCTTAATTAAGTAACTTCAGGGTAATTACAAAAATGAGAGACCTAGATATGAAAACAACATTTATCATAATAAGCTCTAGAGTTTAAGGAAAATTTATGAAAGTTCTTGTTCCATAATAACCTTAATGTAATCACTTAGGTAAATTAGCTTCGTTAATATAACGATTGGGCAGAAGAGGTTAGCATTATCAGGTTAGGATTTTAGAAAAATTAGACTCCCAAGTCTGAATTATAGAGTCTTAGATCTGGCAACAAAAATATATTTGAGGAAACTTGCAATTTTTATATGTTATACTATAATGTAGATAATATACTCGTAGAAGCTTCACGTCTTAACAAATACCTTACCAAACTCAAACCCTCAAGAATTCCGTCCAGTTATTTATGTAGTACCAAATTGGACAGCTACCAAATTTTATAACTATCTGTTTAAGCAAAATCTTGAAGAGTCGTTTAAGGATACTCGCGCAAACACTTTGGCACGCCTTGCCGAGCTTTGACCCCTATTTGCACTCGAGAACCCTACCCGGGGTACTTGGGGTGCGGGTTCCGTGCTTTCCAATTTCAAAAGACGATACACGGAAAGTTTAAATTAATTTGGTTTTGAACTACAATTTAGAGTTCAAGGCCAATAATAAAAGGATGAAAAAACACTTCGGTGGCTTTATGAAAATGAACTTTAGTTAATATTGCCACGGATTGCTTGTAAACTCGCGTCTTGTAAAATCGCGACTTGTAAACTTGCTCTATATCAACAACGGTTTCCAAAAATGAACCTTTATTTTGAAGCTTCAGTTTTCCTTGATGATTCTGACCCAAACTCATTTCCGCTTCAGAACATTAAAGCCTTTATTACAATATTTTTAACAAAAAATACCTTTTACCTTTCAAATTCTCATTTTTCTTTTAGAAAAGCAGATAACCATTATACTAAGCTTTATCCTTATTCTGAATAATAAAACCGAATCTGCTTTTAAACAAAGATTTTTTTAGTTCTTTTTTGCTACCTATACTAAATTTTAAAAATTCAGAAAATATATTTTCATGATTTTCAAGTCTGTAGGGTTTAGAACAGGTTGTTAATCCAATATTGCGTTTTCATCTAAAAAGACTAGACAAAAATTAAAAATTAAACCCAATGATATAAAGCTACATATCCCTATTCAATAATTAATCTAATTCTTCAAAATCAGCACCAAATTATGTGTTACCTAATTCATCCCACTTTGCCCCATCCCCCCGGCTTCCAATAAACAATACACCATCGCCACGGTCCGATAGACGCAGTTAACCAACGCTCCCCGCACGGCCTAACAGATTACACTCTCTCATGCAAAACGTCAACAGCTAGTGAACTTAACCCTTAGCTGGAGTCGCTAAAATTCATACACATTTCTGGAGTCGGGGGTGAAAAGTGACCCCAGTAAATTGATAAGGCATAACAATAAAACTATCCATATATTTTAAATTATTCTTTTTATTTATTAAAAAACAACATAAAATCTAAAAAACCTATCAATATTTAGGACATTTCAAAATAGAAAATCACACATTTTTTTAGAATAAAGTTTTCACTTATTTTCTATACTTATTTTTCAAGAGTCAACTTAAGAAGCTTATTTTTTTATAAAAAACTTAAAATGAAATAAAAAAATTACTCTATATCTCTTTCTTAGATGTTCTAATTAACAAAAAATATAAACATTTATTGAAATCAGTAAAAGATAAAAAAATGACAGTCTAAAACTCTAATTCTTATAAAACTACAAAATATTTAGCACAACAGTCTAGCTTTACCTCTATAAAAACCTGCAGTTTGCTGAGTTTCTCGTTCGTTTTCACTACTTGAATTTGAAGAGTCGCTATCATAGTCTGTCTCTAATTCACTCTGTTCAGAACAGCTGAGTACCTCTGCTTCCTCGCAATCACTGATCTGTTCATCGTCACAGGCAGGTATTGTGGTGTCGCGGACGGATTCGGAGTCACATTCATCACCTTCGTCTTCTAACATATGCAAAATTTGATTGTCACCCAAAATCCCAGCCATGATGATAGTAATTTACTGAAAAAAACAATAAAATGATAGAAAACGGCTATACAATAAAACAACCGTTTCCGGAGTCGGGGGTAATTTTTGACCCCAAGCGTATACGTACCTACGCTTCCAGAAAAGTTAGAGTGACGCACGTCCGCCACCCGCCGCACCCCGCGACGTAATGAGATTACGTAAACGCGCAGGAGTGTAGGAATTATAACTGCAAAGTTATGATGAGAAATCTGTTTCGTTGGGGTAATTTTTGACCCCCGACTCCAGCTAAGGGTTAAAACAATATTGTCGCACGGCGTCGGACATTATGTTAATAAATTGAGGTATTTGACCTAGTTGAAGCACGTTGACTGGGTCAGAATAATGTATAAATTGTAATTATATAAGTAGATTAGCCACAAATCTTAGTGCGTTAATAGGGCGTGTATTTGACATTTAATCTGTATAATGTTTGACACAATGATAATGTTTATTTTGACAACTTCAATGTTTTGTTAGAAAGAGAATTGATTAGTTTAAATTTAGAATTAGGCATTTAAGTGCCAAATAGAACAAAATGAGAATACCATTTGTTTTACTATCATTTACAGTCATTTGTTTTTATAACAAAGTAAATAAAGGCACTAAATATTTATTTTACAAACTGCACATTATAATACGAAAACGTAAAAAATATTTTAAAAATATGATTTTTAACAAATTAATTACAGAAGTTCTGTATTTGTCTATGGATTTTGACAAAGCCGTTTGCAAAATGGTGGCATGTGAGAGCGCTAAGGGGTGTCAATTATATATTTATATATTTCTGTATTAATATTACTTGGTTAGACTCCATAATACAAGGTAATAGCTTAATTTTGATCTAATTAACCGTGTACTTTTACTATACCTTTACTATACTTTTACTATACCTATCTCCGACACAATTTTCCGTGTAATTCTAACCGTACCAATTTACCTAAAAGTATCGAGTTCGCCACAGGTACTACATACCGTATATCACTTGGACCATGTTACTGCAAGTCATTCAGTGGCACTACTTCATTAATTGGCTAACCCTCATGTCTCCGGTTTCCTGGAACGACATTGTACCAATGGCCATTGAAATATAACCCGTCTCGTTTCTATTCGTGACTCGTAGAGTATTAACCCTTGTGTGTTCATAACGACACTAAAATCTCAATTTAAATAATAATAACGGACTTCTAAATCAATTAGAACGCTTGGACGTAACCGCAATGTTAATATTAATACTGATTTGGTTTCGGTTTTCGTGTAGTAATTTACTGAAGGATAGATCGATTATGTATGTCTAACGCCCGTTCTGAGAGACGTAAATGCTTCCTAAATAGTATTTTACGATTAATTTTTACATAATTATAATGAATTAAAAAAAAACGTCAGTTAATTAATTGCCGTTTTAATGGACGTTTTTGAGTGCCGTAATAAAGTATTAAAGAGCACTCTTTCCAAACCTATATAGTCCTGCTGCTGGCCAAACGCCCCCAAAAGACCAAAACGCTTCCAAACTTCCCTGTCCTTCGCGGTTTTTACAAAAGAACAAAACCTAACAATTTAAGTTAGTATTAAGCATTAATTATGTATAAAAGCGAATGATCACTGACACACTCATTACGAGATCAGAAGCCTCAAATTTTGCATAGCACATATAATCCTTTTAGGATGTAGGTGGTCGCCAAAAAGAGATTATGAAATTCAACTCTTAACCAGCCAACGAAGCGAGGGCGGGCGGCTAGTAATATAAATAACTAAGATACAGTAAACCTAACTAATGACCATTAAGCTTTACTGCTAGGAATACCTAAAGTTAGATAGTGAGTATCTTTGAACTAAATTTACACATGTAAGATAAACTGCTGTTTGATTACCATAACTTGTAGCAGACATTACTGTGAATATTCTACCTGTATGTACATGACTAAGCCACACCTACACTAAGTTTCTTCTATGTGCCTGCAACCAACACGAAGTTACAACTACGTCTAGTTTCTAGGTAGCATGCATCACAGCCTCGCTTTAAACAACTTTGTATTTTACGATGTAACCGTTTAACTTTATGTTGCAGTTATTTTGATAATTTATTTCGTGATTTATGAATTTAAACGACTTCGTTGTTTTGTAACTAAATGGTAAATGTTTTGAAGTATTTTCTGTCTGTTTTATTTAATGCGGTCTGCTTCAGCTTATGCTCACGCGCCAGTTAACGTTAACGTCAAATGTTAGTCTCAACAGAAGTGAGAAAATGTATTTTAATAAAAAACTCACGTAGCAGGACGATTAAAAACACCTAATCTGGAAAACCTAAAAGCTCAAAGAGTATAACCTAATTTCCTTCTCTCCCCTAATTGTATACTTTACATATCACTGTACTGATATCCTCAGTGAGATGAGAGGCCTTTGCAGCAGTGGGACATTACAGGCTAATACTTTACTTTACTTTACATATATAAGACGTATTTCTCATCGAATCTTCAAATCTATTACCAAACATCGATTACTTATTTATAGCTTCTCCTAGACGGTCTACAAAGAGAATATTGCCGTGTGTAATGCCGGAGTATATTGATAGAGACGTAGACGTGTTTGTTGGTATGTAGTTTGAAATTCCATTAACCTTGCTTCCTGTAGAGTGTTTGAATATTTACAACTCCTGATCTAATAGGAACGCCGTAAAGAGATTTCCTGTTCAGATGTAGGCAAATAGCAGTGCAGTGGTTTAGTTGTGCATATACCGCTTATTCATAAAAGCTCTCCGGTATAAAGTGTTTTGTCTCTTTTGCTCTTTGTAAATAGCGTATGTCAGAATAAGACAAACCATTTGATAGCTAAAATGTTGTTCTAAAGCGTTTATGAATAAGCCCTCAAACTGACAATAATCCAAAACTTTGTTAGTGAAAATCACCTTTACATTATAGTACCTAGTTTTATTTCACAAGCGCCCCTGGGCCATACTTAAAGTTGTTAAGCAAAATATGAGTCACATGTCTCGCGTCTGTGTGTGCGTAGCTATATCGGTACCGTTGTTAAGATCATTGTTAATATGCATTTGACATAACTCACTACTTTTTATCAGCTAATTACTCATTACTCATAATATACCTACCATGCTGTCAGTACCTCAAAAACAATTTTGACTCGGACTAAAATGCACACTATAGGTATTAAATCCATGTGGACACTAGACAATGTCAGGCCAATGTGTAATAATGTGCAGGTACATTCACTTACACAAGTGCCCCAGGGCGATCGTAAGATAAAACTAGTATAACAGTTGACAAATCACAGCAATTAACTCCAGTTCCATTCTCTGATGAAAAGGCGTGGGCGCGAATCCTGACATTTACCTACAATGTTAAATGCCAATACTCTGCGTGCATCAACAACCTGAAAAAGCTACAGATTCAATTTATTTGCCGCTTTTTTTTAAATAGTGGCTGCGTCGTTTTACAACGCGTTGGATTGATTAAATTACAGTTGCAAAAAATCTTTTATGTCATTTATTCTTACTTTTACTAAAGCTCTGCCCTTACTAGCAGCGCCCCGCGGGTTTACCCACGTTATATCCGTTCCCATCGGAATTTCTGGATAAAAAATAGCTTATAAACTTCCTGTTGAATATAGATATCCATTACAAAAAAAAATGATATTATGTATCATTATATAATGTTGTCTTTAGAATACCGCAACTGTTAGCACGTTTAATGGTTAAAATAAACATTACGGCTAATTACTTACAGTTAAATAAATTACTTACTGTTAAATCAATTCATTAAAATACCATCCCGTTCTTAGTTGGCTGTACAAAAAAAGTTGCTCATAGAAGAACAAGCAGAACTGTATAGTTGGATTTGCACACAAAACCTGGAGAACATCTTTTGTTAGAACTACGTCGGTAGATATTGTGTTCAAGCGCAGAGCAACAAGTAACCCAGTGGGTTGTAAAAGGAACAAAGCTTGGCTGGAACTCGAAAAAGTCCACTGCATTTATTATTAACGTATAGTGAATCAGCTTAGGCTGGTTGCACGTTGGGTTCTAAAAACATATATTTAAGACTAGCTGTTCCGCGTAGGTTGCACACGCAATCCAATAGATGGCACTAGTGTGAAGAAATGTAGATCGTGCAATTTTACCCTACTAAGTGGGGTCGCGGCATTTTTTGAGCAAATCCAAATACTACATTTTATTTAACAACAGAAATTGAATTTATTAGACAACAACATTTTAGAGAGGGACAGAGACTAATGAGACCGTATTACTACGGTTTATTCGCGGCACAAAAAACTGTAGGAACATTGCTAAAGCAAGGAATCGCAAAAGTTTCAAAAAGTTCTTGAAAGGAAAACTTGTTCGACGCTTCAAGTCCGTTTTCTAAAATAAGTTGTCGGTACAATTCTTTAGGCAAATAAGTCTGTAATAGGCGATAACGTCTCATAGACATCTATTTAGGGTGGTCTTGTTCATAGTTTTTTTATACCGAGAAACAGTCTAATAAATTTGACCCTTTGCGAGGCCGCTGCGGGTCACTGGGACCACGAAATAGAGAAGTGTAACAGTAAGTACTGCACTCTTCCGTGTGAGTGTGACATCTTTCATACGAATACGTTGTATTCCTTATAAACAACGTAACGCAATCCTAAACCGACTCGCATCCGCACTTACTTATGTGAGTCTTGAGCTTAAAGCAAACGTTTTATATTGACAGACACAAGCAAAACGAAAAAACTATAAAAAACAAACAGAAAACAAGTTTCTCACTTTACTTACTTGATCCAAATAATCAAGTAAGTATACTTTACTTAAATCAAAGAAAAGTAATAACTTCGATATCCAACGTATTTAACTTTCAGAAACTATGTTTAGTAGGTACCTAATCAAGATTATTTGAAAACTACCTCGACCTTCCCTAACTTTGAATAGGGTTGAATTATTGAAATGTTCCGAAGTTAACTTTGTGACTGTCTAGACAATGTTTATCAGACGACTATCAGTGTTTCTCTTAGATATCATTATTAATTCAACAAATAATTTTAAATAGGTATATATTTTTATCGGTGTACTCAAAGTAATATAATATATTATTTTTAAATTACCTGTAAAAGCTAAACATAAAAGATGTCAAAGGTAATACGAGTATATTGATAGAGTGGGTATTCCCGTGAGAATTTACACTCGTACTCAGAGGCGTCAAATGCTGTCTTAGTAGATATAATGAGTGATTTGTACGAAAAATTACGTAAAATAATTAAGTGTCGATTTAATGAACGAGTGCTACAGTTATCAGAGCCCATGTGGCCTATGTCCATCCCCACAGGCATATCGACTTCAAACCAATTTTGAGATGACTATTTCCTCGATGATTCAACCTTTAAATAGTTTCACACTAGACATGCAGTTTGTAACCCATTTTAAACTAACTAAATAAAATCAACTGTCTTAATACCTTTGGGTGAAAACATAAGCAACTTTATTTCCACCTTTTCTTGAAACAATTCCAACTATAACAGAGAGGTCCACAAGGAGACAAAAGCACGCGCATTACACCTACAAATAAATTGTTCTCGCTTTATTACTAGAGACAGTACCAATCTAAAACTACCCTCGGCGGGAATCAGGTAACCACCATTAAATTGTGCCAAGAATAGACCTAATGTTATCGTGTTCAATTAAACTGGAATGAAATTTTATTTTATGTCTGGGAGATCTTTCTGTGCTAACATGTTCAGTGGGAGACATTGACACGTGAGGTTAGGGGTTCTCATTTGGCTTTTTTACTTTCTGATCTAAGCGTTGAGTGACTTAACAATGTCTTCTTAATAGTGATAATAATAACGGTCACGACATTTTTACCCATGACGCAAAAGAGGGGTGTGCTATTAGTGTGACGTCAACTTCTCTTTGTGTGTGTGTCAGTCTGTATGTGCGTGTATGTGTGTATTTACCTGTGGCACCGTAACTCATAACTGGACCGGTTTTAATGCGGTTATTTGAAAGCCATTTTTCTTGCGGTGGTGTTTAACTATGTTCGGTAAAAATCGGTACTGACGTTCTTGCGCAAGGGCGTTTGAACTTTTTTAGGCACTTTTATACAAACACCGACAGATACAAAAAGTGGTCAAACTTACAATACCGCTCTTTTTAGGCAGAGGGTGGTGAAATATTATTTTCCTTATCTGCCTTTTGCTGCAAAAGTCATTCATTATTATTCTATGCCATGTCGTTCTTTGTGGATTAATAATGTATGCAAATAATGTAACAAAGCAACTTGTAATAGCTGATCCTATCCGTTTTTCTTTAATATTGTATAAAGTCGACAGAGGAAATTGAGAATCCTCTGAAAAAGTAGACATTTTGTCGCTATCTTTTCTTTGTGTCACGATATCATAGTGATAAAATATGCATTTGACAATGATTAAAATATAGTCATAAATATTTTCATTTTAAATTATTTTATCGAAATTAACATACTTTTCAAAATCTCAATTTGAACTAATTTTAAATAAACAAACAGATACTCTATCGTGTTAAAATAAATAATGTATTTATTAAAATATGTACCCGATTTTCCGAGTAGATTACACCACTCGTGTTCACGGGATGACCGTCTGTTTGTGATAGAAACTATGACACAATGCACATTTACAGTATATATTTTTAGCGTCCAGAGGACGGAAGAATAAAAAAATAATAATCAAACAGATAATTTATTCTACTTAATTCTTAAACAATCAATTCTTAACCTAAAATCAACTACAAGGAAAATTACCAAAAATAACAAATCAAGAATAATAAATTACTCGAGCAAAACAATTCAACTAACAAAACAACCGTTAATATTTAAAGAGATGACGTAATGGACCGAAAAGCAATGCCGACGCATATAACCACACCCCACGAAAGCCAACCGTCAAATGACCCAACTGTGGCTCCGCTCCGGCTTATATGGCGTCGTCACCACCCCAGCCCAATACGTCACTCAGGGGATAATACGGCCTCTCCTGACCGTGCACCGTCCCCGGTTGCACTTCGGATGCCTTCATCGGGAGCTGGTGAGGGCGCTGCAGCGGGAAACTCGCCATCTCCGTCCGCAGGGTGATCACTGCGGGCTACAGAGGTGCTCGGGCCTGCTGGTGCGCTTGAACTGTCATCTGCGTAGTCAGCTTCAGGATCTGGCAAAAGGGATGTCGTTAACAACGTACCAAAACGTACCCCCCTGCCTAGTCTCACATCCATCTCACAATCAAGGCCCTCATTCAAAAATTTACTCATCATAGTCAAACTAAAACACTTCACACTCAAAAGTATGCATACTTCATCTGACAATATGTCTCTTACATTCTCATACTTTAACTTGTACAAGTTGTCCCCCCCCACAGGACTGCCCTATCTGGTCACAGCCTGTTACACAGCACTGAGCCTTCGTCAGGACACAGTCTGTTCACCAGAACGGAACCTTCACTCGGTTACCGTCTGTACACCAGAACTAAGCCGTCACTTGGACATAGTCTGTACACCAGAACTGAGCCTTCGTCAGGACACAGTCTGAACACCAGAACGGAACCTTCACTCGGTCACCGTCTGTACTCCAGAACTAAGCCTTCGTCAGGACATAGTCTGTACACCAGAACTGAGCCTTCGTCAGGACACAGTCTGAACACCAGAACGGAGCCTTCACTCGGTCACCGTCTGTACACCAGAACTAAGCCTTCGTCAGGACATAGTCTGTACACCAGAACTGAGCCTTCGTCAGGACACAGTCTGAACAGCAGAGCGGAGTCTTCACTCGATCACCGTCTGCACGTAGATTGCCAGGTCGAAAAGCCTGCCCGCATGCCTGCCACAGGACACGCGTCTTCTACGTTACATCGACTGAGCCCCATTTTCAGCTTCAGTTCGCAGACTCAAATCACACGTGCCACTAAAACACACATTATAAAGCACAAATTAGGGCTTACTGTCAAAGAATGCAGCACAGCTCTCCGGACACCATTCGCCTTTCCAAGGCACCATATACTGAGCTGCGGCTTGAGTAGTCTTGCCTCTCGCTCCGCACAGTAGTTTCAGCTCGTAACGATCCGCTGGCAGTACTCGAATCACACGGTATGGACCCCTCATACCAGAGTCCAATTTACCAGTGGATTGGGAGTATTTGATGACGAATACTTGGTCGTTGAGCTTGTAAACTCTCGGCTGGTGTCTGTGGCGATTCTCACGAGCATCCTGGCGGCCTCTGTTTGTATCGAGAGACGCCTTGGCAGCATTCCTGCTGAGTTCCCTCATGGCTTCCCGATTAGGGCTGGAGTGTTCGACAGCAACATCGCGGATCAGTGCACGAATCACCGGAGTAGTCGCATTAGTCCCAATAAGGAGATACAATGCGGAGTACTGTGTGCTCTTTTGTTTAGTTACATTTAAAACTAATTGAATTTTACATAAAAAATCTGACCATGTTGATTTCTTATTATTACTTTCTACTCTAATTAAATTAAGAACTGTCCTTACATAACGCTCAGCTTGCCCATTCGAATGGTGCATTTCGGGCGTTATGTAATGGATCTCACAACCCATTTCAGAAACCCAATTATTAAACAAAGATGACTCAAACATCCGGCCCCTATCACACACTATTAGTGCAGGCGTACCGAATAAGGAAAGAGCATTATTAACTACACGTTTAAGTTCATCTGCGTCTTGTCTGTACATCGGGTACAGAAGGCAAAACTTTGTAAAAGAATCGACAATAACTAGAACGAACTTGTACCCGTTAGATTCGGGTAAGGGTCCCAATACATCCATGTGGATTGTGTTAAAAGGAATATCAGTCTTTTGCCAAGATGTTATAGGCTGGTGTGGAGCCCGTGGCACACGTTTTTTAGACAGGCAAATAAGGCAATGGGAAGTGTACTTACGAACAAACTGTTTCAGACCCGGAAACCAAAAGTGTTTCAGAATAAGGTCATAGGTTTTGTCAGCTCCGATGTGCTCGTGCTCGTCATGGAAGACGCGAAGTAAACTTAATCTGTGACCTTTCGGTATATAACACAGCAAACGCGATTCTTCACCGCTCGGTGAATAACGGTAATAGAGCACATCGTTCTGACATACGTACCGCTGCGAGTCCAGTTGACCATCCCTCAGCTTTTGGATGAGGCCCAGGGTCTCGGAGTCTGCTGCCTGAGCCATTTGAGCCCAGTTCAAAGGTCTCTCAATGTTGTTGACTTGCAACGTTGGTGGATTTCTACTCAAATAGTCCGCGTGGCCCATGAGCAGGCCCTTCCGATATTCAATGGAGAAATTGAAATCCTGCAAGTAAATCCACCAACGTGCAACTCTTGGGAGAAGATCCTTCTTACGCTCGGTGGCCTTCAAGGCGTTGCAGTCGGTCACAATTTTAAACACAATACCGATCAAGTAATGACGAAAATTCTGCAAAGCCTTGACGACCGCCAACGTTTCCAGCTCATATGAATGGTACCTGGGTTCTGCGCCCTGCGTGACTCGGCTGAAATAGGATACCACCCTTTTGTTACCGTCTTCATGAGTTTGCATGAGCACAGCGCCGTACCCCGCGCTGCTAGCATCCGTGTGAACCTCGGTGGGAAGGTTCGGATCAAAAATTGCAAGTATAGGTTCACTTGTTAGACGTTCTAACAAATATTGTCTGACCTGTTCCTGCTCAGGTCCCCATTCAAATTTAACGTCTTTTTTTGTGAGTCGGGAAATACTTGCCGTTTTTGTTGCGTAGCCTTCGATGTAACGCCGAAAGTACCCAGCTAGACCTAGAAATTGGCGTACCTGCTTGACGTTCGTAGGTGTAGGCGAATTGACGAGTGCCTCGATCTTATGTGGGCTCGGCCTTACCTGACCATTGCTGATGATTCGGCCTAGGTATTCAACTTCGGTGGTGAGGAAGGAACACTTGCGTAAATTAATTGAAAAACCGGCTTCAGTTAGAACCTTTAGAATTTTACGCAGTAAAGCAATACCTTCCTCAATGGTTTCGCACGGTACCAGTACGTCATCGATGTAAACCAAAACAGCACCTATCTCGATAAACGCACGCAACGCTCTATTGATGAGACGCTGGTACACAGTAGGAGCATTACATAACCCGTATGGCATTTTCAAGAACTCGTAATGAGCCTCCGGTGTGACAAAACCAGTTTTGTGTATTGAGTCCTCAGAAAGCAGTACCTGGAGGAAACCGGATGCCATATCTAAAACTATGAAAAATTTGGCCTTACCAAGTCTATCGATGTGATCATCTATTAACGGCAATGGGTATTTGTCCTTAACTGTTATGCGGTTAAGTGCGCGAAAATCTACACACATACGGTCTGTACCGTCTTTCTTTTTAACTAAGATGATAGGGCTAGCGTACTCTGAATTGGATTCCCTAATTATCCCTTTTTCAAGTAAATCCTTACAAATCTCACGTACCTTGAGTTTCTCCTGGTATGACAATCGGTATGGGTGATATGTTACTGGCACATCACTAGTTAAAGTGATGTGCATTTTACCGGTATTGACAGTTGTGGTTGCCGTACCAGATATTAAAAAGGAGGAGAACTCGTATATAACAGCCATCAAATCATCTAATTCTTTCCCTTGAAGAGGTGTATTTATCTTGACGGGCTCTTCAACCGCTACCGCGTTAACGCTCAACGTCCTATCTACCGTATGGGTCAAGTACTGTTCATACTTCGTACGGACATAAGTCACACCGTCGCGATTGAGAACATCAGTTCCAATAATAAAAGGCGTGTTCATGCAAGACGCGGGTATTATGATAAAATTAACATCCAGCGCGATGTTACTAAACTCGACCGTCAAAGTTACGTACTCGCGAGCTATGATCCCGTCAACACCGATTCCCTTTAGAGTACAACGGGTTGGCTTACGCGAACAAGAAAAGTACCTGACCACATCTGACGAGATCAGGGACACATTGAGTGCGCCACTGTCAATGAGAACGTCCACCGGTATACCCTGAATTATTGCCGTGCTTACGTCACTGTTACCTTCAGTTACTTCATGACAAAGGTTAACTTTCCGTTGGTTACTAGTCTCCGATCTAGCCTTAGCGAAGCAGTCAGTCTCTTGGTGCCCTATCTTCTTGCAGAACTGGCAAATAATCTTCAGATTATTACTACTTTCGGTTGAAGTAAGATTCTTAGGGCATTGATTCCTAAAATGACCACGTGATCCGCACGTGTGACATTTAACGTTAGACCGAACCGTTTCACCTGAGCCTTTCCTCTTGACCGGACCATTGAACGACCTAGGTCTATTAAAATTGCGATTAACAAACGTACTAACAGGTTTAACGTATGTAGCGAGAAATGACACAAGGTTATCGGTCGTTAAGTCAGCGTTTTTAGCCGCCGCTTGCACTTGCACGTCACTAATACCGAAAATTACAATCTGCACCATTAGTTCTTCACTCAACCCCTTTATAACCCTTAATTTAAGTAAAGAACGACGCGCATACTCTGCGTACGAAGAAAACTTATCAGACTTGGTGTTAATCACGTCATGGAGGATCTGCGCGTAGTTAATCTTTTGAGGGCACAACGATTTAAATTCTTTGACGAAATTAGACCACGACCGATCGTTAGTTGACCACTCGGCTAGCCAGGTTTTGGCATCCCCGGTCAAGCAGTGAGCGACACGCGAAAAACATTCCAAATCGTCCCACTGATTTGTCTGCTTAGCACGCTCGACTTCGCCGCACCATGTTTCGAAATTGCTTACTGCGGGGTCAAACCTCGAAACAAAATAATTACCAGACTTATTCTTTGCCAACGATGACAGCACGCCTATCAGAGTCTCTGCAGTTGTGGCAGCGTTATTCTCAACCGGGGGAGTGCTGTCACGCAAAGACGAAGTGATTTGTGACCTGACAGTGGTACTAGCCTCGATAGCAGATAGTCGCGACATAATGGAGCCTAGCGTCTCGCTAAGTGAACTGTCACGTCCACGCGGTCGCGAACTATTTCGGACGCGACGTGTCTCCGGTGTATATGGTCTGGACCTAACGCGAGAGCCGTGTCTACCGCCACTATGCGAGCGCGAGCGCGAACGGGACCTACGGTGCCGTATATAAGAACGACTGGTGTCACGACGCGAACGCGTCACGCTTTCATCGCTGGATAACCTCGATCGTCCTCCACGACGCCTGGGAGGCGTACGTGGCCTTGACGAACGCGGCATTTCAATTCAAATATCAACGGTTGCTTGCCTTGAAAAGATTCCCAACTATAGTGTAAGCAGAGAGCCAATCCCACTTCTGATTTTAGCGTCCAGAGGACGGAAGAATAAAAAAATAATAATCAAACAGATAATTTATTCTACTTAATTCTTAAACAATCAATTCTTAACCTAAAATCAACTACAAGGAAAATTACCAAAAATAACAAATCAAGAATAATAAATTACTCGAGCAAAACAATTCAACTAACAAAACAACCGTTAATATTTAAAGAGATGACGTAATGGACCGAAAAGCAATGCCGACGCATATAACCACACCCCACGAAAGCCAACCGTCAAATGACCCAACTGTGGCTCCGCTCCGGCTTATATGGCGTCGTCACCACCCCAGCCCAATACGTCACTCAGGGGATAATAATATATATTTACAGTATATGTATATGTATATATACCTATCTAATAGATATTTTAAAACAAAACTATCAGTAATTAATAACTTCAGTAATTAATCAAGAAATTTTCTCGAAAGAAACTTCCAAAGGTTTTCAGTTTACATAATTTATTTGGCGCCAAACTTTAAAGTAACAATATGAATTCAATGCTTTAACTAAAAAACTTTGAAGTTTTATTTGTCTGCAAAGTGTACAACTAAGGACCATTTCGAAGACAATTAAAATAAATTAATACATTCGCAAGTTTCGTTTCTTTGTCAAAGTTTTTAGAGGCCATTTTAGCTTCTTTATAGTCCTTTGGTACCTAAGTTCGAGCAAATGTTATCGTCAGTAAGTCGAGTAGGTTTTTGACCAACCCTGTGTTCGAGTTTTTAGAGTGCCTAAAGCGCCTCCGACTGCAATCTCTTTTTTAAACCGTCGCGATTAGTCCACAATATTAACGTATTAATACGTGGTCGCGTTTGGATTGACCGCCCGCTGGAGTTAGTAAGTGGTTCGTTTTTCGTGGTGTAATCCGTTCAAAACGACAACAAATCAAAGTAAGTGTTAAACTTGTTAAAATAAGCTTATATGCCGCAAAATAAAGCGTAGTAATACGTTGATAATATGGTTTTAACCCCAGTCATAGGTTATATTTAAATAAAAAATTATAACCCACCTAGCAGTGCCTGATTAGTCTAGATAGATTTCAAAACCTAAGAGTACCTAATTTGACTACTAAACTAAACGATTTATACCAATCAAATCGTGTAGAAGTTCAAAAACTGAATGACATTTTCCGGCGACGCTGCTTCATTAATATTACTCAATTTCAAGCTGGTCGGCAACAGGTGACAGGAGCCTCATTTTTCAAGCATCTCGTCTTCTCGTATTGCCCTTCATGTTAAACGTTTTCCTGCACTATGGTTTAATGGAATAATGACGGGTTTTAGGGTTCCGTAGTGGATAAGCAGCTCTTGTAGCTCCGCTACATCAGTCCATCCGATCTTCCGTCCTCACTATTGTTCATGTTTAACCCCCGTAGCAAAACAGGAGTGTTATAAATTTGTCGTCAATGTCTATGTGTGTAATTCTGCCTGTGGTGTAACTCTCAAACGGATGAACCGATTTTGATGCGGTTTTTTTTAAAGCCAGTTACCGCGGTGGGTCCAGCCGCTTTTGCGTTTATTATACTTTTTGGGGGCTCTTATTATATATTTTGCTTGTTTCTCGTTCGGATTTAAAATCACAAACCAACCCGCAGTATGCATCCGTGGAGACAAATGTTTTCATGTTCATATGTCGAGAATAACATGGTGTAAATTCAATAACACTGTTCGCATTACAAGGAAGGAAAAGAAAGTCGATAACTACCCATACCTATTAAAAACCATTTTGTCAATGGATTTAAAAAGGGTTTTATTCCTTGATCTTGTTGTATATTGGTTTAGCAAAGAGATTGCCAGTTATCACATCTCTTTTGTTATAAATTAAAAAAGGAACGCTGATAAAATTGAAATTAGAACTACTAAAATAAACAAATTCTACCATAAACAATGTCTCCCAAAATCCAACAAGACAATGTTGCCAATTGTAATAATAAGAACATGACATTATATAATAAAACCCGCTAGACTAATAGAAACATTTTTATTGTTTATAAAAAACATCGTAAAAAACTTGTGAATTTGCGGTTTCATGGAAAAATAACTTATGAAATAGGTACATGTCTGGATAGCTCGGGTTGTTGACGAGTTCGTGTTGTACCGTAGTAATAAAATATTAAAGATCCTATAAAGTTTTGCGCAAACAAAAAGTTTATTTCTCGGTACAGGAGTCAGATTATAAAACTTAAGAAGCTTCTATTTTAATCCTTTAACAGAACAAATATTCATTAAAAAGGTTAATAAATTCATGGATTTAAATATGAAAGCGTCGTAAGAACAGCGCACCGCAGCAAAGTGCTTTATTCTATTTTTAAATGATCTTTATATCGGAAAATTGTAAACGCTATTGGTTTATCATCCAACTAGTAAGAGCGGATTGCACAAGCATTCTAAATTTAATTTACCCCCTAGATAAGTTTAAAAATCAAATGACGCTCGTTTGAAATTATGCTCTATTAGGTACAAAATAAAATTATTTTTTTAATGAACAGCTTTTGTTTCTTTAACATAGTTAGGAATTAAATTGATTTAACAGTTCTTGTGCAAGCCGCAAGATATAGACTATTAATAGATTGTGAACTGTACAAACCATTTACAATATAACGCAGAATTGTTCGTAATGTCACAATCGGTCTATAGCAAACCGTAAAGTTGAGAGTAAATTTTACATCGATATTGATTTTCCTTTATCATTCAAGTAAGTCTCGTCAAAAATATATCTCTCAAACTCGATCGAATCATCTTTTAAAGAAAAAAGAAAAAAGCGATCCTCATTACACGTCAGAGGTTAATAAAAATAGATCCGTTTTAATCCAGTTCCTGTAAGCTAGACAGCCATACGGTTGAAGGATTCTCAAAGGTTTTGCAACAAAGAACCGGCTGAGATTATGACGAATATTTGATTCCACTCCAGTACAGATGAATAAAACGCTCCGACAAACATTATCCGGTATCCTGCTATTAAAAGTAGTCCATTATATCATCAGATATATTTTTAATAAATATGCGAAAAAAATCAAGAATCGTTTGAATATCACGGGGTTCCATTAAACTGTTCTGTCATTCGAACATCTGGAAATTTCGACAAATTGTTCAACGTATCTCCTTTGAGTATCATAACTTTTCAACTGAAAAGTTTATTACTTCAGAATGTACAGGTTGACTTGTTTTTCATGTCCTTTTATTGATAAAAAAATGACGATCGTATCATTCAAATATCTGAGACAAATTGTTGAATGTGTCTTCTTTCAGCTTTACAACTTTTCAACTGAAAGGTTTATTACTCTAGCTTTTATTAATGAATTGGACTTGTTGTTCGTGTCCTTTTATGAAATGTTAAATCAGACCGTATATAAAATACTAGCCGCGCCCCGCGGTGTTACCCGTGTTGTACTCGTTCCCGCGGGAATTTCGGGATAAAATGTATCCCATGTGTTATTCTGATGTATGACCTATATTACTATAAAGTTTCATCTAAATCCGTTCAGCAGTTTTTGCGTAAAAGAGCAACAAACATACATCCATACATCCATCCTCACAAACTTTCGCATTTATAATATTAGTAGGATGACCTATATTACTGTAAAGTTTCATCCAAATCCGTTCAGCAGTTATATAATTGATAATCAGACTTCGTCGTCAACAATTATGTCTGAACATATTGTTTAATCTGGGCGGGAGTCAACCCGCAACCCCCGACACAGTAGGCGCTTTCAGTGCCACTGTGTAATAGGCTTGTCACTGTCAATAATTATACCACTAATTTTTGAACTTCAAAATACTTTTTATTATCTAGTAGAGTACAGTCGACGTCATATTTATGTTTACACTTTTTCGCCTTATTGTAATGGTTTAAAGTGAAAAGTTGTAGTACAATGTCTGAGTCTAGACTAAGCTTTACGTTTGCGAATAGCCCTTGCGTAAGTACTGCAACGCGTGGTATGCAAATCGGTTTGTTTGCGTGCAAGTTAACTGGCAGATTTTTATAGGGCAGGTCAACCTAGGCTATTAAAATACAGTAACTTGCCTCCGTCGTTTTTTTTAGAATTCTATAATTTACGATTAGTTCTACCTTAGTCATGCCAAGCTCGTGAAAGGTATGAAAGGTTATTGTGTCCGAATAAATATTAGCTTAGTTCATTGGGAGTTTTAGAAGCTTAGAGCTTATTTAAATGAGGTAATTACGATTAAGCTTAATAAGAATAGATTTTGGATTGAAAATGCGTTTACTACATTTTTTGATTCAGTTTTCTGTGACCACGGTTCCTGTAAAGGAGCCGAAACGCCAGATATTTTTTTAAATAAAAACGAAGTGCATCCAAAAACGTAGTTTCAATTTAAAATTAGTAGAGTTCACAGTGAGTAAAAAATAGGTTCATAGCAAACAGAACCCTCATACACAAATAGTCAACTTACTCAATATCAACCGTCCACACATCAAAAACTCAAAGTTAAACGAATAAATATAACAAAAGAGCGAGTTATCTTATCCATTGCGTGTTCACTTGACTAGTTCAATATAATCCTGGATATAAGACGAGAGGGTCGCTTACGCACCCTGTCACAATTAACTACGGTACACCGCACCACAAAAGAATTACTGCCCTACGGGAGTGGACGATACGTTTACAAACATTTCACAATTGAAAAGGTAACTGTTAAAGGGAAATTGTTTGATAAATAATGTCTCTTAGCTTGTGTAAGTGCCGGCGAATACTGTATACTAGAGACAACTTCTTCCAATAAAGAAAAGGGTTAAGAATGGAATGAAATCACTAATCCTTTTTGCTTTTCAAACGGAATCGTCTTTGGCTGAAAAACTCTTGTAAGAAAAAAATGAGTGTAGACACGACAGTTTTAAACAGAATTGTGAATGCGAACAAAATGGTTGCATAACGACAGATGCCAGTAGATAGACAATCACACAAAAAAGCTTGAGATGAAAATGAGAATGTATTCATAATTTAATAATTATGAATACAGATTCTCATTCGTATTGCTACGGATGTTTTCGCGGCACAGAAGGTTGTTTTAGTTCCGCGGAAAAACCCGTAGTAATACGTTTATAATGTATAAAAATCGCGAAAATTTGAAAAAGATTGTTCTATTAATGTCATACATTCTTCCTACACCCGTGACAATCGTATCATATATGATATACATCTCTCTTCTTCCTTATATAAAAACCTATTCATTATTTGTTAGTCTCGCTGAAACTAGAGAACGGCTGGGTTGATTCAAATTTAATTTAAACCGACTTCACAATGGAGTAAGTTTTCAATTCTGTTAGTATACCGTGGTCGTGATTTTAATAAATTTATTTCTAGGACTTACCTTTTAAAATCCAAAATGTTGGTTTTAAAGAATTCACTTCACTGCAATCTGTAACAAAAGATCTTTTCTAAGAGACTTTATTATTGGGTACATTAATCTATTTTGTACATAAATCTATTTTTTAACAACCTACATAGAATAATATAAGTGTACCTCTATTCATACGTTAAGATTGTGGTTACCTAGTAAAATGTAAGTTATGTTTTAATGGTTATTTTGCGAGGCCCAGCGGTGGAACATTGCACTACATATTATAAAACAAAGTCCCCAGCCGCGTCTGTCTGTTCGCGATAAACTCAAATACTACGGCACGGATTTTGACATGGTTTTTTTAAATAGATAGAATGATTCAAGAGGAAGGTTTATATGTATAACCATCCCGAAATTCCCACGGGAACGGGCACAATGCGGGTAAAACCGCGGGGCACTGCTAGTACTTTACAATTCTTTTATGTATTAAACCAAAAGAGCCACCTCTATATAACGGCGAACAGAAGGACAATCCGTAATATTAATGTTCAATTCCTAGTGGTATTGTTTTGAATAATAGATGACATCGCTTTGGTATTTTCCTGTTTATTGCTCCTAAAGTCTACTTTTTTGATAAATTATTTAGGTTTTATTCTCGTAAGAACATTCCGAAATGAAAAACTCTTTTGGTAGTTCACGTATAGCTATTTTTTTAATAATTAGCAATCACCTGAAGATCCAGTTATCAAACTTTTTAAATGTGTGTAAAAAGACTCGTTAGAATATTTATTTGGTAATTAAGATATTCATAAAACAAAAACACATCAGAACTCTCGTTTAAACTTGAAAATATTTCACAAAACTTAACAAAAGAATTCCAAATTCGCATTTTATTTCAGAATTTAGCTGAAAAGTAAACTGCATTCTCAGTATTGTTTTAGAATGTGTAAAGTTAACGGGTGACGGTTGCGCTGGGTGACGGCTGAAAGCTGAAACCAGCTAAAAACGTTGCGAAAGATTAATTGAAACTTTATTTTACAAAAACAAGTGAAATGCGAGAATTTGTCTCGTGGATTTCAGTCGGATGTTTGTAATAACGATTTCATAATTGGAATGCGGAAATGAAAGCTTTCGTATCAATGATTTTCGTTTGTTTTATTAAGTTTGTTGTGACATGTGATTTACTTAAATAATTTTCAACATCGCAACTCGTTTTTATGACTAATATAATGAAATTATTTAAGTCTGTTATTGGACATTTAACATATACTCGTACAAAACCCATACTTTATACTATTCGTATACAAGTATATGAATTATTCCTATTTAAGCAACTGTCAAGTATCTTACATAAAGTAAATAAGTAATCGAGTAAGTTAATGGACAGTCCTGATGTTTTAGACCACCTTAAGGGTTACAACATGGTCTAACGATTGAAAGTAACGGGACCAAAAATGTTTGTTGTAATTCCAATGGTATCTATGTAATATATATGTTCAATTTAATGAAGGTCTACTTTAGTTCACCAAAGACAGTAGTTTATTTAGCGTAGTAGTTATATTAGCCCACCTATATTCATCTAAAAGTGTGTACAAAATGGAAGTGAGCTCACAATTTAAACTGCACTCGTTAGAACTTTTCAACCGGCACGGGCTTAAAGCCACGGTCGGGTAACTTTGAAAAACACGCCGACGGTGTATCAACGTTTACATTGCAGAACAAACACCAACTTGTTACTCGTTGGATATGAAGAGTTTTTGATCGTCGATCCTTTTTACGTTGTATAGAAGTAAATAAATATAAGGAAATGTGTAAGTGTACTATAAAAGGATAAGTGTACTATACTGCTAACTGGATTGAGGATCTCCAATTTGGTTCTAAACCTTCGTGGTTCAGCGATTTGGTTCTTAGTTTTAAGACTCTTTTCTCAAATTGATATCCCTGATATATTCAGGTAGATGAGAGGTCTTTGCTCAGCTGTTGGACATTAAAGGCTTATTTTTTTATTCCCGCATATTGAGTTGAACACTGAAAAACTTTTTGAGAAGAAAAATTAGGATACAAAAATAAGATTATTCTACCATATCAAAGTCATATTTAACACGCCATCCATCTTCACGTCCATTCCAACAAAACATCCGAACGAAAATAAATATGGATAATTGCATCAATAAAACTTAACGCATCCCTTTAAACAAAACATTCGTACCGAAACCCATCTTAAGTTGACCCGACCCGCAGAAATGAGAAAAACAATCGTTAATTTGCCGTACACACACACCATCCCACCCCTCACGATTACACACACATAATTGGGAGTACAACAGGAACGTATAATGACGCCGAGGCCTGTTTTTAATTACACCTTATTAAATTTCCACCTGAACAGTCACATTGTTTATTAAAGACCGTTTTCCGATAGTTTCTGTTGTTAGTAATGAGAAATATGAGTGTAGTGGATAGGGATGCGGCAAGCTATATTTTTTCATATGTATTTTTTTAACAAAGAGCGTTGGTGTACCTTCCGTACTTATCTATATCTGCGAGTATATACTAATAATAAAGCTGAGGAGTTTGATTTTGAAATTATTTGAAGGCGCCTATTTCAAGAGCAACCAATCCGATTTCAATAATTATTTTGTAATGGATATCCAAATTCAACACAAAGGTTATAGGTTGTTTTTCGTCCTAAAATTCCTTCGGGAACGAGCACATAAAGTAATGAAATCAGTCTCCATTTATCGACAGTGCCACATCACACGCTATTTAAATGTAGTATTTTTTATTTCCAATTTTCCGCATGATATTTATTTACCTGATTTCGTTTTACAAGTGAAATTATGAGATAAGTACTTATGCAAAGTAAGACTAAAACTATAAAAGGTGAATTTGGCAGAATAAACTAAGTAACCAATAACATAAGTAAGTTCACGATACAAAGTATTCTTGCACACGAAAAGTCGTAAATAACATCGAAAACGTCCTAAATTGGAGTACAGTTACCTAACTGTACCTGTTACCTAACAGTACCTAAAATAGTCCGTTGCTTGTGCAGTTCCAAATGCTATTTGCCTATGAAACCAAGCTTTGTGTTATTGGATCTGTTGGCCGTTCGTACTCTATACATTTTGCATAAAGTTTAAATACTGCGAAAATACCTTAGACTTAAGTCCTTCATGTTATTTTTGTGATGTATAACCACATTGCGTTTGGCGGCTCAACAACTCTGACACCAGGATTGGTCAGGTTGACCATCCACTCGATAAGAAGAAGAACCACATTCAACGGAAAGGTTACATAGGCTATTTTTCATCCCGATTTTTTTACGGAAAAGGGTACAACGCGAGTAAAACCGCAGGGCGCTACTAGTTGACTAATAAAAAGAACAAGTTCAAAGCTTTAATTGGTAAAGGAACCAATTAAGCAGTATTTAAATAGAAATTTCAAGAAAAAGGGTGCCTTTTAAGCAACGAAACCCCAAAAAGTAACAATGGAATGGTAGGCTCGTTGCGAAAGCTTATTTTCATAGCGTTTGCTCACCCAAGTTGACCAAAACTTTTTTCCGGGCAGCTTTTCATAAAAATACATTACATTTATATGCAAATTGAAACAATCCTTGTTTTTTAATAAAATCTCTGCAGTCTTATTCCGGGTATTGTGATATTAAATTAATATTTTTCTTTACAAGTATTTCAATACAAATTCGAGTTATTGTGTTTTTTATTTTATGTTTACATTTGATGCGATAGTTTTATTTGGTACTAGCCGCACTCCGCGGTGGTACCCGTGTTGTACATATTAATAGATGCGTATTAAGGCCAAGATATCCCAGCCATTTCGGTCACTGTCTCTCTGGGTAGAAAAAAGCGAGAAACACTACGGCGCGGAAATGGTGGTGGTAGAATTTTGCGACTCATTTTTAAGAATTACCACCTTTCGTTGGATTGAATCGAAATTTTACTCCAACAGTATTGAGTCATAGTTTATTTTACATCACTCAAATTAATTTTAGAAATATGCGTTTTAAATTGTTTAACAAACTAAGTGTGAAAGTAAGGTATAAAAGACCCATCTTTGTGCTTTTTTTCTATCGAGGAAATTAATAGTCAACGTGTTTCGGAAACAGTAGTATGATTAAACATATGATCAAGATTAAAAACAAACAAAAATTGTTCTTGTAACGTTAAGACTTTTGGCTAAAAAATTGTTTATAGTAGCCCGTTTTAGGAACTCATAGGCCCTTAAGAACAGTTTAGCTATCAAATGGTTTGTTACTTTCTGACACACGCAATTTTTCGAAGAGTAAAAGAGATAAAACACCCTATAACACTGTTTTACTTACACGTTTTTAATAAGGCGATCTGTGTTTTAAAATACCAGTTTTTACACTAATTTGACCCGATTTGAATTTGTTTTAAATTTTATCGTATTCTAACCCTGTGGACGATCAAAACGCGTAGAAAGAAAAACACATTTTTTCTCAACAGTTTTTGTTAAAAGCTGCCGGCGAATGTTTATTGAAAAGGGTTAATACGATCCTTCTTCTGACCCGCCGCCTCATTGAGAAAGTTAGGTACAGTCGAGTACAAAAGGGCTTCATTTTTTTATTAAATAAGAACATCGTGATTAAAATCAATCGATTGAAACAATCGGGTCTACCAATTTTACGTTTTTACTTCACTTATTGTAAAACCTAAATTATAAAAAAAGGATTAACCTTTTCCATCAAATATCATCAAAAACACTTCTTGTTCTTCTAATTTACTATCTATTTAAAGAAATGCTTCAACGATCCAAGAAGAGAGCCCGTTCCTACGTATCAACGTCAACTGCAGGTTGTCAGCCATTCTGCTTATTCTTATGAGCGTTCACTCAAAATAGGAGTCTTCCAAGAGGATAGGTACTGCCACTCCAACTCAACGCACTTAACTGTGAACAAGCTGTAACAAGTATTATAGTCTCGAACACCCTTATTATAAATGGTAACAACTTATTTTCTCGCCGACTGTACACAAGCCTCAGCCGTCAATAGAACCCGTTCACATTCGGAATACCAAATACTTCTCAATCATTCAATTATCCCACAATTTCGTACCCGTACGACCATACTGTTACTACCTACTATTCAAATGAATTCAAGTAC
Source organism: Cyclophora punctaria (assembly GCA_951394245.1). Taxonomy (NCBI): domain Eukaryota; kingdom Metazoa; phylum Arthropoda; class Insecta; order Lepidoptera; family Geometridae; genus Cyclophora; species Cyclophora punctaria. The sequence goes on from OX596172.1 coordinate 9,014,723, forward strand.
TTTCATAGTAAGGGCAGAGATAGGTATTTAGAACACTGTTACAAAAAATAGAAAGATTTTTTTAGCACTAAAAGGCATTAGTTTATGAAATATTACAGACACAGTTTTACCCACGCTCAACTCGTTTTATCTCAGAATTTTTTGGTAAAAGGAGCTCTATTTCATGATTTAAATGTAATAGTTATACGGATAAAATACCTATACTAATATAATAATGCTGAAGGGGTTTTTTTTTTTGGTATTTTTTCTCATGTCCGCACGCGCTTATCTCAGAAATTACCAATCCGATTTGAACATGTCTTTGTGTAATGAATAGCCACATTCAACGGATAGGTTATAAAAATTGCTTATTGGATAGGAACAACGTAGGTAAAACCGCGGGGCGTTCCCAGTTTCAGAGATACGTTAGAGCGATCTAAAACAAAAAATCTCTTCAGATTTCTTATATTATTATTTAGTGGGTATTTCAGCCTCGAGCTATAAGCTACCACGAGAACGGCACTCAAATCTGAGAGCTTCATTTATTGGCTGTATACCAAAATAAATGTTTTATGTAGTTCGACTTCAGCTTAGTTATTGGCAAGCTACCTCGATAAAACCGGCGAAGGTGAGTGGAACGTACTAAGAAAATCGATGAGTGATTTTAAGGAAACTTAGCTATTGTAGCTTAGTTCGTGTAATAACTTAAGACCTCAAGTTAAGTCATAAGTCTTCTTGTCGAGTAGGTTAGTGGCCAACCCTGGTGTGGAAGTTTTTAGACCACCTAAAGGCCTCCGACATGGTCTACCGATTGAAACAACCGGGACCGACTGCTTTACGTGCCCCCCAAAGCACGATAGCGCTCGGATAGTAATGCCTCTATCGGCCACCCATACAAGTTGGGGGCGAGCTGCACGATGCTTAACAATCGCAATGAACTAACATTGATTTGTCAAACTACGCCACGAGTGCTATATATCAGTGCAAACTGGAGACTCTAATAAGAAAAGTAGGATTTTCACAAGTTATCATTTACTTTATATTATGCTTAACTTGCAATGTAGGTACTCATACTATTATTTTGCCAATCTTTTTAAACCGATGACAAAACGGCTTCCTAACTTCAATATTTGTTTTAATTCCAAAAATATAAAGATTAATTTAAAATAGAATAGGAAATATATTAAAAGGTGGTTATTTCATAAAGTATTACTAAAATGACCCAGTTTCCTTTATTTATTTTATCCCTCCAGTGAAATTATTATCTTAGTATTACGAAGGTAAAACGCCGCCAGGAAATATTAATATCTCGTCCATTTCGTCTGTTTTTCCTCAAAACAGACAATAGTGAAGTTACGGCCACTCGTAAATTAGTTTTTACGACTAATTTACTCCATATTGCTTCGTTTCCCATAGCTTTAAGTGTTTAGTTTCATTACACACACTCAGAGACAATGGACAATTATTTATAGTTATTGTTGTACTTATTAGTTTTTTTTTCAAAAGCTGTAACGTCCTCGTTCTTCAAAAAGTGCAGACTTTCTTTAAAATAACATTATTAGTAATACTAAAAATGTTGTTTTTCAAAGGTTAGTAAGCATAACATAATATGTTCGGTAGAAACTTCACGGCTACGTAAGTAAGTAAGTATTAGCCAGTAATGTCCCACTGCTGGGCAAAGGCCTCTCATCTCACTGAAGTTATCAGTACAGTGAGGAGGATTAGGCATAATCACCACGCTTGCCAAATGCGAGTTGGTGATCTCAAACTCGAGCCATGTTTGAAAAGGAAACATGTTTTCGCTCGACCCGGGAATTGAACCCGGGACCTCAGTCTTGGCAGGCGAGCGCACATAGCACTAGACCACCACCGCTACGTACGCTGTTAAATGTCTGTTAAATACAGCGTGTTTCATAACTTAGTTGACAGTCTTTTTAAGTTATCCGGACTTTTCGGTTTCTTTCAGTTTCCTTTCTTACGTCTGTTGAGACTTACATTTTGTAACGTAATGAAGAAGACTATGATTTTTAACTTTTTTATAAAGGAAATTTTCAATCATATCTTGGTACTATTGTGACGCATATTATATTTTGTTTTACCAATTTTAAATAAGGAATTCTCATAGTATCTGCACCTTTTTTGTACCGATTGGTACGCCAGTATTTTGCTGTAGTTTTATCTCAAAACTAAGGTTTTCCATTTAACCCTTATTAAGTAACCATAGTCTAAACCTTCGCTCTTCCGTGCGTTAAACAAGCGTTAAGTAATGCAAAGGAACTCCTTTTAAATTTTTAATACGTTCCATAATTAACATTATACCTTTTATTTTCTTTTCGTTCCTTAGTTTCGAACTGTGAATATAACAGCTGTTTTCAATAATTGGTGTGTATGGAAAAGTTGGAAATAAATACTCAATTACCGTAATTACTTACTAATAAATGGTTTAACAATTATTTTGAAGTTTTCTAGGTGTTGGCATAAATATCACTAATTTATGCTTTAACGATAGTATATTCCAGTTTTTCTTACGACAATTAAAATTCAAACTGTCACGACTGATTATTCAACCAATTTCAACTTTTCCACTTAAGAAATAGGGTCATTGGTGGAGTAAGAATGGAATTGAATACTAAACTTCTTTCCTCTTCAGAAGGAGTCATCTGCGACTAAATTCGAAAATCGACGACATTAGTCCAAATTTTAAACCTCGTTAGAAAAAGTAGAGTGTAGATTTAAGACATTAACTGTTCAACTCATAACTAATGAAACACGATTTCTTCAACAATATCTTTAAAAAAGATTAGCCTTTAATGCCCCACTTAAGTGCAAGAAGCCTCTTAGTTCATTGAAGAAATCAGTACAGTTAGAATTGCACCACTCTTGCCTACAGCATTGTTACGAGTATTTTCAAACCCGAATCATGTTTCGTTTCATCCACTCCATCAATAACACAAAACAAAAGCCTACACATCATTCCATATCGATGTTCATCTATCGGTGAATTAAACAGATAATTTCATTTGTAGATTCGAAACAATGTTTACCACCACTGATTGGCTGTCGAGATAAATCAACTGTTCGAGGGTTGTCTAGAGTTGCGAACAGTTGCCAATAGTTACGAATACTCGTCATGATCAAGTTAGATATTGTTTACAGTTATCTAGCAACTGGTTTTGTCGTAATTGACATTTAGCAGGAAATACAGGAACATGTACATTGTCATAGGATGAAATTAACATCGTAGGTCGAATTCAGTTATTCCGGTTGCTGTGATTTGTGTGCGTACGTGTACATGCTTCAGATAAATTATGATGAAGTTTCTGGAATGGGAAAATTGGTTTGATATATTTGTTCAACAAGTGCATTCAGTGAACTATTACAATATTATTGGTTATTTTGGTATGTGAATATAAAAGCCTTAATATTTAACCGTCTTATTAATAATCATGATGTAACTAAAACACTGTTATACTGTGTTTTGTCTCTTTTGCTCTTCGGAAAATTGCGAATGTCAAAAAGTGACAAACCATTTGATAGCTAAAATGTTCTGAATACGCATTTATTACTATGGCCCTAACTGATTTAATTGTGTAAGGTTTTAAAGGTTTTATTACAATTATACTATTCACTAACTCAGTTTAAAAGGTTTTTTGAATAAATAAAGTTATTCAATTATATAAAATTGCTGTTGTCAGACTAGAATTGCCTCAGGGCCGTACCTTCGGGATCTTACGCGTTACACCCGGTTCCGTGGGAATTCCGAAACAAAATGGAGCCCAAGTCGTATGCCGTTATCTAAACTATATTCCTGTAAAGTTTCATCCTAATCCGTTGAGCAGTTTTTGCGTGAAGGAGCAACAAACTTACATACCTTACCTTCTGAGGGTATATTTATGTACCTATGTTTGTTAGTCTTTCGAATATATATTAGTAGGACTCGCTTTACCATCAAAATTCCCTTCAAAATGAGAACCTACAGAATAGAACATGTAAGGTAAAGTGCTACACCGTCGGTCACAAACAGCGTCTCCCACATAAAACTTCGCATAGAAACATATTAAAGCCGGTCGTTTGCGCGTCCACCACCTGCGCCTATCCAAGTATTCCCCATTACCCTTCGTCCCAATGTTTTTCTTATGTAATCCCGAATGACGTCACCATCCAATTTGGGTCCAATCGATAGCATGAGCGAACACCGCGGCTTATTAATATGCACTCTACCCCAATATTATTAGTTAGTTAGTAAATGATGAAGTCATTTATTTAATGGAAGTGGTTTGCCTAATTTTAGTTAATGTTGGGGTAAATATTGACGGTATGTTTATGGACGTTGACTGTTCTGACATGTTTTGTCTGTTTTAATGGCATAATAAGTTGTTTGGAAGTTACGACAGCTCGTCATTGTTCGTGTGTTTGTTGCAATTGTATATTACATGTTATATTATGTTTTGAGTCGAATTTTGATTTAATTTTTGTATATAATTGTGTTTGTCTTTGTTTTTAAGCCCCAAAGTAAAGGAGGCGTTAAGTTTTACGTCGATCTCTGTTATACTCGTACAAGTAAAGTCCTTGCTTCAATGTGTGTCACATATGACAGCTATCATGATACCTGTGTGGTCATAACACATTCAAATGCATTTTGTAGCAAATTGAAACAAATGCAAAGCGATTGTCATTTGTCTACAGGATAGGTATCTTTGATTTTGGACCGCTTAATGTCATGAAAGTTCTTAAACTTTAAACCCCAAAAACATAAAAAAGCTTCCAAGCCCTTCTATTTCCCAGATGAAAAAAAGCCCGGATATCTTTTCCGACGGGGTGAAATATACGTGTACCTGAGCATTAAAAACGTAGAAAAGATCCCTTTTAAGTTTATTGAGGAAATAATTTTGGGCTGAATCTAAATGAAAAGGGACTCTTTCCTCTATAAATAAGCTCTTTTAGTTTTCTCCTTGTGTGATTACTTAAAACTTTTAGATACCTGCCTTCCATGACAAAGTTTAGTTAGGCAAAATAAAGAGTTTTAAATCTTTGAAAATCATAATTATTTGTTATAAATATGTACAAGTTTTTGTATGTAAAATTACGAGTGCAAGCAACCGACAACAAAGGGCGTTAAAAAACTATTAGAAAATTATAGTGTAAGAGCTCAATATTTTTATCAATATTTGTTTTAAAAAAAATAAGTAGCGCCTTTCTCCGCTTTTTGCCCTTAGAACCCAAGTATCCCCCAACTCACTTCGCAAATTGCGTCGCGTTTAAAAATAGAAGCAAAAAAAATAAACAATATAGTACTTTATTCAACATCACTTTTCAATTACAGCCATAATTCCTTCCTGGAAACAAAAGGAATGCCCTCAAATAACTCCACAGTTTAAAATCTGTTCCGTCGCGGTTACGGAGACGTTAAGGCAATGTCAAAGAAAAGATGGCCACTGAGCTAGCACAAAACGTTGGCTGGAGACCTCTAATTACACATTTACCCTACTTCCATTGTACAAACCTTCCGACGTCTTTATATATTGAACGTTTAATTTCATGGGTAGCTATATATTGTCTTTTATTAAGGTGACATACTCGTATATTAGAAAAGGAGTTATTTGTAACATTTTCACGGATAATAACACACTTTATTTATAACAAGGATAAGGATCTTTTTATTATTAAGGTTGATTTCGTTTTTACGCAAAATATATATTTAATTTGAAATGGTTAAAATATGTTTTTAAAAAGGGATCTTCTTCATTATAAATAGAAATATGATTGCTATTTTGTTGATAAATTTTAATTTTATAGAGAAATATCACTTGGAATGGTAATTTACAATATAAATTATCAACACGCCATCTCACTAAATTAAACAATTTTCTAATCCCAAGCTACCTTATTACGAACTGGAGACACAACGCGAATGTTAATTAATGCTATTAAACCGTGGGTTTATATTTATTAAAAATACCTATGATAATAATTGACTTCAATGTAATTATCGAATTATTTGTAAAAGCATAAAGCTTTTAAAACTAGTACAAACACTCAATTCTAAGCTTCAGTTGTCGCTACAAACTTACTCTCATTACACAGAACGTTCGAAGTTTAAAACGAACTTTATTTTCATCACACCTAAGACGTGCACACTTTGCGACTGTCACAGCTAAACTAAGCTAAGTTAGAGGGTACACTGTGAAGACCAAGTTGCGTCTACCCACACTTCCTCTCCATTCTTCAAATTGAATGCCACCGCGAATCAGAGCGCGCATGCAAATATGCCTTTAGACATTTTCCTGCCATTTTATTAACAGCCAATAAACTTCAGTCCTATTGATACGAACGTGTTTTAAATTTTCAATAAAGTTCTTTGGTGCATTGATGAAAAATTTAATTCTGATGCGAACAATAGTTCAACGAATTCAAAGACAACAAGAGAGAATTCGAACAGAGATGTCTCGGTGGGGAGTCCAATAATAAAGCGTTGGGTGGATTTATATCAGACGCGTCGCTTCGCTTATTGTGTGATGGATCACACAATAAAGCCTTGTTTCAACAAGGGCGATGACTCTTTGTGATATCACCTGGCATCGGACACTCAATGTCAAGTATGATCAGAGGTGACAATGGATTTTCACCTTATCTTTGAATTATTTCAACCACTAGAAATTTGGCTTCTAAGGTCAGCGAAACTTTTGGAGGTTGATTTTGATGTGAAGGGCTGATAACAAAATAATAATCTAGACTAGTTAATTAACTTAGCAATTAATTATTAATTAATCTAAGCAATTGACGTAAATATATTTCCCGATTGACTACTTTTTACACAGCAATTTATAGAAATAGTACGAAAAGTGTAGCACATTTTCTGATTCTCTCAAGGGACATTAAATAAGCCCTAAAAAGGCTTTTAAAAGGACTAGCTACGTGCCGCGACGTTGTGACAACCTTTTCAAAAGGTAAAATAACAGCGTTCCTCCACTATTCCAGAAAGATGAATAGATAGGATAGTGAGGAAGAATTTATGTAATATAATACATATACATACCCGGACAAATTCACACACGGTGTGTGGGTACACACTTATTGTATGTAATTATGTAAAGGAAACGATGTGTACACGTTGAATGCGTTTATGGCACTAAATATAATTAATACCTTATAATTAAATGTTAACTTAAGTGCGCCGCGTCAGCACATACAAAATGTTTATGTACGCTTGCTCGTACACACGGTTGATTAGACCCAAACTAAGCTTTAGGATTATATTATTGATTCTAATTAACTAATACTACTACATATACATATACAAATACTTCATAAGAATATATAATTGACACCCAGACGTCGTCGCCAACAACTATGTCTTCACATATTGTTGAATCCGGGTGGGAATCGAACCCGCAACCCCCGACACATAAACTGGTCTCACTGCCACTGTGCCAACGGGCTTGTTTAGGACTTTATATCGTTTACATTGCGTACTTCTCACATGTTTTCTTCTTTTGATATGAATCTCAAACACTAGATAGCTACCACAACGTTGAAGTAAATACACATTTAGCATGTTAGCCTCCCGCACTATACATTGGTATTACCTCAGCTGTAAACCGATATGACTACGCATGCATGTCCAATATCGAATTCCAGTTAGCATAATAGTGGTATCAGATAACACATTTGCATTTTTAGTAAAAATTACCATATTTTTACATATTATGTGTTGTGGATGTAATCAAGCTACAATAAAAAAAAGTATTAGCCTGTAATGTCCCACTGTTGGGCAAAGGCCTCTCGTCTCACTGAAGATATCAGTACAGTGAGGAGGTTTCAGGCGTAATCACCACGCTTGCCTAATGTGGGTTGGTGATCTCAAACCCGAGCCATGTTTGAAAAGTAGGAAACATGTTTTCGCTCGACCTGGGAATTGAACCCGGGACCTCAGTCTTGGCAGGCGAGTGCACATACCACTAGACCACCGAGGCACAATAAAAAATAAAAATATATTCAACTTTGAACGAAAAATAAGGGAAATTAATCTACCTAAATTAAATATATTAAAAGATATATGAATAAGTCCGTATTAACATCCTATCCTACTAATATTATAAATGCGAAAGATTGTGAGGATATATGTATTTTTGTTACTTTTTTAACGAAAAAACTACATCTGTGGACGGATTTGGATGAAACTTTACAGTAATGTGTAGGATATACATCAGCATAACACATGGGATATATTTCATCCCGAAATTCCCACAGGAACTGGTACAATGCGAGGCGTTATTATATTATATATCTTCTCGCGAGTATTATATTTCTCGAACATCTTTGATGTAGAGATCGATAATTCATTGAATATTAAAACAAAACAGACTAATTAGGGCAATGCCAAGGCTCTCCCCTTACCGTACCGGGTAACCTTTATAAGTATATACACTTTCCATTCATCCCAACAACTTTAACCTCCACCCCTGGGCTATCAGCTATATCGGACCGAAAATAGACGGAAATAATAAGCCGATGGAACCGCAAACGTGTCTGATCTATAAAATATAAAACTGTTAAACTGTTCAAACCGAAGTAATAAATTCAGTTGTACAATAGGGAAGGATTAAAAGCAAAGCTATTACATTCTCAAAGTGAGATAAATCATGAAAACTGCGAACGGATGAAATCTTCAGTGAAGCTTAAGCTGTCTGTTAGTTCCAGCTTCGTTTTAGCTGTCTACTTATTATGCTGTTCAGCTTTAGGAGGATTATCGAGCGCCGTTGTGACGTCATAGCTATGAACACTCCACAAAGAACACCTCTCGCCTTCACAGCTGAACGCTCAAATTAATACGATTAAAATTTAATTAAACCGTTATATTTGTAGAGGTTCGAGGTGTGGAGTGGCAAATTAATTTTATAGGGCTTTTCTGTAGCATTTTTTTAGTGAATTATATTTATGTATCTATACTAATTATATAAAAAGAAGGGCATATGTAGACCAACTGAAGGAGAGAGCAAAAGTCGTGTCGTACCAGCAGCTGAAGAGAATGACAGATGATAGAGAAAAGTGGAAAGAACTCCATCGACAAGAGCCCAGCTCTTAAGTTTAAAGAAGAGAAGAAGAAGAGGGACCACCGCGTGGAACAACTAGTAGTCGTTATATTTGTGACGTGAATTGAATCTATTTGGTTAATTAGTGATTCTTTGTTACAATTCAACAAGTCAGTGTCGATTCTTCTGCAAACCAAAGCCGGTTTGAACCGGTAATAGCCAGCCCAACGTAGGTGTTACACGCTCGTTCTCGTTTTAATTTAGATTGAAGTAGCCCATAACTAGCAGTTCTAGTTTTTGTCTCGAAGTCTACTATGGTGTATCGTCCATAGAGTTACAATGAGTGATTTTGACATATAATGTATGAAAAAAACGTCTATTAGTTAAGTATCGATTTAATTGACATCTCTAATTGCGGCAGTATCAGTTATCACTATTAAACTTGGTTTATCTTACAAACGTATCAATATCAAATTGCGAAAGTAATTCATGGAAACAAACGCAATGTCGTCTGAACAAGAAACTTAATTCTTTTCCATTCAGGCGTCTCTAAAAACATACGATGAAAGCACCTACCACCTAACACAAATACGCAAGTAAATTGGTTTCCAATACATTACTACGAACGTAATCCAATATACAAGTACTTGGGAGTTCCGAAAACGAATCGACTTTATATTATTTTAAAGGTTAGGTACGTACAAGACTTATGAAAACTCTTTGCTTCGACCTATTTGCTCGCATTTAACTGAGAGTTCCATTCGGTCCGGCTAGTGGTTAGAAATGGATTGATAAATGGTAGCAGAGTTGAACCTTTTGAAACTTGTGTCGGCAAAAAACGATATCAAAGAATTATAGGTAAGAAGAGTATTTCTGACTAACCAGGGCTTGACCTTTTTGTTCGAATTAAAAGCGTTCTAAAGTCTATCTTTTCACATGTCAGTCTGATACCCATTAGAGCTTACACGCTATTCACTTATTCTCACATGAGTAAGAGTAAATGATCACTCTATTAACCTTTTCTTCAAGTTTAATGATTAATTAGTAAATATGACATTTATTTACTAATTAATCTGCAATGCCAAACTGAGGACAGTCTCACAAAGTGATTTTTGTGAGATATCCCCACCGGGAATCGAACCCGGAACCTCCGGATCGTGAGCCGGGCGCTCAAGCCACAAGGCTGTAAACGCATTGAAATTGACAAATAAGGCATTGACATTGTCAAAATCATTTCGTATTTCGTTTTGATTGGTCGATTCAGCTCCGCACAGCTCCGTCAATGGAAAATCACCCTTAACGTTCATCCAAGCTTACTACGCACAAAGCTAATCCACGTATTTATATACTTTGAACTTCGAAGGTCGATATTTCTATTCATGTGTCTCTAGCACGAGTAATAAACAAGGAGGTAGCCGTGTTAGCGAGTCGGTTCCGAGGTCAGACCAACTTTAAATTACATGTGTGTATCAACTATCTTTCCTGAAACTAGAATCTACGCCAGGTAAACTATAGATGAAGTTTAAATTGCGTCTGAAAATGGTAGACTCTGGTATTCATAGAAATCTTAATACTTATGTGGTTTAAAATATAAAGCGAGGATTTTTCAATGCCACCTCTGGGAAAAAAATTAAATTTCAGAATTGTAGTCGTGAAAATAAGTACATGCACAGTTGCACACGCCCAAATTCAAAGCTCCAAGACGTCTTAATGCTTCTTTGATCTAATGACTTATTTTAACATGTTAAGTAATTAACTTTTAATTGCCCACTGCTGGGCAAAGGCCGCTCATCTCACCAAAGATATCAGTATACTGAGGAGGATTAGGCGTAATCACCACACCTAATGCGGCTTGATGATCTCAAACCCGAGCCATGTTTGAAAAGTAGGAAACATGTTTCGCTCGACCCGAGAATGGAACCCGAGACCTCAATCTTGGGAGGTGAGTGCTCATACCACTGGACCAGGCGTTCATGTTATGTATGAAAAATTACGTCAGATAATTTAGTGTCAATTTCATGAACGTCTCTGACTGCGGCAGTCAGACCTCATTAACAACTACACTATTTTTTAATCTGAAATTCAAGTTAAATTAAAGTCTATCACAAAATAGTGAAAAAGTTGTTATTGTTGATACAGTCGCGGCTGGTAATTATATATGTCAGCTTTCATTTGCACAGCGGTTCAGTGGTGAGAATAAATTAAAAGGTAAACCTCGTTTTCGGAAATAAACACATTTTGACGTGAAACATTGGGTGGCAATAATAATTGGCGGTAAGCTGTCGCCATTTTTGGTGCCACTTGGCTGTCACCGACTCAAAAAATAACAATGCTAGTATATAATTAATCGCGGTAAACTCTTCACCACCGACCAACAGACGATACCACTTAACCCTCATCGAGTTTTTTTCTACCGGGAACACTGACACTGGCGGCATTGCGACGAAATGTCAGCAGAAGCCAATAACAAAAATTTGATTGAATTGATATAATTAATAATATGTAGAGGTCGAGGTACGTTTACTTTGCATTGCCACTATAATTAACGTTGTTTGTGTTGATGTTCTTTCAGTTCATTCATACACTGGGATTTGGGGTCGTTAACTTACACAGCGACAGGTGAACCTAAAACAAGGTTGTAAAAAGAACTCAATCCAAACATGTTTCACTGAACTCTTAAAACAAACAATAAAGCGAAAAACACGTAAAGTGGCACTTCATTCCGAGTCTGGCCACGCAACTCGGCGAGATTACCACAAACAAAATATACGCCCAAACATTTTCCTTTTAAAATAAATCGTGTTTTTAAAACACAGCCGTCGCTGAATTGACGCATTACAATTTATATTAGCAAAGTTTCCACAATTCGATGTCATAACTTTGATAATGATTTATCGTTTCGGGATAGAACGCGTATCTTTGTTTCTGTAATTGATCTCTAATTAATAAAAAGTAATACGCATTATTAAAATAGATTACTTTTGTATAAAAATATCGCGGTTAAAGTGCAAGACACACATAGTGCGGGAGCTGATCGGGCACGGGTGCATGACATTGTATTCCTTGTATTTGTATGATAGGCGTCACACCAGTCGCATGTGTCTTGCGCTTTAATGGCGTCTTCTTCTTCATCGACTGGATGATCAACCTGACCAATCCTGGTGTCAGAGTTATTGAACCGCCAAAGGCCTCTGACATGGCTCTTGTAACGACTACTATCCGCAGACAGTAACCGGGACCAACGGCTTAACGTGCCCTCCGAAGCTTTAATGGCAAAATAATATTTAATAACCACAATAAATCTTGTTGTAACAAACATTTTTACCTTAAAATAAGATAATATTTCAACGGTTTTGAAGTTGTCTGATCTTTTACGAGTATCCTTCCTCGAAACCACTTGGAATACTAATTACCTGTCAGGAACTCCTGAACTGAAAACGGAAATAATTAAATCTATATTAAAGTACAGACGAAGATTTTGTTTGTTTGAACACGTAAATCTGCGTGTTTGGGTTTGAAATATATTGAAAAAATACGAAACTTAATTCTTGTCTCCTTAGATCCCGAAATTCCTTATTCCTTGCTCGTCATTGAAAAGAGTTTTAATGGGTAGATACCGTAGATATCTTCAGTGAGTGTAATAGCAAACAAAACACTGCAGGGAAACATTTATTAATGCTAATACTTATTTATCATATTGCTTTGAAACTACATTTACAGAAAATCTTACCCGGTTCTAATTTTTGAATATTCCGAAACGTTTCGAATCAGGATTTCAGCACAGCTGTCAACGATATATTACACTACTCATACTGTGATTCAGAACGGCTTTGTGAGCGATGTTATAGATTTCAGCGTGATACGGAATACGCGGGTTTCTTTTATTTTCAACTCAGGTCGATTAACCCTTAGAAATATAATTAATATTCAATTATTTTTCAATTAATATATATTCAATTATTTTCCCTAACTAAATCATACTTTCCCACTTCTGGGCAAAACTCTCTCTTAATCACCTAAGCGTCCCAATTCCGTGCCAAATATGGCCAATCCGTGATTAAAATGTTAAAAATAAAATTCGGTAAAATTTTAAGTAAATCCTGCAACTTGATGATATAACAGAAGACATATCCAAGCTTTCTCGTAACGCAAGGAGGTAATAAACTGAAGAGGCAATACATTAGTCGTTACGACCCCCAGCGTGGAGGTTATAACGACGAAATTATGCCAACATTTGATACGGTGTGCCTTTGAAAAGATCGTATGAAAATGCAATTACTTAATAGTCAGGGTAGTGTTGAATCTGATTTCCGGATTGGTGTTAGGGAATGTATTTCAGTGGGTTGTTCCAAGTAGGGCTTTTATTTTGATTTCCGGGTTGATTTATGAATGTTTGTATTTTATTTTTAGTTTACTCTAGTGCTACTAGATTAACTCACTTTACACTTACTTACTAGAGTAGCACTAAAGTGGAAAGATGGCTACTAATCCCAAAAAGCGACTGACTCAAAATCGACCGTCTCAGACCTATAAGTATAAGTAAGTAAGTATTAGCCAGTAATGTCCCACTGCTGGGCAAAGGCCTCTCTTCTCACTGAAGTTATCAGTACAGTGAGGAGGATTAGGCATAATCTCAAACCTTTACCAATCTCAAACCCAAACGATATTTAAAAAGTTAATTAAAATGCTACCAGAGACCTGAGAATTGAAACCGAAACCTTTATCTTTCATATAAAAAAATATATAAGCCTCTAATGCCCCACGACCTCTATCTTTCTAATCAAAAAATATATCAGAACTTTATGCCTCATTGCAGGGCAAAGACACACACTCCCTGAAGATATATCAGTACAGAGAATCACAACGCTTGACTGCTTGTTGGTGATCTCAAATATATTTTGCTATAAAATAAAATAACATGTATGATAAAGTATAACATTATTACATTTATAACACAATATATTCATGGCCCACAATGGCCGTATGAAAGCCATTTATTATTTGGTGTTACTATTCAAGCGCAGACGTGCCTCGAAATGCACATTAATTTTCCACTGGCTGTAAGGTGAATAGGTTTAATAATGCAAGCACTAGCTTAACATACCAACGAACTACCTAGTAATAGTGCAATTACATTACTGCGTTCGCGTAATCCGGTAGTCGAAGATGTTTCAACCTACTTCAATCATCAAATGTGCGTCTTCAGACTATCTTCGCCGACTGCGTAGTCGACTGCGAAGTCTAAGTGAACTAATTACTAGATCTACATAGTAAAAAACAAAGTCGCTTTCCGATGTCTCTTTGTCCCTATGTACGCTTAGATCTTTAAAACTACGCAACGGATTTTGACGCGGTTTTTTTAAATAGATAGAGTGATTCAAGAAGAAGGTTTATATGTATAAAAATTCCCGATATTACCACAGAAACGGGCACAACGCAGGTAAAACCGCGGGGCGTTGCTAGTAATTGCTGTCGCTCGAGCAATGCATCCAACTACAGTATTCTTAACACTATTCCAGCCGTCGCATATAACATGCGGCAAACGAATTATGCTATTAAGGTAAAACATTGTTCTAACTTTACCACCTGATAAACACAATATAATCCGCTGTTTGCTTGTAATAAAACAAGAATTAAGCCTAAAGGCCGTCCCGCGACTAATCTCTGGCATACCTTCCTCAGTCCACATTGGATTAAGGCATTACTCCAAGCCCCATGAGAATTTATAATGTTTCCTCCTTTACGAATTATTTGAGCCTTGCTTGAGATTTGAAGTTTGTTTCAGAATGTTTTCATTGTTTACCTTTTGAATACTGCTTAAGAGAACCTTTATTTATATTAAAACATTAAGAAAATAACTATTGCAAACAAATTGCAGACGATTTGTAAGACTCCTTTTTACTCTCGTTTTTTGAAGCCGGTTAATTAATTAATTTACACAACAAAGACACGAAGACGTCCAACAAAATGAAAATAAAAACAAAAGCACATCGACGGAAAAAGTTCTTTCAAAACCTCTGAAACAAGATCTCTTTATAAAGCTTCCATAAAATAAAAGCAGCTAACCTGTAGCTAACCTAGTTTAAGCTAATGTCTCCGAAAAGCTGAAGGCAAGCTGTGACGTCACAAAGAGCTGAATGACGTAATCACCACACCCGCTGCCTGAGGCACTATTTCTCGGAAGTCCGGCCAAAGTGTATAATTATATCTAATTATAAAAAGAGGCTACGCGGGCTTAGAAAAAGTTTTAATGAGAAAATGGTTAGCAATTTTAGTTTTTTGATAAATAAGAAAGAACTTTTTCCACTGAGAATTTATTAGCTGTGTCCATAAACCAGAAAACGTTTATGTTGCTGTATTGTACTGTGAACCAAGTAAAATAAATATAATTTGTTTTTTAAACATAAACAATACCTAACTTAATCAATATAATTAGGATAATTTAACAAAATGGCGTAAAGCTCAAAAAAACATATGATTGCAGACCTCACATAGCTCAATAGCTCTCAGCACTAGCAGCGCCTTGCGGTTTTACTCCCTTAGAACCCATTCTGTGATGAAAATTAGTAACACCAAAAATATATTTTTTATTCGTCTGACAGTTTGAAGAACGATCAAAACTATTCAGATTTAGAATATGTTACGTGTGCCATTACACGAGTGCCACTATTATCTAAATGAACCATAAATTCTAATGTTGCAGTCATTGTGTTTGTGCATAACATAGTTAAAACGGCAAAGCCGTGTTAAGTGATTAAATCCAGTTGTTATATCCCGGCTAAGTGCGCTATGTTCAAATAACATAGTCAAGTTTGCACTTAGTGACTTGGTCAGTTGGATGTAATAATATTAGATAAACTTTAATTAAGGATTTAACTTAATAATACTCGTAACTTTAGTGAATGTTATAACGGTGTGTAGGTTACTTTTACACTGTTTATACAAGCTAAAGTAAGCCTTATTGACTAAAAAGTTTTTGTTGCTAAGAGTATTTTTATGAACATATAAAAAGTTTTATCTCAATCATAAAAAAGGTTTATGCACTTTATAATTACTTTTTTGTAGATTATGAATACTCTTTGGTACTTGTGACACAATGGAATTATTTTGCTATAAATAGGTAGTGATACTAACTGGTACATACCATACATACCGATACGTTTATTTAAAAAGTTTATTGCTATTTTGTCATTGTAAACCTCTTTGTATTTTCATAAAACATAGTTAATGAACATGAAACCAGATGAAAAAAAAATTAACATTCCATTTTACCGTTTGAATTTGTATATTTTAATATTGTTACATAATTTTAACGTACGTAAAATGTTTTTTATTGAAAAAATTCGAATGCAAGGTTTTCCTTTCACTTACACTATAAAAGGATGTATGTATTTGTTACATTATTTATCAAGTTACAAAATAAAATACCTGCTTATAAAGTGTCTTTTCCGTTCTTCAATAATTAAACAAAGCAGTTCCTATCTACTACAAAGTTTACTTCAAGTATCAACGTGTTAAAAGGCATTGGGTGATAAAGGCCGGACTTGTGTTACAAAGTAAGTCTTAATAAACAGTTATTCGCAGTATAAAGTAAGGTATGTTTACGAGTACGTATACAGTATCTACTGTATAATTTTGGCATTCCTTCGTATACAACATTTAACAATATTGACCTTGGTATCGCCATTCCTAATATTAGACAGAGTGTACTCGAAACTTTGCCAGTGAAATAAATCTGTTTTCATTACGTAAGTAGCACAAAGCTGTAAGAATTGTAACCTTGCAAAGAACCTTGAATTTAATCCTTCCTTCCTATCATGTGACGTTGTCGAAGGCCTTTAGGCGGTCTAAAACTCCCACATCAGGGTGGACCACAAACCGACGCAACCTTTTAACAAAAAATACTATTTACACAAAGACTTCTAACCTAATTTTAGGCAAATTTTCGATCCGATTGATAAAGGGCTCTTTTAAGGGTGGGCTAGGTTTAATTGCAGGGTCACTCGTTTGATTTTATAGCGGGGATGGAGAGGGCTTTGTGATATAATTCAGGTCAAAGGGACGACAGTTGTCGAGGGTTCATGAGGAAATATTTATCATCGTAAATAAGCGATACGGATCTAGTGGTGTGTGCTCAATGTTAGGCTTGTCTCGCCTTTGTGGTGGCGGAGTTGTATCTATGATATACATACAATTTCCTACTTTCATATAAAATATAATTCCAAAAATTGCGTTCTTTATCCTATACTTAAAAGCTGGGTTGTTGTCGATGGAATTCTTCCCAATTTTCCCTAACCTTAGTCATACTCTTTAGCTGTTCATATGAAACTACAAGATTTTGTTAGTATTATACAAATATATGTTTCGCCATGGCTAGACTACGCTACATTGATCTGCATGGTATTTATCGTCGCAAAAGCAACATAAGATCTGTCACAATCGTGATTTCCACCAATCACATAAAACAAAGAGAATCTACGTAACATAGTAATGGTCATTTCCACGAATCACATCATCGCATAACATAACATCTTAGAGATATCAATCGCCAATCACATGTACCCTCTAGTAAAAAGACAATATTACATTACCTACAAATACAACATCTCGAAAACGGTCAATAAATCGAACAGACAACAACTTACTTATATTGAATAAGTTCGCTACTTTGTTCTAGAACTAACAATCTCACTATTTCAGGAAACGGTGATATAACTACACAACTTCGTAGCAACGAAGCGATGCTTACGATACGGTCGGTATTATCGTGAAAAATATCAGAGAACTTCGGGAGCTATTTAAAGTTTGCTATAAGAAAATAGGTTCGGTGTTGAGAAATGGGGTTATTCTGTAGGTTTGATTTGTAATCGTGCGGTACAGAATACGCCCGTGTTGTAACTTAACATAAATATTGTGTTTTCACGGTTTTATACGTCAAGTTTACTGATATAAATGGCAACCAATATTGGCATGGTAAAGTATAATCCATTAAAAATATTGACATACTATCACAACACTGACAATTTTATCCAGGTTAGGTTAAAAATAACTGAACTTAACCGAAATTTATGGTTTCAAAAAAAGTACCTACGTAAAAAGTTTGCTTAAAAGAAGTGTAAAAAAGTCGGTTTAAGAAAAAGGCTTTATCAAAAAATCAACCCTCTAATCACGTAACAAAATAACAGCCATCCAAACACTACATCGTTATATGACAATTAGCCACTGGTTCCGTCTCCGGTGCAGGGCTACGAGTTAATCACAGAGCTGATACTAATTAGTTTCCAGCATCCATTAACAGGCTGATGGTGTTGATTGATTGACGAATCTGCTGTGCAACTTGTTTTGATAATCTATGGTTGGGAGTGAACGAATTGCATGAATGATTAGTTGGTTCTGTTCTTAATTCAAAAATGTAGTTCGTAACGAAAATCAAGTGATCGTTATGTTAAACTGTCTTATTAGTATACAATAGATAAAACACATTCGAAATACAAACATTTGTCTCCGTCAGCAAAAAGTCAAATACAAAGAGTGAACAAATATTTTTCATGCTCAAAGTGGTTTCGAGATCTTGCGTTGTTAAGAATACAATGTAAAAAGAAGACGAGATAAAAGAACAATTTCAATTCAGTTTTGTATAAAAGTATGTATTTCGGGAGACAATTCGTTTTTCTCATTGGCAGGTGACAGACAGGTCAACTCCCGAATAGTATCTTGAATTTATCTTCGAAAATTACTTGACAACCAACGTCGGGAGAATATTTCTAAATATGAAATGTTTTTTGAAAGATTTCAATGTCATCAAGAGCTTGGTACATTTTAGTTCAACAAAAATGTAAGGACATTTTAAATTTTCATTCCATTTTTAACTGCCGCTTATTCGTTCAATTCAAATTGAATCACCCGTTTATCAGGTTAGCTTTTTCGAATATGGAACGTTTGAATATGCATTCATGACAAAAATGCTAGTGCTGTTCATTGATGATCTAAATAAAATTTTAAGAGCTATTTTAAGAAACGAGATATATTATGCCATTCCGTTATCGAGTGTTCGAACGTTCTTTATTTAAAAATACTCATGCAAAAAGCTCTTGTTTTTTTAAAAAATATTCTAGATTAAAAAACCAACAAATATTTTTGATTTATGTTTATACATTAATAAGGGTTGTGCCCACCAGCTATTTTTCTATTTGACACTAATTAATTTACGTGCGTACTTTACTTAATTAATTATTACAGTTGTCTTTCACACGAACATTACTGAATAACCTGAATGTTAAAATCCTGTGGAATTGAATTAAAACGAAGTCACTGAAATTTTTCACCCTTATCAAAATCTGAATGGAGAGTACAGTGAATTCAAATGAGTCGTTATAACTCGTAAATCTAGTTGGTCTTGGCAGCCTCAGCCTCTCCCGTCTACAAAGAACAATGTATAATATAATTGAAATAAATGGAAATCGAACTGAAGTACCGATTTTGATCTAGTTTGAAAAATCAAAATAATAACACGGGTAAAGTATTGGGTATCACCCCCACCACTAATTCTGCTTAACGTGCCTTCCGAAGCACTGATTACCCTTATTTAAGGGTAAGCTATTCAGTCAGCAAGTTGTATTTTAGATAATTGTTAGGATCTTTTATTATACCCCTACTAAATCATCAACGTTTGGTGTAACCTCAAATAATTTCTTATGCGAGCTTCATGAGTGATTTCTGACATGTAACGTATGTAAAATTGCCTTAGTTAAATGTCGATTCAATTGACAAATCTGAATAGGGTAGTTAGTCACGTTATTTCTATGATAAGTACGCAATCATATTCGATTTTAGGGCATGTATTCATTTATATTGCCATTCTTAAAATAACGAGTGCCAGTACAGTGTACCTTATCTATACGCCTCTAAAATTTTCGATGTAAGCTAGTTACAAATACGGCATCGTATTGGATCGCAGACATAGTATGAATCTAGATTGCCTTAGATTACGTTTGTTGGTACAGAGTGCATCGGAGCACAAACGCGGATCCGCTGACGTTCAATTTAACTCCATCTACGAGCATCCTCTCCCGCCGAATCCGCCTGACAATTTTTCACCATTCAATCGAATAAATATTTCACAACCCACAACTTTGTCTTTGTAACCAGTGACGGCTTTTGTAAAACGTGCACACGAACACACGACCAACTTTTCGCGTCTCTCAATATTGATTCATATTTTATGTGCGAGCTACGAGCTTCTGGTGTGTATTTTCACGCGGTATGGAATCGACGTATTCACAACATGTATAATAGGAATGTGGTTTTTTGACATCCTGTTTTCGTTATGTTTCAATTCTGTTTTCGTTTTACATTTTCCCTGTAGGCCTTGTTTGGGGTGACGCGGAACATTGCGCGGCGCGTGTAGCGTCGCGTGTGACAAAATAAAAACAAAACACGCGTGATCAAGCTGCTACATGACACTCTCAAAATGAGATAGCTCAACGCAACTTTGTCTTGGTATGTTTGTAATTAGACAGCTTTCATTTGTTTGGACATGTTTTATCGCTATTTTTGCATGAAGACAGATTCACCCACACATACGTAGATACCGCCTGCGAAACGCATACTTTGTGGCCGTTGCCGTCTTACCTTACCGTTGAATGTGGCTACCCGTAACAAAAAGAATTATTCAAATCAGATTGGTAACTTCTGAAATGAACTCGTTCAAACTAAGAAACAAACTCTTCAGCTGAAACATACATGTATTGGTACAAACGTTTGATTTGAAAAAGGGTAAAGACGCTACTCGCGCCGCTCATCGCTCCACATCTCCCTGAATGAGGTGTGTTTCCTTTCTGTTAGAGGAAGCTTTCTTTCATTGCGAATTTAAATAAAAAATTACAACATTCATAAATAGTAGGTTGCTTCCTTAATTAAGTAAATTAATCATTGTGCCAATTACTGTTCCTGTTAATTAAAAGAGAATATAAAATGAATTTATAATTAGATTTCTATTTAAAACATGATAATTTTCTGTTCCACGCTAATCGATAAATTAACAAACAGGTACATTAAGTGCCACGCGGTTTTATTCGCGTTGTACCTATTCCCGTGGATAAGGAAAAGTAACCTAAAAAGAATCATATCTACAGGAAGACTTAGTTCTTCTTCTTCTTCTTGGAGAAGACTTTTAATGAATTGGCATCTTTTTAAACTAAGAACATACCATCGTCGTAGAACACGTTTATACATAAAACTTTCGGTTTAAAATCAGTCAATTTATGATCATTTTTACTAACAAGTGACTCAACTTTTGATGATTTTTTTAAACAAAAAGTGATTGTCAAAACTACTGGTCGTAACAGTGAAGATGTAACTGTAATATTCCACTGAAAAGTAAAGTAATGTATGAGCCTATAATGTCCTAGTGCTAGGCAAAGGCCTCTCATTTTACTGAAGATATCAGTACAGTGGATTAGCCGTAAAAAATCAGATCAAACAAACAAACAATGCAGCTTCTAAATTAGTATACAGAGTATAGAATAAGATAGCAGTTTTTTCCACTAGCGTAAACGCTAATATACAGAGGTCCCAGTGAAGGCAAATCGCCTTAATTTTTCCTCGTTACTGTAATTTCTCGGACTTTCTCGGACTACCGGAGCTCGGATTTTTCCCTGATTATAGAGATAAAACTGTAACACTGGATGGTCTAACGAATTAACAGGATTATAGGACGTCCAGTGATTATAGTGGGTGCGCAGAATAATTAATTGTACTTCGATTCAGGATAAACTATAATAAGGTTAGGATTGAAGTCAATACCGTTAACTCACGTAGTTGCTGTTTAGTTCAATAGAAAGCGAGCATCAATAAAAAAACAAAATTAATGAAGCCTACCATTGTTTTTTAAATTGGTTAAATAAATAACCAATCTTCAAGTATACGCTTTCATATGGTAAAAGAATTTTCGAAATCGGTTCATATACGGCGGAGATATAAAACATACCTACAATAAACATACAGTTTAATTGAGAACATCCTTTGGTTTTGAAGTCGGTTTAAAAAGAAAAGAGGTTTAAATGAAAAAAATTGTCTTTGGAATTCATCGGCTCTCAGCTTATAGACTCACTCTACAAAGAGTTCTCTCGCACTTATCGTGTTCTTTTTACAAAAAAAGTCGTCTTGTCGCTGTACGCACGTAGCAACCCCGTAGAAGTGTTCATTTGATTAAAATATTGCCAGGAACCGCCGCCAACCCACCCCTCCCTTATTTACCACACGGAACAAAGAAAACCTCTCTAAATCATAACCACGTTACTATATAAAGTAATATTATTTTCCTGTTACGAAGTAATGTAGGTAATAAATATTTTTATTATTCCTTCTTCTCTTAACATTTTTAGCACTCTGTTGAGACATACTGTGATTTTATTGTGACAGCCGTAATCTATACTAATTTTATAAACAGGAAGACGTTTCCTGCCCAACAAAAGGTATGGCCGCGACCGCTTTAAATCTGGGAAAACAACGTAAGCATAATCTATAAAATATTCACAGTAGCACCATCTATTGGATAACCAGAAACAAAAGTACGGAGACAAATCCCACAGAAGCACAGATTGTTCAGTGACAGTGAATGTAGCGCCATCTATAATATGAACCACCTAATACAACGCCCTAACTACCCCGTGTCCTACCCTATGGAGGATTTATGGAAAGCCAGTAACAGTGCGATAGAGGTGGCCAAATTCTAGTCCGGACACATATAAGAAAATAATAAATAATAACCATATTGACTCGATAAGAAGAAGACAGATTTTTCGCAGGATACTTGACGCAAAAGTTCATAGTCAGTGACTTCTATAAACATTTACATTAACAATGAATTGAACTTTCGAAGAAGAAGAAGAAGGATCGTTAAGATTTCCTAAGTCAAGAACAAGACTAGCTAGGTTGGTGTTGTTAACCCCGTGCCTTGCTAGTGTGGTGTTGTTAACCCCTTGCTTTCTTACTTAGGTTTATATAATTTGCCATTTTCAGTATTTATAGATATCACTAATAGAATTAAATAAATTGAAAACAACATCCCACACAACTATTATTTTATTATTATACGTCCCACGCCCATTATTGAAATAGATATTCAAATTTAACCTACACAAGTCCTGGACAAAGGCTACCAGCCACTCACAATACAAAAAAAAAATAGTATCAAAACAGAGAACTAAAACACAACACTATTATGCTAAGTAAATATACACTTTCCCTTGATATCGTTCACATTAAGAAATGTTTTTTGTTAGCCGTGTCCTGACACAAACATCGGACCCTCTGGGTGTTCTTAAGGAAGACTGACATATATTATTCCTGTAACATACATTTATTTTACCGTGACATAATATATGAATCGTCTGTATGTGTAACGAATAGCACATTTTTTATATTTCTCGTATTTTTGTACAACTTATTAGGAATTCGAAGTGTGACTGTTTTTATTTTGGATTTTAATTTTAGACAA
Organism: Cyclophora punctaria; assembly: GCA_951394245.1. Lineage (NCBI taxonomy): Eukaryota > Metazoa > Arthropoda > Insecta > Lepidoptera > Geometridae > Cyclophora > Cyclophora punctaria. The sequence continues at coordinate 9,038,234 of OX596172.1, forward strand.
AGCAGGCAGGCAGACAATATTTACAGGATGACAAATAACATACATACAAGCATAGTTAGATCTAAACTTTTAGATTTTTTTGATTTTCCAACATTGTAAGCTTTCATTGAACTTTGTAGGAACGGACTTGTCATAAATTACGAACTAATTTTCAGTATTCTTGGTTTATATTTTGAACAAGCTATAAATTCCATATTTGAAAATGTTTGTTCAGATCACTAAGTGAAATCGCAACTTTACTTATTCCGAGTTAAAATCAAAAACACAAAAGCGTACCAAAATCCGAAATAACATCTTACTCAAGCTAAAATAAACTTTTGGAATTTCTAAATACATCGTGTTGGTACCTCTCAACAAGAATTCGTGTGCTTTTGTGAAATAAAAATTTTTCTTCATCGAATATGTAACTGTGGAAATATTTTGTTAAGAGTAATGTTTTGTTTGAGATTTATTATATTTTGATTTATTATTTTTATTGTTAGATTTAAAAAAATCTAAATTTGCATTTCAAATTAAGTTGGTGAAACTTAATATTAAATAATATCTATGTATCTTTTTATACAAATGTGCTGTAGAGAGCAACATGTCTTGCTTTAACCTCTGGAGGTCAATAAATTTCCATTTTAAAGATCGTCTCTATCAAGCGACAAACTAGCAACAAACTTCACACCGCTAGTGTTACATTGAGTTTGAATAATGCATAGTGGGAGGAATAGGTAGCTGTCAACGTCTTAAGTTTGGAGCACGGTAGTGACGGAAGAGAATAAACAGACAATGAACAATGAATAAGCTGTACAGTGAAATTGTCTTGAAACAAACATCAAGTCTTTCATACCTCTTAATTGCGCTAATAACAATATAATAGAAATTTTAGCTAAAGCGATAAAAGTCCCTAGTATTAAGTGATTGAATTAAAAGCAAAAACAAATAATTAGTGGAAACGCGCTCGTCCTGTAATCCGTAATAAGATCACAAATGGAACCCTCAAAAACTCATGAATTGCAAATATATATGTGTAAATAATAAATACGACTTCAGAGTTCCCATGGACCTTAGGGATACGGCTATCCCGACTTTTGCTTTACAAAAATAAACCGTAAAACCAAACCAATAAGGCGTAACTTATCAAACAGATTTCCTAAGTTCTTATCTACATGTGACATGACTATACTTGCCGGAAAAGTTACTTTTGTTGTTTCGAGTCAATGTTACTTATTGCAGAGGGAAAATCAAGTTACAGGAAACTCGTATCTAGTTTGGTATTCGTACGAGACTCTATTAATATGCCTTAGACTGTAGGATAAAAGTTTATTTATATCAGTTACTTTAAAAACAACTTGATAGTTAGAGACTTGATTAAAAATGACACTATAAATAGAGTGCTATGGTGCAAACATGACTCGGGATTTTATAGAAGTTGATGGCGACAACTTCTGAGTGTCAATTATATATTCATTTAAAGTATTTTTGTATGTGTATGTAATAGTATCAGTTAGTGACATTCCATAATACAAGCTGAAGCTTAGTTTGGGTAAGTAACCGCGTGTGAATTTGTCCGGGGTATATATCTACTTCTACTAATATTATATAGAGGAATTTTTTAAGTTTGTTTGTTTGTATGTTCGAGGTAATCTCGGAAATTATCAATCCGATTTGAATAATTTTTTTGTAATAGATATTCACATTCAACGGGAAGGTTATAGGTTATTTTTCATCCCGAAATTCCCACGGGAATAGGCACAACGCGGGTTAAACCGCGGGGTGCTGCTATTTATTTATATGAAAAGAGAACATTGAAAAATTAACGTTTACACTAACATATATCGCTACCGGCGGTTGCCGTCTGCAGATCACCGCGGAATAGTACCTTTAGGTTTACAAATATGTCTTCATATAACATTATCCGTAACGTTGAATATTTTACAAAAGGATCAGTGAAATCAATAAAACAAACGCTGAGCTCAGAAAACATCGCAACGTTATCAGTCCCGGTGTTTGTAAAAGTAATTCAAAGCAAATACTGGCGTTAGCGGAGTCTGTGTCCTGTCTGTGTTGTAATCCCTTTCAATTTGCGTCAGTACGTTTTATAGTTCATATCGACAACGTGTATCCTATCATTTATATTGTTTGAACCTTTGTCATTTCACTCTTAAATATCGGTGACCACTACATTGAGATATGGACAGTAGTAGGCCGCATTTGACGAACGACTGCAGCTGTTATAGTCGACTGCAGCTGTCAAATAGTTCGGTGTAGGCTGACAATCTAGAGTAGAGATGACGTTTGGCGATTGAAGTAGAATTGAAAAAGAATCGGCGACTACATTAGGCGAACGTAGTAGAGTATATGGACCATTACCTACTCGTCGGCCTTTATACGGATAACCGGCCAACACGCCCGTTGGCACAGTGGCATACGAGAGCGCTTATTGTGTTGGAGGTTGCTGGTTCGATCTCGCCCAGAGCCTTAAATATGTGCAGACATTGTTCTTGGCAACGACGTCCGGGTGTCTTTTATATATTCATAAAAGGTATTTGTGTATCTATACGTAATAGTATCAGTCAGTTAGTTTCCATAGCATAGGCTTAAAGCGTAGTATGGGTCTTTCTGACCGTGTGTTTTGTTTTTAAAGTCCGGGTATATTTATTACTACGTATAATCGGCGAGGGTATTTTTTGATGTTGTAGTAGAGGTGTTCAGTACGTGATATGTCGTGATGGCCAGGCGTAACCACCAACAGCCTTCAGGGTGAGTGTGGCATCTCTCTGTCATCAATTGTGAATACAGCGAACTTCAAAAACGAATTCCAATATAACCTTATGTATGAAATTAATTAGCATTTCAGTCCTAATATTTGAAAACTAGTAAATTAATTTAGAGACTCTCGTAATAAAACTTGGCATACTGGTATTATCATATCATTTCAACAACATACTCGGTTCATTATTATACTTCGCTACGTGAGGCAAATTCCAAATCCCGTGTATAAATTAGGTGCGTTATATCGTATGAAAAGAAACCTTATTCGTTTGAAAATAAAGTCCAGTGTACTTTGATAATCTGTAAATTGGGGAAGCTTTGGAAAAGATAAGGACAGAAAAGTTTTTCTATGAATTTGGTCCGTAAAACTACTCCAACGTTTTATTTTACGATTCTTAACTTTATTAATACCACAAGTTTCTCAAGTCTCATAAAGTTTTTCTTCTAATCCGTTTTTTCTTGGGGTTTCGATGCGGCTTAATTTTCTTCTTGTTCAAAACTTTGAAGATAATAAATGAAATATTTTTATCACAGCACTAATGCCTCTTACTTGTTTATTTATCTATTTGTTTACCGCTGTTTTTATGTTAATGGTTTGGAGGTAAATTATCCAATTATTTACGTATACAAAAGTTTATTCAATCTTACTAAAATAGTTATCTTCGGTATACTTATACTCAGAATAACATTAGGAAGATACCTGTGTGCTTAGTGGGAGTTTTCCAAATAACTTTACAGTCGCGTAAGCGAAATAACTCTGTGAGTCTGTTGTTTTTAAGTTGCCATGGTTATTTTTACGCGTTCACAGCGTCAACATTAAGGCCGACGCCGACGATGAACGAGAAACGAGTAGAACTAGAAACTATGTATAAACGAGTTGGCGATCAACAGGAAGTCAGTGTGTAGTTTCGATAGTATTGTAGCTGGGCTATAAGCGAGTGTGCAAGTGCGACGAGCGATTACTCGCGCAACTCGCCTGCAGTTGCTCAATCCTGTGCAAACCTACTTCTATCTACTTTCATTGTCGCACTGTAAAGAAATGATAATTCGAGCTAGCATCGTTGAACGAGTATCGCTGAGCGAGTTTATTTTTGAAGCTCCTCGCTCAGCGACAAAACTAAGTTGTAAAACGAGTCGAAGCCGGCAGTGTGAACAGTCAGCGAGAAACTTTTAATATTTGCACCTCTTTCGTTTATACGGAATATGCATTTATTGTGCGTTTCTTGAGAAAGAAAATCGCCGAGAGTTACTCGTTTTCTCGCCGGCTGTGGGACCACTGCCTAACTCAGAAATATATGTAGCTAAAAAGCGCCCCTAGTGGTCACAATGCGAACTAAAATCTGCCATCGACTTAGTAAGCGCGTAAATGTACATTTCGCGAGTGTGAGTTGCAAGTTGACAGTTACGCTCACTGTGCGTAAAGTAAAGTTCTCACTTTGAATTTATTGGTGAGAGACGGGCGAACGGACGTAAAATGTAATTGTTTGTTTGTAACTATAGTGATTTATCAATACGTAGTATAAATCAAAGTCGCTTTCCGCTGTCTGTCTGTCTGTCTGTCTGTCCCTATGTTTGCTTAGATCTTTAAAACAACGCAACGGATTTTGACGCGGTTTTTTTAAATAGATAGAGTGATTTAAGAGGAAGGTTTATATGTGTAATGATTCCCGAAATTTCCACAGAAACGGGCACAACGCGGGTAAATAAACCTCGGGTGCTTCTAGTAGTGTTATAAACAAACGATGTCATGGTCAGCATATTATTTTTTCGCCTGGAAGATGTTTACGACCGCAAGAGCTCAAGATGATCTTTGTTATAATGTCCAGTGTTCGTTCTACTGTTCGAGTTTCTAGTGATCCTCTGACGGAATTGACGGAAAACGAATTTTTAAAAAGATATCGCTTTACCAAAAAATCATATATACGGTTGAATTGAGAAACCTCCTCCTTCTTTAAAGTCGGTTAAAAATGTCTTATGTAAGGAGCTATGGCAACCTACAAACAACTAACAATGTCAGTCAAGTGCGCGATGTCGATGTCATGGAATTAGTATGTACTACGTACAACTAGAAGGTTATTTTTTTAGACATCGACCATGGAATTAGTATGTACTACATACAACTAGTACATACTTATTCCATGGTTGATGTCTAATAAAATAACCCGCATAAATGTTATATGTACTTTATACCTTATGAAAACACAGTCGATATGGTATATTCAATTTTGCCGGTTTATTGTTTGGACGCCACAGAGCTACCAACTTAGAAATAAAAATACTCACGGTTTACGGTGAAAAAACGTAATAAATGTGAATACTCAAAGAAACTCGCACTCACAGTTATTCGATGCTCACTACGTACAGAGTTTAGAATGGGTTCCCAACCTTTTTTAGACCGGAGACCACTTTTTAATTATTATTGTTGTCATCAAGGACCTCCAGTCAATTTTTTTTCATTAATTAGCGGTTTAATTTATTTGTATTTCACATGGAGCGTGCGCGAGTCCGACTTGAGCATGAATTATTATTATCTTGGACCTCAAAGAAAATGTATTTTCGACTTCATTCAATCAAACATTTGAGCGAGCGCGGAACGCGATCGAAGTTTTGTCACATTTTGTCTTCCGCGGACCATCAGTGGTTCACGGACCACCAGTGGTTCACGGACCACTGGTTGGGAACCCATTTAAACGCAAACGTGAAGTTAAAGTAAAATAATTGGAAAACTCGCACTAAGCACACTGTACAGCATAATGACAATATTATTTGCGAAATGTGAAAATCAAATGATACATAATATACTCTTAATAACTTTTCATTAATATTAATAAAACTGATTGAAAACATGTACATTTTATACATATGTATGTTCATGTTATTATTGCACATGTAAATTATATATGTATGTACATGTTATTATTTAATCATGACAAAGCAAAATACAATAGCATTGCTATAAAGTTTCAAAACTATTTCAAACAAAAATGAAATCCAGGCGCCATTTCTTCCACATAAACAAAATAAAAGCGTTTTATTTCAAACGTCCACTGTTTGAATATTTTTAACAAATAAAGCAAAATAACGGCCCGACTATAACAATCCAATTAATACTGATATTTTAAAAATACTGTTCATTTGTATCTTGAAAAACGTAGTTGTGAATGTTATTTTATTTTGCGAGCTTCGCTTTACATACTTGACTGAATTTTATTGACATTGTGCGAGCTGGATTGTGGAGTTTACAGGTTTGGTGCGAGTTGAACAATTTTATATACAAGGTTTGACGTTTGACGTTTGTAAGCCTCGCTTTTTTTCGCTCACGTTTCGCTCTTGTCAAATGTCAAACGTTGCATTTAGAATTCAACGGCATGCGAAGAGTTTTCTATGTCTATGTTGCTGGCTAGTAAAGCCTGTACAGCCTCCAAGATTTGATTACACACAGAAATACCAGACCAGAGCCAGATATCTAAATGTCAACGAACAAATCTGTACTCGTAGGTTTGTAATTGTATATGCCTGTATTTACTGTTCAAACACATGACATGATTTATTCATACTCATCTTTTTGATCATTAAAAAGCCGCTCTCGAAGCGCGGCCATCAAATACAATTATCTTACATTACATTTCGTAAATTAAGAAAATGATAATGAGCTCCATAACGAAGCTTCAGGAAAACCTTTACTTTTTTAGTAAACGCATGGATTTCGTTATTCATTTAACGTAATGAAAGTTCGGAAAGCCCAATTAACCTCCCAGTTGGCTTTAATTTCGCTTTATTATGTAACGTACTCGACTTCCTCTCCTTTAATAGTTTATCGGACCTCATCCAACTCTCATATCCATTATACTCGTAAATCTTTATCGGTTCTATGTAAAAGCATACGTGACTTAATAAAAATTCAGAATTCCCCAGCTTGCAACAAAACAACGTAAAAACTTGATGAAAAAGTGTGCTTTATGTTTGAACGTGTGGGGGATTCCTTCGGTTAATGTTCGGGGCGGGGGAAATTACCTATTTCGCGGTCTGATGGACCGAGCATCACTCACGCATGCCGTCTCCATTACTTAGTGGAACTATGTGCGGTGAACTGGCAATTAGTTGACCAAAACTCATGGAGACACTTTGACAAACATCAACTTAATTTGTGACTGCTTAGCTCGGCGCTACAGTTTTGTTTCAGTACATAGTCTACAATATGTAAGAACATTTGTATGTTTAAAGTACATACTTGTACTACTAATATAAAGTATATCTTTTTAAAAACCGCAGTAGTTTTTTCAAGATACAGACTACACAGAAGTGTCAAGGAATTTGTTTATATTCTTTCAAAAGAATATGTATGCTTTTGTACAATTCTCTACTAATACACCTTACTCTAAAAATAATTTAAGAATATAAATCGGGAGGCTCTTTATTGTAATGCGAAAAGATATCCAAAGATCCAAGTGTCGTTGATTTTGTGGAGCCAATTTCATGAATACTGGATGGAAAGCAGAAATGGCTGGACCAAACTTTTTAAATATTCATTTTATGTGCCTACTATGAAAGTCTCATTGAACTTACCACAGGAACATTTTGGGCTCAAAATTATGCTCAAGTGACGATGGTCCGCGCTGATGATTTTTAACCTGGAAACCCCTAATCCTGACATTAGTCGCATACGTCGGTCGCGTGAAGTTGAGATTTTGCTACGAAGTTGCATTATTTAAATTATGCCCGTGGTTACGAAGTTTGCTACGAACCTGGTATTTTAATACAGAGTTATCAATGAAATCCTGCCCGAGCTACGAAATTGGTTACGGACTCGATATTTAACGAAAAAGTTACCCAAAAAATCTTCTCCATTTGATGCAGTTCGCTACGGACCCAACATCTTGCTACGAAGATGGCTACGGACGGTCCCAATATTTTGCTACAGAGTTGCCCATCATTATCTTGTCCGTTCTACGTAGTCGGAGTAACATTTTGCTACGAAGTAGGCTACAGACCCGAGCTAAATTTCATACCATCTATTTTTCCCATTTTGTCCTCATAAATATTCCAAAATCCGTGCTTAAGAATTATAGAATCTAAATTATACGAACTATATATAAACTTCATGATTCTATTAGTTTTAATCGGTAAGTTATATAGATATATCGCTTTTACATTATAAAGTATTATAAAGTTAAAACATTGACCCACAATATCACACAGATTTATTAACCCAAAACGTCAATAAAGCGATTTATCACGCGTCAAGTTTCGGACACGGTGATACAAATTTATTAAACAACTCACCTATTTCAAAATTAAAATAAATGGCACGTTCGGAATCGTAAAAAGTTTTCGCAATTAAAGCACAAAAAATACTTCTCCCGAGTTTCAGGAAAATGTTAAAAGATACATAAATAATTTAATGATGATGAATTTGATAATTTTACATTTATAACTTTCTTGGTATTTTAGAAACAGGAATGAATATTTATTTTAAGTGGAAATACGTTATCATTCTGCTTTTATGAGAGCGGCGTGGTACCTGAATAAAATATTTAGGAAATACCTAGTGTCCCTCAAGAATTTTAGACAATTACGCCCTTACTCAGGGACGTCGAATGCTTCCTTAGAGATTTAATGAACGATTTTCACATGTAATGTATGAAAAATTATGTCAATTAGTTCAGTATCGATTTAATGGACAACTCTGAGTACGGCATTAACAAAGGAAAAAACAGAGTAGAAAACTATAGTCACATATAAGTCGACCTATATTTTAAATCTAACTAAAGATTTTCCTTACATAAATTATTTCTAAAAATGTTCACTCAAGACAATATCTTCTATAAGTGATCAAGACAATTTAATAAACTCACGAAGGGTGGGTTGTTTCAAGGGGTAGGTTATTGTAACATACATTCATTAAGAAGAGCACTTTTTACCTTGTTAATGTCTATAAAACACAAATGGTTGTTTCATATTTAAATGATAGTGTGTTAAAGTTATTTGTGCGGTCAGTAAAATAAACTATTTTTCAGTTATTACTTACGTCTGTTAAAACTGTTTTTTTGTTGTTAACGATTACTGGTGAGTTAGCGTAAACTGAAGCATCGTAAACCTTTTTTTAATAACCTTTTTTATAATAGGAATTATCTATAACTATTAGTACACTGAGAACGAAAAGCCACAATCACAATAAATATTGCAAGCCTCACCCTAAGTGGTGTCCAAAACAAAGAACAACAAATCAACATGTTTTCCTTATTCCATTCAAAAAACATAAATCACAGAAACAGACTTTATCGCTATTTGCACTATCTCCATCTAATGCTCTTTTTCTATAAACAAAAAGGTTAAAGGTTAAAAATTAATTAATTTAACCTTTTTGTCAGTTAATTAACCGAAGTGTAAAATTGCTAGCAAGGTAGTCGTTTTTAATTTAATAATATTGTTAGGAATCGACGATGAAATATAACGAATATAAAAGCCATACTGGTTTCTTTGGTTGAAACGAATTCAGAATTTAATTGAAACTACGTTTACGGATACACTTCGTTTTATGTATTGAATTAAAAGGAAAAAGATTGCTCACATCAATAGCTGAATAAAGTACTTTTTTCGGATTTAACAGACTTAACTACACACAGAACAGTTTTACTAATAATAAGTTAAATCATGTATGAGGGCTTTCTTCCTGAAATTTGCAGACGATCCTATGCTACGTTTGGTATTAACGAATCATATAAAATAGCTAATCTCTGATGCTAACCATGAATAACTTAGCTCTGGTGCAAAGGATTTATTAGTATATCCAATCCATAAAGTTACTAAAATCTGTTTATTTTATTCAAAATAGGTAGACTGAAGGTAAATTCAAAACTTTCCGTAAGTAAGCATAGACGTTACACTTTACCAGGTAAAAGCAATTTCAGTGTACAATTTTGTAAGATAACAAACCATACATCTATTCCGCCGACGTAGAATGCAAATCTCTACTATATTAATGCTCAAATAAATCAAGAATATTTTACATCGTCTACTGAAGCACTGAAGCACTGAAGGTTGTGTTATGTAAGTCATTTTTCTTCGCCACTCGAGTATGTTTTACAACACTCGCATTCGGACAACAAAATAAATCTAACACGGATTACTTCATTTGAATAATCGTTATATATCGCGACTCCGCTCGCTTACATCTAGATTACGCTTATTTGTTTGCGGATCAAAGTACTCCGGATCGATATTTAAGCGGTCCTAGCATGCAATGTGCTTAAAGGTAGCGCGATGTGGGTTTCTTTTTGAAGTTCACGTAAGTTTGGAGAACGTTATGAGTTGCTAGTTCTAGTGCATTTTATGATATACATAGATATATTAGGAATATTGAATATTGAATATTGAATGAGTAGAGGGGGTCATATTTTTATCCTGTTTAAAAAGAGTTTCAGAAGCATGTTATTTCCACTGAGCGGGTTAGGTTGGCACCAAAGGTTTATCAAGATGTGAAATAATATGCAAGAATTTGAAATATTCGTAAGTATTTGAATAAAAACAAACCTCTATTAAGATGTTGTTGAGAATATAGGATATTTGCCATGGATATTCAATTTCATAGTAGGAAAGTACATACTGTAACACTAGTGACAATTCCTCTAACGTGTATGTCTCTAGTCCTTCTCCTTAGTATCTGTCGCATCGTGTTAGTGACACGACAATCTTGCTCAATTGTAGTAGACATTGTCCGTATAACAGACTCACCTAAACTAATATAATAACATACAAAATGATAACGGACATATTCTGAATCACTTAAAGATATTAAAACTTTTTATTTGCAATGGAAAAACATGTTTATTACTAAAGCTCGAAAAACTATCTTTGCTTTGGGTAAGTATTGAACGAAAGTATAATGAACGAAAGGGTTGATTTTAATTGACATTCTTCTGATCTTGAACAATCGTATTTTTTGTTTCGGAAAACTGAAAAACTTAGAATACCCCTGTTTATTTGTTTTGGAAGTTCAAAGACTCCTTCACATTACTTGGCAACAATAGCTAGTACAGAATGTGGGTTAAAAATACATTCAGTTCACAACAATTTGAACTAAACAAGCGGTACGGTGATTTCGTAGTACTGAGGGCTCGAGGGTCTGAATTCTATTCAGGGTGTGTTGCCCCAAATCGCCGCTTTGAATATCAAAATGACGTAATTGGCAAATGGGATGTTGTATGGGCATCATTAGCGGCAATGCATTGCGAGTCGAGTTGAATAAATTATCCCAATTCGCTTCTTTGTACCCTAAGGATTTGTAATCTAATTTGGAATACCTACCTTCATTATATGAGTAACGAAGTAGTGAAACATTCAAGTTACATTATACATTATATTCGCGCGTCTCTAGTGCTTTTATTCGAGTTCCACGGTAAAGGCAAGTGATGACGACTAGGAAATTAGAAAAAAAGGAATACATATAACAGTCTGATAAAAGCTTTAATCAAATGTTAATTAAGAAAGAGCTTAGTTCTTCTTTCAATAAAGGGAGACGCGTTTGCCGTCGCTACACCTTTGCATCTTTGCATTTAACTTTAAGTTAGCAAAGTTTCAAAACGCCTAATACGTTCCAGCTGTTATTGACAAAGTGGTGGTAATGTGCCGTCATTGTGGTCACAGGAAGGAAGCCATGTTTCAAAGTTAGCTCGGTAACGGAACACACGGGAAATGGTAATGGTTTGATGCTATAACTTTGCAAGTGGCGCAAATGTTGTTCAGTTCATGGACAATTAAATTAGGGATCCGACGTAATTGAATGGAGGGCTAATTTTGAAGGACAATGGGCTATTTCTGGCTCAAAGGGTGAAGCCAACGTACGGCATATGTGTGTATATGAAGGCTGCGTGCTTGGCTGCATTCTTCTAGACAATCATTTTAATTCGTCTATTTAGCAACCTACTCGAATTTCTTACGTTAACTAAAAATTACTCTCGTACTCAGATACGACAAATGCTTCCTTAGTAAAGATTTAATAACTGATTTTGACATGTATGAAAAATTAAGTCAAATAATTAAGTTGATTTAATGACCGGTCTGAGTGCGACAGTTAGTAAATGAAAACCGCATTTAAATCCGCTCAGTACGGCTCGGTAATCAGGCGTAATGAGGGATTTCATTTTATACCTACTATGTAAAAATTTTCGGCAAAAAAATGCAAGCAACATGTCCTTGCATAACTATCAGTAACCGACTAAAAAGAAACAAAGAAAAGTAGTAGTTAGATAACATAAATACGCAAACTTTTCATTTAATAATATACCTTAGAAGTACGTAATAAAAAGAATATACCTCCGAATTTTAATAACGCTAACATCATAGCGTGCGTGCGTAACCGAAGTTTCGTTACGAAAGTAGATAATTAAAATAAATCCGCCTGTTACTCGTAACCTGAACACGAACCGTTATATTGCGCAACTATTGAAAACAAAACAATATAAAAAAATACTTCGTAATACCGTAAAATTTCTTAAGAACAAATTCACAAAAAGTTCTTAATAATATTTAATAATATACGTATTTTATTTATAAACCAAACTACTTTTGTTAACTAGCTAATCTAGCCCGACTCCAAATTAAGTCCGTCTTACAAAAATCCGTTGATCCTTCGTTCAAAGATAACAAAAGAAAAAGGTACTTACGAATTTATCAACTGAGGTCCCAAAAATGTGCGGTCTGGAGTTATGTCAGCTAGTCAGAGAGGCAACAGGCGGAATCACTCACGGTGGGTCATAGTTTGTTAGTTTTAACCACGGTTTAAGTTGTTTTTGTTTTACTATGGATATGGCGGTCGCGGAGGCTGGCGCGGCGTTCGCACGACCGATGTCGCGCTTAAGGTCTGCCCGCGCCGGTATTATGTTGCCATGTTCCAAAATTGATTTCGCTTGTTATGGAAAAATTTCTTTAATATTCGATTTATGAATTTGTAGCCGAGATTTGAATCGGTTTTGCTCGTGATCTGATTTTGTTCAATCTGTTTAATGTTTAATTATGTATAACTTTATGATTTAGTTTTATATGACTTATTTCGTCGCACTCATTACACATTATAAAATCAACATTTAAAATTAATGTTTTTATAACATTTCTATTAACCCCATAACGCTTCACTTTCCAAAAAAAGTGTTACGAATATGTTGTTTACAGAAAAATATCTTCCTCTACTACCAAAACGATAAACCTCATTTTTCCCTATCACCCGGCAGGTATCTCACACTGGCAACCCGTCGGTTCCCGCCCGCCTTCGCCCCGCCCGCCCAGGGCGCTCGCCGTCAAGCCTCCATTCGTTTAGTATTCGCGCCCTTTGTGACACTTAAAACCATTGTTCATGAAAGAACCTTTCCGACTAAGTTTAACTATAGCCGTTACATGAATATGATATGAAAGGTTCAACTTTAAATTAAGGGTTGTTATTACGATTTTATCACACTTTCAAGCTTTTGTACTGTTCACTTATTGTTATAACTGCCAGTTAACTCTTCAATTACAATTTACAATGTTCTAATTTAACCCGTTCACGCTGTTAAATTTGAAGGAACACAGAAGAGTCTTTTGTGACGACGGTTCCTGTAAAGGGACCGAAATATCGGATAAAAATGTAAAATAAAAGCAAAGTGTATCCGCAAACGTAGTTTCAATTGAAAATGCGAAGTGTTCGCTTAAACTTAAGAGAACATCTTCATCATAAAATTGAAGAATTTTATTTTCGTCACTCACAATTAAGCGATATTTTACCTGCAATAACAGATACATTAATTCGATGTAAACATCGGTATGGATATTTTGTTAACCGATTCAAATAGGGTGAGTAGATAAGGGTCAAAGTAATTAACTAATTAAATTAGTGTAGATAGTGGAAGATAGAACATTTCCTGCGTCCTCGTGTCTAACGTGATTAGAATTATGGAATCTTTCGCGTGGTCGCACTACGAATTGTAATTGGTAATTTATATAAAACACTTATCCTCTTATAAATGTAGGAAATATCAATTAAATAAGAGGTTAATATTTTTTATGCTAATGATAGGAACTTAATTATACTTGTATGTTTTTCATGAAATATTAACATCATAAATCGTAATAGTTAAGGGTACCGTACAATTTATATCCACTCAATGAATCTAAAAAATGGTTTATCTGTTCGTCTATCCCTATTTCCCACTAAAACGGATAGCTTATCGTTGTCATTTTTTGCGTCAACATAACTCGAGAAAACAAGATTAATGTTGGTCATTTTTTACAATAGATAGGGCCGAGTGACAATCTAAGGCCGACCAAAAATGGGCGCAGTTATATAAACGATACACAATATACAGATAGTTAGTGAATTAATAACGGCGTACTATCTGATAGAGCTAATAGGTTTGTGGGTGAAAATATAAATGAGCTGTAGTTTCACCCGTTTAAATGTTATCTTATAATTTGGTAGAATAGGGGTATCGTCTATGCTTTTATTTTTTTAGGTTTTAATGGTTCCTACCCGCGTGGTCTTTAGTTATATATTTACGTTATAATAATTGCATTTGAGGTAAATAATGTTACTGAGTCACTTAGATTAAGCAAGTGTACAAAACAACCGCCTGTAAGTTGGAAAATTCTAAAGTATTTCATAAGTCAAGATAATTCCACATATTTGAACAAGTCTTAAGGCACCTCAACACCAACCCGCATTTGGCAAGCGTGGTGATTATCTGATTATGCTAATCATCCTCACTGTACTGATATCTTCAGTGAGATGAGAAGCCTTTGCCCAGCAGTGGGACATTACAGGCTTATATTTTTTTACTGGAGGCACCTGGAATCATAGAGAAAAGAAACTAGATTTTAGGCTCAATTGCCAACTTTTGAAGTCTTCGCCTGCGCACCTACATTAATCAACCCACAGAAAGACTCGAAACATTTACATCAGCTTTTTAATATCAAAAGCTATAAATCTGCACCTAATAATATAATCTTGTGAACAGCCTCTGAATTCCGATATAACGCCGAGATACTTACAAGTGCTAACACACATTTATCTTGTATGCCACTTGTGGCATGCGACCCAGCCTCCGTGTAGCGTTGAAAATGATACCCATTCACGGATATGGCTTTTTAATATGATTGCTCCGGGAAACGAAAAGTATTTGATGATTTTATACCTACTTGGGATTAATTTTTGATTAGCTTTTGTTTCCTCCTCGCCTCACCTACTGATCATGGGGCGGGATGGGACGTCTCAAGATAACCTACGTTTTATTTTACTAGATTTTATAATTGGAACAGATTCCAAAAAGGATTGGTTCTTATATAAAAGCTGTTATTGGTTCTTATATAGTAAGGTTTAGGCGATAGAAAGCATGCACTCGCCTGCCAAGACTGAGGTCCCGGGTTCAATTCCCGGGTCAAGCGAAAACTAGGGTTTGAGATCACCAACCAGCTTTTAGCATTCGTGGTGATTATGCCTAATCCTCCTGTACTGATGTCTTCACTGAGATGAGAGACCTTAGCGCTGCAGTGGAACATTACAGGCTCATACTTTTTTACTTACTGTTTTAATTATTTATCATATTCGGATAAATAGTTATTATACAAGAACGTGGAACCAAAAGCAGAGCCTTACGATTTAAGTCGAAATCATCCAGTCTCCTCAGGACCTGGCTGATACTTCATTGAAATCAATTCCTTCCCCTTTTCCTCGAACCATGGCTTCCATAACTCGCCAGGGAAATTAAAAAGTAAACTGAAGATGTTCTCGTAAAATTTTGAATTACATTATAATTGACTGATCCTTATTCGGAACAGATATTTTTAAAACAGCACTGTTTTTGGAATTATTAAACGTGTCTTATTTTTGTAAGGTTTTATTCTCGTGAGGCTTAAGATATTAATTTGTTTTTAAATTTATTAGGCTGTGTATATTTCTTCTTCTAAAATATGGTATTCTATATTTTGGAGTTATAGATTTTTATTTGATCCGATTTTTTTTTTGGGGGGCCGCTCACGAGCGCTTTTTAACGCTTTCTTAGTGCTCGTTGTAGGCTAAATGTTCTAAACTTTTTATGCTCTATACGCACTATACTCAAAGTTCAGCGATCAAAATACAAAGTCATAGGTCAGCGTACAAGAAACAATAAATGTGTGAACATATACCTACTTGTTAGGCTTTGCTTTACTCATACCCTAAAATTCCCACGGGAGTGAATAAAACATAGAAAACTAGTGTCTTAAATAAACATAGAAAATGTACGTATCATAACCACAGATTACTAAATAGTTACTACGTAACAGATACTTCACTCTGAAGAAAATGTTCAATACCTACTGCTATAATTGCCTACTCCGTCGCGTCAGCAACCGCTGCACGCTAAAATGTGCCTAAATTCTCAAGCGTACAGTTGTGATTGCTTCGCACCGCGCGATCCCACAGCAATCGCAGGGCTGCCTCTTCGATAAAATTAAATTGGCGACGCATCGCTAAACTAATATTCTAAAACAGAGCTACGTAGTAACTATTTAGTAATCTGTGGCTTCGCTTGCGGCAACCACACTGAATTGGGCCCCAGAGGGCCCGAGACCGCTCGGCCGGGCGGTAGGTAATTATAGCGCGCAAGTACATGGAGTGACGGAGGCCTTTCATAACTATGTGAGGCAAATAAAAGATTACTCTACTTTCAAACTGCATTTACATTCAATACATCGCGATATCAATGAAAAAACATCTCGGAAAAGTTGTCAATAAAATGTTTCTACAAAAGAGTCTCTATCAAACTTTACAGGGTGTTGGCAGCTACGAGTCTCCTTTGTGAACCATCGACAAGATACGGAAAGAGATCGTTGATTAAATCACTCTGTATAGTACGAGTATTTGCGTAGTATTTGTGTTGAATCTAAACAGATTCAACAATACTCGCAATACGTAAATACGCTCAAACGAGCGTATTTACGTATTGCGAGTATTTATTCGAATGCTAAACCTATATATTATGATACCTACGTATTAATATTTTGATTAATATTGTCAACGCACATTTCATTTGAAAATAAAAACAATATTTCCATTAACTAAATTGAATACAATTGTTTATGGTCTTTGTTTGTTTATTACCATTTTTGTATGTGATCTATCTGTGCGTATAACCTATCTTATCTCAATGTTCCTCTTCTCAAAAACAGCATGTAATTACAGTAAAATAAAGAACGCCATTATACTCAAAATGGAACGAAAGTGTCGTTACTTAACGCGGTCCCCTGGAAGACCATTAAAACTGGTATTTATTTCCATCTCCTCTTGTTTCCAATTGGATGTTGACCGTAAAAACTAATGATTTCAGTTGAGGAAAAACAAAGCGACAAGCGGAACGAGGAGTCACGTTTCTTTGAGAGATTCCTACAGGGCAGGATTGAGTAGTCCTACTAATATTACAAATGTGAAAGTTTGTGAGGATGGATGTATGTATGTTTGTTACTCTTTCACGAAAAAAATACTGGTAGGATTTGGATGAAACTTTACAGTGGATGAAGGTTATACATCAGACATGGGATACATTTCATCCCGAAATTCCCGCGGGAACGGGTACAACCCGGGTAACACCGCGGGACGCGGTTAGTACCTACTTTCATAATTCTGACGTAGAATATTACTGAAGCGAGAGATCCCAGCTCCGTAACTAAAACTGACGTATCCTGTCAAAGAGCTGTCATGTCATTTAACAGTCATTATTGTCATCAATAATTTCAGTATCAATATCGCCTGTGAATCTGATTGGACTGGCATGCCTTACCGTACTCGGAGACATCTGTAGTGGCGTAGTTTAGCTATGTTACCTCATTAGTATTGTTAAGCAACGAGCTGCTCGACCCCTATTTGGATAGGTGGCCGATAGTAGCATTTTCATCTGACATTATTGATTACCATGTGATTCGGAGGGCACGTTAAATTATCAGTCCCAGCTGTTTCATTCGTCAGACCATATCGGATGCTTTCAGGGGGTCTAAAGACACCAGGAACTTAGTGACCAGTATTGTCGAATTTCTGATCACGTCGCGTCTTCCTCAAGCGGATATTGTCTTAATTCGCCCCTGCCTAAGGGTTCAACCATTATTACATAGCAATAACGTAAAAGTTACACCAACTTTGAAAGCTGATTAAATAATATGAGGGAATCGTAATGAAATTGTTTCTACTTGGTAACGTTACCAGGGTAGGTAACTGGTTATACTTGAAACTTCCAAGATCTGTTGTTGTGTTGTACTTAGATAAAGTAATAAGATTACTTTGTATTTTCGAGTATATGTACGTGGTCTAGTGGCGTGTGTGTCCGCCTGCCAAGACTTGGGTCCCGGGTTCAAGGCCGGGTCGAGAGAAGCATGACTCGGTTTTGAAATCGTTAACCCAAAATTGCCAAGCTTTTTGACTACGCTTATCTTACCTGACTGTACTTATATCTACAGTGAGATGTGAGCTAGTGAAATTAGAGGGTTTTGCTTAGTAGCGAAAACTTGAGACTATTTTGAGGCGTTTCAATTTCAGCGTTTGTAGTCGCACAGCTACTCGCTGCAGGCGCGGTCGTCCGCACATCCCGATGTTCTTTTATTTTTCCTACAAAACGTACGTGGCAGGATGACGAAAAACGGTTAATTTGAAAGAACCGTTAGACTTTAAAATAGTTTATGTTTGTCCGGATTTTAAGCAGAGAACTCATTTTTATAATTCGAAAAGCTCGCTTTTGTGTTTAAATTAAATAATATTAATTTAATTTGATGTTGTTTCATTAAAACTTGCCATAGGTAAACATATGTAGTTATTTCAGGGCGAAACTTAAATTGAGTCCTACGTAAGCAGAGAACTTTCGAAAACGAGTAGGTCTTTATAAACTACTTCAGGGAAACCTTCATCAAGTTCTCATTTAGAGTAAGCAGATCAAATCTCTTAAGAAACATAATAATTATTTCAGTTCAAAGTTGTTAACAGATAAAACTTATTACTTTGTACTTCTATTTAATTACTTACCTAATTTTTATTTAAGTCAAACGAAATAATTAGGTACCTACATAAAAATAAATTATACACATTTTTATCAAGACCGCCTTTTGTTACCATGTTAATATTACTGATTTAATAATTTTACAGCGGCATTAGCTTCATCTAGATCTTATCTATACTAATATTATAAAGCTGAAGAGTTTGTTTTGTTTGTTTGTTTGTTTGTTTGTTTAAACGCGCTAATCTCAGAAACTACTGAACCGATTTGAAAAATTCTTTTTGTAATGGATAGCCACATTCAACGGGAAGGATATAGGCTACTTTTCATTCCGAAATTCCCACGGGAACGGGAACAACGCGGGTAATACCGCGGGGCGCTGCTAGTCTATACTAATAGTATAAACTGCAGAGTTTGTTTGTTTGTTTGTTTGAACGCGCTAATCTCAGAAACTACTGGTCCGATTTGAAAAATTCTTTTTGTAATGGATAGCCACATTTAACGGGAAGGTTATAGACTACTTTTTATCCTGTAATTCCCACGGGAACGGGTACAATGCGGGTAAAACCACGTATGTTATAAGACCGATTTTACTTTTCAACTTATTAGAAAATCAAAACGCTTACTAAATTCCTCTTTTTGTTGTAACGTTAGAAGGTTAAGAATTAACCCTTTCAAATTGTATGGCACGTGTAATTTGGACAGTGAAAATCTTCACACTGTTTTAAAACTCATCGGTCCATTGGGACGTGATATTAATCAGATTATCTCGGTTTTTTATAGCTACCCGTTATACAATACAGGAGGGTTCAAGGGTTAAAAAGTGTTTATCCTTTACCTTGTATCTCTTGCCCGTGGGGACTTAACCCGCGGCATGAGTTAATGGCGAGCCAAAGGCACTGTATACCTTTTTTTTATGAATGGGGAATGCATTTACGCATCCCCGGTTGTTTGGGGAAACAACCGGGGTATGTAGGACTCAACCCCGGCACAATCACCCGTTATGGGGATCATTTAGTGTCGGGTAAAGGCACTGTATACCTACTCGAGCTTTTTTGTTAGTCACCTATTCTGACTATGACTTTTCTTCTACAGCTTAAGAATAATATGTACAAGAAGTGTAGTTAAAGGAGAAATGTCTGAAATGTCTTGCTTCTCAGGTTTTAGAATGAGATAGAATGTCAAAAATGTCGAAACTGACCGACGTTTTGTATAGTGTTGTCTCTATTACACGGTACAAATGACGTTTAACGTTACTGAAACAACCACTGACAAACTAGCAAAAAACGTAACACTGTACTGTACCTATGTTATATTATAAAATAGTATAAAACAAAGTCGCTATTTTTGTCTGTTTGTTTGTCTGTATGCTTAAATCTTTAAAATTACGCAACGGATTTTGATGCGGTTTTTTGTAATAGGTAGAGTAATTCAAGAGGAAGGTTTTTATGTAAAAAAATTCCCGAAATTCTCACGGGAACGGGCACAACGCGGGTAAAACCGCGGGGCGCTGCTAGTGTTATAATAATCTTAACTTGTACAGCAATGCCTTATATAATACTAAAAGCAATACTCCGTAAAGTGTTTTGCTTACATTTTTATTATTCTACAGTGTATCATTAACTGTATAATGGGACATTTGCATGAGATGACGGCATACATTGAACCCATTCAAAATCCAGGCAATTTCTTACAATCATAACTTAAACCTGAAAAAAGGGGTCCTACAGTGAATGGAGGATTAGTATGACAAGTTACTTCACATCAATAGCGGGTGACAGAGATAACACTTTACAAAACAGAAACTATCTATCTCTCTCTAGACGTCTGAGAAAATGAAATTCCCAAAGTAAGTACATATGTAATCAAGTAGGTTACTGGCGTTGGAGTTTTTAGACAGGCTTCCGATATGATCTAACAAATGAAACAACCGAAGCCGACGCGACGTTACCTCGGAAGCACGGTAGCGCTCAGAAGGAAATTCTACTATCGATCACCCATCCAAGTAGAGCAGAGCCGAGCTTAACAATAGCAATCAACAAACATCTATTAGCAACGAGCGCAACATTCATTATGAAGTACATACAATAATTCGTTCTACATTAAAGACGAATATTTGTCCAATAGTACAAGATAATCGATTATAAGTATTGTTGAAATAACCGACATCCGTAGTCGTCTGGCCAGCCGCCAAATAATCACGAAAGAGTTACAAAGGTATCTTCTAATAATAGTTCCGTAGTATGACATGACAAGACTAATAATATTGAACCTGTCTACCCACGTAGTTAATGAGATTTGTGTCTTATATCCAATTCACCGTTTCGAAAAACGGTCAACTGAGCTCAGTTCTAGCAGTTTGACTGCCGCACCCAGAGACGTTCTTTCAATCGAAACTTAGCTTAAAAACGTAATTTTTCATACGCATTTGACGTTACTTAGTACGGGCATTAAATAGCCATACATTTATGAAACTATCGTGCTGTCACAACACAAAGTAAATCGATTTTGTATTTTGATTTGTATGTCTTGTGTTAGTAAGCCCCTCCCAGACGGGCCATACTTTTGATGAAATATGTGGCCACAAAATTGCCGACTATATCCCGGCAATACTAAAAACATTTTAATGCAGCATATGGCTGGAAAATGTTTATCTCGGCAATATTTCTGATGCAGTATATGGCTCAATATTTTGTCTTTACATGGGCCACATAAAGATGTAGTGAATACTCCTTTCCTACAAACACGAACATAGCTACTCTATTCGAACGAATCGCGGCAAACTTCAGCATGAAGCTTCGTAGCATGAAAAAGGGACGCACTTATGCCGTAAAGCGAGACAACAATAAAAGTGGCTGAGAAATATTGCAGTATTTTCGATTGCGAAGCGAACTCTCCGGCCATATTGCCGAGACCCTAAACATTCATCGGCCATACTAAAAATATGTGACAACATATCCCGGATATACTAAAAATATCGCAAAGTGTTGCAGAGTCTGGCCGTAAATGATGGCTGATGATGCCGGCCACACTATTGCAGCTAAACATTTTCGTGAAAATATGGCCCGTCTAGGAGCCCCTCGAAAGGATGGGAATGTTAAGTATGGTGGTGGTGTCGGAGTTTTTACACTGCCTTGAGGCCTCCGACATGGTCTGGCGATTGAAACAACCGGGACCGACTGCTTCCGACCCTCCGAAGCACGGTAGCGCTCATATAGAAATGCCACTATCGGCCACCCATCCTATTAGGGGCATTGCTTAGTCAATCTAAGCCACGAGCGCTACAAGTTAGCGTATTTATTTATTTACTATTAACTATTAGAACCCATCCAACAAGCAGACCGATGCTTTACCTTTTCACTATGCTTACACAAAAATATCTTATTTTATTCAATTTAAAAAGGATCTATACTCGACTAAGATAAGTCAACTACTATCAGCACTTAACCCTATCCTATCTTGAATACATAAGTCCGTGATTCCAAGATATTCCTATTTTTTCTAAAACTTAGGCAAATCGGTAGGTAGCACTTTAATCCTATTTGTCTTTCTAAAGATATCGGCCTAGTCTAGTACTAAGGTTTGAGCTAGGTCGAATGGATAGACCAATGAATTTCAGATGTCAAATAAATTCTTGTAAATGTGCCTCTGTCAATATGATATCCTGATATAGTAGGGTCTGCCATAAGTTTACTGGTTCCACACAGTTTTGGTTCGAATCGATACTGTTGAACACTACGCAAACCTAGAAAAGGCGATTTTATTGTAAAGCTTTCTAAAGATGTAAATAATAACTTTTATTGTAGGTACTTTGTGTATTAATTGGCCAAATTAAAATTGTAAGTACTATAATTAATATATCAATTTCATAATAAAACCACAGTATTTAATATATTACTAAGGGTGCTTTCAAATTATGCGTTTCGTGTCGGACCGCTCTGTGGTGCCGAAGCGGTGCGTTTGTCGTATTGTGAACGTACGATCGTGTGTTTTCATACAAATCGAGCAGTGCGGCAACAGTGCGGCGTCGGTACCGCGAAATAATTTTAGTACGCACTGTTGCCGCACTGCTCGATTTGTATGAAAACACACGAACGTACTTTTACAATACGACAAACGCACCGCTTCGGCACCGCAGCGGTCCGACACGAAACGCATAATTTGAAAGCACCCTAAGTTGGACATTACAGGCTAATACTTTATACTTTTTACTAAGTAAGTTCGTGTAGGTCAGTCAACCAACCCTTGTGCCAAGGTTTTAGACCGCCTAACGACCTCCGATATGGTCATACTATGTTACTGTTAGCCCACGATATAATCCCATTGTTCCATTGTTGGGCAAATACTTAAGTGACGATTTAATGAACGTTTTTGAGTGCAGTAGGAAATATCATTATGATATTATTATTTATTCATCTTATCTTTATACAAGAAAATCGTGTTAGTTACACTATTTATAACTCTAGAATGGCTGAACTGATTTGGCTGAAAATTGGTGGGGAGGTAGCTTAGAACCAGGAGACGGATAAAGGATACTATTTATCCCGTATTTTCTACGGGAAGGGGTACGCTGTGGGGAAACCACGGGGCACAGCTAGTATAATATAATTACCTTTTAAGCGTTCTTTAATCGCGTAGTATCTACTGCTACCTATAATGGTACATATTGAATAATTTATTTCAAACTAGCAGTTACCCGCGGTTTTACCCGCGTTGTGCTCGTTCCCGTGAGAATTTCGGGATATTTTATACTTATAAACCTTCCTCTCGAATCACTCTATCTATTTAAAAAACTGCATCAAAATCCGCTGCGTAGTTTAAAGATCTAAGCATACATAGGGACAGACAGACAGCAGAAAGCGACTTTGTTTAATACTATGTAGTGAAGTTAATCTAAAAAGGACTTCTTGTTTAATATTAAAGTCACGAGGAAGTCACAAAAATGTTTCAATTAAGATAAAAATAATTAAAGGACTTGAAATGTAATGTATCTTCATAAAGCTGCCTCTCATTTTAGGGGCTGGTTGACAAATGAACAAAATTTTTATTATTCCTACTAATTTTACTATTAATTGAAACGTACGTTAATGTCATTATTATTTATTTAAAACGGGAACTTACGTACGACGGAGACTACTGTCGAGAGTTCCTCGACACGTTTCGGCCACATACGGTAGCCTTCATCAGGAGGTGGGTGAAGCGCTCGCGACAGCGTCTCTCCCCGCACTGAACTCTCGACAGTAGTCTCCGTCGTACGTAAGTTTCCGTTTTAAATAAATAATATTCCTACTAACATTATAATGACGAAATTATTTTGTTCCATTTTCACTCCATAGAGGATTAAACCGATTTTTGAGAATTTTGAACATTGGAGCCCAATTCTGCCTTAAAGATATTATTTGACCCAAAATTTTATTTTTATCGCAAAATTCAACTATATAAGTTGCCAGCTCAAAGGTGAAACTCGCTTCTCAATCTATACATATAAAATGTTTCCTGAGTGACTGATGGATCAACGCAGCCAAGCCCAAACCGGTGATCGTAAAGACGAGATACGAGAGAATGTGTTCTTTATAATATGACACTGGCATCTGATAAGTAAGGATTTACCGAAATTCCACTCCTAAAGGGGTGAAAAGGGTAAATAAAAGGAACGTTTATATAGAACAATGTCACAATGCTGTGTGTCGAATGTAATATTGCATAATTATTATCTAAACAGAATTTATGAAAAACATGTTTCTGAAATTATGTAAGTCCCTAACGGGGTTAAAAATATCAAAATTAATAACTTTAAGAACCAATTAAAAATCCTATACAATCATTTTCTCGGTGGACGAAGTCGCGGACAATAGCTAGTAAAACAATAATGTAAGCCAAGTGGCAATTAAGTCTTAGCTACTTAGCTAATTGATTTTTGATGAGATATCGATAGCTACGAAAGCTTACAACTGCTAAAGAAAATTAATATAAATTCGTACAATAGTAGACATTACAATTGGCAGATGTTTTGAGCACGATAACTTAAAGTAGATGATTTCTATCAGTCTCTCACAATCTGAACGGTTTACGAACCGTAACCATTGTTCTTAAAAATGCTGTTACGGTTTATTGTTTTTGGTACCACGGCCGTGATACATATTTGCTAATTGATGATTGTGCCTAATAAATTGTTGGCTACTTCACCGGCTTCGCGAACATAGAGATTGATTGATAGTGTAAACATAAAATCGTTCAAAATATAGTGCTTTTAGACGTCTACTGTTCATTGAACTGGTAATTTGATAAGTTTTTGCTCTGCCACACTTTATTTTGCGGAGGACCAAAAGTCCGTGATACAAAAGTTATACCGGTAGATACTTATTAATGAAGGAGATGTTTTTAATAACGTTTCCCATGTGTTATTCCGATGTATTATAATTATATAACCTATATTACTGCAAAGTTTTATCCAAATTCGTCCAGTAGGTTTTTCGTGAAAGAGTAACAAACATACATACATCCACATAAACTCCCAACCATTACGTGTTTTCGTTAAGACTGAGGTGTTATGCGTCTATACAAGTAACGCAATGGTAATTAAACGGAGTCATTAATGAGCCCGCTCCGCTTGCAGTGGAAACCGGGCTTAAGTGTTAAATGACCGAAATCTGACAAACCAGAAACAAGTATGACATCCAACAAATTAGTCTCCCGGGCGGGTCAAACCCGTCGTGTAGCCGCCGGGCCAGTTCATTATCTGTAGCGGCCTTTACATTGATAGTGATTGATAAGACACATTATTTGAGTATTGAATTATACTATGCCAAGGAATGCATTTGTTTTAACCATAGACAACACTAGTCATAAACAGATTTCGCCAGACATCTTCGGTGAAACCTTGTCGTCGTATGGCACTGTACTTTCATATTATTAGATAAAGATGAGGGTAAATCGCTCTTTATCACCCATTGAAATAATTGAAAAAAAATGTTCCTTGTATCACTTACTTTATTTAAGTAAATACTAGCAGGGCCCCGCGGTTTTACCCATGTTGTGCTCATTTCCGTGGGAATTTCGGGATTTTCATTTCTAATCTATTTCCAAAAAACAGAGTCAAAATCCGTGCAGTAGTATTCGAGTTTATCGAACAGTCAGACGCGGCCGGGGACTTTGTTTTATAATATGTAGTGATTGTATTAATTACTTTTGTTATGTATAAGAACTTATAACTTAAAGACACCGTACAAAACGTTTATAAAAATCACAATCCTGGGAGTTGCTATAAAGGAAATTTTACTAAACAACTGACTTGGTTGGGAATCATTTAGAAGAAGCTATCTAAGAATAGCACTTTAAGTTAAGATATATGTATTTTGTTGGCAAACAAGGTACAATAACAAAACAGGTAATAAATATGATGTACAAAGATACGAAATAAGTTATTGAGAAATAAAAGTTCTACTGTAGGTATAAATTACTTTGTTTTATGTAAAGGTACCATTAGACAAGCCCATTGGCACAGAGGCATGTGAAATCGCTTACTGTGTCGAGGGTTGTAGATTCGATTCAACAATATGCAGACATAGTTGTTGGTGACGACGCTTGGGTGTCAATTATATATTCAACAGTATTTGTGTATGAAAATATATTATTATCAGTTAGTTAGATTGCATAATACAAGCTCTGAGTTTAGTTTGGATCTAATTAACCGTGTGTGTATTTGTTCGGGTGCATTATGAATGCATTAATTTAATATACTATCTTACTACACTCATTGGTTTAAAAACATTTTCTGTAAGAGTGCCCATTCACCTCAGATTGAACTTTTGATATGATTGGTCCACCCACCTTCGCTATGCATTCGTATATCGATTATGATTGGTGGATATCACCTTTCTTATGTCACGTTGCTATGCTGCATTTGATACGATTGGTACAAACTAAACGTAGAATATAAATAGCTCTTGTGAAAAACAATTAACTTACAACACCATCTATCTGACAGTTAAATACCTGTCAAAGTCAGTACAGTAAGATTTACAGCTATTATTTAAAAATAGCAGAATCACTATATATATATCTATACTAATATTATAAAGCTGAAGAGTTTGTTTTGTTTGTTTGTTTGTTTGTTTGTTTGTTTGTTTGTTTGTTTGTTTGTTTGTTTGTTTGTTTGTTTGTTTGTTTGTTTGTTTAAACGCGCTAATCTCAGAATCTACTGAACCGATTTGAATAATTCTTTCACTGTTAGATAGTCTATTTATCGAGGAAGGTTATAGGCTATTTTTCATCCCGAAATTCCCACGGGAACGGGTACAACGCGGGTAAAACCGCGGGGCGCTGCTAGTATAGTATAAAACAAAGTCGTTATTTTTGTCTGTTTGTTTGTCTGTTTATCTGTATGCTTAAATCTTTAAAATTACGCAACGGATTTTGATGCGTTTTTTTGTAATAGGTAGAGTGATTCAAGAGGAAGGCTTTTATGTAAAAAAAATCCCGAAATTCCCACGGGAGCGGGCACAACGCGGGTAAAACCGCGGGGCGCTGCTAGTCTAAAATAAGAATAACCTAACTCCTTCTAACCGTATTCAAAATATGTAATTTGGTGCAATTAAAAGATCTAGATGTATTAATATCTTTTATTATATTCTAGTTTTATTATATTCTAGTGAAACGCCCCACAATTTAATTTGAGTAGTATTTTAAGACGAATGCTTATGTTGGTCATTAACCGCCTGTGTGCCGGTTTTCATATAAATCCATTAAGCCGGCACTAATTTAAACTAACGAAAAAGTTCATATAAATCAAAATTATTACTTTTAAAAGTATGTGGAAAGTTAAAAAGTTGAAAGCAATTGAGCTTATTAAATTTTACGCTTGATTTCACACGTAGCGTATCCCGTGGGAATACTGAGACAAAATGTATACGGTATCTACTTATGTTAAAATAAAAATCTGTTTAGATTTACTTGAAAAACAGACATAAACACTTTCTCATCTTTACTATAAAATAATGCTGAAAAATTAGATGTTTGTTTATTTGAACGTGCTACTATCAACTTGCAATCCAATTTGAATAATTATTTTTGTAGCGGATTCAACTGAACGAGCTATATTTAACGGAAAGAGTATTTGTCATTCCAAAATTCCCACGGCCACGGGCAAAACGCGGGTAAAACAGCGGGGCGTTCCTAGTTTAAATTATTAGTAATAACTAAACAGTTTTTATAACGTACTTTTTTAAAACATTTAACATACTTAATGTTTTCTAACAAGACCGACTTCCTCATCGGAACTTGTTATAAGTGTCTTACAACAACCAGTTACGTAAACCAATGTTAAAGTGACTTTAAACGCTGTCTTATATAAAACATTAAAACTGTAGTTACACTTAGTTCACGCTGTAAGCATAATTTAAAGTGTAGAAAAATCGAAAAGACCCTTACCCTGCTGTGGGACACACCAGGCTAAATGTATTTATATTAATAAGTAACAGACTACACTTGATTTTTTATAATCTGTCACTAATTTATAAGTCACTATAAGATTACTGATCGTTACTATTTTTCCAGTCACCAATATATTTTATTTACAATATCCTGAGAAAGTTTAAATCTTCTATAATATAGACTCTTATCTCAACCATTCTGTATTCTAACCTGTATTTGACCAAACACTAAAAGTGGGTTGTTGAAACAGTTAGTTATCGTAACATACGTTCGTTAAAAAAGCTACAATTTGTTTACGCCATTAAATGTCTGTTGTTTCATAACTACGTTGACATACGATATACATGATAAAGTTATTCGGTAGCGAGTAGAAAGCCATAATTTTTCATTACATCTTATTTTCTTACATCTGTTAAGACTGACATGTTGCGTTAACATTACCGGTGGGTAAGCGTAAGGTGAAACATCCGACCCTAAATATATCATTCATTAAAATAGAAAACTCATTTCCTAGAAGAGTGAATACGGAACATGTATCCCATAAATTGTGTGCGAAGTTGGTCTGTATGCATTAGTGATACAAAGCCCTTCTGGAACCCAAAATACCTTTACCTCCTCCGTAAAAGTAAATTATTAAAACGATCCAAGCGGATTATCTGACTTCTGTGCTCTTGTGTTGTTTTGAGTTGGTATCATGGAAAAATAAAAAAAAGACGTGTGCCACTCGGGGACTGCCGCGGTAAAGCTATTGCATAGTTATTTTTTGTATCACTAGATGGCGTTAGTGGGGAGCGTGAGGTTTTTTCATTACGGAATTTCTGGATTCGGTCCCCGCGCTCAAGGCCCGCGATAGAAGCTATGCAATAGCTTAAAAATATCTGTGACTGTCTGATAAAAAAAAATACAAAAGATACTTTACTGACACTATTTTGCCAGCCGTGGGAAATTACAGGTTAATACTATGACTACATTCTTCTCTACTGGTTTTTGCACATTTTTATCTACTGGTTTCTTAAGTTTGAGCGAACACTACTCATTTTAAATTAAAATTACGTTTACACGGATACACTTCGCTTTATTTTACACTAGCAGCGCCCCGCGGTTTTACCCGCGTTGTTCCCGTTCCCGTGGGAATTTCGGGATTTTTTTACATAAAAACCTTCCTCTTGAATCACTCTACCTATTACAATAAACCGCATCAAAATCCGTTGCGTAATTTTAAAGATTTAAGCATACAGACAAACAGACGTGACTTTGTTTGATACATACTACTAGTGATTTTTATCTGACGTTTCGGCCCCTTCGCTGGAATTCTTCTATGAAACTTGGTCACTCTTTCTTCCGAGAAATGTCACAGTCAATACATAACAGTTCATAAACCATTTACAAAAAAGTACTTATCGAACCACTATCCAATATGGAGAGCGGTTCAACAATAACCGGTTTGAATAACAAGCACCATCCAATATCTATTACCAAACATTGATACTGAGTAAAGATAACAAAAATGTATAGAAACTGGGGAAAGGTCGTAGGTACATTTGTGTACCGATGTTATGACAAGGTTATTGAATAGATAAACGTAAAACTACCCTTTTTATAGTCGGGGAGTTCACCCTCGTCAAGCTTTCATTGCATCAGACTGGTCATAGAGTAAAGAATTGCAGAAATATGACTTGACGAATTATACTGTTAGTAACCCAACGGTTATTAAATCGTTATTATGTATATCGGTCTATCAAACCGTTAAGTTCATATGATTTTACATAATCAGAAAAATAAAAACTGACGCCACAGCAACTTAACCCATAACATATTTTGTACTGTAAACATACTGCATTTAAACTGTACTTAAATGATGCTTAGTATCCTGTGGGAAATTAGTCTTAAATTAAGTAGATTCACTTCACTTTAATTTGATATTTTTATTTGACGTGACGACAAGGAAGGAGACCTTTGCTCAAAAGTGGGACGACATTGGAAAAAGAAAACAATGCCGTTTCGACCCCTTTATAGACCTTTCCCTTATCTTTACTAAAAGGTGCATCCGTAAACGTAGTTTCAATTCAGAATAGTAAACATGATCCTACTGCATCTCTCCGTACTGTGGCTACCCTCTGTCCTCTCTCCCCCAGCAGCCGCCGGCAGTGAATTGGTGTTGGCTTTTAAAACGTCAAGCGAACAAGCAATCGAGATGATTCCGATTGTTTGAGACTTCATTAAGTATTCGAGTGTTTTTTGTCTTCCCATGACCGCAAGTGGTGTAATCCACTTTAAACGGCGTTTACTTACTTATTGGTTAAAAACACGTGATACAGTAGAACCTCGATAAGTTAAAGTCCAAGGGAAACACAAAATAGTTTAAGTTATCGAGGTTTTAAGTTATCAAGGGTCTATGTTAGGGATAGGTTAATATAGAGGTAGGTATGTACATAATGTATGTATGTACCCTTGTTCCTAATTTTACTCTAATGCGTCAGAATTGGTCCAATAAAATACAGAAATTTAAATAATTTTTCTTTTTTTTTAAAGTTCGGTGGTCATCCATGCTTTTTTATTAGCTTCATAATCCATGGGCAGTAACTTTAGACCTGCGAAGCACCGAGGTTTTTTTGACTTGCCTATAATTAAAGGTTTCAGTTTTTGTGTGCCCGTAGAATTAGCACAAAGCAGAATCGTAAGTCGTTCTTTGCTGTGCTTTCCTCCATGACATTTTTCATTTTTCAATGTTAACGTTTTGTCAGGAAGATATTTGAAAAATTATTCAAGTAAGCCGTTGTCTTAAGGCTCCGCCGCCGCAAAATTTTAAAGGATTTCGAAGAAGCAAACAATAGGTGACGTTATGTATTGTTTACGTTATTAATTTAACTATGTAGTGAACACGTGCAAGCAATAAATACCGAAACCTTTTGCTTTGCACACTCGTTCAAAATGACTCATTGACAAACAATTTTATGTTATAGAGGTTGTGGAAACATTTCTTTAAGTTACTGAGGGCCAATACAGAGATTACTTATTTAAGTTATAGTCCATCGAAAAGTTACATTTGGGGTTGCGTTTTTTAGAGGACGCAATTTTATTTTTTTGATGTGTAGGGGGGGTCAGTGTAAAGCTAAAAAAAAGTTTGTGGGGTCGCCACCCTTGTCCCACGGCCGCAATCTTGAAAATAGGGGTTGAAATGGTTTTTACGATATATCTCTTAAACTATTGCTTTTATTTTTAAAAAAATTTAACACTTTTGTTGCAAATTAAATTCTCTACAACTTTGGTCCACCAACTTTTTGTCGTAGAACTATAAATAAAAAGTTATAAGCGAAAATGTTCAGAAATTCGAGAAAAAAAAATATATTTTTCGATGTAACTTTTTTTTTAAGCATTTTACGAAAAAATTATATCAGACTATTTTTGTAGATCGTTTTTTGAGGAACAACTTTTATAAACAACATTTTTTCATTAAGTCAATAGCTAAGATTTTACAGCGCTCCGAAGTGAGTACTATTTTTCAGTACTCTTAACTATACCTACATATATTATACGTGTGTACTAAAAATGTGTCATCAGTTATTGTTTTTTGTTATTTATTTTGTTGTTTAAATTGTTTTAATTATAAATTTTGCAATATTATTAATAATTAATTATAATATACTCTTTTCCCCACCACCCACGAGGAAGAGTCTGGAGGCGCGTTTATTTTACGTGGTATCCCCAATAGGCATAATCCACGGTGATTTTTATATTAGAACTACTCCGTCCTCAGTCTTTTCGATGGACCAGGCTGCGGCTCAGCATCTGATCGGCTTTCTGAATTAAATATCAGTGGGAGAACTGGAGAAGGAAGAGGTGTTAATGTCGGCGGTTCATCATCAAAGTCATTTTCATTTATTAATTCTGAGACTTCCATTACGTTGCTGCAAGTCTCTCCAGAACAATTTTTTCCAGCCCCAGTCTTCAGGATCATTATAATTACCAAGCCACGACTGGACCTGATGGTAAACTCGGAAAGTATGGATCCAGGAATGGATCTATTACTTTCGACTCCAATTAAAAGTCAAGCATTTATATTACCAGTCTGAGTTAATAGTTTTTTTATATACACAGCTCGCTTTCATACTTTCCGAGTGTACCATCAGGTCCAGTCGTGGCTTGGTAATTTTAATGATCCTGAAGACTGGGGCTGGAAAAAATGTGGAAAATTATTAATGCCAGTGCAGAACTCTAAACCTCCAGCACCCCCTGAGCTTCTAAAATTGATCTTTTGCAAATGCAAAGGAAACTGTGGAGCGATGTGTGGATGTCAAAAAGCAGGGCTGAAATGTTCTGCAGTGTTCTTCCATTGTTCTGGAGAGACTTGCAGCAACGTAATGGAAGTCTCAGAATTAATAAATGAAAATGACTTTGATGATGAACCGCCGACATTAACACCTCTTCCTTCTCCAGTTCTCCCACTGATATTTAATTCAGAAAGCCGATCAGATGCTGAGCCGCAGCCTGGTCCATCGAAAAGACTGAGGACGGAGTAGTTCTAATATAAAAATCACCGTGGATTATGCCTATTGGGGATACCACGTAAAATAAACGCGCCTCCAGACTCTTCCTCGTGGGTGGTGGGGAAAAGAGTATATTATAATTAATTATTAATAATATTACATTTATAATTAAAACAATTTAAACAACAAAATAAATAACAAAAAACAATAACTGATGACACATTATTAGTACACACGTATAATATATGTAGGTATAGTTAAGAGTACTGAAAAATAGTACTCACTTCGGAGCGCTGTAAAATCTTAGCTATTGACTTAATGAAAAAATGTTGTTTATAAAAGTTGTTCCTCAAAAAACGATCTACAAAAATAGTCTGATATAATTTTTTCGTAAAATGCTTAAAAAAAAAGTTACATCGAAAAATATATTTTTTTTTCTCGAATTTCTGAACATTTTCGCTTATAACTTTTTATTTATAGTTCTACGACAAAAAGTTGGTGGACCAAAGTTGTAGAGAATTTAATTTGCAACAAAAGTGTTAAATTTTTTTAAAAATAAAAGCAATAGTTTAAGAGATATATCGTAAAAACCATTTCAACCCCTATTTTCAAGATTGCGGCCGTGGGACAAGGGTGGCGACCCCACAAACTTTTTTTTAGCTTTACACTGACCCCCCCTACACATCAAAAAAATAAAATTGCGTCCTCTAAAAAACGCAAGGTTAGGCCTAAAAAATGTAACATTTCGATGGACTATTATAGAGGTTGCGTATTTTAAGTTGTAGAGGTTTTGGGCTCTGATGGGAAGGGAACATATTATTTTTTGAAGTTATAGAGGTTTTTAAGTTACCGAGGTTTGAGTTATCGAGGTTCTACTGTATTATTATAGTCCCGCTTCGTTTATCTATACTAATATTACTAAGAAGTGAAATTAGTAAGTTTGTATGTTGGGGCTTATCTCAGAAACTACCAGGCCGATTTCAATAATTCTTTTTGTATTGGATAGCTACATTTTGGAGGAAGGCTTTTTTATTGCCTGAAATGTCTTAGGGTATAGCGGGGAAACCGTGGGATGCGGCTATATATTAATATTTGAGTGGTGTTTAAAAAAACATCGTATATTTTGAATTGAAACTACGTTTTCGGATACATTTCGCGAAAACAAGTCTTCTGTGGCTACGGTTCCAGAAACGGGCCGTCAGATAAAAATATAAAACAAAGGCGACTGTGTGAACTACCCATAGATAAACGTTATTTAGGTGTTATAATGTTCGCTTGAACCTGAGAATTGAGTTGGCAATAGAAAAAAAAGTAGTTACCTAAGTAGGTATGTAAAAAAAGGCTAGTTGAAGATAATAAAAAAAGATAAAATCGTTCTTTAGCTAAATAAACAGCTACCTACCAAAGTAGAGTTGATTCATTGTTCATAAAATTGAATTATCAGTTTGAATACGCGACTTTAGAAAGCTACATTGACGTAAGCAAAACTTTTATTGAAACAGTCATACTTTTAAAAGTGCACAGTTTTTGCGAGCTTGAAAGGTCACAGAATCGTTACCAACTTTGATGTTTTCATACCAACTCTAAAAGAAACTTCGTGTTGCCGCATAAAATGTTCTTCCAACATATTTGTAGTTTGCACAACTTTTATCGACACTGGTGTTTTTGCATTTTTATGATTTTACAACTACGAATGTAGTCCGCGTTTTGCAATATAAAACTCGATGTTGATGTAAAGTAGCGGCGGCCGTGTGTTGTGAAAATGTTGCATTTTCACATTGGTTTACATAGTCATTGATCGCGCAGTCAACTGTGTGACCTAGTCCTGCCTGCGCTATTGGATCTTTTGGGCTATTTTTCCAATATTTAACTACCAAAAAGATATCCATTTTTACTTATTACATTAACTGATAAATCACAATCAGAACTTAGATGACCTTCCTTCTTCTTCTTCATCGAGTGGATGGCCAACCTAACCAATACTGGTGTCAGAGTTATTAAGCCGCCAAAGGCCTCTGATGGCGCATGTAACGACTACTATCCGAAGAAAGTAACCGAGACCGACGGCTTAACGTGCCCTCCGAAGCACGGAATCATCTTACTTTTCAGGCAATCAGGTGATTCAGCCTGCAATGCCCTAACCTTCCTAAAACCGTGTAATCATGATCTCTTATTCAAACATTATTATCTTAACATATCTCACAGAACTATTTAACGCACTTCTTGTACTCGCTTACCTAACGCGGCTTATTACTTATGTAAATAGGCTTTGAAAAATACTAAAAAAAGTTCCTGATGAACAAAATATAAGGAAGTTCGTGACTCCACCAAGTCTAAGAAAATAACGATGGCGCGTTAAACTTGCATATTGGCGCCATCTATTGGTAGCAGGTACAATCACGGATAAGCTTGTAACCCACAAAATAAAAAAGTTACGCAGTAAGTGCTTCGCTCTTCCGTACTAGTAACCAATATAAACAAAAAAGCTTACCAGTATAAATATTATTGAACTTAATTACGTAAATATTTTATAATGTGACTAGCAGCGCCCCGCGGTTTTACCCGCGTTGTACCCGTTCCCGTAGGAATTTCGGGATGAAAAATAGCCTATAACCTTCCCGTTGAATGTGGCTATCTATTACAAAAAGAATTATTCAAATCGGTTCAGTAGTTTCTGAGATTAGCGCGTTTAAACAAACAAACAAACAAACAAACAAACAAACAAAACAAACTCTTCAGCTTTATAATATTAGTATAGATTACATGCACTTTCTTTATATCATGGAATCTACATTTTTCTTGTACCTATAATCAAAGAGACTGTCTGTTTGAATATTGTTACTTTCTATTTTTACTTGTTACTTATCTTGTACCGTAATTATACATTTCGCATAGCTTTTCCATGTACAAAAGGGAGAGACTATACAAGAAAATCAACTGAACAAATATAACCGCGGAACATTGCTAGATGGACTTCCAATTTGTAATTACAACATAAACAACAAAAGAGTAATAAATGACTTGATAACAAGATAACGATCAATCTTAAACTAATTTTGATTATCAAAAAAGAACAAAACCTTTTTACCCCGAGGCCACCGACAAGATTTTTAACAATAATTTTTTTACTTCAATTACAACCTCTTATTAAGATAAATGCACAACACTTAACTCAATCATACGACGCACTTTCTATAATAATTATCGATAGAGCTTGCCATGGTTTGCTGCACAAAATTCGATCTTATGTAAAGAAGTTATGAAAAAATATTAACAATAGCATTTGGTTGATGCGTTGAGAGTGAAAGGAGGTCTAATATAAGATACCGTTGAATATTGTGTCTGTTCGTAGTGTACGTACTCGGTGTTCCCATATTTGGAAGGCAAAATTCAATACCGTTTACTTTATGAACAAACAAAGATTGAAACAATAAAACTTTTTTAACCTTTAAAAGTTATAACTTTCGTAACCTATTGAAGTTATGAGTTAAACTTTTGAGTCTGAAAATAGCTAATTATTGTTATTCATTTATTGGAGCCATTCTCATACGAAAACGATTTTTAATAATTATCAAAAAATATATAATTATTAAAAATTGTTACTATATAAAATTAAAACGATTACCAATGCCTATTTATTAATAGTTCAAACTATTAACTAACTTTAAATAGTTGTAAATATTTGTATTTGTATTGTAAATTATTGTATATTGTAAATTAAATAACTACCCTTCGTCCTGGAACTATTCAATTCAGCTTCTGTTTTTTACATCATTTCCACAACAGCATTTTAAAAACAAGTTATATAACCCCCAGTTACCTCCATATTAACTTTACTATTAATGTATGTGTAAAACTAATAACTACTAGGTACCTAACTACCTCCCATTCTACGGTTACTTGAAAAACTAATTAAGTTCACGTAATTGCCTCACTGTTCACCTTAGAGAAACAAATGTTACTTACATCACAGTAACTTGAATGTTGGTACCAGCTATGGAACTGCACTAAATCGAAAAAAGCAATTTTATAGTCGACTTATTTAGAGATAAAATGAGATTACCGAATACTATACTTCACCTTAATGTTGTAAAACTTGAAACTTCACTTCACCTTAATGTTGAAAAAAAAAATTGATTCAAAAATTAAACCAAACTGTAATGTCAAAATATACTTACTTAAAATTATTAGCCTGTAAGGTCCTACTCCTGGGCAAAGGCATCTCATCTCACTGAAGACATCAGTACAGTGACATCAGTACAGTACTCTTGCCTAATAATACAAAATATTTTCTCAAAACAGATTTTCATTAATTTTATCTTTAAAGCTCAAAAAATTGTCTTTTGAGTTAACACAGTGTTCATTATTGGTGCCGATGTAGCACTAAAGGTATAAAGTTTTGTAGGAACATAGACATAAGACTTTAATTAAAATAAACTGGCTTTATCTTAT
Source organism: Cyclophora punctaria (assembly GCA_951394245.1). Lineage (NCBI taxonomy): Eukaryota > Metazoa > Arthropoda > Insecta > Lepidoptera > Geometridae > Cyclophora > Cyclophora punctaria. The sequence continues at coordinate 9,075,351 of OX596172.1, forward strand.
CATGTTTCATTCAGGGGAGTTTTAACGTATTAACATATACTATGTGAAAACCATAAGTGATTCTCAGTAGATCATTTCTAAACTATAAAAGATATTGAATACCCGATTACTGATCCTGAAACCGCTTCAGGTGCTCTTCAGGTGCTCAATAATTCTGTTGATTACTTATACTTTTAATGATACCATTTGATCTCTATCAAATCAAAGTGCCTCTGCACTTTTAGGACTAGTAATTGGTTTATTAATTGTTAAAACGGGAACTTAGATTTGACAGTGCAGCATGCATCATCTGTCAGAAACGGTGGTGCGATTGCACTCACCTCCTGAAGAAGGTCACCGGATGTTGAGGAATGCTAAACAGTAACCTCCTTCGTACGTAAGTTTCCGTTTGACCAAATAGCAATGTCGATAATGTACGTTGCAATTTATTTTTAATATCTTGTATAGTGTGCAAGTCATCGTAGCATATTTTGAATGCCATAATACTACTGAAGGCAACCGCAAATACTTACACGTGTGTATTGAACACAGCCCTAGTTTTCGCGTCAAAAGATTTAATAAAATACTAGCTTTTGCCCGCGGCTTCGCTCGCGTGGAATTTAGTCTGCCGCATTAAGTTTCGTAATAAGAAGATTTATAAAAACTTTCATCCCCTATTTTATCCCCTTGGGGGTAGAATTTATCAAAATCTTTTCTTAGAGGATGCCTACGTCATAGTAGCTATATGCATGCAAATTCTCAGCCCGATCGGTTTAAAATTGACAAAGTTTCATACAAACTTTCAACCCCTATTTTATCCCCTTGGGGGTAGAATTTATCAAAATCCTTTCTTAGGGGATGCCCACGTCATAGTAGCTATATGCATGAACAATCTCAGCCCGATCGGTTTAAAATTAACAAAGTTTCATACAAATTTTCATCCCCTATTTTATCCCCTTGGGGGTAGAATTTTCGAAAATCCTTTCTTAGTGTGCACTTACGTCACTTGAAGAACCTTCCTGCCAAATTTCATGCTTCTAGGTGTAGCGTTTGAGGCTGTGCGTTGATAAAACGTGAAAATGTTATTCTAATTTCGTTCATTAACTCCATAACGATTGGTTAAACGATAATGTTCTCAGTTCAATCAACGCATTAATTAACGAGGGGCAGTGGACGTCATTATGAATACCAGCTCACTCGATGCACGAATATACAATCTGTACCGCGATTTGTGATTAAATCAATGAGGAGATTAACGCTCTGTTATGGAAATATGAAATATGTATGACTTTAATTACAATCGAGACTAAGATGGCCGCGAGACGTCAATCTAGGTATACAATTATTGATAATACCTAAATCCAAATCAAAAAAAGAACATTTTACAGAGACACATAGGACACATAGGAGCGAATGGGCTTTCCTAGAGTAAAGTTAGTGTAAAAGGAACGACTTACTTATAAGTACCTATAATATTGAAGTGTTTTACTGTGTCTGTACATGAAACAGTTGTATGTGCGTATTAAATTGAGCTAATGTACGAGCTGGGAACGAGCACGTTTGACGCGTGTGACACTCGCTATTGCCTTGCAGCTAGAAAACCGATTCTTGAGCAATTAGCCACTTGTTTTGTAGTCTGTAAACTACCCTTGCGTCAGTGATTTATTAAATAATCAGGGGGCCTTAACTTTGATTCATAGTAACTTAACAAAATATCATAGATAACGTAGCATTTGCATCTTCAAAAGACCGGTGGCTTCCGGAAGAGCGACTTATACTCATACTTCTCTGTTTTGGGTGGTGGACGCTAGTCTTCTCTCTCCCTCTCTCTCTCTCTATCTCTCTCTCTGTCTGACTTTCTGATATATATTAAAAGGTCAAGTTAGTAATAACTATTTAGTCACGATCTAATCTGAAATCAACCCAGATACTAGCAAATTGATTGACGGTTATAAATTGACCCCCGAGGCGTAAGGGGTAAAATTGTTAGCTTTCATGCAGCGAATACTTTATACTTAGTGAAAATAGTAATATAGATAGAGTAATCAGTCGCAAGAAATATCAATAAAGTGAATAATCGCGACCGCGGATTTAAAAGTTTAATTTTTAATTGGCAGTTTAGCGCGAAAACGGGACAGAAATATTTACTTTCGCATTAATTAGTTAAAAAATATTAACGATGTATAACTACAATAAAATTACTTAATTAAATGAAAGAAACAACATTCTTTGTTAAACGTCTTTTGTTAAAGTTCACTATCAGGTAATTAAAACTATAATTATTTAACGCTCCGATTCTTAACTGGATAACGAAAGTAATCTTTCATCAAAATTGATTGACAGTGAAACAGGAAATGGTAGCAGTATTATAGGAGATAATATCTACAATATCTCTAGACACCAGACCATTTAAATCAGTACAAATAAGTCGGTCAGACATTCAATAAAATTACACCTATAAAGAAACAACATCTAAATTACACCAAACGGCTTAAAAAATCTAGTTCTTTGTTCAAAACTTGTTTCGCAAACTTTTCGTCTGTGGCACTTAGGCCACAGACTGCAGTTAAGTAAAAGCAAAACATTGCCAAAAGTGGTAATTATAAGAAAGAAACTGTTGGTTCTTACGTATTTTACACTTTCACTATTTTGGCCACTCGCCAACGGCTTAAAAAAACTCTCGGTGATAAACAGCTACTGAATTTAGTGACCACTTTTATAATGAAAGAAGGCCAGTTTTGATGTTTAATGGAATGCGTCAATTAGTTTGATAGTGAGTGTGTTGAATAATTTGATCTGAGTTTATTGATTTGTAATTGGCGTTACTGTTAACCTTATTGTAGTGCCTATAGGTGCCTTTTAATAGCAAAAGCGAAAGTTTTGGAAGCAAAGAACATTTTCAATTGAAGCCTACGTTGTCCACATGTTTTTTCTTAGATATTAATAGTCTTTTTTACCAAAACATACATTCAAATAACGGACGCCACAAAAAATGAAACACGAATCGATATTGTTTTTACTTACTTACATCTAAAAGGCAATTTATTTTCAGTACAACGAATCTTACAACAAAACTAACAAATATGTACAAAGTACAACAAATAAAGTGTATCACAAAGCAATAAATAATTTGAGCAGTACTCCCCAGAGGACACTGGGCAAACAATTACGCATTCCTTCATATTAAGAAGTATTCGGGTCCTACATAGGAGCCACACTTGGGGAAATCACTGGGCGCTTGGACAAAGTCACTTTGTTGCCCAACTTTGAGGATAAAATCTAGACCTCTCGTCCAATGAGAAGACCTTTCGTCTCTCATCATCCAATACCCTGGGTTATCCGCTTTGAATCTGAGCGCAACAGCCCCAAACTTCGGAATCACTATAGTGTCTTTTATTACTGGGTTTTCCAGGTTTCTGGAAGGAAACAAGGTTCCTTCTTCATTCATCTTCTGTATATCTTCTTTGCTCTTGCTGCTGTTGAACTCTCGAACTCCTACCACGTAGAAGCTGTAGCCGTGAAGGTGGAAAATGTGATCAGATTCGCCTCCTGCAAAGAAAGAGAATGATATTAATAACGCAAAAAACAAAAGAGTCTGCTAAGATTTATAGTTCTTTCTGACATTTCGCGGTAGTTAATAAACAAACAGAATAATTTAATGTTATTATGATATAAAACGTAAGTTTTAAAATTTGTAAGTTTCTTTGTTTGTTTGTATGTTCGATCTTGGGAATTACCCGTCCGATTTGAATAATTCTTTTTGTAATAGATAGCCACATTCAACGGGAAGGTTATAGGCTATATATCACTTCGAAATTCCCACGGGAAAGGGCACAACGCAGGTAAAACCGCGGGACCCTGCTAGTTCTGTTATAAGTCACCAGTACGGTACAGCGACGATGCTTATACCTCTTTAGCTTTAGTATAGACTAGCAGCGCCCCGCGGTTTTACCCGCGTTGTGTCCATTTCTGTGGGAATTTCGGGATGAAAAATAGCCTATGTTACTCGTAGATAATGTAGCTTTCAAATGGTGAAATATTTTTTAAAAACGGTCCAGTAGTTTTTGAGCCTATTCATTACAAACAAACAAAGTTTTCCTCTTTATAATATTAGTGTAGAAGTGTAGATCACTATTGACACCTGCACAGAACGATACCTCAACAAATCTCTCCGGCGAACCATAGCGTGTATTGCAGCTATTAGAGATGCAGCTATTGTTCATTTTAAAGCTTTTGCATATAAGGAACTATTAAATAGATAGACAAAGGTAATATTTATGACACACGTGCCTGCGCAATAAATGAATGGAGCTGAATATACATAGTTACTCATTACATGCTATGAAATTGAGTGAAACTAATGAGTAGCGTATCAGACTTTCATCTTGCATAAAGTTATGATCATAAAATCAGAATTACTTTGGAAGTCATTTAAATAAAATAAAATTGTGTAAAACATCTATACTAATTATAAAGAGGTAATCTATATACTAATTATAAAGAGGTAAAATTTGTAAGTTTGTTTGATTGTATGTTCGAGCTAATCTTGGGAATTAACATTCCGATTTGAATAATTCTTTTTGTAATGGATAACTACATTCAACGGGAAGGTTATAGGCTACTTTTTATCCCGAAATTCCCTAACCTTTCCGTTGAATGTGGCTATCCATTACAAAAATAATTATTCAAATCGGACTGATCATTCCTGAGATTACCCCGAACATACAAACAAACAAACATACAAATTTTACCTCTTTATAATAATATGGATTCTTACTGCCGCACTCAGAGACATTCATTAAATCTACAGTTAATTATTAGTCACTCATTAAATCTCTTCTAACGCAACATTTTAAATCTCTGAGTACGGGTGTTAGGCTAAATTTAAGTTATTTACGAAATTTAAAAAATTAAATGACACGCGATTATTTTATTTCAAAATTGGCGACTCCTAACACCTGTGTTGGTTAAATTACATAAAACGGTAATTGATGTCAATAACACTTTCGCCGGCTCTGAAAAATACACGCACTGTGAATGTGTTGGTTTTATCATTGCGAAACTGGTAGTATGTTTTGGTTTTTAAATATATTTTATATTCAAAGAAACCGCAGAATCGGAGGAAGTTGCAGCTGCACAACAAGTCGGAAACAGACTGCAGACGCAAGCTGCAGCTGCAAACTGCAGTAGTAACTTAGAGTCTTTGAAATTTATTGGTTTCTAAGAATCTATTCTTGGTTCCTAATATTCTAAGAATAGGAAATGGTTCCAAACGTCCTCACTGCGTTTTGCAGTCGCGGCGGTCACCGCGGACTGCAGTACCAATCTCATAGATATTCATAGAAACGTATTATGTTGCCTGCAGTTTGCAGTCTACCGCAGGTTGCAGTGTATGGTCCATTTTTAAAGACCGTAAATACCTAATTTCCGATCACAATACAAACAAATATAATTTGCATCGAATGTACAAAAAGGAATCACGTAATTATTTAGATCCGGGTATCTAAGGTTTACGAGCAATCACAGAATGGAAATAATAATTACAGAATATTCAATTTTATCGATAAGTAATGCAATGAAGTAGGCAAGTGTGGTGATTAATCCTTGGCCTAATCCTTGACTATTCTGATATCTTCAGTGGGACGAGAGGCCTTTGCCCAGCAGTGAGACATAACAACGCTAAAACTTTAGGAAAAAAGTTTAAACTTTTAAAACAAGAAGGCTAAAACTTTACTTTTCTTAATGCAACGAAAACGACATAAGTTAGTGGGTTTCTGCAATGCAAAATACTGAAGATAAAATTCAATACTTTCTACGCCATTTTGTTCGATTGATAAATTAGAAAGTAGTAAGAAACATGGAGGTTGCGGGTTCATAACCGATCGAAGATATTGAATCGCAATTGACGAACACAGCACACTACAATAGAATACAAATTGTGTAATAAAGGCCGAAGGTTCACTGGTAATAACAACTTGGCTCAATAAAAACAAGAAGCGTAATTAGAAAATACATATAATTATAAAATCGTAAATCATAAAGTTGATACGAGTCTGTTAATAATATGTCCGTGGTTTCAAGTCGGTTCTATAATCATTAATCATGAGAGGACAATGGAGAATTAATATTATAGTTAATGGGAAAATCTGTGACAATGTCCATATATTGGTATACTTTGGATATACGTGTCTTTTCAGTTTCAAGTCATATATTTATCTTCTTGAAGTCAATCACTTCAAAAATGGAGGTTCCTACTTTTGATGTGTTTACTTCCTATGTATTTTTGATTATTGGGGTACATCTGTAATTAATGTTCCCATTCATTTTTCAAAATTAGTGCAAACGTTCATACGAAATGTTAGAGTTTATTCCGAGATAGTCTCTTATAAACATTGTGTCTGTCTGTTTTAAAGATGCTTGTAATATGAACATTTTAATGTTGTGATCTCTGCGACCGATAAGGCCTGTAACCGGCCTCAAAGCTTCAGACACCTAGGTTGGCTGGCCTACTCCGACTTACTTAGAGAAAAAAAAGAGCAAAAAACAAACACTGAGGAAGAGAAACAAAAAATGGGTGCATTAAAACCTTTTTTAAATGTTGAATTTGATTAGTTTAAAAAAAGCTAACCTAGGTTTAATTAGTATGTATAGTTAGGTTTTAGATTAACAGTTAAGTTTAATAAAGTAATTTGTTACACATGTAGGTTATTGAAGTAGATTTATTTAATTTGTAGAACCAGTTTCCTGTCGATAAGTCGAATGGCTTTATTAGTCTGTTGTAACATCAATCAGGAATGTCATTACTGTGATTGTATTTAGAATAAAATCGAATACGTTTTTAAGAAGGTACACACACTGAACAGACGTTATGTTATTGTACTGATTCGATTTGGAAAAGCTTAAATAAAAAATATTTTCCTAAAATTTTACTTGAATATTTTCTACGTAAACTTTACTTTACTAAATAAAAAACTAAGTAAAAAAACAAAAATTTACAATAGTTCTTTGTAAAATCAAAGTTTTTTTTTTTGTTAATCGAATTGTAAATACGTAAGGGCATATCCATTTTGTCTGCACGATTCTTTTAATGTTCAATTCTAAACCGTTTCTTATACGATCATATTAACGGCGAAAAATCACCTTTAAGGCAATGGGGAAAAGCTTATTTTTGTATTATTTAAGCAGATAAGTAGCAAAAAATTAATCTACGTCTAATGCATCGTTTGTACGAGTTATCTTCAACAATTCATCGACGTAATAAGCACTATGGAACTCTACTTTAGTTGAATAGAAATAAATGGACTTTTCTTAATGTACCTGAATTATGTACCAACCAGCAGCGCCTCGCAGTTTCACCCACGTTGTGCCCGTTCCCGTAGGAATTTTGGGATGAAAAATGGCCTATAACCTTCCCATTGAATATGTCTATCCGTTACAAAAAGAATTATTCAAATCGGTCAAGTAGTTTTTAAGTTTATTCATTACAAACATACACACACAAATATAAATCTTTCCTCTTTATAATAGATGTGTAGATTGAAATGACAGACTACGAGTATGTTAGTAAATTAGGGGCAAGTTTACCGTTTCCATCAAGTACGGTCAACTGAACTCGGATTTAGTGAATCGATTTCGAAGATTCGATATCAGATCAGCCCGTTAACTAGGTTTATTCTATTTCAATTGTAACAGTGAAGTTGGGAGTAAATCTTTTTTATTTAAAAATCCAAGACACCAACGTTAATTGCTATAGGATAAGTGTTTTCTTTTCGAATCCAATTCCAAACGTATCACAGAACCGAAGCAATGCTCTGATCTTCTTCTTCTTCTTCTTCTAAACAGTAACAAATTCGGTATAACACTTCCCATACATACTGCGAGAAAGGGTGTTAAAGATGAATTAACAGTTCCTACCACACCGCCAAAGATGAGCCGCTAAAGCCTCACCACTGTGTCGTATTTAATTACGCCCATGTAACATAATAGATAATATCTAATAGCAATTAGTATAGGAATAATGATTATATAGTTATGTCCGCTGTATGAGAGAGTGGAACGTATACAGTTTCGTAACGACCGTCTACTATACGTTGTAATATGAGAAATCCGGGGTTCTGAGCCCCTACTATGAGCTATTCTCGTAATAGTAAAGTTTAAGCTATGGTACCGTTTTCTAATTGATTAACGACATGAAACAAGCGACGGTTATTGGTGATTTTTTTTAACGCCGATTTACTTTTCAACCGTTACCATTTCATGTTCTTTTTTAAAAAATTGCTTATGGCCGTCCCTTGTCCACACTGTGGAACCCTTATGAGAAGTAAAGCTTGCAACCGACAATCTGATAAAGAAAGGAAAAAAAAGAAAACCAATAGTCTCTTAACAATTCTTCTCCACTAACAATATTTTACAATGAATATCTTAAGTCCTTTAACAGTTATCGTTTTGAAAGACCATCGGCCAGTCATTACGCAAGTCTTCACATCTCGACATAAAAGACAATCGTGCATCATCGCAAATAGCCTGTCAAAATGTCAGTAACGTGAAGCCTCCAATTGTTACGTCCATTCATGATAATCATTATTTCTTTTATTGTAAAACAATTGCTGTCCGTTTAAAGGTTAGTAACCTAAAGACAACGAGTTACAAATCCTACTAGATACTTATTAAACTATAATTATACTTATAGTTATAGTTAGCAACTACTACTTATAGTTTATCAACAGATGGTAAGTAAAATTAGTTCAAGTAGATTAGTGGCCAACCCTCGTGTCGGTTTTAGACCACGTAAAGGCCTCTGAAATGGTCTAATGACTGAACGACTGGGACTGTCTATTTAATTATGTACCCTCCGAAGCACGGTAACGCTCAGATAAGTGCCACTATCGGCTATCCATCCAAGAAGTGCCCGAGCTGCACGTTGCTTAACAATCGCAATGGGCTACCAATGCTCAGTCCATATGGAATACATAGATGCAATTACTATTTGAACATTCTGCAACCAAATAGCGGTTCAATAATTTCGAGAAAGTCTATAAAAACGGATATTAGATTATAAGCAATTATTGCATTTGTGGTCTCAATTTCACGCGATAAAATGTGATATTAGAAACGTGAAGAGAAATCAAAGTTGATTGATATAATTACATTTTGAATGTTAATCATGTTTGAGTCCTTCCTCTTCAGTAATTTCATAAAGCATTGTTGACATTGAGTTTACAATCGGACGAATTTTAAATACAAAATGATTCTTGCTTCTATTAAACTCGGCTTGATGCATGTTAATATCTATATGCCTCAAAGTTCAATACTTTGATCACGAAGCACTTTGGTGTCAGAGTTTTTAGACCGCCTATAGGCCTGACATTTTAGACCGCCTAAAAGCCTGACATGGTCTGACGATTGAAACAATAAATGAAATTAAATTCTTCTCTTCATCGAGTGGATGGTCAACTTAACCAATCCTGGTGTCCTCATGTAACGACTACTATCCGTAGAAAGTAACCGGCACCGACGGCTTAACGTGCCCTCCGAAGCACGGAATCATCTTACTGAGGACAGTCTCACAAAGATATTTTTGTGAAATATTGTCCCCACCGGGAATCGAACCCGGAAACTCCGGGTCGTGAGCCGAGCGCTCAAACCACAAGACCACGGAGGCTGTTATAAATGAAATGAATCTGTTCGATCATATAGTTACTTGTACTTCAAACAAAAACTGCTTAAGCACCTAAAAAAGCGTGAGTGAAGTAAACACTCCATAACAAGTGTAAGTAAACTCCATAACACCATCAAATTGTATCCTAAACGTAACTCAAACAGAAACGCCTTCACCTTTGTGTATTTAGACGAATATTTACACTTGAAATAATCTTAAATATACAACCTCGAGCAACAAGTGCCGTTTTCTAACTTTCGGAGATTTGAAAGTGTTATTACATGAACAGTCAGACTTTTATACCGACTATTAAGACCACGGTTAGATGTAGCAAGTACCTGCTAAATTAACATGTAACTGAATATTTTGCTTAGTTGATAATTGGCTTTGGATATCCTAAAATAGTCGGAAGAGACATAAACTTTGAATGGCCCAATATTGAACAGGAAATATAAAAATGCTTTTAGACGAAAGTTGTAAAAAAACGTACATAAATAAGTTTTTTCTTAGTCACTTTAGAATTTTAGGTTTAAGTGAATAATTTGTTTTACTCAGAATGTGATATTAGTTACCTAAATGTGTAATTTAAATGGTATGCAAAAATATATGAATTAATCAGAGCGTACTGTTTAAGAGCGTTTGTCCACCGCCGCCGGCACCGGACCGTCACCGGGAACGAGATTATTTCGGCCCGAGTTTATTATGACGTGACGGATGTGCGGTGGACACGCGGCTAAAGCAAAACGCTCTAAATGTATCTACCGCTACTTCGGCGCCGTCATCTCTTTCGCGGATGACGGTCCGGTGCCGGCGGCGGTGGACAAACGCTCTAAGAATTATTATGAGTGTTCTTAATTTGATTCTTTTTAAAAAGGTTGAGAGATCAAAGTAGTTTTTAATGCTTTTCTGTCTGAGAAAAGAGATTATTATACTATTCTATTCCATTTTGGTATACGAGTATAAACATAAGTAAAGCGAAACGGTTCTCAAAAAGTTAAACATTTTAAATAATAAAATCTGACCTAGGTACTGACTGATTAGTCAAAAAACCTAAAAACCTAAAGCCTAAAGGCTTCCGACGTGGTCTGACGATTGAAACAACCAGGACCGAGAATTTATTGTTCACCCGAAAGACGCGCTGAGATAGAAATGCCATTTTCGGCCACCCATTCAAGAAGTGACCGAGCTTCACGTTGCTTAACAATCGTGACTTTCCACTAACCTTGATCAAACATGACTATCTCCACCGTAGAGCCCAGGGGTATGTTCTTAACGTGGACACATTCTTCCCCGTGGCCCGGGCCCTCTGGACACAGGGTGTTGGCGGTCACATCCTCCCCTTGAGTTAGCAGGGGGGATGCGGGGTAGGTGAACCGGTGCCCGTCAGTCTGGCCCCAGCTTTCTGAAATGGAGAAGGAAATATCGGGAATGAAATATTGTTTATGGAGTCTGGTATTAATTTTATTCATAACCTTCTTATACTGGGGTGCTATGGTGTAAGAAACGAACAAGGTGACAAACAGTTTTTTTTTTACATTTATTGAACATTTCTATTGTCTCTTTTGACTCTTAGGGTGAGTTTCCTTTGACACAGAGCGGAGCTGTGCTCAATCGACCAATTACAACGCATTGAAATTGTCAAACAACGCATTGGCATTCCCAAAATCTTTTCGTGATGTTTCTTACATCATAATTTTAGGACTTTTCCCAAAATGCGCTGGTGGCAGTCACGGGTACATTGCAACAAAAGTATATATTTATCATATTGATTAATGATTTCCAATGATGATACACACGTTGAACTTATAACTTTCAGTTCAAGATTAGTATACCCGTGTTTAATGTCAAGTAGAGACACCGATACGACATGGATCGAGTGTCGGCATCCGATCAGATAGCGAACCAGTATCAATAACTTAATAAAGAAGAACTATAATTACTTTTCCTCCTCACTGTACCGATTTCTTAGGTGAATTTAAAGGCATTTGCCCAACAGTAGGTCATTCCAGGTTAAATAAGTTAGTTCGTGTAGGTTAGTGGTCAACCTGGTGTTGGACTTTTTAGACTCCCTAAAGGAATAAAACTATATATATTCCACGGTAAAACTTACTTATTACTTACTAGCAGTGCCCCGCGGTTTCACCCGCGTTGTACCCGTTCCCGCAGGAATTTCGCGATAAAAAGTAGCCTATGTCCTTTCTCAGGCTCTGGACTAACTGCGTACCAAATTTCATTCAAATCGGTTCAGTAGTTTTAGCGTGAAAGCGTAACAGACAGACAGACAGACAGAGTTACTTTCGCATTTATAATATTAGTTAGGAAGTTAGGAAGTTAGGACAAGGTGACACGAAAAAGCTACATTTTAACATAACAGTTACGACAAAAAAGTGTAAAATTAGTAATTTTACATTTCGTGTAATAAACCATTAAATGCATTTCCGTCGAATCTGCAGTTACGAAAACAAATTAATTTAACCAGCAGCGCGAGAAAGTAGGTCCCACGAATTACTTTAATGCATCGAACATGATTGATTGCGGTTTATAGTTGATGGCTGAATACTGCGATATTTCCTATCGAAGTGTTCATTTAAGTTTGAACTAACATCAATAAGGATATATTTGTTACACGAAATAGAGATTAATCTATATAATAAACATATATATAATTCAAAGTCCTGACTGACTGACTGTTAATCAACGCACAGCCTCAACCGCTACACCTAGAAACGTGAAATTTGGCAGGAAGGTTATTCAAGTGACCTAAGTGCGCACCAAGAAAGGATTTTCGAAAATTCCTACGGGAACGGGCTCAACGCGGGCAAAGCCGCGGGGCGCTGCTAGTTTTATTATATTATGTGTTTATATGTACAGATAGTAACATAAGTTTACCTTCAGTGCAGCGTACAAAGTATTAAAACAAAAGTTTACTAGACCACTGTCGACTTTTTGTTTAGTTTTCACGTCAGCCGTATAGTATAGTACTAAGCCGGGATGCTTTCCATCTTTTTTGACCGTTGGCTTTAACTAAATTGTTTTTTTCATCAATTCAGTATGTTTGCGACTTATTTGTATGCGAATATCGAGTAGAAATATCCTTTCAATTATTTTGACTCTGAAAATGGAAATTACGGTATATTTGGGTTTATAATGAGTATTACTTGAAATTCAGGCTTTTAGTTGTATTCAAAACGAAGTAATAGGGGTCGAAAATATCCTGGACTGCTTCGAAAAAAAGATATGGCCATGCCGCTTATTTAATCATCTTGGCGAAGGCACTGCCGTGGTCAGTCTCTCGGTTAAAGTGTTTTTTCTATATCTTTGTTTTTACTCAGAGGTTTGTATTCGTCATGTTTCTGTGAAAGTATTCATTACGATAGCCATATAATCATAAAATCGATGATTGAAGCTAATTACGAGTCTAAATAATAAAACGCGGTTGTTCATGGTGGATAGGAATTATTTTAACGGCATGAAAGTTTGAGTAGGTGACGTTAAGGAAATGTTTCAGAAGTATTAAACACAAACACCTGTTTAGGTATAAATCTAACTATTAAAATCCCTAAGAATGAACTTAGTAGTATTAGCCTGTAATGTCCCACTGTTGGGCAAAGGCCTCTCGTCTCACTGAAGATATCAGTACAGTGAGGAGGTTTCAGGCGTAATCACCACGCTTGCCTAATGCGGGTTGGTGATCTCAAACCCGAGCCATGTTTGAAAAGTAGGAAACATGTTTTCCCTCGACCTGGGAATTGAACCCGGGACCTCAGTCTTGGCAGGTGAATGCACATACCACTAGACCACAGAGGCGTCTAAGAATGAACTTATAATTATTTATTAATTAATATAATTTTATATTGTTATATGTTTTATATTGTATTGTTTGATAAATATTGATGTATTTTATACATTTTATTTCATTGTACACTCTTGTATTTCTGTAATTTCGCAATTTCATATGTAGATACCGTGACATGCATTCACATATTGTACACGTTTTGAACATTTCTTCCGTTTGTTAATAAAAGATGAACCGGTTCATACGTGAGAAAAACACGTATCCTGATCTATTATGTAAGTATTTATAAATAAACTAGCAGTGCCCCGCGGTTTTACCCGCTTTGTGCCCTTTTCCGTGGGTATTTCGGAATGAAAAATAGCCTTTAACCTTCCTGATGAATGTGGCTATCTGTCACAAAAATAATTATTCAAATCGGACTGTTGATTCCCGAGATTAACTCGAACATACAAACAAACAGTCATACTCACAAATTTTACCTCTTTATAATATTATATAGAAGTATAGACAAGCTGTTCCGCGCGATGATTGTGCAGCCCAATAGATGGCGTTAGTGTGAATATTTTGTAGATCACGCTTACATTATTTTCCCAGATTTAGTGGGATATATTTTGATAATCAGCATTAAGTCTTTATCTAAATATAATTAACACAGATGATTGATATTCCTTCATAAGTTTAAGTTTTTTAAATACAAGGAAAGTCTATTCTTAAAAGACATATATTGCACTTAGATACATGTTATAAATTACACCTCGATACATAACAAGTTTAATAACATCATATTATTATTTGCGGTCACGATTACACCTCATTGCTTCACTTTCATCCACAGTTACATTATGTTTCGAGCCATTTATGTTAATATGCCTATCTGCTTAGAGGCTCAGATTTCATTTTCATTTGAAAGTTGATTTAATATACGAAAATTACACTGTGTTGATGAGATTAGATGTTATTGTATTGTAAGTAGGAGCCTAATTGGTATCTGCGCTATTAAAAACTATTATCTTTGTAAGAGATTTTTTTCAAACAAAATTGAACAACTTAATCCTAACTATATATAATATTATAAATGCGAAAGTAACTCTGTCTGTCTGTTACGCTTTCACGCCAAAACTACTGAACCGATTTGAATAAAATTTGGTACACAGTTAGTCCAGAGCCTAAGAAAGGACATAGGCTACTTTTTATCGCCAAATTCCCGTGGGAACGGGTACAACGCGGGTGAAACCGCGGGCGCGGCTAATTTGTCATATTTACATGACCAACTTGTTCCATGTAATATGCCAAATTTAATACAACGCAAGTTCTATTAAATTCGCTCTTTTTTAGGGTTCCGTAGCCAAATGGCAAAAACGGAACCCTTATAGATTCGTCATGTCTGTCTGTCTGTCTGTCTGTCTGTCCGTCTGTCCGTCTGTCTGTCCGTATGTCACAGCCTTTTTTCTCCGAAACTATAAGAGCTATGTTGTTGAAACTTAGTGTGTAGATGTATTCTGTGAACCGCATTAATATTTTCACACTAAAATAGAAAAAAAATAAAATTTTAGGGGGGTCTCCCATACTTAGAAATGAAAAAAATATTTTTTTTTTCATCAAACCCATACGTGTGGGGTATCTATGGATAGGTCTTCAAAAATGGTATTGAGGTTTCTAATATAATTTTTTTCTAAACTGAATAGTTTGCGCGAGAGACTCTTCCAAAGTGGTAAAATGTGTGTCCCCCCCCCTGTAACTTCTAAAATAAGAGAATGATAAAACTAAAAAAAATATATGATGTACATAACAATGTAATCTAACACCGAAAATTGGTTTGAACGAGGTCTAGTTAGTAGTTTTTTTTTTACGACATAAATCGTAAACCGCAAAAAAATACTGATTATTCATTCAATAACTCAAATGTAAATAAAAAAACATTTATTTCAAGAACTTCTTTATTATGTTACTCGCTGCTATGGAACCCTTCATGGGCGAGTCCGACTCGCACTTGGCCGCTTTTTTCGCCTACGCCTCTGTGGTCTACTGGTATGACTGCCAAGACTGAGGTCCCGAATTCAATTCCCGGGTCGAGCGAAAACATGTTTCCTACATTGCGCGCTACTTGGCGCCTGCCTATGCGTCCATACAATTAACCAACTGGTTTTCTTTTAGAAATAAAAGGGTATTAATAATGATTAATCACCGTGTTTAAACAAACACGCATTCTTAATCATTTCATGATATACTAGAACTAGGCTACGTTTTGGATCTTTCAATCATAGGCATATCGTTTTGTATATTCCAATGATATCAAACGTTAGCACAGCATAATTTATGTGTGGTGGAAAAGCACCCTAAGTAGCTTATGAGTTTATAATAGGCACGTATGTAAATCATTAAACGCATGGGGTGGGACTTGAAAATATAATGACCTCTATTAGGTATACATAAAACACATTTCTGGACTCCGAAATTAGTTTTTGTTAAAAATACTTTTATTTAACGACTGACTTAACTGATGACTTAAAACTCGTTTATTTGTTTGCAGATTTTTATGTTTAATAAGGACATAGATCAGCAATCCGCATATAAATATCTGATGATGGATGTTGTTCTGTTGTGAAGTTGTGAAGGTACTATTATGTAGTGTAAGTAATGGCCATTAAAGTGTTACGAAATTATTTGACCCACTAACATTATTGTTGGCCAAGTCTTACGTCAGCCGATGCACATGAAACAGCGATATCTTCAAGTGTTTACCTCAACGTTGTTATTGCATTTATGTATTACTTAACTGTATAAATAACGAAGCGCCCCGCGGTTTTACCCGCGTTGAGCCCGTTTTCGTGTGAATTTTAGGATGAAATTTAGCCTATAACCTTTTCGTTGAATGTGGCGATCTATTACAAAAATAATTATTCGAATAGGAATGGTATTCCCGAGATTAGCTCTAACATACAAACAAACAATCATACTTACAAATTTTACCTCTTTATAATATTAGTATCTAATAAATGAAACTGATATCCACAAAACGATGCGTTATTGCCCGTCCTTGGCATTTAGTTTATGAATTCAAATATATAAAATATGATAATTTACATACCTACTATAGTATATATTAATATTAACTTGGATAGCATACTTAATTGTTTACCTAATAAAAGAGCCATATTTATCGTATTAGGTGCCTGTTTAGTTTTAACCGACGCCAAAAATAAGGAAGTTTTCAATTCGATTTTTATGATTTCTTTGTCTACCTGCGTAACATTATTTTGGCTTTTTGTTATTTGTATGAACCTAATTATAAGTGCTGATGAGTTTATGAAATCTATACTAATATTATAAAGCTGCAGAGTTTGTTTGTTTTTTTGTTTGAACGCGCTAATCTCAGGAACTACTGGTCCGATTTGAAAAATTCTTTTTGTAATGGATAGCCACATTCAACAGAAAGGTTATAGGCTACTTTCATCCTGAAATTCCCACGGGAACGGGAACAACGCGGGTAAAACCGCGGGGCGCTACTAGTGATCTTAATATAATCGTTTTAAAAGGTTTATTTAGTTTGTGAAAGGATACATAATTTTATTATAATAATTGTTTAAGTGACAAACAACGACATAAGTTCAAGTATTTTACTTTTATTAGATTTCTCAATTTTTTCCTAAAATTGTGATAAAATAAAAGGTTGTCCTGAAATTTTATTACCTGTAGCGCAATGTTGAGCCAAATTAAGAGAAAATTAGGTTTTATTGCCACAGTACTACATAAGGCGATGACGGAAAATCCATTACTTTATATCATGTTCAATTAGGTAGTTACGGAACATTCCAAGCGTTTATTCGGTTATATAATATCGGAGCTATTGCAGTTAACAACGTAATTATGTCAACTGTTTTATTGATTGAAAGTTACTCAACTTAATTAATTGATTTTCTAGGTAACTTGAATTCCTAGGTACCTATACCTTATTCATAATTAATGTATTTACCTAAATAATTAGGATCTTAATCATAAACACTTATTAACAGCATGTTAGCTATCAAATGGTTTTCTCTTTCCAACATACGTTATTTTCCGAAGAGCAAAAGAGACAAAACACTTTTTAGCAGTGTTTTAGTTAACGAACTTTTATGAATAAGCCGGTAGGATATTATAATTGACAGGTAGATGCAAAAACATTACTTTCGAATTAAATGTTCTTAACATTTGAATAATAAGCAAATTCGTGTAAATTCTTTGTTTTCTACGAAAGCGTATACGAGTATACATAAATAACAACGAAATTATGCAAATAAAGTTTTTAAAACAATATTCATTATGCACTCACCCACTCGCTTCGCGGAGATTTGTTTGGTGGAGAAATTAAAAGGCACATAAATTATCTCGTCGAGGGTCGCGGCCAGCGCGGGCGGGATCCGGGCGGCGGAGCGGAGCTCGTGGAGGCAGAGCAGCTCCTCCGCGGCACACCGCGCGCGCAGCAGGGTGGACACCTCCCGCGCCGCCACCTCCTCGCCGCCCTTAAACATCGCCTTGTGCCCACTGTTCTGGTACACCAAGTCCGCGGCACCCTGCAAGTCCTTCTGGCACTCCTCATCCGCGACCACACTTATTTTGTACAGTCCGGGCACTTCCTTCGCTTGCAGTATAAAGTCCGCGCGCTCCCCTCGCCCCAACTCTATCGAACTCACGAGTTCCGGCTCGATCACGTGACCATCCAAAGACACCAACTTCAGCACGTGTTCAGCGATTGAGAATTTAATAGCACAACTCTTAGACCCCCCGCCGTACGCCAGCCGGAACCGATACGATTTACCGTATTCCACGACGAATTTGGATAATGGAGCTTCCGAATTATCGGTAGAATGACCTTTGCCATTTATCAAAAGAGACTCGGCATTAGGGACGGTCGTCACGCCGGCGAGAGGGCCCATCGAGTGGCCCCATTCTGAGACGTATATCGTGTGCTCGGACGCGTCGATGTCGTACATCTTCTTGAGGGGGTCGAGTCGAGGGGACTGGCGGACGACGAGCGCGCCGGCGAGCCCGTCGGCGGCGTCCGCGGCGGAGTGCGCGTGGTACATGTGGGTACCCACGGCGGAGGCGCGGAACTTGTATTGGAAGGTGGTGTAGGCGGGCTGCGGGCACTGCGTCAGCATGGGCGCGCCGTCCATGAATGGGGTCTCCTTCTGGGGCTGCCCGCGCCAGTGGATGGAGAGCGCGTGCGCTGGCGCGCGGTGCACTACGTCCACCACCAGGATGTCGTTGTGGCACACGTGCAGCACGGGCGCCGGCAGACCCCTGTTCGCAGACAGCACCCCCCGGACCCTCCCATCACCTGATATACACGTCGCCGGACATTCACCGCCTGTCTCCGCGCAACTCCCACATGATCTACAAACAAAAGAGAAATATTAAGTAAATTACGGAGTTGAGAAAAATGGGTATTACAACATGATTACACTCACTTGCTAAGTGTTTTGTAAACTTCGACAACCAGTTTGACGCGACATATCATTGGCCAGTCCAGCTCGTGACATACGCGATCGCATGCCTCGAAGTGCTCCTCTGGAAATAAACAAAAAACGATTTCTCAACTTTTTTATTGACTCGTCAATTCGTACTACCTACGAATTCATCCGACTCGTCGACTCTCTTGAACAAGTAATTTGCGATACGATGTTTGTGCGCAAAACCATTTAATTCTGCCATGAACAACGTAACGTATATTAGCGTACTATCATAACTTATTTTAAAAAGGTAGTAAAGGCAAAAATATATATACACAATGCCTAAAAGTTATTAAAAAATGGCATATTATACTAACTTTGGTCGCTTAGAATGGAAATACTTAACGAAATCTGTTTCGAAACAAGGCTTATAATAGATATTCTCGATATTTTGCTCAAATAACATTAGTACCTAGTATCTATCTAGGTAAGGTTATAAGTACTACCTACAGTTCTTGACATACTACAATGTTTGCGACATCTGTGTTAAGTCACAAGCAATTACCATTGTTTCGAAGTGTCTAAGTAGAGTTAATTTTCGATCGATTACCTATTATTAATTCAACAAAAAATACGACCATATTAATTAATGTTTCCGATTTCATTCCATTGGTAGCACCAAGTTAATTAAAAGTATTAATTATAACTAAATCTAATGAACACAAACCTGGTACCGGCGTATAATAAACCACAACAATAACACTGACCAATATAACTATTAACACAAATATCCTCTGTAAGGACATGAGCATATAATTCGGTTTATTTATAACCACCACACTTTGAACTTCATTCACAATTTTTTCAGTCTCCATGGTTGCCAATATAACTAACTTCGTAAGTTTAAGACACCAGTTACATGTTTGTTGAAAACGAAAGGTTATTTTTATGAGAATGTAGGGCGATGACTTCGGCGCGACCACGCGAGTCGACCAGCTAGAGCCGACTGGTGAGGCTGGTCTTGCAAGGTTGCAACACGAGGTGCACCCACAGCCTAGGGCTCCGACAGCTACCCAATTCGGAAGTAAATTGGCGAGACTCAGAACTCTCTCTCTCTGCAGTTATGCAACGCTGATATTGTGTAACCGTTCGCCGGTATTAATCTCCAGGTACTGGGTACCTATTTACCCAACTGCGGTGTTACGCATTCTAACTGCGTGTCTTCCTAATATGATATTAATTATATCTAACTGGAGCAACATAATTTGTAATAGGTAACTTGTGTCATATTATTACTGGAGTGGGTAATCAAAATTGTGGTAATTAGCACAAATTCAGTCAAGCGCCACAGTGGAATTCGTACTACTTAGGTACACCTATCCGATGTTCCTTTTTACACAGGATATTAATTTTTTCCTACCCTACACACATTAGCCCTGCTGACGTACTTTTTCCGATACTGGATAAATAAATCAATGTTCGAGTTCGCCTAGTAGTTGGTATCAATAATTATCGAGATAGAACCCACAAAAGGATTAATTGTTTTCTCAATAACACACATTTTCATGCAAAGCCTTTGTTTTAAAATTACGGCTCGGTTTGAAAATGATGAATGCAGTGCCATCTCGTATGAGATTGCTAAACTAATTCAAACAAAGCAGTGACATTATTCCATTATCATTATCTTCCAACTATCAATGTCAACTTGTTGCTACTATCATATGTCAAAGTCATCGTATAAATAAACACATAACCTCAAATAAATTTGAATGAATGAAATGAAAACATTACTTACCGAGAAGAGGGTATTGGTTTGATTTTTCAATAATTCGAAATCTGACGACACACATAAAATTTACTGAAAAACTCGAATTTCAAGCATAATATTACTAACCTTTTCCCTGTCCAGACTAATTCAAAAATCATGGAAATAACTAAGAAAAACTTTGTAGAAGAACTTCCAAACATAGTTAAAAAATTAAAGAAAACTTGTTTCATTGGTTTCGATGCGGAGTTTACTGCCATTCTTTCAGGGGAAGCTTTTAAACACAGGTAAAATTAACTATTATAAACACCCTTCTTAAAGATATATATATTTACAAAAATCAATCGTGGTTCGTTTGTCTCGCTGAATGCAGAACGACTGGGCCGAGCCAACTGATGGATAATTCTTGTACAGCTAAAAAGATAAATTAAATAGGTACCTACCAATTAAAATTACAGCTTAAAGTTTGCAATATTGAAAGCTAATATATATTTTCTCTCACATTTCAGGCTATTTGATACCTCAGAAGAGAGGTACAACAAAATCAAAGGACAAGTGAGCAAGATGATCATGACCCAAGTGGGATTGACTCTGTTTGAGTACAAACGAGACCTGGACAGTTATGTAGCTACCGGCTACACCTTCCATCTGTGTCCGCAAGTTGTGGGAGATATTGACCAGAGCTTCATATTCCAAGCCTCTACACTGCGGTTCTTGTGTAGACATAACTTTAATTTTAATAAGGTTTGTATGATAAATTGATAATATTATGCCAGCCCTCATTCCCTTTATTTTATGAAGATTTTGTAAGTTTTGCTAGGAGTTCTGGGATAACAAACCATACACTTTTGGCTGTTATTAATAACCACACATTTTTACATTGGATTTAGTGTTAGCATACAAACACCAGGATGAGAATTTGTTCAATATTATGTAAGTAAATAAAAACACTGTTGCAGTGCTCAACTGGCAAGGCAAGTATTAATACAACTTGATGTACACACAATCTTTATTCCAAAAAATACCATGTTTTGCTCATGTAAACCATGTTCACATTAAAAAATTCAGTATTTCTATTTTGAGGAAATTGTATTATTACTTGTGTGAATTGGTCCTTTAAAACAATATTTATTTACAAGCAGCATCTACAGTTATATCTGCGTTGTGTCGGAATTTTTGGATGAAAAAAGCCTTCTTGTCCATTACAAAAATAATAATTCAAATCCGATTGATAGTTTCTGAGATTAGCCCATTCAAACATAAAACAAACTCTTTATCATATTAGATATAGATATACTTCACATATTTCAGTTCACATATGATGGACTGCCATACCTGAGCAAAGCCGAAGAAGCAATACTCCGCCAACAGATCAAAGACAAAGTTCTGTTCACAAATCTGTCAAGGGAATTGGAAATGGAGGATGAGAGGCAGATTCAGCAGTACTGTTCAGCTGTCTCCAAGTAAATATGAATACTATACAGTTTTTTATACTAGTTTTATCCCTAACTAGTAGCGCCAAGCGGTTTTACCTGTGTTCTCTTTCCTGTCTGAATTCTGGAATAAAAAATATATATAGCCTATAACCTTCCCTTTGAATGTGGATATCTTACACAGAAAGAATTATTCAAATCTGATTGGTAGTTAGTTTCTGAGATTAGGGATGTGGGATTTGGATGAAACTAACATCAGAATAACACATGGGACACATTGTATCCTGATAATCCCGCGGGAACGGGTACAGCGCAGGAAACATCGCGAGGAGTTTTATTTATATTTTAGTTTCTATTTTAAACATGTTGACGTCAATTTTTCAGGTGGCTTATAGCTAAAGAAGAGGACACGATGTACCTGGACGTAGACAGTCCGGTGCTCCGGTACTTGGTGCACAACGAGCTGCGGCTGCGGTTCCCCGACATCTTCACCACCGATAGCTTAGGTAATAGCAATAAGGTAATTTTGATTAGCTGTAGTTATGTGTTTATTCATGTTCTGGGTTTGGGTGATTTATATAGGGTGTTCTGAAATTAATGCAACTGTATTGAGGGATTCATTGAAAATTGTGAATATAAATATAAGTTCAGAAGGGCATTCATTTTGAGACACCGTATGTAATTATTTGTTTATGTATTTAATATATTATAGTATAAGAGATCTCTTAGTTGTTGTGTATTATACTAAATTAAGTTAGTCATGAATTGTGTTGCCAATAATTTCTAAATAGACTATATATTTATATTTTTACGCATGGCAATTGTCGCTCAAGTAATATAGGTAACGGGTTTCAGTAATATAGTTTGTTTAAAACTTCTTATCTAAATAATCACGAAGTTAACTTTAACTGTGCAACTCGATCCCTACTTGGATGGTGGCCTATAGTGGCATTTTCTATCTGTGGCTAATTTATCGATCCCGGATGTTTCAATCGATAGACCAAGCCGGAGGCCTTTAGATGGTCTATAAACTCTGACTCTAGGATTGGCCACTAAAGGAAATTACTTACTTTATAATGTCTATGAAATACCGCATTTTTTATTTCAGGTCCTTATATACAGAGATAAATACGTAGAGGGCGCGAACAGCGCTCCGATGGGTATACTCGAAGATAATCTAATGAGCCACCTTCTTGGTTTCTCACAAATCATAGACCTTCTGGCTACTCATGGAAAACCGCTCGTAGGGCACAACATATTCCTAGATGTGATACTACTGCACAATCAGTTCATAGGACCTTTACCAAATAGTTATGTTAAATTCAAGAAAAATATTAATGAGATGTTGCCGCGCATTTTTGACACAAAGTACATTTCACATGAAATGTCAAAGAAGTTGACATATGATGAAGTTTGGAAATCGAACGCCTTGCAAGAGTGAGTTGGATAGTTTTGTTGTTTATAGATTGGAGAATCATGGACAGAATTGGGAGAAGATTTTGCCCAACTGTGGGACAGATTAATTTTAATGAAAAAATTACTTGAGCTAACATTTTCATTTTTTTTCTTATTCTTAACTAACTAACGTATTCACTAGTTTCTTATTGGAAATTGTTTTATTTTTCAGTTTATACGAGTTTTTCTCTGAAGGCAAATGCCAGAAGCTGCAAAGCGGTGTTAACTTGATAAGACTGAGCACTCCGTTCAATATCAAGCAATCATATCACGAAGCGGGCTGGGACTCATATTGCTCAGGTACGACACAAAAAAATCTAATTAAGAAATAGCCTCATTATACTGAACTAAAACCGGTAAAACCGTGGGGCGCTGCCCACGGTTTTACCCGCGTTGTGCCCGTTCCTGGGGAAATTTCAGGATAAAAAGTAGCCTATAAACTTCCCGTTAAATGTGTTTATCCATTACAAAAAAAATTAATCGAATCGGATGGGTAGTTTCCGAGATTACCGCGTTCAAACAAACAAACTCTGCAGCTTTATAATATTAGTATAGATGAAACGGGACTGTATCATCTACAGTCCCGCGGGAATTTCAGGAACAAATGTATCCCATATGTTATTTTGATGTATAACCTATAAACTGTAAAATTTCATCCAAATCCGTTCACTAGTTTTTTCGTGAAAGAGTAACAAACAGACATACATCTTGACAAACTTTCGCATTTATAATATTAGTAGGATAACCATATTAAACTAATAACCACCTTATTATCAAACCCACAGCGTATTGTTTCGTCCGCCTCGGCCACTGGGCGGCGTGTGAGAACAGCGGCAAGTACCGTCCAGTGGGGCCCACGGAGAAGTTAGCAGCACTCAACGTTTACTGCAACAAAGTAAACGTTATCAGAGGAGCTATACCTTATATGGTAAGGCTTTAGGCCGATCCTAGAAACCTATCTATACTAAATTAATAAAGAAGATTGTTTTTACTGGTTTCTTAAGTTTAAGCGAACGCGACTCATTTTGAATTGAAACTACGTTTACACTTCGCTTTTATTTTACATTTTTATAGGAACCGTGGTCACAGAATCTTCTGTGACCACGGTTCCACGGTATCGAGTCGATAGAGCAGGGACGACTCTACAAGCATGCAGAGGGGCATCAAATTCAACATGGGGTAGGGGGCCTCAAGTAAAACTGGGGGGTTGCAACTAATACACTTATGTTCCAGTGTTTATCTGACCACGACCCGCCACGCAACCGTCCTGAATGGCTTCACATCAAGGCGTTGGAAGACCGCATACTTAATGTTGGAAAGGTAACTCGAACACGTCCATTATCTATACATATTATAAAACGAAATCCCCGAAAGCTTTCTGTCTATATGTAATCGAGTTTCCCAAAAACAACTCAACGGAAATTCTTGCAGTTTTCACCAACTGCTAAAGTGATTCAATAGGACGGTTTGTGGATTTTTCATGGCAAAATGCGGTAAAACCGCGTGGTATTACTAGTTTTTGTATATCATTGTATAAGTGGTGGGTACTTCTCGACTAGACAGATAGTGTGGTATATAATTTCAGTTTTGTAAAGCTTTTATTCTGACACTAATGTGAATTTTGTCACTAATTTCTAAGTGACTCACATATGACTGACAAATAAACACATTCAACTTTAAACAACTCATTTTTAGGGCGAAGGATAAAATCAGCTTAAACACATGTAATGTTGTTTCGGAAAACCGATAATTATTAAAATATAAATAACAGAGACGTTCTCTTAAAATATTTAAAGGCGCGTAAAATATGGAGCAATAAAAACTTAATGTCCATCAGAAACCAGTAAACATTAATTATGTTTACTACATTGTAACGACAACTAATAAAAGTGAAGACAAATGGTTAGCTACACCCGTGGCTACACTGACTAGCGCGGAACTTGGAAAACACGATAAAATGTTACCGCAATATTAAAAATAAATATTTATTACCTAATTACTATAACGACGTGCATATATGCAATCTTCATGTGTTTGTGACTAGATAATAATTAAGAACTAAAATGAAAATCAAATCCTTCTAAAAATGGAAAGGGTTTAATGATTTTATTCTATCCTTCCTCCTAACTGTACTGACATCTTGGGTGAGATAAGGGACCTTTGCCCAGCAGTGGAGCAGTGGGACGTTACAGGCTAATACTTTTTACCCCATCTCAGGAGATAAACTTCTTAAGCATTCTCTGGAAGAAAAAAAGAAGTTTCTGGTTTAAAAATCGGCCATATATGAAATCGTGTAACAAAATAGGTTGTATTTATTCCCTCACTTCCTACTAAAATATATAAGAGCTCTTAAACTCTGGTTCTATTTATGAATACAGAAATCTCGAAATAAATTCTTTGACCAACAAAATTAGCTAGTTAAATCTTCTCCACCACACCTAATTAATGCACAGAAAAGACATTTAGATGCACCGAAATAAAATGTCTGAACACATTTTATAAATGGATCTTTTAATGGGACATTATTAAAGACTTTGAAGATTAACCTGTCATCATTGGAACCATTGAGTTGTACATTTGTGAAAAAATGTACAGGCCGAAATAAACATGCCTTTATCTAGCTTACTTGCACATAAGCACATGCTTATTTACTAGTATGATGTGGTCACTGGCATGGCTATTTGACAAGTGTGCATTGAAAGTTGACAGGAAAATAACTATCATATTAAGTCGGGGTTAAATAATGTTTTTCATTGTACATTTTTATGTGTCTTAGAATGGTCTAAGAAAACACGATACCTACTTGGAAACATGGCTCGGGTTTGAGATCACCAACCCGCAGTAGAATTTATTTATAAATAAATAGAACCAGAGTTTTAAAGAGCCCTTAAAGACTTATTTAGTAGGAAGTAGGGAAAATCATTGGCTTTTATGCCTAATCCTCCTCACCGTACTGATATCTTCGATGAGATGAACGACCTTTTCCTTATTCATAATAGTCTATTAACAATATTGTAGCTGTTAAATGTTGTGTCCCTTTTCTGACATACGCTATTTTCTAAAGAGCAAATAAGACAAAAAACTTTTTTAAACTGTGTTTTATTTAAAAGCGTTTATGAATAGTCTGTGATACTATATAGTCTTACCAGTTAGTTCTAACTCTTAAAATACAGTAACAATTCCACGGTACCATTTGTCTGTGTAACTATTTTGGTTGTTATTTACCATCGGTACGTGTGTCCCTTACCGGTTAAAAATAGCTCTCGTTGCATCCATATGTTAGGCAGCAGTTAAAGGGGCAATAATTGTCTGTTCTGATTTGTTTATTGACTCAGATTCCCCTGTGTTTAACTTGTGAAATAATGTTAATAACTAATAATAAGTAGATGGTAATAAGTTGGAATAATAATTTACATACATTTACATGACGAAGTAAGTTCGAGTTAGTGTCCAACCTTTGTGTCAGAGAAAAATCTAGTTTGTAGACCAGTAGTGCGGAAACTGAAATATTGCAAAGTGCATGATTTTTCGTTACTAAAGAATAATTAAGAAAAGCGTAAAAAGCTTTAGTTTATCTTTCTGTTACTGCATATTTTTAATTCCATCAGAGCAACTGAGGTATCAGAAACGTTAATCTAAATATTAGTCGTTGTTCTGTGCGTTTTGATGTGTGCGGCGGTTATTATCCGGCGGTGAGCTCTGGTTACGAGTCCTGGCCGCCACGTGCGGCTGGCTCCGCGCCAGCGTGCACACACACGCGCACCGACGCCCGTACATACACCGAGACACCCACACACGCCCGCACCTCGCATATTTCCCGGTGCCAGTTAAACCAGATTGATAATGCCCAAGTGTCCAAGGGATATATTTTTACCCCGCCGACCCCCTACCCGGCCGGTATTCATTTCCCGACTAACGCACAAAACCTCATTCCTCATGCCACTGTCAAGGTTGATTTAAGGTTAGGTTATAAATACATTTTTTCCCGGAGCGAATGTCGTTCGTCGCTATATTTTAGTGAGCGGTAATGTCGCAGTCTATATATAGAAATTACAACGGCATATGACGCCAAATAGCGCACCATAAGTATGTCATTATGTTTTATTGTAGGTGGCTACTCTGCTGTCGAGCTTTGGCAATATAGACATTAAGCCCTACGGCAGACGGACGGCGCTCATCGCCGCTAACTCCAAACATACGTGAGTGTTCGCCTGTTTACATAATATTATGTTTATACTGTCTACACTATTGAATAGTCAATATTAAATATTTATGAGATAATAGTATTTTGATTAACTAGCGTTGCATGCAGTCTGGTTAACCCACCGCGCCTAAAATTAGAAAGTATTCATACTTTACACGAGTATGCGGGTGAGGCAAAAAATGTAATATTTCAGTGTTACTCCTAAGAGTCACGGTCAAGTCTGGTCGATGATAGGCTTGCGAGGAAAGAGATAGAGGTCCTTTTGAGGTTTTTAATGTAATGAAGTACTGGGATACATTCTTGGGCAGACAGAGTGTACATCTACGAAGCTGCCCTGTAAATGATGGAAGAAATAAAACTGAACTGTGAAGGCGGAAGATTTTTTATTTTCCTACTTCTCTGTACTATGGAAATTAACTGACCCATCGCGGCCACCTCTCATAATATGTTAATGTAGATATTAACCACCTTATTCATAAACGATATTTAACTTAAACAGTGTTTTAAAGTGTTTTGTCTCTTTCGCTCTTTGACAAATAGCGTATGTCGGAAAGGGAAAAACAATTTGGTAGCTAAAGTGCTGTTAATAAGCGTTTATGAATAAGGCCCTTAATGTTTAACTGTGTATATATTTCTTATTGTCATTTGTATTTCCAGTGTGGACAGGATACTCAAGAATTTTAAAAACGACCACGAGTACAGAGTGACAAACTTTAGCTACAAACATACTGCAACCGGGAGGCTAGTCCTATGGTAAGGATACATAATTATCATATATTTTGAAAATAATGATACATACCATAATAAATGGTAATGA
Source organism: Cyclophora punctaria (assembly GCA_951394245.1). Taxonomy (NCBI): domain Eukaryota; kingdom Metazoa; phylum Arthropoda; class Insecta; order Lepidoptera; family Geometridae; genus Cyclophora; species Cyclophora punctaria. Next base: position 9,103,890 of record OX596172.1, read on the forward strand.
AAGAAAATATGTATTACGTAACAGTCAAACTTTTGACCGGCAAAATCAGTTTTAACTGGAGCTTCAGTCATAACAAGTGTATAATATAATTGAAAGTTACATATGATTAGTCAACAGTACTTTGGTAGGCGATGTTAGTTAGGTAAAACTAGCTTAGCTGAAATGAAAGTTAAAACTAGTTTTGACTGAATCATAATTAAGCATTTAATAATTAATCATAACTAAGCCCTTTTTGGGGCCATTGGGAAAAAAATATTATCGATTGTTATAAAATCTATATAAATAAAAATGAATTGCTGTTCGTTAGTCTGCTTAAAACTCCAGAACGGCTGAACCGATTTGGCTAATTTTCGTCTTGAAATATTCATGAAAGTCCAGGGAAGGTTTAAACGGTAAGCAATGAGGAAAAAAATGTAGGTGAAACCGCAGAGCACAGCTAGTCTGAAATAAAAATTAATTAAGAAAGTGATACAAAGAATGATATCATACAAAACTCAATAAATATTTTTTAAAGTACATCGAGCATAACAGACGGACGTACAAATGTGTTGAATGTACTAGATTAATCTAGAAATGTAATTATTTATATGTGCCTGTTAAAAATTGTTGGCATGACCATCGAGAACCTTGGGGTGATTAATAGTTCTTTATCTGATCTAGGCCGCATTATAATTAATAGTTCGCGAGATCTTATTGTTAACACATTATACGGCTGTACTCGTCAGTTGATGTTATAATGATGTACAGTCAGATTTACGCAGGGCTGATGCTCATTCTATAAAGATATCAGGAATGGTGGATAGCGTTCACCCTTCCTTAATAGCAATGCAATCTCTTATCTCACTATCTTACTCATAAATGTATGTTTCATCGATGAATTATAATCGCAGTTGGTTTATAAGCCAACTAATAAGATTATAAATTGTCGATAGATTAACAATATCAATTTAAAGACAACATTTTTAAATTATTATATGTTATGGACAGATTATGAACATACGAAAAATGATGCGTTAAATTTTTAAATTGTAATTGTAAATAAATAGGTTAATTTGTCCAGTTCATAATCTGTCTTAAGTTTATAATCTTAATCTAAATTAATCCAAACTTAAACCAGGGTTGGCCACTAAGCTACAAGAACTTAGTTACTATAAGATATTAGATCAGGGTAGGGTAGGGATACCTATACTCATAATTATTTACTATCATAAAATAATCTTAAAAGCTTTGATGGAATATATGAATTTATTATTACATTTATACTAAAATATACAAATTTCAACTTGCAATACATTTATATTCACCGGGGTAAATAACACCCAATAGACGAAAATAATTTGTAAATTAAATAGGAGCACTCAAAAATAGAACACCTAATAAACCTTGAAAATATAATATTCTAAATACATTCCCACGACCGTGACTAAGATGTGCTTACGGAATGAAATGACACCAACTCTAAAACATGTCACGTTTTGACAGGTGTCAATCATGACGTTTGTAATAAAATATTCTAATTTCGAAATATTAATCCGGTATTTTCATAAGTAATTCAAACTACAATTTAGAATTATCTTACTGTCCTACGTCTTTTTTGAACTGATAACTTTGGTTTGTTAAAAACAAATGAAAAAGATATTCGTATTTTAAAAGAAAAGCTATTTGGAATTCAGTTGGATGGGTTTCCCTCTTTGCTTTGCAGTTGCATTTCACAATTTAATCTGTGCTTTGTAAAATTCTACATTTATTTTCATAAATGATTTTCTTTTCAGGGGAGGTGCGTTACTCACCGGCAGTCTAGTTCTACTTCTTATTAATAAGAAAATGAAGGTTGTATCATAGTATTTGTTAATCATATATGTACAAAGTACTGTATATATCCTTAGAATATATTAATTAAATTGGTACAAAGTGCTGCATTCTAATAGTGAAGAATGAAATCGTTCTTCTTAAGAAACCAATAAATATTTGTTTAGTGCTGTATAAGTTATACATTTCTTTATTTAGACCTTTGCCCTGTGGTTTACAGGCTGATATATTTCTTGCACAAATTGTTAACATTTAGTCGTTTTGTAAAACATAGTTTTAAGAGTAAATATATAATAAACTAGTTATTAAAAGGACTTTTGTAAATGCAACCTTATCTCCAATACCTAGGTACATAAATACTAATTATACTCATCCGAAAATTAATATTATAATAGCGGTTTGTTTAAATGCGGCGTTTAAGTATAATGAAAGTGTTATTTTCCGAAGCTTTTCATAAAAAGTCAGCTTTGTGACATAATATTCATCCATTTATAACTAATGTCAAAAGTAACTGCGCTACGGAAGGCATGAGAAATTGATTATCTTTGTTGTTCTTTCATTAGACCATGACAGTTTATAGCATACCTTAGAACTAATATTTACGCTGAAGACGCCTCTTCTATCTTCTTTCTCTTCTCATCATATAGAAAAAGAAAGAGAGGATTATCGAGACGAGAAAAACTGAGAACAAAAATTTTTTGGCGAGCCATAGCTCTATAGCGTCTCCTTAACAGGTAAGCATACTTTATATAGGAGCACAACTGGTCGAATGTTTTATTTACATTAAAAATATGACTGACAGACATTATTCCCTACTTTTAATATCAATAACGATAGATGATTACCACCTGTCCCTGAGTTATGTGTCATCCTGTCACATTTTTTAAGAAATACAACGTTTCGTTTTGTCTTTCGAAAACAATGTTTTGTGTATAAAGACATATTCTGAAGACCGCTTAAACACTATTACTCGTGACAGCGTCCATATTTTATTGTAAACATCGTTTTAAGCATTTATTAGTGTGGAGTGTTTAGCGCATGTTCAACACACGCCAATTGTGTAAAGCTGCGTTTTCACTTGCGTCCAATCTCGAGACTAAGATGTCAGATAGTTTTTGACATTATTTATATGTAACTAGATGTCATATTTCAATTCGTTCTTTAATCTATACTTCTATACCTATACTAATGTAATAAAGCTGAAGATTTGATTTTATTTTTCGATTGTTTGAACGCACTTTTCTCAGAAACTACAGAAACTCTCAAAAAGTACTATTCGATTTGAATAATTATTGCAATGCAATGGAAAGCCGCATTCAACAGGAAGGTTATGGGCCATTTTTCATCCCAAAATGTCCACGGTAACTTATACAACGCGAGTAAAAACTACGGGACGCTGCTAGTTTTCAATTTGGGGAGACGAGCTTAACGGGTACTCGTCTGGTTGGTGGCCCTTGACAGGGCTGAGTGGAAAAAGTGGGGAGAGGCCTCAACCCAATAATGGGACATTAAGGGCTATAATAATATGAATAGTTAAGAAAACAATATTTCTCTGAGATCTTCGGTAGAGATAGGTAATTGGGATTGGACGTTATTCATCTGAATAGTTCGCATCGAACATGTTCGCTCAGTGACTGAGAACAAATGTTCATTGTATCATGGAATGAAAACACTTGTTCTACTTAAGGCGAACATCGGCAGAACAGCAAATATTTGCTCAAATGTAAATTGTGATAACGCGCCTTTACACGCGTCTCGTAACTTCCTTCATTTCTTTCGAACGCCCTGTTCGGACGCCCTTCATATAAATTACAATATGACATTAAAGCTTAACATTGGTATATTTATTTATTCATAAAATAAAATAATATTATTTCATGACACTAGTCTACTGCTTGCTATATTACGTTGTTTCCTTTCTAAAGATTATAGGGCCAAAGCGTCTGTTAAAAAATAATAAAAACTTAACGTAAGTAACAGCGTTTGTCGTCAAACTGCACATCTAAAATATAATAATAAAGCTAAAGAGTTTGTTTTTTTTTGTTTGTTTGAACTCAGAAACTATAGCTACAACCGCGGGGTGCTGCTAGTCAAAGATAATACTCTAAAAGTCTACAAACTTAGCCAACTGTTACCTCCTGCCTTACAAGTAAGACAAGATGCCATTAACTCTACCGAACCCCAATCCTAAAATAAAAGCTCGATCTCGTTTCTGTGCTAATCGCTTGATTACAAACACGGTCGACTAAGTGCAATACAAACACGTTACATAAACGTAATGTGTATCATAAAGCAGTTGCGGAACGATTGAGATTAACCGCATTAAGACGTAACAACATGCCACTCCAAGGCACTACACAGTTACACATTAACCGGACACAGAAAAATCTGATGCAGCTGTAAGTGATATGGCAGAAAAAATATCATATTCTTGACTTGGTTGGAGGACCAAATATTTCTAAAATTTCACAAGCAGAGAATATCAAAATACTACGTAAGAATGGAAATAGTAGATATACCTACTCTTATAAGAACGAGAGGGGTATTACTTGGGACAGGGTGCGTATGTATGACTGTGTCATTTAATATGTCAAAATGACGTACGGGGTACATTAAATGGGATTATTTTAAATACTGGATAATACAGTAATGTTTGAATGAGAGTTACGGGACACTGGCTTTCATAGAAAACTCGGCACGTTCTAATTCCAATTGCTTTCCTCACAGTAAGAATACCTGAGATAAATGAAATTATCAATACTTAACATAACGCATAACCTTTCCCAAAAAAATATTTAAGTACCTAATTACAACCGAACAGTTTACGAAACAATAATAAATCTGGTATTAAAATAAACATGAGATACGTTAAATTAAAACAGGAAATCCTGATTACCAACAATCAAATGTCAAAACGAGTAATAAATAAAAAAGCTTCGCCGTTCCAAATATACAGATGTTGGACGTTAAAGTTTCTGCAGGAATACCGCCAAACATTATGACAGAGCTGAGCTCTGTTGATTTACAATTCAGTTGTAGAAGACGACGCAGTCAGACTTCCTGGAACGACGTTATTGATAGACGTAGTTTATTTTACATTAATTAATATTAACATGTGTTTGCTTTTTCAGCTTCGAATCAGCTGTTAGTATTATGTAATGTAGTGACTTTGCTGTGATTTCGTGTGTCTTGTTTTTATTATAATGAAGCGCAATTTATATTTAGAAATAGTGTTGAAGCTTTTATGGTTATACTTCGCTTTAATGTTGTTATAAAACGATGTGTGATTATGTAACCTCGTTTTTCTGTAATAGAAAGAAATTGGAAATTGTAAATAGGTAGTTAGACTTGGGACTGAGCCATGAGAGTCTCGAAATTCAGACTCAGGTACGAGACTGAGACACGAAGTGAGACGCTGAGTCGCGAGTTAAGATACCACCTTGAGTCACAGGAAGAGAAGAGGCTGGAGTCCAAGATGGGATGAAGAAATGAGACTTGGAACTTCTTAAGTTACAAAATGAGATTCGAGGGTCAGACAATTAGAAAACCTTGAACGTTAAAAATTTATGAAAAAGTCGTAAGCTGAAAATATAATTTCTACTTCTTTGTCATAAGAATTGTATGATGTGTAATCAGGTGAAAATCTGAAAATTAACTAGCCTAAATGAATAACGCAGCTCGTGTGCAGCGACTAAATGAAGCTCTAACAATTTTATGCTAATTTGTCTTATTCCTGGAAACTACGGAGATGCACCGCACTCTGAACGTAAAATGGGTCGCAGTTTCTTCACGTTTCCGCAAATATCGCGCCGTCTTATTAGTACTCGAGGTAATCACTTCGCACCTACACTGGACTTACTCTAGGACGTTCATCCCAGCGCGGGAATTTTAATGAGTTCGCCCGCAAACACTCATTACAAAATGAAATCATCCCAACAAATTTCACCATGATTTTGTTCCACCCAGTCCCAGAACTTTCTTCAAAAATATATTTTTGTTCTATACAACAAAAATTAGACTTTAGACATATCGCGTCAGGCACGGATTAGATATTTACAAAAATAAAAATCACATTTACAACTTAATAAATTTCAGTTAATTAGAGGAAAAGAAGTTTAGCTGAGTTGTTGATAGGCTGTAGGAATATAAAGATGTGAATGTATTGCTAAGTGGCGGAGTGTCGATTGTTATTATCGAAGGCGCGCCGCGGCCGCTGCGGGCGGACGGGGCGCAGGCGTCAGCGGCGGCCTTCCCTTGCCGCGACCATTGTTCACCGCACGTCTGTCCCGTTGAAAAATCTCCTCTATTTAATTTCTTTGGCAGCTGCCGCTGTCAAGTATATTCTCTATATTCATTTGGCCGCAGCGTGGGCTGCCATGTTCCAATATAGCTAGTCACTGAAAATGATTTTTATTACGTTTGTGATGCAGCATTGTTTTATTGACGTGTTAAATAAATGTAGGCTACACTGACGTATGAACACCCTATTTTCGTTTACATTTTAACGATTGAATAAGTAGAGTCGGTAGCGATAAACAACATTTTTCGTTCATAACTTCGGTCTGTTGCCGGTGCCTATAAAGAATGATTCATGACTCGCAACATGACGTGCTGATCTGTTTTATAATCCCGGTCTGTCAGTCACATTACGGCGGGGAGATGAAGGCAGCAAGCGACGACCTTTGGTCCGCGTCCACAAATAAAAACCAAATGGAACAATACTCCATTTCCATTCGGCATGACCTTCGTTATTCTGATGATCCAGGAAACAGATTCCATGGGAACCTTCAAATAAATTGAGTTCATAAAAATGTACTTCAGACAGTGCTAAATAAAACTAAGACATATCGGGGAGGTCATATTTTGTTCGCGGTATCAGTCGTCGATAAAGCGGGCTGCGTGGGAGGGTGACAGAGAAAATGCTGACCGTACTGAGGTCGGTGCCAGTGGACCGTCTGACGGCGACGGCGACAAGGCCTGCCTAATGATACGTGCGCATACCTTCCACTAGCCAGCCTAATACAACTTTGTAAACGCATTATAGGGGAAAGATACATATTTGCTGAACTGATCTCCTTACCTTCGATGGTGAATTGTAATTAGCTTGGTTAATATCTTACCTACATTTAAGAGGATTCGGCGACCGGCACTGGATAAGTGGATACCTTAATATTCCCTTACATACCTATTCCTCATGCGACCCTTGAATTTAATTAGATCAATTAGTACACGAGATCTTACGTATCCTGAAACAAGGTACAATAACTACGAAAATCTTTTAAATACCGAACAAATGTAATTTTTTTAACGGCAAATGAAACTAGAGTGATTTGCCCGCTTTACCTCACCTCTGGCTACTGGTCATTCATTAATCCTAACGGAGTAATATAAATCATGCAAATTATGCTTTAATTTACAACTTCGGAAGCTGTCCGATACAATATCCAGAACAGTACTATTTATTGGCCTCATCATTTGCAATGGTATATTAAAACGTTATAAAATTAAATGAATAAAGCTCAATGAACTTTATGCCTCGTGCAGTGCGATAAAGATTAATATAACATATGGACAATGGGGAGCAATTAGTAGAACAATTATTTTTCTCGTAAAATATTGAAATGTCTATGGTCAATATTTGTGCCGTTGTCGTTGTCCACAAGGCTAGCCAAATAACTTATAGACGTAGTAGTATATTTTAGTAGATCACGCACTCGAGGAGTGACCGCAATCCGGCGTCTACGCACTTCCTGCTTCACTCGTACCTGATAAAACTTACCTCAAGTGTCCATTTATATTTTATTATCTTTGGCGAAATTAAAAATAAACACTTTGATTGAAGCTTTTATATACTTCACAGCAATAAAACTAGTGAATAACGAATTTATAGACATTTAAAACTTATAAATAGAGTTATAATAACGAGAGGCGACTGCGTGTTGTAGTTCGTCTCATCTCAAGGGCGCCACAAATCCCCAGGTGCTCGTGTAACACTGAAAATCTTCCATAACCAGATTTTCTAATTCTGGCAGCTAAAGCCAGCAATCACAACGAATCCCATCAATTTAACATGTTGGCGTATTTTCCGCGTGGAGCTGGTGCCAAACAATGAGAATACATTTAACAGGAACATGCAAGATAGTGATACGACAATGTTTGATATAACTGCGAACAGGTGGCTGCGACGAGAACTGTCACGGGCCTCCGCGTACATTTAAAATTAAATGTTCTTCAACATCTAATAATATTAACATTTTTCTTGGCTTCTCTGATTTTAGGTTATTAGTGATTTTACTTGATGTAGGTTTGAAATTACGTTATCGATGATGGCCTAGCAACAATGCCTTTTTGAACAATAATACTCTCCGCCCACGACACATCCACGTTACGTGCTCTCACGAAAATATTTGTGTTTTTATGAGTTAGTAAATCTCTCCGAAACGTAAACATTACCTCAGGAATGAGGATCATAACGATCGATGGATGTTCTCTATAGACTGCATATCATCCGTCGGCATATCATCCGTCACACCAAACTCTTTTTACCTGAACCCTTTTAATCTGAGTGCTTCGCTAGTTCAACTGTGGGTCGTTTCAATCGTTTAACCATGTCACGAGTCCTTTAGGCAGTATAAAAACTTCGCAACCAGGATTAGCCTCTGACCTTCTCGAAATTACTCAACTGAAAACAATTTCAAATGCAGATAAGATAAGGAAGAGCAATGTCAAAAAGTATGTAACAAAGAGAGTATTTTGAAAGTTCAAATTGGACAGAGGGTGTATGAAAGGAACTCTTTAATGATGCGAGCTGTGCTGTCCCAACAAGTCAATAACATGTTCAGTATTCTAATTTGACAGGAAACAAGGATGGGGTAGTTGAGGAGAACTGATCAGTGGTGCGAGCTGTGCCGGCGGCAGGCGAGCGGCCTGCACTGGCTGCGGCGGCGGCCGGCGCTCCGTTATGACATATTTCGGGCTCCGAGCGAGCCAAGGACACGTCACCGTCCACTCTATTTCCGACATCGACTATTCCTGAAAGCTTACATTGTTTTATTTTTGTCCCGGCCGCTGTCCACCAGTCCATCCACTTACACATTACCGAAACTGTTTTGTAGCGGTAACGAAATGAAGGTCCTTAGATAAGATCCTTATCCTTAAATAAGTTAAATAAGAGAACTAAGAATCGTAAATATCTATTAGCAGAGGTTAGGCGGACGGTTAGGTTTTATAAGCATTTTGATCTATCTAGCACAGTTCTAAATACTAACTAACCAACCGTCAATGATTGCTACTTCAATTTTTTTAAAGAATTTGAAAATCAAATTAATATTTGCCGAAAACGCAGTATCTTTGATCGCAATGGCAAACATTATATTACAAAAAGTCGTCAAGTCAAAATTGTGTATCTTTCCTAAAACATTAAAGGATGCAGTGTTGATTACAAATATTGAGGTTTCGGAGTCTAAACGCATGACGATATCGTTTGATGTCTATAAATATATACTTTGTGGTAAAGTATGTGGGCTAATAAACTTACATGATTTTTAATAGTCAAATATTATTAGAGTAAGTACAGACTTTAGTCAATTTAGCCTTTACCGATGTTTTTTTCCTTTGACGTTTTGTCTCCAGTATCAACATCTTCATAGAGCAAGAGTCAGTTTTACGAAAGCGATGACTGTAGTCAACTTTTGCCCCAAAACCATAACTAAAAAAATAGGAAAAATCATTCCAAAACCATCATAAAACTCAACTAAGAAAGAATCACGTAAATCGGATGAAAAACCCAATGTATACATAAATGAAACAAAAAATACAGACCAAACCTCCTTCGTTTTTTGAAGTCCATAAACCAACACAAAACTAAGATCAGTTATTTACGAACTTATACCATACATATTGAAAGCTATGCGCAGTTATCATTCCGTTCAAGTTTACATTACTCAGTAAGTAGGTACATTATATTCTTTGATCAGTTCACACGATCGAGCTGTATCGTTTCTAATGATTATTTTGTAATGTAAGCAACGATGAGCGTCAATAAATACAATGCGTTTACAGGGAACTCATGGATGCGTTGAATTACATATTGAGAGCAATATGTACAGTCAGCCAAAAATGTGGTCTACCACCCTACGGTTGAGATTCATTTCAACGTCATGAAACAACAAGGTCAATTTTCATTTAATAATAGAGGTCCAACTAAGTCACCCAATGATGTCAAATGTTATCATCTCAGATAACAGACAAAACGTCATAACATAATTGTGCATAGAAAAGTCAACCTTAGCGATCGTTACATCTCGCAGAAACTTTTGTCAAAAGTGGTAGACCACTTTCTTGGCCGACTGTACACTGTTCGTACATAATATTATCCAAATGATAAGTAAATAGCGTTAGATAATGTTGGAAATCGAGACTAGGTTATGTCATTGGATAGGTGGAATCCATTTCACAAACTTTCTCAACAAAAGTTGAGGTAAATATATTAATAGGTAATAATAAATACATACTCCAACGTACATGATCTTTCATAAATACATATGTACTAAACATGAAGGTACTATACTATGTAATATGTATTACATAGTAAAGGCCATAAAAAATCTCATTATGACATACAATGACGAGCACTACTGCAGCTTCCCAAAGCTACGTAGTATCGACAAGTCCTGGCAAATGAGAAGCTCCTTCCCAGTTCTATAAGCGGTTTTTCGTAAGCAAATCTCGACAAATGTCTTAGTTAGTCACACCACGATTAATGTACCGACTAACCTGTTTCAAAACCGAAACGAGCGTAGTTTAGTAAACATAGCGCGTTACCTTTATTAACCTCGAAAGCAATTACTGGTACAAATGTTGAATCGTCAACAAACGCGAACCGTTTCTAAATAACAGTTATTGAGCTTCGGAAATTACATTTACATGTTCAGGAAATCTTTGGGCTCGTTTATGAGAAGATGATTGGTTTTATATGTATTTATATTGCTTCGCTTTCGTATGAGATAATCCTCGCTACCCAGAAGATATTAATGCGTAAGCTCATAGATGATTATTGGGCGAATGTATGGTTGCCAACCAAATCTATAAAACTTGAGGACAGATATGATTGAAACGCACACAAGTAAAAAAGCAAATAACTTCTTAAAGGTTTGTAACCAACCCCTGGTGTCGACTTGTGGAGTTTTTGGACTATCAGAATGTATTCGACAGTGTCTCACGATTGAAAAAACTGGGACTGATAATCTTACAAGTATAAAAGTAGAAAAATATATGTTTATAACTGTGTAACTCCATTCCAGGAACAAAGAAAAAGAGGTGTTACTATATAGGTACCTAAATAACCTCATTAAGTAGGTCAAAGTCGTTAAAGATCAAAGTCAAGGTAGAATTGAGACAACTAAAAGGTTACCTACTACATAATTGCCTATAAAATTAAATCACTCGTTATGTAATTAGAAGTCATATCTTTCATTAATAATAGTTTCTAGAACCTAGTCCATAGCTAGGTGTTATGATACATATTTTGGACCTTGCTCATAAACTCTTCTTTCCGCCATACGCTTTTTTGCAGGAAACAAAACACTTAACAATGTTTTAGTTAAAGAGCGTTTATGATAAGGCCTCTAAGGGCTATTTAAAGAAACGCCTCCGTAACTAATGACAATCATATTTAATAAATCATGCATTTCAGTAGAAAGGAATTTGGTTATGTTTACACGCTTGGCCACCTGTTTTTTTGATGTCGGCTGAAATAAAATATTCTGAAATTAAACTTGATTATATCTGTTGAAGGTGTTTGATTTTCCGTTTTTATTTGATGATTGAACCGGCCGGAAATGTCTGATAGAATATAAATATGAATGTCATCGCTATAGACTTTTATTTGCTTTGGCTAACGCGCTCACGACATAAAACCTTACACATAACGGTCGATGTTTGAGTGTTGGAAATAAAGCAATTGTTATTTGAGGTCAATGAAATAAAATATGCTTTTAATTTCCTCTTAGCCTTACTTCTTACTTTCATCTATTTCTACCGCCATCGTCGGTTTTACCGTCGGTGCTACCGCATAGAACTAATATGTATAGATGAGAAGTAGGTAGCTTAGAGCCTGTTTCCTTAAAATCATTTTAAGATTTATAACACCTGCCTATTCTTGTATACATATATGCACATTAAATGCAGTTTACCTTGGGTATAAAATTAGATAGTTTTGCATCGGATCAAACGCTCTTGAAGACTATTTTTAGTGCCAAAACAAGTAAATTTAGACAACAATATTGCGAAAATTGTATGCACATATTTCTAGCAATTTTATAAATATTTTACAAGCAAAATATGAATTGCAAAATATTACGACATAAATAATAATGAGGATGAATTATTCGATAACTCAACAGTAACTTACAATTTAATATTCGAGTTAATCATCTTCTTAAATTTAAATAACGTTGTTCCATCTTATCTTCAGGATTAAATACATATTTCCTGGAGTGATTCAGGCACTATTTTACTCTCGAGACGTGTTTATGTGATAAAAAGAATAAATTATTGTTTAAATATACTAGAAGGATCAGAGTATAAAAAACATAGGTACCGTTATCAAATATCGGAGCGCGGACAAACTCCGGCATCGCGACACCAACGAGGAATTTTTAAAATGGCCGCTTGCCAGCACTTCACTTTTTAAATTAATTATTGTTATACTCACTCTAAAGCATTCTATAACAACACTGTTACGAGTGGGAGTCGAGAGTTTACGACATTTTCATTTACCCGCTCGTGAAACCGATCACAATTTTCAATCAACATGGAGAACTAATGCTAAATAAACTGTCGCTAATACAATACTCTGCACTTTGAAGACTAAACAAAGTTCTTTCCCCTGAAACTATGCGAGCGATGTGAAAGCTGCCGCTTTTTAAAGCCGATAGTTATTGAAAGCTTATAAACAGATCGCTCTTTTGTTATTAATAATAAACGGAAACTGAAACAATAAGCTCTATTCATTGAACGTAGTGGAGATTAATGGTTCATTTATTTTCTATTATAACAAGTTTGTGATGACGTTGCGTTGTGTGGACTTTGTGATGTCATTAGTATTCCATATGGTTATGATTTCACAGTATAATGTGTTAATAGCATTGATCTGTATAGTTTCAGTGGGTGTAGGAGAGTATCATTGAATTAAAAACGCTGTATTTATTTCTTAGAAATAATAAAGGAAATTCGATATTAAAGGAACGTTTTCCTTTTGTCTATCTTCAAAATTACATTAGTACATGTTAGCTATCTATGTCTGTTCGTTCAGTCATCTGTCTTCACCGTATTTCAACATCAATCATTGTCTTAATGTACAGTCTATGGCTTCTAAAATTACAGAACAGACGAATTCATCAACGCCCAAACTTAACCACTGGGAAAATTCCAGACAGAATATGAACGAAAGAAATTCACATCCCTTTTATTTAAAAAGGTCGGTAATATCAGGGCGAAGACTAGGATGGATTTTGCTTCATTATTCATAGCAATAGATACTCAGCTAAGAGGGAAAAGTACACAGAATTTGAGTGGAACTGTATTTCTACTAACATTTGGTTTATATTTGGGAGCTTCCGCACTCTTATGTTTCAAATTAATATGCATAGCAACGTATCCGAATAGCTGCTAGTTTAAAATAATGTCAGTTAATAATTGGCGAATTATAAGATAACTTCTAATATCTAGCTAATGGTGTAAAAACCAATATAAGTATTAGTATTACCTAATACTTGGATTAGCATAGTGACCTCAATTATTTTGAGAGCCAAACTATCACGTCTTGAGCTAATTAACGAACAGGCATTTTTATTGCTCTCTATTAGTATTGGAGCGTTCAGCGTGCCCTGGTGCCCTGCCACTTCAGATCGGAACAAATAAAAGTGTCAAATTGACACCTGCCCGTCGAACGGCCCGCGGACCGCGACCGACTCCCACTGAAATAGGAACCAGCCCTGACTGATATAACAAACTAAATATTTACTCAAAAAAACAAACGATAAAATCAATAAGAACGAATCGTCTATTAGTAGAGCTGTCCGTCTGTCCATCTCTCATAACAGTCCTTTCAAAGCAATGTCAACACTTCAGACGGCGTGATTTATTGACGGACGTGGCTCGCTGCGATGGCCCTGCGGTAAACGCGATTAAATAAAAATACATAGCTCAAGGCAGATGCCACTAGAGATTTGGACATCAATTTCAAGATTTAGGCTCTGACCAGGCGATAACGGACCTAAAATTATAGCGGCTTAGATCCGTGTTTCGGTTGGGTGATGCTGGGCTGTAGGCGAGCGGAGTGCGTGGGCTCTTGGCCGCGCGCCAGGAATCACCTGACGACCCTTGTATACCGATAAAGCCAAACATTATTTACAGCAGTATCTAACGCACTTATTGTTGCAGAAGATCCGTTATTGAGGAATCTATACACTACTGATGTATATTCTCTACCGTACAAATAAACACATGTCAATATATCTAAAGTTTATATTAATAAACATTGAATAACTAGTGCTCGAGCCGAATTGGCATTCAATATTTTATTGGTATATAATAAAACGACGTCACGTTATCTGTATTTTGCCTAGATTTGATGCTTATATCGACTAGATCAATGTCAGAATATTTTCAAAGTTCCTCTCTTCTCTAATTTTTGTCAATGCTATTTTTTTTAAATACTTCAGGCTCTCTTCAATACAGAATACATTTCAATCAATACTCTTTTATCTCACCCTAAAAACTCTCTTGGCAACAAACTGTAAAAATATATTCTAGACAAAACTTATAATTGTTTCTAACTCAGACAAAACATAATTATAAACATGCTTACACAACACCAGACAAGACTGTCTCTAGAGACCAAAACCATTGACCTGACAAAAAACCTAACTTTCTTCATAAAAACCTTGGTTTTTAAGATTAATAGTAACGGTGACAGGCACTTGCGCAAATATCAAGTTGAGTGGAGATGCCAGCAATGCAGACTGGGCGCGCGGTGCCAAACGAAAGCAGATCTATGGTCTGCCTTCGATGCCAAATGAACGACTCAGGAAGCCAACTCCAACCAGGAAACAATTAGCCAATACGGGTGTTATAACTTATTGATGCCTTCTATTGTTTTATTACGAGTATACTCGGACGCTGTTGCTGCAGGTGGCAACAGTCACTTGTTTCTAATAATGTATGGTCAATGTCAGATATTATAAGCGCTAAGCAACATTTATTTATTTATTTGTTTTTACATGATAAACATATAAGACTAATCGTTCAACGTGATGCTTTAACAATGTCTAACAATACAAATACAGACATGTGTGAGCAACGTCATTATTTTTCGTGTGTTTTAGTCACTAAATAAAGTTAATATTTTCTTAATATAACGACGCAATATTACGTTATTTTTAAACAGCAGCGCCTCGTGTTTTTACCTGAGTAGTACTTATTTTGGCATAAAAAGGATCTTTCTCTGGAATGTGCACTAGCTACCATATAAAAGTTTGTTACTGGTTTCTTAAGTTGAAGCGAGAACTACTCATTTTGAATTGAAACTACGTTTACTGATACACTTCGCTTTTATTTTACATTTTAATCTGACAGGAACCGTAGTCACGGAAGACCTGATAGAAATGTATCCTTAACCGAAGGTTTTTTTATAAAAATGTTTTCAATCTAATAGCTTGTTCCTACGATTCGCACATTCAAACGAACGAACTCTTCAGCTTTTTATATAATAGAACAGATTTCATTCAAGGTTAGACAAATACAGCCTCTTCTTAGTTCCTCCTGATTATTCAAGTTCCTTTCATATCAATAAAACTTTTGACTTATACTAAATTTATCTTATTTGTAAAAGTTCGAAAAGAGAGATAATTTATGGGCTTTTTGTATATAGAAAAAACACAGATATTATTCTATCCAGCCTCAAGAGAAAAATATACACTTGTAAGATCAGGGTATATTTGTGAGTAAAATACAGAAACATTTATATAAGTCAGAAAATACCGGAATATAAAATATGGTGGTCAATTTGGGCTAAATATCTCGTAGCGTGCTACGAGTATTCTGTAGACGCGACTCCGGTCCTGCTACGGCGTAGTAATCTGGTTACTACGACGTAGCAGGAACGTTGTTTGATGTTTGCCTTCATCCGTAGTTAACCCGATTTGTACAAAATCTATTTTATTTAGGTATTCAAAAACTTAAATTATCAATAGAGTAATGTAACAAAATACAAAACTGCTGAAAAGCCGCGATTTTGTTGGTGTATTTTTGATCACGAAGCTACAGTTGAGAAGCGTGCTAACTAATTAAGCCTTAATTCTCTTCCCTGTATCAATATCTCCACTGAAAGCCGTTTACCCTGCAGTGGGTCATCACAGGCTAACACTACTACCATTTTAATATAAAGTGTACTCGTATATTACTCATATCAGTTTGTATGTCTTATTTTAATAATTTTGCAATCCCGTATAACAAATTGCAAAGAACTTATTAATATGTTCATTTTATTGTTATTTGTTTATTGCTGTATTAGGTATGGCTGTCTTCTAAACGAATCTAGGCGTGCTTTGAAAAAAAGGAGCTACTAAATTAAACTGTACCTATTTTATGGCACTGGAAGATCATGATCTTCATGGATAAAGAGCATGGATAAACAGGAAACTAATTGTATCATGTACAATTAGTTTCCTGTTTATCCATGCCTAAACTCAATCATAGTTATAAACCCCTATGATCTATGACTCAGAGGGCCCCCAAAAATTATTTTATTCACTATACTATGGTGAATCTTAATTTATTTTTGGTCTTTAAAAGGCCGTTTTGAACGTAGTACGTTGATTAGGAATCAATGGGAAGAACATCAGCAAGTAATAAGTTATTATTATTCCTTCTTTGCAAGTACATAAAACCAAATCAGTACATTTTGTTTTGTTTTTATTTCTGTCCATTGAATGGGAAAGAAAAATTTGTAAACAATGCATTGGTAAACATAGGAAATAATTTGTTTGTTTTTAAGGCTATAATCCTACTAATATTATAAATGCGAAAGTTTGTGATGATGGATGTATGGATGTATGGATCAATGGATGTATCTATGTATGGATGTATGTTTGTTACTCTTTCACGCAAAAACTACTTAACGGATTTATATGAAACATCACAAACACATGGGATACATTTTTCCCGAAATTCCAGCGGGAACGGGTACCACGGGTAACATCTCGCGGCGCAGCTAGTCAAACATCAAACAGAGGGTCTACGGCGTAGTAACGTAGCTTAGCCTAAACAATGTAATTATTAAGAACATAAGCTACATTTGTTGAAATACTATAACCACATCTTTTCATTTTCTTTTCTTAAATAATACTTTTTAAATAGTAAATCTATTTACATAAATATGATTACACCTTTTGGAAAATCTCAAAGTTATTTAGTCAATATTTTCCAAAACTTTTACTCAACTTTCAACAAGTAATCTGTAACCTGGCAACACTGTTAACTGTATCAAAATCAGATAATATTTTGAGCCTTATTGCTTTGCGTTAAGGTCGACTAGAACGGTAGCTGGGTGAGCGAGTGTTGTGTATCTGGCAACCGTCCCGTTGCCCACACCGAAGCTTATAAAAGAGAGCGGCGATCTGGTCTGACGCCCGGCGCGCCGCATTCCCGACCCAATACCCATGGGGCGCGCAAACTTCATATAGTACACAAACAAAAATACAATTTTATGTATACCAGTAGTTGGGACCAAGTGTTACAAATATAAGTGAAACGGTAAGTTTGTTTGTGACGGTGTTACCAGCAGAGGACTGTGATACAATGTGCCAGTGACTGTTCAGTGTTGCCCGTCAAGGAATTGTGGACAGAATTATGGATGCTCGAGTTTTACAAGTGCTTGATTGAAACCGTTTTTTGAATCGGGGTTTAGAAGAAGTTTTGAATGTTGTGTTGGATAGTAGTCGGTGTTACCATTTAGAAAATGAGCAAATGTTGTGTTTAAATTATAATTATTACACCTATTCATACATAAAGTCAATATCTAAAAGCACAAAAAGTATAACTTTATAAAATACAGAGAAACACCGACTATTACCAAACTTTGTAAATAGAGGTGAACAAAAAACCTGAAAAGCTTATTTTTACATAATATTTTATTATGTAAATATTTGTCTATAAATAAAATGGGAATCCCTTCAATGCACCACCGCTGAAATTCTAACTTCCATCGATGTAATAGGTATAATATAATGTCCAACATGATGTCCAAAATAAACTAATTATAGATCATACATGTAACGTACAAGAAGTGTTAACTAAAGCCGTCCAATTAAACGCCAGAGCCTAACGGCCTCCAAGAAATTGGCAGTGAACATCGCTCGGTACATTTTGATCTAGCCACTAGTCTCACGTAGGTATGTGCCTAATTTATATTTAGATGTTCAGTCGCCAACTATTTAACTGTCACGGCCGTTTTAAATAACACGTATGACGTCGCAAGGGACAGGTGGTGGGCAGACGGGACTACGATAATTTAACAGCGCATATTCACATAAATTATGATATTCAAACGAAGAACACGATAATGATACAGATAACGTAAGCTGTTATAGAGTTATTTTGAAGCTTAAAGTATTCATTAAAGGTTTGTTACTATTCATAAACCTTGTTTTCTAAAAACTTCCGGTGGTTCAGGTTAAGACATTATAGATTAATTAGTCTAAAAACTGTACTAAAATATACCTGGTTTACAGGCAATGGAAATAGCAAAGCTTCAAAAGTTATAAGTAATACTCTTTTTAAATCAGCATTATTTACTAAGTCAATCTTGGTAAATCTATCACCAATAAATTATCCCAAAAACTAGATAAGCAATTTCCATGAAACTAGTAGATACTTAATAAAACACATAAATTGTGAATAAGCTCTTTCGAAAAATATTTACATTATAGATTTATTGGCAGCTGTAAAAATACTTTAAATAATATTACGAAGCCACAGAGTAAAACAAACCCCTAATGTTCTGACGTCAATGCCGTCCATAGACAAACGTATCTAGATAATAATTTTATTTTTACAATAAAAACAGCAATAAATTACTGACGTAATAACTAGCATTCCAGAAATATAAGAATGCGGCAGTCACGAGGCAGTGGGCAAGCTGCCTTTGATCTGATGATACGCTTTGACAAATAAATATAAGATATTAAGAGTTAACGATTTCAAATAAAGTTCAAAGGTATTAAAGTACATAAACCACTATTTGAATCACTGAGACACTTTCAAGCGTTACAATTTTCTTTGCCAAATCCGACCAACGCCCTCTTTAGTGTTTTTCTATCAGAGCTACTACGTTGCTATGCTACAGTGCATTGCTACGTTGCCAAGCTACGATGCTATGCTACGTTGCTATACTACGACGTTATTGCTATATGCTACGTACTATTAAATGCTGCGTAGCCATGCTACGTTGATATATGCTATGAATCACATTGCATAGCACTGTTGAGCGATTCATCTAAGCTATGCTAATAGCATAGTTCTAGAAAAAAACATTCCATCCAATTCGTAATAAAGGATAACCTTAAAAAGGCGATCTATCTTTTATTTATTTAAGTACTCTTTTTAATAACGTAAAACGTTTTCAATCGATCACCTTTAATCGATTAAACTAAGTACAAGCCATTTTTCATTCCACATAAAAGTGCTTTCAATAAATAGTCAATACAAACAAACTGTAGCAACATCGATATCGAAGTATAATAATTATTTGATTAATAACCTGTGTCTGTTTGTGTAAAGACGTTGCTGAACGTGTATTGATGTGTACGAAATCCTTGCGCTAGGTGTATTCTGGCATCGTCAATGGTTACGCCACACGGCACGATAATTCTATTTCGATTATTACCTTCGCTTGTTTATTTGTAGATGACGAATAGCCTCACAACACTACTAGTACAGTGTATGTAATAGTTTGTGCGTACTGTATCGAAATACATTCGCATGTGCTCGTTACATTATCTAGGAATTTTAAAAGCTTATACCAATTGGTACTCCATCGGTTTCTTCGTGAATCGGAGCGGTGTTTGTTAACGCGGATGTATATTATTTATTGATGTTTGGGGCACGTCTTGAATGGTGCCTCCGACCTCGTACTTAACGCTTTGGAACTTGTGAACTTGTTGCGTCTCTCGTTAATAAAGGTAAAAAGTAAAACATCACTTTATTATCTATGACCTAATTTGAATCAATATACTCTATCTATAATAAATTGATCGACATCTAATTCGAAGATAATGAAAATAAAAGAACAATACATAGTTATACCCAATTATCATTACAATCGATGTATTATTATAAGTTATACTCTAATTACCCAATAATTTTACGACTGTGACGTATGGTGCCTAAAATTGTTTAATGTATTAATTGATGGGCTATAAAATATCGTAAATCGTACACTAGTCGAACTAGAGTGATTTTTAATCGCTCGTTAAACGTGCATGTTCGTTTTATTAATGGCGAATGGTGCCAATTGAATCTCTATTCCGTTTATATGAAACCTTCATGGCAGGAAATCAGAACAGTAATTCCATAAATTCCTCAATCTGTGTGTGCTATAGTAAACACACTGTGTTTGTTTTCAGTTTAGACATATTGGTCGTTAAATCGTTGCTGTAATCATTAAATCAAACAATTTCTCAGTAAATAGAAACGTTATTAAATGTGTTGCTAGTTAAAACTTTTTGTTTATTACATTTCAAAACAAGTTCTACAGCAAATTCTTCTTCATAATGAAAGTAAAACAAATGCACGTACTAATATATTTTCCAAATTAGAACTCGTAGATATTAACCCCCTACGTAAAGCTACGTAAAAAGATTACTTAGTTAAAAGTTGAGGAATGAGTTACTTCTTTTTTGAAAAGTGATATGATCAATACGATATTTAGC
The DNA here is from genome assembly GCA_951394245.1 of Cyclophora punctaria. Taxonomy (NCBI): domain Eukaryota; kingdom Metazoa; phylum Arthropoda; class Insecta; order Lepidoptera; family Geometridae; genus Cyclophora; species Cyclophora punctaria. The sequence goes on from OX596172.1 coordinate 9,124,691, forward strand.
TACAATTGATTATGTGATATGTTCCTTGTTTTATTTTGTCTGTTTATGTATAACATTTCTAAGAACATGAAGTACCTATTATTTTATCATAAGAATTGAAAATGATTAATATGTGTTTTTTATCTAAATCTCTGCCTTCCCCTTTATATAAGACCCAGCTCCACCAATACCTACACAGAAAGCATCTCTTGAAATCATCAAATAACCGTCAACATTCAAACAAATCAGCATCGTTTCGCTAAACGTTTGTAATACATCTGGACTCCATTAAATTATTTGATTTGCCTACGACGATGCAATATATCTTCCTAACGATCTATCAGAAGTGAGCCAGATAAAAATCGTGTTATACAATTTCACAGAAATTGCGTAAAATATTCTATGTTACGTTTAGAAGTCCGGCCAAAATAAATGTTAACATTGGCATTCAGAATCTTTTCCGATTTTCTATTTTCACTTTCTTAATATATTCGAATGGAGAAACAGCAAGGTTGACATTTTCGCGGTTGTCGTTAAGCGTGTGTCGTAAAATAACCGGTATGAAGACAGTGATCTAATATAATTCGGTTCACAGATTAAATAGCCACAATTCACCGGTTTATTGTGTGTGTTACTATTTAAAATTCTAGTCGAGTTTGCTGACGATAAATCTTCCATCTTTAATTGAATTCACTCATTACGCTTGTGTTTATGTTTCGTTTAATTTGTTAATTAGTGGAGATCCGAACGAAATTAATTAACTCCCTGAATTGTAGCAAAACAACGAATACTTAGTAATGAAAATCATAACATGTTATCCTTCGATGAAATGTATATTCACCAGCCTCTAGTTTTCCAAACCTGAATCTTGGATCCGCCTTGTTATATTTTATTAGAATAATCACTATATACCTAGTATAAAACAAAGTCGCTTTCCGCTGTCTGTCTGTCCCTATGTATGCTTATCTTTAAAACTACGCAACGTATATTGACGCGGTTTATTAAATAGATAGAGTTATTCAAGAGAAAGGTATATAAAAATTCCCGAAATTCCCACGGGAACGGGCACAACGCGAGTAAGACCGCGGGGCGCTGCAAGTTTATACTAAACTAGAAATAAAAAACTCTGTCTCTGTAAAGTTAGATAGAAAAACACTTTGATACGAGACATAAGAAAGATATTGAAAATACAAAATTGGAATAAGATTGGACGGAGGCTAGCTTCACTTACTATCTGGGTTAACAGTAATTCAATTAGTTAGCGCAGGATAAGGTTACGAACATCGTCCTAACTCCAGTTAACTTCAAATTGACTTTCCAGGAAGGATAGTAAAAACTCCAAGAAAGATTGAACCCAACTTTTTAGACGCACGTAAATGAGGTTATTTCAATATTGAAATTCTGGTTTAACTAGCAGTGCGCCGTAGATTTACCCGCGTTGTCCCCGTTCCTGTGGAAATTATGGCATTAAAAGTAGTCACAAACCTTCCTTTTAAATTAATCTCCATGTCGGTCAAAACTGCATGAAAATACGTTAAGAAGTTTTTGAGAAAATCGATTACATACAGACAGACAGCTTTTGGGGGCTTTGGTTTATAATATGTATAGCAGTGGCGAACAAAAAAAAACATACGTAATGTAATGTAAAGAAATAATATGTTTTGAGAGCTTTTAAGATCATATTGTAATAAAGCTCTAGGCTACACTTTGGTAGTCTAGACTGCGGTATAAAACTCAATGCTTGTGTTAGGTTTTGTAGTAAACGGTAGTAAATAATATCCAAAAAAAATCCTCTTGAGAAAACGCAGTCTGTTGGCAAAAGACGCATAAATCCACCCGGTAATTTTTATGATAAGCACGACCATAGATAAACATAGAATATAGGCAGAGGCGAGAAAGATTTTGCCGTGTAGAGAAATACGAATAGAGGGATATCTAACCTCTTTACCACCCTGTGCTGTGTATCTGCTTGCTAACTATATAACTCAATTAGTATAACCTTAAAACTGTCCAAACTAAGTAACAAGTAAGTAATTACTTTCTTTATTAACTTTCTACCGCGAAAAAACCCGTGTGAATACGTTTACTATGCCCAAATCAGTTATTAAGGTGTAATAGGAGTTCCGTTTGCCTAATTTACCTAATATATAACTCAATACTTTTGTTTATTATAACTAATCTAAACATGGTTTAATACTTTTGGATTAATTATGACGAGTTTACTTTTACTATTAGCTGGAATAGTAAGTAACGATTGAAGTGACAAATTACCTTAAATTGCATTGAGTATTTATTAATTTACAGAGTAAAGAACAAACTTTACGCTCAACTGACGTTTTTTTACTAAACTTACGACGGACGTTTTTTAATAGTGACTATTTGATTCACTTATGGGTACCTACCAATTTAGGTATTTACCCAGCGTTATCAATAACAGGCTGGTAAAGGCAAGTTACAATAAGTCATGCTTAAACGAAATCATGAAAGGAGTTATAATTTGGAAAAAAACAATATACTTAATGTATTTTAATAGTCGTAAACAGAAGTGACCGCAAAGCTGCGCGAGCGCCGGGAGCTCGAGCCGGGCAGCGCCCGCTATAAAAAGATCATCATAGGACGGCCGACGACTGCCTCTGCCGTGCGACATGCAACCCTGGAAAGCGACTCGCCTGTGCCATCGAGTACTGTTGCCAAAATAATTAAAGAAATCTCCGCCGGTGTCCCTCCACCGCGCCCGCGCCGCTCTAAAATCGTCGCTCTACGCCCGGGAGTCGCTACTCGGGGCGCGGCGGGAAAACATCTCCCGCGTCACTTTTATTTCTTCTTTCCTTCCCGACGCTGCCGGAAAAAAAATATTTCAGTAAGTTTCTAATTACCATAAAACGAAATTAACGTGAGTGTAGTATCCTCAAGTGTAAATAAAGTGGTAAATGTTATAAAACAAAGTTCGTGATAATATTTTTAAGTGATAAAGTGTTACATAACGCGAAGCGAATTTTTTAATTTTAAAAATACCGCATTTTGTCGGCGCCTTCCGACCAAAATAGCTTTGCGTCACGTGATACATTTTCGACCTATAGGAGAGCTCCACATTTATCCAATGCAGAGTTATTAAATAAAAGCTGAAACTAAATAAAAATTAATTATTTCAGTGTTACGAAATAAAATACGTTGATTCCACTATTCATGCTATTATTTTGCGTTTTTCTTAAACTGTAAATATTAAAAGAATTTATTTTGATAATATTGGTTCGTAACCTAGATAAGAGGTGGCGCTAGTATCTCGTCATTCTCGTCCGATTTACGTACGTCAGTTTGTAAAAAAATGACGGCTGGATTGGATACGTGTTCTTGTCGTTTATGATATTTACGAGAAAAAGTATTAAAATTAGTACAAAATCTAGTTGTAAAATATATTAACTAAGAATCTGTTTCTTAACTTAAGTGGAGTTTTTTTTGTGAACGACTGTATCTCATGTAATTAAAATAAATAATTCGGTGAGTGGTGCAGTGAGAACGGTGGCATTAAACTAGGATATTGCTCATTACCTGTAAAATATTATGTGTTGTTCACCCTATTTATACGGGGATCGTTATCAATAAGTACACAAAATAATATTGATCCTTTGGTAAACAAGTCCTACTACGTATTAAAAACTTGCTATCCATTATGACGCGAGAAGGACCTTCGTCGTAGAATCTGATGAATTAGAATAATGATAATTTAGTTTCAAAATACTATTGATACCATCTAACCATCTTAACTGCAGTTAGAGCTTCAGAATTCTTAAATTTACCGAATAGATTTTGTTATCCTCATTGGTTTGGGGATCCATCCACATAACCTCAAATACATAAAGTTTATGATGACTCGTCATTTCTAACCTATATTCTGTTTTTGCTTCTAGAACTGACGGCAACGTAGTAATTCCACCATGGATGACGCTCACTCACAAACCGTGGATGAAGTCTTAGGATATTTTGGTACAGACCCAGACAAAGGTCTTAGTCCAGACCAAGTAAAAAGAAACCAAGACAAATATGGGCCAAATGGTAAGTGTTGTTTACCTTATTATACACATGCAATAATAGTTCATTTATCTATATAAACTAGTCAGAACATGCAGTAGATTTAAGGTTAAACCGAAATTATAGCCAATGTTTGGCTTACAGTAATGGTTACTGTTTGTGAACCAACTGTTTTGTTACTTTTACATTGAGGAACCTAATTGAGAATTACACTATATCATACAACAACAAATAAAAACAAGTAGTGTTTTATACAAGTATTGTTTAGGAAATTTCCATGTAGTCCATGACAAATGTTACACAAGTTTCCACAGATTCTCTATCATTGGGTTAAATGGTGATAGTTTCAAATTGGAAATTTTTTTAATATATATTAAACAAAAAAAATACATTATTGTTCTCCACTGTTCTATTATATAAATATTTATTTGGACTTAAATGAAAATTTCATATGGTATTTTGTTTAATTGTAAAAGCACTAGATAATTTCAAGGGCATTTTGTGAGTCACTAACAAAAACAAAGAATATATAAGAAAAAAGTAATTGTGCTATTAATCGGAAACATAAGGAAGCAGATACCTAAATGGTGTGATGAGTTAAAGCGTAGTATGGAACCATGCAAAATAGATAATACATTTTTTATCTTCATAAGTGTTGTAGATAAACATTATCTTTACATTGTCTCGCTAAAGGGTTGGCAATAAAAGCTAAAATGTTAAAAATAGTTAAATTAATAAAACCAATTATAAAAGTACCCATGATTTTGAAATGCTGCCAGATTATTCTCTTGACCGTGAATCATTGACAGTTGGCATTGCCAGTAATTTTTTACATAACATTCAATTATGTAGTAATTTATTCATTTAAAATTATATAATTCTTGAGCAATTTATTAAATAATGCCTTGTTTAATGTATATTTACTCAATGTTACAATGTAAAAAGACTACCTTAATTACATATTGTCACAATTTCTACCAGCTTAGTATCATTTACTTAGTTAATCTTGTTACTATGCAACTAAACATTTTTATCATGCTGTAAAGTATTTTGATAAGCAAGATTGTGTATGGCACCTACAAAATAGTATTGTCAGGTGTCTTACACATGACCTTTTTAGTCTCAGTCCTTAAAGGAATAAAATTATGTACTTTGAAACAAGTTTACTGTTGAAATAGTTATGAATATCCCAGTCACTCATCATGAGTTATATTGGAAATTATTCCAATGTTGTATTCTTATGTCTTTTGAAATAAGAACTGATTTCCAACTACAATTATATCTTGGCAACATTCAACACAAACCTCCACCACGATCTTGCGCTCCTGGTATTATTTGGCATATTTACAAAATATTCTTTTAACAATCACAATACGTTAAATATTTTTATATTACGTCCTCCACTTTTTCTTATACATTCGACTATATTTTCTAAGATAGAAGAATGCACCTATTACAAGTGCCGTATTTTTAAATAGAAATGTTAGTGGCGTTTAAATTTATCCAGCGCAATGCTTTCTCTCTTTGTATTCTGAAGTTAAATAGATATCTAAAAGGTTCAGTAATCATTAGAGACCATGTGTTCGTGTCAGTAAAATACGAGTTCCTTTCATGTTGTAATCGTTGCTGTTTTAAAGGTGCTTGTAATATCGTGGTTCCTTTGATGTGCCAATGAAATTAGCCTAATCAAACTTTGAGACATGAAGGTATAAATATAATTGCAGGTACTGTAAGATCATTCTTTTATGTTACAACAGAAAGGGAATGATAAAAATGTCGAGGCATTCTAACTATACAGTTAGTTAGAGTACCTCCTTTGAAGAGGGATTTAAAAAGCAATTTATAAGCCAGTTTTATTAGGAACTATTGAGGTTTTATATAAAGAAGGTTGTGTAAAAAGGTTCGGTGTGATGTTTATTTATAGGGCCTAGTTGTGGGTCGCAATGATGTACCGTCCATTGGTGCGTATGTTTAAGCAATGCTGGTCGGAGGCCGGGCTCCTTCGTGCGTACCGATGCGATGTTGCGTACCTGATACATATTCCCTCACCCCTCACGATATATTTAAAATTGGATCAAAAAATACACCTTCGCATATAGATTTTTACAAACCATTAAAACTCCTTAGTAAACAGGTTGAACGCCTCGATGATACTAAAAAGTACTGTTATCTCCTAAAACAGAATCTTACACGTTACCGTCACGTTTGAATAGAACGCCAAATAACAATACCGTATGGTATTTCTGATTCGGCTTCTTTCAATTTGTCTGCTACTGTTTATTCTGTACATTTAATTGATGTTGCTGCTCACATTTTGTGTCTTTATTTACTTAGTGCAGGACTGTTTGTACAGAAACATTCAACATTGTCGAATAAAACTCGGTATCTAGTTTATTTTTCTTTTGTTTATTATTTTGACTCGTACCGGCCGATGATTGTTCGGTTGCGGAAAACATGGTGTAAACTGGACGTCAATCTCCCGAGCCACACGATCTGTGCCGGGGTCACAGTACCGGAGGATCTTGCACTAGTCTTTCATTGCACGCCTGTGGAGTTCACGCGAATAATTGTTGTTCAACATGTTAAGGACTTTTACTGCGAATTTGTTCCGACTTTGTAGGCCATTGTTAGTAACCAACTATATGTCTGAATTATCCGATTAAAATGACGTAAATGAATTTTTCGACGTTCAAAATTAATTAATGAAACTGTCTATAAAGACCTATTAAGTATTTATAGTTTTCCGTAATATACATAAATTAGAATTTAATTAGTTTGCACTAATGATAAAATTACAATTTCTATCGGTTATCCTGCATAGATAATAAAATTATATTACCATATTGAGTTAATTTTACACAATTTAACTAAAAATAACCTCCATCTAACTAAGTTGATGTAAACTGATTACAGAGTCGGCTAATTACAAGTTGACTAAGCTTCAGGTTTTCAGCTAGTATAAAATGCCAAAGAGAATTCTTTGATCAAATCCCAAACCTTAAAGGGAATACTTTAGCAAGGAAGATTTTACGGAATAACTAACTGAAGAAAATAATTTAGTTGTTGGTGAATTAGTTTCGCTGTAGCAAACATAATCTAAGATTCTTTCTACACTCAGATATAGTAGGTAGGCAGTACAACTCCAGTGTGTTTTGCCTGATAAAGACCATATTTGCACCGTATTATACAAACCAAACATTCGATACTATTAAACCGTATCTTGTTTAATTTAAACATTTTTCCGAGGTCATGATAATTCATAATAGTCATAAACCAACTAACTGAACTGAAACTAGATTAACCTGGATTCGAATGGGATTAGTTCCGTGAAGTACCGCAAGCTATCACGGCCCATGTCTTCCTGAAAGATAAATCATTAGTGGGACACGTAGAGGAGAAGGGGGTTCATAGCATGAAGTAAGGAAAGTGATTTTAATGAGAACCATAAAGGGGTCCCTCATATCTCACCCACGAAACCACAGCTGACGCTTACGGGGCTTCATAATCGTAATATTAAGCACCCCATGTGACTCATTATTTTTTCGAATCTAAATGAATTGATCACAGTAACTGCCTCATAGACTACCGAAGGATTTGGTTTGTACGCGCGGAATTCTATTCGGATTTCATGATTTGCATGATATAACCCACATATAATATTTTATCTTGTTATTCCCTTGGGAACAGATCAAGGTCAAGTCCTTTATATTGATAAAGCCTTAATTAAGTCATCGACAAAAGTGTCATCGATATTTTGCGATTAAAATCTGTCAATTCTGACATGTCAAGTGCTTTTGACCAAAAAAAAAATGGAGATCCTTTTACCTTAATTAAACCCTTCCTGTAGGGTCGGTCAAGGGCCCCGAGCGTGCCTAATAATGGTATATTAACTTTACTGGAGCGCTAAGTGGGTCACATCCACATCTGCCAGCAGAATAAGCGCGAGAGTGATGATGCTAGTGAAAATGTATATACAAAGTATACAACAGCAATATGGGAATTGCTATAACTTTAAAATTTAGAGAGAGATTAAATTTATTTTTTGATGTAGCCTAGTAATACTTTCCTAAAAGGGAAGTCCAACAGAACAAAAACAGTCAAAGGACAAAGTAATCAAAGAAGCCAAACCAAAATGTTCGCAAAATTCTAAAGAATTCTATTATAAATCAGTAGTTCGCAAACACTAAATGGCAATTGCCTTATTTAAAGATACCTTATCACATAACCCAGTTTTTTAATCAATTCGCAACACAAAGACCTCCTTTTGAAGACTGAGGTGTTTCCTCTTATACGTTGGTATATTCGTTAGCGAGAGACGTAAGACGTTATACATTTTAGCAGCTGAGGGTGCAGAAATTTGTAATCACTTAGTTGCAATATTAAGAAATTAAAATCAATGTTGGGACCGCGTTACCGACCTGCTTCCTGCGTAGCATTACTTCGTTTAATTGCCCACTGAAATTAATGTTCCTGGTTTATTTCGGTAGTTCGTTGGTGCGTTGCGTTGTGTCTGAACCGACGCGACGGCTCGTCTGAACGTGCACATGTAAAAAATAATAAGTAATAACTGACCAGCGACGCGTTAAAACGTAAGCTAGCTGCTTACGTTTTAACGCGTCGCTGGTCAGTTTTCGGTATTCTATCTAGTTTTAAAATTAACTAGAGATCCAGAGCTATTTTACTCGCGTTTTACACATACTAATTTTTAGGAAAGTAATAGAAAAATATTAAACAGTAATAAACCGATATTCTTGGGGTAGTACTCGGTATAAAATATAAAACAGAAACACCGCACTTAAACAAAATATGTATAAAAATAGAATAAGGATTGATACTCCAGTAAGGTAAATTTTACCTAAAACTGTTCCGCGGTTCTCGAGTACGAAATGATGTCACTGAGTCGCCTTTGTTTATGTAAATAGAACTCCTAACGAAATAATTTATACATTGACGTTCGTTAAAACAATTTACTGCTTTGTTTCCGCCACATTATAATTACTCACTTTGTACTAAAATTCACGACCACAAGGTGAATTGTCGCAACTTATTTCGTTGAGAGCGTTACGAGTATCTCATTTGTGAATGTTTTTGTAAAGGCTCTTGCTTTACTTTCGTATCGTTTTCTCTCAACTTTCTCTAGTGTTGAAAGAAATATTGTTTTGCAAAACCTTCGTCAACTCCGCAGTCGGTACGAGGCCGTAAAATCAGCGATCACCTCGTTATCGGACTTTCACCTTTCGTACACTTTATCATTGTTCACACACTTATCAATCATACAGACAATAAAACTGTCCCGAGTTTAATACATGATCTCGAGATCTTCAATTGAGCGTTAGTTATTTTTCTTTGTACCGAAAATATTCCTGGATATTTGGTTGATCTAACCGAACATATCGCTAGGTTTGCGCGATCACCTGTGGTGTAGTATTCCACTAAGTGGACCGCCACTTTACGGCTCCGCTCTAAAATTATATTATTTTCTCGTGGATTGCTATAATAAATTCTAAATATACGATCCGATGGAAACCGTAAAACGCATACCTTAGATCTAAAATATAATCAAAGACAGACTATTGTGTTCGGTTATTGACAATCGTATCACGTACTCGAGCTCCCGTGAAGTTTGTCTCAAGTAGGAAGTAACTACAGCTAACGTCGAAAATGTCACGCAGTTTATTGACAACTTTTAATCTATCTTCGAGAATATTGATTATTACAATGGATTATATAAACCACAAAAGGATGGGACGTTAAATAAATATGACGTCTTTATTTGTACGTGTCCATAAAAGATTTGAACACGTTTGCTTAGCGGTCGCTTGGCCAATAGGCTTGTTGAATAGAATGTATGTGTCATACACATTAAACATATATAGATGGGCTGCTATACAATGTAAATGGGATTTATAAATTAATCTTTATCTATTATTACGTCTTTGCTCGTGTAAAAATGCACTTTTATAATTAGAATGATTTTTAATTATGGACATAATTATCGGGACTCATAAGAAAAACCACGAACTCTTGTAATCATTCCAAGCTTAGGCGTGTCGCGAGTTTATTGATCGAAGAAGCCATGTTTCCGACTTGCACTTTACAAGTATCAACAGATGCTGACACTGCGTTACCGGCGCGTTGACTAATTGCTTACATTGGTGTTAGCGGCGGCTAACAGACGTACAGAATACGCAAATAGAGTCGATACAACGATTGACTCACCGCACGTTGCCTGATTACACCAGCCAACACACGCTGGAAACAAAAAATATCTCCCAACATGATAATAACATCATCCTTATTAACTAACATAATCTTTATTCCAACTGGAAATATGTTCGCACGTTTACCGGACAAACAATACGTCTTAATATAGTCAATCAAACAATTAAGTGCTGGTTTATTGATTGGTTATAATGAATGTGCGGATGTAAAGACGTTTCGTTTGTAATGAACGTAAGCGAGGCTTTGTGACGTGTCCCCGGCACCGGGGCAGCGGCGGGTCACACATCGCGAGCCGCCGCGACACTCGCACGGTGCGGCGCGTACTCACTCCATGTCACAGGCCCCTAACATCACGTTACACACATGATTCAGTACAAACTGGTTTACAAACCGTTCTTATAAGTTTAAAAAATACCGTTTATCAACAAAGAATAATACTATAATTATCAAAGCAAATAAAACCATACTCTTGTCAGTCACCACACTACAGATTGTAGCTAAAATTACAACAGATAAATGTGTTATCGATCTAACTAATTATAATCTCCAACATTGATACTCGATTATCTAGTTCTGATTGGACAAGTAAATAACGCACGTGTTTTAGCCTTTATTTTATCATGCGATGTCTGCGTAGTTGAACCAGTTTAAGTGTTATTGATAACATGTATCAAAACGTTGAACGAGAAGTGATTCTGTCTTACGCCATTGAAACACGGCGCCGACATTTGTTTATGACGTCACCGCGGGTGTTCGGCGCCCGAATATTGGAGCATAGTTTGCCGACTCTGATTTGGACGGACTACACCTACAGACGCGTATTTATGTTCGATCGTAACTGCCGATATAGATCGCATGTCTGTTCTGACTAGTTTATCTACTAAAATTAACTCCTTTGATGTTTCATTCAAAATTCTAATCACAGGTCTTTTCTCTTTTCAGAACTGCCTGCCGAGGAAGGTAAGAATCATCGTTACGCGAAATAAATACTCAAATGTTTTATAAAGATCTGTTGCCGAAACGAGCTTACTCAGCGGAACAAATGTAACAATGCCAAGGTTTATCGAGACACTTCGTTTAAATCATGCCTTTGTAGCCTTGGAGGCGCTTTAACTACGCAAACATAACGTACAAGCCCACTTAGTAGTAATGTACCTATGCAAAATGGGTGATACGACATCTCACACGCTGTATGCTCACCTTTCTGTAACGCGTACGCAGTATTAAGTAGCACGCTAAACTTTATCAGTGTTGTGCTAAATAAATCTAAACATGTATGTCATTAAATAAAGAATATAATACGTTATATATGCAATAATCGATAGTGCCATGTTTACTAATTATTGTTATCGCGAGAGGTGAAACGATAGGATTCGAATATGCCTGAAATTCTATTAATATTATAAATGCTTAAGGTTGTATGTTTGGATGTACGTATGTTTGTTACTCTTTCATGAAAAAAAATCCGAACGGATTTGAATGAAACTTTACAGTAATATAGATTATACATCAGAATAACACTTGGGATACATTTTATACCGAAATTCCCGCGGGAATCGGTACAACGGGCGTGAAACGGCGGGGAGCGGCTAGTAACTTAATAATGCTAAGAGCCGTTCCGTTCGAAAGCTAATGGCTCGGGGGACAGTTTTACTCACAATATCTCGACCCGGTTTCCTCCCCTCGCTCGCTCAATTTCTTATGACTGGAGACCACTCGAATGGCTCTTTTGTTCTTTTAAAAACCACTGAGGAGCTCGCTTCGCAACCTATCTTTTACAGTTTACGTCAAGACTACTATTTTTATATATGTTTTTACCATTATAGGCAAAAGTATATGGCAGTTAGTCCTGGAACAATTCGATGACCTTTTAGTCAAGATTTTGCTATTAGCCGCTATTATTTCATTCGTAAGTAATATGTTGAATTTTTTCATAAAATGATATAGGAAATCTCTCAAAATGTGATAGCTAATGGAAGAATATTTTTCCAGGTCTTAGCTTTATTTGAAGAACACGAAGATGCCTTTACCGCCTTCGTTGAACCCTTCGTTATTTTACTTATTCTTATCGCTAACGCCATAGTAGGAGTATGGCAGGAAAGAAATGCCGAATCCGCCATCGAAGCTTTAAAAGAATACGAACCCGAAATGGGTAAAGTAATCAGAGGCGACAAATCTGGCGTACAAAAGATCAGAGCGAAAGAAATCGTTCCCGGAGACGTCGTTGAGGTTTCCGTCGGTGACAAAATTCCCGCTGATATCCGCCTTATCAAGATCTTCTCGACCACGATCCGTATCGACCAGTCCATCCTGACTGGTGAGTCTGTTTCTGTGATCAAGCACACCGATGCCATTCCCGACCCCCGCGCCGTCAACCAGGACAAGAAGAACATCCTCTTCTCCGGTACCAACGTCGCCGCCGGCAAGGCCCGCGGTATTGTCATCGGCACTGGTCTCAACACCGCTATTGGTAAGATCCGTACTGAAATGTCTGAGACTGAAGAGATTAAGACTCCCCTGCAACAGAAACTCGACGAGTTCGGTGAGCAGCTCTCCAAGGTTATCTCCGTCATTTGCGTCGCCGTCTGGGCTATCAACATCGGTCACTTCAACGACCCCGCCCACGGTGGCAGCTGGATCAAGGGTGCCGTGTACTACTTCAAGATCGCCGTTGCCCTCGCCGTCGCCGCCATTCCCGAAGGTCTCCCCGCTGTCATCACCACTTGTCTCGCTCTGGGTACCAGGCGTATGGCCAAGAAGAACGCCATCGTCAGGTCTCTGCCCTCCGTCGAAACCCTGGGATGCACCTCCGTTATCTGCTCTGATAAGACCGGTACTCTGACCACCAACCAGATGTCCGTCTCCCGCATGTTCATCTTCGAGAAGATCGAAGGCGGCGACAGCAACTTCCTCGAGTTCGAGATCACCGGCTCCACCTACGAACCCATCGGCGACGTGTACCTGAAGGGACAGAAGGTTAAGGCTGGCGAGTTCGACGCTCTCCATGAACTGGGCACCATCTGCGTCATGTGTAACGACTCCGCCATCGATTTCAACGAATTCAAACAGGCTTTCGAAAAGGTCGGTGAGGCCACCGAAACCGCCCTGATCGTTCTCGCTGAGAAGATGAACCCCTTCAACGTTCCCAAGACCGGCCTCGACCGCCGCTCCACCGCCATCGTTGTCCGCCAGGAAATCGAAACCAAGTGGAAGAAGGAATTCACCCTCGAGTTCTCCCGTGACAGGAAGTCCATGTCCACCTACTGCACACCGCTGAAGCCTTCCCGCCTCGGAACCGGACCCAAGCTGTTCGTGAAGGGTGCGCCCGAGGGAGTGCTCGACCGCTGTAGCCACGCCCGTGTCGGAACCAGCAAGGTGCCTCTGAACTCCACCCTGAAGAACCGCATCCTCGAGCTGACCCGCCAGTACGGTACCGGACGCGACACGCTCCGCTGCCTGGCGCTCGCCACCGCCGACAGCCCGCTGAAGCCCGAGGAGATGGACCTCGGAGACTCCACCAAGTTCTACACCTACGAAGTCAACCTCACGTTCGTCGGAGTCGTGGGCATGTTGGACCCTCCCCGCAAGGAAGTGTTCGACTCTATCGTCCGTTGCCGCGCCGCTGGTATCCGTGTAATCGTCATCACTGGTGACAACAAGGCCACCGCTGAGGCTATCTGCAGGTAACTATCATCGAAAACATTCTAAAGAAATGCGTCGTATAAAATGGAACGTATGGCTTATTTGGCTATGTGTTATTTCAGACGCATTGGTGTGTTCACCGAGGATGAAGACACTACTGGCAAGTCCTACTCCGGTCGTGAATTCGACGACCTGTCCGTTTCCGAGCAACGCGCTGCCTGCGCTCGCGCCCGCCTCTTCTCCCGTGTGGAACCCGCTCACAAGTCCAAGATTGTTGAGTTCCTCCAGAGCATGAACGAAATCTCCGCCATGGTAAGTTTTTTAACAAACTATTCATTTCCCATCTGTAACCTCAGTCGTACGTAAGTTCCCGTTTTAACAAATAATAATAACATCAACGTACGTTTCAATTAATAGTTAAATATTCATTTCCCATCCGAAAACTAGTGATATAAGTCAAAACCCTGATGTAACAAATCCATCTTACTATTTAACGTAAATGTCATAACAGTTTATTGCATCTGTTGATCGAAGCATCTGTTTATTAAGATACAATGTTTACAGTTGACATTTACTGCATACCTGTTTATGACAGGATATTGCTGTTTATAAACTGTTAATAACGTCGATCACTAAAGAATCTCACTAAATTTACACGAGAATTGTATATCAATCAAAATTGTGACCACATTTAGATAGGTAATTTCCGAAGATTGCTTTGACTTAGGTGTGGTTTTGTTGTAGACTGGTGATGGTGTGAACGACGCCCCCGCCCTGAAGAAGGCCGAGATCGGTATTGCCATGGGATCCGGTACCGCCGTCGCCAAGTCTGCCGCCGAGATGGTGCTCGCTGACGACAACTTCTCATCCATTGTCGCTGCTGTTGAGGAAGGTTTGTATTATTGCATAACCATATTGATAGCTTTCGATAGTTTCATTGAAGGCTTCAAAACTGGCTTACAAAATGCCTGGGTTTGTTAATTTCTTAGTCACCCTAGAACTTCTAAACAAACCACGTATTAATCCAAAAAAAACTATTGAAATATACAAGTTAAATATAAAATCTAACAAGATAGTGATGTAATGATGGTCATCTTTGACTCGATACAAAGTATCGTCTTCTTCTAAATGCTAACCTAACCTAACCAAACAAAATTCCCCAGGTCGTGCCATCTACAACAACATGAAGCAGTTCATCCGCTACCTGATCTCGTCCAACATCGGCGAGGTGGTGTCCATCTTCCTGACGGCGGCGCTGGGCCTGCCCGAGGCGCTGATCCCGGTGCAGCTGCTGTGGGTGAACCTGGTGACGGACGGGCTGCCCGCCACGGCGCTCGGCTTCAACCCGCCCGACCTCGACATCATGGACAAGCCGCCCCGCAAGGCTGACGAGGGGCTCATCTCTGGATGGCTGTTCTTCAGGTATACCCCTTACACCCCTTACTTATTATAAATCTAGGTCCACGCCGCGACTCTCTTCGATCAAAACTACTCAACGGATCTGTATAGTAGTTTCAACGATGGAGTCATTAACATATAATTATCTCTTAGCAATATACTAATGAACGGATTGTATGGGTTTCGCTGCTACACAGAATCACGAGAAACGTTTGAGGGTACTTGACAAAATTCTTATATCATCGAGCATAGGTATCTTAGTTATGAGAACTTCATCTTACGTTACTTAAGTATGAGAAAAATGAACATCGTCAACAACGTTAGCGTTTCAAGTTAAGAAATACGTGGATTGAGAAATACGCGTAATATGTCTAAAGAATGATAATATTGACACTCGTCGACGGAAATTCTATACAACCGAGTTGAATAAACTTTTTGCGAAATGTTTTAAATGTTTAAACTTGTGTTATCTGATTGTTACATTTTAGTCTTTTACTTTATTGCTGTTTAAGTAAGGATTTGTTTTTGTTGAGATAGGCCGTTTGTTTATTTGCAAGATGGTCTGACTTTGTCTTGGAAGACAAAGTTAATTTTAAATGAAAAGTGGGTCATTGTGATTGCACTCATTATGAAACTAGCCTTTGTGCCACGGATATACCCGCTTTACATTCATTAACCGTGGTCTTAAAAGTGGCTTTAATTAACCTAAAAAAATACTTCAAATCCGTCCGGCAGTTTAAGAGAATGTCTGTTTACTTGTATTTGACAAACAACGTATAGATATTGTACTGGTACCCGTCACATATTGTTGACCTATGGTGTTTACCGTTAATAATATCTTGTAACACTCGACTTGTTCTCCGTAAAGGTACATGGCTATCGGTTTCTACGTGGGTGCCGCCACTGTCGGCGCCGCTTCCTGGTGGTTCATGTACTCGCCCAACGGACCTCAGATGAACTACTGGCAACTCACTCACCACTTGCAGTGCATCGGCGGTGGAGAAGAATTCAAGGTATACTGACATTTCATCCCACGATAATAATAAGTGCATTTATTTATTTAATTTAATATAGAACTCTGATCAAAACAAGACAGTCTACTCAAATTACATTTAAAAACATTTCCAAGTTCAATCAATGAGTTGTAGATTATTTGGAAATGTGTGAAAATATTTTAACTTACGATGAGTTCTGCAGAATAGTTAGCTGGTATGATTGACTTGACACGACTGACAAACTAACGAACTTCATATTGGTATTGTAAAATAATACTTTACAAAACTGAAGCTAACCAGCCAATATACATCTGCTTTCGGAGATATTGCAGTGGTTAAATCTGTCCTCTTTTGCATACACTTACACTAAGTCTACAATAACCTTAGCAGCTTAAGCATACTATATTATACGATATTATGAAACTTTTCCAGGGAGTCGACTGCAAGATCTTCACCGACCCCCACCCCATGACCATGGCGCTGTCGGTGCTGGTGACCATCGAGATGTTGAACGCCATGAACAGCTTGTCCGAGAACCAGTCGCTCGTCTCCATGCCGCCCTGGTCCAACATGTGGCTCGTCGGCTCCATGGCTCTCTCCTTCACTCTTCACTTCGTCATCTTATACGTCGAGGTTCTCTCGGTAAGTTCGGGATTGAAGCTTTTTATTAACTCTATTTGCTATGGTTTTATTGAGTTATAACTTTTACTAGGTAAGGAGGTTGGACAGGAGGAAGATTATAAATCATTGGATTCATTAAGATCATTACAGTTGGCTTCAACTTAAATTTTTAGATGCTTTATTTCTATAATGCTAGTAGTTGTCGACAGCCATATCTTTGTTCATGATGGCTAAATATTAGTGATGCAACGAACACAAATATTCGAACTCACCCAACAATATAATTAAAAATGGTTTTCGTTTGATGACTAACATAAGAGTACGTGACGTGTGTGTGCGCAGGTCGTGTTCCAAGTGACGCCGCTGTCGTCGGACGAGTGGCTGACGGTGATGAAGTTCTCGGTGCCGGTGGTGTTGCTCGACGAGGTGCTCAAGTTCGTCGCGCGCAAGATCTCCGACGGTAATGCTCGCTCGGTCGCGCACTGGCTCAACGGCATGCAATGGATTGTGCTGATGTGGGCGGTGTTCTTTGGCATCATCCTGTACGGGCCGCTATAAGCGGCGCCGGCGACGCGTTTGTCTCCTCTAATACCGCACGTGTGCCCCCGCACCCCCCGCGGACATTCTCTAGTGTTTCTCTATCGCTTACGAGTAGATCTTACCGGGCCCGCGCCCTCTATTATGCATTTTATATACGACGTGTGTGCGAGACAATAAATTATTTGGAGCTCATTCAGTTTTTACTGAGCTATTTGTATTTATATTTTCTTCGTCTACCGAGTACATTTATACATTTATTAATTATACGATTTCTTGTGAAGTGGCTGTGAAGACCTTCATAATGCTAACACAAAACACCAAAAATTGGGTTATTCAAATGGTAATTGTTAAGTTAGATTTATTGTATCGATAACAGCCCTGTGTGGTGACATGTGGCTCCGTGTCGCAGCGTTATCGACTCGCACATAGCTCACCGCCTGCGAACACCGCAGACTTGTTAAACTACTATTTATGTGCATTGTTAGCTTAGCGTAATTTATAACTAAGTGTATTATTAGGGACGTGGTTATAGTTAGTTTATCTCGAGATAGTTCTGTACGAATTCTACGAAATGAATGTCCTTTCACCTGTGGTCGCTTTCTAACATTCCTTAATGCGTTTCAGTTTTCTGATAATGTAATCTCAATATGTGAACACCACTTGTGTCTAATACCACCACGAACTTACTAATGAATGTTCCCTGTTTGAGTTCAATAACCCGAGTGATGTGGTAGATTCAGTAATTGGGGTACAGAACTGTACTTTTTGTTTTCGGGGCCGCTCGACTTGTGAGCGGGCCATCTTAGTTGTTTATTACTGAATCTACTAGTGATGCATTTTTTGTAATACCTAACTGTTACCCTGTGTCAACACCAACTCTAAATTATTGCAAGTTTACATTTTACATTAAACCATGCAATACTGCTAATGTATGTATGTACGAACACAAGGGTTAGTATAACTGAATATTTAATATTACGGTATTGGTGTATAAGTAGATATTTTATTTATTTTCTATATATTACTTGTAGGAATGCAACGAATAATTTTCATTAGATTTAAAATTTTCAACGGTTATTAAATGAATTTTACTAGAAGTAACGTTAACTTAAGGATATGGGGATAGGTTCATCGGTTGACTTTTAATACATACCTTTATATGCGCACAAATTGTGCGGTGATTTAAAAAGGTTAAAAAATCTTTCACTGTAAATATGTAGAATAGTTTCATGTCCACATTTTGGGGATCTTATGTATTTTTTATTGATACACCCTTGAAACATTAATGATAAATGAATTTGTTTCAAAATACATAGTGTGAAAATGTTTGTTGCATTTCTTATTTTTTATACTTACTGTGAAAGTAATTTTAAGTTTTCATCTCTTATGTGGATTGAGGATAAGACGTCAAGCATTAAATGAGACATAATATTAATTTAAGTTTAAAAACATAATTGGTAAAATTGG
This sequence comes from Cyclophora punctaria, assembly GCA_951394245.1. Lineage (NCBI taxonomy): Eukaryota > Metazoa > Arthropoda > Insecta > Lepidoptera > Geometridae > Cyclophora > Cyclophora punctaria. Next base: position 9,143,584 of record OX596172.1, read on the forward strand.
TCCATATTTAACCTGAATCTGTCTTACGAAGCAAGTCCGTACGTACATCAATTTTGATTTTGATAGTTATAATAGTGAAGCATGTATGCTTGCATGACTCTTTGATTTATTTAATGAGTGCAGTCTGGAGTGATTATATAACATAACAAATATCTGATTTTAACATTTTACTTGATAACTGAGTATGTTTTGGAAGCACTTTATTTTTAAGTCACTTGTATTGAAGGTGCTACAGCAAAGTTATTGAGTGAAATGTATTTATACTGTATACTTTATACTATATTATTTGATTACGATGTTATTATGTAAGGTAGGAGGCCGTCAGCCAGTCCCTCGGATATATTCAGTACACTGCACAAGATCAGGGCATGCTCAAACATTTTTTGTGATTGTCCCGACCCCCCTAAACTGGATGATATGATATCAAATAACTTAATTAACTGTACAGTTGTTTATATATTATACTATTTTACATATAATTAAAATAGTCAAGAATTAATTTATTGCATTATTTCCCTGTTATATCATGAAACAAATACATTCGCACTCTCCCAGCATTTGCACTGATATCCCTGTTATGGAATGTACCTATATACCTTATCTATACTCAAAAGTAATATTATTGAACCTTCCAGTACCAATACACAATGCAATGTTGTCCGTATACATGTTTGTTATTCCTTCCTTACTAACGCGGTCATACAGTTTTGCAAAACGAACGAGTACTATTCGAGTGAAATACTCTTGTGAATGAACGCAATATAAGTTAGCACTGTAGTGAGTGCGAATAGTACTCGATGTTTGCCAAGCTGCAGGCCGTCCCGGGCCCGGCAGAGAGCGCCGGCGCCCGCGCATGCACTAACGTGGAGTATTCTGCCCCCAGCCCAGCCGACGTGGAAGATATAAGCGGCGGCGTCGGGACGCCGTCATACCGCCACTGCACGCACATATTCCATGAACACTCATTGTTTGTTGTGATCCCGCAGTGAAACTACACATTTAGTAACTACGACACGGTTGTGATATATCTGCATAAGACCCAGTAAGTTCGGACGGCAGCCTCCGGTCGAGCGCCCGCGACACTAACACTCTGGTTGTTTTACAGTGAACGAGGTGGTCATTGACAAGTGGTAAACGCCACCACATACATAGTTCCTCACCCGCTTCTCTCTGCTACTTCTACCGCTCTCCGCTCTCGTCTCTCGTCCCGATGTTGTAACCGATTGGCTTTAGATGTGTTCGTGATGTGATGTGGTACTGACGCGAGTAGGTGACGGTGCACGTCACGCCGCGACGCCAGCCGTCGGCGGCGGGGGAGCGGCCACCATCGCGACCCAAACATACCAGAGAGGACTAATGTTGTTCATAATGTGTATATACTACAGTATGCTTAGGAGGTTTAATCGATTTGTTATAATATTACGTTGTTCTTATCAAAGACTACATGGTGCCCGTCGACATAACAGTGCGATAGACGATGTGTACTTAAGTTGAGAGCACTTTATTAATTTATTGTTATATTTTTATTCTCGTATAATCTAGTTTGCTTATCTAGAGCCGAGTCTGTTTCTATTAGTGCTGACGCCTCGACGAGCAATATGGTGTCTGTAAGGGAAGGATAATTTCATGATTGTCCAGTGTTTGGGACCTGAGTCCAAAAATTTAAACATACCTGTACATTTTAATGTATTATTGTTTTGTACAATAAATCGTTATAAAACGACACGTGTTTCAATAACCCCTTTGGCTCATCTGCCTCATTCAATATACTCCGTTTATTGTTGTCTGTACCAGCCTCCAGTCAACATGGGTAATAAAACAAAGGTTCAGTTCCTGATTGAGGTGTGGTGTGTAATACATAATGTCCGTTTAACAGCGCCTGGTGTATTCATTGAAAGCTCAGAAGTAGTAAATATGCCATGTTTGACATAAGTATGATCTTCATACCAAATTTCATCAAAATCGGTTCATTTATTTAGCGCTAAAATTCCTAATCAAACTCCGGATTTATTATATTTATGCACACCTTTCGTGACATACACCTTTTAACAATTTAATTTAACTGAAAGTAATTATTTGAACTGAAGAGAGTAAACGCACAACTACCTTCATCAGAATGGGTAAAACTGCAACAGTTTTGCTTTAAATGCTTACAAAATTAGCATATAAAACTAGAAAAGACCATTCTTCAACTGTTTATGTTTTGTGTGGGGGTTTTATGGGCCCTTAAGGCATCTTATCAAAACAAACAGATTTATCTTTTTATGAGCAGTATTATTTCGAAAAATAATAAGAGACCATACAGTTCTGCTAATGAACATGGAATAGATCTCGTTTTATAAAAGTGACCTGCCTTGGATTCGGGGCCTTTCAAAGAACTGTACACCTAGGTCCATGCAGTAATACGAGTTCTTATGCAAGTTCCTGTGGCAACCTTTACCCAGGTTTTGAGTGCCATCCAAGGTTAGACCGCCGGGTTTGTTTTGCGTTTTGGTTTTTAACTACAAAACCTTACCGAATGGTTTAGGTGTATAGAGACCTTAACATAAAGTATCAATCTTATCTGGACCAATCTTTAAAAGTACATAATTATTTTATCTATGTATCCTTAGCAAACAATATAATTTACTGGCAATTTTAGTTTCTTGGTCTGTGCTGGCAATATTAATGTAATTATAATCTGTGGTTAACAAATGACAAGATCAATTGACCAACCAAACTAACAGACAGACACATTCAAAATTAAACCAAAAGTTCTCAGCGAAAGTCGAATTGATAATACATGAAAGATTGAAAAAGCTCTAATTTTTAATGGATGGAGACAAAAAATCTAAACTTTTACAACTTAAGCTCTACGATTTAAGTTATTTTCTTACAAGTATGGCTAAATAATCTCTCAAGTTAACCATGGAAGCCTCGAGGTAAGATACAATCGTGTTGATAAAGTTCTAAAACTATTAAGTTTTGTACTGTCCTAACTATTATTTATATTATTTATAGAGTAGAAACTGAGCTACCAACTAAAATGGCCCATCTAGATATAATGGAGGTAGATGATGGTAATAACGAAGCGGGTGAGGCAAAAAATGAAGTACCTGAGTTAGGTTCAAGAGTGCTCAGAAAAAGGAAATCCATCGCCCCAGAACTGAGTAAACCTACTAATCGTAGAGTGAGCATGAAGCCTCGGAAACACGTAGTAGTGGCCGAAAATGCCACCCCAAAAAAAATTGAAGCATTATACCTCAATAAAAAAGTTAATTCAACATCTCAGACACTCGAGACAATTTTTGAGGAGCCTAAGCCTAATAACACTGCAACTGAAACCCTTATTGGTGGACGAAAGATTAAAAGACTGCTCACATTCCAGTTAGGTAGCCAGTATACTAAGGAAAAGATTAAGAAACGCAGAGCTAAAATAAAGAAGCTTCTGGGTAACAAAACATTTTTGAATAGGAAGAAGATTCCTATGCAAGTATTTCTAAAAACAATTGAATGTCTGGAACTAGATGAGACTGTGCAAACAGTTGACATAGGGAATGTGAAAGACAAACAGTAATTTATAATTATAAGATTGTTTTTGTAATTGAACTTTTCTAGCCGTAATTATTATTTAATGTTTGCTTGTAATGTCAACGTATTATAGCAATAAAAACAATTTTGATATTAATTTAACATTTTGTTTATTACTTTAGAAAATAATGCAAGTCAATAGTTTATTAACATATAAAGCATACAAATCATAAATCAAAAGATTACAAACATAATTATAATTAACTGATAACCAAAACTATTTAGAAACATCACATAAAACCTTAGAAATAAAAAGTGAATACAATAAATAAATGCAGATCTTGTAAATACAATGCTAACTAGTTGATCACAATCACTTTATCTTACAACACACTTGGCTGAAGTGTTAGGACATTTGTCATATTCTTTGAATTGTCCTTCAGCATATTCTTGTTCTAAATTCACACATACACATTGTGGTTTCTCCTGACCAGGGCTATATAATTGACGTGGAACTCCAACCCAATCCCTGGCTACACCGCCACTGTAATGAAAAATTTAAATAACATAATTAAGAAATATTGTCACTTTTATATTATTCACTTGTTATGTATAATTATCATGCAGGTTGGTCAGTGTTCGGGGATTGTAGGGTCGTACTTTGTTTTCTTGATTAACTAAAGCGGGGTTTGCCATACCTATATTTCTATATTTCACCTACCCCTAATAAACTTTATACAACCATCCTGCTTTAGCATTTTATATGATGATGGATGGCTGTGTATTAGATATTTGTTCCTTGATATCCTTGATACATAAATTAGTTTATTTTTGACTGGTAACTAGTAGAAATGAGATATAGATTATGATTTCACCAACTTACCTATTCTTAGAACACCATACAGTAGTACCATCCAACTCACTCCAAGCTATATTACAGGGAGGATATTTCAAATCATGTTTTCTAGCCAATTCCTTCTCATCTCTGCATTCTTCTATTCGATCGCGCAGCTGTTTGGTATATGTGGTTTCTCTGCCCTTCTTGTCATAATACCGTCCATGTAGAAGCCCTGCAAATTTTTAAGGATTTGTAAGGTTCAAGCTGTACTGAAAATCTCAGTGAGAGTGACCTTTTCAAGCTCCGTTACCATTCAATTTATAGGTAATAATTTAACTAATGCTTGGGATTCGCCACTTACCAACAATTTCATATTTATCTTTAAATGTATGCTTCCAGTCTACTATAGTGAAAATTTCTGCACAAGTCATATCAAGGACATGATCCTTGTCTTTACTTTCATCTATAAAGTTACCACTAACCAGTGCTCTTGAACCATCTTTACCTGGAAAAGAAAGAATACCTTTTTGAAATAATTATATTCCACTTATAAATAGTTTCCATAATTACTTAAAGTGGCAAAAACTTACCGACAAAGTAGTGGTATGATGACCCTTCAGAATAATATTGATGGCCCTTGGAAACATCAAATACTGTACCCAAAACAGACAAATACAACTTCTTTTCTTCTATCCCATTATACCTAGCCAATCTACTGGCCGAAAACACATTATCCGCATAGAAATTCTCCTCAAAATTTAAAATATTTTGATAATAAAATTCGAGACGTTCACGATATTTAAATCCTACAAGTAAAATTGTAAGAGGAATTATTATTTTTAATTGTGTTTCAAAAGCCATATTATCTAGCTACCCGTTTTCAGAATCACAGTTTAGATTTTACTTCAGTAATTTAACATTATTATTTTGTTTTCAAATTAAATATTTCTTGTTTCTCGGTATGGTTTGTTGTGGTTTTCTTCACGTCACGTCACGTCACGACTTCTCAAAATGAACGTAACGTCACATCAAATGAACGTGAGCGAGCTGGAGCGGATACGGAACGGATTGCCGATGAATGAATGATTGAAATGTGACAATATCTGTTGTACGTAGTACTTACTAATTCCATGATTTGATGATATCAATACGTCAAACGTGTCAAACAACTGTCACAATCAGCTGTTACGTACGTCAGGATCAGGAAGAACGTGGGAAGAACAAAACAAACGAAACAAACAAAAACACCTGTAGAAAGAAACAGAACCTCAGCCACCCCACCAGACAGCCACTGATCAGCTTTCGTGTAAAATTCAAAAAACCTCTTTTTTTTACAAAACAAATCATGGTTAAGCAATAAGTAGTTAAAATGGCAAAAAACATTATTCGGCATCTAAGATATGTTTCCAAATATCCTCCCCGGAGAAGAGTAGTCGTAACGGGAATAGGAATAGTATCTCCCATTGGAACCGGAGCTCAATTATCTTGGCAAAATTTATTAGAAGGAAAATGCGGGATTATATCTCTCGCAACTCCAGAATATTCCTCTCTGCCATGTCGAGTGGCCGGTGTTATTAACGAGAATGAACTAGTAGCAAAAGCATTATCTGCAGCCAATCTTAGATCTAAGGCTCCAGCAACATGTCTTGCTTTACTCGCTACGTCAGAAGCGCTTGCTGATGCCAACTGGATGCCCACGTCCGCTGCAGATTCAGAAGCTACAGGCGTAGCTATTGGAATGGGAATGATAGACCTTCAAGATGTGTGCAACACCAATGAAGCACTAAAAGTAGGCTACAATAAAGTAAGTCCCTATTTTGTTCCTAGAATTTTACCTAACATGGCTGCAGGTCATATTAGTATAAAATATGGATTTAGAGGACCAAACCATGCTGTTTCAACTGCCTGTGCTACAGGAGCTCATTCAATAGGAGATGCTTTTAGATTCATAAGAAATGGAGATGCCGATGTGATGGTGTGTGGTGGAGCTGAATCATGTATTAGTCCACTGGCAATAGCTGGTTTCTGCCGACTGAGAGCCCTAAGTACATCTTACAATGATGAACCCTCCAAAGCTTCAAGACCATTTGATAAACTAAGAGATGGGTTTGTCATGGGTGAGGGGGCTGCAGTATTAGTATTAGAGGAATTAGAACATGCTGTACACAGATCTGCTGAGATATACGCAGAGATTTTGGGGTATGGATTGTCAGGTGATGCATCACATATAACAACCCCACGAGAGGATGGCAGCGGAGCAGTTCTGTCCATGAGTAGAGCCTTGAAGGATGCCGGTATTGAGAAAGAGGAAGTGACACAAATCAATGCTCATGCCACATCCACACCAACTGGTGATGCCATTGAATCAACTGCAATCAAAACATTGTTTGGGGACCATGCTTCCAAAATACTGATATCATCCACTAAAGGTGCACACGGGCATCTGTTAGGTGCTGCCGGTAACTTAGAAGCTTGTTTCGCCATTCTATCTTGCTCAGAAGGAATCATTCCACCAATCATAAATTTAGAAGAGCCCGTTGACGATTTAAATTATGTCACTAGAGAACCAAAGATATGGGAAGCTAAAAGAAGAGTGGCATTAAAAAACTCTTTTGGTTTTGGTGGAACAAATGCAACACTTTGTATCGCACAAGTAATAGAATAAGTACTAATATCTAGTCATATATTAGGGAAATTAATAAAAGAAATATGTATGTATTACATAGTATATTATTTTAAAACTGAGTTACAAATGTTTATTTGAATTTAACAACGGCAATACAGCCAAGGTAACTCCGAACCTCTGTTTAAATAAGCTTCCAATAACGAGCAATAATTCATCATGTACCACATAATATTGAGTGACATAAAGCGTTCAAATAAAATAATTTGATCAAAAAATGCTACTTTAAATATTTGATACTAAGCTTTCTCTAACACTTTAAATAGTAAATATTTTAAATGCTGGTAATTCTTCCAGTCAGTGAGATGTACACATACAATATACATACATATTATTATCATTCAAACAAATTGTTGGAATAGTCGGACTCATTCAAACTTGCACTTTAGTTATAAATATTAATATTTCACATAACAATTGCAGTTACCATATTGGAAAGCATTGAAAGACTGACAAATAGGACCAAGAAACCTATAGATATATATACTTTAATAATCAGGACAACTATTGAGTATTGTCTAATAACTTAACCTGGCCGCTACGTGATGCTAACACTGAATATTCTATTGTAACTAATTACTCTGAAGCCATAGGTTCTATCTAACAGACAAATATTTCACCTAATTAATATATGATTATTTCGTGCCGGAGAACAGTAGAATGCAGTAACATCAAGGAAACCATGATTGTTGATTCATAAATTATAAATACAAAACCGATTAAATTGTAATAAATAATTAATATAAATAAATTCTCATAAAAATCAATAATGCACTACAATGTAAACCAGAAATGATAATAATCATCATGCAATTTGATTCAATCAAAATATTACATGATTTACAACTTTATTATTATTATATTAGTCAGTAAGTAGTTATAAGTAGGCATTGGTTGGTATAATCAAATAATGAATAAAGATATTTGCCGCGAGGCTAACTTCAGAATTACGTTTCTAATCAAGTACTGATCTAACTCATATATTTTGAGCGTATAGGGCTCACTGTCCAGTCATCTCATCATAACGCGAAATCGTTTTCGTATGCTTAGTGTAATGAGCGTATTCAAGCTTAAGACACATCGACATCCTCGTTACAGTTAGATGATCTTCTACATAAGCAAGCAGTTGTACGCAAAGCATTATAATTAGATCTACGCTTGGTTTGGTATGACGACAGTTCATGGACAGTGCACATAGTCAAATTGAAACCGGCAATATTAAATAAGAAAGATTTGTCATGAGATCACTGCATTCTAGCGTGTTATGTATACATGTAGGTTGCTTATTGCGTAGTGCAGTTGAATGGTTGGCAGTCGTCTACACGGGTTGCTTGTCTTCCTGCGACCGCGGTGTGTTGACACAGAACTGCGCGAACTTCTGACGTAGGTTCTGCCGCAACTCCTGTCTCTTCTCGGTGATGTTTATACGCGACTTGAACTCCAAAACCTCCTCCATTGGAATATAACTAGTGTCTTGTTCCTCGTCTGATGAACAGTTATCCTGAAAGTTTAATGTGATGGATTATTTCATATACTTTTACACTTCAGAATAATAACAGTGCTAACTGCATTCTTAATGTATGTAACAAAAAAATATAAGTTAACAGCCGCAATCTCTACTGTAAATTGTGGTTTCTATTTCAATCAAAACAAGAAATACTTACCAGTAACATGTCCTGTAGAGAAAGCGTGAAGTCGGTACATAACAATTTGTCTGGCTTATTATCTAAGCAGTCGCCTCGGTCATGGTTGCAGAATCCTTCGGAGCACGCCACGTCCGACCCTTCGGGAGAACTCAACGAGGACGCGCCAGATAACACTTCGCAACACCCGCCGTTAGTGCCCGACGAGTAACCGCAATCAGCTGACTGATCGTTCGGCGACATGTTGCCGATTTTGGTGCGTTTTTTGGACGTCTTTTTCGGTGAGCGGCGGTCGGCGGTGTCCTCGAGACATGAGTGGCAGCCGTCGCCGCTGCCCTCGTAGTTGAAGTCGCGCGGAGACAACAGGTCGGTCGGTGTGTCCCGCTCTTCTTGAAGACATTCCTCGCACTGGCATTTCTCGTCCGGCTCCTCGGAGTCCACTTCCTGAAAGTGATAATTATAATTAATAAATTCCTTTGGGTTACGCCGCATGTAGAATGGAAGCAGGTAGCTAGCTGGTCGACTAGAAAATCCGTGGAACCCTACAAACCCTAATTCTTGCAAACTTATTTAATATTTCACATAGTAAAATATAGGGCGTATTTCAGCCCATAACTAAAGCTAAAGCCCGCTATTACCTTGCATTTGCCCTCAACAGCCTGCCGCTCCTTCTTCTTGCGTCGCTTGAGTTTCTTCTGCTCCTTCCTCTGTTGTCTGGTCAGCTCTTCCTGTGTGATTTCATCGTACAAGAGCTGTAGTTTGGAAACGCCGCTTTTCTTTTCGACAGCCGTTTCGAACTTGCGATACAGCGCTTCAACGGCGACGGCGGCGAGAGTCTGACATGTGCCTTCCTCTTCGCGAAGGCGGAGTGATATGCGTTGGAGACGTTCGTAGATGCAGATGCCGAGACATATCAATACCTGTTGAGAAATTGGGAGAGAGTAGAATGTAGTTTTATTTATTAAATAACCTGTAAGTTCGTGAATATTAGTGACCAACCCTGGCGTCGGGATTTCAGTCAAATTGTGAACCTTATTGGAATTCAATCATACCACTTGCTATTTAACTTCTAACCAACTAACCTCCTCTTGTGCAATTTCCAGCGTCTTGGCATGCCTTTCCCTATGGTTTCCAAGCAGCTCGGGCTCAGCTCTCGCGATGAGGTGTGCAATGTACTCAGTCTTGGTCTGCAGGTGCAAGTGTTTGTCCAACAAGCATCGCTTGATGCCTCCATACAGCGAGCCAACATACCCCTTCTCCTTCTGTGGCTCCTTTTCTTCAACCAACAGCTGATATGCCCGTAACACCTGTAAGATTAACATTAGTTATCTATAACAATATTTCTTATCTTATCAAGTTATCACACTGATGACATTATAGAAAAAATCTGACAAGTACTTCAATATAATACACCAGCAATTGGAGATTAAATACAGGTCTTTTGTATTGTAAATAAATGAATTAGTCATTTATCTATCTATATAGATTGTTGTTTAGAGGCACATGGCTAGATTTTGGATAGAGGTCACCTATTCCATGGTGTCTAAACTGTATATGATGTTTACCTTCTGTAGGAGGATAGTTACTGTATGTATCTACTGTCGTGTCAGAGGTTTACCTTAGTCTTGCAGTCGGCACAGAAGCGGTGCTTCCTGAGGTAGTTGTGCAGCGTGTCGTGCAGCGTGTTGAAGTGCACGAGCGTGACGTGGTCGCGCGCGGGCGGGCGCATGTGGTCCCAGGCGGCGCGCCAGGCCGCGCGGCCGCAGCCCCACCAGCCCGCGCCCGCGCCCGCGCCCCAGCGCGCGCCCGCCTCCAGCGAGTGCAGCGCGCACCGCATCGACTTCTTCCACCGCGGCTGGCTCACGATCAGGCATTCTATGCCGCTACTGTAAACAAATGCATAATGTTAGTAGCCGATACTTTGATTTGGGGAGCTTTTATCAAGAGAAACATGTTTTTGTGGATGCATACAGATGATTTTAAGACCCTGAGCCTTAGAGCCTTAAGCCCCCTGGAACCGCCACTGTGCCCAGACTAACCCACCCAAGTAGAAGTAAATTCATCCACTCCCTTTTCCCAATCTTAAACCTATAACACCCATAATCTTGCGTCACTGGTTAAATATAGATTCAACTGTAACACAGTTCGTAAACAGTGTCACTTTCACAATTAAGACGAATGTAATTGATACAAATCAGGCCATTTAGTAATACTACAGAATGTGCCAAAGAAACTACACTCAAAAACATTAAATAGTATATTAAAGCTTGATTTATAAAACACTGAGTAGATGTTAACAAATACATAACACAACTTCACTATCATTCATATATTGTTTTTCTTTTCATAACATAATATGAAACCATTGATGTACAGTTTTTGAAACCGCCTAAAACTCTCATACAACATGCAGCCTTAGGTTGATTATTATTCTCATACTACTCTTATTGTATAGTTTAGTAATCATGGAATCACGAGTTGTACAGTATCCAAACTAACTAACACTGTGTAACATGGTCTGATGATTGGAACTATCAATCCTTTCAGTAGAACTTACAAAGCAACATTATAAGTAACATAATAAAGATATAATTCTACTTCCTCCTCAATATAATAAATGTACTGATATTATCAGTGAGATAAGATGCCTTTGCCCAGCTTTTGGATATTAGAGGCTAATTTTGTCTTTTCTTAACTAAAAGAGCCAAGCTCTTGTTGAGTTCTTTCCATGTCTACATTCTAATACTTATCGAACTATATTAATACATACCTGTGACCATTGAGCAATGTGGCGAGTGACTGTGGATGTGTGATTTTGTCTTCCCTTATTGTCATAATTTCATCTGGTGTAAGAACTAATGGATCCAATGTCGGATGTCCTGATTTACACAGCTGATAAAATAAGCGCTCCACACTGTAACAAGAATTGCTTAATTTAGTAAATTAATGCTACTGAAGGGTCATATCAACCATCAATGGCAGGGCAAAGTCATATCATAGCCAAAAGGTTTGAGGAGTCATCCATTGACAATTTTAGATAGAATTATGTTTATTGAACTTTCAATGTTGTGTGATTAGGTACCTACATGCCCGCTGAAAGGTTTTTAACGTACTAATCAATATTGGTTAAACTGAAAATGATTGGTTGAGTATAATGGAATAACATTGTTTTGACCAACTATACAAAATATAGTTAAATAGCATTAGAAATAGATTAGTTAATAATAATAGTACAATAAGTAATAGCCAAGAAGCATTACAAATAGATAAGTTAATGGCTAGTAAAAGAGCTGATATCAAGTAAAATGTTTTTTTGTATGGCCCATTCTTAGAGATGTAACTCTTAAATATTTAAACTTCTTGCATAACAAACCTGTCTTCTGTCTAAACATGGATGAATTTACAAAAGAAAATAATTGAATATGAGGTAACCATTTTGAGTATTTCCAATGCAGTAAATATTTAAGTTATAAGTACTGCAATGGATTAAATATAATCTACTGTTTAGGTGAGAATAATGATATCAAATTGAATGTTTCTTATGGAATTGGAAGGACTTAGAAAATATATTGTTAAAAATTAAAAAAGGACTGGCGGTTCCCTGTAGTTTTCATATACACTTGCAATATATAGTGCAGGGATGCAAGAATAGGCCGCTAACATTTTCTCAGATTTATTGAGATTGCAACTTTTTAATTGGCTAGGTAGGTAGATAAGATTCTACATATTTCTTAAACTTTTGTCAGAGATTTTGTTTATCTCAAGAAATAAGAATACCATTCATTCACAGCTGCATTCAGTGACAGCGTCCATACGGTGTTCATATGTGAATGCAGACAAACTAAGTCTAGACTAGATCTAGACTTATGCATAAATGATCTTTAACTAAAACACTGTTATAAAGTGTTTTGTCTCTTTTGTTCTTTGGAAAATAGCAAAAGTCAGAAAGGGACGAACTATTTGATAGCTAAAAGCTGTTAATAAGTATTAAAACATGAGAAAGACCCTAATAGTGCATCAACTAAACTCGGTGACCAAATGAGTTAAACTGGTAACTGTATTAGTCAAATAGAGTTCTAATTAGTACCATTATAATTTAACACAGACGTTAAATGCTTATTAAAATAATAAGGTTTATAGCAAACACAAGAATGAACAAAGAAAAATTTGCAATAAAGCTATCTAAAGGTGACCAGTTCAAGATAAAGCCCAATGTAGTTAAAAGGTTATTAACTATATAACAATATAGTATATATCAATACTTTTTTAATTCTAAATATAAATAACATAGTACATATACATGACCAATATTATAGTAATCTATCTATGCTAATATTATAAAGAGGTAAAATTTGAAAGTTTGTTTGTTTGTATGTTCAAGCTAATCTCGGTAATTACCAGTCCGATTTGAATAATTCTTTTTGTAATAGTTAGCCACATTCAACGGGAAGGTTATAGGCTATTTTTCATCCCAGAATTCCCATGGGAACGGGCACAATGCGGGTTAAATCGCGGGGCACGGCTAGTATATTTTTTAAAAGAAAGTTGTGTTAGTTACACTATTTATAACTCAAGAAAGGCTGGAGTGATTTTAATGATTATTTTTTTTATTTATCTCAGTCAGGAATAGAATATAAGTGATAATAATCCCGATATTCCTACAGGAACGGGCGTACTGCGGGTGAAACCGAGGGGCACAGCTAGCTCTTAACATAAACTCAATTCTTTATGAAGACAAGAGTTAAGACTTTAAGAGTTTATCAAGAGTGCAAACAGGTACTGTTATGTGACTTGTGAATGTATTATTGAACATTTCCCGACAATACTTTCAATGCAGAAGACTGTTCATAGTTAACAAATATGAGGTTAATAGATCTTTAAAAGGTGTCTCAATTGAAAAATCAAAGTGTAACAGACTTACCTTCTTCGACAGCCAACACATGGAATGCTTTGATTTAATACATTAAAAATATCTGAGGCATCTACTCTGAGCGCCGCTTTCAGTTCGTCTGTCGTTAGAATTTTGTATTTACGCATAAAATCCTCGTATTCCCGACCTTTCACTTGTGGATTGTCGCAAATCAAACCCATTGTGTTTAAATCCATGATCATCTGAAACGAAAACATAGCAAAAACACTTTTAACAAAGGAAAAAAACCACAAAATAAGGTCAATCAAAAGATGTCATTACATCAAACGGATTCATGCAATGATTTTGTTTGCAGAAATTATTTTTTATTACAGCAGCAATATAAAGAATTACATTTTATTGATTGTTAAGCCTTACAATAAAGACATAAACATTGTATTACTTTCCATATATACTGAAAAAGGAATAAATTTAAACTTATTTGTGATAATGTCAAAGTGCAGTAACAACTTACAGTAAGATTTTCGTAGATATTTAACGGTAATTGTCGTCTTTTTATCACAGGTTCTTTTTCGCAATTATATACATCAACCAATTTCGCCATTTTGATGATTAATCACATAAAATCGCAGGCAAAATAACACAAATATAACAAAATGACGACTAATTTCTCGAGAAATACACGTCGTGCGTTGCGTTTGACACAGACAGAGTATCACAGATTAAAATAAAATTCAACAACACACCCATTCGAAAATTTATAAGCCGGAAATGTAAAGAAAGGAAAAATTAGTCATGACATGACAGCATTGCAACTGTCAAAAGTGAAATTCCTTTTAAAATAATGCTGTCAGTGTCAGTTCTTGAATAAAAACAAATTCTGTCTGATAGAACTAGAATTGAAGCAAATTTCTGAAGTTATATTTTTGTGGATTGATTACATTTTACTAAAAACATACAGACAGTGTAATTTGCAAAAATGTCTAAAATATTTACACCCACGAATCAGATACGATTAACAAATGTTGCAATAGTAAGGTTAAAGAAAGGCGGTAAACGTTTCGAGATAGCCTGCTATAGAAACAAAGTGCTATCTTGGAGGAATAAATTGTACGTTTGTCATTGGAACTGACCTCATATTTATTAAGTACTACTCGGATACATTGCTTCACAAATATTAGTTGTAGACAACTAATATACCACTTAAAATATAAAACATTACCCATAGTTGTGAAATATGTGTATCTAAAATGTATACCAATTATATCTAATTTTAGCTCACTTTTTCTTTTTTTAATTTCAGGGAAAAAGATATTGATGAAGTTTTACAGACACATACAGTATTCACAAATGTGTCTAAAGGACAAGTGGCCAAAAAAGAAGATCTTGTAAAAATATTTGGTAAGGATGACCAAACAGAAATTTGTAAAGATATTCTTGAGAAAGGTGAACTGCAAGTCACAGACAAAGAGAGGCATTCCCAAATTGATTCTCTATTTAAAGACATCGCCACAACAGTAGCAGACAAATGTGTCAACCCTGAGACTAAAAGACCTTACCCTGTATCCATTATAGAGAAGGCCATGAAAGACCTACATTTCTCTGTTAATGTCAACAAAGGTGCCAAACAACAAGCTCTTGATGTTATTCAACTCTTGAAAAAAGAAATACCCCTTGAAAGAACTCAAATGAGAGTAAGAATATTACTGACAGGTAAAGAGGCAAGAAAAACTAAGGACAAAGTTGTTAAGTTGGCTATGAGTGTGGAAGAAGAAAACTGGGATTCAGGAACAGCTAATATAATATGTCTCATAGATCCAGGGAACTTCAGAGTTCTAGATGAGCTTGTAAGGACGGAGACCAAAGGATCAGGACAGTTTGAACTACTGAATCTGAAAGAAATGGTAGAAGGCGAACAGGCTTTGTAATAAAATTAAATATACTTGTTTTTATACATTTATTCCTTTATTTATTTACATCTCCTACTTTTAGGCTATTGAAAATATCAATTATTTCTTTGGTTGTTTTCATTCTTCGTAAAAAGAAACGTACAGTTATACAAACTTATCTGGTCCTGTGAGCAAAATTAGAACTAGCTGCCTTCCAATACATTTGTTAACATTCTACATAGACAACAGCGACACCTTCACAGGGCCAGATAAGTTTGTGGCACTGAACATTGGGGTGAATGACCTAATTTAATTGTACAATTGAGATTGAAATGGAGGTGATTTTCCTTTTCGATTTATTATTTATCATGCTGTAGAGTTGTGCTATGATTCAAGCTAAGAGCATAATACCCGATAATTTAATTTAGTAAATTGTATAATTATTAACGACTTATTGTAGTTTATTAATAGTTTTTCGGAAGTTATCGGTTTTCTGCTATGAAATAATAATAAACCGGCACTTTGCGCATGGTAGAACGGAACGTTAAAGTGAATGTACCGAAATGACAAAATAAGTTTTATTTTTCTCATATTGGTACGAGATTTTATTGATTGTTTTCTTTCATAAGATTTTCGGCCAGACGGCGACTGAAATTGCAAGTTACTGTGATATATTTATTTTCGTTATTTATCTATTCTTATCAACCAATTAAATGAGCAGGGATATCGAGTTATGTCTATAAGTAATGGAAGGTACAGAACTGGGTGGCGACCAGCAATTTTGTTTGAGATGGAACAATTTTCAAGCGAATATCACTTCTCAATTCGAGGCACTGCGCGATGATGAGGACTTCGTGGATGTCACCCTGGCATGCGAGGGACACAGGCTGGAGGCGCACAAAGTGGTACTCTCGGCATGTAGTCCATATTTCAAGGAATTATTCAAAGTAAGTCCATCTTTCACTCGCCACACTCTGATGTGTCACCATTACAATGACTGTAGTGAAAGTTGTTATGTATAAAACACTTGATCTACTTACAAATGCCATGTCTCGCGTTCCGGTTAAGTACTCGTGATTTCATTTATTTGTACCTGCTTTAAAATTCTGTTTCACAATTTCTAATTAACTCATTACCATTGAGGGTATAGATTACATGTATGTCTTGAAAGTATATAATATATTCATTCTTCACTCCCACTAATGTAACAATGCATACTAATGGCTGTCTGGATGGTTTCCTAATTTGATATTAAATTATATTTTGAAATATTTTTATTGGTATATGTTTCATTGTGGGGTAATTTGGTTGGTCTCATGCCAGTTCACTTGACAAATTATAAATATCACAATGAAAACTACATCAGTTGAAACATAAATTACAATATATTACAATACCATGTGAACTTTCAACCAGTAGCAACCAGTACCACTCACTTATTACATTATAATGCGCAGACAAAGCTATAAAATTGATGCATTTTGAATAAACCTTTCTCTCATTTAAGCATACACATAAAAGCATATATTTCAACATTAACTCCGTACCTAATAACATTTATTTAAAACCATTGAGTGTACCTCATACATTATCAAGTTAAAGATCACAGCTAGCTCTATAAATAAAACATTGCACACTCTCTAGTCAAATATGTGGTATTTTAATAATATAAAGCATTGGTATCTTGTAAATTACACCATAATGGCTATATAAGAGTGATTAGCTTAATTGGTGTGATAAATCAATGAGCTACACAACTATGAACATATACACAGTTGTGGGTGATTGTGAGTTTATTTAGAATGCAGTGTTCTTGATATTTAATTAATTTATGATGTTGGCTAATATATTTTTGATTTCTCATATGCTTTTGCAATGTCTTAAAAATAAACAACAAAAAATGTCTTTTACCATGATTGTGATCACCTTTTAAGTTAATTTTGTTGTCTGAAAGCACATAATTAATAAGTTACATACAAAATATTCCTTTGTTAACAAATTAAATTTGTCACAATGTTTTAATGCTATTTGAACAAATAAACATTTACTCAATTCCTGAGAGAATTTCAGGGTTAATACTAGGTAGGTACTAGTAACAAAGATAAGATTGACTGAGCCCTTGATTACTATTATATTACATATAAATTAAACTTTGCATTTATAATAGAATCTGCCTTTTTAATGCTACAAATCATATTTCAACTAATTATTAATGTCATTTTCAATTATTATTGTAAATTTGTTTATTTATATATATTTAACTAACCTATCCCGCGGTTTTGCCCCCGTTATGCCCTTTCCCGTGGGAATTTCAGGATGAAAAAGACCCATAACCTCCCCATTGAATCTGGCTATCCATTATAAAAATAATTATTCTATTTGGATTGGTAATTTCTGAGATGAGTGCATTCAAACGAACAAAAATTCAATTCTATAGCTTTACTAATACGTATTAGTATAGATGTTGACTACATTATAAATCAACAATGTTCTTCAGTTCACAATTATTTCATGTACAATGTACACTATGAAATGAAGTGATCTAATTCCAAACATTGTTTCGTTAATCAATAAAATGTTTGTCTAGTAGTTGCATTCATAAAACAATGCAACATATCAATGATCAAATTTGACCATAGCTGATGTAATATTGGTGACAATAGTACTGGTTAAACTTGATGGTATAAACAATAATATTTTCTTAGAGGTTGGACTCATCATGGAAGTCAGACATCATGCTCTCTGACTAATCATGCTATGTGTTTCCAGTTGTCATTGTGTTGGAATTACCTTGTTTATATGATGTAGTTTAACTATACGTCTTTCTTTTGACGTCTTGTTTACAACTAGTGGCTCTGTAGAACTCGCGGGTTAGGTATTTTTTATGATTTATAAGAATTATGCTTTTTGTCCACCAATAAAATGCCTTGCGGTTGAACCCGCGTTGAAGCGCTTCCTATGATAATTTTGGGATAAAAATTACAATACAGCCTTGTCCTTGAATGTGGCTATCCAATGAAATAATAATAATTCAAATCGGCCTTATAGTTCCTGAGATTATTATTCAAA
This sequence comes from Cyclophora punctaria, assembly GCA_951394245.1. Classification (NCBI taxonomy): domain Eukaryota; kingdom Metazoa; phylum Arthropoda; class Insecta; order Lepidoptera; family Geometridae; genus Cyclophora; species Cyclophora punctaria. Next base: position 9,162,086 of record OX596172.1, read on the forward strand.
CAATTTTAGTCTTTACAATTTTCTATACTAATTTAAAGCTGAACTGTTTTTGTTTTTTTTACTCGCTTTTCTCAGAAACTATCCGCCTGATTTGAATAATTCCTTTTGTAATGGATAATCACATTCAAAGAGAAGGTTAAAGGCTATTTTTCATCCCGAAATTGCCATGGGAACGAGTACCACGCGGTTAAAACCGCGGGGCACTTGCTAATGGAAAGACGGAGTAAGCTAACTCTTTTTGAATTGAAACTACGTTTACGGATATACTTCGCTTTTACTTTACATTTTTATTTGACATTATGGACCGTTTACAAGAAACCAGTAAGTTAACTCTGTCATTCAAAAAAATCGATAGAGACTAGACACTCGTGTGTACTCACGAAGTTTCACGGGAAACAATCGGTTGCGACTATTTCTCCATCTCATTCATAGAAAATGATGGTTTGCTGTAAGGGATCATGTTATGAAATAAAAACCACAATTTAATCAGATTGAAAATGTTTATTGTCTAATCTAAATATATACAATTTACGTAATGAATATCAAGGGCATGACTGATCAATTTACCGTAATATTAACAACTAACAGCGCTCCGCAATTTCACCCGCGTTGTGCCCGTTCCCGGGGGAATTTTGGGATAAATAACATCTATAACCTTCCTATTAAATATGGCTTTTTATTACACAAATCATTATTCAAATATGGTATGTAGTTTCTGAGATTAGCGCGTTCAAACAAACAAACAATCTAACGCTTCAGCATTTTTATATTAGTACTAGCAGCGCCCTGCGGTTTTACCCGCTTTGTGCCCGTTTCCGTAGGAATTTCGAGATGAAAAATAGCCTATAACCTTCCTCGAGAAGTGGACTATCGAACACTGAAAGAATTTTTCAAACCAGACCAGTAGTTCCTGAGATTAGCGCGTTGAAACAAACAAAACATTTAACTGTTCAACTGTATAATATAAGTATAGATATTATAACTACTAAAGGGTAACGATTATCCTTGGCTATACATACATGGTCATATATAAATTACTTCAATTATCATATTCGGCTAAACCACTTCCGAGAATTCGATGTAGGTATGTACTTTAGATAGGTATATTATACTATGAACATTAATAGCATCCTCCTTTATTTGCTTTTGATTATACCCATGTGTATAAAAAGATATAATAAAATAATTCATAAAAGCACCTCTTGGACTTCCAAGGTTATCATATCAATGTATTTACTAAATAATAAATATAATGAATAACTCATTACATATTTTACAATGTTTATGTTGAACGTAAGATAGGTTATTGTTATGGTGGTTGAATAATAACAAAGGTTTTGTTGAGCTCTTTATTAAGGAGATAAGTGCGGATTTTAACGACCGTTAAAAATTCCAGAGGTTTATAAAATATTTATGACTTAATCACGTGACTTTGTCCTCATAAAGGAGCGAGTTTTGCCCCTTTTTGTAGACAACGTAATCTTTCTTTCTACTATATATATATTATAAAAGATGAACAACACCCTATAGTTTTAACCGCGTTGGGCCCGTTCCCGTGGGTATTTCAGGATGAAAATTAGCCTATAATCTTCCTGTTGTATTAATACAAGAATAATTATTCAAATCGGATTGGTAGTTCCTGAGAATAGCGCGTTGAAATAAAGAACAGTCAAACTCTTTAGCTTTGTTATAGACCTGCGAGTACTCTAAATACATTAAATATTGCAAGCACTCTACTAATTGGCATTTTAAACACAAGAAAACACCATCATCACCAATTTTATTTTGTACCTACCTACATAATAGCAAAGAATAGGAAAAATAATTTATTTCGTTAACTTGAGCAATGCAAAGCTTAACTTGAGAGGAAAAGCGACCTAACACTTAATAATTATTAATAGATAACTAATAAAACAAAGCTGAAAACTATATTTTTTGTTTGTTTGAAAACGCTAATTTGGAATACCATCCGGATTCGAATAATAGAGTATTGGATTAGCAGTCAGGAGGAAGGTTAGGCATATGTTAATTATATCCAGAAATTACCGAAAACCGCGGGGTGTTACTAGTACAATAGATTTATAGTTTCTTCAAACTTAACTCGCCGTACGATGATGCAAATAGAAATTGTTAAATTCTACCTGTCTGTCAATTTGATAGGAATTTCAATTACTGATTACATCAGCAAATCACAGTCTTCATGGTTTTTAAAAGTAAATATTAGTTAGATAGGTATTACGTAAAACGCCTCGGGTGGTGTGGTGGCATGTGAAATTGCCTTCTCAAACTGACGTTCCCAGCTCAATTCCCAGCTCAAGCGAAAGCATGCTTCCTCATTTCCACTTTTCTAACGGGACTCGGGTTTGGGATCACCAACTCGCAGTAGGCAAGCATGGTGATGATACTTAATCTTCCTTACTGTACTGATAACTTCAGTGAGTCTTCTCCGTGAACTTCTAATTAATTGTAACTGTAATTTTAAAGTAAACTTTTTAATATTATCTGGGACTGGGTGGGAGCTGGGACTAATTCGTTGGCATGTAATACTGATCTGCAGTTATTTCAAACCCTTTTTCAAAGTTATTCTATAATTTGATTCAATAACCAAATTAAAAGAAGAACTTGATCTTATAATGTCTAGAATAATATCTGAATAGAAGGTAGCCATTATAAATGTAATACCTAGAATTCAGTGTTTTAATATTCAGCACTAAGTTAGGTCTTAAGTTATACGGCAACGCATTACAAGAGCGGTTTATCAAAATACGAATGAAAATATAATACAAGTCTATTTCAAGTGAATTAAATGTGGTTTTTTTCTGAAACTAACTGACCATGGATTTTAATAATCTTTGCCAGACATCATGGTCAGTACAGGTTTAAATATTATGCTAAATAATGGCTCTGCCGTGGAATTTAAATACTTCATTTTAATTAACTTGGTTTCAGTTAAAATGTTTATTATTTATGTATCATATGCATAATGTATTTGCATACATTTATGGGTTTTGTTAAGCTGAATTACTTTGTTTTATTGCTGCGAATACGTATTTGTTTATTGTTTCAATGTACATTGATAATTGTCTTTGTTTGACGAATATTTGAAGCTATGTCTGTTATTTTCGAAAGAACGCTTTGGTCGTCTATCGCGATCTAATCGAGTCACAATGCATTTAGTAGGATTGCCCCCTGTTGTTATTTATATCAATCTGTTCAGGAGGATATAATAATATTATACAGCCATTGTGTATAATCTATACTTCTATCAATCTATCCTAGTATGATAAAGCCGAAAAGTTTGATTTTTTGTTTGTTTCAACCCGCTAATCGCAGGAAATACCAGTCCGATTCGAAGCATTCCTTTTCTTTTGGATAGCCACATTCAGAAGGAAGGTATAGGCATGGTTTTTTATCCCCGAAATTTTCACAGGAACAGACACAATGTGGGTAAACCCGCAGGGCGCTGCTAGTAACACAATAGTAGCTTTTTACAAAAGTATACTGACGATGGTAATAAAAAGATTTTTTATTTATTTGTCCCAGATCGAATCTCATGAATCACATGATGCTTTTGTTGGCAGTTAGTTGATTAATCGAAATTTAATTATCAGATAAAACTTACTGATCATCGCTAGTTTTTAGATAATGTACTGAAACTAAATCTCGTCTAATTAAACCTATACTGTTATACAGTGGGAAAAAACGTCCATTAATCTATACCATGATTTGATAAAGCAAGTCATTGTCTCATTTTAGATGGCTCTTTTGAACTCAAGAAGTCAACACAATCTAGACATTTATTCATCAAAAGCGCCAAAAAAGGAAAGTGGTCTCTTTATTATTTTGCCACTTCGACTTTATGGTGGGAAACTTGTTTGTAATTTCGCATTTTAACGTGAAATAAAATATATATCGACTATTGAGATCAAGGCAACGAACATATTTTGGACCTTGTGTTTAACATAATACATACGAATGATGTGGTTTGGTGATTGAAAGGATTTCACGCATTTTATATTATATTTGTAGAAAGTTAAATATGTATATACTACTGTGAGGTGAACGATTCAAGTAATCATTGCTAGAGTCCAGCGATTTTGAGTTGTTTGAATATTTGAAATTCGTACTAATAATGTAAATGATTCATTCACGTACAATTTACTCGTGTACCAGTCTGTTAAAGTTATCTAGTAACTCTTTATTAATCTGTATTTTTGTTGCTTCATTGTATTGATGTTTGATAGTAGTTGCCATTGAACTTATGTTACGATATGTATATAAAATAACATTGCAATCGGCGACGCAAAAGGCGCGATCTAAATTTAGTTCTTGAATAAAATGTAATCGCACAGAAATGCGACGTTCCGGCGCAGGTCTCACAAAGTAGGTATTAACAAGAGCGCTAAGTTTTACCTTTTTTTAGGAATCACTGTTCTTTGCATTAACAGTAATGTAAGAGTTTAGTTTTCTTTTATTTTTGTTTGTATTCGCTAATCTCTGAAACTACCAGTTTGTTTGTAAAAAATGATAACTACATTGAAGTTGAAGGTCCCAGGCTACTATTTAGCCCGAACTGTTACGCTGACAGAAGGTGTTGTAAGTGGCAGTATTTTATTTTTCACTTTTGCCGATAAAATAGATAGAGTAATTCAAGAGGAAGTTTATTTGTATGTATAAATAATCCGAAATTCCCGTGGGAACACCGCGGGGCGCGGCTAGTTTAAAATAAGGCTAACACATAGATGTTTCCAATTTCAAAAATACTTGTGTACTGAACCACAGATTTCCAAAGAGCGGTATTTGAATGAAACGTATTGTTCCAGAACAATCCATGTCCGCACCCGATAATATTCATGCGCGACTGCGAAGTGTCGCACGTGCGCGCGCTCCTGCAGTTCATGTACGTGGGGCAGGTGAACATTGCGCAGGCGCAGCTCAGCGCGTTCCTGCGTACCGCCGACGCGCTGCAGATACGCGGCCTCACCGACTGCTCGCAACACAACGACAAAGTATGACCAATGTGAATTACATAATTATGACTCCTCTTCACAATTGCCGATAAAAGATGATTGTACGCGAGCACCAATTGTGTGGCTTTACTCAGGCTTACCGAAAGCTTTCTCACTGTCCCGATCATCGTCTTTTCGCGTAATCGCAACTTCATAGGTGCTACGCATGAAAAGGAATTTGCGTGATTGTAATGTGCCGATCGTACCGATGACACACGAGCACATACGATCTTGGGCGCTAGTGAAGAGGACGCATTACGATAATCAACTCGTCTTTTGAATGGCTGGACTTGACCTAATGTTTCGTTGTTGCAGAAAGTGAATCGAAAGTCCCCTCCTTCCCAGCTACGTAATTTGCTCAGCGCCAAGCCGCCACAGTCTACCTCCTCCTCCAAAGCCGCAAGCCAAACCGTCGAGACGACCTCCGTCGACGACCAGGAACAGAGCTCGAGTCGACGCTCGACCAGAAATTCTCCCGATGTTGCCAGAAACAATCTCAACGAAGAAGCTCCCTTTCAAACTTCTAGTCAAATGAGGCCTAATAATGACGACTTTAGTGAATTGCCCAACTACCCCACTCTGAGGGTGAAAACTGATCTCGAAGCGCCCGAAGTGAAAAATGAAGAGAGCGAAAGAGAAATTCTCATGGACCCCGGGGACGTGGACCGTGACAAGAGTCAGGATTTTAACGCGTCTGATCTCCTAGAACCAAAAATGGAAATGATGGAACAAGAAGCCAGCGACGAGGAGCGATCTAGCTTCCCCCACATGTACTACAGCGAGACGAACGCGCTCGCCAACCCGTTCGCCACTCTCACGCCAGGTGCGTACAGTCCCGAGACCAGCCGGCCGGCTCGCTCGCCCCCACTGACGGAGTGTCTGTTGCAGGTAACATGGAGCTGATGGGCGGCATGACGTCGGAGCTCCGCGAGGAGAGCGCAGAAGGTGAGTGTCACCACGTTCATTGTCACACGCACACGTCCGACAGCCGCGCCCCGGCGACGCCTCGGCCCGGCCCCGGTCCGACCCCGGCCACGCGCCGCGTCCCCCCGACTACTTCACTAGCTTTCTTACTCCGCCGTTCCTGCAAATAGGGTTCTTTTTCAACTAATTGTTCAGAATCAGTTACTGAATCGATTCCAACCATATTTATTCCACGTTATATTTTTTCCCAAAAATAATCTAAACTGTTACAAGTTGGACACCCTAGTAAAACATCGTTTCACCAAATAATTTCGTTCTAAACGCCGTGTGCTGTGCTACGTTATCAATCGGTTCATTGACCGCGGCGCGGGCGACCATGTATACGCGGGGATAACGGATCAACACAACAAGCTTGTATCTCTGTGATTTTTCAAGATACACCCTTGATTTTTTTATAGTGAAAAATGTCGAGCACGTATGTCGGTGTCTGTACATAGTATCGGTGTGTGGGGCGGGTGGGGGCGGCGGGAGCGCGGGGCGCGGCGGTCGAGTGCTGGCACGTGTGTTGTTGTAGCGGGCGGCGGCGCGGGCTGCGGCGCGGGCGGCGCGCAGTGCGGCGTGTGCGGGCGCCGGTACAGCAACGCGTCCAACCTGCGCCAGCACGTGCGGCTCATCCACGAGGCGCAGCCGGTGGCGTGCGCGGTGTGCGGGCGCTCCTTCAAGACGCCGCTGTACCTGCGCCGCCACACGCTGGCGCAGCACGCCCGCCTCTCCAAGGCGCCGCCGTCGCCGCCGCCGCCGCTCTTCCCCGCCCCCTACCAGTAGGCGCCCGGGCCGCCGGGGGCCCACTCCGCTCACTCCGCTCACTCGACTCCGCTTCTCGTGTGCCTTTCCGTATCCCGCGTGTGGCCGACGCCGTGCGACTCCGCCCGCGCGCGGGCTCGCGCCGCCTCGCCCCACACCTTCCTTTCTGACAATAGACTGATTGTTGTTAAAGCATTTGTTGCGACCGGGTGCTGATTTTACATAAACATAGGTTATTTACTGGTTACATTATATATATTATACACATACACACAATATACACGTTGACCATATTATAAAGTTGCGCGTTCTCCATCGCTCCATAGAGGTGTATATATGAGGAGTATTTTCGTATTAGAGATATAATATTTTGTATGGTGCGGAGCGATGGAAAGCGCGCGACCATCGGGTTTATTTGTCGGCGGCGAGAGCGCACGCCATCTACACCAATAGTTATATTTTTATATACACAATAGTCTTTATCTTTACACAGTGTTATTGTTGAATGATTCAATGGCTCCCGGTAAATAGTTTGTACAAATAAAGAGAAGGAACGAAGATATACACGTATAGATCTTCTAATCATATAATAATGTATTAAAATAAACCATTTGCGATAGAAACGCAACATTCGGTAATAATTAAGTTCATCTATAATTCTTCTTTAGGAACGTGATTGGGGCGAATGAATGCCCCCGACTATAAAGTAATTTTGTATGATGATTATCATGGATTAAATATAGAAGCGACATTGAAAAGAGGTGATAATGGAAAAGTAATAATAGCGAGTCGCTTCCATTGATAAAGATGCCATGACTCCGCGGTACCAGTGTCTTTGAACGTCACGACTATTTATAAGGAAAGGTGTATTTTGACTGCTTATATTTTTATATCGACTTGTTTATTTTTTATCGTCGATTTAGTTTCATTTATTTCCTATTGTAATTATAGTTTAAAATTGCCATGAAAATACGGAACGTCTAGTCATTTTGTAAAAAATACGAGCATTGAAATGTGACTTCATTGAAGGTATGATTAGGGTTGTGAAATAATATATTGTCTCATTTTGAAAAATAAGTGGATACGGTTGATCTCATGTGATTTAGTTTCAATGATCTCTAAATTAAAACGTTGCATTTATTTTTACGATATTTAATCAATAAAAAGAATACGAAAATTAAATTGCAATAATAAATTATTAATCTTAAAATTAATCGCTTATACGTACATATTAGTAATTGTAAAAGCACTTTTCTTACAATAATTTTAATCCCAAATTGATAAGTTAAGGCGCAGCTTTTGCCATTAAAAATGTAATAAAAATGAATCTCTTGACACTGCTAAATTTGAATATAGAACATATAGTTAAATAGTTCGTTAAAATGTTTATGGTGGTATTATAATAAATAATAAAATAACTACAAACTCAATAGTATAAGGTCAATAGCTGGTTGTTTAAATAGATTTATTTTTAATATCTCTCACAGGATCAAATAGGAAAATAACACAAATGCAATAAATATTTATCAAACTGTTGAATTTTACTGCCATATATACATATACAATGTTATTTTTAACGTTAAATATTATACACATAGTTAATTGAAATACTTACCTACATACAGTAAGCGTCGATGTCTTATGGGTGGCATCTGAGAATTTGCTAAGAATTTTTCGTATAACAACTTCAATTAGAGGTTAAGGCTAAAGTCGCCGGTTGGGGCGGGTTAGTCAGTCCGGTTTAGTTTGCCGCCGGACTTCCACCAGGCTCAATAAATCTCTCTAGTTCAGGGTTTGGTCACGAGTGTCACGACTGAAAGCTTTGGTCTTCAGTGAATAGAAGTAGTAATAATCTTTTAAATTCAGGGATGTAATAAGGCGAATAAAAAGAAAAGCATTTGTCCCCTAACCCCCCCCCCCCCTGGTCCTTATTACCTTGTATGAATAGAAAGTGTATTCCGTAATGTTGCCATTTTCTTGGTAATAATTTTCAAATGACACCCAGATGTTTATCCGCACCCACACACAGGTTATTTACTAATAATGTTACATTATATACAACAAGCTATAACCCGCGGTTTTACCCTCGGTTTTATTTAGAAAAATCTCTGTGTGATTGTAAGTTATCCAATCAAATCATAATATAATTCCAATCCAACTGCTGCTGTGAAATGAATTAGTACACAGACTAATTCACACACGGTTGTTACAACTTCTAAGCTGAAGTATGGAATCCCGCAACAGAGTTAAGATTTTTCGCATTTATAATATTAGCATAACTATATACAATTGTCCAATAAAATATATTGTTCTTGGTTGGGAACACAACCGCTTTCCTCTGTGCATCGCTTGTGCAGAAACGAACCTTATGTACATACATTTATGTATATTTTTTACTAAATACAAAATAAAGTATTGCGAATATTTCCTTCTTTAATTTGTTTTCTAATCTTATGCGTTTACCTTGTTTGAGCGTTTTTCTTGAGATTTACGATGATATATCTCTATGCTATGATATCATTTAGTATTAAAACTACATATAGGTATAAAGCAATATCACAATATTTGATAAAGTATATGACGTAACGTTCGTAATACTTTCTTCGTGAGGGTCATTGACCACCTATAACATTGTACATTTAGACACCTCCCTCACGTTATTGTTGCCGGGCGCGGATCTATCCCGTAAAAAAGGCTATCATTACCTATTAACCACATAAAAACGGATCAAGCTCGAATCCGCCTTTAGCATTAAGAGTTCCGTACGCTACAGTTATCTCAATTAGGGTTACCTGTGTGTAACACAGTGAAACAATCTTTTTTTGTAAAATTAACTAATTAGTGTTCCTAGGTTGCCTAATCGATAGTTATTGTGTGGGGAGTGGGGACTTAGTACGCATGATTACATTCAACGATTTTGCGTGAAAGACCTACGTTTTCAGTTTTATTTAACGTTACGATCTATTCAACAATATTATTATTTAAAACTTACAGTCAAATGGTCTGAGATTTTAATTAACTGTTGCTCTTTTTTTGTCCATTTTATTTGTATTTGATGTCGATATGACTTTATTGCCTCACCTAGCATCGCCCTGCGGTTTTACCCGCATTGTGCCTATTTCCATGGGATTTCGGGATGAAAAATAGCCTATAACCTTTCCGTTGAATGTGGCTATCTATTACAAAAAAAATTATTCAAATCGGACTGATAATTACCGAGATTGGCGAACATACAAACAAAAAAAATTACAAATTTTACCTCTTTATAATATTAGTATAGATTAACTTGTACGGTTTATGGAGAAGGTTTATTATAGTTTGGTCTAGGAAAACACTTCTGTTAATACTAGTTTTAGGCCCTACAAGCATTTTTAGCGCATTCTTTAGAGCTTTTGAGAGGTCTTGTGAACATAAATAAGTTTTTTTATGCTTACGTTTATAGTTCTAACTTTACTTTTTCTCATAAATCGACGATTTTTACCAATAGACAGAATGCTAGTCGAGAAATAAGGCTGTCTTTTATTAATTCGGTGATGGGTTATTGTCCTAACGTCTTTCCCGACATTGGAAAGGTTAGTGAATGTCTCGATCTCAAAGGGTGGGGGTTGAGAGTACTAATGGAATGTTTTATAGGTAATGATATATTTTATTAATGTATTTCGAAAATATATATACAGTTATGTCCAAATATACGGTAATATTTTTGATCGTTCCCATTATTATTTGCACTGGTCACTTTAGTGTTAATGTAGGAAGGCTAATGATTTTATCTTTTAATTTATCTGGATATGGATGAAGCCGAACCGAAGTCCGAAAATAGTCTTATATTTTATCTGCCTTATGCATAAACGCTCTCTAACTAAAACTCTTTTAGTGAGTGTTTTGTCTCTTTTGCTCTTTGGAAAATAGCGTATGTCAGAAAGGGACAAATCATTTTTCTAGTACCTAAGCGTTTATGAATAAGGCCATATAATGTTTATAGTCCCCATTTGATTATTAATATAGACTGGTACGGAAGTGCGATTACTGAAGTCTGATTATGGATGTTCCCTCTTATTGATTGAAGTACATAGTCTTTATGTCCCTTGTTTTAATGTTGCTGTTTTAAAAATGTATTTTTGTTACCTTTGTATATCCCTTAGACTGGTCTATAAGTACGTAATTTAACAAAGCAGCGCTGCAGCAGCTTGAAAAATAGAAAGACGATCTAAGCCCAATTTTTTTCAGACCGCTCCAAAAGTATGTTTACAATCCCCGTTATTATTTGGACTGGTATCTAAGCCCTATGTTTTTTTTGGACCAGTCCATATCCCAAATATTACTTCAACTGCTTAATAGCAGGTGTTACGTTAACCGTCCCCATTACTATTCACCCTGGTCCATAGGTATAGTGGGGCGGTGGGACGGGCGCCGCAACCGGCCGGTGCCGGATGCGGTTTGGCTCGAGCAGCACCGGCGGGCGCTACCCTTCGTGCTCAAGAGGGAGAACGAGCGGGGCGGAGTCGCCGCGCCGAGACTTGTGAGTACCACATTTTGTTTTGTCTACCTATACTGTGCCTCGGTGGTCTAATGGTATATGCACTCGCCTGCCAAGACTGAGGTCCTGGGTTCAATTCCCGGATCGGGCGAAAACATACTTTTCAGACATGGCTCGGGTTTGAGATCACTAACCCGCATTTGGCAAGCGTGGTGATTACGCCTAATCCTCCTCACTGTACTGATATCTTCAGTGAGATGATGAGTGGCCTTTGCCCTTTACTTTTACTTTTACCCATACTGTCCCACTTTTGAGCAAAGGTCTCCCTCAACATGTTTACCTCTGAAAATTGGTACGACATACAGGCCCGGATTTATCCTTAGGCAAAAAGTGACTAGCCTAGAGTTTATCCCGAAATTCCACTTAAAACTAGTAGTCTAGTGGCCCTCAGGTCAAGGTCCCAAAGGTAACCAAACCCCAACTAGTAGCGATTTACCTTTGAAAGCGTAACAAACAAACTTTCGCATTTATAATAATACAAGTGCCCGCGATAATTTTGGGATAAAAAGTATCCTATGTGCTATTCCATATTTTATTGTATTGTGCCAAATTGCACCGAGATCTGTAGTTTTTGCAATCATTGATCTTTCCATAGTCAGAGATAGATTTGTATTAGAAATGCGACTATATATGACTATGGTTCCTGTATGGCCAAATAAAAACAAAATTAATTTACCATCAAAATGCCTCACTACACATTGTTATTAATAAATTAATTAAATAACGATTTACTCAAATAGTGATTGCTTCGGTAATTATTTTGTGTCCGTGTGGATTTGTGTAGGTATTATTGTGCAATCTCTGGACTTCGTACCGAACGCCCGACGCCCGCTACCATAGGCAATTAATTTTATTTGTTTACGTGGACATATTCAAAACTGAATGCTCGTGAATTAAATTATTGATAGCAGGTCAATCCCCACTAACAAATGTGAAAGTCATTTTGTATGTAATACTATGGAAAAACGGCTCCACCGATTTAATTTAAGATCGGTATAGAAATAGCTTACAGTAAGGAGAACATATTTTGTTATGCACATAAGAGATATATATGTATATATATACAACAGTAGATATTATATAGTTTTGCCTAACGAAAGGTGAAGTAGTATTTTTTACCGTATATTGCTAGAGCAAAATCCTATTAGTTTTATTCAAGACCAGCAGCGCTCCGCGGTTTTACCCGCGTTGGGCCCGTTCCCGTGGGAATTTCGGGATAAAAATTAGCCTATAACCTTCCCGTTGAATTTGGCTATCTATTACAAAAATAATTATCCAAATCGGACTGGTAATTCCCGAGATTAGCTCGAACATGTAAACAAACAAACTTACAAATTTTACCTCTTTATAATATTAGTATAGTATAATATAGATAAAAGGCAAACCGGACTGAATGACTCACTAACATATATCAAAACAGCCAAAACTATTGAACCTAGTAACATGAAATTTAGTACAGGGGTTCCTTTCATGATGTAAGTGAGCACTAAGAAAGTTGGCCCGTTCTCCAGAAGCGAAGCGAACGGCGCGCGGGCCGCTCATCTTTAAAAGGCATGTCCTTTGTTAGTTGTTGTAAAAAAATATTATAAATAGTTATTGTAAAAAAATTAAAATAACTTAGTTACCATTTTGTGCATTGATTTTATGACTACAGTAGCAACAAACATCCATCCATCGTCACAGTACTACATATATAGGCTTTGTTCTGATTTCCCCACTAGATGTTCATAAACACACATAGATTACGTAATGTTCTGATACGAAGCATCTTTATGGGAGTACGGACGGAGTCTTCGGCCCTTATCTATTCGTTATCGGTCGTAATTGTGATTTCACTTATTTATTTACGTCCCGTTTTGTGTTGGTAAATAAATATTTATGTAACTACTTGTAGGTAAAGTTGTTTTTAGTGGAAAGCGGAAATTGAATACGATCAACTTAAAGAAACTAATAAATAACTAAACAATTTTCGAACTTAAAAAGTAAATCTAAAATTAGTTCGGATTATCTTTTGTACATCATTAATGATAATGGAACACGCAATGAATTTTCATAATTATCTGCATGTACAACAATGAGCATGATATACCTACTTTATTTCTATATCATTCCGAAACGTGTCTGAGAAACTATGTTTTAAATTGTGTCTAATAATAGAAAAAACATAGTCTCAGTAAGAGAACTAATTGTTTCTAATTTTAGACGGAGCTGCTATTCCTATAGCTCGTAAACTCATTGAGCCATGAAGGCATCAAAACCGCAAACGGCCGGACTGGCAAACTTCTATAAGAACATAGTTTAAGACTCACGTTAATTAGCCAAGCGATTTCTATTTTGCCTATGTAATGCGCTCAACAATTATTGTGACGTCCACTGTTACGATATTTAACTTGCCATAGTTTTACCGTCGTGTAAGAGATTGATTAGCATATGGAACCCTGATAGAAAATCGAATCGATTTTTTTATCTATACTAATATTATAAAGAAGTAAAATTTGTAAGTTTGTTTGTTTGTTTGTTTGTATGTTCGAGCTAATCTCGGGAATTACCTGTCCGATTTGAATAATTATTTTTGTAATAGATAGCTACATTCAACGGAAGGGACATAAGCTATTTTTTATCCCGATATTCCCACGGGCACGGGCACAACGCGGGTAAAACCGCGGGGCGCTGCTAGTAGAGGACTAAAGCTACTTGGGTACTTATTTCCAGAACCGACTCGCGCTAGCCCCATTAGGATGTGCCAAATCTTTTGTTTCAAAGATTGAAATGTTAAATCCTAACTTTTGTATGATTTTATTCATTTTAATTCAAGTCGGATGTCTGGATAAATAAATCCAACTGCATCTACATCCGTATTTTGACCATGTTTACCAAAATTGGTCAATTCTTATCTTCTTACATATTATAAAACAAAGCCCTTAAAAGCTGTCTGTCTGTATGTAATTTTCCCAAAAACTACTGAACGGTTTTTCATGCGGTTTACACCAAGATTCAGAGTGATTCAAAAGAGATGTTTTGTCAAATTTTCATGCCAAAATTCCTACAGGGAAGGCCACGACGCGGGTAAGACCGCGGGGCACTCCTAGTTTTTATTATAAATCTCCTCTGAGGTGTTCTCCCGTACTGAATACATGTACTGCATTTTCGTAACATATATATATTAAAGATTACTCAATCTTCTTCTTCTTCGAGTGGATGGTCAACCTGACCAATCTTGGTGTCAGAGTTATTGAGCCGTCAAAGGCCTCTGACGTGGCACATAGATTACTCAACAAGAGATATAGATAGGTATAAGTTTTAACAGTTAACCTACTGCAATATTGGTTTCATGTTTCGTCCATACCTACTATATTAGAGTTCAAACAGAATTTGGCCAATAAAACGCCGGTAGGCGTGGTGTGGCGATAAAAATGATAAACTTTGTACTGATTTTGTTATGAATATGTATTTTCGATATAGATTTTTTATTACGCACGTGGTCAGATAAGAATATCAGCGAATTTCCACTTCCGATGTAGAAAATCTTACAGTGATGGATGGATGTTTGTAAATCTTTTACGCGATGAGTACTGAACGGGTTTGATGAATCTAGGCATATAACGGTACATTCTTTTTATTTTTTAACTAGCTTTGTCAATACCTACTTGTCCATTTCTCGCGCCTGTCCCGCACAATATATCTAGTACAGCCCGCCCGTACATTGCGCGTGTACATTGTTTTGAGTATTTCTCATGATATCCGAACAAAACTTCCAATTTTAATAATTTAAAGTGGTATTTTAATTAGCCCTTACAGACAAACAAACAACTTTACCTCTTTATAATATTAGTATAGATTGATGTAAAGCGTGATGACGACGCCCAATCCTCCTCACTGTCCTGATATCTTTAGTACAAGATGAGGCCTTTGTCCTGTAGTGAGAAATTAAAGGCCGTATAGAAATTTGAAAAAATTATATAAGTTTGTAAGTGAAGGTGATCACTGCCATTGAATTAATTGAATTTCTCTTCGGTTTCATAGATCGCGTACCACACGCCAGGAATATCATTTAAATATCATTTGTTTGAGCATTTCTTATGACACGATGTTTGTTTCATATTAATCAGTCATTAAAATTAATGGCTACTCACTCATTCATTAATATTGCTTTTAAGGCGAAAATACATCACTTTGGTTTTGGTCCAATGAAAATAATTTTAAAATTCACTTAAATATTACTTATTATTTCAGCGATATTATTTGTTTAAAAACTAACATAAACCTAAATATACAATGGAAGTTTTAGTGTCTCAATTGCGCAATCCCTAAACAATAAAACCTTTAAAATTCTAGATAAAACTCGGCGAAGGCGTCGAGATACGCGAAGAGTTACTACGCGGCGTCAAGTGGGGTGACTACAGGAAGGTGACGCGAGGTCTGGCCGCGGCATTATTTTCACCAATCGAGTTGGCCACTTGCTCCGTTACGGGCCAGAGGTGGTCCCGGGCCGGGCAAGAGTCGAGGCCGACTAAGCCGCCGTTAGACCGCCGCCGAGTCCACGCTCTCATCTCGTACGTCAGCAGGCATTTCCCTGACGTCGAAGTCAGCAGAATCAAACAAGTGCTGGCCTATAAGTGTAAAGAGAACTGCGCGGCGCTAAGGATGAGGACTGCCAGGTGACCGTTTTATTCAATTACTAATTTAACTACTTGCCTACAAGATACAGTTACGTTTCGTTACTTACTTAGCAACAAAAATACAGTTACATCGAAAAAAAAAGAGTTGATGTATTTTGAATTGAAACTACGTTTACAGATATACTTCGCTTTTATTTAACACTAGCAGCGCCCCGCGGTTTTACCCGCGTTGTGCCCGTTCCCGTGGGAATTTCGGGATAAAATGTAGCCTATAGCCTTCCTCGATAAATAGACTATCTAACAGTGAAAGAATTATTCAAATCGGTTCAGTAGTTTCTGAGATTAGCGCGTTTAAACAAACAAACAAACAAAACAAACTCTTCAGCTTTATAATATTAGTAAGGATTTTTATAGGACGTTTTTCAGACTCATTCAGTCTTTTACAATTAATACAGAATACTCACTCAGTCTTCTGTGACAACGGTTCCTGTAAAGTTAACCACAGTTAAAAATTTGAAATAAAAGCGAAGTGTGTCCGTAAACGTAATTTAAATTTTAAAAAAAGTTTTTATGTCTTCTAAATAGTTTTACTTATAAGATCGATGCTTCGTTACTCAATACTCAATCAAAAGTTACTATATTTTTTTTTCTATGTATAATCCTACCTTTTAAATGCTATTTTACTTAACTGAATTACGTTTCTGAACCATTTTGACGGAATTTAGGTAGGTGGATATCCATATAGGAGAATAAGGTTGCCGACCCATAAGTGTGTGCCCTTACGCGAACATCTATACACATAACTTTGTATTGAACGTAGCACAGCCCAAACCGCTTATATGGTAGAGAACTGAAACTAGAAGAGTGTGTTCTTTGTATGATGAAGGCATCCGATAAGAAATATTTTTCTAAAACTCTTCCCTCAAAGCGGTAAAAATGGAGGGCAAATTTTTGAATGTGTTGCCACGTTGGGACAATGTGATTCCTTGTTCGAATTTATTTAAAATTTTGCATATAAACAGTTTTTAACAGATTTTTTTATTGAAATTAATCCCATAACGGTAACCCCGTTATGATAATAATAAAATGATGACGTAAAACCTGTTAAACAGTTTCGACTTCTAAGCCGACGAAGACGCGGGCAGTAGTCTAGTCTTATCACTCATTCACTAACCCATTATAAAAATAATTGGCAATAACAAAACATACAGTTAATTAATACAAAAACATATTATTGTCATACCATAACTCGTGCTGGAGCTAAATAATTATGATACTCTATTAAAAACGTTATCTCATGACATGGCAATTCTGGGGTTATCGATGTACAAAACCATGTGTTAGGGCTGCCAGCTATTAATAAACATTTAATAAAAAATACGATTTAAAGAGCCATCTAACAGCCATCTCTAACAAAATGTCAAAATTTGATCTTGCTATAAAGACTGCAGGTTGTAGAGATTGCTGGTAGATAGATATAGGTTATTCAGACTGGTCGTACGTCGAAGTAAAAATAACATTAAAACAGCGAATCATTCGTAATCGTAATGCGCCACCTTTCAGCAAAAACCAAGTTTTTTTTACGAGTTTCAAAATCCTTAATATGACCGTTTTTCCGAACCAAGGACAATTCCTTTTTTGAAAATATGTTTTTTTACTTCGAAACATATATAAAGAAAGTTCTACTTTATCGTCTAAGAATCGCATAATCAAACCTTGGATGTCATTTGACACTTCTGGTTCTTGATCAAAACACCAAGTGACATTATGTGCACCCTAATTGTTAAAAATCCATTAATGCATAAGAATACATTTTAATACGATTAACAATTTTATTGAAGTGCCAGTCACCATATTACTCATCATGTTATTCATTGTGGTTTATTTACTATGGATTCTAGGACAAAGGTCAAAGTCTTGGTATAGGTTTACATTCGTTTATTTAGTTCCACTAACAGGGAAAATGGAGTTCTGTGTAAGGGTTTTGTTCGCCATTCTGCGAACTGTTGTGTGCAAAAAGTGATTTGTCAATTTTACGTTCTAATATATTTTCTCGCTATCCATTACGAAAATAATAATTCGAATCGGACTGTAAAAGGCCTCCACCCATTACACCGTATCATACCATGACCGTGCTATGATGAAAAGTATGGGACTATGCTCACTAGACCGTTCCGTCACCAACCAACAACGTCGACTATTCTCACCTAATATTTTGCCGGTGCTGAAACGTTCATAGCACGGTCATGGTATGATACGGTGTAATGGGTAGAAACCTTAATGCATAGATTACCGCGTTCAAACAAACACAAAATCAAACTGTTCCGCTTTATTAAATTAGCAACTTATCAAGGCAAAAGCCTAAGCTGTTTATAATGTCACAAATATTAGCAATAATTATTATTACTACCAGTAATGCGTTAATTTTTTATTGCTTCTCGATCTCACGCTCGTGTGCGAATGAGATAAAAACTGCCGTTAAGCCGTCGGTCCCGGTTACTTTCTACCGATAGTAATCGTTACATGAGCCACGTCAGAGGCCTTTGGCGGCTCAATAACTCTGACACCAGGATTGGTCAGGTTGACCATCCACTTGATGAAGAAGAAGAGGTAGCTAGTTTAATATATTGATTGTATATGGTCATAAGAGTCCCAAAGATATTCTTATTTCTACAACCGACGCTAGAAGGTAGATACATTATTAATTTATTTTATAATTAAATTATGTTAAATGTTCCACAATTTATTAGCGGAATCATAAAAATGACTAAAGTATTAATGAATATTCGTAAAATATTACATAATATTTATCTCCTTTAAAGTGAAAACTGTATCTCAAGTGAAATTATACATCATTTGTATTTAAATTTTATTTAATAGTAAAAAATTATAATATCCTATAGAGATGTGAACGAGCTTGCACTGAACAGGAATAGATGGAGAAGTCTGCATCGGACTCACCGTAAAAAGCCTAGGTTTTAAATTTATGATGATGACAATATAATAAAACGCCTCTAAATCTGGTACAGTATTTTAAAAACAACATATTACATATTTTTATAATCCCGACAGATAATTAAAAAAGTATTTACAAACCTTTTTTCAAAATGCGTCTATATATTTCAAATTAATAATTTCTCCAAATAAAAGGAAAAAGTCGATATACCAGCCCTATCTCGCGTGTGGTGCCATGATACTCTTATCACCATAAATAAATACCTTACAGTTGCGACATTGGCGCTATCAAGTCAATGGCATAGTCCAACAAACTATAGTTAACTAGCTGCGTCCCGGGGTTTCACTCGTATCGGACATCTTTTTACATTGCAGTCGAAGTCATCTTCCATACTCTTTACTACCTTTATGCCAATGTTAACATTATTTAGTAGATTTTGCCTGAAAAGTTAAAGGTCTATTCAGACATGCTTCGCTGCCGCTATAGGTAGTATACGAGTACATGCCGCGTGGGTATCGCTAAGGTAATTAGTATCAAGTTCCTTAACTACTACAACCTGAGCGATATTCTTTGCCGCTGTGGATAGAAGTGCATACCACGTGATATATACCGGACCATATTCAGTATTCACCCTCGAGTACACACACACGCACACAATACTATGCACAAATAGTCAGTCACATGGTTTTTTCTACCTACAGCGGCAGCGAATATCTCATAATATCTGAATAGGTCTTAACAAACATACATCCATACCCACACATTTTCGCTAGTACTAACGATATTAATAATTATTATTTAAGCGATATCGACTGATTCATGCACCATCCAGACGTTATTTATATAAACCATGTCGATTACGGTACTCCTCTCTGTCATGGGCCACAGATAAAGTCTGTTGTCATGACTATTAACGTCACATATAGATAATGGACCACACGGGTGCGGCTCTAAGTATAAACTTGGGGATAAACAAGATGGAGGGAGAAACTATAGAATTGGGAATCGGGGATTGAGGGGTCCACTATAGAACGTGGAGTCTAGGACTAGTTTAACCATAGAACGAGAGGTCAACTATAGCACAAGGAGTCAAGTAATAGAACAACGGAGTCGACCATAGATTGAAAGTTCATCTATAGAATATGGGGTTCACTGTCGAAGGAGGGGTAAGGCATAGACTGTAGAACGAGTTGGTCACGGAAAGGCGGTTATAAATGATCTGGACTTTGGGGTTTAGGAGCCATTGACACTCAGACTATATTGTTTTTAAGATAACCAATTATCTGGAGGGAGGTCGAGTCTCCCACCCTCATTAGGTATTTCCCTAGAACCGCACCAGACGTCATAGTTATTTATGGTATTGTTTGCCACTGTTATCAGTTCACAAATAAGGTCCAAGTGTTGACATTGATGTTATCAATTACCTATTTGGATATGCCATACCATTGTTAGGTTTTAAATAAAATTCACCAAGTCATTCATTCATTTCGAGTAGGTTACTGGCCAACCCTCGTGGCGGAGTTTTTAGACCGCCTAAAGGCCTCCGACATGGTCTAACGATTGAAACAACCGGGACCATAAATTTAACGAGCCCTCCGAATTTTCCTTAAATTTTTAGACAAACGGAAAGTTTACAATTTTCCTGTATTTTTTATACGAACGGAAAGTTTACAGATACAAGTGTTGTAATCTGTAATATTCCATACTATACTATTCCTCTGATTATGACTTGTTTGTTTCAATTACTAAACCACAAATCGGTTTAGGAAACCCCAATTAATTTTCCTATAAATGAATCATCTACTTATGGTCAATACATTGATCTTGCCACGTTAAAAAATACATAGCGATAACCATTGTTTTCGTGGTGTTCACGTGGAAGTGATCTGTTATTATCTATAAAGGTTAGGAATACTTTTGTTGGCGTGTTTGACCGCGATATCTCTTTAAATATCAGTCGGATTAAAAACATATTATGTTCATTGGGGATTGTCACATTGATTAGCAATGCTTTATGGGGTGCTAATTATTACGAAATTGAAATTTTAGTAGAAACTAGCAGCGCCCCGCGGTTTTACCCGCGTTGTGTCCATTCCTGTAGGAATTTCGGGATGAAAAATAGCCTATGTTACTCGTGGATAATGTAGCTTTCGAATGGTGAAAGAATTTTTAAAAACGGTCCAGTAGTTTTTGAGCCTATTCATTACAAACAAACAAAGTTTTCCTCTTTATAATATTAGTGTAGATAGTGTAGATGAGTTGAAGGCGAGTGAAACCATGGAATGACGCTTGTTAATGTTATACAGAGATAATGTTTGTTTTGGAAAGAAGAGGTTAACTATCAATCGGATAAAAAATGTACGTCTTCATGTTTTGGAATAGTTCAAGTACTTGTTAGATTCAAATAAGTTTGGGTAGGACTCGAGTCCTTTTTTTAGCTTTAGCTAACGGCGTTGCTACAGGTGGGCCTTACTAACTTCCTGGGGATGTCCATAAATAGGAACTGAAAATCCTTAGAATACTCAAAAGTCACTCAAAATATGTAGTACTTCTTTATTTCATATGTTTAAAAATTCGTTTTAAAAAAATATAAGGCAACTTAAGAATTCGCATAATAATCGTGAATTATCGTCATATCGTCATATCGCGATATTGTTATGTAAACTACTGTATATTTTGTGAATCGTGTATATTAACCTAGTACGTATAATATGTATTGTGTTGTACGCTGCGACCCGAGGCAGTAATTCAATTTGAAGCAGGTTGTCGAACTGTTTCAGTGACTCGACCAACTACTTGCTGAGCGCGGCTGCCCGCCCGCCCCCGTGCGACGACGCGCCCTCGGGCTCGCGCCCGCCCTATGCCAACTAGTAAGTATAACTTTTAACTCTAGTGATTTGAACTGTCGAACAGTTTTGAGAATAAGTACGAACCTTGGTGCTAATTTTTCCATATCTTTTGTCCTGAAGAAAAAAGAGTGCTTAATGTAAGTAAAGTATTAAGGCTTTAATGTCCCACTGCTGGTCAAAGGCCTCTCATCTCACTGAAGGTATCAGTGTAGTGAAGATGATTAGGCGTAATCACCACGCTTGCCTAATGTGGGTAGGGAATGTGAATTAAAGTAAATTCGTGTAGGTTAATGCCAACCTTGGTGTCAGGTGTCAGAGTTCTTTAGACCGCCTAAAGACCTCTGACGGGGTCTGACTATTGAAGCAACCTTAACCGACAGTTTAACGCGCCCTCCGAAACACGGTAGCGCTCAGATAGAAATGCCACTATCGACCACCCATCCACGTATCGAGGGGCCGAGTTGCACGTTGCTTACAATAGCAATGGGTTAAAATATGATAAACTAGATGTGTGTGTGTGTTACTATCAGCTATCGAAGCACCCACACAAGTTAAATTTACTAATTCACTGATTTTAATTTAATTTATCACGTTTGAAACGTGATTTAATAGAGAATGCGATTGTATACAAATCGATCGGTTACAAAATTAACAAAAAATCGTTTTCATGTAAGTAAAACCTGTGTAATATCCTTGTTAACATGGCCTCGATATACACTCCTTCAATATCTGTCGTAGAATAGAACATAAACTCGTAATCTATCAATAAAGAGAGATAACAAGAAACATGTTGCCATGGGTTATGTCGTACGTTATCTTGCAATGACTTCAGCAAGGATTAGTCATGCTAATCTGATAGAAGTCGAAACTAATAAAAGGTCCGGACAATACTGTGAAACAGTCAGTGAACCATACAAAATTACGACCTATGCATACTTCAGATGCACTCATCCTAACTAATATTATAAATGCGAAAGTAACTCTGTCTGTCTGTTACGCTTTCACGCCAAAACTACTGAACCGATTTCAATGAAATTTGGTACACAGTTAGTCCAGAGCATGAGAAAGGACATAGGCAAACTTTTAATCGCGAAATTCCCGCGGGAACGGGGACAACGTGGGTGAAAATGCCGGGCGCGGCTAGTATAAAATAAATCAAGGTTGTTACACA
This sequence comes from Cyclophora punctaria, assembly GCA_951394245.1. NCBI lineage: Eukaryota > Metazoa > Arthropoda > Insecta > Lepidoptera > Geometridae > Cyclophora > Cyclophora punctaria. The sequence goes on from OX596172.1 coordinate 9,184,955, forward strand.
TATATTTGGGCCGGCATTAATTGGCTTCAACCAGGGCCGGTAACTGCGGTATTGTATTCACTGGCAAAATCGGGCGGTATAACTGAATATAATCTTCCAATACTTCAACTAATGTATTCGATCGGAATAAGCTGAAATAGCTATTTGTTTTTAGGGTTCCGCACCCGAAGGGTTAAATCGGGAACCTAATACTGAGACTTCGCTGTCCGTCCGTCACCAGGCTGTATCTCAAGTACGGTGATAGTTAGACCGTTGAAATTTTCACAGAAGATGTATTTCTATTGCCGCTGTAACAACAAATACTAAATAAATTAAAATAAATAATTAGGGGGCTCCCATACAATAAACGTGATTTTTTGCCGTTTTTTAAAGTACGGAACCCTCCGTGCGCGAGTCCGACTCGCACTTGGCCGGTTTTTTTCTGAAACTTGGTTCAGATGACATTTGGAGAATTTTTGTGTCATTTAACCAAAATAGGCCTTATTAAATTTGAGAAAACTGCTTTACTTTTCCCGCAGAATAAAATAGATTAGAACGTGGTTGAAGCCGCGGGATGTAGCTAATACACATAAAAAATATTTTAAAAATTCAAAACGGTAACCATATTTATTTATTTATTTATTTATTTATTTATTTATTAAGTTAAAAACACAAAAAAAAAAAATAACACTTACAATACATATCTTAGTAAACTTGTACATCGATGACAACCATGCACAGGTCTTAAATACACACATTTATTGTACCGGTATCCTATTTAGTAAAGAAAAAGTAAATAAAAATATCAAAAACATCAAAAATAAAAAATAAAATAAATCAAAAATAAAAAATAAAATAAAAATAAAATAGAAATAAAATAAAATATAATAGATACTGTTTAGACTGATATATCGATATATCGATGTTTACTAAAAGTACAGTAATGATTGTACCTATTAATTTCTCCTCTCGTCACAAAAGTTATTTATGGAATCTTTTAGTGTCGCTATCTTCTGTAATATTGAAGTATTCAACTTTTATAGTTGACTGTACAAAATGTTGTTTACAATATAATATTATTACATTAGTATCGTGAATTCGTGATAATTATATACCTACCGTGCTTTATAATCAAACTATATGATACACCGAGCGACATCTGGCGAGACGTGAGGTACTAAAACTGGAAGTGCGATATTTTGTTAGACTCTGTCAGTCTTCTTGTATATTTGGTTCATGCTTTGACTCAAGCTGTCTGAGGTATACAAGCATTCTTCCTTCTTATTATAATAACAATGGTTTGTTGACTGTCACTGTATTATAAGTGTATTATAAAGGCCAGTGGGCGCTGATCTGATAATACAAACTGGAATGTCAATACTGAGGCACTATGTTCTGTGGTGGCTCTAGGATTTTGGTTTAGGGTCTTGATCATAGTGAGGGTAAGTTTTATTAAGGGAAATATGTTGTTAAACGATGACTCAAACTTAAGGGAGCTGGAGCACCTCGGCTCGGATTAAATCTCGATTTTTATCAGATCACCAGTGACATTGATGACAATGACACATGACAGTGTTGTTGGAATCCTAACGTTGTGTCGTTTTATGTTACAGTGAGGCGGGCAAGGGCGGTGAGGGCGCGCGCGACGAGCCGGAAGACGCGCAGTGAACGTGTGTACACGGGTGTACGCGAGTGTATACGAGTGTATGCGTGTGTGCACGAGTGTATCCGTGTGTACGCGAGTGTACACGGCTCGCCACAGATGTATATTTTCGCGGCGCCGCGCCACGGACTCTCGCCCCAACATATTCATATTTATTTAGGTGATATTTTTCTATTGGCTACTGATAAGATTTTATCTCGTTATGTGTCGCCGTGTGGCGCATTGTTAGTGAGGAGGCCGGAGCTCTAGCAATAATTTATCAGGTTCCTAAGACAATGTTTCGTAGTTAGATTTCTATTGCACGAATATTTCGCGAACACTGCCGCTTTGTTTCGAAATTTGTTTTTTTATTATAATCTTGTTTACGGACGACGTTATCGCTTCACATATTATTTTAATGTCTTCTTGATTGTAAACGAGTCATTTTCATTGTTACGTTAAAATTTGTATATGAGGCATTTAAGTGCTGTACGAGGGACCGTTGCAATTGCAAAGTAATATTATCAAAATGGCATAATTTTAGAGCTAACGTTAGGTATATCGTAGTCATTTCGTTTTATAGGTGTAATGATAAAGAATTTATTTTGGAGCGTCAGGTTTGGATATTGTAAAGTCTTCGGAGAGCTGTGATCATGATGGATATAAAGCAGTCATATTTTTAAAGTATATATTAAGAGTTACTACGCATGTTCGACGGAGTGGAAGTGGGCGGAGCGGAGTTGCGCGAGCGCACCGCCGCGCCGCACTCCGGTATCATATCAAAATAAAGCAATAACTATCATTTGATATTAAAGAAAAAATAATATTTCATTTATAATAAAAAATATTTTAACCATGTTGTTATAAAAATGTAGTTAGTATAACTAAAAGGTCTTGAAAAGTCCACTATCGTTTCTATTGTTCTTTTGAACGATAACGAAATCCTCTTAATTGTAATGTTTCTCAGATACGTCATATCAAATTTTACGATATTAGATTTTTCACTATCTACAATTTTGTATATAAAATGCAAATACATAAATTAGGATTGTCAGTTGTAGTGCGGGGTGTTCATTGATGTGCACGCGGCGATCCAATCATACTAATACATATCAAATCTATGACTATCTATGGCTTGAAGCTTTTCACATGGAAAATGTATCGAAAAACCGCTGACACTCAAGGGCCGATGGCACATGAATAAACACACTCGCACGTACGTAGGTATGTTTTTAAAGAGGCTAATGGATGCGTAAAACGTAATGTAAACGTAAAAATAATGTTAATGTTGTTAAATGGAATGCACTTTTCTGTTAGGTGTAAGGGAAACATACCTAACTGTCACCGTTGATGTCACACGAGGGGTAGTTCCCGCGTTAACCGTAGACATCGATAACAACATTGACAAGGCATACTCAACTCTACGCAGTTGCAATAAGAATGTCAATATCAATGAGTCTTGTCGACACAACTTAACGAGTGATAAATGTACGTATCGTTTGTGTCAAATTAAATCTAACGATTTTTAATAGTAATGTTATGTTTAGAGGTTGTTCGGGGCGTGTTCTCGTCTCTTGGCCGCTAGAGGGCGACATGTTACGTCTTGCCAATAATGTACTGTCCCAGACCTCTCGAAATGTTGAACAGTTAAAGTTATCCGACGTTGGCATGTTACATGTTTATTTCGTAGTCGATTGTAGAGGCGCGCACATTCATATACACATACGTTTTTCATACAATTCATGCATATAATGGCAACATGCAAGCCGGATTATATGTTGATTTATATCAAAATATACATATCATGTGGTATCAAGTGTATGTGTGTGCGTGTGCGTCCCGCCACACTCAAAACTGTAAGAGATCGTTGTACCTATAATAAGTTACAGTTACCAGACTTAGGATATATCGAGTAGTCACGCAGTGCTACGTAGCGGAGTCTTTGTTTACGATGCCAATTTAAAAGTCATAATGCTCAATTTTGCCAAATTGAACTTGCCGGAAACGCGTGTTGTCTATTTATTTAATCCATTCACTGCCATTCCCCTCCGCTGAAGGACGGACCGGCGGCGACCGGTGCCCGAGCCCGCGGGAATGAACAGATTGCTCAATTGTAAAAAATAATGTGTATTTATGTTTATACGATGGAATATGTCTTAACAAACGAATGGAAAGTTTCGGCCAAACTAAAATGTAATTAATTAGTAAAATTAGTAACAAAATTTAATTATAATGAAAAAATTAGTAAAATTAATAAAATTGAGAATTAAATGAATTTTTGCAAGTATAAATAAAATTAAATAGTATGTGACGAACGCTCGAGATGCAATATGTTAATTTAGTGCCAAATGATAAGTTAACTCGTAGCAATATATTGTATCCTAATGCTCTTGTGTAATTTCTCACGTAGTGTTAATGACCTATGAGGTTTCGAAATGTTTCTTTTACAAGACTCTAATATATTTATACAGGGAAAGTGTTAGGTATGTACAGTTGTTGGAATTAAAGAGTGTTGTTGAGGTATAATACTCATTGCGACGGGGTGTAAGAATAACGTGCGAGGACGCGCGCCTTGAGAAGGCGCCGCGATCCCGAGCCAGGCTCCATCTTGAACGACCACAGAGAATGAACGAATCAACTGATTGACACACAGTTATTATTACACTCTGTTAGGAAAAGCACTGAATGAGCAATGGAACAAGAGAATTTATTTACTCAAATAAGTTTTTTTTTTTTAATTTTTACTATTAATTTTTTACACTAAATTGTATAATATACATTATTTTGCATTTTATTATTGTAATGGCAGCTGTCCATGTAGTGAGCGATTGAATCGATCACTAGTTTTAGGGTTTCATAAATAAATTAGAAACGATACATCGAACATGACACATTGGGCACAAACTTATATGTATTGATTGATCGATTGATATTATAAAGAGGAAATAATAATGTGCTTACTCGTATTTAATTTGCTTGCTATTGTTAATATTAATTGAAAACAGAATTGTTCCTTATCATATTTGTTTCGGTATGAGGCTTTGTGGAACCCTACCGTCGCGAGGTTAACGGAGCTGCGCCTGTGTGTTACGACTAGCATCCGATATTGTTACCATTTACATCCTCTCGTCTTCCATCTAATATTTCTAGTCTCCGGCTCGGTCCGTTAACTCTGCCGACATTCACAGAGCATTTAAAAATACTATAATTATAATTCTAAATTGTTATACATTTATAAAGAACAACATCGATGCCACTGTGCTCTGAGATGACACAGCGTAGTGCCAAAATTACGTGCTAGTCTTAAAAAACAAATGTTGTTATCATTTTTCAGATTTTATTTAGTCCAGAATGTGTTTGTTCCTGTGCTGTGAAATATATTTTGACAAACCAACACTCTTGGTGGCTGGGCATGCACAATGTGGTTGTTAGCTTAATTAATATGTCACATTATACTGACAACATACCCTGTTACTTATAAACTATGGTGAATTTCATCAATGCTTTTTGCACTGTACGGCTGTATTGACTAAAATAGTTTTTCAATGTCTTACGGTTAGTTAGCGTTATCATTGGCTATGGAATGCTCGAACAGTCAGGCATTGAAAAACCGTTTTAAATTTTAACTTGAAGTCGGTGTACGCGCATTTACAATATAACCATCGTTCATAATTAAAAGGGTGAATCTAAAATTAATAAAATTATATTAAAGAGATGCGGATCACTGTTAATAATTAGTCATTTAAGTTAAGTTCTCTTGTACAGTAATTTTTTAACGAATTTCATAGCGTAATGTAATAAGCAATATTTTGTACCTAAGTATGTATCATAATACTTGGTGGAGATTGCTTTGTGTTATTCGACCACATTGTGTTGAGGTTGACAACTATGAGCTGTCCCAGATCTCAGTCCTACTAATGTAATGTTTAATGTAAAATTAATTTCATACAAGACTATATTTTAAAAACATTTTGTTTAGAAAATGATTTTTATATCATGCTTATTAGTTGTCGATTTATATTTTTAATATAGTGTATTGTTAATCAGTAACAGTAAACGAGTCATAATAGCTATTGCTTCGCTATATATTGTGTTGGTTTGTATATACAGAGTTGTTTTTATAATATTTATATAAAATGCACATAATAATTTAGCTTGTAGCTTGTGCAATATTATTCCAAATTGTTTTATACGCTGTTTAAATTATTTCTAAAATGTTACATATGTATAATAAATATTTTTATAAACATAAAAGACAAAGGCAACTTAAATTATATTTTGTTGTGCATTTATTATCAAATTTTATGAAATTAAAACCACAAACTCATTGTGGACTGTAATGTCTGCGTCTGTGAACTCCTAATTAGATACAGTAGATGGATTTTTTTATATATTGCTAATATTGTGAGTCAATTGTAGTAAAGTTAATGTTCCCTTTATTTAGAGTAATTTACGTTTAATAAACAAAATAATCTAAGATTGCTCAACTGAGATGCAATGCTAACTGCAATGTAGACATAATCATGATGAATTAATTACGTTTTGTCCTTTTTATGATTTATTTATCTGATATATTCAGTTTTATTCATTTGTGAGTAACGGCAGCGCATGTTAGTCTTATGTTTATTCTAAGAGAGGCCAAATGTTGACTTGCTTATGTGAGACTGTTTTGCCAAGAATCAGAAAGTATATTATTACCTACATTGTTTTAAAATAAATGCTTTTATATAAAATAATTGTTTTTCTTTTTAATAATACATGTAATTTTTTATCCATATTAATTGGTTCCCTTAGAAATCCGGTCCCAATATAAAATGTCAATTCTAAATTGTGCTTAATACATAGCTTGTTTTCTATGAAAGCTTTTCTTCCACTAGGCAATAATTGACGCGCAACTCTAAGGAAAGTTGCACTATGTACATGCGCCTTGTTGAGCAACGCGATCGGACGTGTAGGGCGTCACGTCGTGGGTCAATTGTTGTTGTTGCCTACTGGATACCAGGCTTGAGCCTATTTGTATGGCTATGGTAAAATTAAATGGATGAAGAAAGAAAATATAAAATGCAATGGAAGTTGTCATAATTTCATTAACGCAGTTGCTGCACTCGCAGTGGAAGGTGGGTGTTAGAAGTTGAAGCAAGCGGGGCGCTATTATTAATAATGTAACGCCGCCCACTGCAAGTCGAGCAGGAGCACTCGGGATGGGATTACTCCGGCTCAATCAATTACTTCATTTAAATTTTAACTACCTAGGAGTGGTTGCATTTAGGCATTATTTTGACGCTGGAATACGATATTTATTAATATGCTAGGTAATTAAGAGTCATGTATGTGTCATTCAAGAGTCGCTGCCGGTTCCATCGTACTAGAAGACGAGGGAGAGCAACTACCACTATCACTAGGGGAAAGGAGGAGCCTATACGGAGTACGAATAAGAAACCATTAGAAACCCTCAAAAGATTGAAAAGAAACTAGGGTAGATGTAGAAAATTGAAAAAAAGTAAATCGGAAAAAATGAGCTTATTACCGGAAATTACGTATAATTTAAAGAAGACCAACATGCTAAAAAATATATCGATAAGTTCCGCAAGAAAAAAATTGACTTTTGTGATCATTGACCTCTTTAACGTTCCATTCTACTAAAAATATGGAATGCAGTTTTTTTTGTGCAATGTGCACTTATTTTAATATAACTTCAAAATTTGAGCACTGTCACTGTCTCTTTAAAATTTGAGCAAATGTCTTTATAAGATTGTATTTTGTGAAAAAAAAAGTTAAAAAGTAGTAAAGTTTTGGTGTTTTGTTATTTGTTCACTGAAAAATATTCAATAATTCAAGTTTTAAAATTAAAGACAGCTTATTTTTGACGAATGTTAAAAATATATTTACAAATAACTTTTTATTAGATGGCGTTTCCTCAGCCCAATGCACAGAGAGGTTAGAATTTCTTTCCTATGTTTTGGTTTATGCTTGTGAATTTTAGAATTAGCTTGAGTTATGTTGTATGTATTTGTTCATTGTTAATTATTTTTGGTTTTAGAACTAACTAATAGAAAAATATTGGAGGAGTTACAACTGAAGAAACAGATGCTTCTAAAACAGGGCGCCGTTGCCCCCCTTACTGCCACCTCTATATCGCTGACGCAGCCCAGTCCTGTCAGTCAGCTGCCTATGTGTTCAATACCACCAGTTTCTGCTACTGCTGTTAGTAATTTGCACATTATTAACCTAATTTAAAGATATCTCTCAACATAATGTTAGTCAAATGTGATGTCTGTTTTTATGAACTTTTTATGTGAAATTGTAAGTACAATACTAATGGTAAAAGATTAATAGGTTGTAATATTCATTTCAGGGTTTCCCTCAACTACCAGAAGCGAACATAGTAAACACAAGCCACAGAGCTGCTCTTCAACACGCTAACGCCACATCCTGTGGTTTCTTCGTCTCTCAAGACTCTTCATTTGGCAACCAGATTCTGCCAGTACTCCCTAGATTTGACAATAAATAGTTTTAATGCACAATCATGGGGGCTGTGATGAAGATGAAGACTTTGCAGGGCCATTTACAGCAGTTGAATGGTTTCAATAAACCGAAGGTTAAATTGGAACAATATGTGACTCCACCTCATATTGCTGCTATTGCTTTGTATAATATACAGGTATGATATTTATTAAGCTCATCTTAATAGAATTTCGGCATAAAGCACCTTTCTTCAAAATTTTAGTTACACAAAAAAAAAACTTTAATGCCTGGCACTTCCAGAGATTAGCACATTTTATTAGCTTTAATAACATGAGTACAAAGATTCATTGATTTATTGATGCTTTATAATTAATGCTAAGCATATTCAAATTGCTTAAATTCCAGACACAATATGAAGATATTGAAGGTAACCTAGTACTAGATGCAGGCTGTGGCCCAGGAGCCCTGAGCATTGGTGCCGCACTGCTTGAAGCAGGGTCTGTGACTGCACTGGACATTGACGAAGATGCGTTAGAGGTTCTCAAAGAGAATGTGGAAGAAATGGAGGTCAATAACATTGATGCGGTGCAGTGGGACTTTTTGGAGAGTAGTAGTTTTAGGTCAGTGGATGTAATATTTAATCAGTTCTTCTAAAATACTTAAATAGGCAAGCATTTCAGTGAGTACATTTTGACATTTTAGTACTGCGGTCTTCTTGTAATAAAGTATTTCAGTGAAAGAAAGAAAAATATTTATATAATTTGTTTATTGTATATAGTTTGAGGTTTGAACATAATAACTTATGAAAAATACATGTTATATTTAAGTATTTTATTTATTTTATTTCTAGAAGCAAAGACATTAAACAAAAATCTGTTCTTCATTACTAATTAGTTTTTGTGTAATATCTAATCTAATAAAAAAAATATTTTCAACAAAACAATAATTCTGTTTCAGAAAGTTGAACTACTTTGACACAGTGTTAATGAATCCCCCTTTTGGAACTAAACACAATGCGGGCATGGATTTGAAGTTCCTACAGATGGGTTGTAATCTCAGCGGTCATACTGTGTACTCTCTGCATAAAACAACCACAAGGTCAGTAACAGTGGTTTTGAATACTAATTATTATACTTAAGGCCTTTGCATACAAATTTTATGTAAATTTAATTCTCACATTATCAGTTCGCATGATTCATATTCAATGTGCTTTACGGAAAACCGTCATAGCGTCAAAAAACATCGCTTATAAGCTCTTAACTTAATAAACTTCTCTAATGTCATCATTACCAGTTAGCTAATTAATATTACTAATTAGCCTTAGTCCAGTACTCGATACAGAAAAGTGGAAAGAGGGAAGAGAGGCCTTTGTCCTGCAGTGGGACAATTCAGGCTGAAAATAAAATAATAAAATAAATATCTTTCAACAAGAATTAAAAGCCTTTACTCAAAATTCATAAGATTTTAAGCACACCTTTTACCATCAGGAATCACATACAAAACAAGATCAAAGAATGGGGCGTCAAGGGCAGTGTCATAGCTGAGCTACGGTACGACCTGCCTGCTACATACAAGTTTCACAAGAAACAAACACTGGATATAGCTGTAGACCTGTGGCGGTTAGAACATACATGACCATAACTTATAATTTAGGTTCTGTATTATACAAGTGTAGATAAGTTGTACTAGGGTTGAGTAATTTAATAAGAATGAATCTGCATGTAATATATTAGACTAGCAGCGCCCCGCTGTTTTACGCCCCGTTCCGGTGGGAATTTCGGGAATTTTTATACATATAAACCTTCCGGAAGAATCATTCTATCGATTGGTGAAAACCACGTGAAAATCTGTGCAGTAGTATTGGAGTTTATCGCGAACAGACAGACAGGCGCGGCGGCCGGGGACTTTGTTTTATATGTACCATGTAGTGATAATTATATTTAAAAGTAACACAAATACACAGGTCAATATTAACGGATAAGTAATCTTCGTGTTGGAAAGAGAAAATGATGTATTAAGAGAAATTACAATGATTATTGGGAATTGTCCCCGATTGTTAATGTTTCAATGAATTTAATTAGGTTAATTAAATTGTACCATATTGTTTTTTACCACTATTTGTAACAAACGATTTGAGATTGAACAAAAAATTAAATTGACTCAAAATAATTAATAAGTAATGTAAAATATATAAATAAAATCAAATGTCGGGATGGTAAATAAAATAATTATACATATTTTTCGTTTTATTTTAAAAATATCTTTCAGTCTTCAGTACTGTTTACATAAGTACATAAGCATTAACTTATTTTATAATCTGTACACATTTTTGTAAAAACATATATTTTAAAATATTCAAAACATTGAGGCTTAATGAAGGGAAGGCCTTTCACAAAACAGAATGGTAGTCAGAATTGTAGTTTATATAATGTGAAAAATCATTTCCATGGCATGCAATTATTTTTCAAAATGAATCGGCAAAGACATTCTTTTTACTTAACATGATATTTATATTACATATTACCATTGAACTTGTTTAACTATAAAGAAAGATGTTTTCCCTTCAAACTTCACTTTAAATAATCTTATCCTTGCAGTTATTTCAAGTAATTCGTACATACATTTACTTGACATAGTATTTCTGATATTGCTTGATATTCACATCGCCCCAACCAAGTTACTCATCGCCGAATTTAATGTTCTGCGCCAGTTTGATGGCACCTGAGTAGTTGATGGTGACGGTGGAGCGGCGCATGTAGTTCTTCCAGGAGTCGGAGCCGCACTCTCGGCCGCCGCCCGTGGCCTTCTCGCCGCCGAAGGCGCCGCCCACCTCCGCGCCGTTGGTCGGGATGTTCACGTTCACGATGCCGCAGTCAGAGCCGAGAGGGCCGATCCACTGAAATTGGTTTGTAATATGAGATAGTGTTAGATTTTGTTGGTGAGTTATAACTGCGATTGCTAAGCCACATTTACAAATGTGCATCTCAGCCAAAACTTGCAAGGGCAATTGGTTTCTCCTAGCTAGCCATTAGTTTTACTCGTAAGAAAATGTCCAGGTCTTAAGGCGGTCCATAAGCTTCGATGCCAGGATAGCACGCTAAGTTTCAGCCATTGACCAATTATTTTAGGGGAGCGCTAATTAGATCAGTAAAGATTAGCGATTGTGAATAAGGCGGTAAGTATGTACATAAAATTAACCTTGAAAACATCTCCCAAGTTTTCTGTGAACAAACTGGAGGAGAGTCCCTGGTCGACCTCGTTGTTGTACTGGATGCCGGTGTCGAGATCTGGCACCTCGATGCAGTACACGATGGGGGCGAAGCACTCCGCCTTCACCAGCGGCGAGTCGTGCGGCAGGCCCGTGATGATGGTCGGCTCGACGAAGTAGCCGGGGCGGTCCATCACCTGGGTAACAGTGTCCATGTGGTGATGAGTGGGGAGTCAGGAAGAGCGTTTTAGCTTAATGACAATTTGAATTTGATTAGGTATCATTCTTATATAGTACAGTTTCTATTATAAGACTGAATCTAGTCGACCATAAAACTTAAGTGTATTATTTTATATTTATATTATTTTTTATAAAGTTCAATGATTGATTTGATCGAAACCCATATTGTAGCTGTAGGTAGTTAATTCTTAACGTAGTGTTGTGGTACCTTTCCTCCGAACTCCACTTTCCCTCCTTGGCTGACGGCGGCCGCCACAGTCTTCTTGTAGGCCTCCACTGCAGCCGGTGTGTGCAACGGACCAATCAGCGACTCCGCTAACAGCGGGTCGCCGATCCGGCTCACCACGCCCGCGTACGCCTTCTTCAGGCGAGACACTACTTCGGAGTACACCTGCGGAACATCGAGACATGAAGAAGGTAAGTCAGTTTATAAAATACTAGCATTGCCCTGCGGTTTTACCCGCGTTGTGCCCGTTCTCATGTGAATTCCGGGATAAAAAATAGCCTATAACCTTCCCGTTGGATGTGGCTATCTATTACAAAAAGAATTATTAAAATCGGACTGGTAATTCCCGAGATTAGCTCGAACATACAAACAAACAAACAAACTTACAAATTTTACCACTTTATAATATTAGTATAAATAAATAAATAATAAAAAAAAGACGTGTGGCACTCGGGGACTGCCGCGGTGAAGCTATTGCATAGCATTTTGTATCAACTTATGCAATTATATTTGATATATTTGATATCTCTTCTCTCTCACCCCACCCGCCTCCTCTCTCTCACCCCTCCCGCCTCCTCTCTCTCACCCCTCCCGAATCCTCTCTCTCACTCACCCCTCCCGACTCCTCTCTCTCTCTTTCTCTCACCCCTCCCGCCTCTTCTCTCCCCTCCCGCCTCTTCTCTCACCGCTCCCGCCTCTTCTCTCTCACCCCTCCCGCCTCTCTCACCCCTCTCTCTCACCCCTCTCTCATCCCTCTTTCTCACCCCTCTCTCTCAACCATCTCTCTCACCCCCCTCTCTCACCACCCTCTCTCACCACCCTCTCTCACCACCCTCACTCACCACCCTCTCTCACCCCCTCTCTCTCCACCCTCTCTCACCACCCTCTCTCACCACCCTCTCTCACCACCCTCTCTCACCACCCTCTCTCACCACGCTCTCTCACCACCCTCTCTCACCCCCTCTCGCTCACCACCCTCTCTCACCACCCTCTCTCACCCCCTCTCTCACCCCCTCTCTCACCACCCTCTCTCACCACCCTCTCTCACCACCCTCACTCACCCCCTCTCTCACCCCCTCTCTCACCACCCTCTCTCACCACCCTCTCTCACCACCCTCACTCACCACCCTCTCTCCACCCTCTCTCACTCCCCTCTTTCACCCCCCTCTCACCACCCTCTCTCACCACCCTCTCTCACCCCCCTCTCTCACCCCCCTCTCTCACCACACTCTCTCACCACCCTCTCTCACCCCCCTCTATCACCCCCTCTCTCACCACCCTCTCTCACCACCCTCTCTCACCACCCTCATTCACCACCCTCTCTCACCCCCTCTCTCACGACCCTCTCTCACCACCCTCTCTCACCGCCCTCTCTCACCGCCCTCTCTCACCGCCCTCTCTCACCACCCTCTCTCACCACCCTCACTCACCACCCTCACTCACCACCCTCTCTCACCACCATCTCTCACCACCCTCTCTCACCACCCTCACTCACCCCCTCTCTCACCCCCTCTCTCACCACCCTCTCTCACCACCCTCACTCAACCCCTCTCTCACCCCCTCTCTCTCCACCCTCTCTCACCCCCCTCTCTCACCCCCCTCTCGCTCACCACCCTCTCTCACCAACCTCTCTCACCACCCTCACTCACCCCCTCTCTCACCCTCTCTCTAACCACCCTCTCTCACCACCCTCACTCACCCCCTCTCTCACACCCTCTCTCACCACCCTCTCTCACCACCCTCACTCTCCACCCTCTCTCACCCCCACTCGCTCCCCACCCTCTCTCACCACCCTCTCTCACCACCCTCACTCACCACCCTCACTCACCCCCTCTCTCACCCTCTCTCTAACCACCCTCTCTCACCACCCTCACTCACCCCCTCTCTCACCCCCTCTCTCACCACCCTCTCTCACCACCCTCACTCACCCCCTCTCTCACCCTCTCTCTAACCACCCTCTCTCACCACCCTCACTCACCCCCTCTCTCACCCCCTCTCTCACCACCCTCTCTCACCACCCTCACTCACCACCCTCTCTCACCACCCTCTCTCACCCCCTCTCGCTCACCACCCTCTCTCACCACCCTCACTCACCACCCTCACTCACCACCCTCACTCACCCCCTCTCTCACCACCCTCTCGCACCACCCTCCCTCACCACCCTCTCTCACCACCCTCTCTCACCACCCTCTCTCACCACCCTCTCTCACCACCCTCTCTCACCCCCTCTCGCTCACCACCCTCTCTCACCACCCTCTCTCACCACCCTCACTCACCCCCTCTCTCACCCCCTCTCTCACCACCCTCTCTCACCACCCTCTCTCACCACCCTCTCTCACCACCCTCTCTCACCACCCTCTCTCACCACCCTCTCTCACCACCCTCTCTCACCACCCTCTCTCACCACCCTCTCTCACCACCCTCTCTCACCACCCTCTCTCACCACCCTCTCTCACCACCCTCTCTCACCACCCTCTCTCACCACCCTCTCTCACCCCCTCTCTCACCACCCTCTCTCACCACCCTCACTCACCACCCTCTCTCACCACCCTCTCTCACCCCCTCTCGCTCACCACCCTCTCTCACCACCCTCACTCACCACCCTCACTCACCACCCTCACTCACCCCCTCTCTCACCACCCTCTCGCACCACCCTCTCTCACCACCCTCTCTCACCACCCTCTCTCACCACCCTCACTCACCACCCTCTCTCACCACCCTCTCTCACCCCCTCTCGCTCACCACCCTCTCTCACCACCCTCACTCACCACCCTCACTCACCCCCTCTCTCACCCCCTCTCTCACCCTCTCTCTAACCACCCTCTCTCACCACCCTCTCTCACCCCCCTCTCTCACCACCCTCTCTCACCACCCTCTCTCACCCCCTCTCTCACTCCCAACGCACAATCGCACACAACGCCGTGTCGAAGACTGCCGAACTGAAACGACGTTAGACGATGCACGGCCTTCAAGCCACACCTCCTTCCCGTCGGATCGGGTAAGCGTCAGGTTTTTTCGTTACGGAAATTTTGGATTCGGTCCCCGCGCTCAAGGCCCGCGATAGAAGCTATGCAATAGCTTAATAATATTAGTATAGATATATAAGAGCTAAGATGAGGTAATGTTATTAGTTCTATGTAGTTATTTATTTATTAAACGGCCCACCGAACTAGCCTTGAGCAAGTGATGAATCACTTGATATACTTGATTGACCTGATAACTACCGTTTTTCTGCAGTAGTTGCTTTGCTAATTACCTTCTTGTGTATAAGTAGTCGTCTTGTAGTGGTGCACCTCTGGCCCGCGGTGCCGGCGCACGCGAACAAAGCCGCCGACAGCAACAAGTCGAGATTTGCGTCTTCATTCACGATGATCGCGTTGTTTCCGCCCAATTCCAGCAGGTGGCGCCCAAATCGCTTTTGAACTTCCACGCCCACCTGTAAATAAGTACGTTAGTGTCCGACTGCAGGGCAAAGGCCTCTCGTTTTATTGAAGATATCGCAGTACAGTGTAGTACAACTGTTTATATAATTATTGTTATTTATCGCTATTTGTTTTTATTTTATCTTACTGTTGATTTGATAATCATACAAATGTGAGACCATGGTGGTATAGATTAGATATACGTGTCGGTATTTGCGTAACCAGCAGTTTTTAATAGATTCTGTCATTGTTGACTAGGGCGATAAGTTACAATTAAATCGTAGATTTCTATTATTCGAGATAAAGGTGTTTTTCCACTACTCCACTATTGTATACTCGAATAATATAGTATTAGACCAGGGCCGAAGCCTACAAAAATGGTAAAAAATGAAAAAAAATTACAGTAGGATGAAACCCATTAGAAAAGCAGGGGAATATGATCAAAATGAGAGGAAACATAAATTACAGTCGATCCGAGTTCGGGAAGGGGGAAGGGGGTGCGTTTTTAGGGGTAAAAATGGTTTATCTCGATTTCCGGAAAAACTACAAGTCCTACGGAAATAAGTCAAATGGCAAAGTTGTAGGTAATAAAATGATCTACAACTCTTGTATTGACAACTTTTTCACATAATCTCAAAATATATGTGAAAAATTCAAAAAACCACGTTTTTGGTTTTTTACGTTTATCTTCATCAAAAAAAAATTTTTTTCTACGATATTTGGTGAAAACTTTCCTTATTATATCCCAAATATACTGTAATTTATTCGATTTAAAATATTAATTTTTTCACCTTATTTTGAATTAATATCGGAAAAACACCCTAATTTTCAATCGAAAATTCTGACGTCAAAATATCAGCTTTTTTCAAAAAGTTGGTATGGTTTCTGTTCGTTGAAATCTCTACTTTCCGATGGTGAAAATATATATATATGTTACTATACAAAATCTTCTCAGAAAATGCAAAAAACTCGAATACGATAATTTTTTTTAAAAGTTGATTTATTTAATGCTAATTACATTTATGTCATAGAAAATCTCATTATATATAAATATAAATGTAAATCGTACTATTAAATGTAGATATAGTCCAGTCATTATAGTAAGTTCACCTCGGAATTTGAGATACCCAGCTGTAAGTCTGTAAATATTGACACCCTAAAAGTTGTCTCAAAACCTACATATGGTAGGGTGTACGCAACTATTAAATTTCAAGGTCAAAGGTCACAAAAATCGGTTTTTGCGGTTTTTTGTAAATATCTCATTTCCTATGGATTTTTTGCTATTTATATTTATTATCAATATTGTAGAATACAAAATTCTCTACAAATTTTGTTCAAAATTTTTTTTCATACGGTGAACCGTTGAGATATTTACAAAAAAGCGCAAAAACCGATTTTTGTGAAATTGAACTTGAAATTTAATAGTTGCGTACACCCTACCATATGTAAGTTATGATGAGACAACTTTTAGGGTGTCAATATACAAGTATTTACAGACTTACAGCTGGGTATCTCAAATTCCGAGGTGAACTTACTATAATGACTGGACTATATCTACATTTAATAGTACGATTTACATTTATATTTACATATAATGAGATTTTCTATGACATAAATGTAATTAGCATTAAATAAATCAACTTTTTCAAAAAATTATCGTATTCGAGTTTTTTGCATTTTCTGAGAAGATTTTCTATAGTAACATATATATATTTTTTCACCATCGGAAAGTAGAGATTTCAACGAACAGAAAACATACCAACTTTTTGAAAAAAGCTGATATTTTGACGTCAGAATTTTCGATTGAAAATTAGGGTGTTTTTTCGATATTAATTCAAAATAAGGTGAAAAAATTAATATTTTTAATCAAATAAATTACAGTATATTTGGGACATAATAAGGAAAGTTTTCACCAAATATCGTAGAAAAAATTTTTTTTTTGAGGAAGATAAACGTAAAAAACCAAAAACGTGGTTTTTTGAATTTTTCACATATATTTTGAGGTTATGTGAAAAAGTTGTCAATACAAGAGTTGTAGATCATTTTATTACCTACAACTTTGCCATTTGACTTATTTCCGTAGGACTTGTGGTTTTTCCGGAAATCGAGATAAACCATTTTTACCCCTAAAAACGCACCCCCTTCCCCCTTCCCGAACTCGGATCGACTGTAATTTATGTTTCCTCTCATTTTGATCATATTCCCCTGCTTTTCTAATGGGTTTCATCCTACTGTAATTTTTTTTGGTTTCAAAAATTATCTACCCTGGTCTATATGTCCAATAGCAAATGAAAATGTGAACAGTGAAACTCTTACCGCCTTATTCATAAACGTTCTTTAACTAAGTGTTTAACTTAAAGTGTTTTGTCTCTTTTTCTCTTTAGCAAATAGCTTAGGCCAGAATGGGCCAAACCATTTGATAGCTAGATTGCTGTTAATATTCATGAATAAGGCCATTACCTACTCCACTCCGTTACCTGTTGTCCCACGGCAGTGGATCCAGTGAAGGACACAAGTTTGACCCTCGAGTCGGCGACTAGTTGCTGGCCGATGTCTTTTCCGCCCACGCACAGGGACGCCACAGCCCCAGGGATGTTGTTCTTAGCAAGCACTCCTTCTAGGATCTTGGTGACTGCGAGTGCTGTCAGTGGGGTGGTGTCTGAGGGTTTCCATACGCTTACGTCACCGCACACCTAGTTTAATAAAAAAATCGTTAGTCGAAATTAAGGAGGATTTGGTTAGCGACTTTTTGTTAGTTTGAAAAGTCAAGAAAGGAAAGGGGCTAGCAACATCTGCTTTCCTTCTCTTACAGTATGTATTTATTTTTACCAAGGAATTTTACAATACTTGTATACCCGCATTTTAAAATGTTTTTGTTTGAGTACTCCTTCATCTGGTTCAGTATATTAGGGTAGTCTCTAAAAATAATTAGGTGTAATCTTAGAATATATACGGCTAGGTGTAATAAAGTACCTACTTGTTTTATGGGGACTTTTATCCTACAGTTGAGCATTGAATAACAACATGTTCGCCATTGACTAGTATGAAAGTGACGAGGCACTGAAGTGGGTGAACGTAGATTGGAAGGTATGGAATTGTGACATAGACAAAGATGAGTACTTTCTCACCATTGCAATAGCACTGTTCCACCCAAACACCGCGACGGGGAAATTGAAGGCGGAGATGATGCCGACCAGCCCCAGCGGGTTCCACTTCTCAATGAGCACGTGTCCCGGCCGCTCCGACGGGAAGATGGTGCCCGGCAGCGAGCGGGACAGGCCGAGTGCTAGGTCGCACACGTGGATGTACTCCACCACTTCGCCGATGGCTTCGGGCAGGATCTTGCCTGGAGTTAACAAGAATTTTTGAAGTAAGTGACGAGCGTTACGAATATTTACTTAAGATGTTCTAACGGGATATTTAATCATCAGTCTCGCTTGGTTAGTTCCTGACATCCCTAGTACTTAACATGTGACATACCCATCTCCAGCGAAACGAGTTGTCCCAAAGGCTGCAGTTTCTCCCGCAGCGCGTCCCCGATCTGGCGGACAATCTCGCCGCGCGCGGGCGCGGGGAGCTCCGCCCACTCGCGCCAGGCCGCCTGCGCCGCCGCCGCGCAGCGCTCGTAGTCGCCGGCGCTCCCAGCTTGCACCTCCGCGATCACCTCACCGTTCGCTGGACTGTACGACTTGATCAACTGGAATTTAATTTTTAAGCAACTTCAAGAGAAGTTTTCGTTGAGTAAGATTTTCTATCTTCACTACAATCTTCAGTTTTTAGAGTTCTTGCCTACTTTTCCTCCAGTCTAGGCATTGTTTTGACTCACCCTGAACCTATACTTACCATTGGGTATAGTTTCAAAATGCTCCTATTATTTACCTTTTAAAACTGCTGGAAGTTCTTGTAGCATAGGCATATTTTTATTGGTAGGAAGGTACAAAATACTTAGGTATTCTAGGGCATCTAAACATAATCTGCTAAATAAACAAACATCAAGCAAACACAGATTGCCATCACAAATTAAATAGACATTTGCAAGTTGTGTCTTAAATATTTGTTAGTTGCTAATAGCTGTAAACATTAGATAAGTAGATGATTAGATGATATCTCGTGATATCTACCTACCTACCTAATTTTATTTATAGGTAACCAACTGAGGTAGGTAATAAAAATGATGTAATTTTTAAAGTTATATTATTAAATTATTTGAATTAAATTAAAATTATTAGAAATACTTAAGTCAATTTGTTGTTTTGTTTCACTCTAACGAATAAACGACTGGTCCTATTTGAATGAAACTGAGAGTAGGGATAGCTCATGGTATAGTGAGTAAATACATATTCACTTTTAATCCAGGAATTCTTACTAGATCGATGTAAGGTACCTATCCACGTAAGTAAAACTAATAAAGCATGAACTGTAAATGACCTCACCTCACCGCTGGCCTCCCATTTTCCATTAAAAACACCAACATTCTTCTCTGTCAAACCCAATTCCTTCAAAAAGGAATATTTGGGGTCTTGAATGAGATAACCTGATGCGTTCCGCGCCATTGGTACCCTCAGTAGTCTCAGAGAAAACACTGAACGGGACAGTAGTTGATTCATCAGTGCAAGATGTTACACCACTCAAGTCAACCGACAAACAAGATAAATAACGTGATATTATCGTATTTGTGAACAATTAAAGGCTCGGTGCTTATCACCAGTGATAACATGCGAGTTGCTGGGTCAAATAGGTTATATAACTACTTATAGGTTTATTGATATTGATAACATAATGAAATGTAAATTGTGATTTCATGTTGCACTATTGTTAGGATTTATTAATTTCGAGTTTTCGATTGCATTCATATATTTTGTGAATTAATTCCGTATGTATTAGTCTAATGTGGTGTATGGTATGATCCCTCCATAATGTAACTAATATTAGGTACATTAAAAATGTTACTAAAATTCATCAGCATGTTAATAATTAGACCTTGTTTAGTGACTAATCTAAAATTGTCTAAACTAAAACAAAATCTACCTGCTATTTTAAGATGAGGCACTGTCAAAATATAAATCTCGGAAGCTTCCCCATTCATTCTAAAATAAATACAGAACATTGAAAAAAAAATTAACATCAGTCTTTTAAAAATAAGACACCCTGGTCTAAAGACATACGACCCTTACAGTTAAAACCTTTTAACCCTCTACATACATATTATATATATTGATAACAGATTACAGCAAATACAAAAAACATAAATAAACTGGTAACAATAGATTTATTAATAGAAAATACTTTAAATCACAGCTAATATTGTACTACATTATAGAACAGAATGGTTTGTCTCTCTCGTCTAACTTCCCCTCCTTGTGTTCTTGCGCCTTGAAAGCTAGATAAGTGTTTTCGTCTCTTTTCACCATCCACTCCGGTAGAGGCTTGTCCCAATCCTCCGGAGGGGCATCTCTTCTTTTCCACACATCATTTCTGTAGTGTGCTCTTAATCTTTCTAATCTTCTCTCCTTTTCACTTTTGATTACTGCTAACTGAAAATCATATCAAAACATTTTACCCTTTTATTAAATACTAGCAGCGCCCCGCGGTTTTACCCGCGTTGTGCCCGTTCCCGTGGGAATTTCGGGATAAAATGTACCCTATAGCCTTCCTCGATAAATAGACTATCTAACAGTGAAAGAATTATTCAAATCGGTTCAGTAGTTTCTGAGATTAGCGCGTTTAAACAAACAAACAAACAAAACAAACTCTTCAGCTTTATAATATTAGTATAGATACTTGTATGGTCATCCATAGGAACGAGACACAGTATTTGTATAGCTATTAGTAAAATTCGAAAAATGTAAGATTTCATTATTGTAAACACATTTAAAGATAAAAGCAGACTAAGTAGATTTTTATTCATTATTTATTTACAAATAAAATAATAAATAAAAAGTTCAATTAAAACTGGGAGATCTTAGGGTCTGCTAGTATATTAATAAAAAAAATTAAATATAGTGTAATGGCTCTTAAAAATCTACAATTAAACCTTACCCCAGCTTTAACATCTCCACTGCTGGTCCACTTACAACAGTTGTCGTAGTCTTTTTTCCATTGGTTACAGTCAATGGTCTCTCCGTGTATGAAGTACTGATTAAACCGCGCTTTAAAACTTGTGCATTCACTGTATTCATCATCATATGTGTCACAGTCACGGATCTGGAATTATTAAAGTTATTAGTTATGAATATAGTATAGTACTAGCAGCGCCCCGCGGTATTACCCGCGTTGTTCCCGTTCCCGTGGGAATTTCGGAATGAAAAGTAGCCTATAACCTTCCCGTTGAATGTGGCTATCCATTACAAAAAGAATTTTTCAAATCGGTTCAGTAGTTTCTGAGATTAGCGCGTTTAAACAAACAAACAAACAAACAAAACAAACTCTTCAGCTTTATAATATTAGTATAGATAAGAAGTTTGTAACCCTAATTAAGCAAAGTTAGGAGTGATGTTGTCTGAGTGTAATTGTTAGATTGTATTATCATAAAGATGTTTTTACCATCCATTTCTCATCGGCCGGTATTTCAGTAGGCTCATTATCATTTTGAATCTCTTCTGGTTTTTCAGAATTTGAACTATTATCTCCAGTCATGTTGGAATTACTGTATTGGATGAATGTTTATAACCTCTTTGAAGACACCGAACGAAGGCTGAATTATGTAACGTATATAGAATAAAACTAGATTCAATCCATATAACAGTATTGTCGCTTGATGAAATTCATGGCTTTGTCACGACAAGCGCAAATTGAACACCATGAATGCAACTTTTCATTCACTATTTCCAATTTTTAATTGTTTGTAATACTACTCGATGTTAAAAAAATCGGTCAGGTCTTGAGCCAGCCCGCAGAAATCAGCTGATGCTACTGTTATATAGCTTTCAATGTCATTAGTTTATATTTGTCAGCGTCAGTTCTGACAATCAATAGTGGTCGTCAATGTCAATATGTTAACTCGACGCGACGACGTCATTGGTGATTGGTCATGACGTCAAGCAGTGTAATAAATGAATTTTTAATTTCCTCATACAAGTGAAATAAAACCAAGTGATTTTGTTGAAATTAATAAAATAATTTTATGTTGAATAATAATTCAGTGTATGCTTCTTAGTCCATTTCACTTTACCAATAAACTAAAAATAAAAAAACAAAGAACATAGTGATTTGTGCTATCTTTTGTTTACATTATTATTCTCGAATAATTGTGACCTTTGAACAAATAAATAATTAATCGTTACAAAAGAACAGTGCAGGGAAACTACCATGTCGCTGAATAAGTTGGTTGGAGGGGACTGCGGTGGTAATAATTCATTAGTGCAACTGTCGAATATTGTTGGTCGCGATGCTTCACTGTCGCAGCCCCTGTCCCAGGCGGACCGGTTCGTCAACGAGTTCATGGCGCAGAGCAGCTCACAGCTCCCGCAAACATTCAACATGAACAAACTGTTAAACAGCATTAATGACACTGAAACTGTAACTAAACACACCCCAAATCAAATAGTACACCATGCTCCCACTAGTTCACAAATGCCTGCTCCTTGGATGCATGCCGGACCCTCGACATCGTTCTTTCCTACTCAGCATATGATGAGGAATTACTTCATGCCCCCTAAGCCTCAAGTACTCCCACAGAGTTCTGTACAAATACAGTACATAAATGAATCAGATTTGGAAAAAACAAATGATGATGTGCGAGCTAAAGCCCAAGAATATGTTGATGCAGTCAAAGATGATGATGAAATGGCATACAACCAGTTCATGTCATTCATGAAGAAGATCAGTGCTGGAGAGTTAAACTTGGACCCTTCACAAGAAAGTCAGAGGAGAATAAGTAAAGAAGAAATGTTAAATGAAATGGCTGAAAAGTATAAAGAGGAATGGGACAAACTTAGTGATGTAACTGATATTTGGAGCTCTGAAGCTGCTAATGGTATTTCAGAGGAGTATCAGTTTTCTGAAGGTAATGTCATGTTGGAGAATAAAAGTGCACTAGAGCTGGGGAAAGAAAAGTTGAAAATGGGTGATATACCAGGAGCTGTGCTATGTTTCGAAGCAGCTGCTCAGCAACAGCCAGACTCTGCTGAAGCGTGGTTCCTGTTGGGAACTACACAGACAGAGAATGAACAAGATCCCATGGCCATTACAGCTTTGAAGAAATCACTAGCCATAGACCCAAGACAACTAGAAGCTCACATTACTTTAGCAGCTGCTTACACAAATGAAAACATGCCAAAATATGCCTTCACATCTCTCTTAGAATGGTTGAAATCTAGCCCAAAATACAGTGACCTCTATCCTCTTGATGTAGACATTAAAAGGTTTGACCTAAAAGAACTTGAAGGCTATGTAAAGTCCTTGTTTCTAAGAGCTGCCCAGTTGAACCCTTCTCAAATAGACCCGGACGTTCAGAATGCACTTGGTGTTATTTTTAATATAAATCAAGAATATGACAAAGCTGTAGATTGCTTCAAAACAGCACTGATGGTCGCTAGTGATGACCCAAGGTTATGGAACAGACTTGGAGCAACGCTAGCCAATAGCGAGAGGTCTGAAGAGGCTGTAGATGCATACCATGCTGCTTTGAATTTGGAACCAGGGTTCATCAGGGCTAGGTATAATGTAGGTATTACTTGTATGAACTTGGGGGCTCATAAACAGGCCGCAGAACATTTCCTGGTGGCTCTCAACCAACAGCATAAGGCTAGAAGCTTGTTCCCTGACTCCTCATCAACTGATACCAGTTCTTCCACCATCTGGACCACTTTGAGAATGGTCTGTTCTTTCATGGGAGAACACGATGTTGCTAAGCTAGTTGACGACAGAAAGCTTGCTGAATTAAATAAGTTTTTTGAAGTAGAACAGTGACCTTTGACCTTCCAGGATCGTTGTCATTGGATATTGTAATTGGTATTGTAAATATAATTTTGTGTGTAAAACGGGAATCTTTATGTTATGTAATGACGTATTTTATCAAATTTTAAGAAGTTAGTGATAAAGTGACATTTATCATTAATAAATGATAATGTTTTCTTGCTTTGATAAGAGAAACACATGTTATTATGACTGATAAAATAAATTTATATAATTTGTTAAGAAAATGAATTATTATTACACTTATTAACTAGATTTTATATGTAAAAAGCTGCATTCAACATCTTTTAGAGGACATCCTTGTGGGTGACTGTTGTAAAACCAACATGGTCTCTGCCGGATTTTAACATTTCCTGGTTTGCTGTTCTTATTTACTTCTTCCACTGTTTTTGGATACCTCAACTGCACTTTTCCACTTTGCACCTTAAAAATATTATGGTTATTCTTGAGAAGTGTTTGTAATCCACCACATTCTGATTTTAACTCCTTCAACTGGTCTTGAGTAATAAGTTTTATTAGCTCATTCAAATCAACTGTTTTTCCACCATTCCATTTTGAATTTGTGTCTAAATTTTCAAGGAGATAATCGGTAACACTATTTACAATAGAATTAACAATACTTTTATTGATTCGAGTACAGTTTTTAACTTTTTCAACTGCTTCTCTTGGTTTGAAATCACTAACCCATTTTTCTTCATTACTATTTGTACTTGTGTCTCTATTAATGATTTCGTTTATCATATCACAATTGTTTCCATGATTGTCCATATGATATTTCCTGCCTCTACCAACAAGACAGATTCTTTTTGTACTAGGAATCTTTAGCCTATCCATATCAACATTGAATCCACATTCTCTACTAAGGTTTTCAATATATTCCATATAGTCAGTGTATTGGCTTTTAACTGCGTTTTTTCTCTGATACTTTGAGCCGTCGAAGTTGTAAGCACAGCATGGGAGTACAAAAAAGTTGCAGTTGTATGAACTCTTGGCTGCAATGACCGGGATCCAGGGTGTGAGCTCATCCGAGTGGTTTCCAATCAGCCAGTCAGTGTCAGGAAAGAGTGATGAGTCTGATGGTACTATAGTTTTTTCCTGAAATAGAAATGTATAAATTATTATTCAAAAACTATCATTAACTTCTAAGTTTACTTAAGTACCTACTGCATACCATTTATCTTAAAGGCAAGATACTTTTATTCAATACTAGCAGTGCCCCGCGGTGTTACCTGCATTATGCTCGTACCTGTGAATTTGGGATGAAAAATAGCTTTCCCATTGAATGTGGCTATTCATTACAAAAAGAATTAAAAAGCCAATAAATCAAACTCTTCAGCTTTATTAAATTAGTATAGATAAACTTGCTTCTCACCTGTAAAACCACCTCTTCACCATACATATCCCAAATATTTCTCTTCCTCACATCAATGCCCACTCCGCTATGTCCCTCCTTTGTTAGAATGTACACTAACAAGCCATTACCACACCCGAGGTCCAAAAATCTTTGTTTTGAGTTACTTTCGTTCTTCCACAAGAGTAACAAGTATGTGGCTATAGCTACATCTTCATATACAAACTTGGATGGGTCAGTGCATTCCGGCCAAATCTGTAATTAGTAGAGAAAAGAGATTTAATGTAAGTATTCAGGATTAAATAGACTTCAAGGGTATCCATGGGGAGACCTTTATCCAACACTGTCCATCAATATTTGATGATATCTGAGGTCTTCTGATGAAGAAGAAAGATGATTTTTATGATTGTGTGAGTTAAAATAGTTTATTAGATAGTAACTATCTTCATTACAATACTTTGCTACATAGTACATGACAAAAACCATGAGCCATGAAACAATTAGAAACTACCATTTTTATAATATCTCCAATCATTTTTCAGGTATTATAATTAATTTAAGTGTTAAAATGTATTGAAAATATGTGTATGGATTCACTTTGTTATTATTTTAAAAGTGAAATGTATGTTAATGGTATGTAAACATAGTTTCAATTCAAAAATAGTAGTGTTTTCTTAAACTTAAGAAGCTAGCTGTTTTCTTTAACTTAAGAAGAAGCTATGTTAAAATGTATCTATCTGCTTACCTTCACCATTTCTTTTCCATATTTCTCTTTTAATTCATTGTATTTCAAATAGTATTGCTTATGTGAAACCAAAGCCAGGGACTCTGTACATAAGCTGTGATTTAATGTGGATCCACATTCTTTGCTCCATTTTGAGAGTTGTGGTAAAACTGTGTTAGTCAACCATATATGAGATTTATCAGTTGGTTCTGTAAGAATAAACAAAATAACTATAATATAGTGTTTGTTGCTATTTCTTCACTACACATATTTAAATGAAAGTTTCCACAAAATACACAACTATACAGCTATCTCCACTTACCACAATTCGTTTTTAAAAATATCTGGTTATTGTCATTAATTTGAAATTGATAAGGAAAGTCAGGGCATACATGCTGTCCATAACTCTCCTGGGTTATATTATAGAAATTAACAACTGAATCAGGTTTGTTGATTACTATCATTTGGAGTATCTGATATTCACACACAGTTTTAGGAAGTAATTCTGAGAAAATTATCTTCAGTTGTCTTGAATCATCGTATTCTAATGGTTCGAAATTTAAAAGATTTAGGTAAGTTTTCAACTTATTTTCTACATTTTGTTCTGTTATTTCCCCTTGTATTCTTGGGGGTTTCTCTAGTGTACTTGTGTCTCTATGCTTACACTTATATCTTTTCAATATAATAGACCCCCAAAGCCTTTTATTTACAACATGTGGTTTGGTTATCAATATGTTTATCGCATGCCATTTTGCCATTATTATTTTCCATAGGTACCAATTTTAATAGATATGGATAAATTGTTTTACAGTTCACACAGAATAGGAACCAGGAAACAAACAAACACTGCACACCTTAATTAGGTATTTAATGAAACATTTTATTTCTAGATCCGAGTGCCGACTGCCGAGATTGTTGATTTGAAAAACAGCTGATTTATTTTAATTTTGATTGATTGAACGACTTTGAAATTGATTGATCATAATTTTGACATTTGTTGAGTTTTTGAATTCTACTACCTACGTCGCCTTTCTGACACCAGACGTCAATGCCCACAAGTAAATAAATATAAATAAAACCGGCTTCGTGGCCTATCATCTGTGACTTATGCTTAAGATCATTGTTTCATGACGTTACGTAAACACAGCATTCTCACTCAAACTTGTGGCTATTGTATTGGTTTGTCTCTTTCTTGGTCAAAAATGATTCGAGACCTACCTATATAACTTCTGTTAAGTTTCTTTCAATGTTCCCTTTTGTTAAAAAAAGTAAATGATCGGATGAGGTTGACGATTTTTTTATGAATTCATCACAAAATATTATTTCACTCAAATAGTTAGAAACTTATTATTGAAACGATTAATTAACATCAGATGCGTGAGATTGTATTTGATATTTATAAAAGAAGTGCATGTAATGTCCTATACTGAGCTAGAACATGGGTATCAAGGGTTGCGGCAAGCTACACAACCACAATTTTACGTCGGAGACGATGGAAATCTTGTACCAATAAGATCATCCGTAAGTGTATTTATTTCGATAACATCTTCCGCGTTTACATGCCAATTTTTGTTCTAAAATAAAATAAAACAGCCGCTCTAATGCCATCCTACTCCGTTTTGTCTGGAATGTTGACACACACTATCTCTATTGTACATTTATTTTTACTTTTAGCAATGTTATCATAGTTTATAATTACTGCAAACATTGACCAGTTTAAATATTAGCACTATTAATATTTCCAGTATCAGATGATAAAGACTAATCCCACATTTTTCATAGTAAGTAAGAATTTTCCACTGTTAACTACAATTTACAAGTTTAGAATTTTAATATTAGCTAATATAGCAACACAAGTATTGTTTATGATGTTCATTGAGGTAATGTATGTAACATGTTAATTTATGTCAAGTTTATCATAGTTATCATGCTACTTGTGTGACCAATCAGTGACAAGGCTACCTGAGTTGTTATCATGAGATGGTATCATTGTGTTGGTAGATTGATATAGTAGTGATGGAGTGGCAATGGTTGAAGGACTGGTGGCGCCTCAAACGATGGAGGAAAGGCAAGACAGTGCAGAATGATGACGATATATGTTACTGTGATGATTGCTTGCCCGATGTAAGATCAATACCATTCAATTATTATCAACCACAATGTTTATGTGATCTATTACACTTTGTTATCTCATAATTGTGATAGTCATCCATGTATGTCAACATAGCAGTGTGTGAAGTGTTCTAATTAGTCCATCACAT
The DNA here is from genome assembly GCA_951394245.1 of Cyclophora punctaria. NCBI lineage: Eukaryota > Metazoa > Arthropoda > Insecta > Lepidoptera > Geometridae > Cyclophora > Cyclophora punctaria. The sequence continues at coordinate 9,213,389 of OX596172.1, forward strand.
GGTTTAATAAAAGATCCGTTTAATAACTTATTAACATTCATTCATATAATTCAAAGTTTTAAATGTAATATTTGACAATTTTATTTTTACTGGATATGTTAATAATGTTTTTCTACCTGGTACCTATTGGTACAAAAATTTATAATCATAGATACCAAAAATTATAAAATTAGTTATTTATACTTGTAGGCTAATATGGTTTAAGTAATTTACTTCAAAAACATTAGAGCTACAAAATGTTCATGGAATATAGATCAAAGGAAACTAACCAATTAAAGCAATTTGCACCTCCCTCATATCACATAGATTCTCCTAGGTCGATAGGATAATTTAAAAAAAAAATTGACCATCATCCCATTTATTTTAGTCCTCTGCGGTGACAGAAGCCTTATCTCTGCAGGGGCATAAATTTGTTTATCAACCTAAACTGTTTCACTACTGCATGACTAAGATGCTCTCTAAGACATAGATTTGTCCTTTGGATATCTTCTCATAATATAAAATTGGAGTGGGGATGTTATTATAGAATAGATACATATAAAACCTTTGTTTTGATGAATGTCTTAGCTCTTCTAAACAAAGGTTTCTCCGAACATCTTCCAAGCATCCCGATTCTAGGCTAAATTGGGTCATTCCTATAGTCTTAATGCCATATTCATAAACACTCTCAAAAACACTGTTAGTGAGTGTTTCGTCTCTTTTGCTCTTTGGAAAATCCCGTATGTCAGAAAGGGACAAACCATTTGATCGCTAAAATGCTGCTAGTCTTCTTCTTCTTTATCGAGTAGATGGTCAACCTGACCAATCCTGGTAATGACCAATGCTGCTAGTAAGTGATTATAATAAGGCCTTTATGTGATTGAGATTGCCTTATGATCTAAAAAGATTCCCACATACTGGCTTTTATTTTATTACTCCCACAGCTAAAATAAAAGCGGCCAAGTGCGAGTCGGACTCGCCCATGAAGGGTTCCGTAGCAGCGAGTAACATAATAAAGAAGTTCTTGAAATAAATGTTTTTTTATTTACATTTGAGTTATTGAATGAATAATCAGTATTTTTTTGCGGTTTACGATTTATGTCGTAAAAAAAAAACTACTAACTAGACCTCGTTCAAACCAATTTTCGGTGTTAGATTACATTGTTATGTACATCATATATTTTTTTTAGTTTTATCATTCTCTTATTTTAGAAGTTACAGGGGGGGGGACACACATTTTACCACTTTGGAAGAGTCTCTCGCGCAAACTATTCAGTTTAGAAAAAAATGATATTAGAAACCTCAATACCATTTTTGAAGACCTATCCATAGATACCCCACACGTATGGGTTTGATGAAAAAAAAAAAAAATTTTTCATTTCTATGTATGGGAGACCCCCCTAAAATTTTATTTTTTTTCTATTTTAGTGTGAAAATATTAATGCGGTTCACAGAATACATCTACACTCTAAGTTTCAACAACATAGCTCTTATAGTTTCGGAGAAAAAAGGCTGTGACATACGGACAGACAGACGGACAGACGGACAGACGGACGGACAGACAGACAGACAGACATGACGAATCTATAAGGGTTCCGTTTTTGCCATTTGGCTACGGAACCCTAATAAAAGAGGGATGTAATAAGTTGTGATGTGGCCATCTGTGCTCTGTCTGTGCATTGTAGCTCCTAAACATAGGCCGAACCAATTTTAATTGAAAAGTCCTTCAATTACAATAAAGCATTCTTAAGTAAGTAATTAATCAAGTAGATTAGGGGCCAACGCTGAAGTATTTAGGCTGCTGTTCCGCCGCTACGTCATAGGAGTGTTCTTGGCATTGAATAACTAAAACTAGTCAGGGATTTACAATTTCAAATTTTCCCACAGGGAGAGTTGGATCTGTGCGAGTCGGACCCGCAGTGTGATGGCGGCGGCAAGAAGGTGGTGGTCGGCGTCTGCGCCATGGCCAAGAAGTCGCAGTCGAAGCCCATGAAGGAGATCCTCACCCGCCTCGACGAGTTCGAGTACATCAAGATGCTGGTCTTCCCAGAGGAGGTTATCCTTAAGGTTCTCGTCATTGTCTAACCATACTGTGTGAAATAACACCAACACTACACGTCACTTCCTTTAGGTAATTGTCTGATGATCAAATAGCTGACTATCTTCTTAGGTTTTTTGCTACTTGGAGTAAAGGCTTTTATTTTGAGGAATAAATAAATAGACTATAGATAATTAGGGTCTGTAGTTATAGAATTAGAGGCAACATCTATAAAATGACAGCTTGTGGCAAGCATTCATAGATTTTGATGTCCATGCTGCTTGCCCATTAAAATCTTTGGTTGATACTCGGAATCAGCTGCTGGAAACGCCGCTCATTCCTCATTCACTAGAGATATCATCACTATCAAGTATTCTTCACTGCACGGAAATTATAGTAAAGTAAATATAGAACTGTATTAGTTTATATTTTCCTATAAAGTTGTTATCAATAACATCTAATTGTAAGAATGTTAAATTATAAGTAATTAGAAATGCTATAATTACTCCTAGTGATTAATATTTAAAAACAATGGAACATTAATAAGTAACTATACTTATTATAATAATAAGTAATAATTCATAGTTATTTTACTTTGTGAGACTGCCCTCAGTTTGGTTAAGGCATTGCAGGCTGAATCACCTGAATGCCCGAAAAGTAAGATGATTGCTTCGGAGGGCACGTTAAACCGTCGGTCCCGGTTACTTTCTACGGATAGTAGTCGTTACATGAGCCATGTCAGAGGCCTTTGGCGGCTCAATAACTCTGACACCAGGATTGGTCAGGTTGACCATCCACTCGATGAAGAAGAAGAATAAGCTTAATAGTTAATAAATATGTGAAAATAATTACTTTATAGCCATTTGTTGACACTAATATTGAAATTTTCACCCTCTATAAACGTCCAATAATGTCCCACTCCTGGTCAAAGGCCTCTCATCTCACTAAAGATATCACAGTACATTAAAAATTAATTAAAAAACAAATAATTAATGAATTAATATTGTAACAAAACTCGCCGGTGATTTAACGTGCTTTCCCAAGCATGGTAGCCACATAAATGCCTTAATGCCTATTCAAATAGTACTTAGTACATTGAAAGTTCTAACAGTAGTGTTGGTGTTACTGTTTCACATATTACGATAAGTATTGTTTTCGTTCCATAGACTAACACTGGGAGCGTCCATCTTCCACCTATATTAGATTACCAATTTGCTAGAAAACGTTTCCTTTGAATGGCTTCAGTTGTATTCGCTATAATGGGGTTCGCATTACCGATTCAATAGTATCTGTACATAATGCTTTTCTAAACATACTTACAACGATGTGCGTTGTGAATACGTTCGCTTATTAGTGTACCTTTGTCATCTGCCTGTGCTCGATCACAGTAAAGTATCAAATAAAAAAGTATCTATCTTCTATCTCTATACATATATAAAAATCAATGCCACAAAAATCACGGGCTCACTCAAGTTTGGACAAAATCGGTCGAACGGTTCTTAAATTCCCACGGGAGCGGGCACAACGCGGGTAAAACCGTTAACTTTGAAGTATTGTTAAAATTGTGTATGTTGTTTTTAGAAACCAGTGGAGGAGTGGCCTATCTGTGATTGTTTGATCTCATTCCACTCTAAAGGCTTTCCTTTGGACAAGGCTATACAGTATGAGAAGTTAAGGAAGCCCTATGTGATAAATAATCTGCATATGCAGTATGATATTCAGGTAATATTAACTATCTTTACAGGTTGTTTTATACAATTTTTTCTTAATACAATTATACTATTAATACGCGTGAACTGATGTCGATTTTATCGTTTTTAGGATCGTAGACGCGTATACGCAATTTTAGAAGGTGAAGGAATAGAAATACCTAGATATGCTGTTTTAGATAGAGATTCACCTGATCCTAAACGTAAGTATATTTAGAATGTTCCACTTTCAGCCGTAGTTTGGCTATATAAAGATCCTTATTGCTTGTAGAAATCTCCGCTTGTTTCAATATGACTTCTTCCGAAGCTCTTGTAAGCACGCATATATGTGTGCGTGCGCTGTTTTCTATAGAGTGTAGTTCGTAGTGGAACTCCCGAATTAATATTTTTTCTGATCATGTCCATTTCTGTTTGTAGACCACGAGCTAGTGGAGTCAGAAGACCACGTGGAGGTAAACGGCGTGGTGTTTAACAAGCCATTCGTTGAGAAGCCCGTTTCGGCCGAGGATCATAATATTTATATTTACTACCCTACTTCAGCTGGCGGGGGCAGCCAGCGACTCTTTAGAAAGGTACTTTTAACGTAATTATCCATTATTAGGAAGGTAATGCCCTATTTTTCATCCCGATATTCCCATAGGAACAGGCACTAAGCGTATAAAACTGCGGGGAGCTGCTAGTTCTTCATCCTACTTCCCACTAATATTATAAATGTGAAAGATTGTGAGGATGGATGTATGTATGGATGTATGTTTGTTACTCTTTCACGAAAAAACTACTGGACGGATTGGGATGAAACTTTACAGTTATATAGTTTATACATCAGAATAACACATGGCATACATTTTTATCCCAGAATTCCCGCGGGAACGAGTACAACATGGGGCGCGGCTAGTAAATATAAAAATTGTATAGTCTGTATTATTTCGCAGATCGGCAGTCGCAGTAGTATATACTCCCCAGAGTCAAGAGTAAGGAAAACCGGCTCGTTCATATATGAAGACTTTATGCCAACAGATGGTGAGTGGATCCTTAGTACGTACATAGCAAATGTTGCAGTTTTACGTTCCGCTTTCTGTTCTACTAATATACATAATGGTTTGGTTTGATTAATTTGTGTTGGCCCACTGCTGGGCAAAGGCTTCTCAGACATTGCCTTTCGTGTTCTACAAATCTATCAAAAGAAATACTTAATGAAGTTTTTTTAACCTGAAATTATTAAGGAACTTAACCAAACAAGGCATGCCAGTATTGCCAGTTACACCATGCCCTGGTTTTAAGTACATAGTTGGATTTTTTTCCAAATGTCTTGAAATATGATGTTTAAACGTGGTTTACATGTTTGGGATATGTTTTAAATCTCAAAACGTACCATTTTATGCAGTCCTTTGGCCTTGGCTTTTAATAATCAGTTTCATATGTTTCTTGCTGCTCACCCCTGATGCTTTATATTGTTCTGAATTGTATATTTTTGTTTTATGTTTGATACCTCCATATCTTGCTACATGAAGATCTCTTCGTCATTTAAGAACTGATTTCGATTTTTTTAATAGCCTTCATAATTCCATCTATACCTATACCATACTAGCTGACCCGGCAAACGTTGTTTTGCCATATAAAACTACTATTTACTATAAATTAAGATGTACATACAATTTTAAATCGGTGCAATTGTTTAGGAGTCAATCGCGGACAAACAACGTGACACGTAATTTTTATATATAAACATAACCCGATTATTTTTACCTGTTGAAAAAGTAGTTATTCTCAAAATACCTGGTCTGAAATCAGTTTTTCATTTAATAAGTTCTTCTTCTTCTTATCGAGTGGATGGTCAATCTGACCAATCCTGGTGTCAGAGTTATTGAGCCGCCAAAGGCCTCTGACATGGCTCATGTAACGACTACTATCCGTAGAAAGTAACCGGGACCGACGGCTTAACGTGCCCTCCGAAGCACGGAATCATCTTACTTTTCAAATAAGTAAGTAATAAGTTCTACCATTATGTAAGGGTATTATTTCCAGGGACGGATGTTAAAGTGTACACTGTAGGCCCCGACTACGCGCACGCAGAAGCGCGTAAAAGTCCAGCTTTGGACGGGAAAGTGGAACGCGACTCTGAAGGCAAGGAGATCAGATACCCGGTGATATTGTCCAACCAAGAGAAGCTCATCTCTAGGAAAGTCTGCCTGGCCTTCAAGCAGACGGTGTGTGGATTTGATCTGTTGAGGTGAGGATGGCTATGTTGAGCATTACTATGTGTCTACACTTCTATACTAATATTATAAAGAGGTTACACTATTTAAACTATTACGATATGAACACATTGTAAACACTAATCTTGACGGGACTTAATCGCGTGTTTACATTATAAAAAGGTATTTAAAAAAAAGTGTGTTAGAGCTTATCTCAAGAACCGCCAGTCCGATTTTAATAATTATTTTTGTATTGGATAGCTTCTTTCAAAAGGAAGGCTTTTTAATCCCGAATATCCCTAGAATGGGTACTACGCGGATAAAACCGCTAGTTTTCATTAGTTCTCCGCGGTTTTACCCGCAGTAAAAATGTAGGTAGCTAATCCGTCTCCAAGGTCCAATCTATACCTATGCCACAATTCATCAAAACCTATTCAATAATATAGGCACTAAAGTTTTACCTCCCGTTTATGATATAAAACACCGTTCGGCTTGAAGCTATAATAAATTGTAATCGTCAGAGCGAACGGCAAATCGTTCGTGTGCGACGTGAACGGGTTCTCGTTCGTGAAGAACTCGAACAAGTACTACGATGACTGCGCCAAGATCTTGGGCAACATGATCCTGCGCGAGCTGGCGCCCACGCTGCACATCCCGTGGTCCGTGCCCTTCCAGCTCGACGACCCGCCCATCGTGCCCACCACCTTCGGCAAGATGATGGAGCTGCGCTGCGTCGTCGCCGTCATCCGCCACGGCGACCGCACGCCCAAGCAGAAGATGAAGGTGGAGGTGCGACATCCTAGGTATGAACATAATCATTATTGCATGGAATATCTATTATAAACTTAAGATTAAAATTAAAATTACGATCTATCTTTTTCTTTCTTAGTAATAAAAATGATCAAATAATCAGGCGTGTGATATTGAAACTATGGATAAAATTAAATTGAAAGGGAAACACCCTTTCAATTAATTCCCAACTTTTCAACAAAAAAAACTGTTGCGACCATTTTTGAACAGGTGACACCGTTCGTGATCTCGGAAGGCTTATCATATTGATACCATAATTAAATACTAAAATTTGGCCCCAATGGTCCCAAACAAAATGATAACATTGGCAACATTTCCAGATTCTTCGAGATATTCGAGAAGTACGACGGCTACAAGCGCGGCCACGTGAAGCTGAAGAAGCCCAAACAGCTGCAGGAGATACTGGACATTGCGCGCGCGCTGCTCTCCGACATCCACACGCGCCACGCCGACCCCGAGATAGAGGAGAAGCAAGGCAAACTAGAACAGCTGAAGAGTGTACTCGAAATGTCAGTCAAAATACAATCATATTTAATACAAGCCGCGCACCGCGGTGTTACACGCCTTATACCCGTTCCCACGGGAATATCGAGATAAAATGGATCCCATGTGTTATACTGATTTATCCTACTAATATTATATATGCGAAAGTTTGTGAGGATGGATGTATGTATGGATGTATGTTTGTTGCTCTTTCACACAAAAACTACTGAACGGATTTGGATGAAACTTTACAGTAATATAGGTTATCCATCAGAGTAACACATGCGATACATTTTATCCCGGAATTCCCACGGGAACGGGCACAACGCAGGTAACACCGCGGGGCGCTGCTAGTAACCTATATTACTGTAAAGTTTCATCCAAATCCGTCGTGTAGTTTTTTCATGAAAGAATCTTGAAGAAGAATCATCTTCACAAACTTTCGCATTTATAATATTCATGGATTATGAAGTAAGTCAGTTTAAGTAGGTAATTTGTAAGTTTAATGACATAATGACCCACTCTTATGTGGGAGTTTTCTGCTTGGTCAAACGATAAAACAACCGGTACCGACAGTAAACGCGAAGTTGGTGAGATAGTATGGATGTACGTTACTTTTTAGCGCTAAACGTATTTCACTTGACTAATATATTAAAAAATAAATAATAATAAAAATGAGTTTATTCAATAAAATCACATAACAGTATATACACTGAGACTTCCCAGTAAATGTATTGGGAATGTCCCGCTTCCCTGGTAACAATTTCACTTATAATGGGGTCATACAATTTTATTAAGTCTTTGTAATAAGAGTTTTAAAGATTTCGTTAATGTTTTGTCGCAGGTACGGTCATTTCTCGGGAATTAACCGCAAGGTGCAAATGAAGTACCAGCCGCGCGGCCGCCCCCGGGGCTCCAGCTCCGATGACGGTAAGCACACATCATTCCTCGTGACACGCAGTCGCACACGTGACACGACCGGTGACCACACACATCACACACGATCATATGCAACCTCGCATAATAATTGAGCTATTGGTAATATTTTCCCTCGCACAATCATTTAGTTTTGGGTGTATATACCTATTCTGGCTGATTGGCGTCGCCCATGTTCATTTTGTGGTATTAAGTCAAGTGTGGTATTGGCGTCGGCGCAGCGATGAGATTACGATGCCATCGATGGGCTCGACAGCATTTTCGGTGTTCAGACACGTTTAGCGACAAAATTACTGGCTACTCGACTTAAATAGTGTCCAACGTAGTGTATCGTAGGGTATCGGTGGAAGAAGGAGGAAATCGTATTAAAAAATTTAAATGCGCTGCGATTGGTCAATTGGACGCCGCACCGCTCCACACCGCTTCAATGGACACACACCCTTAGCCATGTGTTAGAGTAGGATTGGGCACTTACCTACACTAAGTGATGGAGTTGTTACAGTAGGTGGCGACGGCGACCCGTCGCTGGTGCTAATCCTGAAGTGGGGCGGCGAGCTGACCCCGGCGGGACGCATCCAGGCCGAGGAGCTGGGCCGGATGTTCCGCTGCATGTACCCGGGGGGGCAGGGGCGCCACATACCCGGTGAGTCACTGTCCTCATATCTTCACAGAGGTGAGAGGCCTTTGCCCAACAGTGGGACTTACGTATCCTTCCGTTGCAGGTGAAGGCAGCACGCAAGGCCTGGGTCTGCTGCGGCTCCACTCGACGTTCCGCCACGACCTGAAGATCTACGCGTCGGACGAGGGCCGCGTGCAGATGACGGCCGCCGCCTTCGCCAAGGGGCTGCTGGCGCTCGAGGGCGAACTCACCCCTATTCTAGTGCAAATGGTCAAGTCGGCCAATACTAACGGACTACTCGATAATGACTGTGATTCATCGAAGTTGCAGAATATGTGAGTATTTGATTTATCTTGCAGTTGGTTGCTTTTGGGGAAATCTTGGGATAAAGTATATTTTATAACTTAGAAACTGAATTGTCCAAAAGATGTATCAAAAAATGTTGAGTAGTATTCATTGCACGATAAAGTAATAAAACTCGCAACATATAAAATTCATAAATATTTATAACAACCATCCCAGGCTCGAAACCAAATCCCAAATCTAGCTCACCAACTTTTTGGGCGAATTATTAAGAAAAGATTTTAGTTTGATCTTTAGAACTCAATTGATGCGTCAAACTCCCTTGAACCCTTTTAAATCAAGCAGATTAAAATATATAAGACTAGCTGTCCCACGCGGGTGGTTCCACCCGCGACTCAATGATGTGAATCCAAACCATCCAGAGTGCCATTCAAACGCATACAAAAAAAACATTCAAATCTGTCCAGCCGTTTAGGAGAAGTTCAGTGACTTACACGTTCAGTAGAATCTATACTTCTATACTATATTATAAAAAGGTAAAGTTTCTAACTTTGTTTGCATATTTGTTTGTAAGAGGTAATCTTCGGAACTATTCATCCGATTTCATAAACACTTTCGCTAATAGGTAGAATACACTTTAGACACGGACAAGAAAACGGTGCAGACAAAAAATACGGATCCGTACTCAAAATGCTCTCAAAAGTTATTACTTGCTTTATTAACTTTCTAACGTGAAAAAACCCGCGTGAGTACGTTTACTTAATATAAGCCAAGGTATGAAAAATATCCCTAAAAAAAATTATTGGCGTGCGCTGCTAAATCTATTAGGTAAGTTGCAGAGATATGATGAGAAATATACAAAATAAATACTAGCTGCGCCCCGCGGTTTCACCCGCGTTGTACCCGTTCCCGCGGGAATTTCGGGATGAAAAATAGACGTTGGCCGATTCTCAGACCTACTCAATATGCTCACAAAATTTCATGAGAATCGGTCGAGCCGTTTCGGAGGAGTACGCGAACGAACACTGTGACACGAGAATTTTATATATAAGATTAATGCTCGATCGCGGGCGGGTTGGCGGGCTGTACCAATACCTACTGTATTACTGTTGCGGATCGGGGGGATATACAAACGCAATGTGTTATCCCGATTTTCCCGCATTAAATCTTGATAAACCGTAGCGAAGCGAGGGCGGGTCGCTAGTTTAAAATATATTTTATTTGTTTCGGGATTTTCAATAATTTCTCATAAAGTTTTAAATTTGAACCATATTCAGTAGTTCACTTGTCATTTCCGCCGAAATAGCAAAAACGCATTTTATTAGAGTGTTCAACAAAGTAAACCTTTAATACATTAACTTTGTTAATGCAAATCCCTTTTCTTGACACTCCGCGCCGCTACTGCCGCTAGCGCCATCTATCTCAGGGTTAGTTACCACTTAGTTCTCCTCAGTTCCACTAGATGGCGTTGCAGTCAAGTTAGAACACGCTAACGTTGTGTTCTCGAAATCAGTGGCCTTTTACTGTGTTTCTAACTCCCGTTGCCTTCAATGTTATGAACTTACATATTGGTTTATTTTTACCTTTAACATACAAGTATTTTTGAACGAGTTTTCAAGAAGTATTTAGTTGCGAAGGCAATTGAATACTTTTTAAACTCCATAAAGGATTAAAATGTAACCTCTTGTAGGCTACAGCCTTATGATGAGGAGTCTACTACATCCTTCCTACTAATATTATAAATGCGAAAGTTTGTGATTATGTTTGTATTTATGTTTGTTACTCTTTTACGAAAAAACTACTGGGCGGATTTGGATGAAACTTACAGTAACTTAGGTTATACATCGGAATAATGGAATACATTTTATCTCTAAATTCTCACGCGAACGGGGACAACGCGGGTAAAACCGCGAGCGCGGCTTGTAAAGTTTCTAACTTTGTATGTTTGTAAGGGCTAATCTCAGAAACTACCTAAACTACCCCGCTACTAAAACCGCAGGGTGTACTAGTGAATAGGTATGTATACGGTACGTATACCAAAACTAGCAGTGCCCCGCGGTTTTACCCGCGTTGTGTCCATTCCTGTGGGAATTTCGGGATGAAAAATAACCTATGTTACTCGTGGATAATGTAGCTTTCGAATGGTGAAAGAATTTTTTAAAACGGTCCAGTAGGTTTTGAGCCTATTCATTACAACCAAACAAAGTTTTCCTCTTTATAATAATAGTGTAGATAACATTTTTTTCTTATTTGGTCTGTCTGTTTGTTTGGGCTAATCTCTGAAACGGCTGGACCGATTTTAATGGGACTTTTACTGGCAGGGAGATGTTGTAATAAGGAGGCTGGCACAGCTAGTTATATATACAAATAAAAGTGGCACGCCCGTTGATAGTAATCTATTTACATGTGCAGGGCGAAGGCCCGGCTGCACGAGGCGCTGCAGGCGGAGCGCGAGTTCACGGCGGAGGACGAGGCGCGCATCAACCCGTGCGCCTCCCGCAGCATCGCCGCCGCGCTCGCCTTCGTGCGGCACCCCGCGCGCGTCTGCACGCACCTGCACCACCTCATACACCAGCTCGTCCGGATCGTCATGGCCAAGAGGGACGACCCGAAGACCAGAGGTAACACGATACTTTATTGTATTATTATTTCGTGCTTGTCTTGCCTCCGCAGCGTCTTATACACCGTCAGGATAGTCATGGCAAAAGGGATCATAGGAATCATCTGACGTCTACATTAGTAGCCAATAAACTGCATGGATAATGCACCAAATCTTAGGAAACAATAGATTATTCTAATTTACATCCTAACATCGTCTATAATATGAGTTGAGTAGCTTCCGAAGTTGCAAGGAGTAAATAAATATAAATGTCCTGTGCAAGCAACTTAACCACTTATGTCAAACCAATCACGGGTTAGTTATAAAAGACTAACCGCCTTATTCGTAAACGATATTTGACTTGAACAGTGTTTTAAAGTGTTTTGTCTCTTTCGCTCTTTGGCAAATAGCGTATGTCGGAAAGGGACAAAACATTTGATAGCTTAAGTGTTGTAAATAAGCGTTTGTGAATAAGGCTCTAATGTACCAATAATGTTTTATCCAATTCGCAGACACAATACTGTACCACGGCGAGACATGGGAGCTGATGGGCCGGCGATGGGGCAAGATCGAAAAGGACTTTTGTACCAAAAACAAGACGTATGACATCTCCAAAATCCCGGACATTTACGACTGCATCAAGTATGACCTGCAACACAACCAACACACGCTACAGTTTGACATGGCAGAGGAACTGTACATCTATGCCAAATATCTAGCCGATATTGTTATACCACAGGTAAGGAGTATAACATATTAGATGCGCTACGCAGTTTTACGTGCTTTGTATTTGTTTCTGTGATAATCTTGAGATGAAAATAGTCCATAACCTTCTTTATAAAAATGAGGCTCTTACATAAAAAGAGCCCGTTCTCACAAACAAATGAAATAACAAACTTTATTTATATTGTATGCTGTTTTATTTATATTTTATGCTGATTGACTATACAAGCCATTACAAGACAAGCCATAACAATTAACTTTATTTATTATCATAACTTTCAGGAATACGGTCTAACAATGCAAGAAAAGTTGACTATAGGCCAGGGTATCTGTACTCCGCTTTTGAAGAAAATCCGCGCCGACCTTCAAAGAAATATCGAAGAATCCGGCGAAGAAACCGTTAACAGACTCAACCCCAGGTACGCAGTGAACTTTCTTCAATATCCAGCTGAATATAAGATGCACGCTATCTATCTTTCTATCTTTTATCTCTTTTGTTCATATAAATATCTTCTTTTCTTAATTCTCCTCTCTAAGGGAAAGAGAGAGATGTCCTTAGAAAAGATAAAAATGGGTTTCACATCTTTGTTTTCGCGTGCATCTTAGCTTGAATGAGACTAACATGATGTTAAGGAATGTTTACTAACACCTTTGTTTTTAGTAGATGGCGCTAGCGTGGGTGATTCGGTAATAATTGCTTGCATTTTGACTTAATATTTGTTACTAGCACCCCGCGGTTTTACCCGCGTTTATATCTGTTCCAATGGACATTTTGGAATAATTTCACTTTCATCTTGGATGTGAAAGGTACATGAATAAAATATTTACAGCTATAACTGTGTTAAAACGCGTTTAACAATATAACTAACACTACAAACTCTACAGTTTTATTAAATTAGTATAGATTTAACTTGTGTATCGTTCTCTTGAGTTTTGACTGACATACCATAGATTCTAAGATACTTTTAGTATACACTTTCAATGACGATGGTTTCTGCTGAGACAGCTGTTACGCATCTTACGCTATTGATTAATTGTTACTATAAAACTACTTGAAACTTGCGAGTGGAAACAGGCTAAAAATAAAGGTCCCTGTACACGACCATCTGTTACACTTACTAGTAACAATGGCTGACAATAAAGGTCTTTATACACAGACCTCCTACATTTCACATAAAAGTGAAAAAAGCTGAAAATGATGGCCCTTAAGAGGCACTTTCAAAGTGCAAAAACCTCCCTATATTGACCTTCTACTGTCGGTCCCGGTTCTTTCCATCGTTAGACCATGTCGGAGGCCTTTAGGCGGTGTAAAAGTTCCATCACCAGGGTTGGCCACTAAGTTACTTACCCCCTACTGCCGCCTACACGTGCGTGTAGCGCCTCCAGTGGTAGTTGTGTGTGGAGCCAGGTTCCTGTGCAGGTACAGCCACGGCGTGTCGTCGCCGGGCCGCCACGTGCGCACGCGCCTCTACTTCACCAGCGAGAGCCACGTGCACTCGCTGCTCACCGTGCTGCGCTTCGGCGGGCTGCTTGATGTGAGTATACAGCTTTATTCAGTTCTTCTTCTTCTGCATGTAGTTTACTTCAAACTGCGTTATTTAGGGTTTTGTACAGTAGTCTAGATCTTTCGTCATGATTGTGATTATCACATGAAAGATTGTATTTATTTATAATAGGATTTTTTTTTCGAATGTAACTGGTAGTATTTTGTTAACACGTTGCAACATACGTCAATATAATAATATAGTTACTTATTGTTAACTTATTGTTTGTATGTTATTTAAACTAATATGGATTTGCTGGTTTCCAGATAAGGACAATCTTTTTTATACAGGGAAAACATCGCTTAACCTTTTTCTTCTATAGAAAGAATTGTCTATAGTTCGAAAATCGGCCATGATATAATTCATTATAAAACTTTTTTTCTTTTAAAAGAAGAAAAAATTTAGTCTGTTGCAACGTTTATAGTCTATTACTAACGTGAGTGCTGGGAGAGACGCTGTCGCGAGCGCTTCACCCACCTCCTGATGAAGGTCACCGTACGTGACCGAAACTTGTTGAGGAACTCTCAACAGTAGCCTCCGTCGTGCGTAAGTTCCCATTTAAACAAATAATTATTACTAACGTGTTTGTGTTGTATAGGTGATGAAAGACGAACAATGGCGTCGCGCCATGGAATACGTATCGATGGTGTCGGAGCTGAACTACATGTCGCAAGTGGTGGTGATGTTATACGAAGACCCTACTAAAGACCCCAGCTCCGAAGAAAGGTAAGAGCATACCTCTTCATAATTATAAACTTAATTTGAACCAGGTTTGTTGCTCACCGATTTAACCATCTCTAAATAATTCAGTTTACTTGAGTTTGAGTATGTTAATACTTCAAGAGATTGTTTTTTATAGCGGCTTTATCGATTACTGTATTAATGCAATATGTATGTGTTGTTTCCCCCTAATATATTGACTCAGCCTGCTTCTAGATTTCAGGTCTTGTATAATATAATCTATCCATTACTCGTATGACATCTTACAATGGATGGTGGTACCCTTAAAATAATATTTTCGATTCAGATTCCACGTGGAGCTGCACTTCAGCCCGGGCGTGAACTGCTGCGTGCAGAAGAACCTGCCGCCCGGGCCCGGCTTCCGCCCGCACAGCCGGAACCACTCCACCACCAATAACTCGGTACGTAGTTTACGACGTTTAGGACAATAGTAAGGCAATATATTTACAAGAGTGGAAAACAGATGTACACTGGTGCTGATCGAAGGAGGGTGGGAGATTTGGCAATGGGCAACGCCACGGCAAGTTATTTTTTTAAACAATGGTACTAAAACTATGTACTCCCGTGGTAATGAACAAATCACAGTGAATGTTTTCCCACTTCCTCCCGTTAATCGAATGGGATATTGCCACCTCATAACCAAATCGTAGATCCACGCCTGTGCAGGCGTAAATAATTTTGTAGACATGTCCCTCTATCCTCATTCTTCATATTTCTCTTACAGAGTTCGCCTGAAGAAGTGAAATGCATCGAGGAGGAAAGTGAAGACGATCAGATGGCGAGCCAGGAGACGTTGCAAGCTGTGAGACTTGTTTCATAATCATAACAACTAGAGAAATTTCATTCATCCGTTTAATTACATCTCACTCTAAGCATTGAAATACAAAAGTACTTGAGGAATTTATTTTTAAAATTCCGATGAGTGGAGAACCAAAAAGGAGAACTTTTTGGAAGTCGAAAAAAAAGATACTCTTCTCATTTACTGGAATATTTAATTTTTTTAATGAAAATATCTCATTCCTTTGTAACATACCCTATTCAAAGTGAACATGTGGATTAAGTTGCCTCCATCTCTAGATCTCTACACATCTTGTAAAGTATGGCCCCTTTCCTTCCTTCTGTCATCTGCTTTATTTCTGTGAAGTTATCTCCTTATCTCTTTTTCAAGTAATATCAGTCAATTTGTTATATGAAGTAACGCCCCCATTTTGTTTGTTTGTAACGGTTGTCCCGTCCTGTAGGTGATGGTTGACGATACGTTACAGGACGACGAGTCGGACTGCACGTTTTCACCGCGGCGGAAGGCCAGGAGCAAACTCAAGCCCAGCGACCCTATACCAATTTGGTAAGGAATATAATCTATTGGCAGGACACAATCACCTATCTGTCTATCTCTACCTGGCAAACTCAGATCAAAATTTTACATATATCTATATAAAAAAGGCTTATATTGACTGGTAAACGAACGGATTGTAATTTGAAATAATATTATATTTACATGCAAACAATATTGATAACGTTTGACACCTGAGATTGCCGGCAGCTGAATGTATTAAAAGTAATATGTCAAGTTAATGTATAATGTATGCTAGTAACCTGCACCACACGGTGAGCGGGCACGAGGCGTCATCGCTGGCGGCGCGGCTCAACGCCGAGCTGCGCGCGCGCACCGACATCGATACTACTCAGGTATACACTGCGGTCTTCAAATCGTTAGACCATGTCGGAGGCCTTTAAGCGGTCTAAAAACTCCCGACACCGGGGTAACCATTGACCTAGTACCATCGAACTTACTACAGTCTATTTCTTCATTGTCATATTATATTGTCATATCGACTGTCATATTGACAGATAGAGTCGTCAATTCAACCTGTAGAAGGAATTGGCCTTGATTTTGATAGACATAGCGGTAGAAGATTAGTCTCATACTTGTTTTACACTATTTTATCTTACTCTAGTGCGATGAAAAAGAAACTAAACACAGCGAGGAGCCTCCTCCGCGCGCGCGAAGCTACGACCAAAACAAACAGAGCGACAACGGTAAGTTTATTACAAACCTTAGTTTGACGGAGCGATGTTATCGCGAATGTTAAGCAACGGCTAGCTCGACCACTACTTGGATGGGTGGTCGATAGTGGTATCTGAGCGCTACGGTACTTCGGAAGGCACGTTAAATTGTCAGAGATTTGTGTATTTGAAGTTTTGCTGAGATGACATAATGTCTTGTCAATTTGGTATCCTCTAATCATTACAAATGTAGCATAGACCATAGCAACGTTACATATTATTATCCTTCAAACCTAGCTTAGCATAGCAGTGGTGGAATGGCATCCTTATTGTATGACGGTTATGATATTTTACACTTTACTTAATTTAGGAGAAACAAACACTTTACTTAATAACTATTACCACCTTATTCATAAACGCTTCATTACTAAACACTGTCATAAAGCGTTTTGTCACTTTTGCTCTTTCGAAAATAGTGTGTGTCGGAAAGGGACAAACCATTCGATAAAATGCTGCTTGTAAGCGCTTGTGAATAAGGCCCTACGAATAATATTGATTTTAATGCATTTTTGTATATTAAATCTCAGTTTCAGAAGAACCATCATGTGAATATTGTAAGTTTAGACTTAAACCGTTTGACAAGAAGAAGGTACTCCCATAGTCATGACTATTCAGTTCATACGTATCTTATTTTTGTCACGTTTTAGTCACGTCATGATTTAAGTTTTTGGGAATGTATTTTATTTTGCTGAAATAGATTGACGCTGTTTTTTAGCTTACCTAACCATGTTCAGGCTGTATGGAGACTGGAATAATATTTTGAGGTTTCAGACGTGTTCACTTACTTACATCTAATAGTTCGTTCAGTATTCAAATGTCATCGGGAAAGGCAAGCGTTAAAATATTCGCATTTATAATGTTTTAGGTATTAGGATTTTCTTTTTATCTAATATTTGTTCTTGTGACTACAAAGTAGGCACTTGCCAATAGCGGTTGAATTGACATTAGGCAAACGGTCATTACGACTAAACCTCGCTATACTGATAACTTCAGTGAGCTACAGCTGTATCCTGCAGTGGGTTCATAGACCGTTACTTTTCGTTAGGGGGTCGAGCGAGGGTCGCGGCCGGCAGCGGAGGCCCGCGCTCACCCCGCCGCTCACACAGTAACTATAAGACAGTATTCTATAAGCTATTATAGCTTCAGCGTAGACACTACACTGCCACGCGACTACCAACTTCATAAAACTACGTAGCGTCATTTTCAAACATCTTACTGTCACTTTTAGTTGTAGTGACAAAACAGTTCCCATCGAACCGTAGAGGGAGATAGTCGTATTATGGTTTTGTAGAGTGCTATCCTTGTCACTCACAGCTGTTAAAGTAGCGCCAAACCGTGGGACAGAATTAACTTTCTACAAAACCAAATTTCACTGATTATCTTCCGTCAAAGATAAGGGGAATAGGTTTCGACCGTCTAGCAATCATCTTAGCAATATTAGTAATCGGAAGAATATATAGAAGATAACATATAGGAAGAATATATCTTGGAATACCACAGTATACAGGATGAATTTTTAAATGTATTGCAGAAAAAAAGATAATATGTACTGAAAATATCATTCTGTATATGAGACACCTTTACGAAAGTTTAGTTAGTTATTCATTAATATATTAGCAGTTCTATATGTAAGACCACTAAAAAGTAGTTATAAGACCACGGCTACACTGTTGAGATTCGACGCGACGCAGATTCGCTGGAATTGATGTCACGCCGCAGTCGACTAACAATGTGATCGCTGCCTTGGAAGTACTTTAAAATATTCATTGTGTCCAATATCATACCACTATATTATCAATTTCACTTGTCAAGTATGTAGGCCGGCTGTTTATGTATAATTAATATATAGAAAGCAGTTTTATACATATTAACAGCGTACATGACGTATATGACTGTTGTCATTTCGGTACAAATAGTACTTGTTTGAAAAGTCAAATTATTTGATGACATCCTCACTGCCAAACCAATATTTAACATATTCAATGTTTAACAAATATGACACAATTGGCGTTGACGGTGTTAAAATTGTACAGGCATGACAGTTGTCATTAGCGTGATGTATCGTTGTTTGTACAGTATACTACGATTACTGTGTCATGTGTGTTGTGATGTATGGGGAGTGTTTGTGTGTCTGAGGCGCTCAGCTGGCCGGCGCTGGCGTGCCGCGCCGCCCCCTGCGGACTCCATCCGCACGCTTACATGCACCCTTCACTTATTTATTTAATATTTATATATGTATTATATTTTTTACTAACATTTAGTTACACACAGTAGCGGCTTTAGGTATCGTCCTGGGCGAAACACTCTATTGTCTTACAGAGGTTTTCTAAAGCTTTGTACTCACATACAGTCTAACTCGATAGTTTTGCTAATAATTAAAAATCAATGTGTGCTCGAAGAAGGAATTTTTTTCTTGACATCGACTAAACTCACGTCTCCATCGAATAAAGTAATTTGTGTTGGTCGAATAGTGCCCTTATAACCCTGGCGACACAATCCTAGAGCCGGCACTGGTTACACATCCCAATATATATATGTTTATTTATTTATTTATACACGTATCTATTTGGTTGTCACCCCGTGGTACACTGTCCCCCCGCTACTAATTGCCGCGGGCGGCGCAGGGCGGCGGCAACGGCACAGCATCGCCGGCCAGATGAGCTACCTCAAGATGCTGGGGCTGGGCGCGCGCGGGAAACTGTCCGCCGCGGGCCTGTTCAGTACGGCAGTCATCTCGGGATCGAGCTCCGCGCCCAATCTACGTGTTATGATACCGGCCGCAGCTTCTAATGGTAAGTTGGATCATGCCGGGGATGTTACGGTCGTGGTTTTATCGAAGGAGTTCCTTCAGGATTTGGAAATAGGGCCATGTTAAGTTTAGAAAGTTCTGACTTTTCAGAACAGATATCGAAGTAATGATTGCAAAATGTAATTTAAGGTTTGAATGTAATGTCTGTTCTACTGCTGCAATAGATATTAATACCTCCGATAGGATAGGATAGAAAGTTCCGACTTAAGTCGAAGGTCCGTAACATCCCTGGTACACACTCAACGGTTGTATACAGGGAGATTTTAATTCGTGGTTCGAAATAACTTATTCTCGGCAAATGATCTGCTAGCAATAGCTAATAAAATGCGTTTCGTTATTAGTGATGAATTACTGATTCAGATAAAAATATAACGAAAATTTTGATTTAATCTTTCTGAAAAAAACCATTTGCTAAATTTAAAAAAATGGTTCCGATCATGAATTAAAAGTCTTTCTGTGGAGAAGGGACAATGGCCAATCTGAGATGGCGTTATTGCAGCCGCGCTCGAAGGGTTCGGCGGTGTGCCGGCCATCCGTCCGCTGGAGACGCTGCACAACGCGCTGTCGCTGCGGCAGCTCGACCTGTTCCTGGAGCGCGCGGCGGCGCCACTGCACTCGGGCCCGCCCAGCGCGCCCGCCTCGGGGCCCTCGTCGCCGCGCGACCACGCCACCCCGCAGCCCACGCCCGCCGACAGGTACAACACTACTCATTACAGGGGGGGCTCTGCTTCTTTTAATGGTGACTAAAATTTTAACAAGTACGGACGCGGTTTATTAGTGAGAAAATTCATGTGTTTTATGTTAAACAACAAATGTGGTCGTTTTTCCCGATTCATTCGATACTATGTACTTTGATCCGTGATAAAAGTTTCAGCAAATACCGTCACTAATAGGACTGTCTTCTGACTGTTAAAACACTGTACTATATAGGATGTGTTAGTATGTTAGGTTAAAAGTACGATGTTGGAATTTTAGTCACGTTTTAAAGAAGTAGACTTCGTGTAGACTACTTCTGCCTACTAACCCGTGCCCACAGACTGGTACCCTGTCTACTCTCCTGTTTGAATGTCTAGCTGTCTAGTTGCGTGATATCGTTCCGTCTCATACATAATGTCACTTCTTGTAGAGTATACATGAGCAAACTATAGCTTGCACCGCTCTTGGCACTTAGAGTACGGTGATCTACGGATTTTTGATATGAAGGTAAGTAGATCGCGATGGCACGTTATTCTAGCTTACTGCTATGATGAATCCGCTATATGAAAATTGCAAAATCACAGTTCAAATAGTTTAAACCCGTGCCCACTGTTCATAACCGTGCTCACCGTTCATGATATAGCTTGCTCATGTATTCCGCTGTACATAAAGCCGCGTTTCACTCAGTGTTCTGAACACTTGGTGTTTAACTGAATGAAAGAGCGAGAGAGTGATATGCCGCTGAGTGCGTGGTCAGTGGACATTGCGTGTGGCTGGGGTTGCAGCTGGCGCCGCGGGCGCGCGTGGGACGAGGCGGCGCGCGACGACCCGCCGCATCTCTGCACGCGACCAGGTATACCAGGTAAATTTATATATATTTTTGTTGCACAAATACACTAGTCAAAATATTCGCTGGTATTCATATCAATCTTTCATGCATATTTTTAACATGTTTTAATTATATAACATTATAAATGTGAAAATATATTTTAATGATCACAACATAACTACTATGAAACAAAAAATATAGATTTAAAACATGTTATATTTGCATAAATAACACCTTGTCTACCACACTGTGGCAAATCTTTCAAATATTGCCTTCTTCGTCCGACGTCTTCTTCTGAATAATCTTTCTTCTAAGTCCAAAATCTATAGAAAATCGACTCGACCAACGGCGCGTTATAGCGAAGGTTATAGCGCGCTAGCCTTGCGCTTCAAATTTCTAATGAGTTTTCCTCGACGTATGAATAAGACTTAATAGAAGTACAGTGTTGTTATATAATTAAAACTAGTGTAACTAACTTTCTTAGTGTGCACTTACGTCACTTGAAGAACCTTCCTGTCAAATTTCATGTTTCTAGGTGTAGCGTTTGAGGCTGTGCGTTGATTATAAGTTAGTCAGTCAGAACTTTGAATTTTATAGATTATGTATAATATTCTCAAATCGGGATAAGGGGCCGTTCACAAAATACGTTCGCGTTCAAGGGTGGGGGGGGGGTTTGCTGAGTGTGACAAGATGTGACAAGGAGGGACGGGGGGGTCTACGGCAACGTGATGTTCGCCGTTCATTAAAAGATTTTAAATTATTTTTCTCAATTTTGATCATGATTCAGGGGGGGGGGTCTTAGTTTTTGTGACGAAATATTTACATGGGGGTCACAGATAGTGTGACACAGTGTGACAATAGGGGGGGAGGGGGTGAAAAAAAGTTGATTATAGCGTGACGTATTTTGTGAACGGCCCCTAATGATGCTAACTGCACGGACACCTATTTGCACGCGTATCCTTGTTTATGCTAGTATAACATAACATTAATATCGGTTAACAACTTCATTTCTCTATGCATGTTTCCAATGATTGATTTCAGAAAAGTTGTAAAAATAACACAGAAATGTAAGTTATTTATTTTCATATAAGTACATAGTTATTTATTTATACATAATCCAGGCTATATTTGTTTTATTTTAATATAGTTTAATTGTATCCCTAACTAGCAGTGCCTCGCGGTTTTACCTGTATTTCCGTGGGATTAAAATGCCATATAACTTTTCTAATGAATCTGGCTACCCAATACAAAAATAATTCGAATCTGACTGGTAGGTAGTTTATGAGAAAGCCCGTCAAAGAAATAAACAAATCATCAAATCAAATCCTTCAGCTTTATATATTAGTATAGATTTCCAAAGGTTTTAACACTGTTATTGCCGAATATTGAGTCAGTCAGATATTGAGACCACAGGAAATGACAACACCTAACTCATTTGAGTACTTAAATCTAATAAGTACGTCAATATGTTTAAGAATTCTTGTGCAACCCACCCTTAAATGATTTTCCCTGAAAGTTAACGGTAAATAAATAAAATCTCCTTATTAATCTCGGTAGTGACGTGATGATAATATGACCATCCCAACAGGTTCGTCTATTAGCGGCGACGTGACTCCGGTGTCGATTGCCTCGGAACTGGAGTTCAACAGCAACGAGGCGACCGCCGGCTCCATCACGGACCATGACTTATTGGTACGTATTTAAAAGGTTCGATGTTCAAGTTCTACTCTAGAAAATAAATCTGTTCTGTATTAACTTTATGAGGATGTCATGTTATGGTGCTTGTGTGCCCACCAACCCATTTTTCTAAAAAAAAGTACTTAAAACTGTGCTTGTAGTTCAATTTTTAAAAACGCACTCGCTTGTCGCTGTCTCTGCACCGTACCGTGGCATTCTCGTGCTTCACCGTGGCATTCGCGTACATAATAATATATGTTTTTTTAAAATCGTTTTGCAAAAAAGGGACAGGAGATAATCTTTCAGAGCTTTATAATTTCTTTATTATTTGTTTAATCCATTTTGACTCTGATTTAAGTTTTGACCATAATTTTAATTATTTTACCAAATACATCTCTCAAATTGTACAGTTTTAATAACAGTCAAATACCCTATTACTTAGGGCGTTCGATTAATGCATAGCTAGTTTACACTATATTTCATTTGCAATACAGTTCCACTTACTTATTATGTTACGTTTGGTTTGTATAGGTATTTCAAAGATAAGATTTTATTTATTTTCCCCTTTTGAATGCAGCTTGTTTGTAGTTATACATGAGTCCTTTTAACAGCATTGCCGATTGAGTGAGGACCACTTACATGCACATAATATTATTTATTCTAGTATTGTTATCACACTTAGCCACCATGTGATTGGTAATTTTACGTATTTTACTAACACATTAAAAATACTGCTAACTTAGTTTTGATCTATGAATTACGGATAACTTGTATGGTGGGTGTTGAAACAATAATTTAATTTGCAAAAAACTTATCTCGATCAAAGTGAAATCTTATTATATTATTTTTTATAAATTATAATTTAGTAAGTATAAGCGAAACATAATCATGTGTGTTGTTTGTTCTCGAAGATAAATTTAATTCTGTTTGTTATCCAGAGTGGTGAAGGCGAAGATGACGAGGAAACTTTATCCACCGAGTGCGGTTCCCCGATGAGGCTCATCAAGAACGACCTGAGCCTCCCACACGATCAGCCCTCCACCAGCAAGGAAGTCCTCGACTTCCACATCCTCAACGTCAAGGAAACCTTCCACAAAGACGTGCCTTCCAGCAGCAAGAACTTCAACACAGACATTGTCAAACAGTGCTCCAAAACAGACACTCCATACCTATCCAACCTCGACTGTTTGAACCTCAGCAAGGAAGTCAACCAGAATGAAGGAATGACCGAGCTTCTCAATAACGGCAGCAGGAGATACAGCGATAGTAGCGCACAGAAGAGCAACTTAGTCGCGGCTAGCAGTAGGTTCAAGACCACTATAGTTGCTGAAGAAGTGATCCGCACCCCGGCTGAAAGTTCGTCGAATAACAACCCCGACGCACCGCCCCCGCCGGTTGTAATAGCGAAAAACACGACCGCTAAACCTGGATTCACAATCGCTGAAGACTAGCGTATATTTTAAGCATATTTTATACTGTGACATTTTTGTTATAAGTTTAGATTGTTTTATGATATTATGTATATGTTTCGCTTTTTTGTACAATTCCGTTAGATTATTTATGTTATATCAATGTTGTATGTAGCCAGATCGTAGAGTTGTTCATGTCACTGAGTAGTATGAACACCAATATTTCTATAATAAATCAAGAGAAACAAAACTAACCCACTTTTCATTTAGTAGTATTACATTGGCTGGATCTGCGGCCTGTATGTTAATTCAAGCTATAATTTAAGTCCAATTCTATCCAGAACCTGCCTCTTGTCATTTTAGTGTGAATAATAAAATTATCTGATCTTACTTCCTCAGTTCAGTTCAGGTAATATACCAGTAACTGCCTGAAAAGTAGCCATGGCATGTTAAGACGAGGCTGACGGCCTAAGACGTCGCAAAAGGTCGCCAGGCCTGTAAAGGCAAATATCTGCTAGTAGGGGTTTCAAATAAAAAAAAGTATATAAAAACAGCTTTGGCTCTTTATTAATATCACATTAACAGAAATTTAAGAAGCACAATTTCTAAACTTAAAATTAATACTTATGACCAGGCCATCACAGAATAAAAGCTAAATAACTAGGCTTGCTACAAAATGTTTATTCCGACTTGAGGAATGGCATTTTTGGTGCCATGTTGAGTACGGAGAGCAGTGGGTTGAAGATACCAGTTCGCTGCAGGCCAGGCCAGAACAGAGTGCCCATGGTGAGGATGTACAGGAGAAATGTGTTGTTTATGGCCGATGTAAGCCATATTAATAATGCTAGCATGCTGATGGATATCACATGGTACTGAAACAAACATTTAAGCATTTAAATCTATTCAAATTTTCTATGAACATCAAGAATCTGGAAAAAGTGCCCATTTGATTTGAACCAGTTATGATGTATTTTGTCATAGATCAAGAAGAATTCTATAGCAAATTGTATCTGTTCAATTTAAAATACTCACCACCATAGGGCTAGATTCACGCAATGAGTAGAATGTTCTTATATTCTCCATCATCTTGTTGTAATTCAAAACCATGGTCCTACATATATCATTGAACATTTTCTCATGCTGGCCAGTCCAGGCACTCGGTCCATACAGCATGTTACAAATAATGGGCACAATGAAATCGACGAAATTGAGTATCAAACCAACAATAGCAAATGTAGCCAGGGTATTCATGTCCAAAAGCCAAATTATTAAATAAAGAAATGATACAGATCCAAATATGACTCCGGGGTGCCATTGTTGCTCCCAAAGGAGGATAGATTTCAGTGTAATGAGCGCCATCCGCCACCCTTCCAGTAATCGCCTCAACTTCTGCACTTGCTCCTCCTAATATGAAAATATAATTATTTATGTATTCTTGTGCGTATGTATGTTGCTAGATTTAATGGAGTAAATTTACGGCAAATCATATCTTAAAGAATAAAATTTTAGCGGAAAGCATAAAGTGGGTAATAGAAATAAACTTCAAAATTCTGAAATATAAAATCATTAGTTAATTTGAAATTACCTGATCAGGTGTAACGTAATTGGCCATTGTTATTTATTGCTCGCTCACTGTATATCTTGTTTATATTATAAATAAATAGCTGCCTCGGTTTATTACTGTCCGGAGTTTTTGCAATTTACAATTTTATTACAAATAAAACGAACGAAAATCGAAATTCTTTCTCGTTTTCTTTGTTTGTTTGATTGATTTTCTATTTTTGACAGAAAGAATGACAGTTGCGATCGATTGAAAAGGGAGGGGGTAATACAAGTGATACCATTTACAAAGCAAAAACAATCTCATCCTTTTTGCGAAAGGCATATGTGTTGTGTTTTTTTTATAGGAGGTTGAAAAATAAATCTATTATTTTTATCCCATACCTACCATTATAAATTATGCTTCGAAATTGAATACAAAAATACTAATAAACAATCATGTTAGCACCACCAATCCACTGCAGTAAATATAGGTAAAATCAGACGTAAAAGTACTGTAATGGGATCGACTCCATACTTCACTAAATTAATCAATATATTGCTTTAATAATAATAATAGCACATTGAAAGATACCCAATATTCTCAATCCAGATAATTTTACCCTGACTTTTGGGAATAAACATTGACTTGAATCGTTAACCCTATTTGTTATTGATTTTAGTGATAAGTTCAATGACTGTTTGACGTCTGACGTATAATCGCTTCTTTTAAACATGTAATTAATTGTCATGGAGGTAGGAACTTTAGAAGCTGTACATAATAAGTGTGTGGTAGACTGGTAGTGTAGCCCAACAAGGCGGTTATCCCGGGTCTTTTAAATAAACTCAAATTATAATAATTTACCGACCTATCTAAAATGAAAATGGTGCTACTTAACACGGTGCTATAGTGGTAGTTCCATGAACTCGGTCTTATCCTGAAGTTAATTGTGAGCAAAATGCGGGTAGTAATAGGTAGTAACAGGTAGGTAGGTGGGTAATTAATTAACATCTAGTGATTTAGTGCTGTTTAGTCGACGTGTTTGGTGTAAAAATAAACCCATTTTTTAGTTATCGTTTACTATTCATTTAAATAATATATCATTCATGTTAACAGTATTAAGTAGGTATTCAGTAAGTTATCAAGATCTCCAATTATTTCAGTCTTCGGAAGTATCTTTTGCCTTTCACATCGGACTTTTCGTGGCTGAGTGTCTGTAAAATATAACGGAAATTTGCAACACCCAATAACACTTAATTAAAATAATTTCAATGTAAAATATCGTTCAGTTACCATTATAAGTCCATCTTCAGAGAAACGATAGTGTCGTGTGTGTTTTACGTTAATTTTAGGTGACAAGGAGTCTGTTTGCAACTCGTTATCATTCACAAGCGTTGTTTTACTCTGGAACCAAACATGGTCTTATTTATTTACATATGTTCACTTAGTTTAGGTAATTACTTAGGTATTTTTAATTTTTTAAATTGCGGGTGAAGGAAGGTTTTAGCAAAAACAAAAACAGTTGGTAGCAATGTTAACATTGCCCCCTCCCCTGTTTCCACCTTCTTTTGCAACATACCCTGAGTACAACTCGAGGCAGCACTTCATCCTCCTCTACATCGAGTGTGTAAGTGTTCGTTGATGTCCATAATCTACTCAATATTTTCACATGAACTTTGTTTTCTTCCATCGTTATTTCCATTGCGGGGGATATAAGTGGGATTGTTTTTCGTGCAAGATATGGCACTCCTGAAAAAAAACAAGGTGAAAATAAGGCATTATCTGACGGCGCTCACCTAACTACGTACCCAGTAAACGTCAATTTATTTTACTTCTCAATATATCTGGAGTGAAATAGTCGGCTAACTAGGCTAATTTTACTCACATTTCGATAAAATCAAATCAAAACTAATCAGCTATCATCACTCCCACGTCTATTAACGTCAGTCTAGTAAATTAAAAACTTACCTATGGCTGAGAAATAATCATCAATATTCTCATTTTTGTAGTGTTGATACTTTCCCGGAATTAAAGACATTGTGTGATTTTTTGTTTCTGCTGTATTATCCACAACTGTAATTAAGTATATTAGTAACATATCATTATTTATATTAAAACCTACTATGCGAGTGTTAATTTTCAACCCAACTCTCAATAGTATTTCAATGAAACATTTTAATGTTATTAGTTACACAAATGGTGTTGGCGTTTGTAATTAGTTTTTATAGTCGAGCGATATTGTTCGTTCTTGAACTGTAGCTAGCGGCACCGTGAGACGCAGCACCGCTCTTGCACGCCGCGCGTACCGGCGATGATGCACCGCTGCGTCACGATACGTCGCGCTACGCCGCGAGGCACCTCGAGGCGCAGTGCTGCGTGGTGCTACGTAATCTGAATTCTCACAATGTAATGTGTATCTTTTCGTGTAGTGAATAAAGTATATTCTGAGTCGCTCTATGAAAAATGTGCGCGCAGCGTCGCGCCGCGTCGCGTCTCGGTGTGAACTGATCCTTATATTTACTTATATCCATTTTACAATTTCTCCCTCGGAGGGGTATTATTATTTTGAATCAACAAAAGCGACGTAAGGTTAGCACGTGAATTAGGTACGTTAAATGTAGGTATATAGGTAGCTCCGTATTTTTCTTATAACTCGAGTAAGTAAGTAACTACCTAATAAAATAAAATAAATTAATACTTATGTTAATTAGTAGATGAAGAATAAGGCGCTGGGCAAGCATAGCATAAGTACCCATACCTAATTATAAGCTATTAAGTAACAATGTCAGGCAGGCAGTGTCCGAAACAGCATTGCAGTGTCAGAATGGCGCGGCGTGTGCCGTTAAAAATCTATCTATGATTTGAATCTATTGGTTAGTACTTATCTATCAATTTAGTAGATAATAACACTATACTTACACCTACCTGACTTTAACAAACACAATGTCCAGAATAAAATAAACAAAACAAATTACCCCAATGTTTAATAAAGTTCTGTAATCCGTTTAACATTATCCAGTTGCGCACAAAATTGGTTGAATAATTAAATAATTAGAATAAATATTGAGATTAAAATTGACTGATGCACAGATCAGCTCACAGAATACTTACTGCTATAATGTACTAACTGTTGAACTTTTTGTTGTTTTTCCTATCGCATGAAATTATAGGTTACAAATGTCGGAGGTTAGGTATTTGCGACCTTGTTATTGATAGTGATTTAACCTTTTTTAGAGCGCGGGAGTTGCGTTATAACAATCTGACTGAAGCTGTGAGCTAGACCAGCTTTTTGGGTATCGAACTTTTATCTAAATTTTACGTGGTCAACGCGAAATTTGGACAATGTCATATTTATTAATATCATTGATTAAGTATGTAATAGGTATGGTTAGTATAACAATTTTAATTTTAGTTCTCCTCATATGTGTGTAGGTATGTAATTAGTAATAACGAAATTTTATTATCTTTTATTACATACCTAGCGCTCTCTAATCAACAGGAAACAGGAATAACGAATAGAGTCTACTATCTCTTAACAATAAAGAAAGTGATAAATTACCGAAGAAATAACTCAGACAATTACAAAACAATAAAACGATTTAATAGCACGATATACAAAAATATAAAAGATTAAACTTATAACAAAATATACAAAGAGTGTAGAACATTAAGTACTATTTGTTGGAATAAAATGTAGTGTCATTTAAGTATCTTAGAATAAAGAAATTTGTTCACTGGACTCTGCGGAAGTAACGCTTGCCTGGGGATGCCTTTTCATGGGTTAGGGTCTGAAATAGAAAAACCGGGCTAAATATCATTTGCTTGAAGCTGCGGAGCAGAGAAACGACGAAAAATTTCGAATATTTAATAGTGTAAAATCTCTGAGCGGAGCCTCGGTCCGCTTTAATGAACAAGCAGCCTTCCTGAGGGCTGAGGGGTAAGCTACTGAAATACAGGTGTAAATGAAGTGAGTACAAATTAGCAATGGCTAATCTAAGGTGTTCAAGAAATTATCGAATTATGCTCGTTTCTCGTATAATTGTATTAAATGCACATTAGACAGCAGTATAATAGAATGATTGTCGTTATGAGTGAAGTAATGTATAATACGCAATTATTTTTGTTTGAGACACAACAAGTTATACGTTAATGGCGGCGCCCTTTTTTAACATTAACTTTAAATAGAACAACCACGAAATATCTTTGGAAAAAGAATGGGCTGATTTGCTCTGAGATGATTTGCTCTGATGGCATGATTGAGGGAAGTAGCGATTATACTGGCACAGAGTCGAAGCGCATCGAAGCATCTATTCAACACTGAACAACTGTCGGAGATTGCCTATTACTACACGTAAAAGAATGCGCGCGTATTCTGGCGAATCCCGCATTCGTGCGGCTTCACTTTAGTTGTAAAGAATTTGACGCTTCGATGCGCTTCGACTTATAAATTGACCCTTATTTGCACAGAAGATTATATTGATAATTAAGAAGTACTTACAATAACACACTCTTCGTCCGTGAAGAGGTAATGCCGTCCACACTTGACGCCGGTCTCGGGGATCACAGATTTGGTCTCCAACTCGTTGTCATTCAGTATTGTAGTTACACTCTGAAAAACATATAATGCATTCATATATTCGATATAGTTAACCAGTCTTGCATAAAAATGTTTCAAGCCTTCTTGCGTACAAGTAAAATAATGTATGTGCTTCAGATATTTCTTCTTTGGCGGCTCTATAACTCTGACACCAGGATTGGTCAGGTTGACCATCCACTCGATAAGAAGAAGAAGAAGATATTTCTGTAAGAATTCTGGTATAATAATCTATGTTTTTCTTCAAGCCCATTACAAGGGATTCAACAATTAAAGTTTATTAAGTTTGTGTTTGTACTATTGTTCTAGTAACAGCTTAGTTGTCTACCACGCTGAGCTTTTGATGCGTCATATTTCAGCTAGTCAAACTTTACATCTGTATAGTATGAATCTTATATATAAAATTCTCGTGTCACAGTGTTCGTTCGCGTACTCCTCCGAAACGGCTCGACCGATTCTCATGAAATTTTGTGAGCATATTGAGTAGGTCTGAGAATCGGCCAACGTCTATTTTTCATCCCGAAATTCCCGCGGGAACGGGTACAACGCGGGTGAAACCGCGGGGCGCAGCTAGTTAATTGATAAGAAATCTATACTAATCCTCAAATTAATATTTATCATGGCAGCTGTTGCCCTGTTCATAAATCTCAATCAAAAGATTTAAGTATGAGTTATGAATGAGCTCACATAACTCATTTTATTTTGTTCATTTACTTTTAAGAGAAGTTTTTTGTGAAGCATGTATGCAACAAACAGGTTTTGGCGACCGAGATAAAACTTAATAACAAAAGTCAAGTGAAGGAGAATGCTATAATAAAACAATTGAAGGTTCATTCACATAGAAATTAAACAGTGCTTATCTTCACCAACCTTAATAGAGGTGTTAGGCATCTTCTCTTCATATTCCTCACCGAGCTTGAACTTGTACTCAACAGTCCTCAGTAAAGATACATTCTTGATGCTCATTAAGTCTCCGTCCAGGGTGATTTCCATTAAAGGAGACGACATTGACATCATCTTCCTACCCATG
Organism: Cyclophora punctaria; assembly: GCA_951394245.1. Lineage (NCBI taxonomy): Eukaryota > Metazoa > Arthropoda > Insecta > Lepidoptera > Geometridae > Cyclophora > Cyclophora punctaria. The sequence goes on from OX596172.1 coordinate 9,244,719, forward strand.
AAGGGGACACCTGGAATACCATGATTTCAGTTAAATACTTAGATCTTAAAGAACTACAATGATGGATAGGCAAAAATAAAGGATGTATTAATTAATCAAATGACTTTACACAACTATACTCATTGAATAAAGCTGAAGAGTTTGTTTTTTGACGTTTGTTTTAAACCAGTCCAATTTAAATAGAACTTTTTGTAATGGATAGCCACATTCATGGGGAAGGTTATAGGCTATTTTTCATCCCGAAATTCCCACGGGAAAGGGCTCAGTGAACCGCCGGGGCGCTGCTAGTCTTTTATATAAACGGCCCAACCTGCGCTTTAAGCTAGACGATTAGCAATGACGTCACAGTCATATTTGAAACAAATATGAGCACTTTCTATTACATACATACCCACAGCAGAAAAGTAGTCATCCACATTTTCGTTCTTGTAGTGCTGATATTTGCCGGCTATCGAAGGCATTTTGTTCGGAGCGCACTTCCACTGTGAGATCTACAAAAGATAGAATCGTAAAGAACGTTCCAACGGCTGGTTCGTTGCAATGAACTTCTTATCTTACATGTATATTATCAATCACGTAAAACTTATACCGATAAGGTGTTAATTAACGTATCAGAGCGATTAAAGCCGATATCCCGGAATGTTGTCGCTTGTATAACTTAATTGCAACTATGTGTTTTAGAGTACGGTAATACTTACAAAAGTAAATGTAAATTAATTTAACTTCACAGTCACGAATTCCCGATTCACGAATTCACGATCGATTGAATTAATTTTTTAAAGTTTCACAACACAAACAAACCTTCTTTTGATGTTTGTTTTTGAAATGTCATGTCAATCTATTGTCAATTTGAATAGGAAATAGATTGTCAATTTCAAAGTTATCTTGTCAAGTTGACATTGATGTACTTTAGACCCAGGATAGACACGTCGTTAAATATTGCCATTTTATTATTTTTGCTTAGTTGTTGGCATCTTTCATATTTCAACGTCATCATGGCAACACTAGTCATAAATGATTGCGATGGACGTGAGGGAGGAGTGAATTTTGTTTTGATTCTTTGAAACGTTAAAATGTTACATAGAAAATTGTTATTATTTTGTTAAAATTACATAGTTACAATAAGTGTAGCTAAAGTCCAGTACATATAATAAGTTTGCTAAGAAGTGAATATTAAAATTGGTCGAATAAGGTGTCAGATTTATTAAGTTGGGGAGCTTTAAAGTTTTGATCGATTTTAATCGTATTATTAAGTGGAAATAACGAAAATGAGTGACAAGGAAGACTATTTGACTTCTTATCGTGTGTTCTTCGAGAACTTTGCGGCGACCGTGAACCCGGAGGACCAGTTACCCATACAAATAGCTGGGTACACCATCACTGAGTCAGAGCTCACTGGCGAGGTGCTCAGCTGGACTACCCAGTATCTGGGTGAAAAGTAAGTAACGCACTTCTCGTTACATCCCCTACAACTTCCAAACTGTATTAACATAATACAATGTCATTAAAACATATTTTGTTTAACAATGCATAGTGGTTCATGCATTCATGCAATCCTTTGATATTATTAATGCTGATAATGACAAGCCCACAGCGAATAGTAATCACTTAACTTACTTATGATAACGATAATAGGTCATAGTAGTGTGTACCTGAAGTAGGTTTGCTATATTAATGGAAAAATATAATAAAAACATAATGTTGAAACCATTCTCACTTACATTGCTGAATGAATGTTGGTCATTAGTTTTGGTTTTATCCATACTCAGTGATAGGATTTCATTATACTTTGTAAAGCTGTTGCTAAAAATAATGGATCTCATCCTCCAATAAATTCCACAGCACAAACAGGTCCTGCAACAATATAAAATGTGTTTTAATTGAGAACTTTTTGCCTGGGCCTGGTTGTATGGTATTATTTGCCTAAATGCTTACCCAAAACATATAAATCATCTTGTTATTTCTACATCTTAATATATAAACATAGCATATTAGTGTTGCACCCTCTGAACCGCATGTTACTAGGATTTTTGTAAGATATCCACTAAAATTGTGAATGTTATATTATTTAAACCTTCCTAAAATCGATTCTTTATTAGTAATCTTATTTTACTAGACATTCACAATACACTACACAATTTTAAACCTTTCATTTAAAGTTACACTCATAAATTATCTAGAGCTAAGCTAAAAGGTAAAACATGGTCTATATTCTATTATTTATATCTAAAACATGTTGCAAAGCATGTTAGTTGTCTATGCCCTAAGGCAGTCTGTGCCAAGTGATTAAACTCTAGAGGGTCAAGGTCAATATACAGGTTCTGAGGACCAAACCAGTATTTAAAATGCATTTAATATAATAGAAGTTCTATCCAATATGAAGATTCTTTCTAACCATATTTGAAATCCATTTTAAAGGTATTACTGATATAATTATGTTTGTTCTTTTACTCACTTCACTGGATTATGATTTCGAGTACGGAAAGTGGGCTTGAAACTTTCCGGTGGTAGAAGTAATTGAAGAGAATTATAAACACTATAGCTATCCAAACATTAATAACATGTTTGTTTTTTATATTGATACTTTGAAATCCATCATTGGTATGATCATTGTTCAACCTTGACACCTAACAACATTACAAGTTATTTTTAGGGCTTCCTAAATCCTAATTAAATAGACCTAATGAAATAGGTAACTAAAACATAGTGAATTATGTCAGAAATTTACAGATTTGCCTATCCTTTACTTGAATAGAATTTGATGATATACCATAAATGAATATGAAATATATGTAAGTACCTACAATAGTTTAAAAACATGTACTTATGGTACTATTCAAGATTAATTTTCGTATACAAGCTTTCTTTATCCCAACATTAGTACAGGAAATTGAGTAAAAAATCAACTTAAAAGCCAACAATAAACATCAATGAACCAGAAGTTGAATGACCCGTAAGGCTTCCAAGGGCTTTTGTTCGAAACATTAAACATTTGTTCAGTTGTTTTAATTTCGTGCTAGTGGCGTGTGTCCATTGTCCGCTGATGTCTGATAACATGGATTATACACTGTATGAGGTAATTGTATGCACTCTGCATGAATGTGAAATAGTTTGAGTAACATTGGCTTTTCATAGCAGGCAACTAAATAGCGCAATTATTTTGTTTATATAATTTTACTATCATTATAATGGTGATGAAATTCGGGCATATACTTATATATTTACTATCTACCTTTGGTGCATGTAACATTGGAAGGTACAGTCAGGGGCAAAATCACGAATGTTTATTTCGTTATTCCATCGGTGGGCAACTTGTTCGATAACTACTGTATTCTAACTGTATAATATAATTGGATGTGTCCCTGCGGTTGTACTTCATTACATTAAACTTCTCCAACCAATGGGCTATGAGTTGGGTCCCCCAGCGAACCTATTCGCGACGAACTACGAAGCCAGTTGCGAACCGTAACTGAGTAGAATTTTAGTTACGTGCCTACTATATAAATAAGTTACCTGCTAGTACCAATACTTAACTAATACAAGGCACCAGTTTCCTCAAAGTTATAATGATTACTTACATAGTTAAGGTAAAACTTAGTTTGTTTATTTTTTTGCGTTTGCCTGTACTTACTATGGTATGGAAAACTACGCGACATAGACCAAACCGTTACCGATTAACAAGTAGAGATGACGCATCACAAAATGGAACATTATCATCACAATGATGAATCATTCACGCAGGTATTTGTGTTATTAATTTTAATATTTAATTATTATATTGGTATAATAGCGACGCGCGACGTTGATGTATTAGCGAGGAGGAAACTGATAGGTACTGCCCTGATCATCAACAAAAAGTAATATTGTTTGTGTTTGACACATTTGTTGTATATTAGTACTTTGTAAGAATTGTGATAGTACTTAGGTACATCACTACATAGTATAAAATAAAGTCGTCTCTGTGTCGTGTCTGTCTGTCTGTCTGTCTGTATGCTTAAATCTTTAAAATTACGCAACGGATTTTGATGCGGTTTTTTGTAATAGGTAGAGTGATTCAAGAGAAAGGTTTTTATGTAAAAAAAATCCCGAAATTCCCACGGGAACGGGCACAACGCGGGTATATGTAACCTAAGGTATGAAAAACATGCCTAAAAAAATTGGTTATTGGCGTGCGCTACTAAATCTATTGATGATACACAAAAACAATGTTCTACACAATCAAAGTACATATCATTGCGAACAAATAAGTTCGCGAGGGCATATGTCTAACTATTATAGTTAAGCCACAATAACCGTTTTTAGTTAAAATTAATTAGTTAAAAAAGGAGTGTAATTTTAAATTGATGATATTCTTATGATGATATGAATCTACATCAAAATAAATGGCTCTACAATCAAGGTTAATTATGTTTCTTTGTATACCTCTTTAAATTATTAAAATCGGACAGTTAGTTTCAGAGTTATGATGAGAAATATCACTACATAGTATAAAATAAAGTCGTCTCTGTTTATCTGTTTGTCTGTATGCTTAAATCTTTAAAATTACGCAACGGATTTTGATTTTTATGTAAAAAAATTCCCGAAATTCCCACGGGAACGGGCACAACGGTGTAAAACCGCGGGGCGCTGCTTACAAAATAATAATGCTCGATGGCGGGTCTCTTATGGCTACTTACTGTTTCGTGCGGTCAAAGCGCGCGGGGATATACCTACCTACGAACTACGAACGACGACGAAGACGTGCTATGTAGGTATTATCCCGAATTCTTCCTCACATGAAATCTTGATTGTGTATACATATATACTCGCGGGGAACATGTAATATTTTATCCCCAATTTCCCACTTGAAATTTTGATTGTGTATATTCCTGCGGGAGACACGCAATGTTTTACCCCGATTTTCCTACATGAAATCTTGATTACCCGAAGCGAAGCGAGGGCGGGTCGCTAGTGTATAATATGAATTAAGATAAGGCCTTTGCCCTGCAAAGGGATAATCTTTTTTATTATAGGTACCTAGTCGTGCTCCAGCTTTATGCGACAACATCCTAATGTTGTAATAAAGGTGTTTGTAAGATAAAATCTACTCGATTTCAATTAATATTTACAGTTTTCTGTTGTAACTATAAGCTACTGTCTTCTCGATTTTCCTACAGGATAATTTTATTACCCGATACGAAACGTGAGCATGAGCAAGCACATTCTTACTCGATTCGATCTATTAACTACTATAACTAAGTTAAACCGCTGTCTAACATCTCATATAATCTCATTAATGGAGTCCTAACATGTAACTACTGTGCCCGCACTTTTACCGCGAACATTGGTTACATCAGTCATATGGGGACACATGATACTACATCGAGTCCATAAATTAACAGAGATCGCAGTCGCTGTAGCAGAAATCGGCTATGAAGGATATATTATTAACTAAGTAGCTAGTGAGTCAGTTTTATGTCCTATCTTTATAGTAATGGCCAAAAGTTTCTCAATAATTTTCCTTAAAAAATATAGTCTTCTTATAAATGTCGTTTAATCTTAAGAAGGCTTAAATATACCGTTTCGTTACTGGCACGGTGCCATAACTTAACTCTGGCGTTATCAGCCGTTCTCATTAGGGAAATCAGGACGTGTCCCTGAACTGTCTTCAGACAAGTACTTCACATTTGGTACCTATTTATATTCGTCGCCCTAGCTCGGTGATCGCCTAATCCTCTCTTCTCTACACTGATATCTTCAGTAGTACACTACAGATATTGAATGATCTGATACGCCTAATGCATACATATACATAAGATATTATCTTCGAAAAAAATACTTTTACTTACTAATATAATAAGTGAAACATCATACATAACACCTCGCTATAAAATTAACATGTACGAGGTGGTAGTTATCTAAACGCTCCATTTAATTCAACTATGTAATAACATGAATCAGGTTGCACACCGTCTGTGTGTTCATTGACCATAATACAACTTGATTGTGTTGCGTAACGAAACCACTGCAATTATCAACTTAAACTTTGCTTTTAGTTCATTCATTTGTAATTAAAAGTATATGTAATAAAGCTGAAGTTTCTATTTTTGGCGAAACTCCTACGAGTGTGGGCACAGCGCGGGTAAAACCGCGGGGCATTGCTTGTCCTTCAAATACAACGTGTTGCTTTTTAGCTTTTTAAAAGAAAGTAAGTATAGATGTATTCTACTTAGTTTTTGTCTAGAAACGTCGAAGAATAAGAATTGTTTAAATATTCGGTTCAGTTGTGAAAACCAGTTGTGTAAGCTAACATAATGGACCGTGTGAATAGCCTTTGTTTACAAGTTATTTGTAACGTGAGCGATATTATAATCCTCTTAGATAAATGGACGACCCGTCTCGGGTGTCTGCATTCGCGGCGATGATAAAACATGTTCCCACTCTCTTCCCAAGAACCCTTGAGTGCCGTTTCATATTTGTAAAAGAGAACTTAGTTATTCATCTTACCAAATATTTCACCAGAAGAAATGTTTCTTTTTATTTTAGCTGTCTACGGTTCTTGCAAAATAATATGACCATGAACAGTTTTGAAAGGAGTTCCATTTCAATAATTTATCAGAATGGTTTACAAATGGTGATGCTCGGCGCAAACCCAATTAATACAATCCACTATACTGTGCCATACGTTTCCTACGTGTCCAATCAAAGGGTAACTAGTCTGCTAGTAATTTGGCCGAGCCCTCTATCGATTGAGATGTAATCGCTCAGGTGTAAATCGCCACGACCAAGTATGTTTACTACTTGCAACTCCTCGAAATAGACGACGAGAATCATGCCAATGTGACCATTGAGGTCATCATACCGAATTATTCGGCCAATTTCGAGTCACCTTTAGATTCAGAGGAAAAATGAATCATTTATCTCGAAAATAGAGAGTTTTCCAAACAACTGACGTTTACGTGTTTTACCGCGTGCTTCCGTGGCGTTTGCATTTTCTGAAACAGGTCATGATTTCATGATGCTTCCCTTAATGGTAACAGTTCTAGCTTATTTCTATTTTTAGTCGTGAATGTAGTTCAGAGTTTGTTTATGCTTTGAGGAAGTGAGCAAGACCTAATTCAAGATAATGGGGTGAAGCTCGTTTTGTAAGAGCACTCTCGTTAATTATGTTATCAAAATAACGAATGTTTTTAATATGAACAATGCCGGTAAACTTTATTCCTTTTAAATATAACTTATGAATATAAATATGGTAGAGTTTCCTGACTTGATTCATCAAACAATTTCTGTGTTTTCTGTTTGTATTTAGGAATACAAACATGCATACACTCTGTTAGCATATAGTTTGTATTGCATGTACTATTGACATTTGTTGGAATGTGTTATTTTTGAAGAAAAATGTGCAGTTTGTTTACATTTCAGACAGATTTAAAGGACTAGACTTTTCTATCTTATAAGTCTATAAATGATTTTATTCAATTATTCCAATCTAATAAGTCCATGTGATCAGTGAAGTGTATAATATTTCAAAGAAATAAACTAACAGCGAGGCATAATGATTTCTTAGTGTTGATCGTACACTACGCATGTTGAATTAAACTATGTTTACGGTATGGTTATGTTGACTTTTAAAAAGGTACTTAGTTATTTATATAGTTGTAAACAAAGCGGTAGTTATATTATACTAGCAGCGTCCCGAAGGTTTACCTGCGTTGTAGCCGGAATTTTGGGGTGAAAAATAGCCTATAAGCTTACCGTTGAATGTGGCTATCCATTACAATAATAATTATTCAAATCGGATTCGTAGTTTAACTCGTTCAAACAAACAGAAAAACAAATTGTTCAGCTTTATATATGTATAGATTTAAAGGAAATGTAGAGTCTAGCTAGTGTATCTTTAATGACGTAAATTAAAGAGATTCTCTTAGGCAATGTATTACTTAACGAACACACGTGATGTAAAAGTGTGTAAGTATATCACGGCTTATGTTACCCTAGGGCCTGTGGGCTGAGGTCGTGGGCTGGAGCCCTGCGATCAAATTGGCGCGAGACGCAGCGTGGGCGCATGCGGATGCTCTCGATAGCACGCGGTGCGGTGTCATTGTACTGCTTATGTTGATGTGTCCTCTTCAAGTGCGACGGAACACTGTTACATGATAATTGATCATGACACTATTCTTTGCATAATCTCTTTTTACACCTACTACTAATTTATCCTTGTAAAAAATGTATACTCGGGTACAATTTAAAAAAATAAGCTCTATCTATACTTGTATAATAAAAAACATTTACTTATTGCTTTTTAAGTACGCAAATTACATTAACAAAAAGTATAAGGTATATTTTGCAACAATCTCTGGAACTGCCGAATGATCTAAGCCACGGTTCAGAGACAGGCTATATGGTAACTTTTATCCCAAAATTCCCACGGGAACGTGTACGAGGGTAAGACTGCGAGGTTCAAAAAGATAATCAGCTAATTAGATTACAAATGCAAGCTTAGAAATTAATTATGGTTTTAGTGTAACAAACCGTGTGTGAATGAAGTTTGGTTTATACTATTTTTTAAACAGTTACTTCGAAGGACTTTCACGGGGATATTACTTGTTAGAGTCACTGTTCCTCTGAGAAATCATCGGCGCACTGCGTCTAATCAACAATGTTTTCAATACTTTTACCTTATTTATTTAGCTTGATTACCTGAAGTACTTATAGTTTATAGTAAACACGTAATTGTTTGAAGAAAACTTCATTTACTGTCAACGTTAACAGAGTAGACTATTAACGTATTACTACGGGTTTTTTCGAGGCACAACCCGTGGTCACCGTCGCGAGAGTTCGTCCGCGACCACGGGTGGTGCAATCTACTCGAAACATCGCTTAATCAAAGTAGGTGTTTTTACTTTCTAACAACAACCTTCTGTGCCGCGAAAAAACCCCAATTAAGTACATTATTAATAATGTGTAAAAATCAAGAAAGTCTAAAAAAAAACAGAGTAGACTACTCAACACAAAATAAAACAGATTTTACGCAACAAGTCGCTGCCATACAGTTTATCCATTAGTCTGAATTGAATAATGGCTCACAGTTAAAAAAACATTTCGTAATTATTTTCTCTTGTTTCCATCATATGGTTTTCGCTTTGTTTCTAAGAAGTCGAACGTTACAGCTAGCCTGTCAATCCTACGGATAGGTAAGAATACCCTGAAAGGGCACTGAACTCTTTATGCATTGTACGGACAGACGAACACGTCCGCATTTTATTTGGTACCGTCCACAAAAACCGAGGGTTACTTTACTAATACCACATGTCAGTTTCAAGGGAACTGTGAATGTCCGTTTCGTTTATTTATTTACTTACTACTGGCCCGTGGAGTGTGGTTATCGATCTGATATAAAAAAGTTTACAACAGGTGTATTTTTAGTTCTTGTATAAATGTAAAAGTCATGGTTTTGTTCGAAGTGTACATAATGGAATTATTTATGCAATTAGGATTGGAATTGGTTAATTAAAGTACAAAAATACAAGATCGTAGACTAACATTCATAATTATTTTATGCAATTCGAGACACAACTTCAAAGCCTATTTTCAGCAGGTGAGTAGGCTGCTTAGTTTATCCATTAACTAAAGCCATTCCTACTAATATTATAAATGCAAATTTTGTGAGGATGGATGTAAAGTATGTATGTGCGAGTATGTATGTATGTTACTCTTTTACGAAAAAATACTGGACGGATTTGGACGAAACTTAACAGTAATATAGGTTATACATCAGAATAACACATGGGATACATTTTATCCCGAAATTCCCGCGGGAACGGGTACAACGCGGGTAACACCGCGAGTCGCTGCTAGTAATATCTAAATTCTTTCAATAGAAAACGAATCAATGTATGAATGACGATTCATGTCTTTATTTGATCACCACTTCATTGTAACACCTATAAAAGATTTCGTCAAAGTAAAAGTGAGAATGATTATTATCGTCCCACGCTAAAGACTGCGAAATTACGAGTTATATTATGATTCATACAAAGTAAGTCCAATATTCTGATAAGTGTAGGCGAGGCAAGGAAAGTAATCAACGTGGCATTTATCATAAAAATCTTTGTTCCAGTGATAACGTTATCAGTACAGAAGTACTTACTGTAATGTTTGTTTAAATCAGGTTTTGTTTTTTACTTGAGCAAAAATATGGAAAATTCTATCTATGTCAGTAGTTCTTAGAACAGATAAGATAATTCGTATTTAAAGACATCTTTTTATAGGGTGTTCCGAATTTGAAGAATATCCCCCATATACCAATATCTTTATGGAATCATACCATCCTAATTTGTATCAATTTGGTTGTTCGAGGTTCCCCCAAATAATCCTCAGGAAGGGCATATAATTTGACGTACGTAACACAATTATCGACGAAGACTGGCGGCTTAGCTGAACTTCTTCGATATGGTTTTCCCATTTCGCTATATCCGGTCGATATCCGATGTCGCCCGACAACGTGATTATTTTTTATTGCGTGTCAACATGAAATCCACACAGCATTACAGCGTCCTGTCTGTAAATATAATAAGGATATATTATGTGCTTAAAATGTACTAATACATATGAATCACCTAAATGTAACGTGTATACTACGAATAACTTACGAACGACTGTACCGAACGTAGCGTTACAGCGTTACTTAGTGATGATGGTATCATCAATCATATCAAACATCGCTTAGCATAGATATCCTTAAACTCCGACATCAGGATTTGGTCTCTATCTGATGATAATGAATAATTTTATTGAAATGGGATGCTGATCCTTTCACAATGATGGCACAATATCGCTAACGGCCCAAACGGCCACCGTTACAAATGGAGTTAAACTCAGACTTGGGAACTAAGGGTGTGGTCTCTATCATGATTATAATGAATAATTTTAATGATTGGATGCCGATTCTTTCACCATTATGGCACAATATCACTAACGGTCCAAACTGGCACCATTACAGAAGGAGTCTCAAAGTGATCTCGCAATTTAGTCCTAAACAACCCAGCACTTATTGTGATCTCTGCAAGTGTGGAATTGGTACGATGAAGAAGATGATTGAATAATGATAATGATGATTTCTTGTTTCCAGACAATGTCCTCTCACACTGCTGACTCCGCTGCGGCGGCAGATACTCGACGAGGTGCGACTCGCCGCCAAAAACTTTCCCAACGAATTCGGATACAAGTCCGAAGAATCAGGTGGGTTACATAACACTGAAATATGAATATTACTAGTACCATTTAAACAGTAATTTGTCATTTATGGTCAGTAAAAGTTTTTCTCGGCTGCTGAAAGGAAATGGTCGGCTTTTTTTGGTTTTACAGATAATTTTCTTTGCCACGTACTATTGAAGTGTAACATACTGACAATCTACTGAAAAACTTCACACCGGCCAGTGTGACAGAGTCAGCACTCTACAAAACCGAATCAAGTTCGCTTGCTCGTCTAAGATCCTGGTTTCCAATTCTTTATTCGTACGACGTATGTCTGTTATTTACTTAATTCCGAAATTCTTTGCTGCAGAACAAAGCTGGTGATAGTGGTTACGCGTAACCTTTCTCACTGGTATTTTCATTGAGTGAGATGCCTTTAAAGTCCTTGCGATCATTGCATACCTCTTTCGTTTCTAATAACCTCTGTTATCTTAATTGCAGTTTCGAATCCACCTTATCAAACAAATTTATATTTCAATTTGCGCACATTGAATTATACAACATCGTAGATATTAAAAGATAATGTTTAAAAATAACATTGCTGTTGTTAGATCATATCGGAGGCTATTAAGGGGTTTCAGACCTCTAACATAGGGGCAATCTGGACTGGATGGACTCTAGGGATGGTCACTTATCGACTCAAAGTTGACTCGACTTCCTTACTCTTGTAGTTTACAGTCATGTTCTAAGATTTAAATTTTTTACTCGCTGTACCTCACGGTTTCATGGAAAAATCAGTATAAAACTAGTCTATATCCACATCCAAGGTCTAATGTTACATGGTTTACACTTGAAAGTGCCGATAGAAGACAGTTATGTACTTTCTCATGCATAATAATAATGTAGGGGCTTTTAAATGCAAATTGCTTCAGAGGACATACGCATCGTTTTGCCACAATGACCTTCAATAAAACCTTATTGTCAGATTGCCATCGCAACCAATTGAAACACTGACGCAGAACTGTTTATTAAATGTTATCTTGAATAGGGGATCTTTATAATTGTTAGTGTGTTCCATCTAGGGCATAGACAAGCCTGTTCAAAACAAACTATGTAGCGTTGAAAACAATTAATATTTTTATATCATAGTATCACCGAAAAAACAGCAGTATTTCGGTACAAATTTATCTTGTTTGACTTTGATTTCAATTATATTAGAATGGCATCTATCAGCATTGTAGTGTTGGTACAATTCCGTGATGATAGAGTAATGTTGGCATAGTAAGGAGAGTTCGTTAACCTTATCATCCCAAAATTTGTTTTTTGTGTTCATCCATTTCATGTTCTTAATAAGACAAGAGAGCGGGCACATGATATCAGACAATCGGCCCGTTTGTTTTGTTACATCATCGTCGGTAAATAACCGCCTCCAGTCCCAATCGTTCAAGCTAAATATAATGAATCGATACTATGTTTTGCATTCTTAATTTGTCTTTACCAGCATGGCGTCTCGTGTAGCCATATTTTCTCGTGATGTATGTCCATGTTAGAATGCAAAAGGTATTCGGTTATAGTCTATTTCTTACATTTAAAACGCTGATCAATATATTTGATTCAAGTCCCTGTTTTGGTACATTTGATTATGAAGAATTGATATTAGGATGAAATGATGTGAGATAAGGCATTTGACTTTTGGTGAAAAATGAGAGGCTGATTTTTTTTCCCATTTTGAGTAAAGAGATACTCAAATATGAACTGTCATTATCAGTGAGATGAAAGTTCTTTGTCCTACACAGGGACATCACAGGCTAATTCTTGTTCAACAAATAGATGGATGTATCCTTAGGTATTTTCAACTCCACAATAAATAATATTTTCATATTTATATTTAAAGACATGACGTTGAAAACAAATATAATTATAGATAATATCAACTATTATATTCTTAGAAATATCCAATTAAAGCAATTTGCGCTAACAATTTCGACCTAATACGGGACTGTAGCACTAACTATGAAATGATATAATTATGTACAAATGTCTATGTTAACATTGATAACGTAGAAACTACGTTATGTCAACGGAATAAACTACATACATAAACATTTGTGAATGTATATTGCATGTTTCTGGTAGAAAATTAGGGTGGAACTCGGTACGAAGGTAACTTGATTATAAAGGTAGGGTCCAACCTTTGCGTCGAACGGCGAACCCGTATTCCAGTTTAATCCATTTCATCTCGTTGAAAGTTTCCTTTTATTTGCTCTCCCTTCTTGTGTAAGACCGCAAATTATACGGTTTACATTTGGAAGGGTTAGGTCTAATTTCGTGATAGTTTGTATTCAATCAATATTGATAGTGTATTTTGAAATGGTGGAAATGAATAAAAAGCCTTTTATGCTCAAGGTTTTAATAGTGATTTTGTAAAGTTGATATGCCAGATATTTGGAGATTAATGCTGAACTCTAAGACATTTTAACATCCTAAGATTAACAGTTCTTAAACCCAAAAGCATCTATGCAGTTCAACAGAGAGAAGGATTTAACCTAAATATCTTAATAAACTTCTAGCCTCTTAACAGCTTCCGACAGTAAGCATTAACCTTTAAGCAAAACTACCCAAACTTCATTACCAACTATCTTAGAAAACAGAAAATCCTTTTACCCTATTTCCATACAGTCAGATAATCCATTATTTATTATTAACACGTCCGCGTCTCAATTCCAGTGTACATAGCGCTCAGACTAATGCAAGCAGTCACGGGTCTCATCAACAACGTCTGCCTTCGATACCTCGACAACGCCCGCCTAGACACGCTGCCGCCTCCGCCGCCGCCCGCCCAACGCGACCTCAAAACTGTATCATGTGCCACGAAGAATAGTCGGAGAGTTATGGAGGATCGCCATGTGGAGATTGGGAATTTGGAAGCTTTGTTCGGTGTTGAGGTGAGATTATGATCGTTGTTTATGGTTTCTTGGGGTGTTAAGCCGCATTCTATCTATACTAATATTATAAAGCTGAAGAGTTTGTTTTGTTTGTTTGTTTGTTTAAACGCGCTAATCTCAGAAACTACTGAACCGATTTGAATAATTCTTTTTGTAATAGATAGCCACATTCAACGGGAAGGTTATAGGCTATTTTTCATCCCGAAATTCCTACGGGAACGGGTACAACGCGGGTAATATAATATAAAAATGAATCGCTGAATCTGTTGCTAAGCGCATAACTTCAGAACGACTGCACCAAATTGGATGATTCTTTTTGTGTGTATGTGTTCCTTATTGTCAGGACAAGGGTTTTATATAAGAAAAATAAAGAATAAAAATATCAAAATTCCCACGGGAACGGGGGCGCTGCGGGTGAAACCGCGGGGCACAGCTAGTAAACAATATAGAGGTATGGGTTTTGTTGAGACTTGCAAACGACTTCTAGCTATGTTGTTTTGTAAGGGTACATTTGCTTATAGGTCTTGCTTATGGTGCTTATCTATACTTATACTTAATATTATAAAGAGGTAAAATTTGTAAGTTTATTTCTTTGTTCGAGGTAATCTCAGGAATTATCAGTCCGATTTTAATAATTATTTGTAATAGATAGCCACATTCAACGGGAAGGTTATGGGCTATTTTTCATCCCGAAATTCCCGCGGGAACAGGCACAACGCGGGTAAAACCGCGGGGCGCTGCTAGTAGCTTATATGTAGAGTCCATATTTATCTGACTATCAATTTAAAGTTACTTTGTCTATTAATCTATTTAATTCATTATTCAAAGTACAAAATCTGAAATTATTCTTTGTTTTATTAAGTAACATGATTCTCTTAATTGCATATTAGTACATGCGTGTAACAAAATGTATTTATTGTCTGAAAATATTCCACGCATCTGTATGCAGAACTAGCAATCAGTTGTTTTGGTAAACATGCGATTCTTCCATACATTTGTGTTTTACGGTTCGGACATGCTTAGAAATCTTAGCGCACTTTGTACTAAAGCGGTTCGGTTTACTTTGCATTGTTAATTTAGCAAGAACAAGTAATGAGTTAAATTAGCGAAAAAATCATGGAAAAACTTTAATAGATACCATTGAATACCATGAGGTATAGTGGTAGAAGTTTCATTAGTAGTGGAATAACTTAAAACTTCTATATTGATGAAAATCATGTTTAATTTATTCCTTCTAACACATTACATTTACAAACTTCTGCATACTATTATTTTCTAGTATCAACCGTGTGAGAATTAATTAATTTATTACCTGCCTTAGTTTATTTATATCCCATATTTGAACGACAGGTGACAACAGGAAACAAATAAAAAAGACGTGTGGCACTCGGGGACTGCCGCGGTAAAGCTATTGCATGGTTATTTTTTCTATCACTAGATGGCGATAGTGGGGAGCGTGAGGTTTTTTCGTTACGGAATTTCTGGATTCGGTCCCCGCGCTCAAGGCCCGCGATAGAAGCTATGCAATAGCTTAAAATAATTTATTGATTTCATAATTCAAATAGTACTAAGCACCTCATGTCTATATTTGCTCTCAATATTTTGAATATATGCCAAACGATAATAAACATATTGTTATCCACAACACAATATATTGGCTTAGTATAAAAAACTAGCAGCGCTCCGCGGTTTTACCCACGTTGTGCCCGTTCTCGTAGGAATTTCGGGATGAGAAATAGCCTATAACCTTCCCGTTGAATGTGGCTTTACATTACAAAATGAATTATTTAAATCGGATTGGTAGTTGCTGAGATTAGCGCGTTGAAACAAAAATACTTCAGTTTTATTTTATTCGTATAGATATACAAGACTAGCCACGCCTCACAGCTTTACTCGCATTTTGCCTATTCCTGAGGGAGTAAAGAAAATAAAAAGTATCCCATAATCTTCCTCTTGAATGCCCCTTTCCAATACAAAGAAGAACTATTGGAACCCGACTGATAGTTCCGGAAATATTTAGTTTTGCAAACAAACAAACAATAACTTCAGCGTTATTATTAGCTATAGATCTCTGAACGTTATAATATGTATATGTATATAACCGATTTAATATGTGTGGGTAATTAAGCGTTTGTCTGTGTAGAATTTATTGTTTCCTCAGAGGATTTAATTTAATGTGTTGTTTGATTTAATTATGTATCGTGTATACTTATTCGATACGCGACACGCATTCGTTTGTAAATAATATATTTGTGAGAGCATTCGCTGTCTATTAAAGATTGGCTTCCGATGCTACTTATTACCGTGTTCCATATTACGAATAATAATCTATACACGGTGAGCCTTAATAACCCGAAAGATTTAAACCAACGATTTTAGAGCCTAATTAGAGTATATAAAGTTATATAACGTATAGTCCAAAAACCCATATTTTAAGAGATATTAATTATTTCAAGTAAACCACAAGTAAGAAAATCTCAATTGTAACACACCCTAAACGCGTGACGTAGACACCTACTACTTTTACACGCAGACGCACTAACCGCATGGTTGATGCATCGTATGATATCGGAGTGATTCGTTGATGCTCGCTCCTTGTTTCTCAACTGTGATTAATCAAAACTCGCTCACTCTCTGAAGTAAAGGTTTGTTTACAAAGAAGCGTTCAATTAATATGATTTAATTTGTACTGAAATAGTAGTTTAATTAAGACACATAATTGGACCCATGTTGATATAGCATTATTTACTCGTACTGCCGTCACAAATACGTCGTTTAAATCTTTCGGGTTATTAAGGCTCACCGTGTATATGTATATTAAATTCAAATTCCTGACTGACTGACTGATAATCAACGCACAGCCTCAACCGCTAAACTTAGAAACATGAAATTTGGCAGGAAGGTTCTTCAAGTGACGTAAGTGCACACTAAGAAAGGATTTTCAAAAATTCCTACGGGAACGGGCTCAACGCGGGCAAAGCCGCGGGGCGCTGCTAGTTCATAATAGATGTTCAGCTTAAGATAGGAATGAATATAATAGAGAGATGTTTGTTAGCATGCACAGGTAGTTACAGAGATTAATTAGAACTCCATGTTGGGTATGAAAAAACATGTTTGTGTATTAAAGATACATAGAAAAGAAAGGTTTATCAGGTAATTCCGACAGGAGCAGGTAAAATGCGGGTACAACCGCGGGGCACTGCTACAATAAAATATAGATATCGGCTTATTAGTTTCGCAATCTTTAAAGTATAGAAAGAAGTAAATCAAAGTACATTTTACTTCTGTTCCTTTTATACTTGGTTAAGAAAAAGTTTCCCAATCTAAATTATAATCAAATTTCTTCTATTTGTGCTCTCCAGGCGACGGAGTCAACCAGTTTCTACGCCGTGTACGACGGCCACGCAGGCTCCGCCGCCGCAGTGTACTGCGCGGCTCACCTGCACCAGTACCTGGTGGAGAGTCCTCACTTCAGCAGCGACCTCACGAGGGCCATGAGAGATGCCTTCCTCAGGACTGACGCGGAGTTCATCAGGAAGAGTAACCAGGAGGTAAGCTCTTACTGTTACTGTTAGCCCGTATCGCCCCGTTGGGCAAAGGCCTCCCCCTATTCCCGTCATTCTTCTTGATTTATGGTCACCTATGGATAATTGCCAGTGCTGCTCTAGTAGGCATTCAGTTCGAAAGCTGTTACTAAATAAAACTATCTTTTTTAAACTTACATGATATAATTGAACACATCACAGTATCATCATCATTACATAGTATAAGACAAAGTCGCTTTCCGCTGTCTGTCCGTCTGTCCCTATGTATGCTTAGATCTTTAAAATTACGCACCGGATTTAAAAGCGGTTTTTTTAATAGATAGGGTGATTCAAAAGGAAGGTTTATATGTATAAAAATTCCCGAAATACCCATGGGAACGGGTACAACGCGGGTAAAACCGTGCGCTGCTAGTAACATATAAATACGAAAAAGTATATCATAAAATATTGATAGTATAAAACTATTTTTTTACATGTATTAACCGTGTTTGAATTGATCCTGTAATTATTAATGAACGTGATGTGTTGGTGTTTCCCCCAGCGCGCGGTGGGCGGCAGCACGGCGGTGTGCGTGTGCGTGCGCGGGCGCAGCCTGCTGGCGGCGTGGGCGGGCGACTCGCTGGCGCTGCTCGCCAAGCGCATGCGGCTCATGCAGCTCGTCCGCCCGCACAAGCCGAGCAGACAGGTCTGTATTTAAGCTGTTATCATTGTTTAAATGACTAAAAAGAATGGCGCAGAATGTAAGCTACATTAAAGCCGGTGGCTTTGTATTGTTTCATTTTCTTATAGTATGGTTTCTGGCTGGTATTGTATCAGTTTCTCATGTGTTTTTCTCTGTTTGAAACTATAGTTCATGAATATGGCCAATTTTTCAATTTATTTTATACACAAGAATTGATTTAATCATGAGATCGAAAGGGAATGAAATCACTTAATATGTTACCTTTAAAGTAAGAATTGCCTGTTGGATATTAGTTTGGATTTATTATTTTACTAACTTTACTTGAGCCTTAAAAAGAAATATATATTGAAGTAGGCATTTAGAAAAGCTACCCAAACTATTATCCCATTAGAAGATTGAAAAGTATCATCATGAGTTCCAGAAGGGAACGTTTTAAAGGAAGGTTTTAGTCTTACGGTTCGCATGCCTCAGGTTGTTTCTTATCATCGCTATGTTACATCACTATACTCGGAATTTTAATTCGATTCCAGATTTGACATTAGCTACTGTCATTTTATGAAATAATGATACCACCTCACATATAATAGTGTAGTGATACGAATATCTTATTTAATTGCGAATCGATATATTGTATCCGAGATGTATCCGAGTACTCGGAATTTTAATAATAAATGTTACGAAAGTGACAGCGATAGCGATGACGGCACCAATTTATAAAATAAATTATTACTATAATACATCGATCTGTTTTATTTGTCATGTTCCTTCATGATCACATTTTTTTATTTATTTCACACACAATTATAAAAGAAAAGTCTCAGATCGTTAATTAATCGTCAAAACTAAATTATCGGTTCAGAAATATTTAATTTCCTGATATACTTAGTTTACGAGAGTAAAATTATAAACGAGAAGAATCGATCCGGAAATATTCCATTTCCATATCGAATAATTTCGCAACGTCACTATTTAGTACTTGTCATAATGTTGCAACACTGCAATTGTCAAATCTGGAATCGAATTAAAATTCCGAGTATAGATTAGATTGCATTGAATAGATTGCATTGTTGTGATTGGTGGATACTATACGTAGCATACCACACATTTTGGTAGAACTGTACTCTTTGTGGTCACTATGACGATTATTTTAACGTTATCCGTTTGATACAGGACGAGAAAGATCGAATAGAAGCTTCTGGCGGCACCGTCATGTATTGGGGCACTTGGCGCGTCAACGGACAGCTCGCGGTCTCCCGAGCTATAGGTACGTGGAATCCAATCTATATTACCTATATAATATACCTATGTATAATCAACATAAAGTACATCATTCTAGATCGGTTTGATCGAATGCGGCACGGCTGAAGTAATTCGGATTTAAAGAATACGATACAGACCGTACCGACAGTACCAGGTAACTAATAAATGTAACCGGGTATTCGGTTTACCATATTCGGTCTCCGACGTGCGATTAGTGTTAAAAGGTTTTCATTTCGAGTAGGTTAGTCTCGTACCGACAAGACTGTCTAAAGGCCTCCGAAATGGTCTGACGATTGAATCAACCGGGACTGATTGCTTAACGTGCTCTCCGAAGCACAGTAGCGCTCAGATAGAAATGCCACTATCGGCCGCAATGTCTTCGCTGGTAACCAGTATTTGATGACAACACTTGAGACCGAAGACGGTGATATGTTTTTGCCGTATTCGGTTAACTTCTTCTTCATCAAGTGGATGGCCAATCCTGGTGTCAGAGTTATTGAGCCGCCAAAGGCCTCTGACATGGCTCTTGTAACGACTACTATCCGTAGGAAGTAACCGGGATCGGTTAACTAACAGGATTTGTATAACCGGAAGATGTCGCTGGATTCGGTGGCAGATCTAATGTAAACGAGCCATTATATTCTGAAGAAATTATTTGTATTGTTCAGGTTTTGTTTGAAATATCTCTAGATAAAGAGAGAGCTAAAGAAAACAATGTTTTTAAGCAAAATGTTAACAAAGAGAAATTGAACAATGATAATCACCCTACACCAAATACGTATTTTGCACAATATTATAGAGGCACAGATAAATAGTAGCATCTGTTCTGAATGTACGAAACGGTGTGTATCAGAATTTATATGGACTTTAAACTTTTATGGACAATCGTAAAATTTTGCATGGATTTACATTTCCATATTTTGTAAAGAATAAACTTTATTGGATAAACTTATAATCTGCAATGTCCCGGTGCTGGGCGCAAAGAGACTTTCTAGATTGAAAACAAGAAGTCAAATAAATCACGACCTACAATTAACATGATACTTTTTGTCATATTTCTTTACTCCATTATACTTTTTGATACTTTTTTATATTCCGAGTAGGTACCTCAACCACTGAGTATGTCGCTTGCAATTGTCTCAGCATAATAAACTCACAATGTCTCACTGGAGGTCAAATGTCTCTTGACTCACTAAAAATACACAAACTGACCCCAAATCTGGCATTTTTTAACCACCTTTAGACGCCATCTTTTTAATATCTAAAAAGGACTTTATAACTATATGTAATAAATGACTATTTTCATTATGCTAATAATTTTATCAACTTGTGACAAATTTGTCTAAACCCGCACCCCACAGCATGTTCAATCGGTTGTTTTATTAGTGTTGCAATATTCTGGCGGTCATTTCACAATGGAGCGACATCGTTGCCGGCGTGCGCCGATCATTAAATCGTTCGTTACCCGCCCTCGCGGAGTTGCACGGAAATACTGGGACACAGTTGATGCAGTAGGTTACTAGTGACAAATATGAATAGCGCTGCTTTGTGGTTTCAGTGTGGTGCCCGTTTCTGTAGAGATTCCGCGATAACAATCAGCCTCTTGTGGCTTTAGTTTGTTTTTTGTTCACTCTGAGAACTCACTCACAGAAAAAATATTTCTTGAAAAGTTTTATGAAGACATTATTCCATCATCGGGTTTCATTTAATAGTTTTGTCAAAGTCAAAGATAAATAAATATGTATTTAAATTCTCTCTTTTGAACATAACTTCGTAACACAGATTCGGAAAGTTATCACCACAGAATAATAGTCATAACTGTCACATGAAACATTTAAACGTTTCCTTTTTTATGAAAATCATAAAGATTGTATCAAGACGTGTTTTTAAGGTTATGAACGTGTAACATAATAATTATAACGTTTCATGTGAGGCATAACGTCGTGCCATACAATATTTTTTAAATTGGTGCAACATTACCGAACTGACGGCATATAAAACTCTTTTCATATTTGTCTTCTCTTTTCACATGCAGAAGTCATACATATGACCTTGTCTTATTAATCCTACTAATATGTCATGGCATTAAAAATCATACTCAGAGACGTCACTTAAATCGGCAATAATTAATGATGAGAATCACTGATCCTTCTAAGAAATCCTTAGATGTTGAGCGCAGCAGTAACTATTAAAAAAATCTGGCAAAACTCTTAACTCCTAACATACATGGAAACTTGTCATATTAAACTTCTATATCATCTATCAACATGTCACTAAGAATTTAAAAAATATATATTGTGACAAAGTACTAAGGAAAGTACCCTCGTGAACACTGCCGTTGCGACACGACCAAAACGTTGAGGTAAGCATTCAATGTTTTATTCGGGATTACGGCCCGTCAAGATTAATGTTTACAATGTTTTCATATCGGGATAGTTTAAATAGTGTTATTACTAAGTAAAGTGCCCAATGTAGTCGTGGACTTACTGTACTTACCACACTGTGGCACGGAAATGCGTCTGACATTTATCCCCAAACGGGACGACTTGGGATATAATGACTTTCAGAATAGATCCCCTTCTCTACAATAAGGATATGACTTTCATTATACGATCATAAATCGTACTGATTATGATGGCAATAATTTGTTACTATATCATTTATCTAAGTACTCTTGAAGGCACTTTTTAATTTACTTGGGTACTGCAAACTCATATTCTTTGTGTTATAAAAGTTATCATTAAGTCGAAAAACATCAAGTATTGTAATAACCGGCTTTAAAAAAGTGAAGGTTCTTTTCTTGTAGTTATTTTAAATTGTAAGCGATGTCTACATTTCAAATAAGGTTAGTCACACATGGACTATATAACTGAAAGGTTCTGTCTTTACTGTGTTGTAGTTATTTTATGTAATTAATTAATATTTTCATGCATATTTGTGTATATTACGAAATCCATACATAAAGAAATACCTACATCAAATCATTACCTCTACCTAATAGTATCTCGTCACCGCTCATTTTTGAATCTCGAATACATTATGCACTCCCATAATGCAATTCCCAAGTGTATATAAAGTTATTTAAAGTCCGTCACCATTACCATATTATTTGCTTACCAATGTTGAATATTTCATGGGGCGAGTGTCGCACAAAACAATAGACCGAGCGTCAATTTACAAGTGTATTAAAGTTGCGCGCGCCTGGCGCCTCTGTGTCGACCGTAGATTGTCGACCGGTCGGTCGCCGACTCTGTTCACCCTTCGTGTGGACAGGCCCTAATGCTGCGACCCCTAGTTTCCTACACCACTTTATATTGTACCTACACTGTATGCAACGCTCGCCACACTATCGATCACATTCGGACACTACTTGCTTTAGGGTTGGGGTGCTGCTGTTGTTTTATCGATGTCTCAATTCTGTTTCAGCCTGTTGATGGTAACGCGTATGTGTGTCGATACAAAGGGGAATGCAAATTATTGTTTCTTTCTCGGTTTTAGAAATAATTAATTTATTCTTGTTATTAGGCTAAGCAAATAAAAATGTATCATACCAAACCTTAAGTTCGTCTAACTCTAAAGTTAAAACTCAACGAGCAATTAAACATCTGTATAAACTGCACCAAGAATGTTTTATCGATATCGACGTACACACAGACAACACTATCATTTTCATTACTTTTACGTTTCTATTTGAGACGAGTATCTGAAGTCGTATAATTACGGTCGAATGTTGTCATTTTGTTCACAATCCTTCCAAACATCCCCGTCGATTGCGAGTAGTTTTATCGATACCTCGTATCACGGGCGATTAGTTACACAATGTTTGCTTTATCCCTTCCCTTTATAGGTTTTATAGTTACTGTTTACTTCCAGGATTGTTTTGTTGGGCTTCGATTTGTTTAGGAAATTTGGTTTTATATAAATAGACCGAAAACATTCTGGTTTGGTTTCATATGAATTGATACTTACCGTTGTCTCAGTTTTGTTGTTTTTATATTATTATTTTTTAATTCGATACTTTTTTACATCAAACTTTGCTATATATAGAGACTACCAGAATATTGATTGAATCCCGATTATTTTCTCGCGATCCGGATATATTTATTAATCAAAAAAGCAACCAAAAATGTCACAATCTTGTAACTGACATACAAAAGATCAGAATACACAATCTTGCAGTTGACACATACTGGCATTTTAGCTGCTAGCAAGTGCTTGCTTTCTGGCATGCCTGTACCTGACAAGTGCGCACGTTGAGTTGCAGTTAACTAGTCGGTAGTAGTAGTAGCATGCTAGTAATTGTGCCATTTTACAGGCATGTGTAATGGTATAAATCATTTTTTTTAAAGCAAAGTCGGTCTTTTATACTCCTATAAACGAGTACCTCGTTCTGAATTTCTATCATTTGCGTTAGATAACTTATTTAGTCAATACTATTATTACATTCGATAAAAAGCTAGAAAGGTATATAAAATAATGGGCTTAATTACTATACAATTACAAGAAGTAAAATGTTTACTAAGTTTTACTGCAAAAATTTAATGAGTTAATTCATGCGGTTCATACGTATGTTTTCTGAATTATTAATTTAATAACCATACGTGTAATATTTCTTGTGTTTTATCTCATATGAACTGTACATGATTTCCTTGACTTGTTGTAATAATGTGCGAACATTCTCTTTTGTAATTGTTACACGCAGTGAGTTCTAATGAAATGCATTTTTAGGTAAGCATGGTGATTATGCCTTATCCTCCACACTGTACTGATATCTTAAGTGACATTTGAGGCCTTTGTCCCCTGGTGGGACAAATAGGCTAATATTTTTTTTAGGTACAAAAACACAATAAAGCATTAAACCATACAATTTTACCCAGGTGACGCACAATACAAGCCCTACGTGACCGCTCGTCCAGAAATCGCCACAGTGGACCTGGACGGTGACGAAGATTTCGTGGTGGTCGCCTGCGATGGTCTCTGGGACTTCGTCAGTGAAGATGACGTGGCATTGGCGGTCTATAGACAACTGGCGGCGGATCCTGGTGAGTAATAGGTCTAAGGACGTTAGATTTGTTCGGGGGTAAATTCTATAACTCTATTTACTTTGTTTTATGAGGATCGCGTATGAGTCCAGTGATTCTGTAGTACGTCAAAAAAGGTATAATAGAGATATTGGTTTAAAAGCTATCTTTCGTTCTTTACCCTAACTAAAGCAAATGCGTTAGCGTTTTGCTCTAAAGTTATTTCAAGGCGTTAGGAGATGGTATGTGGATAGTTCGTTATTCTCATATCTATACTCATTATTTCAACAATAACATGAATATACTATGCCTATTCTAAGGTTAAACATGTGGAAGAATCATCAATCAGAATCACCAAAATCGTAGTGTTCGCTTAAACCTTAGAAACTAGTACCAAAATTGTAAAGCTGCATTGATCAAAACACTCACCGTCTAACATATTATGTTAGTTAGGCAAACCCAGGTCGTGTCCCCTAGTACCTACTGCGTGAAACATAAGTTATTTACTGCCGTGCACGTCATCGCAATCCTAACCCCACTATGAATAATCCCTTACATTACTCACTGGGGGTATTTTTGACTAATCGCACTCATCTCCGTACCTTCAGTGTTAAGTTTGGTCGCGTTATTAGCTGTCGTGTTTTTGTATATTCATATGTGAGAATAATTATATCTACATCATATACCAAAGACAGAGAAGTCCGTGGAGAAGTGTTGTATTTTTTCTCGTTTCAAAAGAAAAAATATATGCTTTCCTATGGTGATGCTACGTATCATAGTAAAACTCCAATGGAAAGGCTAATGTCTAAACCTTATATTCTTTCATAGTCGCATTAAAACGACATTGCTTTTATTTTTGTTCAGCGACCTTATCTTTATTACTTTATCCTGCCATAGTATTTAAATTAAAGTATACCTAAATACTTGTGTTAGATAATATTTTGGTTGAAAATCAATATATTGCTCCATACTTCTATACTAAATATTATAAAGAGGTAAATTTTGTAATTTTGTTTGTTTCTATGTTCGGGCTACTCTCAGGAGTTGTAATTATTTTTGTAATGGATATAGCCACATTAAACGGGAAAGTTATTGGATAGTTTTTATCCTGAAGTTCCCACGGGCACGGTCACAACGCGGGTAAAACCGCGGGGCGCTGCTAGATGTTAATGATTTTAAAACGTGCATCTAGTTGAAGGTCTTGCTCATTATTAGTATGTTGGTAGTATGATGTGAGACTTTGACAGATTTTTATTGCCAATAAAACCTAGAAAATCATAAATCTAGTGTCCTAAGATTGCTATCATATCATCAGTCACTGTTGACCTCGAGCTTCGGATACCTTTAAAAAGTATCAGATCTGTTCTCTATGCCCACAGAATACCTATTACTACACCTGTGACTCATTCTATTCATAGTACAGTAGACATAATAGAACATATTGCCGTCACAACAAGTCTTACGATACGATGACGGAGTGTTTGTGTCGAGAAAAAATCGGACAAGAAATCGTATTGTAGTAATTAAAGTTCTGTGATATTCGTGGTTTTTGTCGATCATTTGAAGGTTTTCTTAGCGATTCCAAAGCGAAGTATTACGCAACAAATCTACTAATCTGCACGAAAAACTATTTTTTTCTTGTTTCTCTGATTTAATAGTATTTACCAGCGAATTCCTTAGCGCTTCCTCGCTGGCTAAAATTGTATTCAGAACGGAAACCTCATTCCGTTTCTTTGTGAATAGTAACTGTGCCATATTATTTTGCAATTTAAAGTTTGACATTCAAAAACCAATTAAAAAGTAATAGTTATCTCGTTTGGTCGAACCGCGCGAACTAATGTTTAGTTGTTGGTAACAATGGAGTTGTTGATCACTGTAACACAGGGTTGTTGTGCCAGTGCCCCACAAGTTTTGAAGAGACTTGACACATTACCAACCCGCAACCCCCGCCCGCTGTAAAGTTGGGGCAGCCCTTTGTATCTCAGTTAAAACAGTACCTTTGCCCTCGTCAAATCTCTGTAAAGTGTCTCTAATGGAACCCACGGCTCCCGGCGATAAGAGCTTTCATATTGTTCCTGTTTTTTCTTGTTATTCTGCAAATATTGGTGCTTTTCATTCTCGCTTTCACACTCGACGGGTTTGAATGGGCCATTGTAAAACGCCACGAGTTTAACTACATATTTTCCACGGTTAGAATTCGTATTGCGATTAAAATTGGGGTGGATTGTAATTAAGTCGTAGATATTGTAATCTGACGTTGTTGACACGTCACACAAAGGGGCCTTCCCTCCCTCAAAAGATCATTCGCGGGCATTTGTAAATTGTGATGTTCAGTATTCGCCGTTGTTGTGATTTGACACTTCAATACGGAACAGCATGTCTATGTGGACGCCGCAAATTATCGGTTATTATTTGATTTAATCCTTTCATTAAATGATAGCTGTAATTAAGAGATCGGATTACTTTCCCATAGAGATACGTGAAAGTAAATGGCCATCGTCCATACTCCGGACTTTACGAAATTCGTGTCGGATGCTTGGCAATACAGAGTTGATTGTTCTCGAGACGTTATTCGTGTATGAAACACCTGTAATTCGGCCGGCGTACTTGCGTTACAGGTCTCTTTGTTCGAATGTAGTTGTTGCGAAAAATCTGAGTGAACAATAAGTATATGACTTTATGTTCCGTAACGAGATTGCGCGGGCGCGGGTGATGTGGCGACGCGCGGCGACGCTTCACCGCCACTGCGCCACGGCGGCCTCGTGTAATTGCCTCGGAAGTGGGGAACTAGAGAAATTTGATACTCCGTGTGCCCCTGCGACCAGCCCCTCCCATGCACCCATGAAGCCTTTCTAATTTATTACCACTGTACACTAAACGTTAACAACAAGATTTTTATAACAGAGGGTTGTAAATTGTAAAGTTAGTAACTACATACATACTTTCACATCTGTAGTTTCGCAGACTAGCTCGAAGCCTAGGTAAAGCCCGTCAGACTATAATTTAATATTCATTCGGTTATTAATCCTTTCAACGAGTTCAAACTTTTAGCTCCAGTGGACATCAGACCCCTTTTTATTGGATTAAGCGATTTGAGAGTTTAAACAGCCGTGAGTTCTACTCAAAGTGGGGTGGCCAGTCGTCACTAATACGCCCGGGAGCGGTTGTTATATGCCCCTACATCGGCGGACAAATTGTTTTAACTCTTATTACCTAACCATAGAGGGTTACATTCAATTAACCGTCGTTATATCCAGGTAAACTCTCGTTCATGTGAGCTCTAATATCACATGACACTTTCACTTTGAAGTAGCTGATTTTATACACAGGTATGTTTGTAGGATTCAGATGTTGTTGACTTTCGCTGTTAGTCTGTTTGTGTAAATAGATAAGCTGAGGTGGCGAGGACGTGTGTGAACTGTGCAAATACGTCGTGTAAACTAGGAAGATTTACGGTGATCGCGCGCGAGTGTGTCGCGGCCCGTGACAATTACCGGTTGATGGCCATCGATCGATACTATTGTTTTGTTTATGGATTGCAACATGGTCCGATATGCTAATATGATAACGAACACATTAGCATAAATACATAGTTCGAACTAATGTTATTACATTGTTTGTTATGTTTGAAGTATCGACACAAAAAAGTTGATGAATGTATGCTCAAAAAACTGCGCCCACCAAAAGAAGTTTTTCTTCAACAACTGTTTTTATGTAATACAATTTAATTTGGCATATTATTTCGAAGGAATTCAGGTCTCGCTTTACTCTTTATTACACATATTTTTTGCAGGTCCTTACGTCAATGAACTACGCATTTTATTCGTTAAGTTAATTCATGAATGTATAACGTTTTAAATATATTTAAATACTTTTAGATAGTAATATGCAAATGTAATGTATATAATTGTTGCGTGTCGGGTTGATAATTAACAGTCTTTTTATATCGTTTTCTTTACCAAGTTAGCTTTCGTTTGTTTTGTAGAGATGTTGCAATTTTGTCTTTGTTTGGATATAAAAAAATGAAAGTACTTACTATGTGTGATGGTGGAAGTCGTAACGTAGTTCTTTGCTATACTTATCATAAATATATTGGAAATTAATCACATCCATCACACGCTTTATGAGTATAAGCAGGTATAGCTAACAGCCCCAGAACCCCATCCAAATTCTTCAACATTTCATTTTAGAGAAACTAACGGATAAACATATAATCGGTTGAAAATTTACAGCACATTTTAATAACTAATAATTTAAATAGTACTGAATCCAGTCTTGTATCTCTTGTTTGCATATTGACTCATTTTGGACTCGTTATCATATCGATTTGATATGACGTACCATGGCAGTGTGTTATGTACTGTTGGCAGAGGAAGCAATACTAATGGCACGCATTAACCTTGACTTTGCGCAATGCAAGCATGATATCTGCCAACTTTCATTCATTGGTTGTCATATTAAAGTACCATTCTGAGTTGCGTTGCAGTCCGAAACTGCACTGTCTACGAAAATTAGAGGAGCGCAAACTCCACTTTCATTCACTCCATTCATTCATTAAGGTACCATTCCTGGTTGCGCTGCAGTCCGAAACTACACGTGGTTCACAAGCTAAACGCAGACTGTATGTAGTTAAATCACTAGTTATCTTAATAAGGTACCATAACTATCTAGACCTCAACGCCTCTATTAAAAGACATAAGCAGAACGCAAAAAACACTGTCAAGCACTAGTTAAAGTATTAAGGTATTTGGACTGCACTTCAGTTCGCAACTGCACTATTAAAAAACATTAGCAGAACGCAGACTGCATTTTCATTCACTAGTTATTGCATTAAGGTACTATTCAGACAGCTGCAGACGACAGCCGATTCCCGAACCTTCGCAGAACGCATACTGCCGCACAACGCATCATAAACGCTGAATGTCATCAATGTTTGCGATCCGATCTATCTGCAGACCTACTCCGAATGATACCTTCGCTTTAAGATACTCGTACGTCCGAGTACGTTCATTTGCAGTCCAATCGCTAATGCAATTACGATTGATCACTGCGATAACCGCTGCATCGGCGTAATTAAGAACTTTCCTATAGAGTAATAGCTGAGCTACTGTGTGAATTGGAACATAGAAAAATGTGGAGCAGATTGCTCGAACGTTTTCTTTTAGGGAAAATTCCGAATGTTTGATCTTTTATAGGTAAAGGAAACCCGTAAAGTTTTAAGATATGCTGACGCAAAGTTTTAACATATATTTCAATATAACTCGATCCCTAAACTTTATTTTTGTTGTTATTTTCCATATACAGTATTGATTATTATAAATTCGAAACTTTTTCCGTCTAAATCTTAAAGAAAGACACAAACACCCAAAACAACTAAAACCTAATCTCAATTTGGCGGCAGAAAGCTGAAAGTAATTGTGTCTTATCGTCCATCAGATAATGTGTGAAGATGACTATTAAAACCGAAAACCGTTTAAATATTAATAGCATAGAGAATTATTTATACCATAGAGAATGTGCAGACGAAATGAAAAGGCCCTAGTTAGTAAACAAGCCATAGCCGTAAAGCCATCAGACCAAATAAAAATTCCGAACCGAGCTCTCCTAAAATACACTGATGCATGGAAAATTACGCCCCGAACATTCACATTGACATATTTATCACCAAATTACGCCTTAATTTGGTAAATTTGATTTAAGCCGTCAATGCTCATATGATTACACAACTTACTAGTTTGACTAGAACCGTCAGAAACGCAATTTAACGCATATTGCACACATAATTATTAAACTATCTATCTTCACTTGACTGTTGCCTGCCAGTACCCATACCAAGCTCATTAGCATGTGTACTTCGAGATGGGCCCTTTCCTATTCACATTAACTGTATGGAACTGCTAACAACATTCTGTGCGCGATTCCATGCAATTATACCGGGAAGTTATAGTAAATTGAATTTGTTTTCGTATTGTCTAGCTTCGTGTTCATTAGGTTGAACGAACTGATTTATAATGATAGAGGTTGAGTCCAGCGTTCTGGGAATTTCGGGATTAAAGTGTTAAGCACGAGTGCATTTTTTATGTTTTACCAAGTAGCTGTGTGACAATTGTTGGTTTAC
This sequence comes from Cyclophora punctaria, assembly GCA_951394245.1. Lineage (NCBI taxonomy): Eukaryota > Metazoa > Arthropoda > Insecta > Lepidoptera > Geometridae > Cyclophora > Cyclophora punctaria. The sequence continues at coordinate 9,275,465 of OX596172.1, forward strand.
ATAAGTTTCAATGAAAAGATAAGAATATTTTACCATTAATTTTCACTAATTTTCCGTGTATCTCGTATAGTCAAAGTCAAAATATGATTAAAAAATTAAATTAAAAATAGTTTATTAGGAACATAAAAGATATGACAAAAATAACAATAAGAAACGATGACGCCCACAAAAGCAGAGCTTGGGCGCAAGCATCATCGCCCACCACCGGAACATAAGACTAGGTTCCATAATACAAAGAGTAACTTAATTGCTATTGAATTTAAATATAATAAAAAAAATAAAATAAAAATATAATAGTGTTAATACCTGTGTGTGTGTGTGTGTGAGTGAGTGTTTTGTGAGGGTGTGTGTGTGTGGATGTGTGTGTGTGGGTGTGTGTGTGTGGGTGTGTGTGTGGGTATGTGTGTGTAAGGGTGTGTGTGTTCTTCTAACTAACAACTTGAAGCAATTCTTCGGTATCATCGTATTTCAATGAGAGCAGCCATGTAAGACATTTTGCTTTACATTGATATAGAGTTAATGGGTAAATATTTAACTGCCGATTTGCTCTATTATAGAGCCTTGGACTAATGTAATAGTAGTGACTACCCGCTACAGCAGATCGAAAAGTCAATGTAGGGCACACCAAACCTGAACGACGCCTGGAATTCGACCGGTGTACAAAGTAAAGTTCTGTGTGTTTTTTGGCAATAGTTTGTAGAATGAAGAGCTGTCTAACGGAGAGCACCTGACAAAGTGCGTACAAATCAGTAGTCGGAAAACGGCGAGGTTTTCCAGCGATTACTTTGAGAAGTGCACGCTGAGCTCTCTCAAGGCGAAGCAAAAGGGACTTAGCACAACCTCCCCATGACGTTATACAATAATTTAGTAAAGACTGGGCAAGAGCAAAATAAACATTTTTTAAATATTGGAAGTCAACAATACTTCTCAGAGATCTAAATATGTAAATGAGTTTACGCAATTTGGTGGCAATGTATTCTATGTGAAGCTTCCAGTTCATTGAGCTATTGATAATAACTCCCAGATATTTCGTTGAGGACGATCTTTGAAGTGATATACAATTGCAATTGGTGTCAATGGAGTTTGTTAAACAAGTATGAGCTATGATAGAGAAGGAAGATGGAGGGTAAGATGCCGAAGTTGGAGAGAACGTGGTAAATATAGTTTTAGATAGGTTCAAAGTAAGAAGATTCGAGGCCAACCAGCTCATGACTAAAGTGAGCACTTTTTCTGTGCGCGCCCGAGTTTCCTCCCAATTTTTCCCATGAATAAGAAGTGCAGTATCATCAGCATAGCAAATTAATTTGCAGTAAGGTAAAATTAGATTGCATAGGTCGTTAATAAATATTAAAAAGAGGGTAGGCCCGAGCACGCTACCTTGAGGCACCCCAAAACAGAGATCTTCTTCAGAGCTTTTAATATTATCGATAACTACTGTTTGTGTTCGATTTGTTAGGTAACTTTTAAAAAGCTCAAAGACGATACCTCTTATACCAATCGCTTGAAGCTTGGTTAGTAAAATGGGTATGGACACACTGTCAAATGCCTTGAGAAGGTCTAGAAAAATCCCAATAGTCTTTAGGTGTTTGTCAAAATTCTTAATAATGTGATCCGAGAGTTCTAGAACTGCATGTTCAGTTGATTTAGATTTCCTGAAACCAAACTGGTTATTGGAAAGAATGCCATTAGCATTTAAGAAATTGACTAATTTCTCATTAAGGATCTTTTCAAAAATCTTAGAGAATACTGTGAGTACCGATATAGGCCTATAATTCGACACATTGTGTCTATCCCCATTCTTGAAAATTGGATGCACGAGAGCTTTCTTGAAGACTCGCGGGAAAATACCACAGTTTATAGAAAGATTGAAAATATGTTTTAGAATAGGGATTAAGACGTGTCTTGCTGATTTGACAACTTCAGTTGAAATTCCATCCGCACCAATGGCAGGACTATTTTTGAGACCCAAAATAGTTCTCTCAATTTCAGCATCTTCTATGTTTAGTAATATCATTGAATTAGGGTTTATATTACTATTTGATTTAAATATCGGAGGATCTACAGGTGATGATGTGTTTGGGGGTACAATTTTGGAAGCTAGAGACTTTCCCACATTAGCAAAATATCTATTTACCTCATTAACTGAAAGTGTAGGGTCCGTAGCCAAATTTAGTAGAGGTCCAGCAGTGTTTTGTTTTTTGGTGATATTCGCAATACGATTTATCATATTCCAAGCAGCTTTGGGTTTTTGCCTAACTTTTATAAATTCACTCTTTTCGTATTCTCGCCTTATTCTTCTGAGGAGAGAGTTACAGAAGTTACGGTATCGAGTAAATATTGTTTTATTAATTTCATTAGGATTTTTCTTTAGTTTTTTGTAAAGCTTGTCTCTGTGTCTAATACACCTAAGAAGTCCAGGCGTGATCCAGGGTTTTAGGATGCGTTTACGGCTGGGAATTTTAACAAATTGGGAATGCTTACAAATAGTGGATGACATGATTTGGACCAACTTATCTGCGGCTTCATCAGGGTCAGAAGAGCTTAGAATAGGTGTAAAATCTGTTTCAGATAGTTGAGAAGTGATCTCAGAAGTATTAAAGCGTAAAAAAGAGTGAGTGGAGTGTTGAATACGTAGTTCTGAACTGAAGCTGAAAATTATGGGAATATGGTCAGTAAAGGGAGTATCTAAAATTACGGCTTTAGATTTATAAGGGGAACGAGTAATAATATGATCGAGGCAGTTTTTGTCTCTAGTTGGAAAAAGATGAGCGGGAAGTAATGAGTGAGCAGCAAGAAGGTTAAGGTATTCATCTGCAGAAGGGTCACAGTTAGAGGGGACTATATTAATGTTTAAATCTCCAATAATGGCTAATGATTTATATTTTGCTAGAGATTGCAGCATTTTATCCAGGCTGTCGAAGAAGGGTTCCAAATTAGTAATTGAAGGAGAGCGATAGAGAGTAATTAAGGATAGATTGTCTTGAAAATTTAATAAAAGACAGTTAGCATCTTGTAATTGTGGGATAGTAACAGTGCATGGTATACTATTTTTTATGTAAGCAACGACTCCTTCATTTTGATTGGTAAACTGTGATCGGTGGGACACATAGCCTGGCAGTAATGGCAATGAGGGACATTTACTCAACCAACATTCTGATAAAATAAGGACATCAAATTGACAACCCATTCTATGAACTAATGTTAAGAAACCGTCAAAATTTTGGTTTATACTCCTGATATTTACATGTAGTATATTAAAATTATTTAAGCTCATAATATGTTGTGTTACTTCTTCTGGACAACAAATTAGAGACTCCGAGACAGATATTTGGTCCAAATTATCACTTATTTCAATGACATCATCCATTCATAAATATAAGATTTAACACAAGGAACATAATAGTATGCATAATATTTGATGTGAGGATTATTAGCGAAGAATGCTTAGAACAGTACGTTAGAAGTAGATTTGACTGTTTGTTGGTGAGTAGGTGTGTGTGTATTGTAAGTGTAAAGGCTGTGTGTTTACATAATAAATAACTTGAAAACATTATATAAGTACGAATTTGTGGCACTACGGTATTAACAATTACAACAAATTGAATCAATTGAGTTTGGTTATAATATAGTCACATCACTGTCTTTAGTTTATCCAAATCTGTTTCATTAATTATTGAAATTAACTGGCTGTGTTCTTCTTTGCGGAGGAATATTTTACCGCGAGTAACCCAGCAGAATTTATATGAGTTGGATTTGGCGAAGTCTCTAGCCAAGAAGTGTAGACGCTTCATTCTTGGCGTGAGGTTTTCCGAGATATATAAAGGCTTACGGGGGCCGGGGATTTTTAGGTGTTCAGTAGTCAGAGAGTCCGAGCTTTTAAACTTCCGGAACTTGTCAATAAACTCTTCTTTAATAAGAGTGCTGCCCAATTCCACAATTACAGTTTTATACTCCGGGTTCTTTGTTTTTATGCGATAAATATCCTTTATGTTATGCTTCTGTATAGTTGATTTAATTATATTTCCGGTCGATAATATATGGTTTAAAAGTGAAGATTTTGTTTCGGGGACTAAAACGGGAAGATTTCTTACTTCAAGACAGGTAGACCGTGATTTTCTTTCAAAAAATTCGAGTTTCTCCTCCAAGAAGTGTATCTGTTTATGGTCATCATTTTGTTTTGTCTCCAATAGCGAAACCTGAGACTCAAGAGAGTTGCATTTGTCCGCTAGGAATTCAACCGTTGCTCGAAAGTCCTCTACGATGGTAAACATTTTCTCGTATTTATTTACTAAGTCGTCTTGGAGTTCTTTATACATATGACGCATTTCCACCATGAATAAATCTATCTTTTCTTCGATAGTAGAACGTTTGCGCTTACGTTGGGATATCGTATTTTGCTCAGGAAAGGACTCGGATGAGCTGTATTGAGCCTTTTCAGAGCACGGAATTTGCAAATTACCCAGCACTGGAGTACGATTTTGCTCCGAAGTCAAGACTCCCAGTGATGGTGAAGGCGGGGGGGTACGTTTAAGCGGCATTTCGAGCAAATATAAACACAGAAGTACCAGGCAGCTATGAACACAAAGCGATGGTCGAGCAGGTTTACGGAACAAAAGGCAGGGGGCGGGGCTTGCGTGCGGTGTAGCGGCGTGCGTGCGTGTGCGTGACTAAGTTAGGCGACCCGTGATTGGTGCGTGATTGGTGCGCGTGAGTGACGCAGCATGCGCTCGCGTCCACAGTGAAGCAGTAGTATGTATGGTAGTTGTGTGACTCACGTTACGTGGGGGCAGCAAGTTGTGCGAGATGACCTCTTCAGCTTTATGAAGTCCTAATTTTGTTGATGATTTTAATTTATCCAAATTGATTTATTAATTTTTTAAATAAACTGCACAGTGATCCACTAACACGTCTACTCGTAATCGAGGTCCGGAGGGAAGGAGATTCATGAAATATCTAATATACTAATATTATAAAGAGGTAAAATTTGTGAGTTTCTTTGTTTGTATGTTCGAGGTAATCTCAGGAATCATCAGTCAAAAATCGGACTGATAATTCCTGAGATTACATAGTATAATTATTTTTGCAATGGATAGCCACAACGGGAAGGTTATAGTCTATTTTTCATTCCGGAATTCCTACGGGAACGGGTACAACGTGCGTGAAACCGTGGGGCGCGGCTAGTATAAAATAAAATTGTTTAGCCTTGTTTAATTACCATCATCAACTTTTATTTCGAAAAGTGATTCCTTCTTACTACCACGTTTGGTGTCTGTGCCCAGTGCCAATCCAATTAATTGGGATTATTTGCATAACTTATATTGGTTTTATAAATAATTAAATCGTTATCTGCTTCTATCTTGTAGAATGTTGAGAAATGTGATACTCGTCCGATGTCTAGAAATCGGAATGATCTCCTGCATGCTACCTGAAGCTATTAGATTAAGTTATTAACCAGATTGCATCGTGAAATATTTATTGCTGTGTTTGTATTCAAATAACAGTAAATGGCAATATCTTAATTTATCTCGTTGCTCGTATTGAGGCGTCATTGATTTTAATTACTTATTAGATTTGCTCTCTACCCATGTTACGCATGCCTGCTCCATAAAGTCATTTTAAGAATGTTGCAAGTTATATGTAATTTTTAAGTAAAAAAATAGTTTCCTTTTTAGGGTTCCGTAGCCAAATGGCAAAAACGGAACCCTTATAGATTCGTCATGTCTGTCTGTCTGTCTGTCCGTCCGTCCGTCCGTCTGTCTGTCCGTATGTCACAGCCTTTTTTCTCCGAAACTATAAGAGCTATGTTGTTGAAACTTAGTGTGTAGATGTATTCTGTGAACCGCATTAATATTTTCACACTAAAATAGAAAAAAAATAAAATTTTAGGGGGGTCTCCCATACTTAGAAATGAAAAAAATATTTTTTTTTTCATCAAACCCATACGTGTGGGGTATCTATGGATAGGTCTTCAAAAATGGTATTGAGGTTTCTAATATCATTTTTTTCTAAACTGAATAGTTTGCGCGAGAGACTCTTCCAAAGTGGTAAAATGTGTGTCCCCCCCCCTGTAACTTCTAAAATAAGAGAATGATAAAACTAAAAAAAATATATGATGTACATAACAATGTAATCTAACACCGAAAATTGGTTTGAACGAGGTCTAGTTAGTAGTTTTTTTTTTACGACATAAATCGTAAACCGCAAAAAAATACTGATTATTCATTCAATAACTCAAATGTAAATAAAAAAACATTTATTTCAAGAACTTCTTTATTATGTTACTCGCTGCTACGGAACCCTTCATGGGCGAGTCCGACTCGCACTTGGCCGCTTTTAAAATTGTGTCGGATCTCTAGATTTTCCATATCATTACTTAACTAGGTCTCTATGTCTACAGCTGCATGAAGGATGGAAGATCCCCACCGGATCCTGCCTCCTTCCTCTTGCTCCCTTCCATTAGTTAGTGTCTATCCTTTCTGCATCCATTTCCCTCGCCGTTCCATACAATAATTTCCACAAGTCATCTTTGTTTTAATCCTCCCTATTGAATTGTTGGGTTTCGGAGAACGCAAATATTATAAGTTAAAATTTGTCTTATTGACTTGCAGTCCTTCAAAATGTTCATTAATTTATTTAAGCTTGCATAGACGAGATATTTGAATCCGCCGGCAGCAGACTTGTCTGTCCGTTTTACTGTAAAAATTTCATCGTATAAGACACAGTAGATTAAACATTTGTTATTTTTCAATAAGATCATTTAGTTTACGGAGGAATTTTGTCCTCCGTAAACGTAAGTCCCGCATTTGCGCAGGTCTTAACAATAACAAATACTTCTACATGATATTATAATGATATTCATCATGATATAGAAGGAAAAGCAATATGATTTAGGAAGTTGGTGCATATTTATCCATTAAAAGAACCAATTTCTCCGACAAGAACAGCTTATAAAAAGAAGAATTTTGAAAGTAATTATTTCAACTTACAGCTTTTTGTGCTTAGGTTTCTAAGTAACAGTACTTAATTCATTATGTTCATAACAAAAAAGCCAAGAAATTGTCGAAAGTACGAGTATGATGGCGCCCTACGAAAGTGTGTATTCAGTCTCGCTCCATATGACAACTGAGTCGATTATATACGCTCGCTAGATGAATTTGCATTGTAAATCATCATGGCTTCCACTGGCCAAAGCCTCCGATAGCATCTCTTGAATATTGCCGCGTGTTACTCAAATAACATATTGACACTTGCAACGAGTTTGACGGTAAACGGCATAATTTGTACTAAGCAGTTCACACTCGAGTGAGAACAATGTAGAATAGAGTTATTTGCGTGGATTTGTTTGAAGGAAATGGTTTGAGTTTAAATAATGATGCAGTAGCATTTTTTGGCATTTGACTATATTGTTGGCCATTTTCATTGGGTTAGTTTTTAATTAGTGATTCAAGTGGAGCTGTGGTAAACAGCTAGTGAGCAATAAATGAAATGAGTTTTTTGACGCAACACCTTTTTTATGTTTACAAAGAAAACCCGCCGCGTTGCGTAGGTATTCGTGTAGTGATTATGCATTTCGCAGTCGAGTGGACTCGTCGGTGCAACCGCGAGGGGTTGCTTTGCAATAAAAACGTAGGGTTGTAGAGGGCCTCGCTCGTTACCGAGCCTCCGCGCGGTATAACGTCATTACATTTATTGTACCACCCTTCTCACTCCCCCAACCCCCAATCTTGTAGTTCCTTGGACCTTTTTTCGTAACAAAACTTTAGTACGCTTACAAAAGAATACTCGGAATTTACGACTGAATCTCCTCCCGGAATTTCATAGTTTAATACTTATTTACTCTGAAGTTCTTATAACTTATCGTATTATACTCCCGAGAATAATGCTTTCCTTTTATCCGAATATTATTTATTGCTAAACGAATATGCCATATATTAACAAAACAAGGGAAACAGGGACCCGTGTCCTTAAATTGCTTGAACAAGATGAAAATTCAGTTGGATTCGTTAAATAAATGTTAGATTTGTAACCGAAGATATCTCCTCAATTTGTATCTTGCGATCCCCTTTTCCTGGGGCTAAACATCGTAATCCTTTCAATCGAATAACGGGGGATTACTGTACCGTAATTTATTCAAGCTTTTACGCATCCTCTCTATAGGACACGAATGCCAATGTGAATATCATTTGTTTAGAAATACATATATGTACCAGAATATATTTGTATCCATAAAACTAAGAATACGTTATTTAAGTACATATACCAAAAACCCTGAAATGAGAAATGGTATTCTTGAAAGAATACAATTCAGATACAAAAAGTCGTTAATATTAATTAGTGTTATAAAATCAACGTGCAAAATCACATGGCCATTGATGACGTGGAGACTCGGTGCAATTTTAATTTTGTCCCGTCGTATATTGTGTATTGGATCGCGTCCAGATGTGGCGGAGTGTTCCGGCACCACGTGGGTGGCTTCGTATCTCACAATAACAATGACAACAAGATTGCATATTGTGATCAACATTTATGAAACTGCGGAGGCGCTCAGCATTGCGCGGACGCAACAAGTGGCTCCTTCTATTGACCCTTCACTGTCTCTATTGTTGTCAATCTCTTCCCTAAATGGAATGATAAATGAGCCAGAAACATCTAGTTTGTTATCACATATAATGGAACCCTACATTTCTAGTACAGGATTAACCGAATCTAGACAAATCCATGCGTAAAAGTCAAGGGCAATATTTCGTGTCTGAATTCCGTGGTGTCTATTTATAACCGGATGATGTAGAGGCGAAACCTTTCAACGTAAATAATGTATCAGATGTATGTTGTGCCCGAAGTCTTCTGTAACGCGACCGTCCTACCCTACCCCGGATTTACCGCGCCGTGTCAGGTGGTTTGACCTCCGTTCTATCAGAATTAGGATAACATATGGCCGATTTAGCGTTTTTATAACAAATTAGAGTAGAATTACTCGAATGCTTATACATTTTAAAACAAAATTTATTTTCGTTCTTTAAATTACTGTCCTAAATAAAGCGATTCGTTTTAAAAGTATTCAGATATAAGTCGTATTTATTGCTCCAATAACCGTTTGTTTAGTCACAACAAGTTGTTCTCATGTAAGCAGTAATTCTGTTCGTGATCTTCATTAAAAACATCCTAAGTGAAAGTTCTTAGCCACTGTGTGCATACATTTAATGAATGTTCGCGTGCAATGCTGTTTGTTGCTCGTTAACAGTTTACTGGGACCATGTTAGATTTAAATTAGCCGATCGGCTCTATAACGCCTTTAGTTTCGCCAAGTTTAACTAATATAATTGGATATTAACAAATAAGTGAGTAATTAAAGGTTAACGACTTTACATCGTTATGTAAGGAGAAAGCTGGTTGTGTGTTGAATTGAAATGGTGTATTATTGGGCATTCGGTGTTGGTTATTGTGATGCAGGTCGGTCCTTCAATAGGCCCTATGTCAGTAAACACCGGGTACAGATTGTGGGCTTCGCCGGCAGTCGGTCGCGCCGGCCGGCGTCACGACACTCGGCGAAACTATCTAATTGAGTTCACACATGAACAGAGACGCAGAATGCCATCCACGACCATTACCGCTATTACTTTAATAATATAATGGCGTTAATCGTGTTTGTTTTCATCTTTAATTAAGGTGTTATCAATCATTGTTGCTTGCGCATTAATGATTATTGCTTTCTTATTAATAATGAATGTTATATGTATTCAATTTCATTAACTATTTATTCAATTTGAAATATCTTTCATATACTTTTTGAACTTCCTGTGGAATAACGGGTTTGCTTTTGTTAACGATGCCGCTGAACATGCCCATTATTCCTCTACTCCTAACTGCATCTGACAGGTTCCAAGCATTCATCTTCGTTATTTTAAACAGCGATTAGTCCTCGGGATGTAGCCCAATTAATTGATTTAATTTTATTACTTGTAACTGATAACAATTACGAGGTATTTGTTAGTATTTTCTCTATTTTCTGTCTTAGTATTTTGTTTCCTATTTCCACTAATTACTGACATCTTTATAATGTTGCATTCTCAGATTATCTTCCGTATCGAATGATCTCAAAAGAATTATTCCGGTCAGACAATAGTGACCACAATTACTTTTTCCTGCTGCATAATCGGTATATAAACCCGATTCCTAGAACCACCAGAGTGACTTTAATTTCTTATTTTCCTCGGATGTCAGTTGGAATCCATTAACTCTAGTTTGCATAATCGTTTGGACACGTACAATCAAATTTACCAAGCCATTATACTTTGCTTCTTGTGTACGGGATGTTTCTGCTAAGTCACTGAGTTATTTCGAACAGATGCATAGATTGTGAAAAAAGATGACTTAGTACATGAGTACATGAGTTTGTATGACGATGACGACTGATATTAGAAAATAACGTGCAGTGACGTATGAGCCTAGCGTGGGATCAGAGACGCCCAAAGAAATAATGGACATTTCATGAACTATATTTCAACACTGCGTCATTTGTATCTTTCAGAATAGTGTTTACACGTTATAAATTCTAAAGTTTTCAGTAATGTCTTTTGGGCTCGTAATAATTTTGTTTAGAATTATCTTGTTTTTTCGAACGCTTTTTGTTTGAACATCCTGTATATCTTTTTAGATGGAAGAGTCGAGTCCATGTCAATTGATTAAGTCTCGTCAAGAAGTGAATTCCATATAGGGTAAACAATTTTTGGTTTTCAAATCAAGTCTGCAATATATTTTTTTATAGAATGAATTTGCATACAGCCTTATTTGTGGCGGTGACTGTCTTGAGCAATGTTTGTTTGAGCCGTGTTTGCTGTCTGTCTCTATTGTCCTGCCATTCGATTTGGGCAGATTGTTCCGTACGATGTGTTCTCTGAAACGTTTCTTATCTTCTCTACTTGTGATCTGATGTTTAGTAGCGGGTGAATATCGATTGTGCGTAATTCGCAACTCTTGCTCCATGAGACTGCTACCACAATAGATTGTTGTTATTTTTTTGCGAACGCCTCTGGTTCAACGGCCCCACAATTTCGGTACGGCCGGCCTCCAAATTATTAAGACGAAGCAATTACTTGGTTCAGCTTAGACTTTTGAATTATTACTGAATAATAATAAATAACAATTGTGTTTTATAGAACATCTCTATCGGATTTCCTTATCGATATTGAATGTAGTTTGCTTTTTCTCTTTTTAGTTATGTATTGTCGATACTTTATTTATTATTGTTCCTATTAATACATATCACGTGTGAGTAATGCTCCTTAATTGGCGAGTGCGGCTATCGCTATTAAATAAAGACATCGTGACATCCGCCGACTAACTGTTAATGTTATCAAGGTGTACCCTTATGATCTCTTGTTTTAATTTAGGAATATGATATAATGTCACATTTATTTATTTAAGTGTAACTTCTTACTAACATTGTTTAATCATTTTTAATCTCGGAACCAGTTTCAAACATAATACAGTCATGGTGTTGCGAAAAGTGATCGATTAAACATGCATGAGTCACATCACAGTGTGTAGAGTGAACTAGACATTTATGAGCCGCGAGCGATTCTGCCTCATTGGGATTCAACACGACGTTGTATGAGCCAAACTTCACCTTATCCGGCCACTTTGTAATGTCTCCATTGTTCAGGTTGCTTCACCTAGGAATATTTGCAAATGTTAATACAACATTAATAATCTTTATTCCCCAAATCCTCAAGTTACCCAACATTTTGTTCAGCACAAGAGACTGTAAGATACGATTTCTATATTGAAAGAAAGCTTGCATTTGTGCAATTAATTGCTCAATGAGAGTTCTGCATGATAACGAAGTCTAAGCACGACATTTATTCGCCACGGTCTCGACACATGAATGGCAATGGTTAGAGTTTACGTCACCTTTTCAACTAAGCGGCAATAGTAATGCACGAATGTCACCTTTAGTTTTTCAAAAATGTTTTAACGTAATTTAAATATTCAGAATGTTTGGTGTAGATTTTGTGAATGCTAACGTGTCTATATTTGAGTGTAGTTACGTCAGTTTTGCGGTAATTTCACGGCTCGCGTACCTCAAACTGTTCCTAGTGGAAAAGCGAAGTGCGAAGTTTCGGCGCGGCGCGATGCAAGTCCGGGAGCCGGCGGAGCGTGGCCGCCGGGGTCGTCGGCTCGCGGCTGCCGCTCGGACACACTACAACACTATACCCATCTCTATCATAAACAACTTTGCAATTACTTGCATGACTTTTATCAGATATTACATGATGAACACACAGCATACTTGAAGCTTTCTTATTGAAAGTAGCGAAATGTAGCGGCGATGCTCCTGAGCAGTTGCTAAACGTTTCCTTTTACCCAAAATTTGGATGAAATATAGACTTATGGGCTGGATTGCAATGTACAATGTGCATAAAATAGTGCATGTAGCCGGTGTTGGGTCCACATTGGAACATGTGGAGGGCTGGTGTGGGAGGCGCGGAGTGGCGCGGGGAGGGTGCGGCGCGGCGCTCCGGCGGTCGCTCGCCAGTCCCCGAGACACCGGCCGCGCGAACGGCCACCGCGACCCTCTCGTGTCCCGTGCGCTCTCTCCGCCGCCCGCCGCCAGGCGCTCACACCCCTCCGCTCTGTTCACATGTGAGTCCAACCAACACCTTCACATACCTGCCACCGACTGGCCCCGCACACGCACTGCGCATTACAAACAATTGACAGACAGAAGCCGGCCGGCAAAACATAACCTTACTCTCACCAACAGTGACCAGGAATTAACTTATAGGATTCACATATTTAAGAAGAAATCTAGTGATGTGGTTTTTAATGTTCAGCTGCAGTATGGTTTATGGAATGCCGGTTGGCTTGATTCAATAGGTAACAGTGTGAGAAAGAATAGCAATTAAGATGTTAGATTTAATTAATGGGCGGTTGTTATAGGAATAATAAGTTTTAGTAATTACTGTCTGTGAGTAAAATATTCCGTCGTCCATAAAGAGTGGGCTAACAATAGAGTACCGCGGGGACTATTTATTATAATGTAGTCGTAGTTTTCAATTAAGTTAATTAAGGTGGTTCCGTGTTGGGGATAGTCGCGGCGGCGCCGGCGGTCAACCGTTGGTTGGCTGTGAGCACGCGAGCCCCGTCGCCACATAAGCCGGATTATAACTTAAATATAAACGGGATAATATACACGCCATCGACGGCGTTTCTCTCCCCATTAAATCTCATTTCTGTATCTTGTTTAAGCCTATTAACTTCGTTTTAGCAGTCGGAATCTTTGTCCCCATTAATTAATCTCCCGAAATTTACAAAAGCCTCTTTTAAAGTAATCTTATTTTTACCTTTATTTTCTCCCGATATTTACAAGTCTCTTTTAAAATAATCTTTCTGTTACCATTATGTTTATCCTGTTTCAAAGAGATGCGATTTATAAAACCGTGTTAGACTTCGAATTCTTTAGGATTTAACTAATTTCTTCGCCTCAAAACAGTATTTTTTTTCGAGTTGCCAAATTGTATGCTTTTAGTTCAATTCTAACAAAGCATGTTGGCATATTAGTTTTTAGACATAGCTTGAGTTTGATATCACAATCACATATTAGATAAATGAGATTACAATCCTTAATCATCTATAATGTATCTGTCTCCAACAAGCTAAGTTCTTACATAAATATTCTTAACTACCTATTCCTAAGATTCAATCATTTATTGGCAGCACAATTTTTAATTGGTCCATGATATTATTTAGAATATAAAGTCATATTCAATATTTTATAAAACCTTCTAACGTTAATAATACCATTAGCTGATAGATAATAAAGCTTTAATGAACATTATACATAAGATCTTGGGAATGCTTCGAGCCCTCCTCACAGATAATAAAGTATAGTCCAATCGTTTAAATCTAGTAAGACCGCAATAACTTCTCACTAGCTTATGGCATTTAATCATGCAACTACATCTGCCAAGATGCATCTTATAGCAAGTTACCCAGTAACTACACTTGCATCTTATAGCCTCAAATGGATTGTAATCCGGCAATCCAATCGCCCCCGTTTCAAAGCAGACAGGCAGACAAGACGTATTCTATTGAACTGTCACTACACAAAGGCCCACCTGAGCGATAGCCCTGTTGATGCGAGGCTAAACGGATCACTTTGATACTTGACGTGCTAGTTCCGGAATGTTGGACTTCTCATCCTGTCTGCGAGATCGTAGAACTGTTTGGTTTACTAGATACAGTTTCATTAACTATGTTTAGTATTTTGGGATAGTGATTGACCAAGTAATTTTAGATTTAAAACTATCTCCGTCAAATAAAGATTTATGCAATGCTAATATTCACATTTTAAATATTTCATAGAACTTCGCACTTATTTTCTGTAACTTTAACAGACTAGGCTTCCCTAAAACAATAATGGCGTCATATGCTTTAATGCTTTCTGGAATTGTGATGTTCTCATCCTTGTATGGAGGAGACAAAAATAAACCGATTAATGTACTCCCGACGCCACATACTGTAAGCACACAGATTACTCATTTGTTATTTAAGCGCTGAAACTAACAACCTAATACAAAAACGGTAGTTATACCCAAAGTGCGCGTTAGTCATACAATCATGAATCCACTGTCATGAAAATTTATTTATGAGCGGGGTTACTAAGAGCACGAGAGGCGGTGTTGTTTCATGCGAACGATTCACGGCGCTCACAGTTTTTGCAATATCTGTGTTGTATTTGCATATTAGAATCGTTGCAACCATTGTTTCAGTTATCTCGTTATAATCTTATACCTGGCTGCATGTAGTTGTGGGCTAGATTCCCAGGCTGTTGGGCGCACCGCCGCGGCCGTCATTAACTACAGTTGCACGTGAAATATTCTCCAAGTTATTCGAGAGCACAATTCGGTGTTACGGGTGTTTGTCCGCCGCGGCTCGCTCTCGTTGCTGCTGTGATGAGGTCCCGCTACTCATCGCTACGGTACTTTCTATGGCTCTGAGCTTCTCTTCATGCGTTTTGTTTTACCACTGCGGTCAATTAATCACTCTTATTGTACGGCTATTCCTTCGCTGGATACAATATTTTACTTGCTCTGACAGCCTACGGGAAGGCAATAAATTGTTAACGGCTTTAAAAGTCATCGGTAATAGCTGTAGGTATTGTATTGTCACTAGTTAAGTGATTGCAATTCCTTTCCGAGCTTCGTTATGTATGTGGCCCTCGGCGGTTGAATCTTGCAAATATTATTTCTCAACCACATTCGAACTCATGAAATATTAATACGAAAAGCGATTACATAAAATATTTTCCCTTACAGTATCACTCAATCAATCTAACGTGTCGCCAAGCCTTTGAAAAGTTTGTTGGGAGAGCTTTTAACCCAATTATGTTCTCACCGGAACAAGTGTTCGTTTACTTCGTATGGCAAACAGATCACATGATATCAAGTATGAATTATCATTAGGAACATATGGCGGGCACATTTCGGGATGAGATTGAATCTTAAAGTGTTTGTGGTAGCGTTTTGTTTGGTGTGGGGGTGTCGTGGTGACGTCATGGCCAGCTGTAGGGCGGGTGACGTCACGTCTCGCCCCGGTCGTCGACCCGCGCAACCCTCGCGCCCACCGCCGCCGCACCTACATTCTGCCTGCTGCATTCATGAATATCTTATGGTGTTATACGAAGCCTACTCCTCGCCGACCTGCGACAACCTCCTCCTGAATGTTTCAATCCTGTTTTTGCTGAAACATTCCACCACTATGTTTGCTTTCACCCGGCAGATGGTCTGGTCTGGTCATTCTTTATCCACATAGTTCTTACATTGCTACTACTAATGGTCTATATTCTAGAACACAATAAACATTCGAACAAATTTGTTTTGTTAAATCTACACTACCAACGGTTGTAATGGCGGCATTAAATTCAAAAGTACCTATTTACTAAAGTAAAGAAAGGAGCACCTTTGGTAAAAGTTCCCCCATTTTTATTGCAATTTATGAAGTAACGTGGAATCGAATGCGTTTTTGTCTCGGTGGTGTAATGTCACGACACCCCTGCCTATTCCTACCCCACCTGATTTTGAAATTTCTCGTGGGAGTTGCTCAGCCACTGTTAATAAGTAAGAAAAGTTCGTATTTTGACTTTAATATCTATTTATCCCTCACAAATGACATTTCGACGGTATTTCTAAAAGGTGTTTGTTTTTTTTTTGTATTTTTGTTGAAAATCAATGAAAATTTAACGATTTGTAGTTTGGCATGTTGTACTTTAAATATAATCTCAATTACATCTCTTTATTTTGTATGAGGTAGCTACACACTATCTTAAACTACTCAGATTCTAATAAGAAAATGAATAATTTAAAAATAAAAGAAATTGAATAATCTGTAATGCTCCACTGCTGGGCAAAGGGCTCTCTTCTCACCGAAGATATCATTAGGATGAGGAGGAATTTAAAGTAATATTGAAAATGGTAACATCATCAACTGGAATTACAACATTAACTAAAATATCAGTGAAGTTTTATAACTTACCAATGTAACTTATTCTTTTAACCAATTTTAAAAAGGTGGAGTTTCTAAAACATTCTTTGGAATATTTTTAAAGGTCGAGTAATGGCTGAGTACAAACTCTACCACTCTACCAATATAAATAAGTGCTTATCTCATACCCAGTGAAACAAAAACTATTTTTAAATTATGTTCATGAATTAACAAAAGTTAACGATAACATTTTTCTCATCAAGACTATCCCAACTTCGAAACCGTATTAAAATAACAAATGATTCAGTATTACAGTTAGTTGTTTAGAAAATTCTATTGGCGCGTATTGATTTGAGTCTGAATTAGATTTCTCAGTATTGTCTGATTGAGCTTTGTGTATTTCGTGCACGTAACGTTGAACCCTGAATGGGGCTGTCTCGGTGCGTGAGGAAATGTCCCTTCGAACGCGGGCGTTTATCGATCAAGGGACCACTTTACCTTTTTATAACACTGTAATACCGACACGAAATAACCACGAAACATTCCTCTTCCTTTGTTAGTAAATAAACAAGTGCGTCACTTCCAAATTCACGTTCGAATCGTCAGTGTTCTATTGAACAGATACGCCGTCCAAGTAGAGCACATTCGTCTGATACAGTTAACAGCGCGCTCCACATTTTCTAATATTTTCTCTTCGGCTATTAAAACTATAACGGACATTACGAACAATAAAGCTAAACATAAAGTTTATTTTTATTTATTCCATCTCTAATTGAAGATATCTCTGCCATTGCTAATGCGCGGTTGACAAGGATTTTAATTGCGTCCGGAGTTGTAAACTTTTTATATACCATAATCAGCATATCTGATGGACTTACTGGGAACTATGTAAGATGTTTAATGATTGAATTCCTGTTTAAATAGATGCACTTATTTGTATAACAGCAGCGATGAATCGAGAGAATGACGATTTAAATTCTCTAAAGTTTTTACAGCCGTCTGAAGAGACAGTAGGTACGCGTGTAAGTAATGATCTCTGGAACCGGATCGTGGCCGGCGGCTCCAGAATAGCACACAATAACTTTGATTTACAGTGTTTGGACGATATCCTCAGTTTATGTTTTTCGTTGGCTACCTACCAAACGTGTGTGCTACACGTGGGCTGCCTAATGAAGCTTACATCTCGAGTAACTTTTTACTTCCATTCGGAAGCGTTTCAAAAAAAGGGAAAATGAGAACTAATGTCCATTACAACACCTACTTATCTTATCTTGGAAGCTCATAAAGTGTGAAATAAGAAAGTCAGGTGTGTTGGAGAAATACGGTCGGTATCTGTGAAAGAATGGCCGGTGATTGGTGTACTAGAGCAGAGCAATGGGTGGTTGTGGCCGCGCAATCTGTTATGATTGAGGCCCTTTCACGACACGCCTCTTCACTTACTCGCCTTCTAATGGAATGTGCTAGGTGTGATGTACATTGATTTATTGGTTTGCTTATCGCAGTCTTGTAATAACTTCTCTAAAACGTTCAGTGGCAAAACTATATGAAGAATTAGATAATGTCATAAATCGTAAAAGGATACAGTTATAACTTCTCCACAGTAAAAAACAAAATCAGTTATTATCTCATGTTGTATATCACTCCCTTTTATTTAATTATATCAACTGCTACTTTTAGTATCGTCGGGTATTTATGGTTATGTTATCCCTTTCTGTTCTAATCTAATACAATTTTCCAGCAAGTTAAGATTGTGAATATTAATATTCATGTGTCGGGTATATTAACATGAGGTGTCGTTGCATGTTGGGCGTGCTCACTCATAATTGTATTTACATTACGTGCACGGGAGCGGCTTGATTTACCGCCTCCGAGACTCCAGCCGCGGGGACTTAAATTAGTGCTCTGTCATATGTCACACGATATTTTATTTTGTTGCTCTCGGACGCCTGTGAGCAATATTCCCTTCGAATATCCATTCTTGCTCGCAGCCGGGATATTTATAACGCTCCTTATTTAGACCAGTATCTCGGCCCCGGCCCGCGCGATGCTGCCTCGCATCGTTCCAGACTTAAAATGTTTTATGCCGTAAATGGACATGTAACATTCGCTGCGCTCTCCTCGTGGATAACGTCAAAAGAACCCTGATTTCATTACACTTGACACTCGAGATATGTCAGGATAGAGTAGAATTGACAAGATTAATTGAAGAAAGGTTTATTGGTCAATACAGACGTGCGTGGGGCTCACTTCAAAAGACTGCGAGGGTGATTGATACGCCACTATTTCCTTGACGAAGTGCAGACTCGTTTCGGCCAATGGCACCAATTTGTTATGAAAACACTGACACCACCGATATCTACTAATTGACATATTAGTATAATCACAAATTAGACGTATATTTCACTAAAGTAAAAAATAACATCTGCCAAGTCTCGTAAATTATTTTGGTTTGGGACGCCGCGCCGTGATCATTAATACGTTTACATTCGGAAGGGTTGAGGAATGTAAATAAACGGCGCGTGCTCTGGCGCCTTTCTTGTCATCGCTCTCTCAATCCAATGATTGTTTTTTTCATTGTAGGTGAGACGTTAAAGTATGCAGCTGATCAGTCGTTTATATCTTCACACCTCACCACCATTTTGCCAGATACGAGTTTTTATGTTTGAAGAAATGCATATAGTGGTTGTGTACACTAGTTTTGGTGCTACTATGGTTAAAACGATGACTATTGTATTGGGTGATGATGGCACGAGGTTAGACAATGGATAGCGGCACGTCACGTAGGACACGGTGATGTAAGCGCAGTTTCCTGCGGGCTCCGCAGGCCACTGCGGTGCAGGCGCGGCCGCGGCCTGCCCGAGTGCCTGCTAATTAGCCGCAGTGACGTCACCGGCGCTCGCGCCGTCCACCATTACCGGGGGCCCTCGCGCGGAAACGACAACGACCGACGCTTTCTCTGACTTACAGCAATACCCACCACATTGACCACATCTTTGACAACCAGCTGCTTCAGCAACGACTACTAACCACCTCCATCTTTTGTCTCATTTCTGACATGATTCAGGGTTCTACAAAGCCACACTTATAACACTTGACTGAATCATTTGAGAGTTGGGGAGGAGTCTCCAACGATGGCGATTGATAAAGCAGGCGGAGCTCCGTCGCGTCGCTAAGCGTGACTCATCTTAATGGCTGCAATTATGACGGTGAGAGATGCGAGTAGTCACGTCTTCAAAGAATCTGTTACAGCCTCGCGTCACTTTAAGAATTAAAATCGCACATAGCAAAGTCTGCTAGCAATTGTGGATAGTTAAACATTGTGCAAGGTATATGGTCTGGTGATTTAAATGATGGTGAAAAAATATGAGTGAAGTCTAGAAGGTTCTCGGCGGAAGTTACGCCGCCTGTTGTGGTCGCGCGGGCCGGTGACGCGGCTCAGTCTTGTGCAACAGTTGAAGGTCATCCACCAATTGTTGTTCCATTGCAATTACACGTCTAGACCGAATAAAAGAAAACATTTTCCAATCTATGTGCAATGAGGCCGGTCGATATCGTAAGAACTAAAACAAAAACCATTATTGTACGAATGACTAACCGCTAATTGCGTGAAAACCTAGATAACTAAAAAAGGCATTGTCTTACCAGAAGAGGGAAATAAACAGCCGTTGCCTAATTATTTAAAATTGTTTTTTTGTCTAATAGTATATTATAGGCAGTTGTTTTTCATCGTTATCGATTATTTCTAAGATGAGAAAGTATACTTTAGGCTCAAAAAACAAGGAATACAGTTATAGCATTAAATATGGTTAAAAGTAGAGTAATTGCATTATGTGTTAAATGTCAATCCATTGGTACTGTGAAAGGTAATCTATGATTCGTTGAATGCCTAAATGCCATCACGATCTTATTTCATAACGTTGTAAAAACTGAATGCAACGTTCTACCTACGCGGTTCTAACGAGAATTGTGTTAAATTAGAAATGTTAGACATTCATTTCGATAGTGAAGTTTTACTAAATGACTGTGTTTTAGTGTGGTTAGCAATGGGTAGTCCGTCGCGTCTTGTTAGGCTAATAGTTTCTAAGCAGCATGGTAACGGGGTCTACGTAATTATCCTCTCAGCTTCGGGTTTGTGTAGTGGTGTCCGAGCATCGTGTTCACGCGATCCGTCTAGATTTCTCCAGACGTGGCGTTGCGTGTGTTTATGTCCAATGAGTCAGCTTGTCGCGTCGACGTCAAACTAACTGCAACTCTGCCCTCATGCCCCCCTTTCATACTTTCTACATCAACGACCAATATAAAATCACGCGATTCAACCCCATCTGCGCACCAAACATCTGCTTGCCATGTACACTAATAAATACCGAAATACGCATACCATTAACATAATTTCAGAGCATTTTCCTAGAAAATTATTACAGATCCACACATAGATTATAGTTATGTTTGCATTCATACGTGGTCTCCAGTTAGATTACATTCATGTGGTATTTGCATATTAGCTGGACTAAGTTATGGTAAATGCAATAGTAGACAATATGTGACTTAGTTTATTTATCTTTATGAGAATGTTTTTAAAGTATTTTTAACTCTTGTTCATGAATATCTCTAATGACATCACACTTTAGTAATTCCATTAAGCTTAATTAACTAGTCGGTTTTCTCACAAAACAATGAACAACAAACTACATTCATTGTCGAATACAATGTAACAGGATTTCGGTATTCATTGTCGCTCCTGCATGAGCTGCCGAATAGATTTGTTAATTTGTCGCCTACTGGTGCCATTGCATTGACGGTTAACAAACTATGTGCTATTAATTAGCATTTTCATTTGAATAGCTGTTGTGCAGTATGCCTGTGTTACTGGTTTGTAAAATACCTGCCGAGTTAAGTATAGCAGGCTTTGCAGGATAATTCTTGGCGTCCACCCACGCTTATTGGTCGGCGTAGGCCGCCCCGTGCTCCGTGAATTCATCGCTAATATCAAGTAATATCTCGCAGCCAGCTTGTATTACTCCATCGTAATTACAAAGCTGACACATCCTATCTGTATGATATACCGATATGCGATCCACTCCGCTGATAATATTAACAACTCGTTCAATCTGCGATTTCATCGTTACTTTTCATAATTTATTTAACATCCACATCGCTAACTTAGTTGAAAACTAATGGAAATCTGTTAAAGTCGGTGCTATATTAGTATCTTCTAATTAAATAGCATTACAGGTGTTTATTCACAACTTTCATAACGGTTTCGTGTAACCTTAGTACAACATTATACTTGAAACTTTTATAAAACCGTAGTGATAAAGCGGCCCGGGCTTGCCACATTTCCTTGTGTTGGTAAACAATATATCGTAGCTGGTTTATAAATAGACGAAGGCCGTTTTACAGGTTATAAGTTTATGCCGGCTTTTAGGCGATTGCAGAAAAACACTTGGGATTTAAATAGACCGGCGTGAGTTGCATGACCTAAACAGGTTCCTGTGGCAGTGGAGCTCACACCCACGCGACGCGACGTCAACTTCTCCTCCCTGCCTCATTTAATAAACAGTTAAGGGACGATTTTCAAATCAGAAAATTTTCAAGTAGATAATTGTTATTTTTGCCGCATAATCTATCAAAATGTTGGTATAAGAAACTTGTTAGAATTACCAGACAAAGACTTTCATTCATCGAGGATCCTCGATGAATGACAGTCTTTGTCTGGTAATTGAAAAATTTACCTCAAGTTTAACAAACATTCTGATACAATCGAATACATATTTACAATTTCAAAGAGCAATCACCACGTTTTCAAATTGTTATAACTTGTTTCTATAGTGGGGACAAGTGGGTTTCTATTCGCCATAATTTATCGAGAACAATACATCATTCAGGGGCGCTGAATCAACAAATAGAGTCGCGTGCCTGACTGATTCATCCGCCTCTCGGGGTCACACCAATTGCTCATGGAATCATTTTATTTAAAAAAAAATACAGAATTATCTCCTACTACTAAATCTTTGGAATTTCTTTTAAAGTTTCAAAACTTTAATTAAAATGCTAGCGTATAAATTTAAATACTTCCAGATTGCTTCGTGGCTTACTCTGAATTGGAATCGTGGTGTGACGCTGGCTCTGAATGCCATTGGGCTGCAATTGCATTTATTTTATGCATATATTCGGTCCGGCCGATCCCTTTGGTGCAGTAGGCGAGTGTCACCGAGTTTCTCCCACTGAAATTCCTTTAATTAAACCAATGACATCATTGGACTTAACACTTCGTTGTAACTATTTAATTGAAACAGTTCCATATAAAACTTGTTGGTTTTATTCGTTCTATAAATAAATGTGGAGCAACTATTTGGATTCAGAATGTTTACTTCCATCACTACACTACATCCAACAATTTTAATATCCGAAACATAAATATGATTAAAGTACGCAGTAATAGAGACATACGCATTCTTCCGTGATTCTTGCGGTCTTTTTGCATTCCTCGTATTTATTTATACGCGAGTGGAAGCGAGCATCGAGGCACGCTCCATTTGATCCCTCCCCTCCCCCACAGATATGTATTACTCGTTATATTCAAACATATCTAAAAGTAAACAGAGTACTGTAACCACTCCGTTGTGTCGTATATTTCAGTTTTAACTGCTACTTTCTCGATCGTGTGTTTTAAAGTTATGTCTTGCGATTCCCAAGAAGGAGCTTGTCGCTGATTTCCCAGATTAAGAAATACCAGTCGTGCAGCTTTCGGCAGAAAGTCGCCGTTTTTGTATAGCAACAGTTCGCATGTGTTCAGGTTTCGAAACGTTTCGCCTTTTGTATGCGACTCTTTTGTAATAATAATTGCAATGAGTTTTTGTCGAGTTATATTACGTTGGCGAGAAGTAATCGGTGATACGGAGTATTGTCTGATAAGGTTATGATCCTCTCAACTGGTTGGGTACATTTGGTTTGGCAGATGTTTGCATTGCATTACGTTGTTAGTTTTGCTTCCAAGGAATATGTTTTTCTTCGCATTTCCTTACTATACTTTACTATTTCTTGCTTTACTCTTGATACTCAGCGTGCGTATTAAGTAAGTTGACCGAAAAGCTCCCCACAGGATACGCGCCGCGAGCAAAACGAACAAGTCAAAGCCGTCAAACGTTTATGTGTTTCGAACGTTTTGAGTGAGCAATAAAACAATGCTTTGATGTGATGTGAAGCTGTCATTTAAAGTATTCAGAGTAGTTACTGGTTGTTATTCCAGTTTTAGAACAATTTTTATTGAATACTTCCTTATATTTTTCTTATATATGCCCGTAGGATTCGAAACGCCCTGTGTGATTTATGGATTGTTAACTTTTTACGAGATTTAGATGTAAGTATGAGTAATGGTTGTATGTGTGTATTTTGTTTGGGTTCAATGCCTTTTGTATGTTTTAACTGAATTTAAGATTCAATAACTTACTCTTTACCACGATTCTTCCTAAACTGCCATTTATAATGACTAGCTTACCTACCTATCTAAATTCACGTTACCTCCGTTTATTCCTAGTAAGCGTTCATTCTTGTACCTGAATTTATTGACATAATGGTTTGCACGTTAGAGCGACATGTTATGTTCATGGTATAGTCGATGTTCCGCAAGTTATGCATCGTCGTTTCCACTCTGTGGTTAACGATGTTTCTCGCGAATTGTACAGAAATAACCTGCCATCCCCACGCGTGCTATCCGATAATAATTCTGTCATGGTCCTCGCAGCTGGAACCCCTTGTAATACGAAGTTCATTTAATATAACTTATTCGGTGCATCAATATTGAAAACATTAACCCAACTTTACGATACAGATTAGAAACCTGCATGTGTTAATCTAATGAGACTTTCCTCAGTAATCCGATCGCGGCGTCTCGTATCTATTGCCCGTTATGTTTCTGATTTAACTTTCATTGCATTTTTATTATTATTTAACATGCAATTGTGAAATTAAAATGTGTTAACTTTAAAATCGATTGCTATAAAAAATATTTTGTTAACTACGTTATTGAAGTTTTAAGTGGATTTCTAAGACGTATAAAAGAGGAAGTATCTAATGTTAATAATATAGAAAATAATGATGAAAGTAACTGCAACGCAATACAAAAAGCAAATGATGCAACGGTGAATGCTCCCTTTATCCGAGTTACGGTACTTTAATTAATTGTATTAGGAGAGACGAGATCAATCAATAGTTGGTTACATGGATTGAGATTTAATCTTCGTAGCAATGTATTATCTCTTTAAACACTTAACTAATTCGTATTACTATTTATAAAATAATATAACGACCATTATTTGCTTCGATCGGTTAAAATTGCTTTTAGTTAAGATTTCTGGGATATAAAATAGCGAAAAACTAACGTATTGATTCGCTCTGTCCGTTGGCTTGGCAAGAATCACATTAGATCAGTAAAGGAGTCTTTTTGATTATTATACTTCATTTTACGTTAAGAAGAGAAGATAAATATACGCGATTAGAATAATCGATATAACCTATATTTTCCAAAACTGCCATCGATATGAACATGTCATTAGTTTTTTTTAAGATTAATAATTGGTTTGCACTTGAGAATTATGACTCATAATGTTTGTTTAGATTTCTCTTAACCTCGGCCTCCAGCACGCATTGAGCACACTTCGGCTCTACTTACAATCACGCGAGCTGAGCGATTCGTGATTAGATAAAGTTTGTTTGTTTTTCTACGAGCTTTTGGCTTCTGATAAAGTCATCACTTTGACCCTCCACACATAACGACGAGTTTTCCTCTGCAGAAGGAAATAGTAATCGATCAAGCTGCTACTTTTCTTTACCATTACATAACCATCACAATTATGAAGAACCTTATCTTGCATCTTAAGTATAGTACCATAAGGGTCTTGCTAATATTACCAATATGTATAATTTGCTTATATTTGTGTTTTATAACATGTTTTATCGTAAACATACGAAGAAATCGTTTAACCAGAACTAATATATGAATTAAAGCTTCAATAGTGGGCGTTAATCGACCGTCCAGGAAACAATAAGGAGAAACAGTGCACCATAAAGTGAGATGTATTACGGAAGCTTCCATTTGTAACAGTCAATGATTTGAGACCGTGCCGTACAGGGACTGGACTCGAAGTTACCTTACTGTAAATATTTTCTGTAACAACATCAAAAGCGATTCAGAAAAACTCTTCTTAAGCCTATAGTTCTCAAAATTACTTAGCAGTACTTACTCGTATTACCACACTGTTATTATTCGGGTTAAATTAATTATGACTAGTTAAGCAATTTATTTAGTGTAAGCACCAAATAGGGACCGAGTTGAATCGGTCGCGGCTCATTTAATACGAATGCGTGGCTCCGGCGGCCCGTGAAGAAGAGCTGACGATTGAGACATTGATTTACATTTCGATACTGAATGTTGCCTTTAGTCTAACACAAATTAAGCTATCTTTTTTGTTATACACCAATTAAATAACATAATAACGGTAATTCAATACTTCCCAGTAATTTAGTACTGACATGTGCGGTAGTTAATGTTTTGAAATAGATAAATACGGGTAATTGTATCTTAAATGTGATTTTCGTAACGTGCGGTAGCTGCGGTTATCTCGCAATAGTATCGAATCACTTATGAGTCGAGTTTGGCGAGTGTAATTTATTGGGTGTAGTGTAAACAAACCCGTGTGCGACGCCGGCGCCGGTGAATCAGACAATTGCGATGTGGGCCGCGTTGCGCCGGCGCACATTGAGGAGCTAGCTCCTCCGCGGCGCATTGTACAATTGTATGTAAAGAAGGCGCGGGCGGGCGCCCACTGTCTCTCTGTATATCCTCTACCTTCCTGAAGATATTAAATCAACACAACACCGTCATTCAAAAACTAACGGTTCCCATTTCTATATCTCCGATTGCGATTTTAGTCGTCGTGTGTTTTAATCACTTTAAGTGCACTGTTTATCTAATGGTTTGGGTCTTCCTCACGATTTGTGTCGTGATGTTGTTTCTTGTTGATTCACGAAATGATAGGCTTTATTTCTGAACTGGGCTTGTTGGATTCGGATCTGGATTTATTGACTTGCTGGTGCTGCTGAGGAGAGTGGCAAATTAGATATTTAATGCTTTACCGTTATGATCAGTGAGACTATAATTGTGTCATGACGATTTAAGCAATCACTTCGGAGTTGAATGTTCTGAATATTTGCAAGGAATCATGCACCATAACACCGCGTTATACCTTGACCCGCGTGGGAGAGAGACGCAAATATATTTTTAACTGGCCAGGTCATTAACCGTCAGCTAGGTACGAATGCTCTTGCAAAATTAAACGTATTGCTATTGTAAACGTACTCAATACCAGAACACTGAAACATTGCAAAATCTTGTTTTACAATGCATCATTTATCTTAACCAGTTCCGTTGAATCTTTACCTATTATTTAGAAGTTGTTATTTAATAAAATAGCTATTTAATAATTAGTAATATGAAAAGAAATTACTATTGGAAAATATACAATTCAAATTGGCGTTTACATTTGCACAGCTGTCATCGGCGGCCCAATTTGTGTGCTAATGGCGTCAGCAGTCGCACCCGGCGTGGGGTTGGATTGTTTCTACCATGTTTCGAGGCATTGTGCACAAAAGTATACATTATTCATTAGCTGGACCATATCAAACACAAATTTCAGTTTATCATAATCAAAAATTGTGTACTGATTTACTCCCAAAGTCATAAATCTCAAACCATCCGTTGCGTAATGTTCTTTCTATGTTTATCATCACGTACCAAAATAACAATATTTATTAAGACACCGAGTAAAATATCCACGACCAAAAAAGATCAAGTTTCCAAGATGTACATCCGTTTATTTTGAGAGATGTTTACCTTTTGTGAGTGTTTTTTATACATCACCAGTGACTATAACTCCGGTTACAGTGTACTAACTTAATCCCTTTATAGCCACGTTAAGACCGGCGAGTTTGCTCCTTCCTCTCAATTAGATCTCCCATGTACTGCAGAAACAACTCAATAAACTACGAATTGCAGTAATACTTTCTATTCTCGCAATTTGATTCCAATTTTCTCCATATCTGCCCTTCGTATATTTATCGGGTGATCAATGATAAATTGATTGGACGCACGGCCGTAGTTGTAAGGGCATAATTCAATAACCGTATCGCTAGTGCCATTCGGAAATTGCAAATGATTGCGACGCCAGGTCAGGAGGGGCAGGCGGATGAGCCCGCAGTCGGCGCAGCGCATGCTCGCCTCACATCGAGCTGCATCTCGGCAAGGTTATCAGGATAATGTCACCGAATTCTATACACAACGCTGTATTATATAAATCATACTATCACATATCTCGTCCGTATCTCAGAGTTGCCTTAAGCTTTCTCCACACAACACAACAGACTTGGCAGAGATGAATTTAAGTGATTGCAACTGCAAAACTTTACGTAACTAACTGAAACGCCTGCAGCGTTAACTCTATGAAGTTGTGTTAGAGCCCTCAACAATGTCTATTTATATTTCTTTCCGGAGTGAGCGCCATCCCCCTCACCCCCGTCTCGCCCACCCCTGACCCCCGCCTTCACAAATATTTGCAGCGCTACAAGGATTTCGCATTAACACCTACTGGACCGGACTGGCCACTTATGTTTCGGCGGTTGAACTGTATTTATGCTTACTAAATGTCAGCAGTTATCTGCTTTCCAGCCTCCTCCCACATAATTGCATCAAACATTATCATAATGTTCGAAGATTTGTTGCACAATTCTCGGATCTTAATTTTCTCGCACAATAGACATTCGTAATCCACTTACATGAGTCATTCGTTTGTGTCTCGCAAGTACGTTTGACCGCAAATCTCCTTGACACTAACTACGCTATCGTTCTTTATCTACTGGAATATCATCTTCGCTGTTCCTCGTAACAAATCAAGTCTAAAATGAAATTGTATGTCGTAAAGTACCGAATATTTGAATAAATAGAAGTATGTGTTGTACTAGGTTGTACCTAATAATTTAGTATGTAGTAACGAGTCTTTAAATTACATATTTTGTGTCGGAGGAGGGTCGCCACCTGAGCCGGCACGCTCGTGACTCGGTGATGTTCGTGCACTATTACCGGAATCGAGAATTGGCGTGAATTTTTGGAATTTATTCCGAATTTTATCGAGCGGATCATTCGAGTGGGTACAATGACGTTTGTGTGAAATATTTTGCACATGTCAGGTAGAATTCGGAGCGCGCAGTGTCGCGTTCAAAATGTCCGACATCCGACAGAGCATTGACTCCTTGTATCGCTTGCTCGCTGTATCGCGCTCGACGCTCGCACCTATAAACTTTGTTAAACCATCTTATTACGAGTATTTATCTGGTTATTAACCCGTAATGGCCATTACACCAATAGTTGAAGTTATCTCCTATCTAAAATGATTTTAATTAAAAATAAGTCCACATCTGCCTTTAACTATATACATGTATAAATATGATTGTAATCTGTCGATTTCATCGTTGTAAATATTGTAGATATTATATTTTTAATTGTCTTTAACACAATAGCAATCAGTAAAACTATTTTTTAGTACTTCTTAATTTACGTTATCATTTAAACACAATTCGTGTAAAATTAATACCAAAACGCATTATTTGCGCTGCATTCTTATCAATGCTATCTATGTATCGTCGAGATTATTATATTTTGAGGCTATTGTTTCATCGAAACCGAGTATTATCTTGATAAATGAATGTCGATCGATCAAATCGTGGATAGAAATATGGAGTAGGGTCGAGAAGGCGAAGTTATTGAGTCGAGATGTAGATACAGTCGCCCACAATATTTATATTGTAGACAAAATTCAATTCTGCAGCTCTACTACGAATATTGCAAACCAAATTTATACAGTAATTGAATAAACATTTTCTTTGCCGAATGTAAGACATTTTTGGGCATAAAGAACAAAATGTTGAACATTTTTGGTGAATACACGAGCACTAACTTATGTTTTTTATTTTCGATAATTCGAGGGACAGATGTTCAATGTAATTTAGTCCTCGACAGGATACCTAATAATAAAAATACAAAAAGCAGCTTTGTATTTCTGATATCGAGTGTATTAAATAAGCTTACTGGTTGCGTAGGATCGAACCTTTGCATTTAAATGAAAGTCGCGGGCGTGATTTGTCGCTAAACAACTCGCCTTCGCTAATGAAATGAATGCATAACTTCGTTTACAATACATTAAATTGTCGGTAACCAGACTGTTCCAATTGAAACTGTTTCTCATAACAATCAGTTTCTGAAATAGTTTGAGAAATTCAAAGAGGACCGTTATAGTCTCAAGAATCATGTACCTAACTATTGTAAGTCAATTGATTATCTCCTAGAGTTCAACAGTATTAGACGATTCGTGATGTGTATTTTTTTTCTTTGTGAACTTGGCTGAATTGGCTACTGTCTGTATACATAGTTGAATGTGTCTCTATGTTTTCGTTTGTTAACAAATTAATGACACGTTTTCTAAAAAAGTGGTTTTTTAAATTTCATTGAAGCTCCACAATTATTAATACTCGTTTTAAATTATTTGTGTTTGTTATAAAACTGACCGTATTTTATATTACATCCTGGATTGTTCAGCTTTCATGACGTTTCACAATTGGCACAGTTCTCATATTTCATGTATCATTCATATCGTTCCGAAATTTAGGTCGCTTTGTGTTGAAAAAGGATACAGCCGGTGCATAACGGTTCGTTTATGCCACGTTTCCTTATTGTGTTAGTCGAGTGTTGCACGCGCTCATTTGCAAATGTCCCCAAATGATGTAGCTCTAGATTATACTCCGTGTTCAGTACCTAGACTATTACACAATTTAGTTCAGGCCTCAATTTCAGGCTCAATTCTTTTTCCAATTCTAGAGAAACGTAAGCAAACGATGTTTCTTTAAAAATATACTTTTTAAATAACTTCTTTTAACTGCAACGTAAATTAAAAGATTCTTAGAGAACATTTTTAAAGGCGATAACTATAAATATTTAGCACTACCCAGTTAAAAGCGACAGTGCAATGTTGCTGGACTGTATTTCAATTATAAAATAAAAGCAACGGGAGGTTAGGCGCTCGAGTGCGGGCGTTAATTAGAAGGATCCCCGGTGGCACACGACAAGACTCCACGTTGCTATAACTCTTTGCATCCACGTTAGTCCGCCTGTAAACCAATTACCGGCCAACTGATGAGAGCTGAGCGTGCTCGAAAGTTCCCACTCAATTTTATTACGCTCCGTTGTGCGCACTAACAATTAGAGAGGTTTTCTATACAATCGCTATCGATCGATCCATTTATTCCAATAAAATATTTACTCTACATTTCGCTTTAATTACTAGAGTATCTCTGGCTAGATACATGAGGGACGTAAGGAGATTCTATTTTCTAAATGGTTTTAATAGCTTTAAATAGACTTGCTTGGTATCGCAGACAACATGGCCGCCGGTATCGGACATATTGTCGCGTCTAAAAGCTTTTATCAGCTTTCTATACCTTGTCATGTGTCGCATCGGTTCACGTTAACTCCATCCTCGACGTGTTCTTAAGTAGAAGTTGTTTTCCTACAGTAATGGCTCTGTAAATATCACCCCTTTCCGAGGCTTATTTACGTATACATTTAATTAACACTTCAGCGTCTGAGCTGAGCCGAGCCGCGCATATTAAAACAACTAACCGATAAGGCATTGCAGTGTTTGATATCTTTTGCAGGCTTTATCTGAAGTGGTGTGCAGTGCGATGTTTTATAAATAGTTATGATGCAATAAGGAAGGGTGTTAATGGAGGTACTGTTGCCGGTATACAGTTAGGCAGTTGTATCTGTATAGGAGTTTGCATCATATTTGTAGTACGTTATTTGAATGTTAAATATATTGAAGCATTTGCAGTCGTTATTTTTAAAACCCGAGATATTATGTTTCCTTTTCTTCTGATTCGAAAGCTGTACTTCTATGTGTACTTAAATGACTTTACCTTATCAGTCTTCATTTAATCGGTGATATAGTACTCCAGCACTTAAATCAATCTAATCTTGCTAAGATTTCTAGGGAAATTTGATCTCTTTATACGGAAAGATACGAATTGTTCGATTGGTATTAAAACATCATTTAAACTGTTCTGCAGATGAAGTATTGTTGAAAGGAAGATATATTTTGCAATAAAATATACAGATATTTAGCAACTCTCTCCGTGTTCTTGCTAAATTAATTTTCTAATATATTTTTTGTTATTCCTTGATGCGCTCGTCCTTGGCAATCAAGAGACGGCTTACAGTATTCTAGGTAAATTTAATCTGAAAGCAGCAATGGCGGAGAGGGAGTCCGCCTCCTTGGTGCCTCCTTCCCGGTTCCCTCGTTCCACCGGTTGACTCCATAACATATTCTCGTATTTTGTTATGGCAGTAGATTAGCTCACATTGATATGCTCCTACACATTTATTTCTTTGTTATTGGAGTCATAGATTGCAGATTAACAGGATTAATGATTACCCAGAAATTACGTGTGTTATCTTTAGTATTATACGACAAAGCCAACGCTATGCGGCTTCGGTATTAATATCACCTGATGTCATTGATGACCATCGGCGCACTGATTCATATTCCGTGTTTTGATAGACTTGCAATTGTATTGAAATTCCCTATTCATAAAACGAAAAACATCTTTTCCTCCGGCCGAGCTGAGAGCATCAAAGGCAGGATTATGTTTTTATAATAAAACAACCTGCATAAATTGCTTTCCGGCGACTATAAACGGCACTGATTGAATAGTTATAGAGCGGACATGGAAATAATCTTTTACTGTCTGGTGCGCCGTAGTGCTGTGTTCACAGCGCTGCAGGACGGCTCGGTGGAAAATTGCACTTGATCCGCCTCCCTCCCCCACTCCCGCGACTCACCCTGTCTGCCGCACCACTCCACTATATTCGATTTCCGACCTGCCTCAACATCTACCCATATCTATTATTCGTGCCATAGTAAATGCCTATCGATTCTGATCTTACCACTTCATTTGTAACTAAGCGTAATGTATAACCGCCCTAGTGTGGTCCTGTATAGACAGTATTCTCGTATTTATAGGAGTGCTAGTGTGTATATCAATAAACGGCAGGTGTTTCGCGGTCGATGATTATTATGCGCCGATGGGCCGCGATCTGTTTTTGCTTTGGAGCTAGGGAACAATGGCCGGCGTGCATTCCATCGTCACCGTTAGCCGGACGGTAATCGCGGCGATCATCGCCCACTCCATTTGCCGGCCACCATCGGTCACTTCGGACATGACGGGCCCCGGTCATTTATCCAAGAGTAAAGCCATCACTTCCGCAATCTGCAATTTACAATCTACACGTGCATTTGTCATAATATGGGGCTCTATAATAATATGTCATTATAATTATGAAATGTTACTTAGATATGTGAGAGACATACATATGTAATAAAAGTATGCCGTCTACTTTGGCTTTGAGCCAGAATAAGCAGGGTAAAAAAAGCAAGGGCGGCGGACGACGCGCCCCGAAATAGCGAGCAAAGTCAAGGCGTGTTTTTAGAACTTTAGAGTCGATTGAACACGAATTACTTGATGTTCGTGGCAAAATACAGTGAAGTTATGGTGTTGTTGTAAGTGTGATTATGAACCAGAGTCCGAGGCGCGCCCACTAGGTGCGACCGCCGCGGCCGTGTCTACGTGCCAGACACATCAATTAAACACATTAACTTTTGATAGTTCACTTGTCACAATATCGTTATAAAATTCAATAAGTTAAATTAGGCGTTTGCACACCTTAATGACCTTAATTAATTCCACGCCTTCACCGATATCGCACGCTAATTGTATTGTGTTTTATTTTCGCCGACACGTAATAAGGGTTGATAATGAAACGCAATTATTTCGGGCAGTCAAGGTCGGCTCATTGTTTGGCGTGTCTCTTTCAATGTTAAGTGGTACTAAGGGTATATTAGTTGAATGAAGGCACATCACGTACGTTTGCATATTGTGGGGCACAATAGCGGTGGCCGGTGAGTCACGGCTTGAGACTGATCGAGGACATCCTTACATGCGCCGGGCGCCGTCTCCACACCGAAACATAAACATAGTTGCTCCATATCCGTCGGCACTATTGTGTAGGAACAAATTGCAGACTTAATCGAGTTTGCAACACTACGAGCTAGATGACACACTAGATATTTTAAGGATAATAACTGAGTTAGCACTTGTTTAGCAATTTTGATGTGCCGATGGGAATGTGAACGTGTAATCTTTACCATCGTTGGGTAGCCTATTGTATATCCCTGAATTTCTAGAATTGTCTGTCGTTTGTATTGTGTTCAATATCCTTGTAACTTCTCAATGGTATTAACAAGTAAGAATAACGAACCTTCCAATTATAGACTTTAAGCCAACAAGTTTATACTTAATTACTTAAAAAATCTTTTACTTAACATCCTATCCAGTCCCTAGGAAAGTTTTGATCAAAACCATATTTAATTTTAGGTTCACGTCTTAGAGTCGCCTGTTGACTAATGTATGATGTTTCATTTGTGCAGATGACTTGAAAGCGGTGACCAAACGTCTGGTGTTGCAAGCAAAGCGGCAGGGCTCCGCAGACAACATCTCTATTATCGTGGTGTTCCTCAAGGACCCGCGTGACATCGCCGCTGACAACTCCCCGCCCATGGACCTTGGGTGAGTACCACCAATTAATTAATTAATTTTGAGTAGGTTAGTGCCAACCCTGGTGTTAGAGATTTAGTCTAGCTAAAAATTAAAAATCTAACTATAATATGAACATCGTTTACATTGTGATAAGCAAAGCCGAATATAAAAGTGTAATCATTAAAAATATGATATTTTATGTTGGTTTTCATTGATCGATGAGTGCTATTCATTTCTCTTTAAAAGATGAAATGTTTATATCAAGATGATGTAAACCTTATCTGTTGAATAATAAAAAAGTGTTTTTATTCGATTAACTTCTTGTTTCCTTTCTTATACGAATTTCTCTATGTATAATAAAGATGAAAATGTTGATTTCTTAGAATGATGCGCTAATCTCAGAAACTATCAATCCAAAATAATTATTTTTGTAATAGATTCAACGGAATTCAACGGAAAGATTATAGACTGTTTTTCATCCCGGAATTCCCACGGGAACGGGTACAGCGAGGGTAAAACCGCGGGGCGATGTTAGTACGACTATAATTTGACACTATGCTGTTCCTGTCAGCAGGAAATCAGTATTGAGCAATCATGTAGTAAATAGGCACCGCGTCGGCCGACTTGTCAAAATTCTGATAAATTCTTCATGGTACATAAAATGCCTAACGACACGAGGGCTGTTACTGGCTTTTTAATTTCAAACGACCCATATAAAGAGTTTTTGTGTTATGAAATGGGGACCCGAGTGACCCGCATACACTCGTCATTTCACCAACCCTTCACAATTCGTTGACTTTACAACAAATATGCTTTGAACTCGCAAAATAAATCCGGAATTAGGTCGTCGCATATTATACCAAATATTTAATTGCTCTGTTGGTGGACATTTTCACATATCCTACCTTCAAGGTAAGCTCTTGTGTGGGCATAGACAAGTTATATGGGGCTTCAAAAACTGAGTGGCCAGCCTTGATATCTAGTTAACCGGTTTAGACAACAGTGTGAATATAAACGAACGTGACATTAACTCACACGCGACCTTGGGCACTCTTATCTCTATCACCTAATCCGGAGAACAGAAAACGAAAGTACTAGACCTTATTCACTTTCATCGGTTAAATAATCCACCCACGTTATAACGGATACAATTATATTATGGGTGTTGAGATATTGCCAAATTGTGTATGATTTATTAAACAATGAGTTGTTATGTTCAGATGAATGGAGACGATTGACCTGACTTTCACCTACAAAGTTTGAATGTCATAAGATTGTTTAACTTTAGTCTGATCCTTCAAACGCAGGCTAGCGCCAAATAAGTAAAATATCGATTAGTTAGCGTTTTACTAACTTTTCAGACGCTTAGTGAAATTTTTCAGTCTGCAAACAAAGACCTAAATGTGTTTGAGTTATTAGGTAAACCCTCCGGGGCTTGCTATAATGACATAGCTACAAAAAAACCTTTACCTACTTATATTTGAGGACGTAATAAGTATTTTTTTGGTTGAGCTATTAGATATATACGTATGTAAACCACTAGCCGCGCCCCGCGGTGTTAGCCGCGTTGTACCCGTTCTTGAAGGAGTTTCCTGATAAAATATATCCAATATGTTATTCTGATGTATAACCTATATTACTGTACAGTTTCATACAAATCCGTCCAGTAGTTTTTCGTGAAAGAGTAACAAACATACATACATACATACATACATACATACATCCTATGTTATAACTAAACCATAAACAATAGGAAAAGAGTAACCATAGAAACCACAGGAAGGTTCTATAGGAAAATACTTGACTTTAACATGTCAATTTTTGTCACAGGCTGGACAACGCGTTGGCGAACGCTCCACCGTTCGCCGGCGAGGCTGATGCCTGCAAGCGTCAAGTGGAAGTCGCTGCCGCGGCTACCGACCCTGACGCCGACGCGGAAGCTGACGCCGACACGGCTGACAATGGCGTCGACAACTCCGACAGTGACAGCGAGGACCTGGGCCCCGAGACGGCCGTCGATGTAGACGACATTGACGCGGATGCCAGGATGCACGAGCCCGCCGCTCCTACACCTCCGGCGCATACTGGTAAGAAAAAAGCAAATAATGTTTTTTAGTTAATAGTGAAGTCCTATGCCTTAAATGATCCACTGCTAGACAAAGGCCTCTCGTCTCACCGGAGATTTCATCTTTGTCTTTTTTTTGTTAAGTGCCAAAAAAGTATTGGATCTTGTCCAAGCATTATCCAAGTGTTTTGGTTGCATTGTTTGGCTTAGGGCGTTTTGATTGGGGCTTTATTTGCATAGGTTGTGGATGCAGTTTAAATGTAGATTTATAGATAATACGAGATATATCTGAAAACAGCATTAAATTATTTGCACTCGTAACCTGGAACTTATGCTTTAAAAATTCTACCAATTCTGTTTCGTATAATATATGCGTAACTTACTTCATTCGGGTTATTATCGCAATACGCAATAAAAGAAAGTTGAAGTCGTTTCAAAGGTAAGTAAGCCACACCACGAGGAGTGAATGTGTCATCAATTGTTACATTCACCCACATCCAAGCGATCGATCCGTTTGATTCGATGCGGTGCCAGATGCGGCTCTATGCAAATGACTCACGGCTCTCGGTACTATGCGTTGTGTAACAGATAACATCTTAAAACTTAATTAGGATAAATTAATACATGGTTTAAATACACCGTGTGGCCAAAAATAATAATTAAACATGTAAAAACTAACCTGCAGACTTAGCTACATTAAGGTTTGAATCGATTGTTTTACAAAAAGTGGTATGAGCCATATCCAAACTAACAAAAACAAAGGCCAAAGTATGCACTCATAATTGTTTTGGATAAGGTAGGATATGCGTTGTGCAGGCGGCTAAATAAAAACAAAACAAGAGTAAACTACCTCCATGGTCCAATGGTCCCTTCTCATTATAGACTACAGCTGATCGAACAGCTGTTTCATTTTTGCTTCATTTTTGCGAAAAAAACCTTGCGGACAAAATTGTATTCGAAATTTTAAATCGTTCTGTTGTTTTCTTTTATTACAATACAACTAGAGTCTATTGTTTTAATTAAGGAAATTGACCATTTATTTACATGATTCCTTATTTTGTTTATTTAACTGAGTAAGTACCTAATTGCGTTATTTTCCTTATAGATCGTGTAATGCATTTGAATTTTTATTTGCCAATCAAATTGTTTCAAAATATAATCCTTTCCTTGTTGTCGGGTACATAGGTATTTGGGTGATTCTGACTGATTCCCGTGAATAGGCAATGTCATCCCTATCGTGTGTTGACATTGACGTTTGCCGGCGCGGTGGCGAGCGGGCGGCGCGCGCCGCGGGCCGCCGCCCCCCGCTCGGCGGCGCCCCATGCCTCGTGGTCGCGCCCGTCCCGCTCGCGCGCGCCTCCCCTCCCTCTCGCAGTCGCTCATTGAACGTCTGACGGATCTGTGCCGTTCTACCCAATTTTTGCCTATTGTAATCGGCCTTTGTCTACATTTTTACGGCTCGAATATACGAATCCAGTGAAGATAATAATCTGTGCAGTGAAATTACCGTTTACGGTATGTGATTTGTAGCGAACGTTGTTGATATAATTTCACATTCCGAATGGTTTGTGAAAGGTTATTTCTGTGTTGATTCATGCGGAGTGGTGGTCTGGAAATAGATCGGTTCGACTGAAGGCGCATCCCTCCGCCATCGGGACGTGGAGAATTCCTGCAGGCTCACGTATTTACCGAACCCTTGTTTATCGAACGTCGGGCGTGTCTTCGCGGACCTCCATTGTTGAAATGGCGTCCGAGGAGACGTCTCGCGAGTTTGAATTTCGCGACCGGTAAAATTACGTCAATTTAGACGATAACCGATCTCGGTAAACAAACCGTTTGAGTTGTCAAACATTGTTAATTATGATTATCTCGGCGGTTAGTTAAGTTATTGGACTGGTAAGGTCGAAGGTATATTGTTTCGAGGGTGTGTCACCTGTTGATATGTCGAGTCGGGGCCCGAGGGGGTTCTTTGGAGGGTGAGCCGGTCGCATGTCGCCGCGCGGAGTGTTGTGGCTGTTGATGACCTGTATTGTGTGTCTGTGCAGTGGAAGAGGGCCACGTCGACGGAGCACTGGTGGATAATGTAGCTGAGAGCGGAGACGAATCAGAAGACGAGTGGAACTACTTCAAGGGCGAAGGCGAGCGTGAACAGAACCCCAGCGAGGAACCTGACGAGCCGCCGCGCTCAGAGACTCCCTGCCAGGATAATGTGAGTATGAGTTATACAGAACTAACTGTGTAAGGTTCTGTAAGGCCTGTCCTATGTTTATCAATGTGCTTTGCTGGTCTTCATCATGATGTACAAGATAAGTACAGTACTGTGATGAAGATTAGTAGATACCTATCTAGTTTACAAATTGTGTTTATCTTTTTTAAACTTGAAACTTGTTTGATAAGTATTAAACAAACCTACAATTCTAAATGTAATTCAACACAGACCCTTTATTTTATAACATTTATACCTTCCTGCCGACTAAAAAATATTCCCAAAATAGTTATCTGGTATGAGTAAGGTAATTTACATGTATTATCTCATATATAGCCTCACATGTTATATTTTATAGTTCAAGGCCGTTCACTAGACTGCAGAACTTTTGTTACAAGCCAATAATAGTCTTATCTAATAAAATGTTTAACTTGTTTCACTTAAAATAGTGTTTTTGCAAAGAAAGGAATTGTATAATTTACCTACATAACAACTTACCACTCTGAACACATAATTCTGTTGTTGTATTTACCAACTTGTTTGATAATTTTTTCCTGTTAGCATTTCTATCTAATTATTACTCATTCATTAGGCAGCTACAGTCACACAAAGCAATTTGTTGATGTAACTAACATGACAATGTATTTAAAAACAATTTCAGTTATAAGTTATTAGTCTGACAACAGGTTTTTGAGCAGGTTTTGACACACCCAAGTTGTGTTGCCCCAGTCTATATGAGTCACTTGATTTAGTAATCATATTTATGATTTCAGTCGGCTTGGGAAAGTAGCTCGGTAGATATGAACAGTTCTCCATTGAACCCGGATGCCCCGGTGTTCGTGCCTGGCGGAGTTGCGGGCGCAGACATCTTGCTCGCGGAGTCTCCTCGCAAACCACTGCCAATGGACGACATCGAGCTGCCTGATGTCAAACAGTTTGAGTTGGAGGCCGAAGTTAGACCGGCCGAACTTCTAGACTTGGATAACTGCGATCAACTCAATGGGCATCATGTGAGTAGGGTTATACAATTTTATTGAAGTGATAACCTTAGAAAGAATGATACATAGAATTTGATACTTGTTCATGTACTCTCACACATTATTGTTTATTCTAATGAATAGTACATACAGCTAATGTCACTAATTCATTCTTGTTATAGGTGATAATGATAAATGTTAAGTAAAAGATGGAATTAATAAACTAATACTTAGCTACTTATCTAATGTATTTATGTTATGTACCTATGTTTCCAGAATGTATCAATCGATAGCACAGTTAAAGAGCATCTCAATGGCAATGAAAAGTGTACCATGGACAGTTTGGGCTTTGGATTCAATGTAGGCATTGAACCTGAAAAAGTCAAGGACAGTAGCCTCATTCAAGACTTTGAAAGAATACAGAAAGACACTACAGATTTCTGCAATATTCAGGTTTGTATCCTAAACAAGATTTCACCAGTTTGAAGTAAAGTTATATAAATGAAATATTAGTATTTAACTCCTAAATCCTCTTAGGTGAGACATAAATTAGAACATTGTTCTCTTACTTTAAATATAAAGTAGGTAATTCCACCATGTTCCAGGTATTTCAAACACAAACTGAAACAAATCCTTTTGCTGTTGAAGCTAATGATGAACTGTTTGAAAGACTCAAAAACAAAGAAAGGGATCCAATGAGCATGAGCTTTTACCAGGAGAAAGATGACGACACTTGTGAGAGACTCGCCAGAAACGATCAGCATGTCGATCTGAATGCGGTGCAGTCTCTGCCAGACAGTGACGATGAGGAGCTTCAGGCAAATGGGGTCTGTGACCGCGAGAGCGACAAGGAAAACATCAACCCCACGCGACATGCAGACCCCTTCGGAGAACCACAGGAACCCAACAACGATATCTTGAGGTTCGACGACCGAACAGACATTTCGAACAACATCGTCGATTTCGGCCAAGGTGACAACTACTCGCAATACAACGCCAACAACATCCCCTCATATACAAACATAGAATTCGAAACCGCCAACATTCCTCAAGACACCGTTCTACAGACTGACACACCGGAATCTCATAAACTCCTATTTGAACAAATACCCGAAATACCGGACGGGAAGAGTTCAGAATTAGGTTTTACTAATGATGACATTCAAGATCCCTCGGAGAGCGAGAGGGATGTCAGAGTTATCACCCCACAAGATGAAACATCACAGGACGTTGATATGGACAGTAAAATGGACGACTCGCCCAGTGAGGAACAACCACAACCAATAGAATTGGAAAGCAAAGATGAAATCATGGAATCGGAACGTGTAATATCGCCGGAAACTCTGAAGGAAAATGACATACTTAACGAATTTCAATGCAAGTCAGAACCCGAACTCGAACACAATGAAGAGAAATTGGAATCAAATGATTTGCTACAAGAACAAAATATCCCAGAGCTATTGCAGCATGAGTGTGATGAGGTGATACATAACTTTGAGAGTGTGACTGAGGAAGCGGCGGCTGTTGTCAATGAACTTGAGGCTCCTGAACTAAGAGTCGAGGCTGATCGTGAATCCCCCGTAGTTGCTTCTCCTTTCCCTCAAGAAACTGCGGCTCCTGTGGAGTCCCCGTTGCCGCACTCTCCCCTCCCCGTGGAGTCTCCATTGCCTATCCAGTCTCTACCCGCGGAGTCGCCGCTGCTAGCACAGTCCCCGTTGCCACTGGAATCCCCGCTCCCCTCAGAGTCCCCACTCCCCACAGAGTCCCCGTTCCCCACAGAGTCCCCGTTCCCCACAGAGTCCCCGTTCCCGACAGAGTCCCCACTGCCTACAGCGTCCCCGCTCCCCGCGGAAGCTCCTCTCCCGGCGGAGTCCCCGGTACCCGTGGAGTCCCCCGTCCCCGTAGATTCCATCCCCGCGGAAGAGTCTGCCCCGGAACAACCTATTCCTGCGGAGCCCGAGCCCGTTGAAGTACCCCCGCCGGTGGAGTCATTCGTAGCCGAAACGGTACCCGCGGACGCTGTGCTCCCGGCCGAATCCCCCGCGCCTGTGGAGTCACCTATCTGCGAACCGACAACAACCGTTCTCTCCCCGGAACCCCAGGAAGTTATCCCGGCTGAGACAGAAATTCCAGTCAAAAGCGAATCTCCTTTATTAGAGGAGTTGCGGGTCCAGCCTCAGTCGGAGTCTATTCCGCGCATCTCCCCGCTTCCCGCCTCGCCTGCACCCGTCGAACCTGCTTGTACACAAGAAGCGGCGCCAATGGAACAATCTCCCTTCGAACACAGAGAAGTCGTCAGGACGGAGCAAGAAGCCGTCTTTGAAAACAGAGAGGAAGTCGATGTTCCCGAGATGGCCGAAGAAGCGTTGAGTACCCCGAGCGCGGCGCCAGACCTCGTGCCCGAGCTGCACGCGCAGGAGATCTGCGTGCCCGTCACCAGCGAGATCCGGCCCGAGGACGGAGAACGCGCGCCCGCCGCCACGCCGCCGCCCACGCCCGCCGTCGAGCCGCGCCCCGAGCCGCTCGTCGCCGCCGCCGGCCTCACCGCCGCCACCGCCGTCGCCGCCGCCGGCTCCGCCGCTGTTTCTAAAGCCAAGACGCCGGCGAAGAAGACGCCCACGACACCTACCGCAAAGCCCGAGACGCGCACGCCGCGCTCCGCCCCGCGCGCCGCCGCGCCGGCGTCGGCCCGCACGCCCGCCTCGGCGACCAAACGCAGCACCACGGGGACCGCGGCCTCCCCGGCGCCGCGCGCGGCCTCCGCTCGGACGCCGACCGCGCGCCCGACACCGCCGGCGGCGGCCAAACCGGCCCCAAAGCCCGCCGCTCCCAAGAGTTCCGTAGCGCCGCGCGTCGCCGCCCCCAAGCCGGCGGCCGCCAAGCCCGCCGCCCCCGCGGGCGGCGCGAAGCCCGCAGTGAAGGCGGCTGCCCCCGCGGCGCCGCGCGCGGCCCCGCGGCCGACGGCCGCCGCCAAGCCCCCGGCGCCGCGGCCCGCGCCCATCCGCGCGCCCGTCCCCGGCGCCGCCAAGCCGGCTCCGAAGCCCGCCAGCGCGGCGGCCCCGAAGCCCGCCAGCGCGCCGGGCGCCCGCCCCGCCCCGCGCGCGGCGCCAGCCCCGCCTCGGCCCCGCAAGCCCGCCCCGACGACCGACAAGAAGCCGCTTACCAACGGAGACGTGAAGGAAGCCAAGCCGGTACCACGCGCGCCGATCCGCGCTCCGCCTCGACCCGCCGCGTCCGCACCGCCCACTTCACGGTAAGTCACTTGAAAAACCTTCCGGCACTCAACATGATAACCGCACACGAACACAATATGTAAATTGTAATGTATCCATAAATAACTAACGTTAAAATAACAAAACAAAATATTTTTAATTCAAAAAACAGTTCAAATCTTTCTGTATAAAACAATTCCTTGCAAGGATTACACTTAATACTGTCAATACGCCGTCAAGTGAACTCCATATAATGTGTGCGCAGGCCGGCGGCCCCGAAGCCGGCGGCGCGGGCGGCCCCGCTGGACAAGCAGACCAAGGACCTCGCCAACAAACGGATCACAGCCAAAGCTGCACCACCCAGGACCGCCTCTACAAAGGTAAATATCTAGATATTTTTGCTAATTATTACCTTCAGGTGTTCCTGTGAACTGCCCTTAATGAAATCTTGCATATTTAACTACTTTCAATTGTGTAAATGATCTTAAATCTAAATAAAACATAGTGTAGCATGGTGCTGTTTGTGTGCAGGTCCCCCCGAGCACAAAGAGCAACGCAGTGCCGAAGCCCGGCGTGAAGAAGGTGGAGTCCCCGGTGAAGGTGAATGGGCTCACGAACGGCGAGGCGAAGGCGCCGCCGTCGCCGCCGCTTGACAACGCGCTGCTGCCCGACGTCATTGCGTAGACACAACATTACGATTCCTATAATTTCCGCTTGAATTTTGTGATTTTCTATAAGTGTACGATAGTTAAGGCGCCGTTAGTAGCGGCGGATCGTTAGGTGCGGGAGCCTGCTCCCACTATAATATTATAGAGTCGCTTTTTATAGATGTGTATGTTGCCGGTCGGTTAGAGCGCGCGGCGAGCGGCCGGCGGCGGCGCGACCGGCGCGTGCGCGGGCCGAGGGCTGCACGCCCGCCGGCCGCTCGC
This sequence comes from Cyclophora punctaria, assembly GCA_951394245.1. Classification (NCBI taxonomy): domain Eukaryota; kingdom Metazoa; phylum Arthropoda; class Insecta; order Lepidoptera; family Geometridae; genus Cyclophora; species Cyclophora punctaria. The sequence continues at coordinate 9,319,033 of OX596172.1, forward strand.
CGCGCGACCGTTATTATCCATTATTATGATTATAAGTCTGTTTTAGAATTTTATATTACCAACGAATGATTGATAAATCTGGCTTTTAATTTATTTTCTTTGTATAACCGTATTATTATTTAATAAAATGTGAGGAAGGACTGAGACATTGTTTTATTTATGTGGAATTGAATTGAAATTAGGAGCTAGGACAAGTTATTATTGAATACGGTTAGAAGTAATATTGTTTACTTAATTGCTAGATCTTATAAACGTTCTCATTATTGCTGTAAACTAAAATATGGTGTTACAAAGAAATACTTAAAATAGAGCATATTAATCGAATAAATGATTATCATCCATGTATGTTGTTTCTTTCATTCATCGATTGTATCGACCAAGAAATAAAAATACGGAGTGGATTTTACTAAATATTTTATTAAAATAAATTACAATTAACATTAATAGTACATTGGAATAAGCCGCATCACAACACTTTGTAAGTATAAAACCTACCTTTTATCACTATTTTGATAAATGTAAAAAGGCGTTATCTCTTAATTCGCGGTTAAATGCGGAAACCTGAAGTCCGTGTCTTGGAGGTTCTTGGCCATCCACTCCTCTGCTTGTTGTGTCATTTCCTCGTCGAAGTGATCGCGCCATCCGCCGGCTTTACCTGGTCAAACGGAATAAGAGTTACAGGTAAATTATGTTTCAAAAGTCATATAAAGATAGTGTTGCTGTCTAATTCAGATATCAGATCCAGCTCCTGAGCTAACTATAAAAATAAAGCCAATAAGAATTGATCATCTCTCGCTAAACAATGACCCTTAATGTATAAAAACTAGTGAGGTGATGGTCTAGTAACGCATGCTCACCTTTTCTTATGAAACCCTGTTCGCCCGCTACGCTGATACCCAAAGTCTTCATATCGTCATAATTGACAGACTTGTTATGCTTGAAGTTCTCGATGCTGAGGTGGTCGCACAACTCTGCCACCTCATTATCGGTGAAGGATTTGTTGAAGAATTCCATCACACGGCGAACGGAGCCGGGTAAGTCCTGCGAAGAGGAATAGTTTTAGCCAAGCCAAGAAAATGACGAAAATAGTAATAGTATTAATAAAAAATCAAAAAACATTCCTTGCCAAGGTAGGCTTTGCAGGTTTTGTCAACAATTTCAAATAGTCTGTGGTTATTTATAGTATATTAGCACGGTTATATCACGATCATAATAGGTATTTAAAAAGTCAGTGGTATAGCACAGTTTTACCTATGGTTTTAACACGATAATAATCGGCGGATTGATCGGGCGGTGGGCGGGTAGCATAGAGTTGGCATAGAGTAACATATGGCGGGTAGTATAGTAATGTCGCGGTTTTAGAAATTAGGCTTTTAGTTTTAGGTTCATTAAATAATATAAAAGAATATTTAGTTTTCATACCTTGCACAGTTCTTCATAAAATAAAAACAACATGTTTGGATTGTCTCTCTCGGCCCACGCTTCTTTTAAGTGTTCAAAATACGGTGTCCAGTGATCTGATGATTTAAAAGCAAGATGAAGACTGGTCTCCTACACGTTCGGTTTATGTAAGCAGGTACCTAATTTAATTATTTATGTACTTTTTGACTGTTTTTGGACTCAAAACTTGGATAAGTGCAAGCAAAAATTAAGTGATTACAGAAATGGTTCAAAATGAAGCACACATAAGTACATATCTAAGTAGGGTACTTATAGTTAGTTCAATGTCCAAAGGTTATAAGTTGTAAGGTACTGGAAGTACCGACCTAAAAAATACTTAAGGAAGTTGTAGCTGAATTAGCACTTACGAAGATCCTTAATAAAGTAGTTCCAATAAGTTTTAAAGTCTCCAACGTATCCTTGAGTGCGCATCAGTCGGTTAAGGAAATAGAATGAGACTGCCACATCTCGGGGGTCCCTCGCGACGTAGACCATCTTGCAGGTTTCCAGAAGGTTAGGGGGCAGGAGGGACATGGGCAGGTGCGTCTTGATGAACCGCGGGGAGGGCAGCTTAGACACGTGCGCGGTGCCCGGCTGGGTCACTATGTCCAGCAGCTCGAGCTTCTTGTTGTCGTGGCTGTTTTCTTGCTTGAACTTTTCCTTCATTTGAGGATGGACGAAACAAGAGAATCTATTGACAATAGTGTTCAATAAATTAAAAGTCATATAATAATCCTTTATAACTACTACTTAAGTATATTAGTAGGTATCCATCAAGGTCTACTTAACTAGACCATCAAGGTCTTTTGATGTATCTGGAATAATCTGGATGGCTTCTTATAGCCTTACGTAGTAATTTGCTCAAAAACAATTATACATCCCGAACATTCTCTTCAAATCATGTTACCTGTAGGTAAATGAATGTACATCTTTGGTACATTCATGGTTACAGTCACAACAAAAATCCTAAAGAAACTAAATAGCAATTCTCAATTTCGATATTGCTCTAAGAATTTCATCGCCTTACGATAATGATGGCGAGCGAACATATACTTACTCCAAGAAAGGATACCTCTCAGTCAGAGGTATAGCATCCGAGGTATTGTAGTCCAGATCGGACGCGACCATCCAGACCAGCTCTTGTGTCCACGTGGTGCCTGACCGAGGGTAGCTGGCCACGAACACGTCATCAGGCCGAAGGGCCATGTTGTATATCGTGTTGGCTTCCTCCTTGTACTTGTTGGGGAGGAAGTAGCCCTTAGGACCGACTCGGACGAAACCGGTTAGTTCCCCTGGAAATTAAAGTGAAAGAGCCTAATTAGTCGGTCAAAAATAAATTAGGAACCGAAAGTACCTACATGTTTGGAACTCGGGTAAAATTTAAAGATGAACTGAATGGGCTGTTTTTTTATTTTAAGGTCAATCTAGTAGGCAGTTAAATGAATATTATTATTTTCTAGGTTCGAGGGGATTGGTTTTAACCCCATCACTGATCGAACAGCTAAATAAGGTACGACCGCATGTAGCCAACTTCTTAAGCCTCGTTTTCTTTCTGCGCGTGGCGTTCGGACGGAGTGAATCTGAATTAATTTGGTTTAGAGTTTAGAGTGGACTTTTGGAATAATTTTCTCAGAAAATATGTTCAGATTGATTCGGATAACTTATCTTTTAAAAAAACCTAATTTCACTTCTGTTCTGTTCTTAATGTGCCTTTGTTAGTGATAAGTTAAGTACTAAGTACATTGTTCGTTGACTGAGATCCCATGCTAATCCATGCCCAGAATACCCAGTCACAGATTACTAAATAGTACTACACCCAGTGTAGTTGCCATTTAAGTCAACAATGAGATATTTCCTTAGATAAGGTGACCCAAACATATGAGTACAATGAAATATTAGATAGTGTGACCGAAACAACAATCCATTACAATATTAGGAATTAATTAAAAAATTCCTTCTACAAAATCCTTTAATTGACACGAATTCTATTAAATTTATGGCCTTGCTGCAACAATTAAATTGTTATTGGTCTCAAATTCGAAGGTACCGACGTGATTTCAATGATCGAATGTTAATTTCCTGAGTTTGAGGCCTTGATCTAAGCGGTGATTTCATAATCATTGTAAGTAGCACTTGGTAAAAAATATTCCATACATAGTTGTGGTGGAAAGGTTCTATAAAACAAATATTAATTTTGAGGCAAACACAATGAATTCACAAATTCCACAATTAGATCAGTCAGTGCCTTACGTAGTTAGTAACTTATGTTCTATTGATATACCTATGTCATTGTTATTGTGGTACATTGACCGATAACAGGGCATAAACACCATTTCGTTTAGTTAATAAATTAATTTAGGTTAAATGTTGAGAAATTCTGTCGCGATAACATACACTTACAAAGTACAAATCTGCTTGCAATCTTAACTTTATCTATTTGTTACAATTTCTTCTATGATAAAAATATTAGTTTATCTAGTGCAGAAGCGTATGGAAACTCAGACATCTATCAAACATTACAATTTGCGCAGCAATTTACCGGTGAAGACGTATTTATTATACCCGGTAGTACTAAGTACATAGGTACGTACGGTTTAGCATGAACTTACATACGGTTTTACTTACTTTGATTTGGCATACACATACATAAAATAAATAACTTAATAAACAACTAGCAGCGCCCCGCGGTTTTACCCGCGTTGTGCCCGTTGTCGTAGGAATTTCGGGATGAAAAATAAAACGTTCCCGTTGAATGTGGCTATTCATTACAAAAAGAACTATTCAAATCGGAATATGGTAGTTTCTGAGATTAGCTCTTACAAACAAACAAAGTTAGAAACTATACTATATAAGTACCTCTTTAATAATAGATAGAAAACGCATAGCTCTGGTATTTACGATTATTTTTGTATCGGATATGCATTATTAAATTCAAAATACATCAACAATGTAAACTATGAAGGTACACGCAATACTGCAGCATACTGCGTAGTTAGTTAACACGGTTGCTGCGGGGGCTAAAAACTTGTTCTTAATTCAAGTGCGTTACGGGAAATAATGTGCCCCGTAATGATCTACTCCATTGTGCGTTACGGATATAAAAGTGCCCCGTAGACCTATGTTGCTTTAAACCTCTATAACTTACTGAAATTTAACTTTTTCAATTATTTTTTTTTATCAATCGAAAGATTACAAAATTTACTATCCAGCACTCTTTTCGCCTGTAGATTGAGCAAAAACTCAAGAAATTATAAAGAAATTAAATTTTCGGGGTGTTCTTGTCCCCGTAACGCACTACAAATTATGAAATACGGGGTTTTAAGTTCCCCGTAGCGCCCACAATTAGTTTTTGTCGATGAAATGATAGTGATGGGAATGAAACAAAACGATAATTTTAATTCGATAAAAACAAGTAGAAGCCTTTGGTTCACATAGGTGTTACACAATCTTATAATTGAATGAAAAGTATTTTAATTAAATATAAGCATATAAAAAGGATAAAAAACAATCTTTGACAAATCCACTTATGATAAAGAAACTATTTAAAATTGCCACATAAAAACTAAAAAAAAATGAAACTCTAAGTCCTATTATTAAATTTAAAAAATTAAACAAAGTTTCACTTCGTTTTTGAAAGATAAGGCCAACATACGTCGCGATAGCTTCATTTTCAATAAAATATCGATACGTCGTTTGTTACTAGACATCTCTAATGTAAATGAGGTCAAAACCCCGTACGGGCAAGTAATTATTTCTACGGGGTTTTTTGAACCCCGTATCGCACTTAAATAGATTTTTTACTATCTGGTCGGAACGGGGTTCATAAAACCCCGTATATTTTTTTAACAAATATGAATTTTATATTGGACAAAACACACAAATATATAGTTATCTCAGTCATACAGTCATAAATGCCTGAGATAGAGCTCCCGCACCAGCGGATAGACAGCACTTTTTTGCCCCGCACTGAATGAAAGTAACGCACGGGGTTGAAATGTCCCCGTAACGCAGTGAACGTGTTAATGGAGTGATTTACATGATTTATCTATTCAAGTTATGGTTTACTAAACTAATAGCGCCCGTGGTTTCACTCGTGTTTAAACCTTTCCTAAGTCAATCATTCATTTCCTGTAGCCTACATGGGTTGTACCCTGTTGTCGGAGCTTTTAGACCGCCTATAGGCCTCCGACATCCTTCCCTAAGTAAACTGCACACTGTGAGCCTTCTAGCTGAATTAGTCCAGCCAAACAATAAATATCAACCATCACCTCACCCATCTTCGCATTAATTGATAGTATAAGTACCAAGTAGGTAGTCATGATTACAAAGTGTAGGTATATAAGACTCACAGCGCCCCACGGTTTTACCCGCTTTGTGCTCGTTCCCAACGCGAGTAAAACTGCGGGGCGCCGCGCCGCTAGTTTACATTTACAAACACATAATATTTACTTTGCTTTCACATCCTTATTTGCTATTTTGAAATATAATTGGGTCTGGATTTGTACTTAGGTAGATAGTACCTTTTTTTTATTTTATTTTAAATACTAGGTAGATAGTACCTAGTATTAATATTGTTCTAGTTTAGATAAGTAAGTATACATTATATTGTTCTATAGTCTATTTCAAAGGTTGAGATATTTTTTGTTAACAAAGGTGATACCAGTGAAAAATAACTGCAAAAATTATCGAAAATCGTGCAGTTGTTAATTAAGCGATTTCACGGTATTTATGTATCTTATAAAAATAAGGCGATAGCTATAATTATTCAAACGATTATGCAGTATTGACTTTTATACGATTGTTATTCAAACGATTATGCAGTATTGACTTTCAAACGATTGTTATTCTCAAGAAAATTAATATTATCAAAAGGTTTTTTGGGCAGTTTATTAATGTACCTAAGTATAATAATACTTCGAACACTACAGAGACGCGATTTTTTTTAGAGTCGCTATTTTATTTTTTTCGTGGTTCGTATTTCGGAGTCCAAAAAACGCGCTAAGTACACTACCTCATAGGTGGCGTGGAAACGTGTGCCTATTATGACCATTACAACTTTTACAACTTTTTGAAAATCTCAGAAAGGGTGGCTCGTGGAAAAAAGTATTTAAAAATATATAATTTTTTTTAATTAAATTACTCGAAGGTTCGACACATTTGACCTGCTACATTGAAGGTGACATATCTTGACATTTCTTTTTTACAAAAAATATCTCGATCTTTGAAACAGGTAAAAGATTCTATTATAAATACCGATTAATGTTTTATTAACTTTTAAATCACTACATAGTATAAAACAAAGTAGCTATTTTTGTCTGTTTGTTTGTTTGTCTGTTTGTCTGTATGCTTATCTTTAAAATTACGCAGCGGATTTTGATGCGGTTTATTGTAATAGGTAGAGTGATTCAAGAGGAAGGTTTTTATGTAAAAAAATTCCCGAAATTCCCACGGGAACGGACACAACGCGGGTAAAACCGCGGGGCGCTGCTAGTCTATAATATTTTAATTAATAGTCGTCGTCGGCATAGTTTTAGAAAGCTCTAACAAACCATAACTTTCCCATGACTGTTTTTAAAATAATTATTATAACGATCTATTTTATATCATTTGTTAAGTAAAAATACTCAACTTACTAACTACGAGTATTTTGGGTATCAAATTATTTGACGATTGAATAAATAAATAAATAAATAAATAAATCTTTATTCATACAAACTTACTTCTATTACATATTAATAAGTCTAAAAATAAATATTTCTAGCCAGGAGTAAGCATGAGCCTGAACTAGGAAGGAACCTGTGTTTCAATATGTGTGAATATCTCAAAGTTATAAATATTTTATGATTATTTGTTATTTTGAATTAGGTATAACAACAATATACCATAGGCATGTCAAGGTAGGCATTTAAACAACTGGTTTTGAAGATCCCACGGTCAAAAATATGTAGGTACCTTTATCTTAAATTGATACAAAATAATTATGTAAATAAACTTTGATGGACTTCGGTCATTAAACCATAAACCATTCGATTACCTAATAAAATAGTATATATCACTTACCTGTAAACTGCTTCATCAATTCCTCTGCCAGTTTCGGCTCCACATCCTCAAATTCCCAAGGGAAATTATTATTTTTCTCCGCCGTCATTGTATTATAAAACGAGTTATAACTTTTGGAAAATAAAAAATATATTGTGAAGTGAAAGCGAGCGTCAACGATCGCGGTCGAACACTGTTTGCGTACATTTAAGTGCGCGAGCGCAGTCTGGTTTATTTGAACTAACCCACGACTCTTAACAAAGGAGACTTTGTTAATATACGAAACTAAATCTCTAATCTTATTTATTTTTGTTTATTGTTTATATTTTACCGTTAAATGTCTTGAGAAAAACGAGTGAAAATAAGTGAACTAGGTGACTTTGTGTCTTTCAAAATATTTTAATTAGGTATTTATATCTTATTTTCTTACCAAGTACTTACTCATACATTAAGTATATTAATTGTTCTGTGAGATACCTATATGAATAGAAACACTTGAGGCGCCTTTTTTTATTAACGGAAATCTAGTGCTAAAGCCTGCTTCCACTGTTTAATAGAGTCATGGCTCCAAAGGTTTTTGGCATACTTCGTATATACTCGTACATATATCGTTATTTGATCTCTTAAATTAAATCTCATATCTTTTTTAAATATTTATAAATGTTGGTTGAGGAAAATGAATAAAGTAATACCTAATCACATAAATGTATGAAAGGTTGGCTGTCATGGCGGCATGGTGGGGAGAGGAGGGACCCGTGTCCTTTTATTTGGAACTAGCAGCGCCCCGCGGTTTTACCCGCGTTGTGCCCGTTCCCGTGGGAATTTCGGGATAAAATGTAGCCTATAGCCTTCCTCGATAAATAGACTATCTAACAGTGAAAGAATTATTCAAATCGGTTCAGTAGTTTCTGAGATTAGCGCGTTTAAACAAACAAACAAACAAACAAACAAACAAAACAAACTCTTCAGCTTTATAATATTAGTATAGATTCTTCTTCAAAGCTCTGTCATTCTTATTACCCGGTACCTTGCTGTCGCAGTATTCAAACTCTTTATGGCCTTATGCGAAGGTCGTGGGCTCTAGTACCGTTCTAACTATGTAATTAAACCAATATGTTATGTTGTAAAAGTGTTTTATTTTCTGAACATATTGGCTTTTTGAAGTCATATTTTACTTTTTGGTGCTATGATTGATAGATTAAGGATCAAGTCAAGCAATAACTCCTAATACATAAATTCAGTAGGTACCTATTTAAATTCAAAATAATATCTGACATTCGGTTTATTGGTACCTTTTCATTTTAAAATACATATTGAGTAAAAACAACCAAATGACAAGGTTTATGATGCAGAATATTTGGCAGGTGGATAGTCAGGTTTGCTTGTGAGCGGGGAAGCGCAGGTCGGTGTCCCGGAGGTTGTCCGCGATCCATCGCTCGGCCTCCGCCGCCATCTCGGCGCTGAACACCTCGCGCCACCCGCCCGCCTTCCCTGGAAGGCACACATTATAATCAGCACGTTTTGGCCTCGTTTTTCTTCTCTGTTTTAGTTTTCTAAAGACTTCCCTTTTCTTTCTCTCTAACTCTCTGACCACGATTCTCCTCGTGTGTGATCAGTGATCACGATACGGCTCGACGAAAAATATATATTTTTTATCCCGTTCGCAAAATTCCGCTAACATCACTCGTGTACCCACCTTGTCTGATGAAGACCTCATCTTTGGACAGCAGGTTCAGAGCGTCCATTTCATCCATGTTGACGTACTTGTTGTTTCTGAAGTTGTCGATCCGGAGATGTTCGCAGAGACCCGCTGTCTGCGCCGCGCTCGGCTCGCTTTTGCCGAGGAATTTGGCCACTCGGCGGATTGTCCCTGGCATGTCCTGTGGAATTTAATCTGAAATTATTTAGGGAGTCAGACCTACTAAAACTAATTAGTCAGGACCACAGCAGACAATCCATATTGGGTCAGAGCTTGCTTCATGATCCATTATCCAAAGCTTCAGAAACCGAAAGAAGATCTAATTTCGTGAGAATGTTTATTTTTATTTATTGTTGTATGTTTATTACCATATTATATTATGTTTATGAACCGATTTAAAAAATCTATCGGGAAGGGAAGACGGTAGCCAAATAAAACCTGGTCAGAAGTAGGTTTCCCACGTTATAAAGTTTATGTTCGTAAATCTGTTGTTACCTTGATGACGTCTTCGTAGAACAGGAACAACATGTTCTTGTTATGTCTCTCATTCCAAGCCTCCTTCAAGTGCTCGAAGAATGGAGTCAGCACAACTGAAGACAACAATTACAATAAGTAGTTATCGGTCAAGACGCTTGCTAAGGAAATACCTTTATTGTGACTTATTATTTCTTATCCGCTTTATAGAAAGTGATAACTTCATTTCATTTTTATTCATTATGTTACAATACTAGATTTGGGCCACTGTCATCACATAATTGATAAGATTAAGGTAGTTATCTTAATGTAATGGCCTCGGATATAAGCAGATAAAAGAGCATTAGTGTTGTTAGGGCGGTTTCGCACGGCAAGTGGCAACGCGCGTTCATGTGGCTCCTTAAAGATGTAAAAAGACTTCCGCGAAACGAGGAGATAATAATAAATAAACATTTCGACAATAGATTAACAATTCGACGGAATCTTTTCTTATTACTCTTCTTATTAAATATTGTCTACTTATTCTTAAATCAGGGTTACTTACATAGGTTCTTCCTAAAGGCCTCCCAAGTATCTTCAACAGTTCCTCGATAGCCGTAAAGTTTAAACAGTCTCGAGTGGTGATAGGATGAGACACAGACATCCCTGGGGTCTCTCGCTACATAGATCACCTTGGCGGAGTCCAGCATTGAGGGAGGAAGCAGGCTCAGGGGCAGGTGTGACTTGATGAACCTCGGGGAAGGCTTGCCCTTTAGCTTCTGTGGCCCCGTAATATCCAAAAACTTGACAATTTGCTTGATCTCATCTGAGTCACCTGCTATTTCTACCATCTTTTTCTTGCCTTCTTCATTGAAGAACATGCAGAATCTGTGGAGATATTAGTGTGAAGTTGCGAACACATAACGTTAAGCAAATCCTCGAACATTGTTCGGGACAAACAAAGCTAAGCTAGACGTAGTTTTGAAGTTCATTCAGACGTCAGGATTTGTTTTTTTTATTTATTCTGTGGTGTCCCACTGCTGGACAAAGGTCTCCCAATTCTTTCCATCTAGATCTATCTTTTGCCATTTATTCATCACTCTTTTTCGAAGTCCTCCCGTGCTTTCCGCCATCTTAACAAGCCCGTTGGCACAGTGGCTTGTGAGAGCGGTTACTATGTCGGGGGCTGCGGGTACAATGCCCGCCCAGAGTCAACAATATATGCAGACATACAGTTGTTGGCGACGACGTCTAGGTGTAAAATATGACTGTATTAAGATAGATAGATTATAATATAAACTAACGATGTTTATAATCTTACATATCTGTTGTAACTACGTTGATAACATAAAGTACTTCAAAGTACATACTTACTCTAAGAATTCATATCTGGCAGTGAGAGGGACTCGTGCACTTTCATAATCGAAGTCGTTGGCGACCAGCCACGTCAGTTCTTGAACCAAAGTAGTGCCTGAAATACGTTTCAAGATTGGTTGTAGTGATAGTAGAAGTTACATGAGCCATGTCAGAGGCCTTTGGCGGCTCAATAACTCTGACACCAGGATTGGTCAGTTTGACCCACGACCTTTGTTCTAGCTTCGTGGTTTGACCATCCACTCGATGAAGAAGAAGTGATAGTCGGGTATTTGATGGGTTTGCAAAGGAATATGCTACTCATATTAGTACAAATGAAGGCATTCCGACGCCGTTGCCACCTAGTTGAAATAAAATGAACTGTTTACCGTTATTATATATGGTTCAAATCTTTATTTTCAGTTCATGGTAGCATCTAGATTAAATTAATAAAAAAAATTGATGCAAAACAATACAGGAAGATAAGGGTTTTTACGGAGTTATTATCTTGACGATATATTGATTATTTTTGAAGCTATCTTTCTAGGGGGCTTAATACTTTATCTCAATACAAAGGTAAATAAAAAAACATGTTTATGTCCAAGTTCCAACTGTGTAAGACTATTGTATAAATATACCTATTTATATTTTAACCATTGCTGTTGCCCCCTGCTGGGCAAAAGCATTTCCCTTATCCCTCCATGCAGCCCTATCCGGGGCCACTGTGTCAAGTTCGTCCTGCCATCTGCACCATTCTACTTAGCCGCTTTTCAAAACTATTGAAACTCAGTATTTACTATTTACTTATAGGGGGTTTAGGGTCTAATACTCGTATATCTTCTCTATCTATATCGTATACTCGTAGTCCCTTCAAATTTATTAAGGAAACCCTATTATTGAAAACATTTTCATACCTGATCTCTGATAAGTAGCAACGACCACGTCGTCAGGTCTGATCTCCATGTCGTACACGTCTTGCGCCATCGTCAGGTAATGTTTGGGCACGAGGTAGCCCTTTGGGCCAATCTTAATTTGTGGCTGATCTTGTACTAAAATGCATTAACACAAAGAAAGTAACACCTACTTACTTTAGACTTTGAGATCGAACTGCCGGGCAAAGGTCTCTTGTTCACTAAATATATTAATATTGCCTATGGGTAGATCTGGGCCTGTACAGCATTAATGCATTTGACGTGATCACCGTTCTATATTACTCATTCATTCGTTCTGATCTCACGTCATTACATACATACACATGACATACCCCTATGTTAAGTATATTTAGTACCTAAGTCTATAAACAAACTTACTACATACCTAAATTAAGGTTAAAGACTTTACATCGTTTGTATACACAGTTAAATTTGTGGATGTATTTTGACTTAAATATCAAGGATATCAAAGGGCAAAGGGTCTTTAAGGGTGTGAGCAAAACTTGACGCAGACTCAAGTGCTGTTCTTAGGACTGACTTGAAACAGTGATTGCAAACAAGTACTAATAATACTACGTTTACATTCAGCCGAAGTGAGCAGGGAACTGGGCAGGAAAGTGGGCAGGGACGTCAGACGTGGGCAGGATGAAGACGTGGCATGAGAAGTATTGTGTTTACACACTCGTCCTGCCCACTTCCCTGCTCACTTCGGCTGAATGTAAACATAGTATAAGAACGATTCTGGTCAATGCCGCACCGTTTAAAATTTGTGTTTTATAAGTACTCACCATCATACAATTTATTTATAAACTCCTTGGTCCTCAACAGCCTCCGTGGTCTAGTGGTTTGAGCGCTCGGCTCACGATCCGGAGGTTCCGGGTTCGATTCCCGGTGGGGATATCTCACAAAAATCACTTTGTGAGACTGTCCTCAGTTTGGTTAGGGCATTGCAGGCTGAATCACCTGATTGCCCGAAAAGTAAGATGATTCCGTGCTTCGGAGGGCACGTTAAGCCGTCGGTCCCGGTTACTTTCTACGGATAGTAGTCGTTACATGAGCCATGTCAGAGGCCTTTGGCGGCTCTATAACTCTGACACCAGGATTGGTCAAGTTGACCATCTACTCGATAAGAAGATAAACTCCTTTTCTTCGGGAGTTATATCCCGGTACGATAAAGTTTCACTTCTTGAAAACATTTTTTTCGTTTTTTTTTACGATGTTTTCCCTCCAAGATCTGTTACTACACTGCGAATTACAATTTTGTTACCGCTGATTGTTGATAGGGCACTGATAGTTGATAGGAAATTTCTGTTTATTTAAGTAGGTTACATACGATGACGATTGAATATTTTTTTTCTTATTGCATATCCGATTATATTTTAATACCTACATCATTATAAGTCGGGGTTACTTTGTAAAACATTGTGTTTATTTCTATTCGGTTATCATTATCAATCTTTATCAGAAAATCTTGTTTTCTTTAATACCTACCTAACCAATTGACTTTTATGGTTATCGTACAAATAATGTTTATTTTCCTTGGCAACAAACGTTTCTTATTGTAAGAACGTATTCTGTTAACGTTTTTTAAAAAGGTTTAGGTATCGGTACTAAACAAACTTTATTCATTCATTCATACATTTTAGACCACCTCAACGCCTCCGACATTTCTAAAAAACTTTATAATAATGACATACCTAGGTACTTTATTACATAACTGATCACTGGGATGACTCAATCAGATGTAAAGTTTTCAATGTACCTAAGTCCTTAAGTACCCAAAATGCCCAGTCCCCAAGTCATTATCTTTCAAAGTTCACAAAAATTTAAGTTTGACAATTCCTCAAGTACCTCACCTAGTATTGCAAAGAAAATGTATTCGCTAAATTCTGTGTAGGTAGTCATATGTTCTGTGACATGATAGGCCTTAGCCAAGCAGTGGGATGGTCTTATTTGTATTTGTTCCATATAAATGAAACCCAAATACACATAAGTAACTAGATATTAAAGAAAATGACAGCTCATACTTAATCAATATTATATGTACCTATATAATGACATGTAAGTATATAAATGAAAGATAATAAAAGAATTACTTAATATTTATTATTAACTAGCAGCGCCCCGCGGTTTTACCCGCGTTGTACCCGTTCCCGTGGGAATTTCGGGATGAAAAATAGCCTATAACCTTCCTCGATAAATAGACTATCTAACAGTGAAAGAATTATTCAAATCGGTTCAGTAGTTTCTGAGATTAGCGCGTTTAAACAAACAAACAAACAAACAAACAAACAAACAAACAAACAAAACAAACTCTTCAGCTTTATAATATTAGTATAGATTATGTACACAAACTAAATTATTAAATCAGTATTTTGATAGCCGCTAAAACGTTGTTAGCGCGTTATTGACTTGGCACTATAAAGAAAAAAAATAGTGGTTTATTTAAAACTCTGAAAAATTCATTTAATTACAAGTAAAGTAAGATCAAGTAGGTCAGTGGCAACCCTCAGTCTCGGTGATTCTACGGTTAGAATAGCATATGGTAGAATCTCCGAGACTGAGGGTGGCCACTGACCCGCAGAATGGTCTAACGATTACAACAATCTGGGCCCTTTAATATAACGTGCCGAAACACGTCAGCGGTCATATAAAAGCTACCATTATCGGCCAACCTCAAGCACTGGTTGAGCTGCATGTTACTTACGTCACTTAGGGCGGGTTGCTTCTGCTGATGCTTCCGGCGACAGCGCCCGCAATAAAATGGACCGGCGGGGTCAGACGCCCGAATCCCTTTTTTAAATATTTTCCTTCCGTTAACTTGCCTCACACATAAATGTTATAAAAAAAATCTATTGTTCTATAACTCATTACGAAACAACGTTTTGAATTTAGCAGATATTTAATAGCGTACGTGATGTTTAACTTTTTAACAAAAATTACATTGTTAAAAAGTCAAACATCATCTTCATAATTTTTTGTTAAAAAGTTAAACATCACGTCAACACGGTAGCCAACCGTTTGAAATAACCCACCCTAAGTCAAACTACCCTACGTGTGCTACACTAACCAAAGTTTTCAAATCAAAGTTAGTTTTATTTATAATTCTCCAGGAATCACTGAAAACCTTTCAGGTTCTCTGCGATCCATTTTTCAGACTCCGCAGTCATCTGTTCATGAAAATACTCGCGCCATCCGCCGGATTTACCCGTAAAATATGATTATGGCACTGGTGACAAATAGAGCTACTGCCGCGGCCGCGCCAATCTTTTCAATTTCTTTTCATAGCTATCACGGCATATGTTTACGCCTTAATTGAATAAATAACTGCATGAATAGATGCGGTGGAGGGCTGATAAGTACTTACATTATAAGTACTGTGTCAAGACGATTTAAGATGATTAAAAATGATGAAGAAACCATATAAAACAAAGCGATAACATTTTGTCAAGAGCCGAATCACACGGTTGTTATAATTGAAGACTATAATTATGATATGAGTGATGTGGTGCCCTCTATTCATCTCTATAGTGCGTATACTATAATAATAATTACCTTTCTTAAAAAAGGATTCGTCATCAGCAAGGAATCCGTATTCCCGGAGGTACTCGTTGTTAACTGATTTGTTATTCCTTGCCCAGGCTGAGGTGGTCGCACGGTCGGTCCTGAGCCTGACTCAACTCCTTACCCAATCACGCCACGCGACAGATAGTGTGTTGCAAGTTCTTAAATTGTAGGCGATAAATATTATTTAATGTCAATATTTTTTTCAATCAGTTTCTATAGAATGCAATGTGCAATTTGCTATTCTATAGATTTGATTATAACTAAAAAGTTAGACAATAAATTACTCCTTAGTTGCTGTCTCATAGATAGATAAACACTTAGATAAAAATATGTATAAAAGAAACAATGCCTATTGTAGATGTTTGTAACTCTTCGTAATATATGTATGAACAACATATATTATTGAAGTGATTCCTAAGAACCCAAGCCTCTTTCAAATGCTGAATAAATTATATACAACTCCTAAAATAAACACTGCAATGAAAGTTGACTCACGACTCATAAGAAATATTAAATTGTGGTTATGATAAGGACGCTTTCCAATCAACTAGCTAGCTCATCTAAGACCTCACTGACACAAGAATAACACTGTAGGCTTGTCCGACGCAAACAAAACGTCTATTATATTTTCAGTACGAGTATAAGGCTGAAACTGAATTTCGGGACCATTGCCTTCGCGCTTGTCGGTCATTTTTACAGATCGTTTCGAAAAATTAAGAATTTGAAAAATCAGAATGTGTATGGTATGTAATTCATGAATTATACAATGTCAATTTGAGGTGATTTGGTTATTCATTCGCATCGAACGTATGTGTACAAGGTCTGTCAATAATATAAAGTAATAAGTAGTACTCTTGTATACCTACTCTGTTATGGAATTTTTGTTTCTCCCAATTTTTTTTTATTTATTTCCAAATTCGCACGGGATGGGTTACAACGCGGGTATGACTTCAGGTCACTTAGTTCAGTCAGGTAGTTTGGTTCTTAGTATGAAGTTACAAAGTAATTTGAATATTATATAAGTATATATATCATTATTTACTTATATGCATGCGTGTTTGTAATGTATCTATACAAGATCTCTTGTAATAAAATGAGGAATTCAGTATAATTAGCGTGAACAAACACGGTCCGTGTGACGAAAGTGTGAAAGTTATCTATCAAGCATCTATCTAGTTAACTAAGTAGATGATCTGCAAATCAATTGACTCGAATGCATGTAGAATATTCATTAGATTTAAATGTATTTATTTGATTATCTTGGGTAAAGACGATGGAGTGAAATGTCAGTTAAGTGTTGCTTACCGTGCTGTTGAGAAATATTCTAAAGACCTCCTCTTTACCCTCAAGCGAACATCTTAATTCCTGAATTATTGAGCGGAAGGGTGTTATGACGGCATTTGTGTACTACCTGCTGAGGGTTACTATTTCAGTTGTTGGTGCCGCGATATTTATATAATTCCATATAAAAAGTCCTAATTCATTTGAGGCGAAGTAGTAAAGTAGGATTTTTATTTCTTCAAAAAGTGGGAACACTCGACACGTCATCGGACTCTATAGGACTCACGATAAAACGTACTTACATATACATATATCGGACGCAACACTAAGAACCTGTACGAAGTTTGTTTTTGTGAAAGATGATAACCAAACCAAAATAAAACCAAAAATAAAATTTAAATATTTTACTTAATTCGAATATACACAATAAATTATGATGGCTGATGAGATGAGACATGAAAATAAATGCTACGACACTTAATCTAATAGGGGGAGATCAGAGTTATGTGATGACGACTTCGGGCTGCGCCAGGATCGGGAATACGGTCGGCTGCGGCTGCGGCGGCGGCTCGGGCTGCGAGGCGCGCAGGCGGCACATGAGCGTCATGGGGTCCCGGTCGCGGTCCGGCCCGCACTGCTCAGTTGCCCCCAGCAGCTTTATCTCATCACTATCCTCACTCTGAACATCGGACTCCAGGGGACGTCTACCGGCGATCACCACTTCAGCCGCGCGCCCGTCCTCGGCACTCCGCGACCCGATCTCCACCCTGTACGGAGTGCTCGGCTCCACAAACGTCTCCATCACATGATCAGCTCGGTCCTGGATCTCGTTACTTCTAGTCGGCTTGTGGTTTTTCAGGAAGTCGAGGATGTCGAGGGGCACAGACATCTTTTGGGGGTACGCGATCAGAAGCACCACGTTCTCGATGTCGGCGCTGACGTTGAGCTCGCCGTCCTGCCGGCGGTCGTAGAGTGTGGTAGGCGCGGCGGCGGCGGCGGCCAGCGCCAGGTACACTAGGGTCGTCGGGAGCAGCATGGCGCGTGCGTGCGGTCGATTCTCGTCGCGCTGACTGCGCGCCACACACTCCCGCGCCGCTTTTACCAACCACCACTGAACCAGTCCGCTCGAAACGAGCACACTGTAACGGTTTACACGACACTAATACTACGAACATAAGCTTTTATGATCAATTGAAACAAACCCGAGGTGATTGAGAGATTGTCTCTAATGCGGGACGGCTAATGACATCCTTTGTTGTCGACAATTAGTCTTTTATGAAGGTGGGTCGCGGCGCACTGACACAAACTCGAAATGAGATCTCGAATTGGGAACGGGGAAAATATAGGTTAGTAATAGTTTGCACGCGTTGGATTTGCCAGTGTGACTGCTGAATGGATTCTTGACACTGAGATGTGGACTGCGCGAGGGATGGCAGTGACCACGACCGAGTCCCGGGGCAGAGGTCACCGATAACACACAACGGCACACTTTATAAAATGCGCATAATATTTAGTAACTCTTCGTGATAAATATCTAAAAATAGATCAGCAAACAGATCAAGGAAAATGACGCGAATTCGCTGGCCCAATTTACAAGTAAATATAATTGCGGATTCAACAACGGCACTTTAGTGCATTTGCCTACTTTGAATATTTACTTCATTTGAATATAGATTCACACAGATCAGAATCGCGATACTCAGTAAAATTATGAATACATAGACGAACAGTTATAACTATTTGCTTTAATTATATAATTTAGTCAAGTCGGCGAATGATGTCCTATTTTTTAGCGAATATTGATTTAATTAACCCGAGTTCCGAGGTAAATTAAGCATTATTGCCAGCATTAATATCATTGAGCAAGCCTATTTGCGCGGGAGGAGCATTATGCGTAGAAGGATTTTCCAAAGTTGTGGAGTCACATGAAGAGTGCAGCGCATATCGCACATACTCGTAGCTAGGGATGCGAATACTTTATACACAATTCCCGTGGGATATGATTTTGTAGAGCGATAAATGTAATTGCCCAGACAACAAACCTATTAAGTAATATTATAATTGGGAAAATTTATGACTGTATGTATCTTTGTTACTCTTTCACAAAAAAACTACTGGACGGATTTGGATGATTTTTTGCAGTTATATGGTAATACATCAGAATGGGATGGGATACATTTTATCCCGAAGTTCCCTGCGGGGACGGGTATAATAAGGATTCGACAACGAAAAGAAAAGTTATTAAGTAGTAGTTATTACTTTATGCTATTTCATTACAGTTTTACTTGCCAGTGTATTTAGTAGTGGCATATAACTTCATCAACCGTTGTAGACCCGGGTTCAATTCTGATTATTGGGTTTGGTACTCGTCCAACCAACAACTTAATTACCAAGAGAAAATTGTGAAAAGAAAAGTTCGTAGAGATTGAATGAAATGATCGAACACTCGAAGAGGCCGTCTGGGCACGCCTGTGCAAAAGCCTTAGGTTGCAAGAGGTCTCAATTCCTAACCTAAATGCGGTTTTATGGAGAAGGGTCATAGAGGTGTGTAGGATATAAATAAATACTTAATTGCTTTTTTTATTCTTATTTTTATAAGATAGAAAAAGGAATAAATGTTTAAGTACCTTAGTATATATTCATCAGTCATTTTGTGATCCTTAAAAGCAATTATATGTTTTTTAGTACTTTCTATTCTAGCCAGTAGACAGTAGACATCAATATTTAAACACGATTGATTACGTGACAAACTACCTTCAAATATTGTTTTCATATAGTCTGTATTGTATATATAATAGGTTTGAATTAGGTAACTGGTAGTTGGTAGGTAGGTTACTATGTTGTTTCAACTTAAATTTCATAGATTCTGATCCAGTGGATGTGCTTAGAAGTAGTGGTGGATGGTGGATAGAATACTTCATCCAGCCTAATTATACTGGATGAAGTTTAAGTTATAAGTATAATACAACTAGCAGCGCCCCGCGGTTTCACCCGCGTTAGGAATATCGCAATAAAAAGTAGCCTATGTCCTTTCTCAGGCTCTGGACTAACTGTGTACCAAATTTCATTCAAATCCGTTCAGTAGTTTAGGCGTGAAAGCGTAACAGACAGACAGAGTTACTTTCGCATTTATAATATTAGTTAGGATTTTATACTTACCCACCCCTCCTCATTCAGTATACCCCTAGTAACTACCATGGGTTTACGTAGGACACAAAAACAACATTGTTTGGTAATTTTTCAATAAGAATTCATTTTATTTTCAACATAACAATTTACAATTACTTAAATTATCTTATATCACTACAATAAATGCATCTTTCATCACTTTATTTCGTTCTAAGTTAAGTACATGAAGCTACGATGTCACTAAACATTAATTAATCAGTAAGTCTTCAGAGATTCATTGGTGACGCCTTTTCCTCAGGAATGGCAAGAATAGGGTGGCGAGGCGCTGTTTTAATCTGTGGACAAATAATAAACAAGATTAGCAACTAAAGTAGTAAGTTCGAGTAGGTGACCGGCCAACCCTGGTCAGATAAGCAACATAATGTGCATCTACAAAATTCATCCTAATGACCTTTGCATAGCTAACCTATTACTATTAATGATACGAGTGACTATTAATTTAAATCAAGGGTGACTTTAGTACATACATGAACTTAGAACTACGATAATGCGTGTGCATTAGATTCGTTTGGGCGCGTGTTAGGTATTTTGGTATCTTTACTACTTTATTGCATGCATATGTTACTTGTAAATCCAAGTTAGATAGTAGCCGATAGCCTAGGTTACATAAAGTTACAAAGTAAGTTACTAAGTTACTTATTAATCGATCAACGGTTTGAGTACCTGTGAGCTTGCTCTTGCTTTCTCATAACCGACTTCTTCTGTATCTTCTCCTCTTTCTCAGGGGCAGCTTCTGGCTTCGCCTCCTGCGGTTTCCCCTCCGGTTTGTCCTCCGGCTTATCCAAGGGCATAGCTTCTGGTTTATCTTCAGGCTTTCCGTCGGCAGGTTTTTCAGGCTTAGTGTTAAACTCTCCAATGTGAATTTCGGTGGTGACAGGAGGTTTGGGCCGCAGTTGTGTTTCGCTCAGCGAGTCAATGTCGAAGAGGTCGCTGATGTCGATGTCGGAGACGGCGGAAAGCAGGGAGTCGGCGGGCGCGACCGCGATGACGACGCCGTCGATGTTGAGCCGGTAGTTCTCGGTGCCGTTCTGCCGCTGGTCGTAGATGCGGTCGGGCGCGCCGTGCTCGTGTTCGCAGGGCGCCGCCGCCGCCACGGCCAGCACCGCCACCAGCACCTCGCACACTCGTCTGTAGTTGACCATCGCGCTGAGAGTCCGATCGACCACTGAGCCCCGCTCGGCAGGGTCCCGCTATGTACCCACTCTCCACTGCATCTTGTATTTATTCGCTCAGATAGCGGTACAGCCTGACTCCCGACTAACCGCACTAGCTAAACTGGAATCGATGCAGTACACATTCGCAATAAATAGATTGGTATTTGATACTGGTAGCGGATGTTACTGCGGGTACCTCCGAGTACCGCTAGCCGCGGACAAATGTGGACTTCGATTACTAGAATGGCTGAGATTACGTTGTGCTTTTTAAACAATTTAAGAGTATCTATTAAATATGTACCCACTTAAATGCATGTCATATTAGTTAATTGCCAACACGTTCCTTCATAATGTGTGCACGAATAATTGAAAAAATCATAAAGGATAGATCCTTTTTCTCGTCATCTAACCTACCTACCTGGAACCTACTATTTCTAGATTGTCTTTTCGATTTGATACCGAGCTACAGTGACGATAGAAAGCTACAATTGCTACAGTTTCTAAACTCAGTCTCAAAACAAAGTATCCTAATTTCTAAAACCAGTTTTATGATAAACAAACAACTCTTCGCGAAACCTAATGACCCAGAGACTTCTCGTTTTGTTCTAGAACTTTCGACTTTACTTTTACGACGGGTGAAAAGCTTTTGATCGATGGAGCTAACAATGAAAGGAACAGCTTGATTACACGACCGGCTCGCATTGTTTATGGTTCAATAACAACAATAAACAGCCAAGTTAATGGAAGAGTACTGAGCACCTCTACATGGTATCACTTTATATTTGGAAAACCGGAAAATGCAGTGCAAGCAATCTAACATTATCAAGTAAGTACACAATTACTATAACCTAATAGTGTCCAAACAAATTAGGCACCTATCTAGGGTACTAAGTTCTAGTCCATCTCAAGCCATGCCCATTTTTTTAAATTTTACATAAATTTTTGTTGAATTTCCCATCTAAGTAGATTCTCGACTCAAAACGAAGAAGGTTACTAAGTAGGCAAATGGCATTAGGTAAGGTAATCGAAGCAACATTAAAATGATCTTAAATCCGATAACAACATCAAAGTACTAGGAAACTACTTAACTAGCAAACGGTAGAGCTTATACAAATTAATGTGTATCGTGGCACAGATCGTTTTACGGTCAATACAACCTGTTAAGTGCGAGATGCGCTGGCGCAGCTTTCGACTAACTGTACCGAACCACTACGCGCCTACTTGTGCTTGGAACGGTAAAACTTGGAACGCTTTATTTGCCCTTAACGATTACAAAATAATTAACCTACTTACGGTACTCAACTTACTGTATTATACATAAAATATATATTTTAGTTTAGTACAGATAGACTGTTTGAAGAATATTCTGATGTATCTTAGCGCTACTTTGCATCTGATATTAACAAAACTTTTGGTCTATTCTTTCAAATAGATTATCAAGATACGAGACTTTTTGGGGATTTTTGCTCGTTGTTAACAATTATTGAGATGTTATGAAAAAGATGAACCCTACCCTAAGCAAAACTTCAGGAGTAGGCAGCACCTAGTTGTTTGGGTAGATCCTGTTGTTAAAAAAAGTTGAGGGTACCCATCAACACGGAGGCGAAGGTAGGATTGAGTAAAAGATTACCTCCACGGGCGTAACTAGAGCTTGGCCAAGGGAGGTAGTTTGGAGACTTCAGTGGTGTTTGGCCTATGCTAAGGGGGTCTGGACTTAATTTATCCGCGAATAGCTTTTTTCCAACGTAAGTGTTTGTTCTTTTTTAAAAATTCACTAGTCGCTGTCGCCGCTAGGACCTTGGCAGATAAGGAAGATGACTCAAGTTTTACCCAAGCAGGTGAATGATTAATGAAAATCCTATATGTATCAGTTACGATTATCATATTTTATAAATAAATAAAGTATATTAATTTAAATATATCGAAGAATGTCACCGAGTCAATGAACGGATTATGTTTAACCGACTTATAAAGTTAAGAGGTTCTCGATTCGGTTCGAGTGTAAATAAATTTGTGAGTTGATACATGATACCTACCTAGGTATATGATCTTATCCATGATAGATTTTGATAAGTCGTATCGTACTTATCGAAGCACAGTAGGGTAATTTTGATAAATATGAAGCAAGATTATAATTTACTAGCAGCGCCCCGCGGTTTTACCCGCGTTGTGCCCGTTCCCGTGGGAATTTCGGGATAAAATGTAGCCTATAGCCTTCCTCGATAAATAGACTATCTAACAGTGAAAGAATTATTCAAATCGGTTCAGTAGTTTCTGAGATTAGCGCGTTTAAACAAACAAACAAACAAACAAACAAACAAACAAAACAAACTCTTCAGCTTTATAATATTAGTATAGACTAGCAGCGCCCCGCGGTTTTACCCGCGTTGTACCCGTTCCCGTAGGAATTTCGGGATGAAAAATAGCCTATAACCTTCCCGTTGAATGTGGCTATCTATTACAAAAAGAATTATTCAAATCGGTTCAGTAGTTTCTGAGATTAGCGCGTTTAAACAAACAAACAAACAAACAAACAAACAAACAAAACAAACTCTTCAGCTTTATAATATTAGTATAGATAAGCACCACTTACCTATTAAGTCTCGCATAAATGATTATACTATATCCAACTGTACCCTCCTTGGGTCTACCCTGTCGGTTAAAACGCCTCTCTCTCAATGACCGAATTTAACCTGAAACAGTGAGGAGTATTCGTTAAATCCAATCAATACTAATATTATAAAACTGAAGAGTTTGTTTTGTTTGTTTGTTTGTTTGTTTGTTTAAACGCGCTAATCTCAGAAACTACTGAACCGATTTGAATAATTCTTTCACTGTTAGATAGTCTATTTATCGAGGAAGGCTATAGGCTACATTTTATCCCGAAATTCCCACGGGAACGGGCACAACGCGGGTAAAACCGCGGGGCGCTGCTAGTTATTTTATGTAACGAGAAACTAGTGTTAACCCTCTACTCCACGGCTCTACTCTAAACCTAAGTAATATGACACTGTGGGTTTGGAAAATCATCTATCTAAATTTACATCAGGTTTGAGTATTTTTTCAGGCTACGTTTATACAACTGGTTGTAAAGTCTATTTTTCTTACTTATCCCAATTTTCCAGTGCAGTGGAAGACGACTACTCCTGAAGAGGAAAAAGGTCTATAGATAGGGTAAGAATAAAATATAATCAATAAACCGCTAAGTACCTACATATTTCGGTCGTCTGCTGTCGTTGCTAGTTGTACATACGAAGGCACTAACTGCGATATTACTGAAATGCTTTCTTGGTTGAGCTACTTTCTAGACAACACGAAGGCGGTTATACGCTCCAATCTAAGCTTTTGTTTTTGTAATTACATAGGTACGTATAGCTGTCTAGAGTATTATGTTTAGGTATCTACCATAATACTAGGTATTATATTCACAAACTTTCTATTCTAGAAACATGATGCTATAGTTTTCTTTTAAGCTTATAGAGGAGACTTACCTAGCCACTTTGCTATATGATATACTAGTAGTTAATATGCTAGTGGATAAAAGTTTTACTTTTAAAACCTGAGATCGAAGTCGGTACAGAGTACAAAGTACCTATGTTAAAAGAGTTTATGCAAAATCTAACATAGTTCAATCTTTATGTTTTGCTGTGCCCATCTTAGTTGGGAGTGCCGTCTAAATCGATAAAAATCGTTGACGCCAGGTTTGGCCTCCAGTCCAACTTACTGGAAATGAAGATCCAATATCCAGTTAACTACTTACTCCGTTAATCTGTCCATCTCTTAGTTTTTCTGAGAATGATCTCCGCTCAATGAAGCGCAACGCAGACGGTCAATAGCATCGGAATAAAAAGACGCGTCTTTTGAATAACTCTCTTTATTCATAAAAACGTAACAGTTCGTCTCGCGGTGATGAATATTTGTATTAATTTACGTTAAACTGTGATTTAATTGAAAGACGATTTCTGACACATGACATGATAATTATTAATTATAAGTCTAGTCTATCTAGTCTATACTAATATAATAAAGCTGAGGAGTTTGTTTGTTTGAACGCGCTAATCCCAGAAACTACCAATCCGATTCCAATAATTATTTTTGTACTTAATGGATAGCCACATTCAACGGGAACGTTATAGGCTATTTCTCATCCAGAAATTCCTTCGGGAACGGGCACAACGCGGGAAAACCGCGGGGCGCTTCTAGTCGTAGTATAGCTCCGATGGAAAAGTATGTAAATAAACGTAACTAAACGAAACATATACGAAAACTTATTTTACGCTAAATAATATCAATCAAATGTTTAATCGTCACTTATTTCTTAAACACATTTCAAATAAAGAGAATGTAATCACTACGTTTTATTCCAAACATCTTACACTAATTAAAATACTTATTACAACTGAAATAACAGAAAAATATAATTAACGGATGAACTAAAATTAGTATAATAAGAGTTCCCAAAAAAGATTTCAAACTTAAAATAAAATACATTATCACTAATAAATAAGTGCTTCAAAACAGTGTGTTTCTCGTTAACAGTATAAAATAAGGCACAACTTTAAGACACTTACTCCACACTCAGACACATTCATTAAATCAACGCTTTTCCAGTGGACAAATGGGTATGGGCAAAGGCATACCCATATGCATAAAGATGCACCAGCACCAGTTCTTCCTGCAGCTTGTTTTCTTAGCTGCCTTGGCTTTTGTTCTTGCCTTCAGTTCGACCCAGTACTATACAATGTTTTTTTTTAAAATGTGTAAGTTCTCTTCAATTATTTGAAATTATTCATACATAACATATCAAAATCAGTCATTAAATCTCCACTAAGGAAGCATTTGTCTCTGAGTACGGGCGTTAGGAAGACAATATTCTAAGGCACTTTGGATAATATCAACATTGTAATATCTTTTAACCGAGTACATTAATCAAATCATGCTTTAACATAAATCTTTACAGCACATTTTTTTCACTGTTTCTACTGAGGCTAATACTTTTTATAAAGAAAAACTTATTTTAATAACTATCAAATAATTGTGCTGGATCTAAGTATAGACAACATCAAATAATTAAAATATTAGTTTAGAGTTAACTTCCCATTAAAGCTGACACACAGTAACGGCATCTGAGGAACATTTAACAGTACCCTCGATGCAGTCTGCATTTAATATCTAGATACTAGCTCTTACCACAAACTTTCCTTACAACAATGTAAACTACCTCCCTGACATCTAGAGGATTTTTTAAACGACTTTATTAGCTAGTTTTCTAACCGATTTACGATAAAGGTAATTTTCAATTCTTCGGAATTTTCACCAAACCTTTCACTATCACAATATTATTTTTCAGTATCTCAACTCAACTTTCTTCATTCCCAGCGGTACACTCGCGGGCCACAACCCGCAGCATGCGCTGGTACAGCTGGTCCCCGTGCTGCCAGCGGTGCAGCGCGGCCCGCAGGTAGCGCGACACGGCGCCCGCGCATACCGCCGCCAGCGGGGATGAAGTGCACAGCTCGCGGGACGCCGAGCATATGGTGACGGCGTGCCGCCATATGCGAGTAGACACTGGAATCGGTAAGTGGATTTAATGAGTATTTTTAACATTAAAAGGAGGCATGTCAAGATTTGTGTTTGATGATAAGTGTTTGATTCGCGCCCAGCAAGAGTTTATGATTCATCTGAGGAAACGCTTTGTCAAATTAATTACAACAACGGTTTTTTCGTTAGTAACGAGAGGCTACAGCAATGAGTGATTGAAGCATTGTATTGAACATGGTTTGGTTACGAGATTACCAACTCACGTCCCATAATGGGAAAACATGTTTATAACGATTAATCTACCTTACTGTGCTGATATCTGTATTAAGATGTGACGCCCAGCTGTGGGATATACAAGCTAATATTTTGTGTTACTTACAAAAATGTTGCATATCGGCGTCACAGTGCTGTGCCAACTGCTGTATAGTCACCGCGCCGTCTATGGCGGGCGAGGTGGTGCCCGTCACTATGGTAGATCCCTCTAATACACAAGTGCTAATTATTTCTTGAATTTGACTCTTCAACATCTGAAAAGGTTTAAATTAGTTGTGGTTTAAAGGTTTATTAGCAATATATTAGCGTAAAAAACAATAACAAATGCGCTGTATTTCTTTGAGAGGTTGTTCCAGTGCTTGGGCTTTAAAATGTGTGCTTATTTTTGAGATGAACTTGTGGTACTTACCTCGTCACTGTTGTTAATTTTCTTCGGATCTTCTTTGATAAAATGCAAACGGTAACGCGTTGGAATGTGCTGGAAAATAATAAAGACGTTTGTTAAATATATAATCTGAGGAAAAGTCTATGGAAGCCCTCTCTAGCTTGTGAATGAAACTTGTGAGTGAAAATGTTACAAATCCTGTTAAAACAAAACATATTCTCTCGAAACCCACTTTATATCTGTTCTTTAGGGAACTTTGGGATAAAAAATGTGTTTAATTTATATGTAAAACTTCTAATTAAGTATTCCGATTTATAAGTTCATGGAAAGTTCCATCAAGATCCGGTTAGTAGTTTTTGCAATAAAGTGTAATTAACTAAACATCAATTCATATCATCCATACATGTTTTGAAAAGGAATTTGGCTTTGCAAGTCGCATTCAAGCACATCAACGCTTAGCTTAAGCCCAAGGTTCGCCATTGATGGACACGTCAAGGAGGACAATATATGATTATACATATATTTACAATGGTAAAGAATATTATTCGAATCTACCATCTACCTTCGTATCAGCCAGCATCAGTATCCGATGCACATGCGGCTGGTCAGTCGTGTCCGGTGACAGTCTCGTCAGGCAGTTGGGGTACATCTCTGCCAACACCACGACATTGTGCCCTCCGAGCTTGAGCGTGTTGTACTCTTTTATAGCTAACTCATCCAATTTGTCGTAGATCTGGTTGGCTACCTTTGATTTTACACCTGTTGATGGATTTTTTTAAGTTATCTTCGTACTATTGTCATTAGGAACATAATTTGACTATGCAATAGATGGATTTTCATTAAGAATATACTTGAATTGCAATTGATAATTAATTTACTATATTTAAACATAGTGTGTTCTAGCATAGTCTATGAGTATGCAATTGATATTTATTTATATGTTGTGTTCTAGCACATTAACTACCTACTTACACTAAATAAAGCTCTTTAGAATCATTTTAAATTCCTATGTAATGTATGTTCTGATACTCACCATACCACTATATTTTGGAAGCATGAAAAATACAATTTAAAGTCAATATTTCAGTGTTGCTTTCTTCTTATCCATTTAATAAATAAATAACCATGGATTCTTAAGAAAAAGATAGATAGAGGATGAGAGGAGATATGGCTAAACGTATACGGGCATATTTCAACTAACTGACAAGTTTTATCAGTACGAGAGAAAGGAAAAAGAGTATGACATATATAGGAAAACTATAAATAAACTAGCTGTGCCCCGCGGTTTCACCCGCAGCGCCCCCGTTCCTGTGGGAATTTTGAGATTTTTATTCCCTATAAACCTCACGGAGCCCGAGACCTTTCCAACAAATGCAAAATCGTGGAAATCGGTTCGTGCGATCTGGAGTTATAGCGTCAGGGAGGAAAACCTGACTTATTTTTATATAGTAGATCAGTTCAAACATCAGTTTCTTTACCAAAGTACTCCCCAGCGACCTCGCAGTCAGCGTCCTCACACCAGGCCAGCATCATTTGCATTACTTGTGGCATGGTACACTGCAGGCGGAGGAAGAATGAACCCTCTCTGATTGGCTGCCTTTTTCCACAAGACTCACATGACCATTGTACCCTGAAGTGTGGTATAAAGATAATAGTTTTAGTAGATATCTCAATATAAGTCATGCATGTAGCCTGAGCTAAACTAGACCCCAATTTGCTGAAGTTTGTTTGAGTATATTATTATTAATATTATATACAATAACTTTACTATTAATTGAAACGTACGTTAATGACATTATTATTTATTTCAACGGGAACTTACATACGCGGAGGTTACTGTTGAGTAGAGACAACTCAACAGTAACCTCCGCGTACGTAAGTTCCCGCTGAAATAAATAATAATATACAATAACTATTCTAAAAGATATGGCTGTCTTTTAGATTTATTTAGTTATTGTATTGCATTCTTGCATACTATTGGTGATCAAGGTAAAGTACAGTATAACTGCCTTCACTTTACCTTAGTTTCATGTTTATGGGTAAACTGAGTAAGGACTTCTATATGTGGAAGTTATTTTCTATAAATAAGATAATGGATGTTATATATTTAAGACAAATCAAAGAGTAATTAATTACCTATCCACAACTCTTGCAGTTTTGCATATAACTTTACAATCATCCTTATTTGAAGGGCACTTCAAACTTCTCGGCAGTAACCCATACTCTTGCAGTTTACTCACTAAATGAGCTTCTAAGCTTTTATCACTACCATTGCTCATAAAATCTTGATATAATCTGTAATTCCTAAAGGCAAAACAAATATATTAATAAAGTTCGGCTCTTGATAAAAACAAATTAAATGGCAAGCAATTTAAAGCCACTAAAATGGTTTCTAAATGCTTTTTGGCCCAAAATGTCAAGTGCCTTGGCTTCGGCCCCTGAAAGTCTAATTGCGGCCCCGGATACAGTAATAAATTGTTAAAAGAACATTTAAATATCTAATCTCCTCACCCTGGACAAGTATTGAATGGAAAACTAGGAACATCCAACAAATCTTTGGAATTATTGTCGTAGGTGGTAGAATCTGCCTCCATAGTTATATTCAAAGAAAACTTTAGGTAAAGTGTGATAAAAATGTTATTTAATAGCGATTCACATCCATTATTATTCTGTAGATGGAAAGAAAGAAAAGAAATAAATTGAATACAATTTTATTTTGAGTATTTTTTTTTTCCTAATTTGACAATGAGACAATGATTGACAATGATTGACGTCAATCATTGCATTGACCGTCACTGTCGTCAGCCATTAACGAAATTTATCAGTTAACTTCACACTGACAGACATGTCATCTGACTAATCAGACTTTGATATTTGATGTCATATCACTTTTCTGTCAGTGTTTCCCCATGTCTGTCTGTTTATGATCTGTGCTTTTGAACACTCTGACTGAGACTCTGACTATGTCTGTCTGCGTCACTGTCAGTCAGTACTCAGTCAGTTTGTCAATCATTTTGTTTCGGTTCGGTTCGTTTCGCAATCGCATCGCGCAGTGTTGAATTGATTTATTTTATGATTATCTCAAAAAGTGTTTAGAAAACTATTCGGATTTTATTATCTAGACTCAAGTTATTTCACCATTAATTCGGGGAACAATGTAAGTATCATAATTGCCACATTAATTTTAGTTTTATGTTATCAAATTGAAAAATTACTTGTGGGTCGTGTGTGGTTTTTGTTGCCTTTTTTTAATTTTTTGTATTAATGGTGTATATTTAGTGTAAATTTAAATAGATCATTTAATATAAATGTTGCCTGTCAGGTTTAGGTTATTGTATGTTTTGAATATTCATGTCGAGCATTGATTTTTTTTCCAAATCTGCTGTACTGGTCCAATTATCTTTGAAAAAAAACATGGAATACTTTAGTTCGATAAAATGTATGAATACTCTTTTAGAGATAAAAGATATTTTTTTTGTTCTCACTAAAAACAAAGCTTAGTTTTCTACAACACAACTAATGAGTAGTTATTAATTCAATAACAATTCAGGAAAATAAAGTAAACTTTATGTTAATATTTTATTTATCCAAAATAAACTAGATACTTATATCAGGAATATTATACAAAGGGTTAGACAAATAGGTTTTTTGAGTTATTTTTACTAATACAGGTAAAAAGTACACAAGGTTTCAACTAGGTATATAGCATAAATAAAACAAAGTTACCCTTCGTCTCCATCTGTCTGTTTCTAAGCTTAAACCATGTGACGGATTTTGATGGAGAGTTTGCAATTTATTTTGCAATTTTTTTACAAATATGTTCCCCAAGATTTATGTTACAAAACATTCCAAAAAAGTTAGGGACCTTACTCAAATTTTGAGTACATGAAATCTCTTGATTGATGGAAGCGAATCGAGGGCAGGTCACTTGTTTTATATTAATTCATGCAATGTTACTATATTACGTTTAAACACTAGCTTACTGATTACTTATACATGATTACATTGTCATCAGACTAACTAATTAGTTGTCTCTAAGTGATGAGTTTAACTGGTTCTGAATTGCAATCTATCATTTGTCCATAATAACAAATGAACTGGTAGAGAAGTTCCATAAAATCTCTTAATACAAAAATTAATTTTCATAGTTAATTTTATAACATTTACGGTCAATGAAGTCATATAACAAAATGTATATTATAGATTGTTTGCTACCATTAAACTATATATCATAGTATAGGCACGTAAAATATTCTACAACACCGTTTTATGGTAGTTCCGCGTATTCTAGAGATTAAGGGCATATTTTGATGATGTAAAACTCGTATTTTCGACAGTAAAATGGCCTAAACAACCAAAAGTAATTACCTTGTGTAGTTATTACTCAATTTAGAACTTGTTTCATAAGAATTTATAGCAGTTTTTATGGTTTACAAAATTATTAGCAGAGCCTCGTAGTTCTAGCCGCGCTGGTCCAACTATCGTGGGAATTTTGGAATAAAAGTAAGTTCCCTCTACAAACACTTCTCTTACAAACCTTTCAATTTCTATACGAAGAGTAGAGATAAAATATTTTGTCTATGGCATGCATCAAAGCCCTACATTTTGTAACC
Source organism: Cyclophora punctaria (assembly GCA_951394245.1). Classification (NCBI taxonomy): domain Eukaryota; kingdom Metazoa; phylum Arthropoda; class Insecta; order Lepidoptera; family Geometridae; genus Cyclophora; species Cyclophora punctaria. Next base: position 9,350,952 of record OX596172.1, read on the forward strand.
GTGCAATACGTGCCAACAGTGCGGCCTGCAACTCGATGACGTGTCGAATGACGGCAGATTTCGAAACCCGCGTGTGGTGAGGACGGCTCTCTCGATTACTCGGCCCATTAGCCGAGGCGATGAGACTACGTGATGCCTTTATTTATAGTTTGGAGGAATTTTAATTTATTTCTTAAACTTTTCTTTAGGGCAATCCCTGAAGAAATCCCGTGGTGATTGCTAAACTTTTGTGGAAACATAAGGTATTAGTTGTTGCTCTAGTGGACACTGGGATATACAAAGAAAATCATGCAAAGAAATCAACTGACAAACAAAGGCCCTGGTCTAGGTACATACGCAGATAAACATGATTTATAGTAATCTTTATAGGTAGTTTGGTAGGAATGAGCTAACAAGCACAAAAAATCCCATTGGGTCGAAGTACCTCCCAACTTAAATCTGGTTCTCAAATTATGATCATTTTCCAAATCGAACGGCTGGAACCGCGTTTGCAAATAAAATAAACATACCTTTAATATCCGTGACAATATTTAGCAGCATTATAATATAGGTAGATATCGTCATTATCTCACGTAATGGTAAACTAATAATAGTTACCTGTTTGGTCAATACCAAAGGTTTAACCTTGAGCAGTTCGTCACGTTTGGATACAACAGCTGAACCGATTGGAGGTTGTATCGAATTAGACAAATTGCTGTCATCTATCAACTGAAAAACTTGTCTGGGACATAGTATGCAGTATCCACATTATCTCAGACAGGTTTTTCAGCAGTAAACCATTAATCATCATTAGGCTATTTTTCATCATGAAATTTAAAGCAAAAAAGAAAAATAAGTGGGTAAAACTCTTCCTCATGTAAAAATACAAAGCGTTCATAATCTGAAGTCACATACCTCGCTTCAATGGATGTAACTACCTAATGTGTTCCGCACCAATAAAAATTAAATTGTTATATTACTCGAACTACCTTTGAGTGCCCGCTGCATTTAATTTAATCCTTTCTTTTATTCCTTAATTGGGTACGATTGTCTCGTAACCGATGCGTGGGCGCACGATGTACAGTTACGTGCCTAAGTGCCCAAACGTAAACCCTAAAATGCCTCGAAATACGCACTTTCTACAACCACATATTTATATAACGAAATTGATAAAATCTTGGGCCTTTCGGACCTCATTTCGTAGTCTTTGCGGATCTTAGTTAAGATCCCGCTTTCGTGTGCTCTTTAAAGAAAATTTCGGGTCCATAATGGATTTGGGTCTTGAAATGTAAATTTTAACGAGGTTTGCTTTAATTTCATTATTAATTTCTGTGAGATGAATAAATTAAAGGCGGGCTCTTTGCTCTACTGTTGTGAGAAATAAAAACTTTTGCCCTTTATCTGATTTTTTAGTCCTACTTTACGTATTAGATTAGTTGAAGCGTCAGAAAAAATAAATATTCAAGCAAAATATATGTAAAATTTACCAACTAGTTTAACTACATAACGTTAAAATTTTCTCCATAACCCACCCGTTTACATACACATTTATATACAAACAAGGAAGTAATTAACCTTTATATATGAACTTTCCATTCGCGCCTTGCCCGGCTAATGCCGCCCTGGATTTACGGCATATTGTTAGAAAACATTAAATGTATGAGGTCGATGTCCTGGGACTTTGACATTTTACTCATAATAGCAAAGCGACCAAGTTGAGTGAGCTTTCTACTCTGTCTTTATACGTCTGTAGTTGATTTAAGAAGCTTATCTTTACTATGAGCTTCTGTGTTCCGTCTCAGTGCTTATAGATTTAGAAAGGTATCGCAGACTTATATGATTATTTCTATAGAGCGTAGACTAGAGGCGCTAAACCTATTGTGGAAATATTGTGCTAAGATTTGAACTCTATGAACATAAGAACGATAAAGTTGTTAAACTAGGAAACATATTAAGAAGTGAGTTAGGTAATTAAATTAGTAATTAAAAAACAAAAAAAATATTCACAAGTATGTTTAATATACATTTATTATTAAAACATGACCCACGGCTTTGCCCGTAAAGTACCCGTTCATGTGGGAATTTTTTCATAAAAAGCAAGGCACAAACCTTTCTCTTGAATTACTCTATGTTGGTGAAATCCGCATGAAAATCCGTTCATTATTGAGGAAATCATTCACATACAGACAGCTTTTGGGAACTTTTTTACAAAATACCTCATAAATAAGAATTGTTTGCTCGCCCCTAAAATAAACGAACCGTCTATCGAATCGACCAAACACTCATTGAATTATCACCGTCGATACAGCTCACAATCTGTCAAATCGATTATACACTCCCAATGGAATTATCATCTTCGATACTATCGGTTGTTGTAAATCAGAAGTGATTTAAGAGGGGGTGGTAGTGTCTTCGATGTCGGAAGTCAAGGTATAGATCATCTTGGAAATATAATTACTTTTCTTATAGTAAGACTGTTTCTGAAACCTAAATTGTCCTAGGTATTCGCATTTCTATGTAAAGGAATAATTTACTTTTAAGAATAATAACATTAATAATCGACGCTAAATTGTCTTAGGTTTCATTTCTGTGGAAAGGAATAATTATAAGAACACTTAAAAGCTTAAAAAGCGCATATGCGCTTTTTATACGAATATTCGTATATCACCAAATACCTTAAATTCAGAACAACACAGGTCAAACGCTTTTATGATGTCGTAACACGGAACATAATAACAAGCGTTTCTTCCGTATGGTCTAAAAAAATTAAATAACAAATAAACTATACTGCATTTCGTTTTAAAAGTGAAAAGTAAACCAGTAAGACCGATTTTCCCACTATAAAGTATTCCTTCTATAGAAGAAAATTTGTAGGTTTAGTTGTAGGTAAGAATGGAATGAAATCACTTAAATATTTTCCTTAAATATTTAGAAGTTGTCTGCAGTGAGAAAATCTGTTTCACACGTTTAGATTTTCACAGTTTTAAAAATAACATAAGTTAAGACTTGGTTGGAAAATTGGCTTTATTATCCCTTTATCACAATAGAGGGATAAAATATGAACTGTACTAAAGTATACACATATACATTTGAGCATGTCTTCCCAATCTGTCTGTCCATAGTCTTACGTATAACTATGTCCGGAACGCGGACTCGGCTGCCCTGCGGTTATTATTAGCGGCCTCTACCGCAGTTTACATTCTTGTTGAGTGGTTAGTTTGTGGACAAACCGCGACATATTGGCCACGATTCACGAAACTTTTTCTTAGTGGATTATCCCAAGATTTATAGTTGCGGTAATGCTTTTTAAAAGTGAACTTAGGTCAAAATCCACCCGGTTCAATATCGGATCACGATCAACTGAACTCGGTTTTATTAAATCAATTATGAAGTTTTGATCTCAGTTTAGCTTGTCATCTCATCACGGATTGAGTTGAAATTATCGAGTTCAATGTAAAGGTGCAATTGAGGTTTATAAGTAGGTATTCAAGCTTCGCTTGATTCTGTCCGAATTAATAGGATCGCCACCAACTTTGTTAATTGTGAGCAGTTAGTAAGTTTAATTATAAATAATTAATAGTTATAGCGTGATGTGCCTTTCTTTCTCTTCGGTATTATTTAATATTATCTACATTGTTTTCTCGACTATCACGCAAGTGTTAAAGACATCTGGATGATAGATAATAGAATTATAGTCCGAATATAAATGGTCTATGAAAAGTCTTTAAAAAAGGACATTGTATTTACGTTAGCGTAACTTTCAAAAGTATATTTTTGTCTATTTAAAAATAATGTATGTGTAGGAGTTTCAAGTTAGTTATAAAATGGTTAAAACAATTGCTCTTAAATTATAAAAATCTCGGACAGTTAGAAAGTCCGATAAGAACTTAACTATTTACTCTTATTCTACGACAAATAAGGCAACCATGATTCTCAGTCATGTTAAATTAAAACCGTTACACACCATTGTCTGCTGTCTAATTAATCAATGAATCCTACACGAGGTTGCGACCTCAATCACAGTTCTATGTTGATTTTGAATCGTGTACACGTAGCTTAAACATTAGCCTAATTTGTATCTCAGTTTAATAGTGCTTTAACATAGTCAGTGCAAGTTAACTTGTTAATTGTATTATAAACTATTCATTTGATGGCGTATTAAATAAATTGAATGCTAAAGCCTCTGTTACATATAGGCTTTTATGAAACCGGCTATTATCTGCAGATTTATTCTGTTCATAACTTTAGCTATTGTAATCACTGATAATCGAAGTTAGCTGGCTAGTGAGTATGAAGGTAACAGTACAGTTAATTCAACGAGACAATTTTATAGTTAGTAGCTAGTAAAATGGTTCATTGTAATTGCTTTTCTACTAGTATGTAACTCCTGTACTCGTACTACAGTGAACTTTGAAGTATTTTTACTAACTGTTCATCCATGTCCAACCAAAACCACTTCTAGTGTTAGTATTATATCTATAAGACGTCCAAATCAACACTAGATTTCAAACCATGTCATTATGAGCTAAACCTAACTGTATCTACGATTACTGTCTAATTTTTAAGTATTTTCTTACATACTTTCTATTGGTTTTTGAGTTGTGTATTTGTTTTGTTAATATATTTATGAATATTTAAAGGTTATTCTTTGTTATTCACGCTTAGTTTGGGCGATCTGGTTGTATGTGTGTTATTGTATTCCTAGTTCAATGCTTTCGGTCGATATTTTACTGGCAAGTTGGTAATGGATGAAAAATTTAGGCGTTGTGGCTATTTAAATTTCATGTTGGTAACACTTGAAAACTGGTGTTTGTTAAAGGTTAGTTAAGTTTAGCGTTAGTATGTATTGTATTTTACTGGAACCAACAAGTTACACTGGTAGTTTGTGTAACTTCGTTGGTATCGCGGTTTGTCACTGTTACATAGGGTTCAATTCGCGCGGCGTCTTTTTGAATTGAAACTACGTTTACGGATACACATCACTTTACATTTTTTATCTGATGTTTCGGCCCCTTTACAGGAAACGTGGTCACAGAAGATTGAGGCGTCATAAATATATGAGTGACTACATCTAACTATGTGTTATTGTACAACTATATATATGTAGAGAAAAAATGTTGAAATATAATTCACATAAATAAATTGACGACTTTTTCAACATCAATAATTTGAGTGCTAAGGTCCAATTTATCATCTGTAATGATGATGACATCCGCTTAGTAACTTCTAAAAAGAAATACAAAAAATTGTTTATCACAAGCCTTTTCCTTCTTTCATGATTAATATGTTTTCCTCTCACGAAAAAGTTATGATAAATTTATAGAAAAAGGAGAAAATATTTTATCTGGGGGTATACATATATATCGCTTTCCGGCTTTCTAATATTTGGTGTAACACCGAACATTCAAACGCCAAAGTGTGTTGTTTGTGGATGTTCTGGGACAAACTAGGTATGTACTGAATGGATTTTGATCAATCTTGATACATCAGAAGGAAGTTTACGTTGCGATTACATTACTTTCATCCTGAATTTCCCAAGGTAACGGGTAAAACCCCCGATGCTAGCACCTACCTAAGCCCGAGTGAAATCGAAAGACACAACATGTATAACAATCGACCTATTGCGGGAAATCGTGTGTGTGTTAAAAACACTGTGATAAGCTCAGTGTAACCCGACACCGTGGTAAAATTGATTCTTTATGCCATTTCCTAACTTTAGTCATGTTTGACTAAATCTATGACTAAATGATGAAAATGCCATGAGTGTGTACTCGATGGTCACGTGAAATATGTTCTCAATCGGTCATTCTGTTCAAATACGGTAGGTAACGGTAAAAATAACTCGACTCATCATCAATATTTATGTGTTCATAAAATAAATAAAACTTCGGAGATTTTTAGTTTTTCTGTTGTATTGTTACAAGCATATTTCTTCAGTATTTTTTTAGTTAAAAAACTTAATATATGACTAATTTTTCCATTAAAACTAGCATACCGAAAAGAAAAGGCTGCATTAATTATTAAAACATTTTACAAAAAAATAGAACACTGCTTTGAAGCTGCCAAGCTTTTTGCTGCGTTAATATTTGGCATTCATGAAAAGCTCTTTCCCAGCCTTTACCACATATGAGAGAGAATTTTAATATGTGACTAAGAAAATCGAAAAATATTTCGTAAGATACTCTCATGAAATTACAGCGACCGTGGTTTCTTCAGCGCTTACCTTTCCTTTAATGAGAATTTTGTCAATGTTTGTTTATAAACCATCCCTGCAACATAACACTCAAATAAAATATGTTTAAAAAAGTCCAGCCTCTCCCAAGTTTTTGGGTCAGAAAGACTAAAGTGAAAAATAACGAATGATCTCCAATGACAAACTAATGAACATTTTTTGTACAAGTACGAGTATCTCCATAAAGAGATTGAATATTTTATGTAACAAACGCATTGAAATCCACATTGTTATGAGTTCTTGTGTAACTATTGCGTATTTATATCACTTCACTATTCATGTCCAATTATGATTGGAAATTGGATTTTAATTGCAAAACAATTCATTGCTCCCACGGCAAAACTAACTGACGGAAAATCTCGTTAGTTAAAAACATTGTTTGACATTTCTCATGACGATAACCATATTTTCCGTTTCATTTGACCTGATCTTTAAATAAGTACGAAAACTAACGAGCATCTTGATAGGCTTAGCTTAATTATACTTAACAACGTGAAAAATATAATGTATGATGCTATCCAAAATGTACATGCCATAGAAATGACTACTCGTATTTCATAGATCATAGATGCTTAGCAAGATGACTTAGCATAAGTAAGTGTCTACATGTTATTCACACAACTTGGAAATACGCACAGTACTCACATTATTCATAACTAGCAGCTCCCGCAGTTTTACCCGCGTTGATTCCTACGGAATTTGGCGATGAAAAATACAACAAAATATTTAAACCATATTGGCAGTCTGTGAAATTAGCGCGTACAAACAAACAAAAAATACCATTCCGATTGAATACTTATTTTTGTATTGGATAGCCACATTCAAGTGAAAGGTTATAGGCTAACTTGAAATTCCAACGAGAACTGTCACAACACAAATAGAAACACCAGGCGCTGCCAGCTGGTATGTAATATACACCTGCCAAGTTGCTAGACTGTATGAAACCATAATGACTACTTACAGTTGCATTACATTGCATTGCATTGCTCTTATCGATGTATCAGTCTTCCTTCCTGTCTAACAGAACCAGGAAGATGCGCGTGCGCTCCTTACGCGACATCCGCGCCTCTAATTGACGCTCACATAATTGCACCAAATTGCACCTCGCCGGTGAAAGTTAAAAATGACTTGCTTCATTTAAAGTACCAATCTGTGTGAATGTGCATTGATCTAGTAGGTAAAGGGGTTAGGTTAGCTATCATATAGTTAGTTGATTCAGTGTGTGTTATTAAAAGTTTATAATTAACTCGTCGGTATTGTTTTGTGGAGTGTAGGAAAGTAGTCATTCTTTTTTGTTATATTCATGAACAGATTTCGCACATGTAGTTAATTGGATAGGTAACTTAAATTTCGATTAATGTCTTTGTTCAATCAATCTTAAGTTGTCACTGTTATGTATTGGATCAATGATAGGAAATCGTGGATTGAAGTGTTTAGCTTTAAATTTTTATGGATAGTATCTAAAGTGATTGACACTATAGAGAGTTCCTCATTGAAAAGTGCATGTTGCATCGTCTCAAAAAATGTATAACATAAATCCGGCAGAACAAAAACATTATTACGTCGGTATTACAACATCACAATAGAATTAGATAACCGTACACACATTTTCATACAAAATACATACAATATACCGATCAACAATAAATTGCTTCTTATCTGCCATCAATGTTACATACAAACCTACCGCAAAAAAATACCTATTTAACAGCGTCATATCAATCATATTATGTGATCATTATAAAGTTAACTATTTAATTAGAACAGTCGATTCAAAGTAAGTTACATGATACTAGGAACTTGAAACGAACTTTCACCTACAATGGGAACTTACAATGAATAGACGGTATCGCATTCTGATTCAGTTATAGTAATTGATTTTTTAGCGTTATGCCGGCTTCACACTCTTGCCGAGATCGGTTTGGCCGAGGAATTAAGTTTTTTGTTTTTTGGGGCAAGATAACCAAAACGGAGTGTTAGTTTTCGTCACTTCCCGAATTCTTGACCAAATAACTGAAAGATATTTTTGTTTTTTTAAAGTATGGTTTATTACGAAGTTTATTTGTTTATTTTTATCGCATAGATGTCAAGTTTGTTATTCTAAACATGTTCATCCCTCGGCGGCGCTAATTCCAAATTAACTTTTCAAAATGCCACTCAAAATACTGCTACAGTTGCACTGAAAAGCGTTTAGAATACTGCGCAAGATACGTTTTGGTCACATCTACGCATGGGGTTCACGTTATGTCTTCTTGCGCCTCGAGGTCTCGTAAACGTGTAGACCCGGCATTAACCAACGTGAGAACTAAACTATGTCAGCAGAATGAAGCAATTTTATGGAACCTAATAGAATTGTAACTGAATACCTTATTTAGTTAGTTGATTGAAATCACGATTCAGTTGCTCTTCGTTTATTTAACGGAACACAATAAGTGTGTTTTTGTACTCAAACTGCATCGGGGACGAACCATAGAGAAAATAGCAAAAACAACATCGAAGAATTTTGAAAGCGTAGATTCAATTCTGTTGGTTACCTGTAAAAATATTTGGATATAAATGTACTAAACAGTTTCACAAACAAAAGCTTTATTTCCTAATAGCAGCGCCCCGCGGTTTTACCCGAGTTGTACCCGGTCCCGTAGGAATTTCGGGATGATAAGTAGCCTATAACCTTCCCGTTGAATGTAGCTATCTATTACAAAAATAATTATTCACCTTAGACGCGCTAATAATTATAGTCATTACTATTAAAAACGAAGATCAAGATGAATTCGAATATAAATAGTCCTAAATATTTTAGTACCCAATATTTCTTAAAAGCAGTGATTTTATACTAAAATTTTATATTCCACTAGCGACCCGCCCTCGCTTCGCTTCGGGTAATCAAGATTTCATGTAGGAAAATCGGGATAAAACATTGCGTGTCTCCCGCAGGAATATACACAATCAAAATTTCAAGTGGGAAATTGGGGATAAAATATTACATGTCTCGCGCGAGTATATATGTATACACAATCAAGATTTCATGTGAGGAAGAATTCGGGATAATACCTACATAGCACGTCTTCGTCGTTCGTAGTTCGTAGGTAGGTATATCCCCGCGCGCTTTGACCGCACGAAACAGTAAGTAGCCATATAGTAGAGTGCTTGGGGAGTTTGACCTCGGACTCCAATTACTGTCAATGTATTAATGTGAGACCTTCTGCATTATGTTTTATACATAAATTACTAAAAAGTTTACCAATTTTTTTTCGTTGCTTTTTTGTTTTTCTTAATTTGACACTAATTTCAAGAAATACTGATATTTATATCCAAACTAGACGGATCGAGCTGAAATTTGGCATGCAGGTAGATGCTATGACGTAAGCATCCGCTAAGAAAGGATTTTTTGAAATTCCACCCCTAAGAGAGTAAATTAGGGGTTGAAAGTTTTACAATTTTTTAAAATTCTTTAATGGATTTGCTTCAAATTTTGCATGTAGGTTCTTTATTTAATTTAGATAAAGATTACAAAAGGAATTTTGGAAATTCCATCCCTAAGAGCGTAAAATAGGGGATGATCGCTTATATGCAACTTTTTATTCCTTTGATGTATTGGCTTCAAATTTTGCATGTAGGTTATTTATACAAAGAAAATAACCACTAATTAAAAAAGTTTCGGAAAATCTACCCCTAATAAGGTAATTTAGGGGTTGAAAGTTTGTATGACTTTTTAAATTCCTTTAATGTATTTGCTTCAAATTTTACATGTAGGTTCTTTATTTAACGTAGTTAAAGATTACAAAAGGAATTTTGGAAATTCCACCCCGAAGAGGGTAAATTAGGGGTTGAAAGAATTAGTTAAGCTCGTAATGTCTTATATTATATACCTTAATTTATTTATTTTATTATTAAATAAAAAGCAACGATTTTTAATTGGTAAACATTTTAATATACCTTATCAACAATACAATCCAACAGGTCTCATAATAATTCGTTGACAGTAATTGGATTCCGAGCTTTTTCAATTCTAGATGCTTAAGGCACTCTACTAATAAGAGACCCGCCATCGAGCATTACTATTTTGTAAGCAGCGCCCCGCGGTTTTACCCGCGTTGTGGCCGTTCCCGTGGGAATTTCGGGAATTTTTTTACATAAATAAAAGACGTGTGGCACTCGGGGACTGCCGCGGTGAAGCTATTGCATAGCATTTTGTATCAACTTATGCAATTATATTTGATATATTTGATATCTCTTCTCTCTCACCCCACCCGCCTCCTCTCTCTCACCCCTCCCGACTCCTCTCTCTCTCTCACCCCTCCCGCCTCCTCTCTCTCACCCCTCCCGCCTCCTCTCTCTCTCACCCCTCCCGACTCCTCTCTCTCACCCCTCCCGCCTCCTCTCTCTCTCACCCCTCCCGACTCCTCTCTCTCACCCCTCCCGCCTCCTCTCTCTCTCACCCCTCCCACCTCTTCTCTCCCCTCCCGCCTCCTCTCTCACCGCTCCCGCCTCATCTCTCTCACCGCTCCCGCCTCTTCTCTCTCACCGCTCCCGCCTCTTCTCTCTCACCCCTCCCGCCTCCTCTCTCTCACTCAACCCTCCCGCCTCCTCTCTCTCTCTCACCCCTACCGCCTCCTCTCTCTCTCTCTCACCCCTTCCGACTCATCTCTCTCTCTCTCACCCCTCTCTCTCACCCCTCTCTCTCACCCATATCTCTCACCCCTCTCTCTCACCCCTCTCTCTCTCACCTCTCTCTCACACCTCTCTCTCACCCCTCTCTCTCACCCCTCTCTCTCACCCCCCGTCTCATCTCTCTCTCTCACCCCCCGTCTCATCTCTCTCTCTCTCACCCCCAACGCACAATCGCACACAACGCCGTGTCGAAGACTGCCGAACTGAAACGACGTTAGACGATGCACGGCCTTCAAGCCACACCTCCTTGCCCGTCGGAGTGGGGAGCGTGAGGTTTTTTCGATACGGAATTTTTGGATTCGGTCCCCGCGCTCAAGGCCCGCGATAGAAGCTATGCAATAGCTTAAAACCTTCCTCTTGAATCACTCTACCTATTACAAAAAAACCGCATCAAAATCCGTTGCGTAATTTTAAAGATTTAAGCATACAGACAAACAGACACGAAACAGAGACGACTTTATTTTATATAGCGACCCGCCCTCGCTTCGCTTCGGGTAATCAAGATTTCATGTAGGAAAATCGGGATAAAACATTGCGTGTCTCCCGCAGGAATATACACAATCAAAATTTCAAGTGGGAAATTGGGGATAAAATATTACATGTCTCGCGCGAGTATATATGTATGCACAATCAAGATTTCATGTGAGGAAGAATTCGGGATAATACCTACATAGCACGTCTTCGTCGTTCGTAGTTCGTAGGTAGGTATATCCCCGCGCGCTTTGACCGCACGAAACAGTAAGTAGCCTTATGAGACCCGCCATCGAGCATTACTATTTTGTAAGCAGCGCCCCGCGGTTTTACCCGCGTTGTGGCCGTTCCCGTGGGAATTTCGGGAATTTTTTTACATAAAAACCTTCCTCTTGAATCACTCTACCTATTACAAAAAAACCGCATCAAAATCCGTTTCGTAATTTTAAAGATTTAAGCATACAGACAAACAGACAAACAGACACGAAACAGAGACGACTTTATTTTATACTATGTAGTGATATTTCTCATCATAACTCTGAAACTAACTCTCCGAATTTAATAATTTAAAGAGGTACACAAAGAAACATAATTAACCTTGATTGTAGGGCCATTTATTTTGATGTAGATTCATATCATCATATGAATATCATCAACTTAAAATTACACTCCTTTTTTAACTAATTAATTTTAACTTAAAACGGTTATTGTGTCTTAACTATAATAGTTAGACATATGCCCTCGCGAACTTATTTGTTTGCAATGATATGTACTTTGATTGTGTAGAACATTGTTTTTGTGTATCATCAATAGATTTAGTAGCGCACGCCAATAACCAATTTTTTTAGGCATGTTTTTCATACCTTGGGTTACATATACCCGCGTTGTGCCCGTTCCCGTGGGAATTTCGGGAATAAATATAGCCTATGTCACTCAGGGATAGTGTAGCTTTCGAATGGTGAAAGAATTTTTTAATTCGGTGCAGTACTTTCAGAGCCTATTCGAAACAAACAAACAAACAAAAAATCAAACCTTTCCTCTTTATAATATTAGTATAGAAGTATAGATATAAAATTAATTAACGAATAAAATGTTGCTTTAGAAATACCAATAATGCAATTCATAACTTTCTTAAATAGTAAACGGAGTGTGTTCTTAATTTTTTATGATTTTGCACCAAAGTTGTATTGACTGAAAGTTTAAAAGTTTTAGTATGAAAATCTTTCAAAGAGATATCGAAGTTGAGTGGAAATATGTTTAAACACTTTCCATGTTACTGTGATTTTCGATATTCTCGAATAATCCTGGCTGCTTGATATAAAACTAGATAGAAGTTAAAATTCGTACCCTGCTGATTCAAAACTAAATTAAGCGACAGAGACATGTTTATGTATTTCTTGAGAGATGTTCGTCTAGACATTGGGTTCAGGATTAGTCTTGAATCTCGTCTCGATATTGTCACCAAATGATTCATAGTTACATTTTCTGATGCGATACGTTATTACTATTTTTTTCACTCGAGAATTGAATTGAACCCTGTGAATAGAATATAAGATCGGAATCTTACATTCTAAAACGCAAAAGAAAGCTGATGCTTTTTTTTTTACGTTAACTCACGGGTGTCTTTACAGCTGGTAACAGCCTTCATCTTAAGTCGTAGGGAAGGCTATTGGAAATGCTCACTAGAATGTGACGAAATAGATTCCTTGTCACTATATTACATATTACACTTTTTTCAGGTCAACCTGTCGACCAAAACCACTCTTTCCTAAAAGTTGATAAATGATGACATTGCGTGAGGCGTCCACATTATACGATAGCTTCATTTCTCTCGCGTCGTATCATAATGGCGTTTCGTTATAATTACAAATTATTCGGTTGTTTTCGTGTCACGGACTCGCTGCAATTCGTCGCTGACCTCTCGATGTACGCAGCCTCAGCCGCATCACATCTGGGTCATATTGACCCGCATTCACCGCAATCAAACTAAGGCTTAGGTGCGAAAGTTTGCCAAAAATAGTACACGAAATGCAGTGGATGTCCAGAAGTCAGCAGAGTCGTTTCAGGAATTTAAATGTTGGCAAAAGTTTGCGCGAAATGTGTCAAAGTTACCAGAAACGAGGATTTTAATATTATTATTCATGTCACAGAAAATAGGCCAAAGAACTCGTCATTAAATGCTTAATCACCACTTTTAGTCGTATTTATATTTGGAAAGTCAGACACAAAGCGATCGTTCAATAAAGTTTTGCTAACGGCTCAACAATTTCCTGTGTCATGCACCACGTGCTGATCTCGTATGTTACTCACTGTCCTTATTCACATTACGGTTTTGCATCAATGCATCTTTTTGTGCCGGCATCAAATGACATCCAATGGGAATTTATAGGACAAATGTTTTCACATGGAACAGCGAACGGTTGGCCAGTGTTTCGTTCCAATTAAGGTCACGTAGTCCCAGCAACGTTTCACGTGTTTTACGATTTCCTTATGCAATATGCAACGGCCGCGTAAATCACTTTTCATAGTTTTATACGACAAATAGCGTATACAACTGCTGCGTTATGTAACGATCTAGAAACAGTGCTCATAATAAAACAAAAAATGATAAAAACAGTGTTTTTGTAACATTTTAAACTAGACCGTTTGCGAAACAGACAATCGAGTCCAACTGTGCGACTGTTTCACGCCAATTAAACAAATTTGTTATTCTTTAAGTAGATGATATGAAATTGTTAAATGATCTTGGTTATTCTTTCCTGCTATTAAATTATAATTAAATAACTATTAAAATGTGAAGGTGATATCTATTTTTATTACGTCAGTTTCTCTCCATTATCCGCAATAACTCCGTCTTCAGTGGTTTCTTGTTTCCTCCTTGCTGGCCGAGGCGGTAATTAAATATCGAGTAACAGAACTGGTGTTTCACTTCGGCTCTCTTGTCAAACATTCGCCTAAAATTAGCCCGAGGCTTGCTCCTTTTGCTTTCTCCAATATCGATCTGTAAAACGATAATTTGGCAACTGTTCGAGAATCGAGATTCGAGACAGTATCTCGGTAATCCTTTGTCTTTCCTATATTTAGGATTTAGACGATATACCTACTCGTATTTTTACTGTTAATTTATGTGTCCAATAAATATCCGAACTGTTTCATATGGTAAGCCTATAATTCTTTATAATCCTGTCTTGGAACTTAAAAGAGGATCGTTGGTGCAGCGGCGTAAATAAAACTACAAGCTTGAAGTTTGTCTCGTCGGATTTCAATTGGATCGGTACAATCGCCGACAGTCTGTTGTAGTCGTACAGTCGGGTTCACCCCTGCGTCTACTGCAGACGTTAATGTTGTGAACTCTATCGACAAACTGTACCGAGTACAGTTTCATTATACATGTTTGTGCATCTTCCTGTGAACTTTAAATCGGTTCAATGAAACTGTGACTTTTAAGTTCTTCGGTTTTTATTATTTCGCGTGTGGTTTTGGTTCTTTTTGATTGTGAATGTGTAAGTACCTTATGTGTATTCTTGATATATTTACATTCTTTAAATTAATTTCATAAATAACATAGGAGTATATTCTTTAGTAAATATAGGTCCCTAAGTTATTAAATATATTTTAAAATATAATGAATTACGAACGTAAAGCTGCTATCAAAAACCTTCAAAGCCATTATGTCTTTAGAGATACGTAAGCTTAAAATATAATCAGATACAGTATAATATATTATGTTATTTCTGCTTCAACAACAATAACTTCACAATATTCCTGAACCGTTGCAAATACAACAAACTAATGTACGAATAATAAGGAACAAAGGCGAATTACTTTTATATTTGTCCATCGCTCTAATGACATTTTCCCTAACAGTTATGTATATCATAATTGTTTGACTAATGGCCCTATTAATATTCACTTATGTACCGAAACTTGTACAAGTATTTGCAGTGGCTTACAGTTGGATTCGAACACGCGACGGGTGTTCTAGACCGGTTGGAAAGTAGGGGGTTTTGTGGCTGAAACCGGCCCGATTAATGTAAACAGTAAATAGAACCACAAGTAACGCACAATTACATACCGCAGCTTGTATCGTATAACATCTGCTTGAGCCTTAATTAAACTGTTGGTCCCGGTCGTTTCAATCGCTAGACGGTGGTCGTAGACCTTTTGGCGGTGTGAAAACTCGAGTCCAGACACCAGATCATAAAATCTATATGAAATTAATCATAGTCTCAATTAAATCGTAGTTTTCTACCTTCTAGCTGGTGAATTGAATGTCTGCCAAATAATTCGGTATTCCGTCCATCAGTATATTTAATTTATCAATTACTTTTAGCACTGGAGGCACTGAAGGTAAACGATAGATTTCTTTCAATCTAAGGAAAGAATTAGGGGAAACCTTTACTCAGCAGTGGGACAACAAAGGTTAAATTAAAAAAAATGCATTTAAGCCAGCAACCATGTTGCGTGTGAGCTAGACAATATTCTTTACAAGGAATACGACACGCACAAAGTCACCACGATAAAAAGAAAACTTAGAACTTAATAACTTATTCCAAGAATGTCTATCTGACGCTTTTTGTTCCCTTTTTCTAGTTTAATCAGATATTTTAAGATGAAAAACATGACTGCTGAACGGGCATCGAACCCACTTTATTTAGAGCGACGACCTTGCGTACCAATACTTGGAATTAGGCAGTGCACTTTAACTATTATGTTACGCTTTACACAAAAAGTTATAGCTTATATTGTAACTGTTTTTTTTCGACTTATGAGCTGAGTAATTGTGTAGTTAATCTGCCGACTATATTACTGTGTACATTAAAGTTTAGCGCAAAAAACCAACCGCTTTCAGAGATGACGCCATAATGCCATAAGCAAGTCTAGATTTAGATCCGCCTTTATTTTACACATCTTTTATTACTGGAGGTTGGTAACAAAAAATATACAATGGAATAAAAACGAATAACAAAATCCTGAGGATGAAAACATCCTTTGTGCAAACGATCGTGTAGTTTTTATAAATGCGTTGCAATAAAGAGTACCAGCCTATTAATTTTCTCAACTTCCATGAACGCTTTTCTTCACAATTTCTTCCGAGCGGTTTTCTCTCGGTCGTCGGTCGTCGTTGGCCTATTTTCCATTCAAGTGTCTCCCCCAACTACATCACTCTAACATCTTAAGATTGTTCTTGTTTTAAGGTTTCGCGGCTTTAAGACACTCTGAGTTATCTTTCGCCATCAAGTCGTGTTACTTCCTAAAGCTCGGCCACTCTATCAATGTCGCTTTTGTTAATTTCCACTCGCAACGGCTCATAAGAGTTGTCTTCTCTCCACAACTGGACCGCATTATTCCACGAGACATGATTCCCTATTAATCTTCCGTTATAAGAGCCATGACCCGATGCCCTAAGCCCATTTCACGCCACTTTTGTTTTACATACCGTTACCATTATGATAATTTATTGAAGCATGCATAAAACGTAACTTCATAATGCATAAAACAAGTAAAATATTCTCAGAAGGCTAAGTTTCCGAAACGTTAATTGTTACATATGTTGCTGACACACTATCTGTCATTCATGTTAACAAACATACAGTTAATTATATTGTTCCTTATTATCATTCTTATTTATGTCCATTGGGTCATTATCATGATGGCTGTAGGGGTTTGAGCAATATGGTCTCTCGGTTATTACATAATCCGTTTAATTAACATGGCCCCGCGGCTTGCACTGGCCGGGCGCCAATGCGATTCAATATAAACAATTCCTTTTTTAACGAGTTGCATAGGCTACGAGATCCAGAGCCGACATAGCAAACATATAATATAGTTATCTAACAGATCTGTTTGTTTATCGGCGGGTATTTTTGTGCGGCATCTTGTATTTGAGCGTCGGAATGGACATGTTTATCGGTTAGCTATCGGGTTGATCGTACCGTAGCGGTCGAACTCGCCCAACTTGGAACACACAACTTAGTTCCAACACTCTCGACTTTCACTCCGAATCGCAATTAATGGATTAATTTTAATGTCCTTTTCAAAGCATTGTCCACCGTGGCGCCATACAGTCGCGACAGAAGCCGCAAGTTGCGAAAACCTTCCAATATGGGTTATTGTTACGCGACCTTTCATGAGCAATCTTTTGGGAAATACATTTATGGAACTAGGCACTGATAACAGAAAGGTCGAGATATAGCATTTATAGCATTATTTATTAGTTGCCTGCGTATTGTCACGAGCTTTTTATAATGTTAGAAAGGTGAACTCGATAATGTATTCAGAAAGTCCCGTGCCATATCATCAGTTACGAGCTATATCCGTTTCGTATCGACGTATCTGAGTCGATCGCCATTGTTTTTTTAAGTAGCACGTGTATACGAAGGCAGTTGCCTCAAATTGTCTCAATTGAATCGTTTCTCCAGCAAAGCCACTTTCCCGGATGTTGTGTCCATTTAGTGCTTTCAGCGGGCTATTGTGTTGTTTTGTATTCTTCACAAAATGTAGAAAAATGTAGAATATTTTCATGAGTGATCTTTTGTTGCTTTCTATATCAGAAAAAGCTTTTAGTAAACATAGAACGGCAATTACTAAACCATATTGGTATTCTTTAAAGTGCATTAATGCTCTACGACCCATAAGATGCTTTTCGAAATACGAATTGAACAAATTGAGTATGCAGACGGCGTCGCTACAATGCAAAACAACAGAGCAACGAACTTGGAGGAAGAGTCCTTGCCATAACTGGTACTGTACTGGCCCCATAAACCGATGCGTCGGAAAGTGATTCATGAGTTAGAATGTTCTATTTCGGGAGGTTTATGCCCACACAGCTTGGTTATAAACGGGTAAAAACTATTATCAATAAATTCCCACTACAGGGCAAAAGTCTCGATCTTCTTCTTATCGAGTGGATGGTCAACTTGACCAATCCTGGTGTCAGAGTTATAGAGCCGCCAAAGGCCTCTGACATGGCTCATGTAACGACTACTATCCGTAGAAAGTAACCGGGACCGACGGCTTAACGTGCCCTCCGAAGCACGGAATCATCTTACTTTTCGGGCAATCAGGTGATTCAGCCTGCAATGCCCTAACCAAACTGAGGACAGTCTCACAAAGTGATTTTTGTGAGATATCCCCACTGGGAATCGAACCCGGAACCACCGGATCGTGAGCCGAGCGCTCAAACCACTAGACCACGGAGGCTGTTAAAAGTCTCGATTACTGAATATATCAGTACAGTCAGTAGGCTCAAGCATAAAACACTTGCCTGTTGGTTGGAGTGAAAGTTTGAAAGCTTTTAAGGCCTTCATAAACGGATAACTGTTTTCAAGTTTTCAAGGCCCTCGAAGAAGTTTTGTTTCGATAACGGCAGCAACATAAACTGAACATGCCTGGTGGTGGCTGCTTGTTTATATTATCTATCGGGTACGCACGTGTGCGGTCGTTAGTGTACACTAAACACGTGCTCTTGACACAGCTGCCATCTGCCTTTCAAACTGTATATACTGCATCAACTTTTTCCCGGTTTGGGTAACATTTTTATTTCTGGTCTGGTTTTTGGAAATAGATGTTTGTGATTGGTTTAATGAAAACGAATAGTATAATCTACAAAGATTTGCATCACTTATCCTAATATTAAAAAGTTTAGCACGTTTAAACAAACATGTAATTAAAATAAAAGGCTCTTTATGTGCATGCTCCTAATTATAAACCACGAGATATTGATAAAAACCCGGCGAGCGAATTCGTTTTCCTGGTTACGTCATCGACGATGTAGCTTTTGTTATCAGCAGTATAAAAACGGTTATTTTTAAATTGGTAGTTAGCCGTCTGCTCCAACATTTAACAGTTTATTTTTAAAAGTATACCTAGATTATATTAATTCCATGTTGGGCAGAAAAACTTCTTAAATGCCAAATAAATTATGATTCGCACATGGCCGTTGGCGGTTTAGTGTAATAGCTAAGTGATCGCGTAATAAATAGATGTTTGCGTGTGGTCGGACCATATCTGCGCGGGCGCAAACCGCGAATCGACGGAAGTCGGTTATTTAGCGATTCTTGCTTCTACTTGTACTATTGGGGATATCATACACCAACTGGTTTGTATATTTCCTTTGCTAACTGCGTGGTTTTGCAAGTTATTGTAATTATCGTTTTATTCGAGTTGCTTAAGCCAAATGCCAAACCTGTTAGTCTGAGGTTGCTAAAGTATTGCTTGTAATCCACGATCTTAACGAAAGCATTTTTATTTAAGACTTACTTCGTTTGGAGTCTACAATTACTGTAGTCGGTAGGCATCCCAACTAAACCCTAAAATACGATCAGAATCAGCAATATAGTACTCGTATACATGGAGCTAACCGTTGCTTGCGTCCATTAAACTATCATAAGACCACTTTGACATGCATGCGATCATCATTCATGACACCGAAACGATATTAGTTCCCAGAGGGGCCTATTGGTACCGCTACTTTATTGTATTCAACTCTTATACTACGCCTAACTCAGCTATGCGAGCCCGCATAAAATATAACGTTCATTTTGTAACCTATTTGGTCCATTAAAAATATCATCACCAAAAATTATAAATTCCTTAACACATTAATTTGAACAGCGCCGTGGAAAGTTCAAAGACGATTATTTTGATCGTTATAATTTAAGAGGTGATATATTTTTATATTGTAAACGTACGTTAACATGGTCTGTAAATCATTTAACTGTATCATCGCTATACCACATCCATATCTACTTATGTGAATGTGGAAACTTTGCCCATCACGAATTCAGAACATCGTTTAAAACTTTTATTAATTTACAAACGTGTATCCCTCCCTATACGCAAGTGACCTTTGCATGATTAGCTACTGATAATAATTTTAGCTTTGCACACAGTTTTCCCTTTGTTGATGTTTATACTATATGTAGTTAATTTATAATGATGTGTAACCTTCCTTTCCATCCGCCCGTTCTTTTTTCAAATACCTGTTCTGTAAATGTTCGTTCATGGCAACAGAGATTTCCTAAGTCGAGATCCCTTCAGTCCAATCTTAATATTGTGTAATCTATGTCGTAATGACGGATTCTATATAAATATTTGCCTTAACCCTCCGTCTTTTCTCAAAATCTTCCATCGTCTCATAGGCACTATTCCAAGACAAATAAGCGAACAGAAGCCTATCCAATTTCTCACGGATCAAGTTATATTAATAAAACCGGACTGCTCTCATATTCACACGAACTATATGAAAGTTGCAGCGCTGAAATCTGCACTCAATCCGACAGACACACATCGGATACATATTTTATTAGGATCCATGCACCGTCCATGTTTATTTGACCAACTATTCGAATAACTCTCGCTAAGTATACCATTTCAAACAAGACGAGTAAAGTTTTCAATTTGGCTGAGAGCAATGCTGTCTGAATATTTTAAATTCTGCCAGCTCACAGACTCTTCATTAATTCTTAGTGGAATGCTAAGTTTCTGTCGTGAATTTTAAAGCAATTAGCTCACACATCTGACTAATAACATTATACGTATTTGTGGGACAAGAAGACCAAATTAATTCTAGAGTTAATTCCAGTAAAGTGGTTCTTGCGATAATATTGTTCCATTTTCTGAAAGGACATCTAGTAAATAATGTACATAGAAAGTTTTATGCGAACGGTGCAGTAGTTAACTTCTTTCTGAGAAAATGTTATTTAGTTTTGTATAATGTTTTTCAATTATGAGATGAGGCGTTTGTTATTGTTTATTGTGATTGCACCTGAGTAAACTCGTCTCGTATTATTATACTCTTGGTTAAGTCAGGAATTTCTTAGTTATGTTTAGCAAGATAATTAGTCACCCACAAGCCACCGAATGAACAATGCACATGTCAAATTAATAGGAATTTTCCCTCCTCTGAAAAGGCAACTCAATTATGATCCTAATATATTCTGTCAGACGTATGCTTGCGCGAGTTTGTCGCCTCATAGTTGACATTCCCCTATGTCCCTGCGTCGGCGCGCCAAGCACGCGACTCCAGCAAGCTGGGTATAATTAGAACACCAGCTCTTGTAAATCTTTAACCTCTCAGATGAAACGGCAGCTTTAATAAAATACTTGATTCAAGATACGCCGGCACGACACGAATGTTAGTCCTATTTTCAACAGTCACCGGAACGAATTGGACATAAAATATGTGTGCGTTTATAAATACAAGTCTTATCCTACACTAACAGACCAAGGTTGTACAGAAAAGGGTAAAGGTGAAAGCAGTATTGAAATCTGTTCGGGTAACACCAGTTCTTACGTCAATCAAGTTGCATTACATTTTTAGAAAGTAAAAACAATTAGTTGTTCCTAAATGGAACTGCTCAAGTTTCCTGATATTTTAATGTGGAGTATCTAACATGTATATCATGAAACGGGGATATAAAATGGATATTAATTAAAGTATAACTGCTATGAATTCTGGTACAAATGTTACTTCCATTTATGTACATTGTTAACGACCAAATTGTAAAATATTTTACGAATGCATCACACGAATTTACTTGCATTACCTTATAAGAAAGTCAATCAGCAATAGATTATTAAAACGAATTAGGCCAACTTAACAATCGACAGCTTAATTAGCGACGTAATAACTTGCGTTTTTAATTCGGCTTGTAATTGATTGCACCTGACTGGCATGTGCGTTTGTTTGATTGATTTAATTACTTTAACGTTAGGACTTAGTATGTATAACCTGCCTTCTTCAAAATACGTAGGTGTATGATTAATTTCCCTTAGTTCGTTGTTTCTTCATCTTTTTATTCAAGACATGAGCTCACTGACACGGATCTAATAGATTATCTAGTTATCTAGACCTAACTGGATTCAAAGACAGTACCGGTACTTCATCAAAAACACGCCTGCCCGATAAACTGATACTTTTCACACCACAACACTCAATTTTATATCACTTTGCGATTGTAAACGTAACCTTCAACGCTCCAGTAGCCCGCACTGAGGTGCCTGCTTACAGTTCATAAATTTTGAAGCCTGAATGCAGAATGAAGTCATTATAACCGACTTTAATTTTATTACCTTCAAACATCTATCAACATGCAAAGTGAAATTGGCTGCTTGAAGCGTATTGTTTATGAAATGCTATTGATCGACAATTGCCGTTTCATTGGAGGCACTTAAGAGTGTGGTTATCCACTTGAGGCTAGATCCAAGGCTGTTATGAAGTCCAAGAGCTCGTTATTAGAACAAGGTATGGTACACATCCGCGCGCCCGAGTCGGGCGGTCACGGTCTCATGCCTTGTGTACATGACTCATGTGCATTAGAGTTTGTTAAACTGTAATGAGATATAATAATTTGTTACGCTCAGACGGTTTATGTGCAATAGGAACTAACATTTATTTATGACATTATGGCTCTTGTTCCGTTTTAACATCCTTGAAATAATCATTCTGAAATTAAAGAGACGATATGATTGGTCCATGGCAACCGTTTTTCACGGTTCAATTTTGGCGTTATTTAAGTAGGTTAAACAACAATATGGAAATTACAGGTAATTTCCATCAGAGTTTTCAAAGTCAATATATTCGTTTGTGTTACGAAGCCTTATAAACACTTGGTGTTGTTTACATATTAAAATTAGTCACCTTCGATCCTTCTACAGAAAACGAACACAATTGTAAAACAAGGCTAATAGTATTTGATAAGGCAGGTTCTGAATCACAGTTCTGAATACTTGATATTTATAAAACAAAACGTTCTATTAACACAGATGCTCACCGTTATGTAAGGCTCGCGCCGTAATTATATTTTGTAATAACTCATTTCTGTGTGTTTCCATTATTTTAACCACATCGAGAAGTTTTGGGCCGGCCTTGATCCGAATACTCTGGACCATTTTGTAACTGTCGATGCCAGATGTTTGAGATCCCAAAGATGTATGCCTCCATAGAAATCTCCGGCAAATTGCCTCTACATGCAGTATTGGAGTACAATAGAGCTTTTATCTTACGACCTTTAGTCCAAACCTGTCATGGTGGATGATCATGATACGCCGCCGTATAAGGCGAGTTCACCAGAGTGGCTGAACACCATATGGCCGGTGGTCAAGGCCAGCGGATCCACTTCAGCACATCAAAGGAACATTATCTTTCTCGTAAACGTTCTGACCTACATAATCACCTGTCGATCTCTTTATGATTTATCATTAATTGATTCCAATTAAAATTGAAATCTTGAGTATTTTATGTTCTAGTAAAACGTGTTTTATCTGGATTCCAATTTACTAGCCGCTGTAGAGTCAATAGAAAAGCTATTGGTTGCACACAACGGCTGTGTAAAGCGAACCGGTGATTCTATTTCCCGCTGATTAGTGAGAAACTGCCGGACGCTGCGCGCTGAACGGTTTCAATTCAATCACGATACGACCCTTGATTGCAGTGATGGGCAAATGAATTTACTGGTTCTTTAAGCCTCGTCTAGACAGGATATTGGTTATAGGTAGGAAATTGTGAACGCTAATAGTCGAGGGCCAACTTGTTTTTTGTTTAACTGTGTTTTGGGTTAATCATTTTTAATGATGCGATATTCACAAACAATAAGCTAATTTCTCATTTGTTGTCTCTCATAATTCACAATTTTGGAGCAACGTTTCACCATGATTGTGTTTTGGTGCCGTACGTCTCACGGCACCCACGGCCGTACTACTATCTGACTTTCATCAAAACATTACAACTGCATCTAAACCGGGCCTCTTAACAACTAGAGCTAACGAACCAGAAAATACTTGTACAAATTGTTTTAGTAAAATGCAAATGATCAGCTAGCGGAAAATCTGTTATTGCATCTGTTGGCCGCTGATACAGCCTGATTCTGCGCATCCGATCGATCTCAACTCGTTACACGCAATTGAATCGACCAACCGAAACGGATTGCCAATTTGTAATCATTACTATCCGAATAGAGTTACTCTTTGCGTAAAATTAAGGGCAAGGTTGATACTCCATTGAATTAAAATGGCTGCGATAAATCATAATCATGTTTGTAAACATTCTCGATCCAGTCTCGTATTACTTGAATTTACTTTTTAGATTGAGATCAGAATGTCAAGTCGGTTTGGTGTGGAGTGTGTTCTTGATTGTTTTTGCGCTCGTCGTCACAGCTGCAAGGGCTTGTGATCATGTGTGGGGCGTGCAGTTGCAATGCTGGTCGTTTGTGAATGTCGTGCATCGGTTGGGTTGTTGTAGGGGAATGGGACGTGTGAACTTGTCGGAGTAACCACATATGGTGAGGTGATGTGCCGCCGCGCCCCTCGCCGGACCGGCCTTTCGGCAGTTCCAACCGCGATTCTCTCAAACACCGACGTGTTTGCACACCGCATGGATTTTTGAAAGTTTATGATTTATTTATGGTTGTAAACAGTGTTGGACTATAGTTGGTATATTAAGAAGTATATTGGCTGTAGTTCTGTCAACATTGAGGTAAACTAATAACGGTACTATTTTGAGCTGTGCTAATTAAAAGTGTCACGAAAGCTTTGAATAAGCTTCCGTAAGGGTTTAATTTGTTTCGTCAGCTGATTATAAGTGCTTGAAAGGCAGCTTCATAATTCAATTCAATTCAATTGGGTCATTTGTTTTTTTTCGTATAAATTGGTTCTTGTTGTTATAAACTGTTTTCAGTAGAGTCACGGCATAATATATTTGGCTTATCAGATAAACGTTATCGAATACCAGCTTAGTAAATAATTCCTGGATAAATAAATATTTTATATTATATGCGAAAGTCAAGGTTTCATCGATTTCAAATCGTAACTAGTTAAATTAATTGAAAGCTACATATTACGAGTATTAATTAACTTTTATGTCGATGTTTAGATTAAAATCTATTAAAGTAATCATTGGGAATATTTTCTTCTACCTTATATTACTGCCATAAAACTTAATTGGGATATGTTTTCAATGAAATATTTATATCATAACGATTAACGATACGTAATATATTATATCAGATAGCAGAATAATAAATTAAAAATATACAGACGAACTGATATGACAACTTTAAGTCTAAATATTTAAAATTAAATAAATCCTCTCTATTTATCTAAAACAAAATAATATCTAGTAGTCACAATTCACGGTTTAAGAAAAGGATAGAAATATTCGTTCTTCATAACAATTACGATGCTCCAGAGAAATACACGTATCAAACCATCACCCCTTCTTTTTGCGTCTGGGGTTCACCAATATTGCTGTAAAAGTAATTTTATAGCTCAATACTGCTACAATAGAGAGTCCAAATTGGGGGTCGAATATGCGGGTACCAGTAATAATAATATCATGACATTTCACGTGTTCACAACTCTGAAGATAAATCTATAATATTACGAAAAAGTTTATCTCACTAACGGGTGTCGAAGTGTGTGAAAAATACGAGATTTATCGCACTAATAACAATGTTTACGCACCAGTAAGGTCTATTACCTTTTGGTTTTACCTAGTAAACCTTTTAATGGTGTCCTTGAGAAGTTTTATTTTGATTGCTCGTGTAGTAAACTAGTCGTGTTTCGCTGTTTTAGTGTTTCACTTTGTATGAAAAGCAAGGTGTATGCCATTTATAGTATTTAATAGCTTGTGCCAATACCTTGGCCGGAAATATAAAACTCGGTAGATATCAGCACTAGGCACAAGATATCTTTTAACGAAGGATAGAGGATTGGCGATTAGCATCTTTACCTAGATTTACATACAAATTCACACGTATTTTGAACATCTTCTTAAGGTTTTCAACATCGTTGAAAAGGCACTGGACAGGCGTGGTCCAATAATAACAATCTCAGTGCAATACTAAGCTTTCCCCTACGTACTATCCAATAACCCATCACTCCACAATATTTTATAGCTTGTATTGTAATGGATGTAACACTGTCACTGTTACTGGGGTCGTTATGACCCAGGGGCGCAGTCCGGAGGGTGGAGCCCGGATTTGGGACACGGGTTCACAATTTACTTGTAACCCATAGCTCAGTCTCACATGTTCTTACATTTTGTTTTATCGGGAAATGACGATTACAGTATGTTATATCTTATTATCGTCTTTTAATCAATAAATGATATTGGATATAATATAATGGTTTCATAAATTCATTTTTTGATACATATTCTTGTTGACAAAAATATCAACACTATATATTATATTTAGTTCAATAATTTGGTAGTTTTTTTTAAATTTCACAATTTCAAAAGCTTTACTATAGGTACATTGAGTTGTTCAGTTGCCAGGAGTGACAAGCCCGTTGCTTCCGGTCCCGCCCTGTCTGCGACTGATGGCTAAAGGGTTAACAATCGTTTCGTTGAACCCTTGCACAATGAATTATAATAACACTTGTACAAACATCAGGTTTTTACGTCTTTATTTCGGTGAGTAATTTGACATTTCGACTTGTGCTTAAAAAAGGGAAGGCACGTGACGTGATGTGTATGAGTGTGTAATATGTATAAACTTTAAAGATGCATCGAAGATAAAAACATCTGCCCATTGTATTGTACTGAAATGACTTATGTTTTATTTTCTTTATTGTAAGTACATTATTTTAAAATAACATCCCTTTTATTGCCCCCTCGTAGTCGAGTAGACATAGCTCCAGTAAAGTCCACTAATTAGTTCACATCTATGTTCTAATTACAAGACCCAATTAAAACAAGTATTCACGATGATTATTAATTTATGTTTGCATGGACCGGTTTCAATGGACGCATAATTATTATGAATTCCTGTGGGATTCCATTGACTCAGGGATTTTACAGTTCTGACTTTTCTGTCTGTTCCCCCCAGGAGTAAAATATAATCCAACTGGAATTTCCAAATTATTTATCGCATCCAAACAAACAAAAAGTCTTATAATTATACTCTACTAGCCGCGCCCCGGTGATACCCGCGTTGTACCCATTCCCGCGGGAATATCGGGATAAAATGTATCCCATGTGCTATTTTAATTTATAGCCTATATTAGTGTAAAGTTTCATCAAAATCCGTCCAGTAGTTTTTTCGTGAAAGAGTAACATACATCCATCCTCAAAAACTTTCGCATTTATAACATTAGTAGGATTAGTTTATATCATTACAACTCACATGACAATATGTAATACTAATTACGCCACACCTTACTTGCATTAGAAAAGAATAGTTTGAAAAAGATATTTTATCTACACTAATGTTGTAACATTCTACTTATGTTTCCAATACTTGACTTATAATTACTACTGTTATAGCGCAGACAACAAAACAATCAATTTAAGCAATTTCACATGATGGTATAATATCCTAAAACATCGATATCGATATCGTAAAATCTCATTATAACATCAATAAAACGCGACCAATTAACCTGGCGAGCCCTATGTCAAAATCCTCATACAAGTTGTATCAAATTTTGATATTAGGCTGGCTTTTGAAAACAGTTGGGTTATACGTGAAAACTTCGTCGAAACTACATACACAAAACTCTTTGGTAAGATCTCGCTCGCTCCTGATTGGCCCTACGCGCAGCTGCGCTCTCATTGGTTAGATTTTAATGGCGGCAAGTTCACTGTGACAATACACGTACGCGTGAAAAACTATTGTGAGCTTTTACTCTTGTTGTTTGATTAATTGCATTAGTGAAGATAAAGTAGTGTATGCAACTGCATATAACACGGGTATTAAAACACTCGTTACTATTATGAAACTCGCTGCGCTCGTTTCATAAACTCACACTCGTGTTTTAATACCCTTTTTTATATGACAGTTGCATAAACTACTATTATCGCCACATGTAAAATAAACGCTACTTTGCCTCAATTATCATGCCTACTGAATGATTTGAACACTTTTTTGTGCAAATAGATGTGTATTTATTTTTTTCATTATTCGACATAACATGAGATCACCGAACTATGTGACCGTGGCATCAGTCGAAGGATTTTTACATGATATTTAAATGGTTTTTTTACATACCTACATTTGTGGCGTAGTGTAGGTAGGTATATTAGAATTGAGGTAGAATAGATCGTGTAATTACATATATCTAATAGCCAATTTATATAAATAATTTGTTTACGACTTAAGTTTTGTGTTGTGATATTTTTTGCGGTGATTAACTTCAATTTTACATGTTTTATATGAGTACCTACTGGACGAAAACTGGACGTGTTGTGTTTTTATTACATTTTCATGGTAATAAGATTACTCGTTATTAAGCTGCTAGGTAATGTAAAAAATAATGTATTGTAGACCTAAACAATGATCAATAAACATTGTTTTTGTAGAAACAGAAAACTGAACAATGCGTAGAAGCTAGAATATGTTAATTTATCTATTCCTAGACCCAAGCGAACGTCTCAAAATTAATTCAATAGAGAGCTTTTTATGCAAAATTTCAGGTTACACGTAGAATGAACTGTTGTTCTTTTTTACAATGTTTTCTACTGTCTGTGCCCCACGGTTGTTTACCCGCATTATGCCCGTTCCCGTGGGAATTTTAGGATGAAAAAAAAAACCTATAATCTTCCCGTTAAATGTGGCTATCCATTACAATACAGAATAATTATTCGAATCGAACATTCAAACAAACTTACGAATTTTACCTCTTTATAATATTAGTATAGATGAATGGTGGGTAGTTTAGTTTATTGCTGGCATAATCATCAAAGATTTTAGGCACCATGTTAGGAATGTGTAGAAAATGTAGAGTTGATTGCGCCTAATGGTCACACAGTACTGATTTTCATGTAAGTATTAAGCCTTTATCTCTACAGACTGTCACATATATCAAGGGTAGGGTGGACGATGTTCCTGATAACGATTTATTTAATTTCATTCACCATTTTTCATCGTCACTTGTCCCATACAACATCTCGACATTGTTAAATATTTCCTACGTACGACACAAAGATTTATTACCATCATAACAGCACAATAATGAGAATTCGCTTCGAGTTTTAAATATTATTCTTTTTGGTACTTCCTAAATACGAGAACGGTACTCCCACGGATCGAGATGGTAAAACACATTTACATTTCGAAGTTTATCAGATCGGTTGGGTTGCTTAAGAGTAAGTAGGTACGCAAACTCCTTCATTCGGTCGACCTTTCGGGTTTCTAAGTGGGAGATAGAGTTACTGTTTAACATATCTGAATCATAGTTGTCTATGCCTACTACGGTTAATGGTTGTTAGCACTGTTAGACGGATCCGTTTATCCCAAATAGAATTTCGCCTTATCTAAATAAACCGTAACGTCTATAAGATATAGATTTGATAACCGAACGCAGTAGTTTTATTGTGTAGTAAAGAAAATCTTTTCGTTATCTTACTTCACTTTTTACAATTTCGTTTTAGGGTGACTTTCCAACAGGACTATGCTACGTAAATTTACGAGCAGAGTAAACGAATGCTATGTTATCCAACAGAATTGATTAAATTGGTTATCAAAAGTATTTTAACTTTACAAACACATTACCTTCTTTAACTCGGTATATCGTACTCTACATGTCCTATTTACCTTTCTGAAGTTGATCTCAATTGCCTGAGGGCTCTTTTCCACCAATACCCCTATCTCGTATGTTTGATATGTCTGTGATGTGATTGTGAGTCCCCCGTGGCGGTTGGCTTGCCTCCACGGTACCTCTCGTGTTCGTGTCATAGACACGACACGAGTATTCGTACCTTTTGTCTATTACTCGGCTCTATTGTCTATCAGACTTTGAGATGTACTCTTGTACACGTATAGAATTGAAGAAGGTAAAGATTGATGTTATAAATAGAAATCGGTCCAAGTTCTTTACAACTTAGCTGTTGTTTTATAGTTTAGATGTTAAAGGTATATTATGGTCGTAGCACACATATCAACTCGTAAACGGAACGTAAACGTATCAACTCGAGCCGTTCAGTATTCTTTGTAATGCTGGGGCCACACCTATGCCATATGCCATAGAATATGACATTAACAGTAGGTGTAGCCACGACTATGCGTCATAATTTGACAATAGCATTGACAATGCCATTTGGCGTATGCGATAGCTCGAGTGGCGGTACATCAAAGAGATTAATGCGAGAGTTAAATGCATGAAGCGGCCACACTACGTATTGTCAGTGTGCGTCGAGAGCGCAACGGGTTCGGACGTATTTGCATATTACGACGGATTTGCCTCAAAATCGCACGTTTTTGTCTATAAGTACTATGGCGACAGAGTGGAGTTACAACAAAATTATTACTTTTCTTGAGATTCTGCAAACATGGTCTCTTTATTCGATAATGATTTAATAAAGTCAAATAATATAAATTAACTCTCATGAAATATACAGCTCTGTCGACGTCCATCTTGCCTGAATTGAAGTAAATTCAATGCCGTTGTCAATGTCAAATTTTTCCAATAAATGAACATTGACATTGACAGTTTAAGTGTAGCCACCCACTATATTGCATTGAAAATTATTGCATTCAATGGGCATTGACATTGAGCGTAAGTGTGGCCCCAGCATATGAAACTCCCTACTGCAACGCACACTTATCGGAATCGTAACGTAATCGCCTCGCCTCGGGACAAGCTCACAAACCGCAGTACGGTGCGTGGTCGACTTGCCGTACCCGCGCTTACGTCTCTCCGTACCCGCGCTTACGTCTCTCCGTACGCTGTCTTACGACTCTCCGTACCCTAGCTTGCGTTTCTTCGTTCCCGCGAGGCACCCCGCCCAGCCGTCGTCAACCAGCGACCGGCGAGCCGTAAGCGCGGCGTCGCCTAGCCGTAGCCGAGTCGATTCGGAGCTGCTGATCGCACGGTGACGCGCTTACGATAGGTTGACGCCTGGTTGACGCCTGGTTGACGGCGAGGCGATACGGTGACGATCCCTTTCCGAGTTGATATGTGTGCTACGACCATTATACGTAACTATCAGCAGCATCAATTTAACTATCACTATTACCCTTCCCCGAGTTCCTCGTGGATCACACTGTCTATTTAGTTTTCTAGTTTATCGCCAACAGGCAGACAAACAGATGAATTAACGCGGCAATGTATGTATTAACAAGCAGCGTCCCGCGGTATTACCGACATTGTGCGTTCCCGCGGGGATTTCAGGATGAAAAATATCCTATAACTTTCCCGTTGAATGTGGCTTTCGATTACATAAAATAAGTATTCAAATTGAAATGTTACTTTCTGAGATAAGCGCGCTCAAAGAAACAAAATCAAGACTCATCAAACTTGTATACGAGTATTAGCATAAATTACTACTGACATAATGTGTCTGCACTGATTCTAGACTAAGAAGTGATTGTTTTATAATATGTTTTATAATAATATTATAATGCAATCACTTCTTCACTGTTTAATATTATATGAGAGAATATATGGGAAAATAGATACGTAACTACAGGCAAATACAGGCATATTTTTGCTTAAATGGAGACTCCACTACTAATATTGTAAGCTAATTGTAATTTGAAATAAACTTATTTTATTTATTTTATTTTAACTAACCTTATATTATATACGTCTCACAATAATGAAACCGTCAGTCTACCTAATAACAATATTAGACAAGAAGCGAAACAAACATCCGTTTATTAAAATGTTACTAAAATAAATATTGAACCGAATCAGTGGAGTTAAAATAAACCCGCGATTGTTTACGTTAATATGTTTATCATCGGGTGTAATGAACTTAACATTTGGTGGATATTTTGAAGGTGCTGGTATTTTGTTGGCCGACTTTTTTATTGGTTAGCTATGTGCTCTTCTAGGAGAATATTGACCATTCACGAACAAACATACATTGTTTTTTGAAAAGTCCCGGAATGAAATAAATACTTAATTAAAAGTCAAGTGTTAGGCTGCTGTGTCTCACTGTTGGGCACTGTCATCTCACCGTAAAGTCTTAGCCTGTTGTGACTTGTGTCCCAATGCCCAAAGGCCTCTCATCTCACCGAATACATGAGTACAGTGAGTTTTAGGCGTAAACACATTTAAGTTGAACTTATTTCCCAAATGTTGGACATCATTTGAAAACCTTGTATGAAATTAAGTGCCACTTAAATTAAAGCCGCGTTTGAGTACTCGGACATGTTTTACTTACTCTATCCTCAATTAGCGACGCTTTTGTACACTAAGATATGTCAGGTTATTACATTATACTAAAGTCGAGAAAATTACCGACCTAAGGTAATCCTAAAGAGTACTTAAACACCAAATATCTAGAACAATTCTGTGGTTTAACCGCGAAAGCTTAACATTCACTTTCGTTTACAATAGTAGGTAGGTATCTAATAATTGGAAAATATTCAACAAAACAGTAGATATTAAAACAAATAAACTTAAACCTAGGTAAATTATTATGGAAATATAATACGAATTAGTAACTAAGGATAATTATTTTTAAATTGCTTGCATTTGCTACTTATGTTGCGCTACAATTTTGAATTCTACTACAAATTAACATAAACACAAGTATACGAGTTCAACACCTAGTCACAACTAGTATAATCGACTACAAAAGTAGATATAGAGTTGGTAGTAAAGAAAGTGTTTCAATTTGAACTTTGTCCTTACATTTAATGACTGAACATTTTTCAATACATCTGTCTAAATGCTCCAATATTAACTTGGCCACTAATATCGTGACGAATATTTGTAGAGGATTTTTCCTCTTGCAACCTTTTTAATTCATAATTCAAAATAATTAACCAGTACTTCTTTCTTTCCACATTCTTCATCTTATTCTCCTTCTGCGTCGAGTCATTGACTCTCCTATAGCTAATAGCGACTAAAAAAATAGCTACTTTTCCCACCAACTGTACAATCCCAAAAGAGATAAATAGTAGTAATAAAACGAGCTGGACCGAACGCACGCATCGCCTAGATACATACAAAACGAAAGCCCTCGATACGTACAGTGTGCACTGACCCAGATGCAACACAACAATATAATTCACAAATTCCGATCAACTGGAACCAATCCATTGGGTTCTAGATTTACAAATTATTGGTGACGTTCTTTTTAGAAATATTTAGAATGTAGATATCTTTTCGTATTTAAAATCTGCTGAAACGAGTTGGGTTGCTACAAACCTATGTTCAAGCCGGCATCGACAGTGCCAAAGCAATTAATATAGGTTTTTCGGGTAGTTCACATCATTCGGCCGATAGTGTTTGTCGTCCACAGTTATCCTCAGTTTGCTTGTTGTTGGCCGCCCTAGGGAAAAGCCAAATATTTTTTATTTCCTAAAATCTATCCACATATTATTCGACTCACATTTTATGTGTGTACTCTTTAACGACCTCTGAAGGGTTAAGAGATTTTATACCGTTAGGGTTATTTCATACTATTTTTTTATCAGACTTAGTAATCTTAGCCAAAAATATGAAAGTAATTCAGCTCTCAAATTTACTAAGTTGGTAGTTAGTACAACAAACTAACATTACCCAGGCAGCCTCAAAAGAAGCCGCCTCCAACAGTTATAATAAAACGAAGAGAATTTAAATGATGAATGTAATGTTCTGTTCGTAAATATGATATCATAAAAGATTTTATCGCTTTTATGATTCAGTATAGGAAGCCGTCACGTCCTATCTTGGTTTCATTTACTGCCGCATATGCGTCTAATAACTAGGCGGTAGAAATTATATTCTCTTACACATTACAACATGAACATATAATATAATATGGACTATGCGGGTTTACTCGCGTTCGATTGGTTTCTGTGCGTAGGTATAACAAGACTGGCAGCACCCTGCGGTTTTACCTGCGTTGTGGCTGTACCCGTGGGAGTAAGGAGTAGGAGGAAAACCTATAACCTTCCCCTTAAATGTAGCTATCCATTACAAAAAGAATAATTCAAATCGGACAGGTAATTTCTGAGATAAGCCCGTTCAAACATAAAACCAGAAATAAATCTCTGGCTTTAGGATATTAGTATAGATGCAATAACTACCAACAGTTTATTTCTCGTGTCTTGTTACCATCCCTTGCAGTGAATAAAATTCTAAACAATAGACAATTATTTGTGAATCTTACGATCTGATTGTTTACGAAATAGTCGATAAAATGTAATTTGTTATTAGTTGTAGTGATGCCCATTCATGCAAAAAAAAACGAAAAAAACTTAAAACGAAGTATCTTAAGGTTTCTAAGGCTTAAGCAAACAGTAGGGCCGAAACTGCGTTAAGCGGGTGCCCGCGCGGTTTCATACGAAAGTGAACCGTCGCGTGCGGTTTCATACAAAAGTGAACCGTCGCGTGCGGTTTCATACAAAAGTGAACCGTCGCGTGCGCCCGCTTCGTTACATACATTTTAGTTATCAAACGGTTTGTCCTTTGCCGACATACGCTTTTATCTAAAGAGTAAAAGAGACAAAACACTTTTTAAAATTCGGTATTTTTTTACTTATATGGAATTGTAACAAACCGCAACATTATTATTTAAAAAAGCGGCCAAGTGCGAGTCGGACTCGCCCATGAAGGGTTCCGTAGCAGCGAGTAACATAATAAAGAAGTTCTTGAAATAAATGTTTTTTTATTTACATTTGAGTTATTGAATGAATAATCAGTATTTTTTTGCGGTTTACGATTTATGTCGTAAAAAAAAAACTACTAACTAGACCTCGTTCAAACCAATTTTCGGTGTTAGATTACATTGTTATGTACATCATATATTTTTTTTAGTTTTATCATTCTCTTATTTTAGAAGTTACAGGGGGGGGGACACACATTTTACCACTTTGGAAGAGTCTCTCGCGCAAACTATTCAGTTTAGAAAAAAATGATATTAGAAACCTCAATACCATTTTTGAAGACCTATCCATAGATACCCCACACGTATGGGTTTGATGAAAAAAAAAATATTTTTTTCATTTCTAAGTATGGGAGACCCCCCTAAAATTTTATTTTTTTTCTATTTTAGTGTGAAAATATTAATGCGGTTCACAGAATACATCTACACACTAAGTTTCAACAACATAGCTCTTATAGTTTCGGAGAAAAAAGGCTGTGACATACGGACAGACAGACGGACGGACGGACGGACAGACAGACAGACAGACATGACGAATCTATAAGGGTTCCGTTTTTGCCATTTGGCTACGGAACCCTAAAAAAACATATTCTCACATTCTTTCCTATTCCCAAACACAGGCATTTGTTTAATAAATTAGTCGGCAAAGTTCTCCATATTTGTTTTCATTCTAATTACCTATGTATAAAAATGGACTACCTATAAATAGATGGTCTAACATTGCAAAAGATAGATATTAGATTGACAAGGTAAATGTTATTCAAGTGAAGAGGAATACAAGAATGCAGCATTCCTATGCCTTAACTTATCACTACATAGTATAAAACAAAGTCGCTTTCCGCAATCTGTCCCTATGTATGCTTAGATAGATCTTTAAAATACGCAACGGAATTTGACACAGTTTTTTTAATAGATAGAGTGATTCAAGAGGAAGGTTTATAGATATGCATAAAAATTCCCGAAATTCCCACGGTAACGGGCACAACGCGGGTAAAACCGCGGGGCGCTGTTAATCTGCAATAAAAACTTGCCAAACCTCTTCGATCGAACTACCGCATCACGTAGGTAAACCGACGCTACAACGATTCCCATTTAAATGCAACAAAAATATAGAAATCGTACGTACTTTCCAAAGGTAATTCCGAAAAACGTGCCTCGATTTCGTACCAATGCGCAGACGCAATCATTGCTAATACGGCATTTTAAACAATTGTTCGGATCTTCGGATAATCTATTTGTATGTACTGCGGTACAGCGTCAAGAAAGTTATGGTGATTAGATGCAGGCTCTTGCTCAACCAGACGAAAGTTCGTTTCGTTGCGACAATCGATGAAATACATACATACGAGTATGTATTGATTGTGTTGAGTACACTGTTTTGGTGGGTTCGAGGTTATTTTTGTATCCATAATAATAAATAGAGGGCTATTTGATCTTGAGTTAACTTTATAGATATCGTTGGATTTTATTGTTGGGTATACTATACAGTAATATGACAAACTAGCCTCGCCCCGCGGTGTTACCCTTTCCCGCGGGAATTTCGGGATAAAATGTATCATATATGTTATTCTAATTTAAAACCTATATTACTGTAAAGTTTCATCCAAATTCGTTCAGTAGTTTTCTCGTGAAAGAGTAACAAAAATACATATCCATTCCACAAACTTTCGCATTGTATAATATTAGTAGGATGGAGATATTAGTAATTACTTTTACTCTCTTCGTATATCTTAAATGAATGATCTGCTGAAGTACTCGGTATGAATAACAGTGATTACTGTTCGTCCGTCAACGAGCTTTCTCTCAATGTTCAACTTGCCAATGCCTGAAGGCTTCAGGCGTTTTAGAAAAGTAGTAATACATAGCGAGAATATAACAGTTTGAAGATAAATTATGGCAACAATTAAATACTTATAGAATTATTTAAATAAGTGATTTTAAAGTATCGGTATTGTTTAATGTATAGTGTTTATAATCCTCAAATTAATTGTTCAACCCTTTGAAAACCTAATAAATACTTTTTGTCTCACCTAGAAAAAGGGGATTGCTACCAATAACCTACTACTTTTAAAGGTTTAGTCGTTTCGCAAGATGAGAGATATTACAACTTAGAAGGCAGATCTTATTTACTACCAAATCATACATGTCTATTATATAGACAGTTTCCGTTTAGACAGACAGACAACTTCATCCGGAAGTATTAATATAACGTATGTACCATACATGTTATTAAAGAACGAGTACAAACAGTGAAGTGAGGCCATATCTTAAGCATTGCAATAAATCATTCTAATTACACATCTGTCTGTAAACTTGTAACGTGAGAAGTTTAATATTTATAACACCAGTAGACCTTAGCTTTGACCTCTATCAATTGACCTTTACAAATAGTCTACTAGTAGACAACTAGTCTGCTTTGACCGGTAAATATATCTACATATATTCATCTATACTAATATTATAAAGCTGAAGAGTTTGTTTTGTTTGTTTGTTTGTTTGTTTGTTTGTTTGTTTGTTTAAACGCGCTAATCTCAGAAACTACTGAACCGATTTGAATAATTCTTTTTGTAATAGATAGCCACATTCAACGGGAAGGTTATAGGCTATTTTTCATCCCGAAATTCCTACGGGAACGGGTACAACGCGGGTAAAACCGCGGGGCGCTGCTAGTAATATTATAAAGAGGTAATTATGTTGTTTGTGTGTTCGTACTACTCTTGGAAATTACCAGTCCGATTCCAATAATTTTCTTTGTAATGGATAGCCTCATTCATCGGGAAAATTATATTCTATATTTCATCCCGAAATTCTCACGAGAACGGGCACAGCGAGGCTAATACCGCGGGTCGCTGCTAGTAATGATATAAAACGTCTTAAAAAATAGATGTAGCTTTGTGACACTACTAAATAAATCGACTAGCAGCGTCCCGCGGATTTACTCGTGTTATGCCCGTTTCCGTGGGTATTTCGGGATGAAAAATAACCTGTAGCCTTCCCATTGAATGTGGCTATCCATTACAAAAAGAATTATTCGAATCGGATTGGTAGTTTCCGAGATTAGCGTGTCCAAAAATAACAAACTCTTCAGCTTTATTATATTTGTATAGATTGGTAAGTATGTATGTAACACCGGTGTGCGCAGACACATCGTCTCGTAGTTACCGTGACAAATTGGAACGTCACCCTTCTAATAGTGCACGCATTATATGTGCAATACATTTGAAATGGGTTAGGTTATATCATGGTACTCCCATACAGATCGCAGTGCGATGAACTTTCCGTTGCGTAGGAGTGGTTTAGTCATCACCGTTTAGGATTACATTATTGATTGTTGTATTATGAAATGTCTATTAAAGGTATCTAAATTAATAAACTAATATGGTACTAAATAAAACAATTCATCTTTAGAGTATCAGTAGAGAGAGAATAGTCGAGAATAGAAACAAAACAACATTATGTAAATACGTTTACGTTTATACGTTTATTATCATTATGCATAAAATCACAATCTGTCTAATATTCCACGTTACATAACATCTGTTTTGCATTGAATTAGCTAACATACTTAATATTTAATAGCATCAATAAAATTGTGTAAAGTTACATTCGAATATATCTATAACTTGGGTTATAAATCTTCTAATAATTAATTGTAACTTTCTTTTAGCTGCATTGATAAGCTATCGGTTGTAGTGGCGTGGAGTCACAGATAAATGAATAGTTAATACTGGTAGAGTGTAGATTGTGGTTTCAAAAGAGTGTTTTTATCGGGCGATGGTTTCAATTTACTTTATCAACTAATGCTCCTTTTTGTAATCGAGTTTCCTTGTTTTGTTTTGATAATAGTTTATTTTAGTATCGAGATACAATTAGGTACTTTGTATGGCTGAACGCATTGAAGCGATATTCCATTTGCACTTCTAGTGTAACTAAGACTTGAAGGCACTAATAAAGCTCCTATACAAACGATTATCCCTTTTATGGTAGCATGCTTTTAGGCATATGTCCGTCATGCATGGCATTATATTGCATGACCTAAAATTTTTATTTTAGAGTGTATGTTCTGTGTTTGACCTTTTTTCAACTATGGCCTAAAGGTTCCAGAGGTCTACGTCTGTTTCAGACATCCCTGCTTTCCATTTTCCCGCAAAACAAACGCTCAAGGCAAAGCCAACAAGTTGCTAGTTACCAACAATGCAGCAACGACAAGTCTCTAGCGCTCAATACAATAACTTTAACGTTTCTGCACATAAAACAAAAAGGTTATTGTTATCACAGCTATGAATAGGCAACTTTTATAGAGCGACATGAGAACCAATCTCTGATGATGGTGAAACGCAGTATTAACGACCGATACATTTGCTTTTTCTTTAGTTTCGATTAAATACCATAAACATTGTGAAGTTAATATGCATCATATTATGTTGCCCTATTTACGTTTAAATGGCTGGACGGTTCGGCACACTAGGTTTATAATATCGACACTAACCCAAAAACTCCGCAAGATACATAATTTATTATATTTATCCTCGTTTTACTAGAATCCGGTTGTAACAATAAAATGTCATTGTGATGCGAAAAGACGAAGCCATATAACAACGTTGCAAGTTAGCCCTGAACTTTGACTTCGGAATGTAAACAGCCTTTTAATTTTATATGATATTAAAATGCAAACTTCACTGACGTTCATTAATTTGGAACATGTTGAGCTCATTGTTATTTTTAGTAATTTTGTTTATGAATAAAATACAGTAGCGCAATGCAGACGATGAACAATATATCTAGTCCTATGGGATTTGAAGATAGCGGTCGATTGTGACTGGACCGTGGGACTGGAAAATACCGCCCGCGCGCCCGGTCCGAGCCCTAGGGCGGCACACAATAGACGTAGCGCACAATAACACCAGCCGCGGCAACGATTAATATTCAGACGTCCTCGACTCACTTCTACGATTATTAAAACTTTACTTTACATTATAAGGTGCTTTATTGTATGTTTCTTTGTTCCAGAACATGTAACACGTAAGGCTAAGCATGGAAGACGAAACCCCCAGCGTGGAGGCGCCCGCGGCACCGGCCGAGCCGCGCCTCAACGGAGACGTGTCCGACAAACACGCGGACCTGAGCGAATGTACTGATAGTGTGGTCAAAGAGGAAATCATAACGAATGGGGAGACGGACAATCAGAACGGGACCAAAGAACACGATGAGAGTGGAGTAGGAGATGGCAGCCCCGCGGGGGCGGAGGGCAACCCCGCGAGGGTGGAGGGTAGCCCCGCGGGGGCGGAGTGCAGCCCCGCGGGGGCGGAGGGCAACCCCGCGGGGGTGGAGTGCAGCCCCGCGGGGGCGGAGGGCAACCCCGCGGGGGTGGAGGGGAGTCCCGCAGGTGAGGGGGTGGAGGCCAGCCCTGCGGGCGAGGGGGAAGAGTGCAGCCCCGCGGTCGAGGTGGTAGAGAGCAGCCCCGCGGGCGAGGGGGCTGAGGGCAACGAGGACGCGCGCTCCGTGGACGAGTTGGACAGCCTGCGCGTGGAGGAGCTGGCGCTGGCGGCTGGCTCCGACTCGGGCGTGGAGGGCTGCGGGCGCGCGCTCAGCAGCGGCGGCGGCTCGCGCTCGTGCGCCTCCTCCGTGGTGTCGTGCGGCTCGGGCTGCGGCTCCGAGAGCTCGTCGCTGGCCGCGCCGCCGCGCCCGCGCCGCAAGCTCACTGTGACCGTGCCGGAGCCGCGCCGTCCGCCGCCCGTCGCCGCGCCGCGCCCCGCCACCGCGCCGCGCGGCCCCAACCTCGCCACACGCGAGCGCGCGCGCAGCCGCGAGAAGCCCACGCCGCCCGAGAAGCCGCGCCCGCTGACGCCCAAGCCGCGCCTGAAGCCAGCGGGCGCGGGCGAGCTGCCGCCGCTGGTGCGCGAGAGCCCCGCGCTGCGTGCCAAACCCACCAAGACTTCGGCGGCGCGCTGCCGCACGCCCGGCTCGCCCGGCGACGAGCGCCGCTGGCCCACGAGCGGGCCGCGCCTCGCGCCCGTCGCCGACGCGACCGCCGCGCGCCTCGCCGCCGACAAGTACGGCACACTGCCGCGCCGCCGCCGCGACGCCGACGCGGACGGCTCGCCGAAGCACGAGGCGGTGCCGGCGCGGCGGCCGACCGTCGCCCGCTCGGCGTCGTCCCGCGGCGCGGCGGCGCGCGCGCGCGTGCGCATCTACGCTGAGAAGACGTCGCAGACCGTGCTGGTGGGCGGCGACGTGGAGGCGGCGCTGGGCGGCCTGGTGCCCGACGTGCGCACGTGAGTATCCCGCCCCGCAAGCTGCGTGCGTGGCGCGCGGGGCGGCGAGTGACGCTGGGTGTGCGCAGGCGCGTGGACGCGGGCGTGTGTCACCGCGGCGTGCAGGCGGGCGGGCGCGCGGCCGAGGCGGCGCGCGCGGCGGCGCTGGCGGACGAGCGCGCGCGCCGCGAGCGCGCCGAGCTCCAGCTGGCGGCCGAGCGCGCCGCGCGCCACGCCGCGCTCGCCGACCTCGAGCGGAACTCGCAGCGCCTGCTCGACCTCGCCGGCGCCGCAGGTAACGCACCACTACATCACGTCACACGTCCTCGGCATTCCTTTACATAAGGGGTTGTTTCAGAACAGTACCTTCTTTAAATACTCAATGAAGCATTGTCCATACATCCCGATTCATTTGACTGCAAGCCCCCCGTCTCCCTTCAGGAGCGGGCACGAACGCGGAGGGCTGCCTGCGCGCGCTGGAGGAGCAGCTGCGCGCGGCGGGCGAGCTGGCGGCGCGCAACCGGGCCGAGATCGACGAGCTGCGGGACCGCTGCAACAAGCTGCACACTGTGAGTTTATGTTGTACTGGCAACCCACACTCACT
Organism: Cyclophora punctaria; assembly: GCA_951394245.1. Lineage (NCBI taxonomy): Eukaryota > Metazoa > Arthropoda > Insecta > Lepidoptera > Geometridae > Cyclophora > Cyclophora punctaria. Next base: position 9,392,705 of record OX596172.1, read on the forward strand.
TCGTTACGGCTTATCAAGACTGCCCAGTTCTTGTAGTTTCCTAATAACTAGTACCTAAAATCGTTATTGAATCATTCTATCCGTGATAATCATAAGTAGTTTGATATTAATGTCATCAAATTTTAGGTAATACCCCATAATACGAATGTAAATGAAATACTACTATGAGTTCTGATAACTGTGTGGATTACAAAAAATATTCAACTATATAACGCACAAAATATGCGAATTTTTGTTTGGCGAACTAACCGTATGTCGTGTGTGACCTCGCCAGGAGGCGTGCCGGGAGCGCGGGCGCGCGCACGCGGCCGAGTCGCGGCGGGCCGAGGCGGAGCGCGAGGCGGCCGAGATGCAGGACTTCCTCGCCGCCGAGACGCACGCGCTGCAGCACTCGCTCAGCGACGCCGACGCGGACGTCGCCAGGCTCACCGCCGACCTCGACAAGAGGTCAGTTCGACCAACCGGTCAGTTGGGGGACCAACTGAAATATTTTTCAATTTCAATCTATATTCTGGAAATGGACATATTTTGATAGTAGATTTACATTTAGATCCTACCATGTGCTTACTTAAAAAACATTAAAAGTTGTTTCGTTTTCGTTAGTTCGAATGCGCTATCGATCGGGCTACCGATTACGCAATGAACTAGGATTGTATCTAAGCACGTGTATGTGTGTGTCGGCAGCCGGTCGGAGTGCCGGCAGCTGGTGCGCATGTGCGAGCAGCGGCGCCAGGAGGCGCTGGCGCTGGCGGCGGGCGCGCGCGCTGGCGCCGCCGCACACCGCGCGCTGGACGCGCTGGCGGGCCGCCTGCGCGCGCTGCACCGCCTGCTGGCGCGCGCCTACCGCCTGCCGCCCGACCCCGACCCCTCCGTCTACTACAACGACGTGTACAGGTGACACACACACCTTCATCATATATAGCAGCGCGCGCTGGACGCGCTGGCGGGCCGCCTGCGCGCGCTGCACCGCCTGCTGGCGCGCGCCTACCGCCTGCCGCCCGACCCCGACCCCTCCGTCTACTACAACGACGTGTACAGGTGACACACACACCTTCATCATATATAGCAGCGCGCGCTGGACGCGCTGGCGGGCCGCCTGCGCGCGCTGCACCGCCTGCTGGCGCGCGCCTACCGCCTGCCGCCCGACCCCGACCCCTCCGTCTACTACAACGACGTGTACAGGTGACACACACACCTTCATCATATATAGCAGCGCGCGCTGGACGCGCTGGCGGGCCGCCTGCGCGCGCTGCACCGCCTGCTGGCGCGCGCCTACCGCCTGCCGCCCGACCCCGACCCCTCCGTCTACTACAACGACGTGTACAGGTGACACACACACCTTCATCATATATAGCAGCGCGCGCTGGACGCGCTGGCGGGCCGCCTGCGCGCGCTGCACCGCCTGCTGGCGCGCGCCTACCGCCTGCCGCCCGACCCCGACCCCTCCGTCTACTACAACGACGTGTACAGGTGACACACACACCTTCATCATATATAGCAGCGCGCGCTGGACGCGCTGGCGGGCCGCCTGCGCGCGCTGCACCGCCTGCTGGCGCGCGCCTACCGCCTGCCGCCCGACCCCGACCCCTCCGTCTACTACAACGACGTGTACAGGTGACACACACACCTTCATCATATATAGCAGCGCGCGCTGGACGCGCTGGCGGGCCGCCTGCGCGCGCTGCACCGCCTGCTGGCGCGCGCCTACCGCCTGCCGCCCGACCCCGACCCCTCCGTCTACTACAACGACGTGTACAGGTGACACACACACCTTCATCATATATAGCAGCGCGCGCTGGACGCGCTGGCGGGCCGCCTGCGCGCGCTGCACCGCCTGCTGGCGCGCGCCTACCGCCTGCCGCCCGACCCCGACCCCTCCGTCTACTACAACGACGTGTACAGGTGACACACACACCTTCATCATATATAGCAGCGCGCGCTGGACGCGCTGGCGGGCCGCCTGCGCGCGCTGCACCGCCTGCTGGCGCGCGCCTACCGCCTGCCGCCCGACCCCGACCCCTCCGTCTACTACAACGACGTGTACAGGTGACACACACACCTTCATCATATATAGCAGCGCGCGCTGGACGCGCTGGCGGGCCGCCTGCGCGCGCTGCACCGCCTGCTGGCGCGCGCCTACCGCCTGCCGCCCGACCCCGACCCCTCCGTCTACTACAACGACGTGTACAGGTGACACACACACCTTCATCATATATAGCAGCGCGCGCTGGACGCGCTGGCGGGCCGCCTGCGCGCGCTGCACCGCCTGCTGGCGCGCGCCTACCGCCTGCCGCCCGACCCCGACCCCTCCGTCTACTACAACGACGTGTACAGGTGACACACACACCTTCATCATATATAGCAGCGCGCGCTGGACGCGCTGGCGGGCCGCCTGCGCGCGCTGCACCGCCTGCTGGCGCGCGCCTACCGCCTGCCGCCCGACCCCGACCCCTCCGTCTACTACAACGACGTGTACAGGTGACACACACACCTTCATCATATATAGCAGCGCGCGCTGGACGCGCTGGCGGGCCGCCTGCGCGCGCTGCACCGCCTGCTGGCGCGCGCCTACCGCCTGCCGCCCGACCCCGACCCCTCCGTCTACTACAACGACGTGTACAGGTGACACACACACCTTCATCATATATAGCAGCGCGCGCTGGACGCGCTGGCGGGCCGCCTGCGCGCGCTGCACCGCCTGCTGGCGCGCGCCTACCGCCTGCCGCCCGACCCCGACCCCTCCGTCTACTACAACGACGTGTACAGGTGACACACACACCTTCATCATATATAGCAGCGCGCGCTGGACGCGCTGGCGGGCCGCCTGCGCGCGCTGCACCGCCTGCTGGCGCGCGCCTACCGCCTGCCGCCCGACCCCGACCCCTCCGTCTACTACAACGACGTGTACAGGTGACACACACACCTTCATCATATATAGCAGCGCGCGCTGGACGCGCTGGCGGGCCGCCTGCGCGCGCTGCACCGCCTGCTGGCGCGCGCCTACCGCCTGCCGCCCGACCCCGACCCCTCCGTCTACTACAACGACGTGTACAGGTGACACACACACCTTCATCATATATAGCAGCGCGCGCTGGACGCGCTGGCGGGCCGCCTGCGCGCGCTGCACCGCCTGCTGGCGCGCGCCTACCGCCTGCCGCCCGACCCCGACCCCTCCGTCTACTACAACGACGTGTACAGGTGACACACACACCTTCATCATATATAGCAGCGCGCGCTGGACGCGCTGGCGGGCCGCCTGCGCGCGCTGCACCGCCTGCTGGCGCGCGCCTACCGCCTGCCGCCCGACCCCGACCCCTCCGTCTACTACAACGACGTGTACAGGTGACACACACACCTTCATCATATATAGCAGCGCGCGCTGGACGCGCTGGCGGGCCGCCTGCGCGCGCTGCACCGCCTGCTGGCGCGCTTACGACATACAAAAATACATACTCATCAAAATAAAACTAGAAATGTATTATCCGCCTAAACCAGTGATGTTCGGTTGCAGCCGCAGCGACAGCGGCGAGGCCCTGACGCCGGAGGAGGAGTTCGCGCCGGGGCTGGCGGGCGCCGTGGCGCGCGCGCTGCGGGCGGCGGACGACGACCGCTCGCCGGACGACGCCGACTCCGCCGACCTGCTGGACTCCGAGACCGAGCCGTGCCTCGTCACCGACCCGGGTGAGGCGCCGCCACACTTACTGCCACTGACGGCTCTGATACTTCCAAAAATAAATAAAAGAAAAAATACTCGAAATTTTAACAAATATTGCCTCAGTCAGTCCATGATCGCATCGATCCGAACATTGGTGTGTTGTGGAACCGAGGCGATAACTTGGAGCCAATAGGGCCACCCTTCGGGCTCGGCACGAGTTGCCGGCCGGAGCTGGACTTCCCAACCAGCGTCAATCCGTGCATACATGAACTTCAATATTCGTATAAAATTCCGTATTTCCTTTTTAGTACAGTGTACATAACTTCTTAATACTAATTCTGTCGTAATGCATAAGTTGTAATATTGATTGTTGTAACATTGTGTTCAGAGTACGCGGAGGAGTGGTGGTCGGGGGCGGAGGGGGCGGAGGGGGCGGAGGGGGGCGAGGGCGCGGGCGGCTGGAGCGGGGACGAGCTGTCGCCCGAGCGCGACGCGCCCGACAGAGGTACGCCTTGTACCTCCTATTGTACATTTCAGTGTAACTGCGGTAACGGTACCACACTATCATGGATACTATGCTGGAATAAATATTGTAGGTTTTGTTCTAACTGGGGATGTTTTCTACAGGAGGAAAGATGGAAAAAGGTGGGGATACAGAATTTGGTATAGGAGGAATCGGGTGGGGTTTTTCGCCCGGAGTCATTTTGACTTCTCTCCAATGCTTTCTGACTTGCCTTGAAATAAGTTGTCATAAGAATAAGAATATAGACTAAAAATTAAGTGTATCCGTAAACGTAGTTTCGATTCAAAATTAGTAGCTTAGACTTTAATGTGAATGATAATGTGGTCCAGAGGGCTCGTCTCCGTCGGAGCGGTCGTCGCTGCGCACGCTGTCGGCCGCCATCGCGGTGCGCCAGCGCTCGGAGGAGGGCCGCGGCGCGCTGGCGGCGCGCGTGCAGCGCCTCGACCAGCAGCTCGGCGCGCTGCTCGCCGCGCTGCGACGAGCGCACAGCCTCGCCGAGCCCGAGGGCCAGCAGCTCGTGTGCAAGCTCAGGTACCGCCACACTCGACCTCACTCTCTGTTTACACTTTATGACATTGTGATAAAGTACAAAATTCAGGTACGAAAGTTTACAATAGCATGAGGTGAATAGCATATTTGACGTCAATTTTACAATTCAAAATAGCTTTTTTTCCAGTAAAGGTAATTAATTTGATCACGTCTTGTCGGACTAGACTATCGATATACACTTGAAATAAAATAAATTAATCTTCTAGTACTACTGAAAAAAGCTATTACGACTAATCGTGTAACTTATGAAGTTAGTACGTGTATTACTGCGTACTAACTATTCCCCAAATCTTCAGCTCATTTATCTAGTTCAATTTTGTTTTTATGTAAAATCTCACTATACGAATGGGACTATTTAATTTCTTAATTTTTATAATCTGCTGCAAAAGTAAAACATAGATATTATTTGCCGCTAGATGGCGCTTAATTTCGGCTAAAATACTAATTAGATTCGTTATATTATTTTTGCAATGCGCTAGGTATTATATACCATTAATATGTCACTAAAGTCTAACTGCCATATTCATAATCGCTCTATAACTAAAATACTGTTTATAAAGTGTCTCTTTCGCTCTTTGGAAATTAGCGTATCTCGAAAAGGGACAATGATAGCCTTTATGAATAAAGGTCTAATTTTAGTCGCGTTTAACAGAAATCAATTTTTGAGTGACGACTATACTAACTTCAACTTCACGACTATACTAACAGCGGTTCGCGCTTTTACCCGCATTGAGCCCGTTCCCGTGGAAATTTTGTGATGAAATATAACCTAAAGCCTTCCCGTTGAACGCGGCTTTCCATTACAAAAATAATATTCAAATCGGATTGGTCGTTTCTGATATAACGCGTAACAAACAAAAAAACAAACTCTTCAGCTTTAATATAATATTATAGATTATCATGCCCTCATCTAGTATCATCCGCTCATTGCAGAGATCGGTTAGAGGTGACCGAAAAGAACGTAGCCGACGTAGTGGTGAAGAAGCTCGCCGAGCTCGACGCCAGCAAGCACATGATGGAGCAGTACCGGCAGAATGTAGAAGTAAGTTCGAACGGGTCGCCTGCGTGCGAACATGGCACCGGTGTGGTCCCTTTGCATCTAATAGGGTAGTTTCCAGTTTGTTTACCTTCAGATAGACTGGCACTAAGTATTGTTAGTACATGAAATAATCAGTATTGCAAAAATTACAAGAAAATTAAAAAATCGGAACACAAAATTACAACTTACATAATGCAGTAAAAGCAGACGACTCAGATGATGTCGTACATGCTAAAATCTCGGTATTGCGCTGGTTTTCAGATGCCCCCGCTCTTGTAGACATTTTATGTAGTTTAAGTTAATCATCTGCAGTGAGTTTAAATAAAACTCGTTTAAAGTCACAGCGTCTAAAGTTTCATCACTCGCTGTAAAGTAGCGACACTTCAGTCTTATTGCCTTTTATTTATCTACGACATTTTTAATCAATCTGATAATGCAAAAAACGTGTTTTTCCTGTCTTACGGGCAAAGTGCAATCTTCTATACCCAGGAAACTAGCCTATTATCCAAAGGACCATACCGTCCCATTAAACGTGAAATATCTTTAGGTACCGTCAGATATCGTGGGATACCGTCAGATGTACCGTTGGATTCCGTCAGTCCTTGCTGGGTACCATCGCCTCCCTTGGAATACCGCTAGCCCCCCTTTCAGTACCGATGGCTCCGTCCCGATACCATAACCTACAGACAACATTTAAGTAGTTGTAGTTTAGGTATGGTTTCAATTATTATTTTATTTTGTGTTTTATTTTATTTATTACGTTCTTAATTTGAATTTGTTATTTTCTGATTTGTCTATGGTTTTTGCATAGCATTTTTTTTATTATTGATTTTTTTCATTTTTGTTAGTACAGTTAATAATTTTAATATGAAACAGGTATTTACACCATTCAGGCCCTGCTTGGCGATCTCCAGTCAAGAATAAAACGTCAAGGTTAATATAACATGACACATAACGTGTTTATAACCGTTATATAACATTTATATATCACATTGGCTTATAGTTGCACTCGCTCGCTCATTATACTCTCTCTATTATCTGTCTCGCTCACTCATAATATATTCGTTGTATTCATTTAAATTATATCTTACAATATGAATGGTTATTATAAATCCTAAATAGTATTTAACCTAAAACGTAGTATTTAAAAAATAAACTCATTTAATTTAGTGCTTATTTATTAGTGTTTTAGAAAATAACTGTTTAAAAGCTTTAAGCAATCTTGAAACAAATCAGTAGAATGCTTGAAACTATAACTTAAAAAAATAGTCTTATTAGTATCGTATTACTTAGTTGTATTGTTCTAATACTTTTGTAATGCTTAGACTTAATTGACTACAAAAATTATGAAATTCTGAATTCTTCATTTCCAATAGATTAAATATTTGTCACTTTATACCTCTATCGTTTATTTTTTAAATCTATTTGTAAAAAATAAATATATATAAAGTCTTTATAAACTTTTTCATTTAAAAAATATTATTAAAAAAAATAAAACTTACACATTAATCGTACCAAAAACAAGAGAGAATATAATGAATCCAAACGTATTCTTGGCGGGATAGCTTCAAACCATTCTGTGATATATCCAAGACGCATAGCTTCAAAACCACTCTGTGATATTAAAAAATGCACCTTGTAAATAAACCTCACTGACAATATTAAACCTGTAAATAAAATTGTTTAAATACCACATGAATTGGTTGTTTGTATCAAGATTATGTCTAATTGTAAATACATTTTCAAAATAATGTCAACATTTAATATGACTTCATTAATATGACATTCAACTTTATATCTTCATGTCTCAACAATAAAGTCTATTTAATATTGGCACATTGGAATGATCTCTAATAAGCTGTTTGTATTTTAGTTTATAACTAAAATAATAAAGCCGTTGTTCATGAAATGGAGAAAACAAGATTATAAACTAATTAGTATTTACACTAATATTTGTTAATTATTCGGTTTCTTCAATTGTCAATTAAGACACTCGGTAGAGCGTAATACAATCTATTTCTTCTTGAGCCAGCTTCTTGAAATGTAAACCACATAACTGATTTTCTAAGCAAAGACAATTGCTTCTGTAGAGGAAGAAGGTTTAGTGAATTATGGAATGAAAGTTCTTAACCACAGAGGGTTTAATTTAACTTTAACCACTTTAACTTCCTTAAAAAATGGAGATTTATGAGTAACAACATTATTACTATCTATCCATGAGGACCTAAAAAAATGTTCCAAATAAAACACTTACTTGCATTTTGTCTCTTGAGAAAAGGGAAGTGTCATAAGTTTGACGTGTGTCTGTCATTTGTACTCATATATTGCAACTCTCAAAATCGCTAAGTCATCAATCATTGTCGTAGTATTACGCCATTTTGACACAATACACTTTACAACCAATCAGCAACTGTTATTGGCAAAAATTATGACATAAACACTAAATAAATGACACAGTGACACTTTAGTTTAAATCTTGGTTTTTCAATTTCATGCTTTGTTCAGTATAAATACCGTGTTACTACAAACGCAGAGTTACAAGTTGACCCACTGCTTAACAGAAGTTCAACCTATGTTTGTCTTTTGTTTTTTGACATATCACTTTTTCACCAATGGTTCAAGTTTGTAGTAATACAGATAATGTTAGTTTTATCACCGTGTCTGTATCATTTTATTTAATCTATTTTCTCTTTCTCGCAGATACTCAAAATGCAACTGGCTCAAACCGATGAAGAAGAATTAGCTGTACTTGAAGAGGTAAGAATTTACTTTTAACTAACTTTTATTATTCGATGAAAGTGCTCAACCACCGTACATTAGTTTTAGTGTTTCAAGCTCAGCAAAACAAATATCTTAACACTTTAATTAATAGACCTATATTAAATTCGATTATCAAAGGTGACCTTATGTTTCAAATAAGGTAGCGTAAACCGAAGCTTTCAATAAAATATATCTAGTCACAGCTACTTCTCGCCTCGGTGGTCTAGTGGTGTGCACTCGCCTGCCGAGACAGGTCCCGGGTCGAGCGAAAACATGTTTCCTACTTTTCAAACATGGTTCCATTTCAAACCCGCATTTGGCAAGTGTGGTACTTATGCCTAATCCTCCTCACTGTAGCTCCTCACTGCCTTTGCCCAGCAGTGGGACATTACAGGCTTATACTTTACAGCTACTTCTACTTTCATAATAATACACATACTTTGTATGTCATCCACAGGAGTTATCCGGCGTGAGCGAGAGCGATCGCTTGTCATGGTACGCGAGCGTAGACGTGGCGGTGAGCGCGCTCGGCCCGGCGGCGAAGGCTCCTCGGCTCGCCGCCTTGCGCAGACAACTCGAACGGGTTGCTCTGGCGTTGCTCAGAGATCGCGCGCCACAAGTTACCGTCTCACCCTAACACACCATACCAACTCTATATTTGACAGTTAAACGTCACTTGTGACAGTTATAACGTCACTTTTGACGATTGGATACGTCACTTTTGACAGTTGAATCGTTATTTGCGACCACTACTCGTCACTTGTGAGAGCTAAACAGGACATCCGTAAATGTCACCTTTATTGATATATGGCACTGCCGGCACTTCTGTCAATTACTGTGTGTTTGGGGGAAGACCGAAATGGATCAAGAAAAGAACGAATGGGCCCAAGTAGGACTACTTGGGCCCGGCTGGACTGTTTGCGGGTCGAAGAGTTCGCCAATTAGGTTAACCTTTAATTAAGGTTGTTCTTTTATGGGTTTGGCAAGAAATGCCAATAGTCAAGGTATAAGTACAATTGCTAGAACTGAAAATGTAGGAGTAGTGGAGAAAATTGTTGCCAGTTGTCAATTTTATTTGATGTGTCGAGTCGTTAAAGGCGGGTTCGCATCATTATAACATAGAGTTTAAGATATAACTGTAACATAACGATAAGTTAACCGACACATTGCCAGAGTTAGAACTAATATTCGTATAGTGCTGATATGTGTTGTCGTCCGTCCGCGATATGACGATACTCTAAATGTAGTCCATCAGACAATACGCGAATTAAATCAGAATTAATTCTTATTGGTCTGTCTTTAAGAAATGATTAAATTATTGATCTCAGGAACAAATTAAAATCAATCGGTCTTTTGACATCATTTCAATGCAAATATTCCTTACTAACCATGTTGTTTAGTATAAGAAATATATATTTTCATTCCTAAAAGCATTTAAATATTAATCTTCAATTAACAATTATTAAATGTAGCGGAACAAGATGACAACTTGATTGAACAAATAATAATAGTGCCATTAGTGCTAACGGGAGTTAAAATATGGTTTTGTAGATAAATGAGAAATTTTATTAGAAAATAATAAGAATTATGAAGTGCATCTACCTACGACATCATATATTTAATTCTACTGTGTAGTGTGAAATCTACTTAAAAATATACATCACATAATAAAAACTTCGTAAAATCATGATATATTTTTGTGATCTAGTCAATAATGTTTTACAATTCGACATGAGAACCATCAATGTTGCCTTTTCTTTTAATTTTCGAGGCAATTTATGCAGAATACAATTTATTATTTCGGTACCAACTTGTAAAATTATAAAAATAATGAGACTGAGTACGTATTTATGTTGAATGATGTAAATTGAATTTTTGATGTAAAATTATGAAATGAATGATTGAGCATAAATACATGAATTGTAAGCTACAATTAGTATTTGACGGAGTTGAATTAATTAGCACATTATTATTAATTAATTAACTTATTGCCTTTTTATATGTTTTGCAATCAAATCATTTACAAACCGCTCCATGCTTCCGGTGCTAATGTAGAATCATTTTATTATATTAGAAGCGAATGCTTTCAGCTGGTTACATGCAATTTATGAGAAAATTATGCAAGTTTACTTCAATTCAATACAAGTAAATCCTTGCACTTTTTACTCCGATATGTAATCGCTGTTCAGTCAAAATCGTCCAAACCAATCTTATTCATACGTAAAATAACAAAGAATTTATAATTGTCAAAAAATATGTGATGTAAATAAAATTATTGAGATTCTATTGATGTTCCGTTGTTTTATTTATCTCCTGATAATCCTCCCACCTCTCCCACGGTCACCATTTTTATTTATTTTAAACGTCCATCGAATACACAAAAGCTCGCCAGATTTTAAAATTATAGCCGCACGTTTAGCCAAGTTAATTGTCATGTTTAAAAAGTATTTGGAGAGCATATTACCCAACAAAATTTTGCAATTGAGGGTAGTTAACTAGGGAAGATGAAACAAACTATCAGTTTACAACGACATTTATTTTACATACATAAACGAAGTTATTTTGTAGCCAGATACATAATTATTTCTATTCATTTATTTATATATTTTAGCATGTTTTGAGCCACATAATTTTAGTAAATCCAAATAGGTCGTGTGTTACACAAATCTTACGGTACTACTGATTAAGGTACATACTAATTTGATAACAATAATAGAAACTGTATTTATGTAAAAGTTACAAAACAATTTATTTATATAATAATGTAGATATAAGAAGATAATACCTATATAATGCAAATTATAATATAATGTAACAAGAACAGTAGAAAAATATTCTGTTAAATTTCCTAGTGGGCCCAGTATTTTACAATTAACTATTAGAGAATACGTAATACATATATATTTTATAGGTTTTGCTTTATACATACCCCAGCTAATACTTTTAGGAGGGCTTTGCGTTATCAGGCTACGACGATGCGACATGTAAATACTGCGTTATATTACACACTCCTACCGCGGAGTACACTTTAACATACATGAATCAAGCACGAGATTTACAATACTTTCTAAATCAGGCGGCTTCTATAAGTAGTTCATAGAGACGAGTTCTGTTACCCAACATGGTACCTTTATCATTGTTGATTACAAAGTTTTGTGTTTACCTTCATCGATAATGCTAAAAGTACCATATGACTAGAACTCATCTAATATATTTATTAATCATTTTACAGGAATCATATTTCAATATATTTGTCTATATAAATCAACATATAACTGTTTTATTTTCGAGTGCTTCCTTCATAGAACGTAAACCATAACTACTTCGCTCTCTCTAACAATAGTTCTATCAGATAAATGTCCAATATTCAAGGTAATGTTACAGACCGAGTATCACAATAACCAACGGACACGTTCCGAGCCCAATTATTACACGTTAAACCTAAAATATATAAATATATCAGTCGTAGTGGGCCGTCAAAGATTCACCTAACTAAAGTAGAAAAAACATATCCTTCTTTCGTTCAGTAGTCAATCACACCTCATATCCTTAAATAAATACAGGTTATACACGCACTTGTTCGATTTCATGATATTTAACTATACAAAATCACGTACGTAACAAATGTACAAGTTCTGCGAAATGCATTTATAAATTCATTCGTCAGCGGCGCGCGCGCTCGCTCTTCATCAATACATGGAAACTAGACATTACGAACAAATCGACTCTATTATAATACAAAGGAATGAATGTTTCTAAACGTTTAGCTCCTAGCGTAGCGTAGGAAATACTATTGTATTATACAAATATACCGATCCACCTCAACCTAGAACAAGACGACCCAAGGTGTAAATAAAGGTTGCCTGTTATATAATAAATTACATCTAACTAACACTGCTTCAACAACTAATAAAACAGACACGTTAAATATTTCAATAGTTAATTCTGTCAAGATCAATTTTAATAACTTAATTCACTTTAAATGGAGTCCTGGACGCTGCCATTTTGATCAAGTTAATATTAATTAGTAAAGGTTTGCCGGCGGGCGGTTATTTACAACTAGAGTTAATATTTACAATGTAAGACACTAACTTACATTTTCTAAGGCTTGATTTCCTACACTGAAGTCGGTCGTCGGAAAAATACTCCTACGTGGTACCGCACTGCAATATTGACGTCAGTGGCGAATAAACTCCTTAATCACACGTCAGCGACGAATTCATTGCTATTCTTCGCGGCCGACCTCAGCGTATTACCAAATCAGGCTTACGGTAAGCACGAATCATTTGATAAGTAACATTGAACATATGATTTTCTATTTCGACTCCATACAAATGGTCCTTACTAACCCCTATTAGACTCCTGCTTGTGATAACATATCTCTAGGTGGACAGGTAAAGCCGGTGGTAATCGTTAGCTCCGAACGCCGCGTTGCATTTGGGACATTTACGTTGTCTGGTTTCGTAGCGCGTGCGCAGGCAGTCCCAGCAGAATACGTGGAAGCATTTCGTAAGTACTGCGTCTTTGCGTTTCACCTGGAAAGTTACGAATAGGGAATCAAATAACTTTAGCCTTTAGATAAACTACAAGAGCCAAGATTTTTTTACAAACTTGTTTTCTATGTTGACACCTCATATATCCGTTACTTATGAACCGATTTCAAGTTTATTTCGTTCAATGACAGAAAAGTTAGTGCTTCGCCTGTATCCTACCTTCTATAATAGATTCTATGAATGGTAATCTACTTTTAAGTCGGTTTTTCACTCAGATATATAAGAATTCACACACACATCAATAATTCAACTCCTAACATACCTTGCACGAGGGACAGGTGAGCGTCTCCTTGTATTCCCGTATCTCCTCGAGCAGCACCTCGTCCATACTGCTGCCGGCCTGCTCCATCTTCTTCATCCGTTCTGCTTTACGACGCAATATCGCTAGCTCCTCCTGAAATATCAAGTTGTTTATTAGATTTAATAGTATTTTTGTTGATTGTGAAGTATTTAAACTGAATGTTTTGTTTGAACTTCATAATGTATACGAGTATGTAATATGTTTAAATATTATATTTAGTAAGATCATTAATATTGACTACAAGCAAAGTTTTTTGTCACACATTTAGAAGTTGTTTTTTCAATCATATGAAAATCTATATTTTTGTAAGATTTTTAACAAATTCCGAGGGCTCGTGACCCCTTTGATCTCTTCCCGCCATCAAAAAGCGTCGGCAATTAAAGATAAAACTGTAGAATATGGATTCAACTAAAATGTATACTTACATGTAATCTCTTTGTTTTATACGCCTCCGCTTCCAATGCGCTTGTTTTTTCCGCCACTACTTGCTGCGCTTCCTTCATTTGCGCGTGGTACTTTTCTGGAATCATAATAGGTTTTTCGTAAGCATTCATTCATTTTTGAAAGGGCCTATGGAGTAAGGGCAAATATAGTCAACTCAAAACAACGAACAGTAAAAAAATATTGATCGATATCCACATATGCAGACCGAAGATTATCATTATACTAAATGAAACGAGTCTGAATCGCGTTAGATAATACATATAACGTATTCATTAAAGTGCGCCGCTTTTGGATACGGAATGACTCTCGGAATTAGTCATCCCGTGACCACTTGTGTGAGTTTAAAAAGTATGAAGATTATGATGTAAATGGAAATGAATGAGTATAGGTCGCACCGAGGTGCAGCTTGAGGTCGGCGGCGGACTGCGCCGACTCGATGGCCTTCCTCTTGTGCATCTCCATGGCCTGCTGGCGCAGCAGCAGCTCCTTCTCGACGGCCGACAGCGTGGCCTGCAGCAGCCGCTCCTTCTCCTCCAGCCGCCGCGCCACCGCGCCCATCGACTCGATCTGCTGGTCGCGCGTCACCACCTGCACGCACCCACTCACATGTAGCGTCACCGAACGTGTTGACCAACACTCAACACCAACCTCCGACGTACGTTCCCATTTCCACAAATAACCCTATATTATTTCCGCTAATATTGATAGATTATTCTCTACCAGCCGCGCCCCGCGGTGTCAACCACGTTGTACCCGTTCCCGTAGGAATTTCGCAATAAAAAGTAGCCTTTCTCAGGCTCTGGACTATCTGTGTAGCAAATTTCATTTGGATCGGTTCAATAGTTTTGGCGTGAAAGCGTGACAGACAAACAGAGTTACTTTCGTATTTATAATATTATTAGTTAGGATGATGACTCCTTCGCACCTGTTCCTGCAGCAGCTGCTTCTCCTCCCGGAGCAGCTTGTGCAGCGAGTTGGCCTTGATCCGCTCCGACATGAGCTTGAAGTTGGCGTCGTCCTTCTCGCGCAGCTGCTGGATGAGGCGCGAGTTCTGCTCCTGCATGTCCTCGAACGCCTGCCCCGTCACCTCCATCTCGTTCAGAAGAGCCTCTTCTTCCTGCAATTATTTCATACTTCAGAAATTGGATTTGACATTATAGTATTAACGTACTCAGATGGGTTTTCTCGCGGCGTCTTACCGCGTTATTTAAAAACTGTTTCTTTTTGGTATACCAATATACTATTGGAGATACTTTTGAACAATGAATAAAGATATTGATGTTTCCAAAATATTTTTGATCCCAACTAAAATATCTGTCTATTACTTTTTTTTCTATTTTGATGAAATTAGTCAATTCGATGCGGGTAAGACGGCAGATTCCAACTAGTTGCAATATTTTATGAAACTTAGGCAGAACCGAAACATAAATAAACTTTTGCCTTATATTTCACCCCTTTAAAATCGTCGATATGACCGAGACGATACTCGCTAAAAACTATTTTTTGCATCAAAAAACATAAAACAGAGAAGGTATTATAGTTAACAGAATGATTGCGAAAATATTTGTTAGTAAAGCTGTATGAGTTAAAGGTTCCTTTCCACCAAAACAAAGTTTACCAATACGATATCTAATGTGGCGCAGCATCATAGTCATCATAGTAGTACAGCTCTGTTAACACCTTGTGTATAGATAGATAGATAGCCGATTTTGAAAAATGCTACATTGATTACAGTGGGTTTTTGTTATTAATTAATGTTGTTATAACAATGTTAGTGACGTAAGTTATAATAAATGATGTTACTAACGCTAATTACCTGTGACCCCGCGAAAGGTCGTGAGAAGGCGTGCAGCGGGTCGGCGTTGGGTCGCGCGCACGACAGCTGCTTCTGCAGCTCGTACTTTTGCTCTTCAAGCTGTTTGATCTTGCGGAGCGCGTCTTCGTCCGCTAGTCTGCGCTCGCGTTTACTCTCCTGTTGACAAAGTGTCATATACATTATTGGGTCATAATAATAAACGCGTATTAAGAACATTTCGGCTGTCGAATGGTTTGTCACTTTCTGACATGACCACGAGCGGTGTAATTCGCTCGAAACGTCGGGTACGTATTTTTACAAAAATACGTAATATTATCTAACGCGATACAGACCCGTTTCATTTAGTATAATGAGTGCAAATCGGGTGAGTTTAAAAAGTATGTAATTCTTTATTGTTATTTTTTCTTGGTATTCCACATTTAATGGCCCTTGTTTGTCTCGCGATGCACCCCTAATTCCCCTGTGAGTGTCCCGCGCCGCACCTGCGCCATCTTGGCCTTCTGCCGGTGGTCGTCGAGCTCCTGGCGCGCCTTCCTCTCGGCCGCCATGAGCTGCACCTTGTCGCGCTGCTCCTTGCTCACGCCCTTGTACATGTCCAGCAACAGCTTCAGCTCCTTCTGCTCGTTCACCGCCTTTCTGTTGGTGCCAATAGTGGTGAGTCAATGTGATTGTAAGTTCGAGTAGGGTAGTGGTCAACCCTGGTGCCACGAGTTTTAAGACGGCCCCGAGGCCTCCGACAACTGGAACCGACAAATACTCTCCGATGCACGGTAGCGCTCAGATAGAAATGCTAATATCAGCCACCCATCCAAGTAGGAGCCGAGAGGCACGTTGCTTAGCAATGAGTTAACATCGCTTAGTCAAATTACGCTACGAGCGCTACTATGAGATTGTGTACATCTATATATATAAAAATGAAACCCGTTTTCGTTGGTCGTGGCATCACGCGTGAATGGCTGGACCGATTTCACTAATTCTTTTTTTGTTGTATTTGTTATTATTAGGAGAAGGTTCTTACGGAAAAAACTATTAAGAAAATCTCTCAGAAATATTGAAAAATATACATTTAATTTTGCATATTTAAAAAAACACGCGTACCTAACGAATGTCAATGTCATTCACAGCCATAGACTATATTGAAAGAGCATTGTTTGTTCGGAAAGTAGTGCATCATTGCTAAGGCGGTACGAAGTTCGCCGGGTCAGCTAGTATTAGATAATATACCATCACTTCGCCACACGGCTAAAGTCTGTACACTCTATTTTTTCTGTGGAAATGTGGAGTAATAGAGTTTATCTCTCAGAAATGGGGTTAAAAGTAATCCTTACTTAAGTTGTTGCTTGAGATCCTTTATAATCTGGTCTTGTTCCTGTATCTTGGCGCGCGCATGTTCCTTGGCCGCTGCACAGGTGCCGCTGTCCCCTTCGCCTCCCTGTAACCAAGAATGTAGTTAGTATAAAATGTACAGTTCGACACAAAAACACACGACTAATATAAGAACAAAGCATACCTCGTTCATCCTGTGGAATTCAGGAATACACCTAAGACATTCGCAACAGCGTAAAAACAGTTTTGAAATAAACAGAAATCTACGGAGAAATTGAGAATAGCCGTGTTTTATTTATGGCTAAAAATTGTGATGATTTTGGTAATATGAGGCCTCCGGTAGCGTCTTTTTTACGACTAGAGGTCGCTTATTAGCAATACACGACTAAACAGTAGAGCAAGCAATCAATAATTATTAAGAACACATATTATATTGTCATTAACATAATAATTTTGGTAAAATTGTCTATCGAGATCCAATTGAGTAGGATGTCGGAGTTTTTAGTTCGCTAGGCCTCCAACCTGGTCTAACGACCAAAAACAGGAGCAATTTACCTACGTTTATGTTTTTATTTTACTTTTTTATCTGACACTTCGGCTACTTTACAGGAACCGTGGTCACAGAAGAAACCAGTTTCATCAGAACTTCAGGAGCAATTTGACGAACTCCTAGACACGTTACTCGTCAGATAGAAATGGTGAGTGAAGTGAGTGGTGAGTGAGTGACCTACCTCTGCGTCGGGCTCGTCCTTGTGCGGCGCGGGCGGCTTGTCGTCGGGCGCGGCGGCGGGCGGCGCGCCGCGCCCCGCCTCCTCCACCTCCTTGGTGAGTGAAGTGAGTGGTGAGTGAGTGACCTACCTCTGCGTCGGGCTCGTCCTTGTGCGGCGCGGGCGGCTTGTCGTCGGGCGCGGCGGCGGGCGGCGCGCCGCGCCCCGCCTCCTCAACTTCCTTGGTGAGTGAAGTGAGTGGTGAGTGAGTGACCTACCTCTGCGTCGGGCTCGTCCTTGTGCGGCGCGGGCGGCTTGTCGTCGGGCGCGGCGGCGGGCGGCGCGCCGCGCCCCGCCTCCTCAACTTCCTTGCGCGCCTGCCAACACACACACATTACACATGCCGCACTTGTCACACATTTAAAATAGCCTCATGTAAGTATTTTTTTAGTTGCTTCTACTTAAACTTACTGTGCTTTTATGCGAATAACAATCAGAATGTTTTTGGGATTACTTAAAACAATTGAAATCATATAAAACAAGGTTGTCTTGACAGATTAGTGAAGAATAACCAAGGTAAGTAGTGACATATTATCTCATAAAGAACAAGGGGAACATCGGGTGAAATCGAGGGTGTTAGTATATATACTACTTTTTATTATGAAATTCTTAAGCGATCGAGTACAATACAAATGAAACAGCAAGGCACTACTATGCTCTACATACATGTATATCAAGGGAAGTGAGTAAACCTATCTGATAAGTATAACGTGACTAATGAACATACCTTATTAAGTTCCTGGCTAGTATCCTTATATTTCCTCTTATATCTGTGCACTTCTCCCTTCAGCTGTTGGTTGTGATTCTGCAGCGACGTGATGAGATGTCTCATCTCTCTGTTGATGGGGCCGGTCTGCTCGTTCGCCGCGAGGTTTTGTTCAAACTCAATTCTTAACATTTCATATTCTTTACGAAGCTGACCGAGTACATCCTCCAGTTGAATCATTTCGGCTCGGAGTGCTTTCTGTCTTGATAGCTCTTCACTCTGTGACATTCACAATGTTATACTAATATTATAAGAGGTATTTGTAAGTTTGTTTGTTTGTATGTTCAAGCTAAACTCCGGGATAACTCAGTCCAATTTGAATAATTCATTTTGTAATAGATAGCCATATTCAATGGGAAGGTTATAGGCTATTTTTCATCTCGAAATTCCCACTGGAACAGGCCCAACGCGTGTAAAACCGCGGTGCGCTGCTAGTAAAAAATATTATAGCTATCTGTATATCATCAACAAAAATATCAATGTGTTACCTCCATCATCTCAATCTGTCTCATGTGTAGGTTCTTGGCGTTCTGTAGCTGCAACCTCGTCTCATCCAGCGCAGTCTTCATTTGCATCGACTCGTTGTAAAGCACCGAGAACTGACTTTGTAGACACTTGTACTCGGTGGTTTCCACTATCACTGATTCTGGGAGTTGACGGATCTGGAATGGATACAAACTTTATAAGTTCAAGCGACACTACTCATTTTGAATTGAAACTACGTTTACAGATACACTTCGCTTTTATTTTACATTTTTATCTGACGTTTCGGCCCCTTTACCGGAACCGTGCTCACAGAAGACTGATGGTAACCGTAATATTTTAAAAAACTTGTTTATTAAGTTGTTGCATTTAGTTGGAACTCATTATAAGGATTTAATACAGGCGGAACTGAGTAATTGTTATGCTTATGTAACGTTGTAGTAGTGAAGTCATTTGGGTAGACAGACTTTTGACCTTCGCCGCAGTCAGGTAAAAAGTTAGACTTACATCCATCTTCAGTTTCTCGACCTCCTTCAGCGTGTCTCTATGTTGTCTATGTAACCGATCGAGCTCGGCGAGCCGGTTGTTGGCAAGCTCCCGTTGCTCTTCCAGCTCCGCCGCGATGTCTTCCAGCTTGGCGACCGCTAGGGCTCCGCCCCCGGTGCCCGCGCCGCCGCTTGTAGGGGTGGTCACGCTCGCTCCCGATTGGTGGTAGCTTTTAAGCTTCTCTATAGCTTCAGCTAAGTGGTTTTCTAGCTTATCGTTACGGGAACGGACCTGTAAAGATAGTTGCAATTTTGAGTAGGGTTAAAAAGTCAAAAAATTTAAAGTTACTTCGGGATCGAATCCTCACTGTACTGATATCATCTGTGAGGTAAGAGGCCTATTCCCTAGCAGTAGGACATTACAAAACATTACTTCATTTTTACTTACAGAGCGAAAGCCTCTGCCCTACCATGTTCTTACAATATGTACTTTTATTTCTGTACTGTGAAAAAAGTATTAACCTGGAATGTCTGCTGGGCAGAAAGAAAACAGAAACTTCTCCAAAATTACCCATCCATTAATTCCTCAGTAACACATCCACTTCAATCACCCGAAACAAACCTTCATCAACTCATATTGCAGATCATCGATTTGATTCTTTAACTCTGCATTCTCTGTATCCCTGCTATTGACAGCGTCTTGCAGCTGGGCAACCCTGAGCGTCATCGCATGATGGCCTTCTTGTAGTGAAGTGCACAGTCCTTGCAGGCGCCTGTTTTCTGCTGTCACTTCCTCGTTGGTAGCTCGGACTACTTCGTCTAGTGCTGGAGCTGGGGTGCCTTCTGTAAGAAATATATTTAAATTTGTTAAGGTAGAGACTACGGTCATTCCTTGAACATTATTCTGTACAGTCATTGTCACGACGGGCAGCCACGATTAATGTGTCATTTCGATAATATGTTCAGAAGAACTAAGAGAAAAACTTACAAAAAACAAATAAATATCCCATGGGATTTTCAGGACAAATTCTATAACCTTCGTCTTGAGTGTGGCTACCCAATACAAAAAGAATTATTCAAAACCGACTGGAAGTTCTTGAGATCAGCCAATTTTAACAAAAACAAAAGTCAAAACTTTACCTTCCCCTTCTCCTTTGATAGCCCGCCAAATCTTATCGTTCCGTTGCTGCAGCCTGTCAAACGCTTGCAACACTTTGGCTACGGCTCGCTTGCTCACTTGCACCCGGTTCGCTAGCTGAGCGTCCAACTCCTCCTTATCCCACGTCGATAGCTGCATAAGAAATGAAGTGGTTGCTTCATTCTCATCTATGAAATTGAAACAAAGATATTATAAAAAGATAATTAAATAATTTTGAACCTACATTGTTTTTAAGTAACTATCAACATTCCCCATGAAAGGAACTTTCATACAACAAACTTTACTAAAATATATCTGTTCCTTTGGGCCAAAAAACTACAGACATCACCCCTATAACATCCCTTTTATGTAGATGCGGGGTAAAAACCAAATTATAAGTTAAGATCTTAGTATTCATAAAATCCTTGCAGATTTACTGAAGTTATCAGTATTTACAGTGTTGTTGATTAAGCACCATCATCATACTGGCCAACTACTGCAATTTTATGATCACTTATATTGAAAACTTGCATATAATAAGATATTCAGCATCCAAGAGAATAAGATAACTGTGTCTCTCCATAAAATAGTATCAAGAAACACACATACACGGAACTTAGCTAAAGAAGTACCAAGAGGATATAAAGGGGTAATAGTAAACAGCAGAGAAATCATAATAATCCAACATACAAAAGTAGAAATCAAGTAGCAAGTAACAAGTTGTTCCTACAACTAATATACATTTGACAAATGTAGCTCTAATTGGAGAATATCAATCCAAACCCCCTATATCCAACAACTTACTCTTGTTTTCTGATTCATCAGCAGTTTCGGCATCAAATCTCTGCAGCAATACTCTAATATCTTCATTGAGAAGGTTCCAGTATCGGTTGACAACGCACAGGACTGCATCATCTTGTGTCTGTCGCTTTTCTAACTGTTCTATTCTTGCTCGCAGCTCGGCTTCACACCGGTGACGTTGTTCTATTCTCTGTAAAGATGTAATTCATAGTCAAAGAAAATATTTTTATTTAGTAATGAGGCTCTGTGGATTGTACCACCCAATTTTGTTATTACGCAAACTTTTTACACATTTATTCGATTTTAAGAGCATAATATATTCAGTTTGTGACTTGTAACAATAATGAATCTTATAGATATGACCTCCAATATCATGTTAGTTTGAGGTCCCTTGTATTACAATTTCAAATGATATATAGGTTCAAAGGGGCAAGAAAAACAAGGACATTTTGCATTGCTGCATTAACTATTTACACAAAAGAATGACATTGAATTGTTTTTATCAACTAAACAGCTGATTGTGACATACAATGTTTTCCAATTAGCTACTGTTTTACTTTATTTAGGCAACTACTGAATAGTTAATGTATACAAACCTGAGCCAATTTCTTGTTTTGAAATTGTAGAACTTTGATGTCCATCTCCTCCAGGGTGGAAACGGGCCCGATGAGGTGGGGTTCGAAGTGGACCTTCTTGATCGGGGGCTGGTTCGTGCCATTGCCGCTGTCTTCAGCGGTGCGTTTAGACATTTTGTACTCTAAAAATTAGATCGGCATCAAGAATACATGAAATGAAAATTGTAGTGAAAAAGCATCAACGTTATTGATTTAGATAACCCCACCAACTGTAAAACGAAAATGGTGCTGAATGCTTCGGTAGCCGGCACCAAACACTGCAATTTGCTGGGGTTATACATACCTGTTTCAACTTCTTGTCAATGTTGACACTAATTTAGTTACAAAACTGTAAAAACAGGACAGTTTGTAAAACCTAGAGTGGGTATCATTTTATTTTACATACGAATATCGAAATAGACAAATAGAAAATGGAAACAACGCCCTCCAAACAAGAAATATTTTTTGTTAGTTCCTCTTTCCTCCAGCAGCCAGCTTCCTAGAGTAGGCTCAGTTGGCTGTGTTACACTGTGTTGCTTGCTATTTTTGCTGTTTGCTAAGCACATACCATGATTGCTAAGCTTCTAGTTCAAAAACAAACATGAAGGTGGCGTTATTGCGTGTAATTGCTACGTGTTGGTCTGTGGTGTTTGCTTCATGGTTTGTTAAACCCACAGATAGCAAAAATAATATTAAGTCCACAGACAATCAACGAATATTATAACCACATTATGACTGTCATTGTGGTTATTAATAACTATACATCTTTATAATCTTATCTATCTCTTCGTGATCTCTTCGGTCTTGCGGCTACGGAAGACATTGTAAGACAACCCGTGGTTTTTGTTATGGGCATTGAATAAGTACTAACTTATGGTCAAACTTATGGCTAGGCTGGTGGCCTAGTCATAAGTTTGACCATAAGTGGAACCACCTCGGGAATGATTTACGTCAATGCTACTAGCCATACCCAGATAACATAATCCGGTCAAATAAGAGTAAAGTTACATAAATTCCCACCAAGCTGAAAATCAGTAAGATTTCAATGTACGTTAAAAACTTTCTTATACATTTTTTAGTATAATAAATCGAAATACTTCTAAAAAGTATTTTTGCTGAGGTAAGTGTACAATAAAACAAATACGCAATTCCACTTTCCATTTTATTATTATTTAATATTTAATACAATATGATAAAAAAGTTTTAAAAAGTGTAAGCCTGTAATGTTCCACTACTAGATAAAGACTACTGATCTTACTGAACTAGGACTGATATCGATGAAATAAGGAAGATAAGACTTAATCACTATGACCGAGAGACCGTGTTGAAGGTCTTATGGCGGTCGAAAAACTCCGGGACCAGGGTTGGCCACTGATCTACACGAACGTACTTAAAACTTTGATTGTCAACTGTGCGTTGGTTACAAACCATTATCATAAGATTATCATACTCCAAGAATTGAACCCTAAATATACTTAGGAAATAATTAAGTAAAATTAAATTTTAAGGTTGATATATTCTTTTCATAAAAGACTTTCCGTGTGTGCATTTTATTTGGCATTCATTATCGTCTTGTATTTTAATTGGTCCTGAAACATTCTTAAAAACACCCTGTATTTCCTATCATGATAATCTTTACTAACATTATTTGGATGGACGACATCTGCCGTACCACCCATGGTACGTATGGCATCCTGCATTGAAGTAAAATGATGTGAGGCACAGGCTCCTAGAATAGCCGATCCGACTAAAACAGATTCCTTTTCTTGCGGTTTGAGGATCGGCAAACCGACAGCATCAGCTTGTGTTTGAACAAATAAGGGATCTTTGGTAATTCCCCCACAAATAAGTAACGACTTGAACGGTTTATAACCGGATAATACCATCGCGTCTATTATATGCCGTGTTCCATACTGAAAGAAAGACAATGATTAATTTTAAAAATTCAGGTCACTTAGTACCAAAACGAACACGAATACTTACCGTAAGTGCTTGCAGAGTTGCAAGGTAAAGCAGAGCCAAATTATTTTCTGTACTGTCTAGGGACAGTCCCATTATCATGCCCCGCATCAATGGATCAGCCAACGGTGATCGGTTTCCGTGAAAATCAGGCCATACGTGAATATTTTTAGTCAAAAAGTTCACATCAGATAAGCCTTTTTCATTCGCCAATTTCGAAAGCAGTTCTCTTAAATAATTTCGTACTCTGAAAAATAAATAACAAAGCATAGGCGTCTTTTAAATAAATTCGTGCTCCTCAAATAAATACCGAAGCAAAAATAAAAGTTTTTAAGAATGGATAATAAAGGTACTACTTACTCGCCCGTGCTTTTTGATTTCAACAATGATGCTCCCGCAGAATGACTAGATATAATGAAATCCAGCAACATCCCCGATGCACTTTGGCCGGCTTCGTTTAACCACATATTTGGTACCATAGCACTGAAATATGGTCCCCAAACTCCTTGAACAAAAACTGGCCGTTCATTTACAGCCATATGGCATGTTGAAGTTCCACAAATAAGACCAAGTCGTGTTGACATTGTCATATCTACGTCTCTGGCAAATGTACCAATCATTCCCAGACCTCCTGCATGGGCATCTATTATAGATGTAGCCACAGGGAGTCCTGGCTTTAGATTCAACATTTTAGCTGTCTCGTCACTGAGTCCTCCGCAAACTTCCCCGGGCATCAACACTTTATTTCCAATCTTACTGTAATCGTCTTGTATCAAATCTTCTAAACCAATTTCAGTCAAGAAATTATCGTTCCATCTTCGTTTTCCATCAGTAGAGCATTCATAATTCCACTTGCAAACCAAAGAGCATAAGGATCTAGATTCAGAACCTGTGGCTTTCCAAGTTAAGAAGTCAGGAAGGTCGAAGAAGTAGCCAATTTCATTCCATTTGGACGGAATGTTTCGTTTTAACCATAATATTTTGGGCATTTCCATTTCTAAGCTGACTTTCCCACCAACATATTTTAATATGTCGTTATTCGTTTTATTGATAAAGTCTGCTTCAGCCTGGGCTCTGTGATCCATCCACATAATAATGTTTTGTTCATTATTATTCGTACCAACCGATATCGGCTTGCTATTTTTATCCAAAACAACTAGTGAACATGTTGCATCAAATCCTATTCCTTTAATTAATTCTGTATTGATACCGATAAGAATTTCCTGAAACATGTATTACTTTAATTAAATTGGTATTTACTTATATACTGAGGTCGCAATGTCGCAGTTATATTAAGGTATTATAATTTGCAGATACGGACTTAAGTACGTGGCTGCGCGAACGAGTTATTCATCAGTACTAATTTAAAAGTTGATTACCTTCACCACGGACATACAGCATTCCCAAATATTATTTGAGGATTGTTCATAATAATCAGTTTTAGGTTTAAATGTCTGTATTTCTTGCACCGCTGCGTTGACGACATGACCCTTGTCGTCAACAAGAGCCGCTCGGACACTACCGGATCCGACATCAACACCAATAAAGTACACGTTCGAACACATTATTTAAACTTATTAAAATGATTTCTACACTTGTGAAGTGGAAACAATAGAGGGACTATTCACTTCTGTCTTATTATTAATAGTGATCCGAGCTAATAAAACTTATCAACCGCGGTTTGCACATGAAATAAACAAACGCGACCTTGAAGGAGGAATCCACATATCAATATGGAACGAGATAGATAACCTTTTATTTTTTCTTGAACCTTGTTGGATCTATTAATTATAAGTAGTTCAGAATATAAATAGTCAAATTACAGTTAATATTTAACTCATAATTATTATGTATCTACACTATTTAATAAGTATAATATCAATATTATTATTTATCATAATATTGTAATTTAGATGGCACAGGTTTTTTAATAGTTTGCTGTCATTATAATACAGCTGAATGGATTAACACTTAATTTTTTATAAAACCGTGTATGTTGATTATATCAGCATATTCAGAATAACCGGGTTCCGGGCCGGTTAAGTAAACAAATGGTTAGGAAAATTAAGTAGCTAAACAATTGACAAGCTATGTAGTGGAGAATGAACAACTTTTCTATTTCATATATCGTATACCACAGACTGCATTCTACAGGCCGTTTGATTGAATGTTGGTATGTAACAAGATCAAGGAATTACAAATTTCAACCTTCAAGTGCATGGAATGGATTTTTGCTGTTTTTTTTTGTAGTCTACCCTGCCCATTACCTGTCAATGTGTCATTGTCATTAGGCATTTATGCTGGGGCCACACCTATGCCATATGCCATAGAATATGACATTAACCGTAGGTGTAGCCACGACTATGCGTCATAATTTGACAATAGCATTGACAATGCCATTTGGCGTATGCGATAGCTCGAGTGGCGGTACATCAAAGAGATTAATGCGAGAGTTAAATGCATGAAGCGGCCACACTACGTATTGTCAGTGTGCGTCGAGAGCGCAACGGGTTCGGACGTATTTGCTTATTACGACGGATTTGCCTCAAAATCGCACGTTTTTGTCTATACGTACTATGGCGATAGAGTGGAGTAACAACAAAATTATTACTTTTCTTGAGATTCTGCAAACATGGTCTCTTTATTCGATAATGATTTAATAAAGTCAAATAATATAAATTAACTCTCATGAAATATAGAGCTCTGTCGACGTCCATCTTGCCTGAATTGAAGTAAATTCAATGCCGTTGTCAATGTCAAATTTTTCCAATAAATGAACATTGACATTGACAGTTTAAGTGTAGCCACCCACTATATTGCATTGAAAATTATTGCATTCAATGGGCATTGACATTGAGCGTAAGTGTGGCCCCAGCATTATTGGCATAATTCTGCATAACCAACTGACTGATCTGTGACAAACATGGGCTATCAGTAGTCTCAGTAGAGAGCACAGTAGTTTTGATAGTTTCTTGGTCTGTGGTTTTGATAAAATTGAAAATCAAATCTAGTTTTAAAAAAACTTAAACATTGTGTTGAAATCTATATTGCAAACAAATACCTACGTAAATATCTAATTATTTCCCAAGGATTTCAACAACAAACTTAACAATACCATGGTTCGTTTTAAAAATAGGTAAGAGTTTGTATAATAGCTTAAAAACACATAAATGGATTATACGTAGGTCAGAGTTTAAAGTATTCTTTTTTTCAGATATATTACAGTTGAATTAACTGCACCAATGGTTCCAGATAATAGACCACTATCATTAAAATCCAGTATCTTCCACGATACAGTAATAAACAAAATTCAAGAACTACATGGTGATTTTGGAGTTGCTTCAATTAAAACTGGATTCCTTACTAAATATTGCAATGAGAATACTAGAATAGCAATAGTGAGGTGTCGACATGGGCCACACATTTTTGTGACCAGTAGTTTGCCTTTTATCACCAAAATTGGTAATTTGGAGGTGAGACTTATAACTTTACATGTAGCAGCTACCCTGAAACACAGTTTCAAATTCATACAAAAACATCAAAGAGCATACTTGGACTCGATGTGGTCAAAACTAAAGACTGATGAAGAGAGAAGACAGTTAGAAGCGGCTGTAATGGATTTTACTAAAACAGATGTCAAAATAAACATAGATAATATATCATAAATATATTGTTTTATTTATACAAATGTCAATTGATTTCCGGTTTTATATATATACCATTAGTAAAGTTATTTAAAATCTTATAATTAAAGGTCATCAGGCACTTGTAAATATACTTTTTTCTGTAGTGTAGATGCAAATATTGGAACTTGCTGATATTTTCTATTTATTTTACAAAAATTGATAACTCCTTTATTCACTAAAGTAAATATGTCATATAAATGTTCCTTTTTAGCATTTTTTTGGATTATTGCACATAAAATTTGAATAAATATGGACCCTTTTTCCTCATGTCTATAAGCTTCATATTCCGGTGATGTAGCCCAGTAGATAATAAAGTCTGATTTGTTCAAATGGTAACTAGAGCTAGGCGCATCAGACACTAAAGTAATTACTGGAGAATCGTCCACTTGGCAGGCTTGTATTATTAGAACTTTGGGCATGTCTCTCAGTATTGCCGCCTCATCAGAATCCAGTAGACTCTGAATGTCATCCAGATTGACCTTGACACAGTCTGCTGCGTACACATGTCCCCTCACACCATGAGACAGTATACACAACATGAATACGCTGTCTGAATCACAGACCCTGCCTCTAATTGTATCTCTTATGAACTGCATCATGTCAATATGGCCTAAATTATCAGCAGTTATGACATCAAAGTGTAATGCCGACATTGTATTGTCAAGCACAGCTTTATCAATAGATGATCCGTCTCTTCTATTAAGTACAGACTTAAGGTTGGAATCTTGAAGACTTTTTTCTGAAAGATGAAAGTTTTCCTGGTTTATAATAATACAGACTCCCATTCTTTGTGGGTTTTTGATAGCGTAGTTGGTCCTTCTGTGCGCCTTGTTGTCACTTTGAAAGTTCACGTTGGCAATTTCAGTGAACATGTCCATAGTTTCCTTGAATTCATTTACATCGAATGGCCGAGTTGATTTTGGTGTAGATGTTCGCTCCGCCATTAGAATAGTGGAGGCCACCGGAATATCTTCTGCAGTATTATTAAATTCAGATTGTAATTCTTTAAGTTTTCTTAAACTTACCTGCATATTAGGAAGTTTCTCAATAATTTGTATTAATTTTTCTGCATTAAACTTAAATCCAAGTAATTTTTTGTCATAGCTGAATTGATTGTAAGTTATTACTTTTTCCGACATGAGTTTTAGGAATATTAACTCACAGTTTTCATATTGGTTTATATCAATTTTCATGGCCATCAAGCTCCTTTTGAATATTTTGAAGGTTTCTGTGTCCATATCCTCACACAGCTTGTATAGAGCTTTCTTTAGTGGGTTTACATACATGATGGTTTCTATGTTGTCTGGTTGGTAGTGCTTTAGGACACTGGCTAGATGGAATCCCAGTTTTTGAACTATTCCATAAAGCTGACATATTAGAAGTGCTTCTAAGAGTTCATGTTTCCATTCAATTTTCCTTGATTTTGCGTCTCTCAACCATTCGTGTAGCAAATTCAGATTTGTTGAGATGGAATCTTTTGAAATTCTTTGAAAGACTATAAGTTTTTGTAGTGCAGTGTCTGGAGTATCATACAAGAGAAATACTAGAGATATCATGTCATTGGGGCTATCCTGCAATTCATTTTCAATGTGAAACACAACGTCATCGTTTAAGGAGTCTATCGCAGCGTTCAATTTTGACGAGTGCCCTTGCGCATGAGATCTATACATTTTATGTATCTATTATACCTTATTATTGTTTTTTATCGCATTGATTTATCAACCATAGCTGGCATTGGTATTAGTCACACACTATAATCACTTACACTTATTTAAATTCTATACATTGATGTAATATCGCAGGTTTCTTTCTTATTTTTTTGTCAATAAAATAAAGATGTACCTAAGTACCTATCTATCTATCTGTATTCTGTACTGAGTGAGTACTGTACCCTAAGACTGTACCTAATTACCTATCTGTCAGTTACGCAGCTGTGCAACACAATGCTGCAATATATAAATTTATATTTTGCCTGTCGATGAAGATTAGAAAATAATATTATATAAGTAGGTATATGACTAGAAGCGTCTAGCGCCTCGCGGTCTTACCATCGGCCCTCGTCCTACCCGTTAATCCGTTACCGTGCGAATTTGGCGGTAAAATGCATGTATGCAATGATGATCTAATCTACTATATTATTGTAAAGTTTCATCTAAATCCGTTGTCAGTGGTTGTTGCGTGACTAAAAAATATTCATACATAGGTAAGTACATAAACTTTCGCATTTACATTATTAGTAGGACAGGATTGTAGAATTTGAATTTATTTTTTTAACTATGTTAAAAACATAATATTGGGAACTTTACTACAATGGAAACACTGGTGAGTGGTGATTAACGACGTCTTATTTGTGGAAATCCCCGTACAAAAGCCTGGTCAAGTATCAAAATCAAAACACAAAACACAGAGGAGGTATTCCATCCATTGACAGTTTCAGCTTCAATCACTTTGAAGTTTGACATTTGCTGATAAAAACCATGGAATTAGTAAGTACTACGTACAACTGGAATGCGCACATCGCAGGAAATACGAGCCGACAGAGAGAGTTGCCACCGGGTGATTTTATCTCGTTCTATTAATATGACCACAATTTCACCCAAAAAGTGGGACACATTTCTTAGACTCTTTGTAGGTATAGGTATCCTAGTCCGTCTAGTCTGGGCTGAGAGAAGTTTCAACTAGTATGGTTTTTGTAAATATTAATTCTTGGAAATGTATAGGTAAGTACATTCTGAAAAGAAAACTATAATTACCTTTATCTACACTAATGTTGTAACATTCTACTTATGTTTCCAATACTTGACTTATAATTACTACTGTTATAGCGCAGACAACTAAAACACTCAATTTAAGCAATTGCACATGATGTTATAATATCCACATCGATATCGTAAAATCTCATTATAACATCGCGGCCTGCGCGGCGCGCGCCCTTCGGCCCTGCGCGCGCAGCTGCGCTCTCATTGGTTAGATTTTAATGGCGGCAAGTTCACTGTGACAATACACGTACGCGTGAATTAAATGTTTCGCAATGTGTTTTGTTTTTAAAATTTTGTTTGATTAATTGCATTAGTGAAGATAAAGTAGTGTATGCAACTGCATATAACACGGGTATTAAAACACTCGTTACTATTATGAAACTCGCTGCGCTCGTTTCATAAACTCACACTCGTGTTTTAATACCCTTCTTTATATGACAGTTGCATAAACTACTATTATCTACACTAATGTTGTAACATTCTACTTATGTTTCCAATACTTGACTTATAATTACTACTGTTATAGCGCAGACAACTAAAACACTCAATTTAAGCAATTGCACATGATGTTATAATATCCACATCGATATCGTAAAATCTCATTATAACATCGCGCCCTGCGCGGCGCGCGCCCTGCGGCCCTGCGCGCGCAGCTGCGCTTTCATTGGTTAGATTTTAATGGCGGCAAGTTCACTGTGACAATACACGTACGCGTGAATTTAATGTTCCGCAATGTGTTTTGTTTTTAAAATTTTGTTTGATTCATTGCATTAGTGAAGATAAAGTAGTGTATGCAACTGCATATAACACGGGTATTAAAACACTCGTTACTATTATGAAACTCGCTGCGCTCGTTTCATAAATTCACACTCGTGTTTTAATACCCTTCCTTATATGACAGTTGCATAAACTACTATTATAGTACTAGTTGCCCGCAACTTCGTTGCGTGGAGTTCGGATATAACGCAAAAACATCTTTTATCCAAAAAATCTGAGCAGATGCCTATGAGCTAAGACATTACAACTATCTGTATACCGAATTTCAGCGAAATCCATTCAGTAGTTTCGGTTGTGTGTTGATAGAAGAGTCCAGTCACCTTTTCTTCTTATAATATTTAGATAACAAACTGCTTCTTGCGAGGAAACAAGAGTAAGATGCATACGTAGATAAACAAGGTATTTAGGGTAAAAAAATAAAGTCGATAATATCAAAATACGCTTTTTATTTAAAAATTTACAAATTACTAAATAAAAAATAAAAAAAGACGTGTGGCACTCGGGGACTGCCGCGGTGAAGCTATTGCATAGCATTTTGTATCAACTTATGCAATTATATTTGATATATTTGATATCTCTTCTCTCTCACCCCACCCGCCTCCTCTCTCTCACCCCTCCCGCCTCCTCTCTCTCACCCCTCCCGCCTCTTCTCTCCCCTCCCGCCTCTTCTCTCACCGCTCTCACCCCCTCTCTCACCCCCCTCTCTCACCCCTCTCTCACCCCCCTCTCTCACCACCCTCTCTCACCCCTCTCTCACCCCCCTCTCTCACCCCCCTCTCTCACCCTCTCTCTCACCCCCCTCTCTCACCCCCCTCTCTCACCACCCTCTCTCACACCCCTCTCTCACCCCCCTCTCTCACCCCCCTCTCTCACCCCCCTCTCTCACCACCCTCTCTCACCACCCTCTCTCACCACCCTCTCTCACACCCTTCTCTCACCCCCCTCTCTCACCCCTCTCTCACCCCTCTCTCACCCCCTCTCTCACCCCTCTCTCACCCCTCTCTCACCACCCTCTCTCACCCCCTCTCTCACCCCCAACGCACAATCGCACACAACGCCGTGTCGAAGACTGCCGAACTGAAACGACGTTAGACGATGCACGGCCTTCAAGCCACACCTCCTTCCCGTCGGATCGGGTAAGCGTGAGGTTTTTTCGTTACGGAATTTTTGGATTTGGTCCCCGCGCTCAAGGCCCGCGATAGAAGCTATGCAATAGCTTAATAAAAAATGACGACTGCACACCACTGTATGCTTTCCAACATTTACTGGAATCATCTGCAACCACCTCTGCCTCATTTTCTCATCTCGAAATAAAACAAGTAAAATCGTAATTCGAGCCCTAGAATACAAACTCCAAAGCGAATATTATAATTACAAACTCATAATTGAACTGTTGAAAGAACACACGTGACGAAAATGATTGTCACACTATCGGCAACGTTATTAATTTTATTAAATTTTCATTATAATCCATGTTTACCTGTGAAAAGAAATGTTGCAGCCAGAATAAGATTCATTTCCACAATCTTTGACACAGCACCTTTTCACCATTTTTAAACGCGAAGAACGAAAATCATGAAAAAAAGCACTAAACGCAAGCAATGAGCAAATGAGCAAACCCCATCTTAATTTTCTTGCTGCCATAAACAAATTACTAAATCCTACCATTAAATTATAAATGTTTTCTTTTTTAATTTTTTCAAGTAACGAAAGAGGTCCCTTATAAAAGACAGAGCATGAATAAATATAATATTAGTTTAATTCTAGAATCCACCTGTTTCAGTCACCTTTTAATATTGTTTATTTGATTTACATGAAAGCTTTAAAATCTACTAAAGTGGAATATCCTATGCCCTGGCAATAGTTAGACAGGGATACACTGACCCGGTGGTTGCCATCTCTGTCGGCCCGCGGCACCCTTTCACTTAAAAATAAATCTTATTACACGCAACTTAAGATCGATTTTTTTTTGTAATATCTGGGTAAGTGCGCATTCCAGGTACTTACTAATTCCATGATAAAAACAGACCCACCCACGGTGCACCCACGCGGTTTGGTAAAAAAAAATAGTTAGAAACAATTGTTTAATTAACATAACCATGGACTTATTATTATAACATAACTAGTCTTGTAGATTGTAATTTCTAAGACAACCAAACTGGCAACCTGACAAGGCAAGATATTAATAGACATAGACAATTCATCCATCAATCAATCAAAGTACAAAAAAAGATAGAAATCATAGAAATTGTATGTAGTAAAATAGAAAACAAACAACAAATTTTTCAACACCGAGCTCTCCTGCCCATGCTGCGGTTCTTTAATCCTCCAGTGCATAATTTGTATATCTCTATTCTAGATTATCACTGATAAAAACTATGAACGCGTCAAGGAACGACATCCTGAGATTGTACAAGGAATTGTTGCACTACTCCCGGCAATTGACTCTTACCGACCCCGTTTACTTCAGAAGAAGGGTTAGAGCTGAATTTGAGACAAACAAATCACTGTATCGCACTCAAGATATTAACTTCGCTTACCAGGTGATGTAAATGTAGCGGGGATGTATTATTTTTATAACCTTCAAACAACCTATTGCTTTGCAGTAATAAAGCAGGTTCACCAGGTTCCCTTCCATAGTTGTTTATATAACTTTGTCTGATATGCTTAAAAAATATTAGAATTTAAGAATATAGGCATCAATAAGAGTAAATTGTGAGTGAGAGTAATCAAGTATGGTGTGAGTGAAACTTTGATCAGCTAGTATTCATAAATAAATACTAGTATGTACCTTTATAATCAATAAATACTTGTGTGTATGGGCCAATCTCAGTATTGACAGTGTGATTGGAATAATTACTTGTATAACGGATTACCACATTCAACGGAAAGGTTTTAGGCTTTTATTTATTAATCGCAAAATTCTACGGGAACTGCAGAAACGCGGGTGAAACCGCGGGGCGCTGCTAGTTTAATATTAAAAAAAACAACCATAACTTATGTTTACCTTTCATATAAACAAAATGTACCTATTAATTAATATTTCATATGCATTTCAATTTCAGAAAGGCGAAGCATTACTTACACGCAAAAGTGTTGTCTAACAGTAAAACAATACTAAATAATAAACAATGTTTTATATAAACACAATATTTAAATTGAAACCTACAAGATGGATGACTCACGCAGCTACATACAGCAAGAGTGTGGACTACAGTAAAGTGCCTACGATCAACGAATGTGACTTAGTTGAGCAGTTTGTTAGAGGCAGTGGCCCTGGAGGCTCTGCTGTCAACAAGAATGCCAATTGTGTTGTACTAACACATGTACCAACAGGTTAATAAATTTTAAAAAGTTCTTAATTTAATTTCTCCTCACTTTACTGATATTTTCAGTGACATGAGAGGCCTTTGCCCAGTTAGGACATTGCAGACATCGCTTACTAAATTTAAAACTGCTTATATTGGTAATAAAACCATAGACTGTTGGCCTTACAAATATTATTATATTTATTTTTAGGGACCGTAATTAAATGTCACACAAGTCGATGTCAAGATGATAATAGAAAAACTGCCAGAGAATTGTTAATAGCCAAGTTAGATGATATGTTGAACGGAGAAGAAAGTGTAGCCGCCCAGAAGAAAAAAATAGGAGAGAAGAAATTTAAAAACAATGAGTATAAGAAGAAAAAAATGGCACTGTTGAAGAGTGAATGGAAGAAAAGAGAAGGATTGGAATAGTGGTTAGGAAATTAAGAAAAAAATTTATGTAGCATAGACTAAAATAAAAACAAATCAATACAGAAACAAAAAGAGCTTTTAACCACCCATTGATACGCCAGAATCCCAAAAAGATGATACCTATTTAAATAAACTTTCTCTATTTCAGATTGTAAGCCTTCTTGTCAAAATAAGCAATTGTTAACTACATTTTTTTTTATTCATCTCAATTAGCAATTAATACATAAAAGATAGATTTGCTTTAGTTACATCGATACAATGGACAAATATTTTTAAAATCATAATATGGATAAAATATAATATTATAAAGTAGTATTGTTATTAGTTATTTAGAATTAGAAAATCACATATGAATTTCCATTTCTGAGATAAAATTCAATGTTTGCAAAACAAAAAGCTTTTTTCTCCTGTAGATATACAATAAGTACCTATGTATAATGATTGTATTATATTTATAATAACTCGATCTACCCTCTCGCCTCGCGAGTTAGGGATTTCTCTACCTACACCAAGTATTGGTATGTTAAGAACACTTGAATGCAGTCTTACTTATTTAAAAAAAATTATAATATATATGTAATGATACTCTTCAGCAAAATAATCTATTTACAATATTTAAGGCACTTTCTATTCATTGTGTGCAGCCGCGAGAGACCCTCTCACTAAATGCATTCACTTAATGTGACCTATGACTTTAAAAAGTTAATTAAAATCATAAAAACTCATTGGTGACATTCATCCAATGAGGTATGCATACTCTTTTCTAAAAACGTCTTGGATGTATAAATCTCTATGATAAATATTTTGTTTAGGATTAGCTTCGTCTTAAATGTCATAATAATAAACAATTCACAACTAAAACTAATACGAAATAAATTACTTACTTTAAAATTATAATCATTCATATTAGGTACATTATTAAGTTACGTTGAAATGTATTAATTATTTACCTAATTATATTTAACAAAAATTAAACAATGCCCCTTTACCATAAACCGAAAGAATTCAAACCATTGTATGTGAATGCTCTTAAACGATCAATTAAAAATGGTTTACACCACTCTATATTTACTTCAAGATTTGATATGTACCGTGGTGAATGGGAAAAAGATTTAAAACAAGGTAGGGTGATTGAGTTATATGTACTAAACTCAATTGGGTAGGGTAATTTTATTAAGTTCGAATAGGTACCTACTTGCGACTGAATTAAATCCAGCATTTTGAATATCTAGAAGGGCAGCTATCTCCTTTGCGAGGCTGGTTTTTATCATCAATCATGAGGGACCATAGATGCCTATATGGCTTTTGCAGCACCCCTCCCTCCCCTAGAAGGCGTAGGCCTAGAGTTTCTTAAATAGGCAGGGTAGACACTACCGCATAATGACCGTTACATTCAAATAGGTAAAGGAACTTTTTTGACTATCACCGGAAAATTATATGAAGGGGACTGGCACAAAGGATTTAGGTATGTACCATACTTCCAATAGAAATACCTAGCATAACTAGTTACTTAGTAAATAGGCAACATTATAAGAAACGAGCACATTATTAGGTACATAACTGAGTCAACATTCGTGCAAATAGACTCGTGATAACGTGAGTCGTATGCTTTCCGATAATCTCTCTTAAAATAAAACTGAGTCCATAACCATAATAAAATTGTTTACTTTGAAACTGAGACAATCTTTCGATAGATACCTACATAGGTACAGATATCTTTACATTATCATTGATAGAACACGCACATACATTTCGTTACACAAGTAGAGTAGAAAGATACATCCAAACTGCTTCTGGTTGACACATGTTAGTAACTAGGTAGTGCCTACCATTGAACGGACAAGTGTAGTTATGTTAGTTATCATAAATTAGCATTCTCTATTAAGTATTAACTATTAACACCTCGGTGGTCTAGTGGCATGTTCACCAAGACTGAGGGTTCAATTCCCGGGTCGAGCGAAAACGTTTCCTACTTTTCAAACATCGCTCGGGTTTGAGATCACCAACCTGCATTAGGCAAGCGTGGTGATTACGCCTTATCCTCCATACTGTACTGATATCTTCAGTGAGATTAAAGGTCTTTGCTCAGCGGTGGAACAGTAGGTACAGAGTACAGGCTTATACTTACTTTTAATGAAGTATTGGCGGAAATAAATGAAAATGAATTCAACTTCTCGCCAATACAAAACTCATTCAGCCCTCATGATCATTTAGACACGGCTTTGGAAAATTAAGTATACGACAGACAAACGGCACATTCAGCCTGCTTTACATTGGTGACTGGGTACGAGGGAAGCCAGAGGGCGTCGGCTGGTGGTACTATGATAACGGAGAAGTATACTTCGGTTACTGGAAGCAAGGGAAACGACATGGTTTCGGCAAGCTCTGGTACCCCGGAGGCGCGTTCTATGTTGGATATTGGAACATGGACAAAAGAGAAGGTTTAGGAATGTATGTGCAAGGTAACTAAGCTGCTATTGGGCCATTTATCCGTTTATTCCATCCAGTCCTACTAGTAGTTCGATAGTCGAACTGTTTGGATGTTTTTTTTCCAAATTGTTATACTGACGGATCGAACTACATATTTGGAAACATGGATTTTATTCCAAATAGATTTACTAACTCCGAAGTAGTCATCGATTTACAATGTGCAAAAAAAAAATAACCCTAACCTACCGAATAGTAAGTATTTGTACGAATTTGGAAAACAATTTAGGAAAAAGAACTAGTAAAAAAAAATACACATTGTAAATCGATGACTGTACTTCGGAGTTAGTAAATCTATTTGGAATAAAATCCATGTTTCCAAATAGTTCGATCCGTCAGTATAACAATTTGGAAAAAAAACATCCAAACAGTTCGACTATCGAACTACTAGTAGGACTGGATGGAATAAAGTCATTTATCTAGGTATTTATCAGAATTGGTAGAGGTATTTATCTATAACTAGCAGCGCCCCACGGTTGTACCCGTTCCCGTGGGAATTTTTTTTACATAAAAACCTTCCTCTCGAATCACTCTACCTATTACAAAAACCGCATCAAAATCCGTTGCGTAATTTTAAAGATTTAAGCATACAGATAACCAGACAAACAGACGCGACTTTGTTTTATACTATGTAGTGATAAATAGGTAGTTTATAACTGGATATATACCTACTCATTATCCAGTTAAGGAGAGGACATTTAATCTTCTTTTCATTTAACGAAAGATCGACCATAGAGCGAACACATCTGTATTAAAGAGGCGGATCCAAGGGTTTAAGTTATCTAAAGTGTCCTCTAATGGAGTGCTCCCTTAATAACTAATGTTTTCCCAAACCAGAATCCTTACCCTTACTAGAGTCAATCTACCTCTGAAATAAAAATCCTGGATCCGGCCCTTGGTAGGTAGGAACTTAAGTAAATTTGTCTTCTTCAAAGTCACGTTACCTATTAGGTACTGTTTGTGTATGCATACCTATGTACCTAGTAAGTATCAGTGAGTTAGATTCCATAATACAAGCTAAGAGCTTACTCTAAATCTAATCCCACCAAAAACATAAATGTAAAAAAGGAGAGCCAAGTTCAATACAAAAATTATGCTTGGCTATGGGCTTCGCCGCAAAAAGAATGGAGATCTAAATGAGTGCCAAGTTGTAGGCAAAATCTCAATATGTATTTATAGGAACAAAATAACATTATGAACAAGTATTAAACTCTATTTCTTCTCTTTATTGGATACCTATGAGTGCGGCCACAGTGAATGCGCGGTGGCTTACGCGGTGACTTACGCGGTGGCTTACGCGGCGGCGGCGGCGGAGGTGGCCACACTGAGGCGCGAGCTCTAGTAGCGATCAGACGTATACCAGGGGTTGCAAACAATTTTCGATCAACAATACACAACTAGATTTCGGGTCACGTACAAAATCAAAGCTAAAAAATGTCCTCGTGAATTACGTGTGACAGCTTATTTTGTTTACTACCGAACTGACCAAAAAGTTTTAAAACAGTTCGAAGTTCAACCTAATTACAACCATGACACCTAGCAAATCTTCAAACGAAAAGACAACATTTAGTGTGAAATCAACCTTAACGACCTACAAATAAAGTATTTTATTCCCGTGTTTACCTTCCTTTCGTTTCGTTTCTTTTAGAAGAACTACAGATGGAATGGAGTCGTGTTGAACACTTAAATAATTTGTAATATGCACGTAAAAGTTTACTTAAAATTATTTATGTTTTGGGCTATCTAGGTTTGATAGTATACATACTTGTTTTCATTACGATTTTTTTGATAAACTTGATAGTATAACTCTGCAAATATAGATCCTAGCGTATATATTAAATAATAATGATCAAACTTACTGTCATTTTTGCTCTAAAGTTGAAAATTAACGAGTTATTTCAGAAAAACTAAAAAAAAATGAACTTAAAAAAGATGGCGGCGAATACTCTACCGGGATTAGTTACAAAATCGAAATTTATAAGTCCAACCACCCCCCACGACATAAAAAAAAATCGCCCCCCGGATAAATAAATTATTACTACAAAACAAATCTACTCCATGTTTCTGCTGTTCTGTTTCACAAAATTTGCGCCAACGTTGGCCAAACATTTGTAGCGGTGACTTCAAATCAGTTTTTTTTTTCAAAATTTGATATTACTTAGTTAAAAGCTTAAAATATAACTTATTCTACATGTACTCACAGAAAGTAAGACACTCCGGCCGTTAAATTGTTTTTCCGGCCATTATTTTTGCAACTTTTTTGGCTGTGGTTCGAGGGAACTAAATAAAAGAGTGGCTGGCTCACTTTTCAAATGAGACCCTAAGCACCCAGACGTATTATTTGCGCTGACCCGAAATCTAGTGTGTATTGTTGATCGAAGCCATTTTACGTCAAAACGCCGAGCGGTAAGACCACTGGTTTGATACACCTGCCACCCGCTTGTTAAGTCGCTCGCCGCCTAGGCCCGTACTGTGGACACAACGCGCGGATCGGTGCGTTTGAAATCACCGCGCGCGGAGTCGCTCGGTCTTGTCGCGCTAGGCTTCCGCCTAGTCACTTCAGTATGGACACTTACACGCGTTTCATACGTTTGATATTTCGCGCCCGCCGTCGCCACCGCGCTAGGCCCGCAGTATGGACGCACACTATGACAATTGCTGTTATTTAAAAATGTGAGATCTTAAAGTGGCTTAGATTTGACTTGACCAGTTTTCATTACATCAGTCATTTTATAACGTTATTCAAAAAATAGGTATATTTTTTTTTATTCTGGTAAAAACTGGCCAAGTTAAATCTAACCCACTTTAAAATCTCACATTTTTAAATAACAGCAATTGTCATAGGTATCCAATAAAGAGAAGAAATAGAGTTTAATACTTGTTCATAATGTTATTTTGTTCCTATAAATACATATTGAGATTTTGCCTACAACTTGGCACTCATTTAGATCTCCATTCTTTTTGCGGCGAAGCCCATAGCCAAGCATAATTTTTGTATTGAACTTGGCTCTCCTTTTTTACATTTATGTTTTTGGTGGGATATCATTACTTTTTGTAAAGAAAACTAGGTAAGTATTGATAGCGCTGATTGGCTGGGGCGACGGTGGACCGACCGCGTCATAAGTACCTACCTACCGCGCGCCGCCAACGACACACCGTTGGCCGGTTGTTTAGCGCGAATTACAAGTTTTTTTGTATGGGGGCACCACTTATTTTTTTACATAACTTTACGTTTATATTGCAGTTAAATAGCAAATATGATAATACTTAGATTGGGATAGTTTCAAATATCTGCTTGTAACGGTTCCAACGCTACAATTAAAAAATATATTTTTTTGTATGGGGACCCCCCCTATTTTTTAACTTTTTTTTATTTTTAGATTTTTTCTTACGCTTACACACAACTACCGAGCTAGATTCCAAATTTCAGCCTTCTAGGTCATCTGGAAGTAGGTTAGGTTTAGGTACTATATGTCAGTCAGTCAGTCAATACTAAAATTTACGACTTTCTGACGTTCATATCTTTATAACCGTTTGAGCTAGCTTCATGAAATTTGGGCTTCTAGGTGTCCTAATGGATATAATTAAACACACGTAGTTTCATGTGTTTACGTTAAATAGTTTTTGAGTTATAGAAGGGTCAAAAGTGGCACCAAGTGGTTCGTGTAATATTACACTCGGCGCTGGCTAGCCGTTCCTTTGCTTGAACTTGGCTTGACACGCTGCCGCGTGTCTAGATAACCTTGTGTGAATTTGTCCGGGTATTTATATAGTAACAATCTTCAGAAAACGGCAATCGCTACGAAGGCCACTGGGAAGCTAACACCAAGAATGGTATAGGTCGTTTCTACCACATGCATACCGGACAGCTGCAGGAGGGGTGCTGGGTACGCGACGTCTGCGTCAAGTCCAAGATGTCAGATATCATCATCAGGCAGTTCTGCGAGTTACCTACTCAGTATCCAGTGCCGCCGGTGAGTTTAATTTTTGATGTTGTTTTGTTACCTACAAGATAAAATGCGGAGCTCGCTGGTGTTGGCGCGAAGAGCTCGTATAGGGAGGATCGGCGAGAAATTGCCTTAACAGAACTACGTGGAAGGAAGGCCTTTGCCCTGAAGTGGGATAGTAATGCTTGATAATAAAAATAAAAGTATTCGCCTGTAATGTCCCACTGCGCTGGATAAAGGCGTCTCATCTCACTGAAGATATCAGTACAGTGGATTAGGCGTAATCACCATGTTTGCCTTGCGGGTTGGTGATCTCAAACCCGAGTCATGTTTGAAAAGTAGGAAACATGTTTTTGCTCGACCTGGGAATTGAACCTGAATCCTCAGGCTTGGCAGGCGAGTGCCGATACCGCTAGACCACTGAGGCGTTAGTGGGGTAGTAATGCCTGATAATACTCGTAATAACGAGTGTATATTTCAATACATTATCTTATTTCAACAGGAACGAATAGTAGACTCTAGGAAGATATTAAATGAGAGTGAATTTTGGCTGAAACAAAAAACCGGGGAAATAGACCAAAAAGTAAAGGCTTGTATCGAACAAATGTATTAGTTTTATGAGCAAATTACATTTACAACTCTCACCTAGGGTACGTACAGACGTGGCAATTTATTTAGGTAAGTTAAATTCACATAAACAATACATGTATTAATTTAATACTTGCTTATTGCTACCTCTTACTAAGTTCTTTTTTATCAAATCTTTACATTTTTAATTTGTATGGAAGCGGACGCCTCATACAAAAATTTCACCATACAAAAAGGATTTTGCATCAAAAAGTAGACATAGACCAATAAAATGTTTGTATTGTTTATTTAATAATCCAATATTATCAATTTTTATATTTTCTACGTGTTTAATGATAAACACTTGCTATTAATATTGATTGTTGTAATTACAGTTTATTTGATGGAAAATAAAATATTTGTAATGAAAAATTCATTATTTTTTTATACAATGTCATTCATCATATCACAGTACTTATTATTTATGGTATATTATATACATTACAGTCCAATTTGTTATTGCCATTTAAATACACTACAGTACTACTAAAGACGCAGGAAAAGTTTATTTTGACCATTTTTCGATTAGACTATAATCTACTTGCAAAATTAATTTCAGGAAGAACGGCGTTTAACCAAAAGCAATATTTCTAAAATAATTTATGTAATGACTTTTAAAACTGGTCAAAAGCAACTTAGTTGACTGTACTTTACGCTAAACTTCTTGGCACTGAAATTGATCAAGAGCCGAACTTACACAACGATTTAAAGTGCCTTTCCATCAGAGCTATGCTACGTTTTTACATTATAGCAGACCAC
Organism: Cyclophora punctaria; assembly: GCA_951394245.1. Taxonomy (NCBI): domain Eukaryota; kingdom Metazoa; phylum Arthropoda; class Insecta; order Lepidoptera; family Geometridae; genus Cyclophora; species Cyclophora punctaria. The sequence goes on from OX596172.1 coordinate 9,435,466, forward strand.
TGGTGGAATGTCATCTTTACTCATAGGGCCTTATTAATCAACGCTTATAACTGCATTTAAGGTCAAAATGGTTTGTCCCTTTCCAACATGTAAAGAGCAAAAGAGACAGAGCATTTTAAAACACTGTTTTCGTTAAAGAGTGCTTGAGAATAGGGCGACTTGAATTGGGATGCGAGAAAAAATCGCGTTTCTTAACCGCAGTGACTCTTCGCAGGATTGGTCAGGTTGACCATCCACTCGATAAAGAAGAAGAAGACCGCAGTGACTCTTGATTCTTGATTCTGCTCGACTCTATTTCCAGAGTGTTTAAAGTATTGACGTAATACAATAACATATATAATACAAAGCTAGATTCACGGAACGATTTCGTGACGGAAGAAATATCTATACTAACATAAATAAAGCTGGAGAAATTGTTTGTTTGAACTCTAAATGTAACTTAGTTTTATCCCAAATTTCCTACGGGAAGGTATACAAGAGTGGAACCGCGGGCGGTCGTAGATAATTATATAATTATGTTAACAAATTATCAGGCTAACGAAAATTAAACATTCTGAAATGTATACCATTTATACCCATTGCGGAAAAATATTAGGATAAACAGCATAAATATACTTTTTAATAATATTGAAGCATTCGTACATTAGGAGAAGTTAAAATAGGATCTAATTACTAAAAATATGTCCTAAAGTCTAAACCAAAAGTGAATAAGTATTGATAATATTAGTTGACTTATTTCTAAACATGGTCTTTTAGTTATAATGGGTTTGTAAGTACAGTAATCAATTATATAAATTGAATGTTGAAATTGAAATTGAATGAAAAATTTAAATTTAAGAAAATCTAATTGAAATCGTTGTTTGACATATTGAACAAGTGGAATTAACATTTTGGCGGTAATAGTTTTACAAAAATTTCTATACTTGCAACACATAAATCACTTTAAATGATCTTGTAAAAATATTAATGAACAAAAATCTAAGTTTATCATTAATACATCTGCAGCTGCTTTTTATAACACCCACTATTGCTACCCACGGAAGATTTAAGTTCTTCTCTAGAAAAATGGAAGTATTATTATTAAACCGACTTAAAAATAGGTAGTTTGAAGTCGCCATGAAAAAGTTATCAGTAGGGTCACGCCAAGACGAAACATTTGTCTTCGTTTCAAAGACATCTTTCTTTTATTTATATCAATATCAAGAAAAAAGATAAATGATAAAAGAGTATTGTCCTTGGTCACCTTAACCCCACCAATAACAGAAGCAAAGCTCGTCTCCTCAGTAAATTGACTTTTAATTTTATTGTGAATACCTTCTACCTGGTCTAAATAAACGAACAATATAAATATATCATCAATAAATACGTTTCTTTGGATAATTTGTGTTTTGTCAAAGTTTTTTTGTTTAAAAGTATCATTGAAATGTTTTTGTGTACACTTAATTGTGTAAACAATTAATTGTGTTATTATAGTTTTTGAGAAATATGATGAAAAACGACAATTTATATTTAAAGGAACTTCAGTTAGAAAATGGGCCTTCCAAATTTGATTATTCTTACTTTGCAATCATTCTTATTTCTCCTATGAAAGTCATTAGTAATGCGTACCCTGAATAAATTATTGGATTTAAAATAAGAGATTCTATCGTCATGTTTAAGCTAACATCTCCGTACCTTTAAATATAATATTTCCTTTAGAATGTTAAAGGTAGTTTCTTTAATTTATATTGCCTTTTTAGGGGAAATAATTTATGTAAATACAGTACGCAGCCGAAACAAATACGCATCAATCGCATCAAAGGAGCACATTGGTAGTGTGTGTGACAGAAATTGCCATACAAAATTAAAACATACCACCCAACCCATCTCCCTCCATAGATCGATGGGTAATTGCGACGACCAGGTACTGTACGAATATTACATACAAACGTGCACAGAGATATTCAGCCGTTTCCTAACAGAGATTACAATGTCAAAACTTAAAACAAGAAGTCAAATAAAATCAAAATGTTTACCAAAACAATACTAGCCATACATATAGGCACTTAAGTACTATAAAAAACTCTAAGTACACTTAATAAAATTCAAAATACGTTAACAATCGATAGTAACATTCCAAAATTGGACATAGGGGGTAGATTAAACAATCACACAATGCGAGCTTGATCGATGAGCGTCAAATTATTCATTCGAGCGTCATGATCGCCCATTTCTATTTGTTCTTTGAGCAATTCCAACTCCTTTATTCCAGTTACAGTAACTTCATACTTATGCGTCGCTAAAGACATGTAGAAATGTATAGCGAATGCTAGGAACACTATCATGACTGGTATAAGGACGACACATGCCGACCAAGCCGCTGTAGGGCTTAGATCATAAAATTTCACCCAACAAAGTATAGCTATTTCTATCAAAAACAATATGAGACCTAGTAGAGTAGAAAACGCCCATGCTACTTCGATGTACCAGTGCAGTCTTTCGTGAGGGGATTCGTGGACCAATGCTATGCTGTGGAGGTTCCCAACAGCTTCTATGTTGGGTAGTATGCAAGTGCTGATCATTAGAGCTAACATGTGCACTGCTACCAGTAAAGTAGTACATACTGTGAACGCGACAAGCATTTGGCTTGGCACAGCTGTGTGTTCAGGAGGGTTAAGTTGCACTTCTACCATTGCCACCTGGAACAAATTGGCATGTTCAGTAAATAATATTAAAATGTGCTTTTTTAACCCCCGTCGTAAGAGAGGGGTATTGAGTGGTAGTGTGTCACCCTTATATCAATTCTCAAAAGGGACGCAGACCGACGATAAAGCAACTGTTACATCCTACTAATATTATAAATGCGAAAATTTATGAGGACGGATGTATGTATGTTTGTAACTCTTTCGCGAAGAAACTACTCGACGGATTTGGATGAAACTTTACAGTAATATAAGTTATACGTCAGAATTACACATGGGATACATTTTGTCCCGAAATTTCCGCGGGAACGGGTACAATGCGGGTAACACCGAGGGGCGCAGAGAGTCATCTATATTTATCTTATAGTAACATGATCAAATGACCACATGCCACCGCAAGCGTAATCGATGCACACTTTGTACTGTAGTAACACATATTGACAAGCCAGTGAGTGCAGTGACCTTAATTAAAATGCATCTCGATATTAATTGGACATATTTGTTATCCGAGAAGGAAAGTAATTTACGAACGTTTAATAATCGGTTTTAATGTCGCAGTCAACGGAAATCGATTAAAAGTAACCTTAACATTTTCCTTTTGTTTTTTTTACCAAGGATTTTATGCAAATTTAGCTCTAAGATGACCTTGAAAAGGTTTTATTTAAAAAAATTAAAACAATGATAAGGGTTTACCGGTAATCTAAATAATTACAGACCATACTGCAGTTGATCAAATTTAGCTTGCTATGCCACTAAATTAGTCTATTTCCTTTAAGCCTGACTAATTTTCAATAAAGATGTCTGATTTTCCCAAATTACTTGATCAACAGTGGGTCCCGGGAGGAGCGCGGCGCCGTGGGCAGCCGAGGAAACGCTGGAAGGACGACATTGTCTCCTGCGACAGCGAGCGGTGGGAGACCGCGAAGGATAGATAGGGCTGGAAGTATTTGAGGAACCTTTGCCACTGTTATAAACTATTTTGTCTTTTATACTCTTTGGAAAATAGCATACATGTCGGAAACGGACCAACCATTTGATAGCTAAAATGCTGTTATTAAGCTTTTATGAACAAGGCCCATAGACTTTGGACAAGGTTACCAAAGAATCATACCATAGCGAATCCTGAAAGCAGAGCGGATGTTTTGCTTGAAGCCTTCAGCTTGGCGCGGCTGAGCTGGAGTTTCCTCCAGGAAAGATAGGCGGGCGTGTGAAGCCCGTCGGCCGACTGGATTGGGGTCTCGCCTGACATCGCGCAGTGCTGCAACACATACCGCAGTTATGTAACAGGCCTGTATATTTACTAATAAAGTATGTACCACCATTTAGAAACTGTCACACTCAGAGTCAGAATAACCATCAATTTGTTAAGAGTCACTATTCCTTAAGTGGTGGTTTTTTACATTTACCGCCCTATTCATAAACACTCTTTCTCTGTTATAAAGTGTTTTCTCTCTTTTGCCCTTTATACAATAGCGTATGTCGGAAAGGGACCAACTATTGGATAGCTAAAATGCAGTAAATAAGTGTTTATGAATAAGGCCGTTAATGTATGTCAAATTTCATCTTATTTATTTATCTTTTAGATAATGAGGCACTCTATTTAATGGCCTCCAAAAACAAGCTTATTTGAAACTTATTAAAAAAGTATTTCTAACTTTCTAATGTAACATTAGAAAGTAATATCCTTTTAACACCTGTGTAAAGTATTTAACACATAAAACAATGGATAGGACTCCACCTATGCCCATTAATATAGACAGTAATAAATCATTAAAGCTTTTAAAAAACAAAGCAAAATTCAGACGCTGCTTGTGTGGGTGGTATTTCTATAGATTACCTATACTGGTAAACTATTATACAGATAGTCCGATTACGTTGTAATTTAGACTCTAAAAACACCAAGATATGCTACTAATCTATGTAAAGTTCGGTTTGTTGTTTGCCATTATCAAGTACCAGCTCTGCACAACCTTGGACATTGTTCCGATCATTAGCTAGTTTTGTTTAGTCTTATTGTCATAACATAAAAAGGATTTAGACATCTGTGTAAACTTTACATCTAATGATTCAGCTAGACCACTCAACAATACCGAGAACAATGTAGGTTTTAAATATTATATTGATTTACATTTGTTATATAGTGCTGGTAGAGGATGTTTTCTTTCAGTGACATAATTATGACAATTTATTAACAGTTTTTTGGGCTGTCATCATTCATTGAAGATAGTTAATAAAATATTATCATGAAGGTTTTAGCTTTTGTGTCAAAAAGTACATTAGAAAATAGTTTTGGCAATATGGAAAATAATTATACAATATAATAAGAAATATAAAGCATGAACATCACATACCATAGACTTCTTTGAAAATGATCAATTTATAAACTCATTTTTTTTATAGGTATAATATTACAAAATATTAATGACTTACAAAAACTGAGAAGTAAAAAATTCAAAGACATTCAAACACAGTTACACAAAAATGAGCTGTATTACCCAAAAACCAAGGATGATATTTATAATGTTGATGATTCTTATAATTACACCAATTTGGCACTATAAAGCATAATGGTATGACAACATAAACAATTACCACAACAGATTAAATTTAGTTATGACGAATAAATAGGTAATTATGCACAAAAAAGCTAATAAAATAATAGGAATAATGAAAACTGCTAAAATGTTCATAACACAATGCAATTCAGATGGTTAAATATATGTTCTTTTTACAATAATTGTGTATTCATTAAAACAAATTTATTATAAGAATAAAAGACAACATTGAAACTCTGAGTTTGATAACTGATGATTCAATGCAGGTGAAATGTTTAGGAAATGTGTTAGGAATTCAATTAAAACTTTTTGAATTATCCTGATGTGTCACACTGTTATTAAACTTTTAATAAACTTTGTAGTTCATATTACCTATATTAACTTAATTTCATAGAGTCTTAATTCAATGTGTTGTGGTAAATACATACAAAAAGATGGCAGTCTACTGACCCTACACCACAATTGTTAATTATCACAGACCACCTATATTACCAAAGACAAACTACAACCATCCAACCATTGTAGAAAAGGAGATTAGAACACTTATCATGTATTTTAATTAATAGCACATAAAATAAGCCCGGTTTACCCTCTAGCCAGTTATAAACTTACATATTAAAGTACACAGATCTTCCACTTGATGTGCTAAACCAAATTGCTATAGATCTGCCAACTGTTCAGTGAAAAAGAAAAGAAAATAAATGCAATGTTTTGATGTAACACTATGCAAGGTATTATTTAAAAAACCACATAAAAAATAACTGGGGTATAAACAGATTGCTATTTACGGGTCCGTGCAACCGGTAAAAAACTAAACTGATAAACAGTTATACCCATGATGTGGTACAATAGAAACCAACTACATAACTGTATCAACACTCATTGCAACAAACTACTTACAGTGAAACAAAACAAGGTGGATAATTTGCAAAATAACCTCTATAGATAAGTAACACAATACAACTGATAGTAAAATACAAGATAAAACAAATGAATTTGAAACGGGCGGTACAATATTTACAAACTAGTGTTCACATCAAGATCGCAACGAGTACTATATCATACCTTGCTTAATTTCGGACACCAGCTATTAGAGGGTACGTAATGACTGCTTGGCAATGCACATTGGTAATTATTTCCAGCTGTACTGGCTGACCAAACAGACATACCTAAATAAAATGCACGACAGTCCTTCGATTTCTAGCAACGACGAGGTCACAAACTCAATTGTACACGAATAGCGTGTCTCTCCATAAAACTGTCTTTACATAAATTAATTAGGTAATTAGGAGATTCACATTAATGGTATTTCATAATTTATAATCTTGATTTGCATAACAATTCACAAAAAAATAGGATGTTAATTTGATGAATTAAAAATGTAACCAGCCAACAAACAAGCCAAGCAAGCAAACAAGCAAGCAAGCAATCTGTCGGTCTACAGACGGCAGTCAAAGTCAAAAATTCAGCTGTCACATTTATCCTTAATGTCAATGTCAAATTGGCACAGAATGCACAGAGTAGTATGGCATCATTTTCCACAGATTTAAAATCATCAATTTTTCCAAAATCTTTAATTGAGCAAAATCAGAGAAGCCAGACCTTAAACTAGTGATGTGCTCGCAACACAAATGCAGAATGCAGTGACATTGACACCAAGAGTGAGTGTTATATCAAACGTCTAGCTAGTGCGATTTTGAATGAAATGAACCAACCAAGCAAGTGCCAAGCCAAGCAAGTTCCGAGTTGACCGACCAAGCTAGTCGTGAATTTGACGAAATTCATTTTTATAACGGTACTGCGTCTATACGGGAGTGTCCGTACAAAATTGGACCAAATAGACAACGAGAATGTTATGCGAGCGTGAGTGACAAGCTGACGGTTGTTCCGTGTGGATATGTGGGTCGGATGATCGTTTGTTTTGGTTATTGACGTGATCGTGATTACAGTGATTTGTTGCTGAGGATATTGTCGGAGCGCCGCTTGTGCTTTGTATGGACAGCTTGCGGTATCTGTTGGAAACATTGTTCTAAAGAAGTAGTGCATCATTATGGCTGAGGCAGCTGGTGCCGCTAGCACTAACCCGAACGCGGAGATCATTCGCGGGCAGGTGTTCGAGGTGGGCCCTCGGTACACCAGCTTGCAGTACATCGGCGAGGGAGCATATGGCATGGTTGTGTGAGTACTATACACTTAACAACACCATCTACTTAGACAACACTCAATTTCATTCAATATATCAATGAAACTACAGCTCTTGTTGTGTGAATGTTAATTTAGTTTGTTTTGTTCCAAGGTTTCATGTCATGTATTTGTCATAGATCACTCTTCAAATATTATGGCTAATCTATGACATCAATTGTTTAAACAGAAAATGATATATGTAATTGTTATCTTGCTATCTTATCACGGTTTGTAGTTGGTTGGAGCGAGGGTACTAACATATCTGTGTGAAAATAATGAAACTTTTTAAATAACAGTTTGGAGTACTTGTTAAGTACCCGGTATATATTTCCTTATACCAATTGTTAGAGTAACTTCAAATGAAGGACCATAAAGTATTTTGTTGTTAACTATTATTAATATGTTTTATTTATATCTTGGTTGGTCCGTTTGATACTTCTTCATAATTTTCCTCAGTGGATTGTATTTGTTTTCCTTGTTCATATATACAATGTATGTGTAAATAACATGGTTAATGAGAAAGTATTTGACGATGTAATACATACATATTACTTACCTATTATACACTTATTGTGTAATGAGTTAAAGTAGTACCAAATTTGATTACATATTATTTCAGCCACAGACATTGATACCAAGATATTTTAGGCTATTAATATTGGCATTAAACAAATAGTTTGAAACATACTGTAGTTATATTATGCAATAGTTGACTCAAGGACTTAGAACATACTTTCTTTAGGCACAATTGCATGGATTCTAGGAATATGATAAATTGATGATTAATTTATTTATTATTTGCCAATATCAACATATTGATAAATATTAGTCATCTCATACAGCAAAGTAGTTGATAATCCTACTTCCTATTAACATGAGGATGGATGTTTGTATGTATGTTTGTTACTCTTTCACGAAAAAACTACTGGACAGATTTGGATGAAACTTTGCAGTAATATAGGTTATACATCAGAATAACACATGGGATACATTTTATCCCGAAATTCCCGCGGGAATGAATACAACGCGGGTAACACAGCGTGGTGCGGCTAGTATTTAGATAATATTTGGTTGCGTTCCATGGTTTATTAATACACACTGTACCTTCAGTTTCAACTATTGTCTCATAAGGGTTTTGTCACAATTTTACTTTTACTTTTGTCCTGTTTAGATCAATATAAATTATTTAGCTGGTAAATTAAGGAACAATGTTTGCAAAATGTGGTGATTAGGTACCCCTAATTCACATCGCTGTACTAATATCTACAGTGAGATGGATGGCCTGACCTGGTACATAAAATACCAGTAACAATATTTCCTTGTTTGAACAAATACACAGATGCCTTAGAAATAAAAAATAACATCTGTAGAAGTAATTTTCCCTAATAAAACTACAGATATCAGCCACTTTATGTACTAGGATATGAACCTTGTTACTACCCAACAAGTTTTTATAAAGGTACAAGTAAGGGGTAGCTTAATTTGGGATCCTTTTTATGTTGAACTGGGATCTTGATGAGATGACCCTGGAAGGTACAAGCATAGAATTTGTATTTTATTGTTGGGCAGCCAATAAAGGTGTGTTGAGGTTTGCGGTTTCTTTTCTATGATAGTATAAGTTTGTATGTTATGCATATACATATCCATATCCATCTTTTAACCACAAAATGTTGTTTTTTCAAGCCTTTTTTGTTTGTTGTCTTTTTTAATTGATGACTAAATTAATTCTTTGTGCCTTTCTTTTCTTTTCCTTAACACAAAATCTTTATCTGAAGTAAAACTATGGTTGTCCGAAATATGTTCTAATATTTGGCACCACTTTAAAGTACATAGTAGTTCTGTGTAACTAATCACCTCTATCAAATACATAGTACATAAAAATTCAATCCATATCAGTCCAGTCACAATATCCAACATTTTAATATCCCTACTTTGGAACCCCTTCAGGTAAAATGATTATCCATTGAAATACCCTATTCCACTCTACTAGGAAGGGTATTAAAATATTCTTTCGCGTCTTTGGAACATGATTTATTCTAGAACCTCCTATTGACTAGAAATATCTAACTATTCCCAGAGAATATGCTTCAGTTGATCTGAGGAAATTTATTCATTGCTGTCTTTATATTATAGTAAGAAAGATGGCGGTATGTAAACGGTTTTTTGCACAACTTACATGGATAGGTATTTTTACAGTGATCTATACTAATATTATAAAGCTGAAGAGTTTGTTTTGTTTGTTTGTTTGTTTGTTTGTTTGTTTGTTTGTTTAAACGCGCTAATCTCAGAAACTACTGAACCGATTTGAATAATTCTTTTTGTAATAGATAGCCACATTCAACGGGAAGGTTATAGGCTATTTTTCATCCCGAAATTCCTACGGGAACGGGTACAACGCGGGTAAAACCGCGTGGCGCTGCTAGTTTATAATATCAATTTACGGTATTTTCTACCATTTTTGTTTCTATTAGGGTAAATTTCGTCGTTAAACTTGTTCGCCAATTCGCTCTTTCGCCAATTCAATAAAACCTGCGAGTGCGCGGGAATTCGCCCCTGCCGATGTTACCTAAGTATTTCTATTATGTTTGGCGAAACAAGTGAAGCCGCGGTGTGCAGCTAGTTACAGTTACAACGAACGACATAAACTTGCATTCAAAACTATATCCAACTACAGAATGCAATTGCACTAACTTTCTAAGTTGGTTTCGGAAGACTGCTTCAGTAGGTACCTAGTTAGTTACTAGCTCCTTGTGCTAAGGGCTCTCAATTCCGGTCACGTACCCCTCTCTTGCCCCGGAATAATCATGTTCGTATAACGAATTCTATTGTTTGAGCTAGCATGGTGAGTATGCAATATGGATAACAATATCTATGATAAATAATATCACAGATGACTTGATGTCCAAAATTATATTTTGTGTCTTGTATTGTATTTAAATTGGACAAAGTGGTGCACACCACTGGGGTAAAAGTTTCGAATTTAAATCTAAAATTGATAAAATTAAAATGGCTTTAGTTGCTCAAAATCCTCTCAAAAACATCCAAGTCTTTCATAACAAGCTTAATGATATTTAATATTACGATCTTATTACTTTTGTAAGAAAAGTAGAAAGGTTTACACTAAGTACCCACCTAATCCTGAAATTAAAAAGACGTTTCTTAATAAAAACAAGCCTCCTTTCAAATAACTTATCAGTAGTTTTCGCTCCTATCCCAAATTCCTAAATACGTCACTGCTTAACCCAGGGTGATTACAAGTTAATATAACATTAACAGACCCCCAAGTTGATTTAGTATGAACACTACAGGACAGTAATCTTCGCTCCTTCCGACCTATTCCCGATTGTATTTCCCTGATCTTGTAACAAGGAAATTGTTTAACCAACGGCCATTTCAGCGGATCCTCTCAAATGAAATAGAATGCTTTATCTTCGCATTTAATCTGCAAATGGCTTTGATATTATTAGGTTTAATGGACTGTTGAAATGTCGATAGCTGATCAATTGATCGGTTGTAATGGAGAAAATACCTAGTTTGTTGATACCGGCTAACTTTAAGACAGTTGGAAAGTATGTCTGTCCACGATAGAGAAAAAAATAGGAAAAATCCATCAATAGCATTGCATAAATCACCGTCTTTTGCATTTCTATTGGTGGATTTATATTCGTAATTTAATGTGAATTTAATTAAATTTCGACATTTAGGTGCTTGTATAATCAGTATGAAATATTTTTATTATTTTACTTCTATATTTTATGTTAGAACTCCGCTGATTCAGGTTTGAATTAAACGGAGCGAATTAGCATCGGAATTAGCCTGAAGTTATTTTTACTTAGATTGGAAACAGAAAATTGCCGATGGTTAACTCGGCCGCTAATTTCGTTAAGTGTGGATTTTATCAGTGCTTCCCCCCTTCCTCCCATTCCATTAACAGATCCAATTTACCCCATTTCTGGTTGAAGGTATTAAAATTAGAACATAACCAACTCTTGCGTGAAAGCACAATATGTTTTGCATAAAACTTTTACTGCAAATAAAAGTCGTTGTTTCTCTGCATCCTTTTTACTGCGGAATATGTTTTTGAATACATTTTAGGCATGTTTTTGTTATTACTCGCCGAGGTTTATGTCTGGGACACTTGTACACGTTTTATGTCAACCACAAAAAAGTAAGATGTTCCTTCAAGCGTCTTGAACCCCGAAGGCACCTTTATCTAAATATTTTCTGAATACTCCCCCCGACAGCCGACAGTTGCGATATGAAAAGATAATTCGCCTTCCACGCAATCTTTTGTTAAATTGAAAGTGTGTTAGCGACTTACTCTAATGGGTTTTCCATCCATCACTCTTTTACGTAAAAGAAACTTCCCATTTCCCTTAGAGGGATAAAACTTTTACAAAAAACGTAGTTAATATTGTGCGGGTGAATATAGCTCAATCGAAAATTTCTTGGCCATAGTTTTTGCAACAAATAGTTTGCGGTTGGCCGAAACTAATTTCACAGTCGCTGGTGGAATAAAGCAGAGTAATGAGTGGTGGATTATGGAGTTCAAAACAAGTGCTTGTAGTACATGTTGTACGGAGTAAATTTCCTGTTGGAAATGGCACAAATAGTTGCTCTATTTATCAAGTTTGGTTTCGTTTAGGAAACTAAACAAAGTCCTTCTAAAAACGACTCGAAATATTTATTTTTCGGTTGAAGCTATAAGAGAAATTTCTGACTATAGCTAGACCACCATTATCTAAATAGTAGTTAATTATTATATAAATATGTAGTAAGTTCTAGCTAGATGAATAGAAATTGGAACAAATTGAGATTTTTATGCTTCTTTTTTGTTGTTTGAGATATAGTTATTAAAAACTGTTTTAAAAGAATATTAAAAATTATATTTCAAGTTGATGCTTACAACAATTTTAATTTTCTTTTTTTCTGTTCATTGGAAATGGTTACAAAAGAGCTATCTTCTTTGGCACGAATTGTCCTATAAAAGTTTTCGTCCCAAAGAACTTTTCTACGCAACAAATTACTGCCGACAAACTGGTCCCATAAAGTTTCATTACATTTCTTTCCTTTGCGGGCCGATAATTGACTGGACTCCACTTTTAATCATAGATTAAGGAGATTTTGGAAAAGGAATTGACTGTACCATGTTCAGACAACATCCTTTTTAATAGGGAAATTACTTTTAAACTTTTTTTAACACACTAGCAGTTCCCCGCAGGTTTACCCACGTTGTACCCGTTCCGGTGGGAATTTCGGGATGAAAAAGCCATTTCCGGTTAAATGTAGCAATCCTTTACAAAGATAATTATTCAAATTGGATCGGAAGTTTCCGAGATTAGCGCGTTCAAACAAACAAAAATCAAAGTCTACAGCTTTATTATATTAGTATAGATGACATTCTAATACAATCTACTAATATCTCTACTAATATTATAAAGCTGAAGAGTTTGTTTTGTTTGTTTGTTTGTTTGTTTGTTTGTTTGTTTGTTTGTTTGTTTGTTTGTTTGTTTGTTTGTTTAAACGCGCTAATCTCAGAAACTACTGAACCGATTTGAAAAATTCTTTTTGTAATGGATAGCCACATTCAACGGGAAGGTTATAGGCTACTTTTCATTCCGAAATTCCCACGGGAACGGGAACAACGCGGGTAATACCGCGGGGCGCTGCTAGTTTTAACATAAAGTTCGACAAGTATTTTTACCGAAATATTAATATCATACCATAGCCTTGTTTTAAAGGATAGTGTAGTGGGTTATATGTACTAATAGAGAGTTGCATTTCAAGTTATATGTGTCTCGTAGATACCTAGTGCATTTAGCCAAATTTTCACTTGATTCTTACAAACATTTGTTTTGTGCAAAAGCTGTCAATGTTCGATTAAACTAGAGAAAAATGAAAGCCGATATCTTACGGACCGAATGCTCTCTCAGTACTAAGCAGAAACTCGGCGTTATAGTAGCGTAGATTACTTAGCAACGAATTTGAAATTCTAAGCGACCGACTCCGGAATAATATCCGAGACAAAATTAGAATAAATATCTAGCTCATAGAATAATATTCACAATTAATTATCACATTAAGTCTGGGCAATTTATTCTTGGCTGTTATCCAAAATATTGTACTAAGTTACGCTAGTCATAGTGTTTTAGTTCCTATAGTTTTTTTTAACTTGACTAATGTTTTCAAAGAAGGGCACAAAGTAATTTACTCTGTTTCATTTTGTTCAGTAATTCTCTTAAAACAAATAAGATGCCCAGTCCAAGGTTTTTGCTCGAATCTGCTTGGAGCCAATCTTATTAGGCTTATTTTCCTTAATAAAAATGTTGAGAAGTGTCAGCAGGTAATTTTGTGTATTAAGATTAGTTGCCTTGTCTAGTGGTTCCCTAAAGGAGGCTCTCTTGATATTTTGCTAGGTTTTTTTCTTGCTGATTTTGCAGTAGTTAGATATTAGTCAAAGAAACATAAGATTTTCAAGATGTTCAGTAATCTTATTCACTACTTACACATTGGAAGGTAATATTTTCGCTTATTCTTAAATATATATATATAGTCCATTTACCGTTGGCAGTTTCGGAAGTCTATATTAAGAGGACTTAACATTATATAAGTCTAGCCGCTGCTAATCTCCGGAATTATCAATCTGATTTCGATGTTTTAATATGATACCCATAAACAAGAGGAAGAGTAACTTTTTAACTTTTTACCCGAAATTGGCACTGGGACGGGTACAATTCAGGTAAAAATTACTTAAGCAAGGATATATAGAGTAGTTCCTACTAGAACCGGTACAACACTTGTAACACCTTCGGGTACTGCTATAAAATCATTTTTTCATCTAAAATATTAAGGGACTTTTACCCAAATATGCTACCCTCATCGCGGTCTCAACCTTAAAAACTCTAAAAACAAAACTTAAACAACTTACTTAACCATTATTGTTAAGGCGGTTAATCTACAACACTAATAAACACGATCAACTCGCTGAACTCAGCCAGTGACTATCTGTATTCGTCATTAAGGCGTGGAACTCGAGAGCGGCATGCAGTGTGCTTTACGTATGATTGAGCATACGATATTCCGGTACACTGAACACCCCTCTGTCGACCTTCGAGACTCAGACGACCCTGAACAGAGTCTGGTTTTACGAAATATCGCGGCAACAATCAAAATATAGTAACATATTTCCGAATTTGAACAAATCTGATGAAATGCGGTCTTCGAGTGATAGATGAGCCACATCTATACACATTGTAAAAAGAGGATTTTTTTTATAACAAAGTCCCCATAAGCTGTCTGTCTGTATGTAATCGTTTGTCTCAAAACTACTGAACGGATTTTCATGAACATAAACTTTTCATGAACATAAGTTTTCACTAACATACAGAGTGATTTAAGAGGAAGGTGACTACTTTAAAAAAATCCTTAAGTAACTGCCAGTGTAGAAATATAAAGCTACAAAAATACTTTTCTTCTTAGTTGTAAAACTCTTGTCCTTAAAGGATCATCTCTCAGTACCACCAAGGTATATCTCTTATCGATTATGAATGTGATAGCACTGATATGTGTTCGGACAACGTATAGTTGGTGTTATTTGTAAATGCAACACAGTGGAGCATTCACAAAGGTTGGTGTAGCACAGGCCCGTAGAGGCCAATACGAAATACGGAGATGAGCTCCATGTAACTACTAGTCTTGTAAAAAGGATAGTACTCATTGTATCGCGCCTGTAATGTTCCATTGCTGGGCAAAGGCCTCTCGTCTCACCAAAGATAATTAGCACCGTGAGAAGGGTTAGGTATAACCACCACGCTTGCCTAATGCGGGTTGGTGATTTCAAACTCAAGCTTGATTGAGATGGAAACATGCTAAACTACGAGAATAAAAAAAATAGCACTAAATCAATTCTGATGCATGAATAAATATCAAATGAAATGGTACAATTTCTCTTTTTATCGAAACTACGCCCACAAACATATGTCTACGAATTACCATTTAAATCGTCCTACTAAAGTTGGTGTTTACCTACCACGTTTCTATAGAAAATTATATTTAATATGTTTATAAATAACATAACGCGTAGGTTGTTGACAAAATAAACATCATATAATTAGGTGTTGCAACTTTATTTTGATTGGGTCATATTTATTACTTTCTATTCGACGGCTAGTTGCATACTTATTCAGTTTTTTCAATTAGTTAGTTTTGTTTTCAGTCAATATCCTTTATCTCTGATAGATGAAGGTTTCAATTATTAACTTAGTTACCAAGCTAAATATATAACTAGCAGCGCCCCGCGGATTTAATCGCATTATACATGTTCCCGTCGCAATTTAGGGATTAGGGATGAAAATAGTCTTTAAAGATCCTCTTAAATGTGACTTATCCTGCAAAAAGAATTCCCAAATAGGATTGGTAGTCCAGAGATAGAGATTGATATTTGATGTGTGTGAATTTAATAGTTTACTAGCGGCGACCGTGGTTTTATCCGCTTTGTGCTTATTCCCGTGGGGATTTAGGGATGGTAAAAATTTGTTTTGTTTTTTTCCCGTAGAATTTGGTATCCATTACAATAATAATTATTCAAATCGGACTGGTAGTTTATGAGACATAAAATATTTCAATTGTATTATATTAATATAGCTATAGATAGATAGTGCATTCAAAGAAACAAATCTATAATATAAAAATGAATCGCTAAATCTGTTGCTAAGCGCATAACTTCAGAACGACTGCACCAAATTGGAGGAGTCTTTTTTTAATGTGTTCCTTATTGCCAGGACAAGGTTTTTATATAATAAAAATAAGGAATAAAAATCTCAAAAATCCCACGGGAACGGGGGCGCTGCGGGAAACCGCGGGGCACAGCTAGTAAATAAATAAAAATACTACTCGCTTAATAAATAGATTGGTATAGGTAAAAGTAGCAAGAGAGGGTTACATAGTCTTGTACTCGTATAAGTAGGTACTTATATAAGGTTTAAAATTAGAGCTACGAATACGTCAGCGATGTGGTTCGCGAACAAACATCAATTTACTTAACCCAACGAAACGACTGTGATTGCACGCGACATGCCAAATTAATCACGCATCGGTGTGGGCACGTTCGCCTAAATCAATTTTCATATTAATAACATCTGTACGATGTGTGTGTCCGATATCTAGGGCTTAGCTACGTGTGACATGGCAAATTGCGTTCGATCCCCAGCTTATCTCGGCACTACGATCAAAGTATTTGAAGTTATATATTCGATTGAGGGAGTTTAAGAGGAAGAGTTTTTAAGAGGAAATTGATGTGACTTTCGATTTCTCTATTCTTTTTATTGGGTACTAGAAGCGCCTCGCGATTTTATCCGTGTTGTGCCTGTTCCCTTGGGAATTTCGGGATGAAAATCCTTCCCGTAGAATGTGGCTATCTATTACAAAAAGAATTATTCAAATCGGACTGATAATTCCTGAGATTACCTCGAACATACAAAAAAACAAACTTACAAATTTTTCCTCTTTATGATATTAGTACGAGGGTACGTTTTTAAGTTCGCGGAATGAGTAAGTAGGTCATTAATGAGGGTACTTACTCGAGTCATTACGAATTAAGCAACTCATTATTAGTATAAATACAAAGTTTTATCGTAATAATGTCATTAGTTTTTGAACTATCGTCGACCAAACAAATCAATCGGGAACAAATTGAGAAATATGGAGAAAATCGAGTACCGCGCAGTTATAAAGTTCCTTACCAAGCAAAGAAAATCAGTTCAAACCATACTGGAAGAGATGTCTTCCGTTTACGGGGACTCTTGTCCAGGTAAAACCATGGTTTACAAGTGGCATTCCCTCTTTAAGCAAGGGAGGGACTCACTTGAAGACGACCCTCGGCCCGGCCGGCCGAACGAGGTGACCACTCCGGAAATCATTAAAAAAATCGAGAAATTAATACTGGAAGATGCCCGACTAAAAAAGAAACAGCTCGCAGAATTGGTAGGAGTATCAGACACAACTATTTTTAAAATTCTTCACGATCATCTTGGCATGACTAAAGTCAGCGCAAGATGTCATGGCGACAGTCTTTTGGGACTCAGAAGGGATCCTATTGATCGATTACAAAGATAAAGGTGTTTCCATAACCGGAGAATACTATGCTTCAATCCTAGAGCGGTTAAAGGAAGCAGTCAAAGAAAAAAGAAGAGAAAATTGACCAAAGGTGTCCTCCTTCTGCACGACAATGCGCCTGTTCACAAATGCTGGGTTGCGATGGGTGCCCTGCAGAAGGTGGGCTGCGAAATTTTGGCTCACCCACCCTACAGTCCTGACCTAGCTCCTAGCGATTATTACTTATTCCCAAACTTGAAAAAAAGTCTTCGTGGGCAGAAATTTTCAAGCGACGAAGAAGTGAAGGATGTAGTTTCGGCATATTTTGCAGACAAAGACAAAATATTTTTTTTCGAAGGTATACGCAAGTAAATTGAGAGATCGGAAAAATGTATAAGGGTAGCAGGAGAATATATTGAAAAGGAAAAATAAATTCATACTTTTATTTCCACTTCTTAACCCCCATTCCGCGAACTTAAAAACTTCCCCTCGTATATTATTAATACACTCAGACGCGTGTGTATCTGTCGGTATGCTTGTAAACTGCTGAACCGTTTTTGAAAGAGTAGACCAATAGACAGTGTGATTCAAAAAGTGGTTTTTCTGTTCTTCTTTGTCTCCGTCTTTATTCCTAATCTAACTTATTATTTATGATTTCCCATAGTGAATCAAATGCGAGTGTGTTTTTTAGTTTTATTCGTTTAACGGATATTAAACCTGTATTCACTGTTTAACATAACTTGATTGAAAGCACAAAGATTTAACGAACAACGTTTCGAGGAAATTTCACTTAGTTTCAAAGAGTGGAGCTTTGTAATCGTAAATAACGCTGAGAATTACTTTCGTTTTCAATAGGGGGTGATTAAAATATCTTCCGAAGAGCGATGGTAGGTTATTTAATACGCTATCAAATTCCATCTCAAAAGCTTATTGTCCCACAAACTGGAAACTTAAGGCACTGTTAACTGAACCGAAGTTTAATTTTATTAATATCGGAGAATGCCCTTAAATACGGCTTCTTTGCTGCGTGACGTTAATGTACGAAACTAAATAATGATAGTGAATACTTCGCTATTTAGAAATAGTAGAGTGCCTTAAGCATCTAGAATTGAAAAAGCTCGGAATCCAATTACTGTCAACGAATTATTATGAGACCTGTTGGATTGTATTGTTGATAAGGTATATTAAAATGTTTACCAATTAAAAATCGTTGCTTTTTATTTAATAATAAAATAAATAAATTAAGGCATATAATATAAGACATTACGAGCTTAACTAATTCTTTCAACCCCTAATTTACCCTCTTCGGGGTGGAATTTCCAAAATTCCTTTTGTAATCTTTAACTACGTTAAATAAAGAACCTACATGTAAAATTTGAAGCAAATACATTAAAGGAATTTAAAAAGTCATACAAACTTTCAACCCCTAAATTACCTTATTAGGGGTAGATTTTCCGAAACTTTTTTAATTAGTGGTTATTTTCTTTGCGATCATCCCCTATTTTACGCTCTTAGGGATGGAATTTCCAAAATTCCTTTTGTAATCTTTATCTAAATTAAATAAAGAACCTACATGCAAAATTTGAAGCAAATCCATTAAAGAATTTTAAAAAATTGTAAAACTTTCAACCCCTAATTTACTCTCTTAGGGGTGGAATTTCAAAAAATCCTTTCTTGGCGGATGCTTACGTCATAGCATCTACCTGCATGCCAAATTTCAGCTCGATCCGTCTATTTTGGATATAAATATCAGTATTTCTTGAAATTAGTGTCAAATTAAGAAAAACAAAAAAGCAACGAAAAAAAATTGGTAAACTTTTTAGTAATTTATGTATAAAACATAATGCAGAAGGTCTCACATTAATACATTGACAGTAATTGGAGTCCGAGGTCAAACTCCCCAAGCACTCTACTAAAATATGAACAAAAATACTTTTAAAATAAACTAGTACCGCCCCGCGGTTTTACCCGCGTTGTGGCCGTTCCCGTGGGAATTTTGAGATTTTTTATACATATAAACCATCCTCTTGAATCACTCTATCTATGTATTTAAAAAACCGCGTCAATATCCGTGCAGTATTCAATATCCGTGCAATATTTAACTTTGAAACGTATGTATGGTAAAGTTCATGATATAATCTATCGATCATATGTTTCGAAAACACGACTCCATGAAATTTTCTCGATAGAAAAAAATCGCAAAGTTATCTCTAAATTTTTACTAAAATCTTAATATCTCAATAAATACAAAAGTTGTTGAATTAAAATAAAGTGTAGTAAATTGAATAGGGTTTACAGAACAATTCATATGTTGCGGTTTTTTCAAATGAGTACCATAATGTTTGTAGGGAGCAAATACCTACAATTCGCGGGCCGAAACACCAAGCGCTCAGGTGTTTCTGTCCCGCTTCGGCTCAGGGGAAAATCTGAATACGCGAACTGAGGTAGTGTACACTCTTAACATAATCCAATCCAACCTACTTCTAATTGGAAGTAAAAAAACTTAATTTAAGTTGTATTATTTACCTCCGTCAGTGTCCAAAGTATCAATTTATTCGAGACATGAATATGTAATACGAACAGCCATCGGCGTTAGTTAAATGGCACGCGTTATACAAAATGACCTTCCTTTCATTATAGTGAGCAAAGGTTTATTGTCACAGATACCAATTAGCCTAAATACTATGAATTGTTTGTGTATACCCGGGTGGATTCTGACTATACAATAAACAGTGTGACTAGCCGCGTTTACCCTTTGTTGTGCCCGTTCCTGTGGGAATTACGGGGTGAAAACTAACCTATAATCTTCCTCTTAAACGTGGCTGTTAAATACAAAAACAATGGAAGCTGAACCACCACCTTTTGCTGTTATATTAAACTATTGTATCCTCCTGTATGTTTGAGTTTTATTTTGTAAGCAATAAACTTTTTTTTATTGTTATTTATTTTATTTTTTAATTATTCAAATCTGACGGGAAGTTCCTGAGATTGGAGCGTTTATACTTAGACCAGTATTTTATATTAACTTGATACGTGAAGGTATTCCTAGGAAACAAGGACTTGACAGATGGACAGACAGATAGACAGCTAAGTGATCCTATAAAGTTTCCGTTTTTTAATTTTGAGCTACGCGACCCTACAAACAATCTCTTCAGCTTTATTTTAGTAGCGTCTATCTATAGGAAAGGCTATTAATTAAGGCTTTGAAAGAGCGAACGTCGAATCGGCTTCAATGAGTCAGTCTTTTGTCTAGAATTACGCCTCCCTGGATCTAGGCTCACCGCACCCAGTCTGACATTAAATTAATACCCGACCGCGATGACAATAATGATTTATGGCGGTGATTATGCTTGCTCAAGCAACGTTGTGGATGTTTTATAATAACCATTAGGGTAAGTGTTGATTTTAAATTATGAGCTCGTTTGTTAACGGCTACTGTATTTTAGACAATAAGTAATCAAAACTCTTTTGATCAAAAAGTAATTTTAAATCGGTTCATCCGCATTCGGCAGGCGTGGTGACTACGCCTAATCCTCCTCACTTTACTGATATCTCGGCGAGCTGAGAGGCCTTTTCCCAGCAGACATTACAGGCTAATACTTTTTTTACCTGTTTAGGAGCTACCATGATCACAAAGTAACATGTACAGTCCACGGTATACTATGTTTACACTTTATCACATGATCATGGAAAATGTGTAAAAATATATATGACGTGGACTGTACCTAGAGGTCAATCTTATAATACCCCTCTTTTGCGTTACGGGTAAAGAACTGCACCAATGCGGTACGTTTCGAATGAAATATGAGCATCGGATAGAGCCATGTCGATTTTCCGACCGTCCATAATCCTCTCCATTCTGTATTGAAACCACTATGTACTTTGCTCGGTGAAATGTAGCTCGATTTTATCTGTACCGACTCAACATTTCAGTACTGAGATTTGAGTAGATTTTTTATTGACCTTAATATTTTTGATTTGAAACTATGTTTACGGATACACTTTTGTTTTATTTTTCAGTTTTATCTGACGTTTCGGCCCCTTTACAGGAACCGTGGTCACAGAAGACTGTAAACGTAACTAGGTGTATCCGTAGTTACAATTCAATATGAGTAGTGTTCGTTTAAACTTAAGAGACCTTAATACAGAGGGGTAATGCATTATGAACGTTAAGCAACTGGCAGCTCGGACACAGCTCGGATGGTGGTGGCCTAAGCCTTTGGATAGCCTTATATATATTTTATGAAGACATTGTCAATTTAGCTAAGCTCATATTGTTAGAGACCTTTTCAGTTTCCTCTGTCCTCCGCTATCCTTATCTATGAGGTCGTTAGGATTGCTAAAATCTCCATCATTAGCCTCTAATCTACTCTAGGTTCATAGCTAGATATTAAAATGCCGCATTCCCAAGGCGTATTGTTCAACAGTTTGTTCGAACGCAACCCAACGTAGTGAGTCACCGTGTTGTCATATCAATTGCGTCATATTAGCGTCGCGGATTCACCAATTGTTAGTCGCCTCGACGCGGCATGTTTTCCTCCTAATCTACGGATGCGAGGGACGTGCTCAGAACTCTGATATATAATGTATGCGGTAAAAGGTTTGTTTAATTAGCCTTGACGTTGCAGATAACATTATTGAGGGAGTAAGAGCAGGGCTCGGGTTTGAAATCAACCCTCAATACGCTAGCATGGTGATTATGCCTAATCTTACTGTAATGTTGTCCTCAGTCAGATGAGAGTCCTTTGCCCTGCAGTGGGCCTCTTTATTATAATTTTATTTAGTAATGCAGATAACTATCCAACACATTAGAATTTAGTTTTGTGTAATAGTGGAAAACCACTTTCATAAAAATCTCTATGAAATTCATACTGCAGATTGCGGTCACTGCACGGCGCGGCTACAGATCGCAGTGTCGATTTAATAGACATCCATACAAACTAAGCAGGCCATATTGAACCTTCATATAAATGATAAATCACGTCGATTAAAAGTTTCATTTTAATTTGACTCATAAATCAGTTAAGAAATGCTGATGTAATGAGCAATACGACCCTTCTACATGTTTCTACGGTGCCATCTGAGACCTGACAAGGGTCTGATGCGGGTGAATCGAAACCCTACACCCTTCTTATGCCCTCTTTATTTCCCTTCGTGCAACTGGTAGTTAATTCGTCACCCTTAATGATCCTTAGACATCAGATTTTGAAGTGACATCTATTTAAGTATTACCAGCGGTCTGTGAAATCAATCGCGTTGTACAATTTGGAAAATATCAGATTTATTGTTTGGCATAAAGGATCAACAAATATACATAAATTATCATGAACATTTCTATTAGATATAGTATATTAGTCGGAAGATTAGGAAGTATTTCCTACCTTGGTTTCGATACCTAAACCAGATGCGATGAAAATGATGCTTTCCATCCGAGCGGGTTTACTTGACCGGGCCCTCAGGCAACTAGTCTTTCTAAAAATAACCAATGGAATTTACACGAACCTTAACGGATTCTTTCCCGGTAAATAAATGCCTCTTCCTGTTTATCTGATAGCATCTGTATCGGTTCCCATGTTATTTCCTTATCATATAAAATTCTTAGGAATAGTTTACCATTATTTGATAGTTTAGGACTGTGATAAATACGGTAAATGACAGTGTGATTATATTTGACGGGTGTTATAGCCATATAGTTATGGTGCCGAAAAAGTTACTCGTTAACATCTGAATGGAATACGGCCAAGCCACGCATTATGACAAAAAAGTAGTTTTTTAATGTGTTAAGTTAGAGGCTCTACGTAGTTTCTGAGATTTTATTGAAAGTGTAAGTCACAGACTCTGTCAAGATGCTCTCGTCATGGCAACGTTTTTCATGAAAATGTTCATATTTCGACAACTATGCAACCAGTGAAAGTAGCATGCAGCTGAAAACTTTGTACATGAATCCAAATCGCTTATTTGGAAGCTACATTCAGTGGTATTAAGCCACCGAGCTTTTCAATAAAAAAATATGTAGTCCATAGTGTTTAGGGAGGTTTCCTTTTTTGCATTACCAAGATTAAAACGTTCAAACTTTATAAATTCTTAAATTTTTCCCAAACTCTTGAAATATTTGGAGCATTCAGAAACCTTCAATCTATGTTGCAAAGTTTGAACTTTACAAGGGTTTCCACTAAATTGCTTACATTTGGGTTGAGGTTGTTTCGCCTTCAAGCTGGGTTTGAGTTGACCGGAAGGCCTTCCTAATAACTCAACGTGAGCTAAGCAAAATAACTCGGTAAATTAGAGGCGACCGTCCGAAGTTACGTTATTATCTCGCACGTTAAATATCACCTCCAAGTAAAGTTATTACCTAGGTAATTAGATAAAAGATGTACTAAAAGAAACATATTTCTATAATAGAGGGATGGGTTTTGTTATTGTGTTTCTCGATTAGTTTGGACAGGGTACGAATACGAGAATAACTGCTTATTATTTATATGATTGTTTTCTACTGCGATGTCGAGGTTATTAACACGATGTTCTTTTATTGTTTTGTTATTATGTTGTCTCCATATTTTATTGGACCGTTTTGGTGTTAAATCAATGTACTCACTAAAGCCGTCGGTTCCGCTCGGTGGTTCCGCCTGGCTTTATGTTAGCAAGATTGTCCCAAAATAAGGCCTTCGGCATTACTTGGCGGATGAAGTGCGGGATTCTAAGCAGGGATTTAAATTATGCATATTAATAATCCTTCTCAAGATTCTGATATCTTTAGAGGGTGAGAGATATTTCCTTTAAGTGGGATCCAACAGGATGTTCCCTTTTAGCTTATTTGTATAACCTTGATAATTAAGGCAACTCTTTGTGTTGCATAGTATCGGGACACCATGTTTATACCTAGTAACTGTCATATCATGCTTTGGTTTCTTTCAAAGCTTTCCAAGCAGCGGTTATTTTAAGAGTCATTCATGCGTGAACCGTTTCTTGAATCGCGGTCTGTGACCATTACTCAAGTGGAACAGTTTCATCAATTTGAGGGTACGATCAAAGAGATTTAGACATTAAGCGTCGATTATGCTAGTACATAATCGACATCGAATCGTAGCGGCAATACCTTGTCCTCTAACTTGTACTTTTTTTGTCTGTAACTGCTGATACGTTCTGTGAGCGAGAGATGTATGCCGTTACAAGCCTTTCTTAGGAGATCTTCATCAGCCTTCTTCGAATTCTACTACCCAGCAAAACATTTCTATCCTTCTACAGTCTACACCTTCTATTTATTGTGCCCTCAATGCAGTATCGTTCTAATTGAAATGCCACCAGAAGCAGCTCAACCCAAAAGTGCCGAAACTCCAAATAGAACAGTGACTTACAATCATACTCCAATGCTTTACTATTGTCTATTATATAACCGTAACATCATAGTTTAAAATACTTGCAGATAGCCCTTAGAAAAGGAAGGAAGACCATTAAGTATGGTTATTAGCACCACCTTGAACGCTGAATTGGGGCAATCAGGTTTACTTTTTATGAACATAAATTTCGCTATCGCGTGGCCTACGTTCCGAGGTGGCAAGCCTTAGGTGTGGCTGAATAAAATAACCCATATTAAGAACTCGGTTTACTTTCATGATGCTATTAAGTGCCACGAAATGAATATTTTATGGCCAGAACAGAAACAATATCGGATGATAGAGGTTTTATGGTGTCGTAAAGGTCAAGTTTGTTTTGAATGAGCATTTTATTGCAGGACCAGTGATGTTCTGCTGTTTTATTCGTATCACGCCAGTATCATATTATATTGTACAGGCTGTGACTCGAACTTCAACTTTTCTGACAAAGCTTTGAACTAGGACGCTAGGAAATTTCAGTGAAGTGTTAATACAATTTCGCGTCAAGCTTTCAAAATAACAAATCGTAACATATTTCTATTCGGGATTGGCTATGGGAAACTTTGTTCATCTGTTTGGAACCACAAACATTCCAAACCAATCATAGTTTGAAATTGAAAAGCTAAAATGTGGTCGCCAACTTTTTGGTATTATGATAACAATTTTATTTGAATTACCTTCACTTTGGTTAACGCCGAAGTTATTGTTAACTCAGTGTATACATGTCAATATAAAAGTTTTCTCATTTCCACAGGTAACTTTCAATCTTTTTCTTTAACTTGAATTGAAATACATTTTCTTCTTTGTAAACGTTTTGAAGACCTCAAGTGGCTCTTATACTTAGGTACTTGATTTTTCTAGACATAGGGTCATGTTTTTTACTGGAGTAGGTATTTAATCTAGACTGTAATAATAGCTTATATGAATTTCTTGACCCTAGAAAAAAAGTGATAATATAAGACGATAAAATATGAAACGTCTACTCGATAAATTAAATATGTCGGTTCGTAATATTGTTAGACCTCCGACGCAAAAAGAGTGTACGTTTACGTTTGATTATAACCTTGTTTGGCTCTCTTATATAGTTAAATGGATAATTAGTATAGTGATATATCCCCTGCGGGTTTCCTCGCGTTGTGCCTGTTTCCGTGGAACATTCGGATGATGAAAAATAGCCTTTAACCTTCCCGATGAAAAATAATTATCATAATCGTATTTTAATTGTTGAGATCAGTGCGTTGAACCAAACAGAAAAATATAATACAAACTTGAGCTTTATTATATAAGTATAGATATCGATACATCCTAACAATAAATCCAATTATAACACGAGTATGATTCTGAAGTCTTGTCATATTTTTATTTCTAATTCGAAACATCTTTCAAGTTACTAAAGTATTACAAAGCTGCCCCGAGGTATTGAACCAATCTCTCCGCTCGTCGTTTGTTTAACACAATCATCCTGCTGACGTCACCGTCTAATGAGATTGTCTCTACATTTTATTTGTCCAACAACCCTTTTTTATTTGTTTTCAATCATAAAACTATGAATTGTATAGTACCATTAACAATGAATGTTTTTCTCTCCTGCGTTGTGAATAAATAAAAAGCGAATTAGGTGCCAGTTGTTGTTTCAAAGCCCAATTAGAATGATTGCTCGTGTACATCTATTTAACATCACCAATAAAACTGATTCCTGTTTCAAACTTAACTACTTTTTATAGGAAATAAAATGCGTACGTCTTCGAAATTTAGAGCTATAAAGAGAATTTTTGAATCGCATTTTTGTGCTTTCATGACCGTAATAGCGATGTTCGTTTTAGCAGTAAATCTTTCGTTGAATATTAAATTGTTGGTTGAATATATTACTTTAATTAAACATTGTGTAGTTGACCTCGTTCCGTGGTCGCATTAGTGGCTCTACCTTATGCATGATGTTAATAGGAAATTGCGCTAAACTGGGCGCAGTTTTCGAACTCTAATGCTTCTAAATTTTTAATTCCGTTAATCTGTAATGCTTTATTAATGAACCGGGAATGCGGTATGTGTTATTAATTAAACGAGTTAATACCCGGGTTAATAGTGCGGACCTAATGGAGCTTTATAGTTTTAATCCCCCGTTGATAGGGGCTTTAAAAGTACACGTTATTAGTAGTTAAGTATTACTTTGTCGGTTTGCGCTAAGCAATTGTATTTTCATACGGTTTTCATCACCAGGCATTGACTTCAAAGTAGTAAGTTCTTGGCAACTTTTTCTCCGTTTGATTAACCAAAGCGAGACGGGGTCGGTAGTATTTATCAAGATGGCAACTTTAATTGCCTATTTGATTAACCTTACCCCAAAATTATTACGTTGACAATCTTCCGTAATTAGACTTATTGCACACTTAATTAATTTAACTTTCAGCCCTGTCAACTTTGGCGCGCCAATATTTGTTTGGGACTAAAAGCACTTTCCCCGAGGACTTATACGTTTTGTTTGCTGCTAGGTACTCTTTTATCTTTCCTACCTCGTAGGTCCATGACTAAAGAGGTTGCAATCAAAAGTTATATTAAACCTTTTTGTAGATGAGTAAAGAGTTCGGATTTTAAAATGAGATCCGATCATTATCGTGGAACCTTGAACGTGGATGTTGTACAAGGTGTCTCAAAAGAAATGTCATATTTAAAACTATATTTAAAAAAAAGTAAGGAGTTTATTGAAAAAAGAATTATTACATGTTAAAATACACTGTTTGGGAATTTATTTTTTTAAAAATGACACCGTCCAAATGTAAACCGTTGCGTTCACGGCATTCGTTTAATCGAGCACTGAAATTGCCTATGACGGCTCGGCAGGTATTTTCCGTGATAGCTGCGATTTCGTGACGGATATTTTCTTTTAATTGTGCCAGGGAAGTCGGTTTGTTGGCGTAAACTTTGGATTTGACATAACCCCACAGGAAAAAGTCCATAGGTGTTAAATCGGGACTGCGTGGAGGCCAACTTATGTCACCTCTCCTGGAGATCAATTTGCCAGGAAAAATTTCACGAACTCTTGGCAGAGACCTGTTAGACGTGTGTGAAGTTGCTCCGTCCTGCTGGAACCATGTTCTTTGGTTATAACCAGGAAAGTTTTGCAGCTCAGGCACGAAGAAATCGTCTAACATCGCTACATAACGGTCTGAATCCACTGTAACTGTGCGTCCCCTGTCAACACAACACTGTCTACGTTTTCGACCGTTCTCGAAGATCTTGGACGCCCGGATTTTGATTTTTCCAGCGTTGAACCGGTCTCTTCAAACTTCTCGACCCATCTTGCAATGACTCGAGTGCTTGGTGCATCATTCAAGTGACGAATATGTCGAATGCTGCAGAATTTTCTACGCGCTACAGTCGCCGAATTACCGTTTTTATAAAACTCGCGTACGCACAACGCACGGTCCGTTCCCGAGAAACGCTCCATAGCGACTAAATTCCCAAGAGCCAGGCTACCGATTGACACCCCCCCCGCGCCCCTCAGAATAGTTGCGTTCACGCAATAACCAAAACAAATGTGAACTTTCTTTTGAGACACCCGGTATTTTGTTAAAACACATGTTTCTCTATTTATTATGTATCTGAAACAGCTGGTCTTTTGTTTTCAATATTGTATCAATTTGTTATTGCATACATATCCTGGTTCTAATCTACGCTTCACTACATAGTATAAAACAAAGTCACTTTCCGTTGTCTTTAAAACTACGCAACGGATTTTGACGCGGTTTTTTAAATACTCAAGTGACTCAAGAGGACGGTTTATATGTATAAAATTTCCCGAAATTCCTACGGGAACGAGCACAACGCGGGTAAAACCGCTTCTAGTATACGTATAATTAAGCTGAAGTAATTTTGAAAGAATTTCTAGAACTACCTGAAAGATTTGACCAATATTTTTGCGTTGTTTTTATACCGAAATTCACGGGAAACGGGTACGCTGGTAAAATGGCGGGTCACTGCAAATAACAAGGTTCAGAAGGATATCAAAATCTGCTTCTATTTTTGTCAAGATTAAATTGAATTAGAGACTGAATAGTTCTATAAATCAATTTAGCGTTTATCAAAGTTTTGAGTCATTTTAACGGAGGTTGATTTATCGTTGGTGTTGCTATTATACCGCCGAGAAGAAACAAATATTACTTATGTCAATTGCGAGTATATATTCATATGAAGTACTTATTAATTGATTACATATGAATAAGTTAAATAGTAAAGAAATAACAATTGCTCTCTAAAATTCGTTTGTTGATTCCGTAGAAAGTTGACTGATTCTTGAAACTACCTTTGCAATGACTAAAGCAAGTCTTACCTCACCTTTACGTAAGCGAGATCATATAGGTCAGTGGCTAACCCTAGTGTCCGAGTCTCCGAATCATCAAAATGATACTACTAATTCTTCCATTTCTTCTTCCACTTGTTCTTTACTCTACCACTCTACTAATGTAAAATGTCCCTTAACAAGCCCTTCGCACTTGCGAAAGTAAACAAACATTAAGGTTGATCTCGTATAATATGATAACGATAATATCGAAAACATGTCATCCTCCCCAAACACACTCGATCTCTTCCGTCGAGCTCGGTTCACAATACGGGACAAATTGGATTGCTTCTACACATGCGTATATGAGAAAATTCGGAAGAAATAAGTCAATTCTCTAAGTAAATTGGTTGGAAGTGTAAATTCGATCTTATTTTCGTGACGTAATACGCGAACCGAAGTCGAATCTCTAGTTCAATACCATGTTAGTGCACGTTCTCGTTGGACGTGCGGTCGCGATGGCGAGAGCAGGTGCGGAGGCGGGCGCGGAGGCGGGCACGGTGGCGGGCGTGGTGGCGGGCACAAGCGCAAAGGTCTTTGACGTAACTGCACACTTGCATTAAGCGAAGGGTGCATTGCACCAGCATTCTTGATTTTATTTAACGCCTAAATAGGTATGTTGAATCTATACTAATATTATAAAGCTGAAGAGTTTGTTTTGTTTGTTTGTTTGTTTGTTTGTTTGTTTGTTTGTTTGTTTGTTTGTTTGTTTGTTTGTTTGTTTGTTTGTTTAAACGCGCTAATCTCAGAAACTACTGAACCGATTTGAATAATTCTTTCACTGTTAGATAGTCTATTTATCGAGGAAGGCTATAGGCTACATTTTATCCCGAAATTCCCACGGGAACGGGCACAACGCGGGTAAAACCGCGGGGCGCTGCTAGTGAACAAATAAAGTTTCTTTTAAATTATGTTCTATTGCGCGCAACGTCAAATGTGGAAGCTGCTTTGTTATCACAGAAAGATACCTACTGAAGTCACGATGAACCTATGAAATAGTTCATAACTACATAGTTTAAAATATGGTTCTGTTTTCAAGAAAAGCTATGTTGAGAGCTTTCAAAGAATTTTGCATCAATTTTTAATAGAAAAATTGATGTATTTTCAAGAAAATCCCTAAGTAAAGCCCCATTTATCTATACTAATATTATAAAGCTGAAGAGTTTGTTTTGTTTGTTTGTTTGTTTGTTTGTTTGTTTGTTTGTTTAAACGCGCTAATCTCAGAAACTACTGAACCGATTTGAATAATTCTTTCACTGTTAGATAGTCTATTTATCGAGGAAGGCTATAGGCTACATTTTATCCCGAAATTCCCACGGGAACGGGCACAACGCGGGTAAAACCGCGGGGCGCTGCTAGTTCTGTAATAAAAAACTAGCTATTATATTCAAATTCCACGTGTATTTCAGGAAAGGTTTAATAAAATATTCGGTTGAAATATTACTTGTTTCTCCAGCCATTATTCATCGTAAAGAAACCGACCATTTATTAAGCAGAAATTTGTTTTGTAAAGAATTGCTCTGAGTTAGGAATATAGCACTAGCGAGCCGCCCTTACATTCAACTATTCTAGGTTTTTCTTCGTTTTAAATAGTGTTCTATTTCATGCCATATAAAATACAATTTCGAACAAGCAGCTTTTGTTTCTTAAACATATTTAGGTACTTATAAGATTTAAGAGTTCTTGTTCAAGCCGCTCTAAGTTTCTTAATATTTTTCTTACTTAGAGTCTGCTTCCACCACAGTTAAAACAGTCTTGACGCTGACCTGTTCGACGTGAATAAAACTATCTTTAGTTAGTCTAACAAGTAATCAAGTTGTAGATAATTCTATAGACAAAAGTCTGTAGCAGAAAATAAGCTAGTAAACGTCTTGTCTCTGGTTTGAGCTCCTTATATATTTTGAGATATATAATCAAGATTTTTCAGATACTTTATAAAAGACTGGCTAACTGCAGTCGTAACTATGTGTGCTCAGGACTGGTACTCAAGACTGGTACACTAGACATAAACTCTATATAAGATTTGGTTACTTTATAATCGTATCACATTAAGTATTATTTTATTTCAACTCTAATATGTAAATATTAGAGTTGAAATTCAAACCATCATGACTGATTTTTTTTACCAAAGATAACTTCTTCCATTGAGGAAAAAGGTTCAGTGATGGGGTAATAATTTGAATGCAATCACTAAACCTCTTTCCTTTTAAGAAGGAATTGTTTTCGGCAAGAACTTCGACCACATTACTCCACATTTTAACTCTCGTAAGTTAAAATAATAAGAGAAC
Organism: Cyclophora punctaria; assembly: GCA_951394245.1. Taxonomy (NCBI): domain Eukaryota; kingdom Metazoa; phylum Arthropoda; class Insecta; order Lepidoptera; family Geometridae; genus Cyclophora; species Cyclophora punctaria. Next base: position 9,466,975 of record OX596172.1, read on the forward strand.
ACGTAATAATAGGTACTATTGTATCTATTGCAAATACTAATTGCACGGTTAATTTGAATCAAGTTGTGACATGTCCTTGAATTGTGGTTGTTGCGACAGTCAACTCTTGTTTACACATGACGAACTATATGCAAACAGGTATAAGATATATTACGAAACTCTACAGATATTTGTTACTAATAACTACTAATTATGCTGAAGAGTTTGGATATGTATGATTATTAGTTAAGCATTTACGCTAAATCGTCTGGATTAGTAAAATAATTAATTTACAATACTGTGTACAGTGCTACCATCTGGCGGTGAAATCGCGGGTCTTGCTAGTAAAATTTTATTTAAAGCATGTTGTCTACAAACTCGTCTTGTACCATACATAGAGCAAGTACCTACGAACACATCTTACGCATACTTTTCCTCTGTTGACATTTTACACTTCAAGTCTATATATTACAACTTTTCGGCTCAAATGTTTGTAAATTATTCGTGTCAAAGGATCTAAGGAAATCCTTTGGGATAGAAATCCGTGCGTATTATATTACTACGTTATTTATCGTCGTTATCCGGCCAGTGTAACGTGACATAAAGCCTTTGGAAAAGGAAGCTTTTTGAGACGTAAGGGGCGTACACACTGGGCCTCTAACACTTTTATATATCAGCTAGTACATACCACCTACATGAAATCTGAGATCTTCCAAGAAACTGATTTTCGAATTATGGAATCTTAGTCCTTCGTGTCAGCTAGTGTGTACACTGCCTAATACTTGTCAAAGTGAATGATTGATCATGTTTTTTGTTCCGCAGATCCGCCATAGACAACGTGAAGAAAAGCAAAGTTGCCATCAAGAAAATATCGCCGTTCGAACACCAGACATATTGCCAGAGGACGTTAAGAGAAATTAAAATACTTACGCGGTTTAAGCATGAAAATGTAAGTTATTGTATTTAATTAGAGGTTTAAAATGCGTTGTATCTGATCCCGGAGGAATTTAAGGATAACATTTCTCGGTAATTATTATGACTAATTTTTTTTTGATAACTTGACATTTTAAACAGACTGGCGCTTATATTTGGTTATTCAACAACATTAATTTGCCCCTTGTAAAAAATATATCATTATATATAGGTATATTGTCTTTATCTAGGAAATTAACAAAATATCTCAATTATAGTTCACCCAATGTAGTTTTCCGCTGACTAAATTGACAAACAATTAGTAACAATATATCTTGATGTAAATCTATCCTCGCCCGGAGCTACTGTTAACTATTTCTACACCGAATGTCAACAAGGTTGTAACAAACGTTTGATCAAGAATAAACAGTAATCACGTCACTAGTTAGTCCGTACACAATATACAGTCTGTCGTATGTAATTGATTTTCTCATCTCATAAACTACTGAATGGATTTTCATTCGGTTTTCACCGACATACAGAGTGATTCAAGAGGAAGGTCTGTGACTACTTTTAATGCCAAAATTCTCACAGGGATGGACACAACGCGGGTAAAACGCCGCCCGAGTTTTACCCGCGTTGTTTTTGCTAGTGTTATTATAGATAAATAGATATAAATATATAGTAGTACCAGTTTGTAACAGTTACACAGCAACCTCCGTAAGAAGATTAAAAAAGTTAAGCTAGTATACCACATACGTACAGTTTGCTTTTACGGACTTTTAGGGCTCTTTCTAATTAGCGTTTTAAGTCGTGCTGCTATGTGTTTTGTATGGAAAATAAAAGAACATAGTGTTCGCGGACGACACATCGCCCTACTGTGGCGCGAAGCCGGCCGACTAAAACGCTTAAATTGAAGAGGCCTTAGTTTTAACTGACATTAAACTTGGTTCAGTAAAATTTAAGGGTAGCAGCCAAGACTTATGTATTAATTATATTAGTTTGTATTTGTTGTTGAAGTTAAATTGTTCATTGGACGAATATTGATGATTGTTTTTGTTCGCAGATAATTGATATTCGAGACATTTTAAGGGCGGAAACGATTGATCAAATGAAGGATGTCTACATCGTGCAGTGTTTAATGGAGACCGATTTATATAAGTTGTTAAAAACACAGGTGAGTTGGCTAGTTGAAGTTTTAACCATCCATACTAATATAATAAACCCGAAGAGTTAATTTCTTTGTTTGTTTGAACACGCTAATCTCAGCAACTATCAATCTGATTTGAATAAGTCTTTTTGTAATGGATAGCTACATTCAACGGGAAGGTTATTAGTTATTTTTGGTCCCAAAATTACCACGGAAACGGGAACAACGCCGAAGAACCTGCGGGGCGCTGCTAGTTATAGATACTTAGAAGAAAACGGAGGCAATCATTAGAAGTATATCCGCTAGCAGAAACAAATTAATCCCGCCTGTACAGTTACTTTATGTCATTCATTTAGGACTCAATGGGGTGTATAATATAAGAATTAAGTATCATTTGATATATGTTTATATTGTACTTCTTCTTCAATATGTTGTACTAGCAGCGCCCCACGGTTTTACCCGCGTTGTTCCCGTGCCCGTGGGAATATCGGGATGAAAAATAGCCTATCACCTTCCCGTTGAAAGCTATCTATTACAAAAAGGATTATTCAAATCGGACAGGTAATTCCCGAGATTAGCAGTATCAGTTACCAGCGCTGTTGTAAGTTCTGATAGACCAGCACTGGCTTATTTATTTCTGTATGCGGCCTAATAAGTAAAGCGAAGTATGGATAGAACTGTTAATCTTAATACCGTAATCAATCATACTGTTTCCAAACTCCGAAGTGAAGTTTACAGAAACATTTGTTTGCAGAAATTAAGTAACGACCACATTTGTTACTTCTTGTACCAAATCCTGCGAGGACTGAAGTACATCCACTCGGCCAACGTGCTCCACAGGGATCTGAAGCCTTCGAACCTACTCCTCAACACCACATGTGATTTAAAGGTATGTACTTGTTAGCAGGTACATGTTTTTTTTCGTCATATTCATATATTGTATATATATATATATACACATTTCACACACGGTTGATTAGACACAAAGTGAGCTCTAAGCTTGTATTATGGAATCTAACTCACTGATACTGAAGAAGAAGTGAAGAAGAGAAGAAGAAGAAGACTGCATACAAATACGTTATAAGAATATATGATTAGAACACAGACGTGGTCGCCAACAACTATGTTATTATATTGTTGACTCCGGGTGGGAATCGAACCCGCAACCCCCGACATAGTAAGCGCTCTCACTGCCACTGTGCCAACGGGCTTGTTAGCAGTCAGACGATACAATCGATTAAATTGAGCACACCAATGTCGTAGATTTGTTGGTTAGCATAGTTTGATAATTAAATTTAATTTTTTCATTTCCGTAATGATTCCTTAATGGAGCTTGTGTTGATTAAGTTAAGGCAACATATATCGGAATTTGCAGACCGTGATAAAGGCTTCTAACAATTTTATTTCCATTAGTATATTCTAGCATTGTACTAGAAAGCCTAACATATTTTTGGCCTTCATAAAAGCCAAAGCAACCACGTATCGTAGCCATTTCCCTAGAACCCATGTTATAGCGGGCCTAATGGAATATACGTGTTTAAGAGCACCCTAGGCAAAAGTAAAACACCGAAGTAAATTGTGCCTTTTGGCTTCAGTTCAAATCCCGTGGATTATACGATATATGCCTTATGCAGTGCGATCCGCTTTTTTATCAGATTTATTTCTTTTCACTGTGGATTTTGGAGATAAGTGTATTTTGTAAAGATTTTCTTTACGTATTGAGTTCATGTCTTTAGTATCTATTGAGACGTTCACCTACCTTTTTTCCTGCATAGTGTTACAGGCCAATTCAAAGTACGTTTTTTTACATTGCAATACATTTTTTATGAGATCCTTTGTTGCAAAAGGTTTAGTTCAAGCAAGTAGTGTATGCAAAAGATTGCTTTGTAAAATATGCGTATTTTCTCAGGAATGACTACTGCAACATAATTTTAAACAGCTTGTGTTTACCTTTATTATGTTATAGCTGTTGCCAAGCTCTTTCAATAAATAAGTACAATAATGATTTTATGAGGTTTCCAATTTAACGCGTTAGACATTTTTTTTATTGCACACGAAACCTCTTTAATATAGTAGTTACAAACCTTCCTCTAGAAATCCCTCTATATGTAGGTGAAAATTAAAGTATAAGCCTATAATGTTCCACTGCTGGGCAAAGTCATCTCATCTCACTGAAGATATCAGTACAGTGAGGAGGATGTCGGTGAAAACCGAATGAACATCCTTTCAATAGTTTGGGAAAATCAATTACATACGACAGACAGCTATAAAATATTCTGTATGGACTAGCTAATGACCTCTACAGGGTTATGTCGCGAAAGTTTAATTAAGACTATTTTGCATACATACAATTTTGCTAACGTGTTCAACAACTATATGTTGTGTCAAACTTGTTACAAAGCAAACGTGAGCTCAGCTTGTTAACTAAACCACATCACCCCAGAACTAGTAATGCTTATGTTCACTCGGGTAATGTAATGCATTGTTATTTATAAAGTACGCAATTAACTACATCGTCGTAGTTAATTCTATTAAGCTTTATCTATACTCATATTATAAAGAGATAAAATTTTGTTTGATTGTATGTCCGGGCTAATCTCAGCAATTACCAGTCCGATTAGAATAATTCTTTTTATAATGTATAGCCACATTCAAAGGGAAGGGTTTAGTCTTTTTTTTATCCCGTAATTCCCGCCGGGATGGGCACATCGCGGGTAACACCGCAGAGTGCTGCTAGAATTTTGTGTATCTACAAGTATTGTTACCTGGAAAGGTCTTTTAGGTTAGGACATGTATTGAACTTAAGGTCAAAGTAAATAGAAGCAAGCTCAGGGGCCTTACTCCAAGCACGATCGAAATCGTTGACCGGTCAATTCCCCGGCCTGTCATTCCCTTACAGATCTACCGCCAAAACGTGAAATTATGTACTGCACACTGTTGCGCGGACATTGTTTGACAGATACTTTCATCAATTTTATAATACGCCTAAATTAAAAAACCACAATTAGATCTATAACACAATATCAACCTTCAAACTTGGTCGCATTATGCTGACGTCACGTATCTATCGTGTTATTAGCAATAGGGAGTAACTTTTAAGGAACTTGCGGGATCTGTCACTCAAATCAGGTGGCCGCCATGTTTTTTGTTTCCCGCCAAAATGTATGAAGGTATTCATTTTGTAGTGCGCGGACATTATTTGTAGTACCATAGCAACCGTCGACACAGCTTTCATTTAAAAATATAATCTGTTTTAGTATTTAAAAGAACGTCAAAGTTACTTGACAGTTGTAATGTCAGTTTCTTATTGATTGCTAATGAAGTTGGTTGAATCATGAATGTAATTGAATTGAATAAATGGAAGCACTAAAGATCCTAAAGATAATATCATCTCATTTTTTACTCGCTCGCCTTTTTGGAACCCGTCTTACTGAAAACTTCTTCACATACAAACATCCTTACTTCATCATTCTCCTTAATTTTTTGAATAGTTCAGAGTTACAAATCGCTGGTTAATGAAATAAATGATAACGCATGTTCGTTCATTAATGATAGGCTGGTTCTTTATCCATTTAATGGAAACTTGTGTTTTCTATTAAAGCGATTAGAGGGTTAAGAAATACTGGTTAAAATTGGAAAACACTAAGTGGAGATGTAGTTTTAAATGTTTAACATCTATATCGATAAAATATAAGCTATTAGAAATTAAAACTACCAGATTACGGATACACTGTTGTTATATTTTAAATTAATTCATTTGGGATTCATCAAATCTGTGCTTATCCAAAGTATGGACTACCGTTTTCAAATTACGTCGCTGTTTGTCATCAGCTATGGTTTGTGTTCCTCATCGCACTGGTCCCTGGACTCCGCTTCGTTTGACCAATAGAGGAGAGTTCTCAATCACAGCCAATCTCAAAGATACCAGTATTATCCAAAAGAATATTGCACTTGATATTGTGCTCTCTAAAACAGTGACTGGCCCACGTAGCTGACTTGGATAGTGATGAAAAGTCAAGTTATTCAAGAATTTCTTTAAGTTGGTTTACACAGAAAATGACAAAAGTTTCTTGCCACATGTTGCGCCAATCTATTAGTTGGAGAATAGATTTGGTTTACAGTACGTACTTATGTATTTTAGGTATTCTATATTTCGGGAAGTTTCACACAGTTCGATATTTGTGGCTATCATTTAGACAACCATTCAGTGTGTTTTTTCACCAATTAGGCAGGTTTTCTTGAGCACAAGCGTAGTATATCCGTAATGATATTAGAAGTCGTCATATTTTAATTTCCTAGAAGATATTTTTAAACTAAGTATTTTAAACCATGTGTGAATCCCTGTAATGAATATTTATTTATTTGTATTGTCAGTCCGTCTCCTAGCAACTCAACGGTTGTAACAGATGCGTTCAAAAATATATTTTCACGCAAAGACTTTTTATGCGTCCATGACCGCAGACGTGAATCATTTAAAGCATCAAGTAATTGATATAATCAAGAAATAATATAAACAATGATGAATTTAGTACTATAAGTGTATTTTTTCAAATCATAACTCTCAACTGTTTTGAGGAAATAATAAATATAAAGCCCTGACATTAACTTACTTATATTTATTTGGAACGTATCCGAACTACTGACGGCATCATAGACACTCTAATGACATAATGCAATTTGACAACTCGTTGTATTCGAAAAGGTACTATGTGCTTTGTTTACATTTTTTTTTCATTGTAATAGGGTTTATAATTGCGTGGCATTGTATTTTTTAAAACATGGCTGCGCTTTTAATTTGACACTAATAAGGCGTCATGGTACCAAATTTTCGATTCCTTAGAAGCAACTTGCGAGCGATCAACTTCACGATCGTGGTAACCCCCCAGTTGCCTGTAATCCGAAAAGGTGTACTAATTATTTTAGTCTAAGTAGATAAATTAATGAAACCTTCTCATTTATTTATAGTCTAGACGTAATCTGCTCAACAATCTCACAGATTTTAGGATTCGGACTAAAATAATAATCTAATTCATTAACAGAATCGGATTTAGTGGCGCGACTTCGTGTCCGAATTATTAATCCAGAAAAATAATCTTGAGATTTGTTTGTAAATTCTGAATACATTTTAGGGTAACTTGTAACCTTTTACCTTCATTATGAGGGTGAAGGAATTCGTTGATTGCGAATGCTGGGTAAATTACAACGGCCATTAAGAGACGCACCACACTTATCCGCCTGAAGTCGACATTGGATTAAACATGTGATAAGTTTTTATGTACCATTCTCTCACGTTAGTACGGGATGAGGATCTCTATATTTTCTAGATGAGAACCTTAGTATCTTGGCTTTTAATTGGTTGATCAATTTCATCATTATGAATTCGTAAGTAGCGAACAACTCTAAAAGATGGAAAGTAAATAGAACATTTTGATAATTGTAACATTTGAGACGTGCCTAAAGCATTATAGTGTTCGTATAGAAATACCATTCCCGTTAATCATTACATTATCCAAGAACCTAGTATCCGAGCTGTACGTTACAGCCGATACATGTTGAAATTACTCATTACGCTCATCTAAGTAATCACTTCACGTCTCTGGGTGCGTTTGTAGGTCCTTTAGGATTATAGGGCAACCACGTTACGAGCATAACCTTTAACAAAGACATTGCAGACTTATTATCACCGCCTTGGACAGTGGCGGCGAAGAATAAAAAACTCTTTTTCAGCAATACTTGAGCAATATTTTTCAGCAACACTTGGCCACAGTATGCCGCCTCCCTAAACCCTTAATTTATATGTGACTATCAATGTTAACAGCCCTTACTCCTCAAGTTATGACTTTAATTTAATTAGATACTAAGTACCTATTAAGTTGCCACGTGTTCCATTAATTCAGACGTGACGAGCTGACTGCCTAATGAAAAACATTAGTTGTCAACGCGTTGGTGTTATGATGATAATTTATAAACTAAAATATTATTTATAACGCTGGGTTCAATAAATATTATTTATAATGTGAATAAAGAAATAATGGGAAAGTGTTTTAAGCTAAATGCACACTTATCAGAACGAATTAAAGTCAAGGAGGCCATCCACACATCCGCACCGAAAGAAGAAGTAGGTAGCACTCGCGCGTTGCTCTATCGTACGAAACTTATAGAATGCGAGCGCATCGGTTGAGTGATCCGCTTAGCCGCATCGAATTTGATGGCGTCATCTGAATTGGCATAGGATTTCTGAGGTTCTTCCGATTTGGACGATTCGGCGCGAACAAGTGTGCGAGTATTCATTATAAACCGAATTCTAAAATTAATTTCGTTCGATTCTTTCGATGCGGTCGGCAAAGAAAAGTGTGCGTTCCTTTAGAATCTAAATTTAAAATCTTGTTTCGAAGTCGCGCGGTCGCGTATCTTTGTAAATAGTGTAAAAAAGTTTAAAACAATTAACTTATAGTTTCATTTCCCCCTTATAGTCTAATTAACATATCAAAGATAAATGCGGCTTAGGTATATAAAATATTATAATATCTTCCCATGAATAAATTATACTAAAATGTTCTAATGGGCGAAAATATTTTCAATGAATTCTCTCGTTTAACATAATCTTATTAAAACACTAAGGTGGATTAAAAGTAATCTAAAGGATACGTAACGAGAGGGTATCAAACAACTTTAGAAAATGATGTTCCATTTCAACGAGATTTATTAGAAGCTGTAGATTTATGCTAATTATTCCTAATTCTACTAAATATAGCCGACGAACGTAAATATCCTTCTATCCAATTTAAGTTAAATTATAGAACCCTTCAATTAGTTGGGAGGTCTTTGTCCTGCTGTGGTTCATTACATTAGATTACTTTTACACTATTTCAGTAATTTCTACATTCTGTTTCTGATTCTACACTTGAGAGCATAGAAATCGCACATAGGGTAATTTTCCTGCATTTTGACTTCGATACTTGTTTTTCTTTTAAATTAAAGGTTGGTAGCAAATATAACTTAAATTAAATTAAAGTACACACTGTTAGCTTCCTAAAAACCCATAATGTCTGGCCTTGACCTCCCTTATCATAGCAGTAGCGGCTTAACGATGGAATGACCTAAATTAGCTCGTTTCAGGTAGCGCGGTTTGTGGGACTTTGAGCAGGTATTAAAGGTTAAAAAAACAATAAATCTGTGAATGTAACGATTTTTTAATACGAGGTAATGCCTCCCCTAGCCTGAATAACAGCTTCCAGTCGAAGATTCATTGAAGAAATCAATGTTTATACGAAATCCTTCGGTATGCTGTCCCATTCTTCCTTGATCGCGGTTTGAAGCTCTCAGAGACTCGTAGGATCGGCGTTTCTGGCTCTTACTCGTTTCTTTAGTTCGTCCCATAAGTGCTCAATGGGATTGAGATCTGGGCTTCTAGCAGGCCACTCCATAACGAGTACTTCAACCTCCTCCAAGTACTGGCGTACTATAGCAGCGGTGTGTGGTCTAGCGTTGTCCTGCATAAAAACGAAGTTTTCGTCGATAAATCCTGAAAAGGGCACAACATGTTCTTGCAGGATATCCCGACGTAATGTTGGGAAGTCAATCCACGCGATCGATGGTCGGTATCGGGCCCTGTGATGAAGACAAGTTCGGTTTTCGCTTCCAGTGAAATACCTCCCCAGAACATACACGAACCATCCCCGTATGCGACCCGTTCTGAGATGCAGCATTAAACAAAACGCTCACCGGGTCTTCGGTAGACTCTACCCCGTCCGTCTTTATCAAGGAGACACATCTTGCACTCATCGGAGAAGAGGACTGCCTGCCATTGATCCATAGTCCAATTAACGTGATTTCGAGCAAACTGAAGGCGCGCTTGTCTGTGTGCTGGGGTAAATTTTGGGCCAGTTGCGGGTCTGTGCGCTATCAGACCTCCTTCGGTTAGTCTTCTTCTAACTGTCCACAAACTGACTTCCACTTTTCTTACTTCCTGGAGCTGCTGTCCGAGTTGAACTGCATTCAACCGGCGATTTCGTAGTGATGTATTCACAAGAAAGTGGTCATCGCGCTGTGTTGTCGCACGTTTTGGGCCTGTTCCTGGTTTCCTGGTATAGCCACAAGTTTGCTGATATCGCAAGTATACACGTCGAACAGCATATCTGCTCAAATTTTATTGACGAGCCACTTGACTTTGGTTCTGTCCAGCTTCGATTAGTGCAACCGCTTGAGCCGCTATTTCTGGTGTGGTATCCATTTTCTTGATCAGAGAGATGATGTATTCGTTAAATGACCTTTCTGACTGGGAGTTGGTATGCAAATGATGTCATTTCAATCGACCCTTATCGTTTTATACCTGCTCAAAGTCCCACAAACCGCGCTACCTGAAACGAGCTAATTTAGGCCATTCCATTGTTAAGCCGCTACTGCAATGATAAGGAAGGTCAAGGCCAGACATTATGGGTTTTTAGGAAGCTAACAGTGTGTACTTTAATTTAATTTAAGTTATATTTGCTACCAACCTTTAATTAAAAAAAAAAACAAGTATCGAAGTCAAAATGCAGGAAAATTACCTTATGTGCGATTTCTATGCTCTCAAGTGTATATTGTTTCTATGTTTGATTTCTATTCGACAGTATAATCTTGCCCAAATACCTTTCTATCTAATCCAGTCAACCAAATTGCTGTCATAGTCATATCCACTTTTATTAGTATTCCAAAGGCATTTTTATTTATTAGGCTTGTAGTTGTACCTCCTCACTGTACTGATATCTTCAGTGAGATCAGAGGTTTTTGCCCAGCAGTGAGTAAATCCTCTTATACTTGGCGATTCCAATACAAAAACATGTTTATGTTTATCCCAAATCCAACGGGAATGTGTACAATGCGGGTAATACCGCAAGGCCCAGCTAAAACCGCTAGGCACTGTTAGTCTTAAACTAAATATCGTTGATGTATACCCAATCATTACTACAGATCATATTTTATAGCCAATGAAAGCAGCTGACGTTATTGTCATTTGACACCATTAGGTACAGCTCAAATGGTTTCTTGATGACCCTCAATCGGAGTGCGGTCGATCAACAATGGCCGTTAAACGAGTTTGATTTCAAGTGGTCGTTTTAGCGGACAATACGGTGTTGGCCAAAATATGCAAAGTGTTTGCCGGTTCCAACCATGGCTTAGTTCAATTATAACCGCAGAATACTCGCGAACTTCCAACTAAATATAGATTTTGACCCTTTAAGTAAATTAGTTAACAAGTAGTCCTTCGCGGGTACCTTTAACGTTTGGGGATTCGAGATGAAATGTACCTTAAGTTATTCTCCAATTTGTTTGCTATATGTATTTATATCTACCAAATATTAGTGTAATTAGTCTATTCGTTTAGCCGTAAGTAAAGTAAAGTAAACAATTAACCTGTAATGTCCCACTGCTTGGCACAGACTTCTCTTCTCACTGAAGATATCAGTACAGTGAGGAGCCGTAGCACAATTAAAATGACACGTTTATATAATCGTAAGGACATTTTTCTTCATATCTGGATCCTATTTACTCTTCTCACACTCCACTCTTCAGAATATCATGGAGCGCGCTAACATAGTAAAATTACGTAAACATTTTTGTTTATATTGTATAAACGTAATATGGAAAGTGAATATTATATAACCTCAATAAAGAGAGGAAAAATCGTGTTTCGATAGCTACAAGAAAATGCCGCATAGTTATCTAGCCATCTTTCTATTCAGACGAACTGATAACGTTGTGTTCTTATTTTCGACAGTAAATACATAATAACATCCGTCCTTTAATCTTTTGTATATATAAAAGTATTTGTATGTAAGAACTGTAAGAATTGGAAACGGTTTTATTCTGTTTTATGCTTTACGCTTAGCAGTTTGACCTGTATTTACTCAGATCCGTGGAAATATCCACATAAGAAGTTTCCAGACTATTTTCTAGAAGGATCGCTCCAGTTTGTACATTCATTGATTTCGAATAGGTCAGTGGACAAAAAACCAGGGTCACCAGGGTTGGCTCGAACTCGAACTGAACCAAGTTACTGCCGTGTTACAGTTAAACTGTTTGTTGTAGATATGCGACTTCGGTCTGGCCCGAGTGGCGGACCCCGATCACGACCACACCGGCTTCCTCACCGAGTACGTCGCCACGCGCTGGTACCGCGCCCCGGAGATCATGCTCAACTCCAAGGTAAGATAGTGATAGTAAAAACGAGACAACTACATATTACTATATTACTGTTTCGCTAAGATAGTAGAAACGGGACAGCCACATCCACATATTCGGTGGGATCGCTCCTTTGGTGGCTGGAGGAATTGCGTATCTTGAAATATTAGGAATGGAGGAATTTTGCGTATCTTGAAATATTAGTTTACCGAGCCGGCAATATATGTCAATGGACGAGTATGGCAACACGGCTATGCATATCAATAAATAAACCAGGCACGCAATATATTACGATGTTGACCTGACAATAACCATACGTTATTCGACATGAACCCAGCTTGGTAAATTGATGTAAATCCAGTTTTAAATATCAAAGTCCCACGAGTATAATTTAGAGGCATGTTTATCATGCATTGTCATCTAGACCACACGTGCATGCAAAATTAGATAGACATTACAGAGAGACATCGGGCGGGACAGGAGAAATTAAATAAAAGCTTGTTAAGGTTAAAAAAGAACAAACGCACGAAATATTACGTAAATTGGATTACATATTGCTTTCAAATAAAATATACAAAAAAAATTACCAAAAAAATAAATAAACATAAAATTACTTAATCCCGAACATTCGAATAATTCGCCCTGTGGGTTAGGCCAATAAAATTACCGACAAAGGTTGTTATATAAAATAATAAACGTAATTACGTAACGAGCGTTACATTTTTACATTCCATTACCCAAAGTTATATTCGGGGAAATTATAACACTCCGAATTGAAATACGATCCCCTGTGGGGTATAGGCAAATAACCAAATATTTATTGTGAGAGCAATATCGCCGGGGTTGTAGGAATTAGTGGAATTCACTCGCGGCTCTGTTTGTGGCATTTAGATTATAGTCGCGTCTTAAAGACAAAGGGTGGGATTACCGCAGTGTCGTCTCCTCGCGATAATATTACCCTTTACGCCGTCACAGCCAAAAACATTCATTTACTCCGCCCAAAGTGTTGAGCAATATTGTGAAATTAGTATCCAAGTACGGGCCTTAATGAATTTTGAACGGTCTCTTTACCACTCTATGTTATTGGCCCTTATCATTAGGACACCAAGTGGCACACAAAATATAAACAGTGTGGTTACCTAACTGGTGGGTATCAGCGCGGTTGCGCACCCAAATTATTGCAGGCGATCGAATTAACAATGGTGTCTTAGCGTCCAAATGAGATAGTGACCTAAAAAAATATAAAACCTTACGAAGTCGTCACATTGAGCTTCGTTCTAATAATGTTTTTTTCCACAGGGCTACACAAAATCGATAGACATCTGGTCTGTCGGGTGCATTCTTGCCGAAATGCTCTCCAACCGGCCCATATTCCCCGGGAAGCATTACTTGGACCAGCTCAACCATATCCTGGGCGTTCTTGGATCGCCCAGCCAAGAGGATCTGGAATGCATCATAAATGAAAAGGTAACATACCGTATACTTACGATTTACGTCTCTGTTATGTTTTTTTCTCCAATCAGGTAGCTAGATTTTCAAAGCTCTGGGAAAATCAATGATTTCATTGGTGAATACACAGCACGCGTGTCTAACGGAAAAGCAGTTTCTCAATTAACTTCCGTAGCGATACTTATGTTTACGCTACGCTCGTAGCGCTCCTTGCTACGACGCGTAGCTGCCGTAGTTAGAGCTACAAAATCGCGTAACGTTTAATACTTGTTTATTTTACTTGCAAATAAGTTTTTTCCATACCTGAAAAAACACTTTTTATCTCTATTGAAAATTCATCAATACGTTCGAAATATCGTTAAAAGAGGCCGATTCAATCATTTTTCACGTGTCACCTTTTTATATTGAATTGGGGAAAGTTATTTTTTCGATAATTCTTCGACCATTAAATTGGTTTCGCGTTAAAACTTCGACGTGCCCCTCTGTTTATTTAGGACTGTTGTTTTATCGCTGGAAATATACTCGAGCCTCACAGTTCATGAAGCATATTCGTGTAACAATGAAATAAGAAAAGTTTTTGTTGCTACTTAGTTCTGTGTTCAATAAATTCATGTTGTTATTTGACGTTTGTGCGAATAATTTGTTATTTCGATTTAATTTTGTGATAATATTTTGATAAGAATCTTATAAGGAACTGTGATATTATAACCACAGCTATTTTGCAAAACAACTACTTTTGAAACGGTCTTTACTTCAAAATATGTCCGAATTCTCATGAGATTGAAAGCATAGAGCAAGGGGTCTGCTCAGAAACACCTTTATTGACTTATAGTTCATTATCTATACTAATATTATAAAGCTGAAGAGTTTGTTTTGTTTGTTTGTTTGTTTGTTTGTTTGTTTGTTTAAACGCGCTAATCTCAGGAACTACCAATCCGATTCCAATAATTCTTTTTGTAATAGACAACCATATTCAACGGGAAGGTTATAGGCTACTTTTCATCCCGAAATTCCCACGGGAACGGGCACAACGCGGGTAAAACCGCGGGGCGCTGCTAGTTAATATATAAGAAAATAGCAATATTATATTGAATTAATTACAAAGTATGACCGATAGTTTCCTCACATAACTAACAACTAGTTTTTCTAATATATATTACATTGTTAAACTCCCATTTTGGGTAACAAAGTTTAAGGTGATTTTGTACCCAAGTTGATTACCAGAGCTTCCGGTTGATTTAACCAATTTATAGTAACTAGGCCAGGTCTGTTTTATAGCTGGTTGTCTAATTGTAATAAATAAATAATGTAGTGTAGATAAATAAAATTACTTAAATACATAGGCACGTGTCCGATTTCCATCTCTACCTGAGTGCTACCGTGTTTCGTACGCGTTAAACTGTCGGTCCCTGTAGTTTTTATCATTGTGACGACCCCCAAGTAAATAGATAATAAAGAATAGCATAGCATAGTAAAAACTATATTTACATATATATAGAATAGCATAGTAACCTCTATATACAAGATGAACATGGACTCCCATGCCTCCATGACAAAAGTAGTTTTATAACGCGTTCGTAACCACATTTACCGCGGTTCGTAACCGCGTTAAAATGGGATAAATAAAGGTTGATAGTGTTATAAATGTCGGTGTTCTAGGCGATTAGCAATGCCGTACTGTGTTGCTATTTCAGTGCCTGTTTACTTCCATTGTGTAACGGCTGGGGAGGGTTAATCCGGAGTAATACGAAGGTCTGGTCTCTGTCAGTTTAGAAATAATCTACAAGGCAATACTATTCAATGGAATATTGAAGATATTTTTATAAGGATTTTGTTCACCTTCTCGAGTCCTTGTTGTAACATTTTCTTTCTGTATCCAGAATTAGTGTTTGAAGTAGGTTTTGAAAATGGAATGGAGGTTAAATTATTAACATCGTCCGCTGTTCCGTGAATGAGACTTAATACTTTAACATTATTTCATCATTCGCTTTAAAGGCCTGTTAATTAAGTTCTTGTAGGTTAGTGGCCAACCCTTGTGTCGAAGTTTTAACCGCGTAAAGGCCTCTGACATGGTTCATCGATTGAAACAACCCGGACCGTCAATTTAACGTACCCTGTTGACTGTTCAAAGAGTAAACGATCCTTTACCCTCTGTACATGATGGCATCAGTCACCTTATGACGTAACCCTCAGGCCCGCGGCTACATGGAGTCGCTGCCGTTCAAGCCGCGCGTGCCCTGGTCGGAGCTGTTCCCGGGGGCAGAGCCCCGCGCGCTCGACCTGCTGCACCGCATGCTCACCTTCAACCCTCACAAGAGGATCACGGTGGAGGAGGCGCTGGCGCATCCCTACCTCGAGCAGTACTATGATCCTAATGATGAGGTAAGATTATACACACTACACACACTGTACCACACACTATATACTCTATTTTTTCTTTCGGGATTTGAACGTGTACTAATATGCTAGCTGATTTTCATTTTTACCCCTCTCAGGAGGAAAAGTTCCAGCTAGAGCTAAAGCTAGAAGGAATTGTTGTAGTTGGACACTCGGCTTTCCAAGAAAATTTCCAAGTTTTTACTGATTGACTTGTTAATGCTTGGACATTTTATTATTTTATTTTAAAAAAGACAAATAATGATCTTTTGTCAGTTATTTATTCGTCCTTCTATAGTTTTAAGTCTTCTTTTATTCTTAAGTCAGATTCTCTGCACACAATATTCCTTTTTCGTCAGTCAGTTTAGAATATTAATTTTGGTACTGCGTCAGATTCAATGTAACATACACATACTGCCCACTTCCATATTCCATAAACCGTACATACATTAAATAAAGCAGAGTTAATCCACCCGTAACACCAATCTTGATTAATACGTCACGAACTAAGTTTGTTCCAAGTTAACACAAAGCGAACTTGAGACAAGTCATAACAGTATGAATAAGTTAGCCGGTGAGACCGCATCACACGGAATACCTGTTGTATTAACTACTAGCAGCGCCCCGCGGTTTTACCCGCGTTATAACCCGTTCCCGTGGGAATTTCGGGATGAAAAATAGCCTATAACCTTCCCGTTGAATGTGGCTATCCATTACAAAAATAATTAAGACTATTTTTCATCCCAAAATCCTCACAGGAATTGACACAACGCGGATAAAACCGCGGGGCGCTGCTTGTTTCATAATAACGGTGCTCATTTTAGAATCGACAATTTATTTATTTCCAAAATTGTACCTCAAACTTAGGCTTAACAAAAAGTCTATATCGACCGCTACTTAAACGTACCACGTTAACATTACACCCTATACATACGAGTTGTAATATGTTGTACACAATGTTCTACTGCTGGGAAAAGGCCTCTCACCTCACTGAAGATATTAGTAAAGTGGGGAAGATTAGGTGTAATCACAGCGCTTGCCTAATAACAAGACCAATAGAGCACTTTCCATAATCGTTTTCATAGAGTAGGTCAACTAAGCATGGTGCAAATGTATTTACAAAATCGGCTTCACCCAACCGTTGACAACACACTGTCTGAGTTTTTATTTGCTTTGATACCCCAAAAGGGAGATTTAAAACAGTATCTATACTAATATTATAAAGCTGAAGAGTTTGTTTTGTTTGTTTGTTTGTTTGTTTGTTTGTTTGTTTGTTTGTTTGTTTGTTTGTTTAAACGCGCTAATCTCAGAAACTACTGAACCGATTTGAATAATTCTTTTTGTAATAGATAGCCACATTCAACGGGAAGGTTATAGGCTATTTTTCATCCCGAAATTCCTACGGGAACGGGTACAACGCGGGTGAAACCGCGGGGCGCTGCTAGTAATTAATAAAGTTTAAAACAAGTTTACAGACTTATAATAAATGGTCAACTATTGATTTGCAAACTATTCCATTATTTTGAACCGTAGAGAGTAACTCCGCAAAAAGTTATCATTATTTAATCCCATTACTAAATTACCGACGGACTTTTAGTTTTAATGGCACAAATGTAAATTAAAATTTAGTTGCTAACCGTATTCATTACTTTGTTCAAATATAGTTAACTTTACTTTAGCGTTCCCTACAGGGCTGTACAAGTTCAATTTTAAACTTATTTTAGAATTAAAAGAAAGAACTTGTGTATTTTAGGCGTTTTCGTTTATCTCTCGAGACTATACTCAATAAACCGTGCCAAAATGTTATTTATGTAATACTGTGTGTCTCAAACTTTTTCTAGTACTAACAAAGTAGCATCAACTTAAGTAATAAGTTTGCTGAGGATTCCGTTAAATAATTAGCCTAGAGTGTACTGTACATTCTTTGAAAGCTTCTATTAAATGTTTTTTTTTAGATATTAGGCCTTCAACAATTGCAATACAATCTCAGAAATTTCAAATTCGACGGGAAGGCTTTAGGCTATTTTTCATACCGAATAAAATCATTCCCATGGGAACGGGCATAACTCGGGTATAATCGCAGAGCGCTGCTCGGTTGATGATAAAACTGACGACAGAGCTGAAAAATGTAGAAGTATAATTCCTCCATTTTTTAAAACTACGGGTTGAGAAACCCTGACCTAATCAATAGCACTCAACCAAATCAACATTCGCTATTGAAAAAACTGAATGGTCGACGTACTCGGCAACTGAACCCCTAGTTACTAGACGAGCTATTTCACTAATTGATACCCGTACTCGTAATTACCAACACGTGCACGGACCGGTTTGATTTTAATTAAATGTAAAGCCACGCGTTTGCTTTCCTTTTTTCAAAATGGCGGTCCTCGCACGTTTGGAAACACGTTGGTTGAAATAGTAATCAATCGATCATTGGAGAGAGCCTGTTTGGGATTTGCCTCTGCAGCACATTAGTTAAATCTGAAAGTCGGTCTAAATGCCCCTGAATAATAGTTTTATTTAATCACTAGCAGCGCTCCGCGGTTTTACCCGATCCCGTGGCAAATTTGTAATGAATAAGCCTAAAAGCTTCCCGTTGATTGTGGCTATCCATCAAAAAAGACTCAAATCGGATTGGTAGTTCCTAAGATTAGCGCGTTCAAACAAACAAAACAACAAAAAATCGATCTCTTCAGCTTTATTATATTTGCTTAGATATATACTAGCAGCGCCCCGCGGTATTACCCGCGTTGTTCCCGTTCCCGTGGGAATTTCGGAATGAAAAGTAGCCTATAACCTTCCCGTTGAATGTGGCTATCCATTACAAAAAGAATTTTTCAAATCGGTTCAGTAGTTTCTGAGATTAGCGCGTTTAAACAAACAAACAAACAAACTCTTCAGCTTTATAATATTAGTATAGATAGATACCACACTTTAGGTCGCGAACACTTTTCAAGAGGATAACTTTGTTTGTTTGGTTGTAATGAGTAGGCTCAAAAACTACTGGACCGTTTTTAAAAATTCTTTCACCATTCGAAAGCTACATTATCCACGAGTAACATAGGCTATTTTTCATCCTGAAATTCCCACAGGATAGGACACAACGCGGGTAAAACCGCGGGGCGCTGCTAGTTTAGATATAAATAGATACCGCACTTTAGGTCACGAACACTTTTCAAACGAAATAAAGTTGAATAAAACCGGTTCATTTGTTTAGGAGCTATGAGTCTACAGATAGACACACATTGCGGCTTAACGTATGACTCCCTTTCTTGCCTCGGGAGTAGTAATATTGATATTGGCCCACCATCTCCCCTCAGAACTTTCGGCCAGTACAAAAACCCAAATAAATCCACATAACACGTTTCGCCCTGTCTGCCTGTCTGTTCTGCCCTGTCTATACGAATAAGTAAATTAAAACCCTGTAAGATTTCACTACAGGGAGTCTCGTTCCCTGGAATATGTATACACAAAGTTTAAATTAGATTAAACTTTTTACCATTGGAACGGAGAGTAGGTATAGCATGAGTTTGGCGTGAAAGGTAATTTGTGAGGTATGCTTCTTTCTTAGTGAATACTGGTACAATATACAATTATTTTAGTTTGGGCGGATTATTATTATGATTATACTAGCCGCGCCCCGCGGTGTTACTCGCGTTGTAATTTAAAATGTGTTGTATTATATCCTATGTGTTATTCTGTTGTATAACCTAAACCTCAGTAGTTTTTGCGTGAAAGAGTAACAAACATACATATATGTATACATCCTCACAAACTTTCGCATTTATTAAATCAGTAGGGTAATTATAGATGTTTGTGTATTATAATGAAGGTTACTCTTAAACTGACTTCAAAAAAGGGAGCAGGTTCTCAATTCGACATTTATAACTAAGGCTATTATAGTCTGCTCTTCAAACGAAACGATTCCATCTAAACAGGTTTTAATAATGTGTATTATGTCGCTTTATGGTGTGTGGAGGCTTCAACAATTCGGATGTTTACGTACAATTCACGCAAAAATAGAAAAATCGTGGGTGATATTGTCGGTATCTCATATCTGGCCAACGTTAAACCAGACGCGAAAATTTTATAGTATGTGACACACTTCATAACATTTTCACGCGATTTATGAACATACTACTCGGGCCAGAGCGCTATAGGGAAATCAGCTCTATTGCGTAAATTATTAAGGCGAATTCCCCAAGCCGACAAGGATATGAGAGAGCGTTATCGTTGCAACGTGAATTATTAACTTCATTTGCATTAAAGTAATGATATTAATGTTTTATAGGATGTAGATGTAGTGATATGTTATGGGAGATCTTTCTGTTAGGCAACGTTTCTTTGCTACGAAAAATTGCCATGCTACGAGACATTGCAATGCTCCAGAACGTTTCGATGCTACGAAACGTTGCGGTACTACGAAACTTTGTGTTGCTACGGAACATTAGTATGCTACGGAACGTTGCGATGCTACGTTTGCTACGACTTAAGTATGGCAGAAGATTTCGACTACAATCAGTATGGTTAAATCCTCTTCACTGTACTGATATCTTCAGTGATATAAGAGGCATTTAGTTAGTTAGACATTATAGCCTTATAATACTTCTACATTTTGGCATGATGATGGAAAATAATGTTATCCACAAACCCTCATTTTTAATGTATAATTTGTTTTATATAGTACGAGTACTTCCTTATTAAGAATGTTGATTAAAATATAAGTGTTCCCATGCAAATGTATCACATTAAAATGTATGAACACATTTTTCTCGACTCTTTCATGTATTTTGTAAATTAATGTTAATTGTGGTATTCATGAATTCGTGTAACGTAAGGGTGGTGGTATAGCATTACCATTATACATTTATTAATCCTACTCTTACTAATGTTATAAATGCTAAAGTTTGTGAGGATGGATGTATGTATGAATGTATGTTTGTTGCATTTTCACGAAAAAACTACGGAACGGATTGGGATGAAACTTTTCAGTAATATAGGTTATACATCAGAATAACACATAGAATACATTTTATGCCGAAATTCCCGCGGGGACGGGTACAGCACGGGTAACACCGCGGGGCGCGGCTAGTTACTATGTATATGTATATTATGTTTGGAGCATAGCCCCGCGATGGACTATTGTCACAAAAGCGATCCTATATATACCAATTTACAAAAAATCATGAATCTAAAATGTCATTTTGTAAAGCACATGAATGTCAAGTCTCGGAAATCATCGGAGTTCTAATTGATGTATCGTTAGATATTTTGATGTATCGGGATAGCAAGCTGTGTAGAGGTCGCGAATTGTCGGGCTCGAAACCAATAGAGCTAAAGTGTTCTAGCATTTGATGTTTGAGATAACTTCATTAGATCTCCAATAGGAGTCCCAAAGAGATCACTCATGTATATATATCTTATCAGACAATTCGCTCCATTATCGACATTGGATCAAACAGACATTTTTCTGAGTTTTTACATTCATTATTGTGTACAGTTATAATAGTCTTTAAAATAGACAAATCCACATTTATTTTTATTACTTTTACAACGACACCCACTTCCCGCCCAAGCATGACTGACAATACATCAGCACGTATCTCTGTTCTATTATTGACGCCTCTTATTTATTTTATAGCCCGTAGCGGAGGAGCCGTTCCGCTTCGCAATGGAATTGGACGACTTACCGAAGGAGACGCTCAAGATGTATATATTCGAGGAGACTTTACTGTTCAAGAGGCTGAACGAAGGAGCGTAAGCCACGCCGCGGCGTATCACCCCGCACGCGTGAGTAAGTTTACTCCGAACATGGTTAGAGTTTACTCGTGACATACTATGTGGTTAGAGTTTACTCTGACATATAATATGGTTAGAGTATACTACAATGAACATATTTTACGACTTTGTGATCTAAGTTGCCTCCGATTAACATATTTATTGGTGACGTATGTTTAGTCTACCGTGTGGATTGGCTAGCGTGACTTATATTTTACCATATCTTCGTACTATTTTAAAATTACATGTTATTCTGATATTAATCATAAGCTGTCATAACTCTTTTGTAATGAATTGTAATTTATCTGTTCATATTTGTCCAGGATCAATCACATATTAAATGAAGCTATTTCAGAGTTATGTTTTCATTTATCGGATGTCACATACAAAGTTGGTCAAATATTTGAAATTGTCGGAAATTATTATCCCAGTATTGTAGACGATAACTAATTGACATATATCGGAGTATACCTTGTTCCGCGGTGTCGGGTAACCAAAGCTAATTGTTAACCATCATGATGTATTATTTAAGTATTTCAATCGAACTACTAGTACTGTAGCTGTACTAGTATCAATCGAAAGTTGTTTATGTTAAGGTCGCATTTCCCTTGTGTCGTAAAGTGTAGCGTAGATTGATCGATGCGACATGTGTTAGACGGATTGACATTCGGACTATCATTTTAATTTCTTCATTGTTGTTTTCTTATTTCGATCGTAGAAAGGTCGAGGTAAGCTCGGCAGCGAAATAGCTGCACTAACCTTAGAAAATGTTGTAAAGACGCAAAATAAAGGATGTTTTTTAAGCTGTATTTTTTTGCGAACTCTACAGGTCAGGAACTCCTTTGTATAGTCGAACAATGCATAATAATGGACTCCTTCGTATTGTAACAACTGCCAAACAATTGTATTCCTTCGACACTTATTATCTGTGAGTAAGTTTCTAAAAAAAGATAAATTGGTAACGGTGTGACTGGACCGTAATGTTAGTACTAAAGTTGGTAAGAATTCGGTATGTGTAATGAAGTAGATTAGTATGATAGATAGGAGTTTTCGGAAATTTATAAACGTTAAAAAAATACCTAGTCTTACAATATTGTTCAGTAAGTGTTCGTCGTACGGATATCTGTCGGTAGTTTGATATTTTACACTTACGTGGGTCGCATACTTCTTGTAACTCTAACTTAGTGACGACACGTGTCATGCATTCGATTACGACGTTGAATGATCGAGTTTCAGAAAATATGATTCGAATAATCGAATCCCACCAATCACATTCTCGAGAGAAACTTCAGATTTGAATTTGGAACGGTCCCAAGACAGTTTGGTAACGTGGAACATTCTACGACGCTTAGGTAAAGGACTTTATACACGACACCTGAGTAACGACCTACTTGGTGTTAACTAAAGAGAAACCTATAGTTAAGTATAACCCGAGAGTTTTATCAAGTATAGTGTGTTAAGTCCTCTACCGCCCGTCGTCGATACTACTTGATAAATGTTTCTATGTCGAGTGCAGTAAACGACCATTATTGTACGAGTTAACGATATTGTGGGTAGATTGTAAGTCTCGTTTAACTGCAAGAGATGCTCAACATTTGGGAGAAAATATGCCACATTGAAATGTAAAAAAAGTATTTTTTAGAGTAGACAGTGTTTTGACAGCAATAATGCACTGTTGGTCTATAGAGTTTATTCATACCCATAAACATTATGCCTAAAAACTATTCCTAGATAAGTGGTATTCGATATAAAGCCTGGACCACAGACAACAATCTTCTTATTAAAATAAATGAGACATCGATATTGTCTATCGATAACATTCGGGTATTGGAACCTTATTTGAAAATACATACCTACAATACATTTTAGATTGCTCGATTGTCTGCGTATCTGTTGCAGTGAAACGATGCATTTAAACGAAATGGTGTAAATATTTTTACATTCGAATCAATGTATTTGAGGTGTCACCGTGTCAATATAGAGCACTGCTGTTTTTAATTCTGATGTGATTTACGAATACATTTATTATAATTGTACTTGTTGTGGGCGAAGCCTGGACTTACGATACGTAGCGAGGGAGACATTAATTCCGTTTAAAGCAAAACAAGCCTAAAATAAAGAGGCATAAAAGCTATTACACTGATTTTCCGAAGTGAATGTGGAAGAATTATCAAAGTAAAACACCATACACAAACCCTCCTATTCTAAAATGAAGACTAAGTATTTTCGTTGCTAGGTTACCAAATGACATTTAGATAATGTCAATATGTAACCTAACAACAAACAGGGAGCTTTTCGACTAAAGCTCTGTTATGTTCCTTTCAATATGATTGGAGGGTAACAAACTAGGTTGAACATCGTAGCATTGCATATGTTTGAAAGGCGCTTTCAAAGGTCTTCATTTTATAATAATATGGTATACATACATAAACATGACAATTGAACTGTGACGTCACTCCTACGCATCGCAAGTCCAAGCTGAAAGTCGTTCGTTGGAAAACTTGAATATTTCCAATGGTTTATTAATAGATATAATCGTCTTCCTCGTTATGCATTTTGGCGCACAAGATGAAGTTAGCGTAGTTCTTCATATCAAATGTTTTCGATGTTGGTTACTTGATGTTTGTACCAAGTTTTTCAACGAACTGTCCGGTTAGCGTAATGAACGTCATAGGAGGCGACAAGACAAGATATACATGCACAAGCCCGTTGGCAAAGTGGCAAGTGAGGGCGCTTACTGTGTCGGGGGTTGCGGTTTCGATTCCCGCCCGGAGTCTACAATATGTGCAGACATAGTTGTTGGCAACGACGTCTTAGTGACAATTATATATTCATATAAAGTATTCCTTAATACAAGCTTAGAGCTTAGTTTGGGTTGTCTAACTGTGAGTGAATTTGTCCGGGTGTATTTATTTATAATTAATACAGTTTGTTGATTGGTTGAATAATAAAACTTCGAATTTTCTGTCAACCAATTAACACACAGTATTTATCGTATCGTGTCTGGTCGCGATATGTCACGTTCATTGTGCTAGACGGGCTGTCTTGGTAAGGGTCGTGATATGAGAGAGGTAAGGGCGGCGGGCGAATTATGTTGTTACATTATTGTCTATAAGATGTTATTAGAATGTTATCTAACTGTGCCCATGTTTTCATTGTCGTACTAATGTGGTACTCTTATTTCGCGGGGTGGTGAAACATTTAGTTTCGAAATATATTATATTACAAAGATTCGTTACTTTTCAAGACTTTTTGTAAGGTCTTAGAATATGTTTTATGCTTTCCAATTGGTTTCTTCGTAGTTGGGTAAAGTCGTTACTCACCCACCAAATACTCAAACAGTATTTGTATTGAGTAGAATTTGGTATATTCTCGAGGATTTGACATCACTATCACTTAGTAGTTAAGCGTGGTGTAAACGCCTAATCCCCACTGTGCTGACATCTTCACCTCACGCTACAATTGTGAATACTAAATACATGTTTTATGTATATTTTAGTTGATATCTTAAACAGTTTCTTCCATAACGATATGCAGAGTGTCGCCACCCCGCGCAGGCGGCCATCGCTGTGTCTCTATACTAAGACTTGATAAAAAGTTGTTTGTTAAAACTATTTTAGGGAGCATTCTAGAATAAAAATAATTGTCATTATTCTATTTTAACAGTACATATAGTCGTCCCTTCAACGACACTACGAGTTTAAGTAAAAGTAAGATTCGATCATTAATGTTTAATTTATGGTCTAGACAAATCTGGACGGTATAGCAGAAGTTTCTATCTTATCTGTGAGGCATACGATACAAATTCCAATGCATCACTTTCGATGACATGTCGTGCCACTGAATCTCTACCATGCCGCCCCGATGTGTATAGGCCTTTATTACAAGTGTATAGAAATTATTGATGTATTTTTTAGTTTAGTTACTTTAAATCGGATATTTGTCTTCGATAATAATATGGATACTTGCGAAGTGTTTTGTTTAATGCGATTAGAGTGTTGACGCATTATTCGATTTGTATCGATGATATTTTGTTCTTTAATGGAACGATTATCGAATGGTATATCGATATTATAAGTGAAGCCCTAAAATAATTTGACAGTGTGTATTCCGCAAACGTAAGAGCGTTCTCTCAATCTTCCTTATTTTGTTATTGTAATCGATTCGAATATTGATCATTATATTTGCAAAGCGACTGATCGTTCAACTTTCATCTACGACAAATGACGATCGATTAGTGTGTCAACACCCTTACTTAAATATGTCATTTCCTTAACTCTTATAACTCCAATCTTTCTATATGTAAATAGAAAAATCTTATTCGTTTCAAATCGGCTTCTTGAAAATGCAAATATTATGTAATATTAATGTCAAATATTTTTGTATACGCCTCAAAATGATGAATTTTTAATCTTTATAGATTCTATATGTATGTAAAAACTTTCTTTAGTTTGGAGAATGTATTTTAGAATAAATGTGACTTCATAACGAGAATAAAAGTGTTATATTTTTGGCGTTATCAAATGGAGAAGATTTATTAAATATTGTCTTAATTGATGTTTTAATGATGGAATATGAAAATCTAAAGTATTGTCCAGGGCAAACATTCTCGGCATATTTTCCTTCACCGATGTCATTTTTACGTAATTGACGTTTACATCGGTGTCCAATAATCAAATAATGTATAAAAAGTTAATCAGATTAAATCAAATTGTTCATTCAATAACGTCGGTAGAAATTAAACTGTCATGAATTTCATATCCATAAGTTGTCGACGCTATTTTTCCTTTTATTTTGTAAAATATTGCTTTTTTATATGTTTAATAGTATCCTGCTTTTATACTCTGGAACCAACGTAATCCTTCTATGAAATTATGTTTTATTTACGTATCGTGTTTTTCCATAGAAATAAGCTTTTAACAATAAAAAAGTAGTATTATTCAGTCTGATACAAAACTACTCATAGTACGGGTAACTATTTTGTTTATAGCAACATTATTCCCCACAGATTAAGTATTCAATATATCATAATTAGTTGTCAAATTGAGCTGTTACAATTTATTGCGCGGGAAACTTTTTAAAGTTCGATATTGTTTTTAAATTCTTGAATTATTACTATTATTAATATCTATGGTCTTATATTTTCGTTTTAATAAATAAATTAATCTTAAATATCGTAATACCATACTCCTTTCATGCATTCGTTGTTGAAATATGTGTGTTGCCATATTCCTTAAGTCATTATGTACAAATTGGATATTGTAAGATCATTTGTTATCTGTCAACAGTTGAATATTACGAAAATAAATCAAGTCAAAAGAATTTGTGTTGTTTCTGATTGTATTCTAACCCCTTTCTTCTTAGATAGATCTATAAACAAGCTCAAGTTAACGTAGGGACTGATAACTGACTCAAATTAGATATATTCCGCAAAACTGAGATAAATTAATTTAATTATATACTAGTATATTATTATAGTTTTTTAAAGCTTGACTACCGATCCGATTTGATTTGTATTTAATAGCCACATTAAGAAAGGTTTTTTAATCCCAGATTTCCCTCTGGAACTAGCACAACGTGGCTAAACCCCCGGGGGCTGCTAGAATGCAATAAAGGCTTAATTAAACAAACAACTAGCCCACTCTACTCGTATAAAAACAAGAAAATAAAATAACAAATAAAACTGGATTTAAAACTAGAAACGCTTCTAGATCAATTGCAAGAGTGAGTTGAGAGTAATCTCCGGGGATACATGATTGGGGACCGTTACTACAAGTGGAAAACTTTCAGGGTAGGGGCGGATAATTTCCGTTTTATTGACGTGTGAGCTTAATAAAAAAGTTATCACGAGAACTGTTATATGCTGTAACTGAGCTACGATACTGCAGATGATATTAATTTTTTGCCTTTTGTTTTGACGACTGTGAAACTTAAAAGGAGAAAAATGAGTTTAAACTCTGAGTTTAAAAAAGGAAACTTAATTTGGTTATTTATTCTCGACATTCGATAAATTTCTTTCGATAATTCGATAAATACTTGATTGTAAAGTTGTCTTAACTGAACTGCAGAAGATTTTTTTTTTCCTATTGTTTTTACCCGACTTTGAACCGTAAAAGGAGGGATGACCATGTTTGATTTGGTTATTAATTTTCTACATAAATATACTTGATTGTAAAATAGTACAAAGTTGATTATGAGTACTTTTAATTTAAAACTCTATTTCCGAGTGATACAGATGTTCAGATATACAGCCGTGGTACACAGTGAGAGCACTCTTGTTTTTGCTTGTGCACGGGGATTTAAAAATATAAGTTTTTACGATAGCAGATAGCTATACGTGATATGTAAACCTAGATGACCCTACCCTATATACATTTACGTCACTGAATTAAGTTAGTTCAGAGAAAACCTCTAGTTAAGTCCAAGAACATGTTTTCCAATCATTTTGTTCTTGTTTTAGCAGAAGGGTTTAACGATATTCTATCGAGAATTCTCTCATAAAATCAAAGACATTCGACCAATCCCGGGTTTCAAATATAATTGGGCCGATGTTTGGTGTCAGAGCTGGTTATAGGGTAGGGGTGAAATGGGCGGCCGCCCGGGGCGCCAGGATCCTGGGTGAGCAAATCATGTTAAAATCCTCTATGATAAAGGATGTTATGGCCAAAAATTGATCCGCCCAGGGCGTCTGGATGCCTAAAGTATCAGACATGGAGAGCCGATTGGATCAGGCCGAACTGATGCTGTTTTTTATCCTGATAGCATTCGTATATAAATGGAAATATCGCCTAAATTCACTGACGCGAGATTAACCTAAGACCAAATTATATAGCACTATATGTTTGTAAGTCTGATTTATATAATTCTTTTTGTAATAGATAGCAACATTCAAGGGGAAGGTTATAGGTTATTTTTCATCCCGGAACTCCCATGGGAACGGACACAACGCGGGTAAAAGCGCGAGGCGCATATAAAATAAATAAGTACAGACTATTCGAATTTGCGAACGATCAGTTAGAAACTTGGAATTTGCAGGTATACCTGACTATACTATAGTTAGAACTGAAGGCAAAACTGTCCCTTAAAGCCGCTACTGTCCGTTACATAGCAACTTAAGTAATCTGTGTGTCGTTATAGTCCAGTAACTACATAGAAAAGGCAATTAGGGCCATCAAATAACGATCCCTTTACAGCGGCGGCAGTTGTTTTTATCCGAAGAAAAACTGGCCATCGGACTGTAATTTCATTGTGAATGTTTCGAGGGAAACATTTTTTATCATTTTTTTACTAAAACTTTTTTGGTAAGCAACGAAACGACATCGGTTTTAATACGATCATTTATGTTGTACACGAACCTCGTTATTACACACAGGAACATAACATTATTGTTTTGAATTTGAAACATTACGTTACTGACGTTACTGTAGGTACCTTTGTATTATCGCAGCAATAAGCAATGAAAAATCTAGGTAAACGAATGAACATTTCATTAAAATTACCATCTTTCCTAATTTATAAGTAAGTATGAACAAAGTAAAGAACAATATATACATAGGTATGTATATTTCTTTTCATATCATTTCACTTTCTAGCTATAGTAGGTATCTACCAAGTTAGTTTAATCCGATATTGAAATGTAAAACTCTCTTGCATCTATTTTATAGGAAAGTGGTGCTTAGTTCCTCGTTAGCATCTTATTTACTGTAATAAGCAGGTAACTGCTGACCTACGCGGCTCGTATTTTCTAGAAAACATTTTCTATTTTGTGCAAAGCTTAAAAATTGCCTGCAAAATGTAATTTCCAACAAGTCTAGTTTAGATACGCCTACATTATTTTTCATTTTACTAAGTAACCTATTAAAAAAATAGGTATGTATTTATATTTAACAAAATAAATTAGGTATGCTTGAAATAAGTTAATTAAGTATTCAGAATACGACTAGCGCTTTTAATAAAGAATAATATTTTACGTTCTGTACTAGATAATATTTTGAATTGTTATAAATATTTTTTCTGATAAAGTAGATAGGCTTCAACATTGAGTTTGATGTACTAACGTCCTCAATGGATTTCAATATGTTAGTGGCCAACTTTGATGCAGAATAATTCAATTGCCTCTAAGACTCCGACATGGTTTAACGAATTAAACAACCGGGACCGACAGTATAACGTCCTCTCCAAACACGGTAGCGCATATAGTGATGCCACCACTTAGTGGACCGCACCGTAGGTTCTAGGAGCATGAGGCACTGGAGAGTGAACTTAAAGGACCTATTTAGGTAGCACCGAGATGCACGTTGACTAACAGTAGTGATGAGTTATCACTACATAGTATAAAACAAAGTCGCTTTCCGCTATCTGTCTGTCCCTATGTATGCTTAGATCTTTAAAACTACGCAACGGATTTTGATGCAGTTTTTTAATAGATGGAGTGATTCAAGAGGAAAGTTTATAAGTATACAAATTCCCGAAATTCCCACGGGAACGGGCACAACGCGGGTAAAACTGAGGGGCGCTGCTAGTCATTACCTACCCTAAATCTCCGACAACAGGATTGACCACTAACCTACTCGAACGTACTCAGTACCTATCTACTTATATCTTACACTAGCTGTGCCCTGCGGTTTCACCCGCATTTATTCAGTCAATGCTTACCGTTTAAACCTTCCCTGGACTTTCATGAATATTTCAAGATCAAAATTAGCCAAATCGGTTCAGCCGTTCTCGAGTTTTAAGCAGACTAACGAACAGCAATTCATTTTTATTTATATAGATAAATGGATTGCTGTATATCCCTAATTAACACAATATGTTAATGTTTTATTATTGTTTTCAGAGCCGTAAAGCCGCATTAAAGCTACTGTCTATATTTATACGCAGACATTTACCACAGGGAAGCTTCATAACATTGTATGGTTGCGGTAACAGCCAGCGTGCAGTAAATCGCAACTTGTTTAATAAAAAACTCGGTTACGTAACTTAAAGTATAAACAGTTTTACAATTCACTTTTAAAAAGATAATAAAGGGGTACATACATAAGGGTACGTTTAATCCCGAACCAAACGTTGCCTTGGGTCATACTTGAAGCTTTTACTTACAATAAAGCCTTGGGCTAAACTTGATACTGTATCTTACAACTTACCGTAAAAAAAGGATCAGAAGAACTACTACTAAGAAAATTACTAAATAGCTACTGACGGGTGTACATACCTTTAGGGTCTACCCTTTTTATTTCAATTTTGCATTGCCATGGCGACTGTGGCCGGTAAGACATCAAATAAAACACAACCGTATAATAATAATATAGTCCCTTCACAATCTGGCTTCAAACTTCCTTTGTAACACAACCCCGTGGTTAAACTTTTGGGACAGGCCCACACTCACCTTACATTCGCTTAAGGAAGATTACACTCGGGTCTACAGTGCCCTTATTAAATTTATTTCGATATATTATCTAAGCATTTATAAAACTAACTACTTCTCTGCATTTTGTAATAAAGTTTGTAGGAAAACCGGAAAAATACTTTCAACTAGGATGCACAAAGGATGTCATTGATGGCTTATTATGTTTTATTTTGCAAATTCCAAACATACAGAAAATTATAACGCCACCGTTTCGACAGCAGTTCGATAAACGACGACTGGAAAAACCGGTTTTCAACAATCAAACGTCATCTTGGATGAATTATCTTGATTCTATTCTGAGGATAAAGACAAAACATGCTGACAACTAAATTATTATTATTATTATAGCCTTAAGTGTCCCATTGTTGGGCAAAGGCCTCCCCCAATTTCTTTCATTCAGCTCTGTCAAGAGCTTCCTGACACCAACCGGACAAGTACACGTCAAGCTCGTCTCGCCATCTCCGTTTTGGTCGGCCGCGGCATCTTCTGCTAGAGTCTGGGTTCCACACGGTGGCAAGTTTTGCCCAAGACTCATGTTAAAATTCCAGGTACCTAATACGAGCTTATGATTTATCTCCAAGTAAACCTGATAATGGAAACTTGTACCTTTAATAGGACAAAGTATTTCAGCATTCTGGAATAGGATAGCCACGATATTGAATACCAATCCATCCAGATATACAATATTTATTCAAAAAGCTTTGAAGAAAGCAAACCTTTGGAATTGTCTCTCTAGGAATAAAATGCGAACAATTTATAAAATATACACAAGGAAAATCGTATTTGGTTCAAGGAGAACATTCTTGGCAAAGTCAGCAATGGTTTATTATAATTCTGATTTAGATTCTGTAATGTTTGCACTCACTTCTGTACAAACATATTCAGAGCGGGACCCTTAATTTGTGTTATGTAAATACTTTCGTAACAGTGTAGTCAAAGTTCTTATAAACACCCAGAAAGAAAGTGGAAAAGTGGAATTACCTGGTATATTATGGATTCTATTAAAACCAGCGTTTCTATTTAAGCATGGACCCTTCATCCACCCGATCGCTACTGTTTCCCCCGCGTTGTGACCTACCCCTTGTATCTGGCTATCTACTTACTACAAAAATCATTCAAATCGGACTGATAGTTCTATATATTCATTACATACAAACAAATATATTTTTTAAACTTTAGTATAGATATTATGTATATGAGTCTCTTTCGCCAAAGTCACTCGTGCGAACTTTACATAACAGTGCTCGTGCGGTGAGTTACCAATAGGTCAAACCGAATGAAATCACGATCAATCATAGATTGGGTCAATTCGTGCCGATAAGGGTCTCGCTCATGTACTACTTCTATTCTTATATAATAAGTACTTCCGTTTTCCGTGTTATAATTCCTATTTTTTCAATAGATGTTATTGATTTGGCTTCAACTTTGCGTTACCTGTTTCCCAAAGGAATCGATACACAGTCAATGTTTACTTTCCATCGCAATCCATCAAACCGCAACGATTCAAAAACTGTTGATTTATTTTTACTGGGATTTACTGGGACTTTGGGAGATCAAGTCAACGAATGTATAAATATATAAATTGTATAAATATCAACATGAGAATAATTGACAATTACGAATTAGTATACTTTTAGGGTGTTCTCACACGATCACAACTACTCTACGTGAGCGGGCGCATATTTTTGATTGAAAATTAATAGTACTCGTACAATTTACACGTAGGTATGTACCACATTTCCTCGCTGCGATGTGGTGTGGTTATGGTACGTGAGGTGACACCCTTACTCTCGTAGCTGTATACAAGTGTATCTTTGTATTTGTTATTCCACTGTTTGGCGTAGCTGAAATAGAACCATTATTCACGGATTACAAATATTTGTACAGTTAATAGAATTTCACGACATAAAATAATGTTAGGTCTACAACGGAAACTCTTTAGGCATTTTTCAAAGCTATATTCGGCGTTGTGCGACACGTGTAGCGTAGCGTTGAGTGGCGACAAAACGTATGAAACCAAAACACGCGTGATATCACTTCTACATTAATTACAATATTTAAATATTTAATTTGAACGATCAATGTGATGAACATTTTTACATCTAATCTGACGAAAAACTTTTATAAGATGTTTACAATAAATATTTTTATTTCCATTCAAACTTCATACTCGAACATAAAAACATTACCAAGGTGGAGCCGTCGTCTGCGTCACCGTAACGGATATTAGACCCTCCACTTCATAAAATTTCATGCCGTTTCCCGATTCATAATGTAGATATGAGGCACCTACTCGATTAAATTGATTCTCTGTTACTCGAAGAAGTCTTTAGATTTAATGAATCGATTTCAAAAAAGGCGAAGATATTTTTTATTAGGGCGGTTTCACATGAGTTTATAAGACCGTATATGTGGGAGCCGCGAAATATGTACTATAACTATCGGTATTAACTAATACGCCCGGATAGGCCGTACGTGTACGCGCATCTTGTATTATTTTAGAACGCGTAAAATCGCAGAATAAAACGCTAGTATGTAACCACCATAAATATCTGAAAAATTAAAGTAATATATTATTGTCTACTACCAAATAATATCTTCCGACAAAATGAGAATCTCCCATTTACAAGTCGGGTAAAAATGAGGTGAGCTTCTACTTCGTTCATAAAACTTTATTTCAAGTTTTTATTTGTACCTTTTTTCCTCGTATAATAAATATTGCTTTTAACTATGCTTATAAAATGAAAGAATAAAAGCACAGCTTTAAAAGAATGGACGAGCTTTTTGAGTTCTATTCTACAATGATACTGAAAAAAGAACATGAAACTTCGTTTTAATTTAACTGTGTTTAATATCTCTCGCAGCCCCTTGAGTTTGAGGGCTCGTCGGACTCGAGGCTCGATGAATGTAATTACGGCAAGATCTCAAATTAAATCGTTTTCTCTTGCCTGTATTAAATACATACTTATTAGCTCTACCACGGAGAAAAGTACTTACTCCGTAAGTCTGTTTCGTGGATACTACAATGTAAAATACTCGTATATCGATTTAATTGAAAAAAGGTTAGATATGTTAAGAAATTAGATGTTATATTAATAAGATAATAGTTATTAGATAAGCATGTATTTCTTATTCAACGCATGTTAATATATTCATTAGTTTGACTACTAAACTACCTAAGTTTTCTTAAAGATGTTTCATATAAGTACCGATCTATATCATTCTGTCCGTTTTGTAAAACCACTTTATACTTAGGTTATTATAGTCGCCTATAAATGAGTCCTTTACCCGACTCCGCTGTCACGAAGAGGGTTATTATTATTGAAGAACGATGGACATTTTGCTAATAGCTTCTTCGAACTCCATTTACGCTATCATCATTAATACTAATACCAGTATAAAGAGGTAAAATTTGTAAGTCTGTTTGTATGTTCGAGCTAATCTCGGGAATTACCCGTCCTATTTGAATTATAATTTATGTAATAGTAAGCCACATTCAACGGGAAGGTTATAGGCTATTTTTCATCCCGAAATTCTCACGGGAACGTGCACAACGGGGGTAGGACCGCGGGGCGCCGCTAGTTGTCAGTAAAGTAAATTACTTCCTCCTCTATTCAGTTTTATCTATAAACTTAGCTAAATACCAACCTAAGTACGTACTTACTTCAGTGCTTTCCCCGAGCATTTTACGAATAGAACCTCCCAAACTGCCTAATGTACGAATCGGCACAAAGTACCTCATATAAATAAATTGTCACCCAAATCGAGAACAAATCCTGCTATTTTATTCCAATTCCGATGTAACATTAACTGAGTCGAGCCTTAAGTTACGATTTTATTGCTCGGTTCAATTAAGGGGTGTGCTGACGGGAGACTTCAAAGATAAAATATTTCAAAAGACTATGCTGGTAGAATATATTTGACCTGTATTTATACTATCTATACTAATATTATAAAGAGTTAAAATGTGTAAGTTTGATTGTTTGTGTGTTGAGCTAATCTCGGGAATTATCCGTCCGATTTGAATATTTTGTAGTAATAGATAACCACAATCTATGGGAAGGTTATATATATGCTATTTTTCATCCCATGGGAACGGTTACAACTCGGGTTAAACCGTGGGGCATGGCTAGTTTTCTATAAAAATGTTAAAAACTCTTTGGTATAAGAACTTTGAAGAGTAATCTTTTGAATACTTTCTTCGGGTCGTTTGGTTGACGTAACAGAACCGCGGGGTTCTGAGTCAACGCAAACAAACTATAGTGTCCGGTCTGTACAGACCTTTATTCAAATCAAAGTTTGGGTCATAATTAAATGGCGGCGCCTTTTTGGGCCCTTGTTAGGGTGTGTGATTAAAACTGAAACGATAGCATTCAGAAATCGAAATGGCGACTGACTTACAATTATTATGAACTTGCAGCGCCCCGCGGTTTTACCCACGTTTTGCCCGTTCCCGTGGGATTTTCGGCATAAAAATATCGCTGCTAGTGTTCAATATTTTCTTCTATATATAATACTATTGGGCTTTTGAAAAAAAAAAAAGATGTTTTTTATGTCTTTTAAAACTTTATTATTAATAATATTGATATTTAATGCAAAAAACTTAAAAAAAATATTTTTTCAATTAATTATAAACAATTAAAAATTGAATAAAAATCACGTGACTATAAACGCGCCATAATTGGTCACCGTGGTTGTGACGTGATAATGTATAGCTATTTAACCATAAGTACGTACAGTCATGAGCAATGAAATGTATACACGGGCAGATTTGCAAATAAATGTATACTCTGAAAATTTCAAAAACATATAGCCACTTAACAATTCATACTATATAACCACCCGAGTTTCTCACAATAATGTATACATTTTTGGCAAAAATATGTACACAGGTTCTTTTTCAGATATTTGTATACACGATCACATGCAAAAATATGTATCCATTATGAATTACAATAATATGTAAACGATATTATTTCATAACGATGTAAACAATAGTATTTCATTATAATGTATGCACTTTATAAACTGTAGCAGTTTTCACTATTTTGACAAATCGGTATTGAATTTCAATACTAAGTACACAAATGTAATTTTCCAATTCATGTAAACAATATTGGAACGAAGTTCCTTATCGCGTATCGTTGCGAAAGGGGGCTAGACGGAAAAAATTAAGACGAAAAGTAAGTAACGACACTTTGCTATTGAATGTTAAGCAACGGTTGTCGCGATCATGAATGTGATAGGTGGCCGTCGATAGTGAATGTTAAGCAACGGTTGTCACGATCATGAATGTGATGGGTGGCCGTCGATAGTGAAATGAAATGAAATATTTATTTGCGCAAACAAAGTCAAGATGTTTTTGTTTATGTTGTTGTTGAATGTGTGGTCGGTGCGAGTCGCTGGTTACACTAGTTTGTTTTTTATTCTCAACTAGCCGCGCCCCGCGATTTTACCCGCGTTGTGCCCGTTCCCGTGGGAATTTCGGGAATTTTTTTACATAAAAACCTTTCTCTTGAATCACTCTATCTATTACAAAAAACCGCATCAAAATCCGTTGCGTAATTTTAAAGATTTAAGCATACAGACAAACAAACAAACAGACAAACAAACAGACAGACAAAAATAGCGACTTTATTTTATACTATGTAGTGATGCTTGCGATGTTCACCGCAGCGCAAGCGTTTAGCACGTAATGCAAAAATTTCTGGTATGACGTAAGGTAGTGCGTAGCCAGTTCGACAATGGGTCTACTGATATCACGCTAAGCATAGATCTTGTGGGATCGAACCCCAGCAACCTGATACTTTTTGTTTTGTTATTAGTAATTTTACAATAAAATTTGAATATGTTCGTAAATATTTACTAAGAAAATAAATATATAATATATAATTATTTAAGTAGGTAACAAATAAAAAACAAAATGATCGAAATATATTTTTATTTCATATTGAATTTTTTTCTCCAAACCAGCAAACAATACGTAACTTCGCTCAACAGTTCGTAAAAAAAAATAATTAAAAATTGGGCCGCTCCGCGGGATTCGAAACATCGCCTCATCCTAATCCTTACAGATAATATTGTAACAAAACTTCTAAACTATTGAACCACAACGTAGCTTACGTCATAAGATGAAATTATCAATCCAGTCAAATGCAAGATGTGTTTGTATTAATGTGTGTGTGCATTGTCTTTAGCTATAAACATTTAAATCATAAAATCAAAATTAATATTCATGACAGTTTACATGTCACGTCTACGTTCACAATAATCAATACCTACCTTAATTTTGAATAATTTAAAAAACAAAAGAATTATTATAAACTATCAAAATCAAAGTCATATTTTTTTCAGTTTCTCAGCCTCTTTGGGGCAACCCCAAAGAGGCTATTTTGAACGCACCTTCTTAACTATATTTAAAAGACAAAAATGAATGTTTACATGAATTGGAAAATTACATTTGTGTACTTAGTATTGAAATTTAATACCGATTTGTCAAAATAGTGAAAACTGCTACAGTTTATAAAGTGCATACATTATAATGAAATACTATTGTTTACATCGTTATGAAATAATATCGTTTACATATTATTGTAATTCATAATGGATACATATTTTTGCATGTGATCGTGTATACAAATATCTGAAAAAGAACCTGTGTACATATTTTTGCCAAAAA
This sequence comes from Cyclophora punctaria, assembly GCA_951394245.1. Taxonomy (NCBI): domain Eukaryota; kingdom Metazoa; phylum Arthropoda; class Insecta; order Lepidoptera; family Geometridae; genus Cyclophora; species Cyclophora punctaria. Next base: position 9,504,868 of record OX596172.1, read on the forward strand.
TGTATACATTATTGTGAGAAACTCGGGTGGTTATATAGTATGAATTGTTAAGTGGCTATATGTTTTTGAAATTTTCAGAGTATACATTTATTTGCAAATCTGCCCGTGTATACATTTCATTGCTCATGACTGTACAGCGTTTACGGCTATTACACGTGTAACCGAATGGGGCTATACATTATGACGTCACACGCGCTCGGGTTTGTTCGGGAGTTGTCCGAGTGTTTTCGGTACTGGATTCAAAAATTAATTTTTATTTTGAAATAACTTTTGAATTATTGCGAAAAAAATAAAATAAAAATAGTTTTGTTATAAAACTAAGATATATAATCTTTCCATTTATCACAAATTTTTTTTTTTTCAAAAGCCCAATTGTCCTATTTATGCTGCGGCGTTCTCCAACCTAATGCGGACAACGTACTTGTTTCAATACGCTTCGGTCAGCGCATATCACTTGCAGCAAACAACTTGCACTTCCCTTGCACAAAGTTGATCGCTCGTAACTCGCATTAGATAGAAAGCATTTGTTCGATAGGTAATAATAATCATTTACAGGAGGCAGTGAGAGTTCCAAATAATCACATAACAGATCAACATTAAAGCTAAACACATTAAAATAAAGTAAGTAGCTGTAATATATTAATTAATGTATTAATTTTTAGAAATCCTGTTTTAATTAAGGATCAGTTTATTATCCCCGAAGTAATACCGAAGTTGAATAAAACAGATTTGAAGAGAAAGTCAACTCGACTGTGAAAAAGAAATGAAGCAGATTATGAAACTTGAGCGACGTTTATTAGAAAACTTTGCTCATTATTGAATCTGTGTCAATTCAACTCAACTACTTCAAAAGTTACTTATTCACAAAATGCTAAATAATTTCCGGGCTATCAAGGTGTATTAAGGTGTTTCACTGCTGGGCAAAGGCTTTCATCTTTCATCATCTCACCTCTCTCATCTCACCGAAGCGAACATGAGAGGCTTTGCCCAACTGTGGGACAATATAGACTAATACTTTTTTTAATACTAATATGATGTTTTTTTATTATTTGTCCCTATTCCGCTGATATGCGGTCATGGAACTTATTTCACTTATTTAATTTCGTTTAGGTATTTTGGCTATCGTACTTCATCTTTACACGACACTGTCCGGCGACCTAATTTAATTAGAACTGCTAACTGCTCGAACGCAGCCGCTTACGGCTCATTAAACAGTTTGTAAACTAGTCCCTAGAATGAACTAGACTTCGAAATTCCCACAGCACTGGGTACGCTACTAAGTACGCCAGAAATCGTGGCCCGTCATTTTACCTGCGTTATGCCCAATTTCGGTGGAATTTCGGGATGAAAAATAGCATATTACCTTCCCGTTGAATGTGGCTATCTATTACAAAAAGATTTATCAAATCAGATTGGTAGTTTCCGAGATAAGTGCGTTCAAACAAACTTTTCAGCTTTTTTTATATTAGTATAGATACAAGATATGTATACTTGTAGATAGATAAAGTTTTGTATACAAATAAAAGCGTGATTGAATAAAGGCCAAATAAAATAAAACTCCGAGTTGAAAAACATATTTTAATTGACCTTCATTTCTCGGCTAGCAACAGCCGCTTCTAATCGTAAGGCCTCTAGACACACCCTCCCCGTCATTCACCTTTACAATATGATAAAGACCTTCAAAATGTCGAGGAAATTCTACATTCCAGCCGAGATAAATAAAGTTTTTCAAGAAATAAACGAGGAAAATTAATACATGGGTCGGATTTTATTTTTGTAAGTATCTTTCTTCTATTTTATCAACAACGTTTTACGCCTGATGTTCAGCCTGAACATGATGATACCTAATGTACCTATACTTGTTATTTACCACATTAACAAATAAAAATATTCTTATTTTTTTTACTATTAATTGAAACGTACGTTGATGTCATTATTATTTGTTAAAACGGGAACTTACGTATGACGGAGGTTCCTGTTGAGTGTCCCTCCGTCGTACGTAAGTTCCCGTTTTAACAAATAATAATTCTTATTCTTATCTGTACTTATATCTTCAGGAAGATGAGAGGCCTTTGCGCTGTGTTGGGATATCACAGACAATATATAGACATATCTAAACGTGTAATAAATACAGTAATTGCACTTAGTTTAAGTCGCATTATATTAGAGTGCGATTGTTGACACTGGAGAGGAAGTTTACAAGTTGCGACTCGGGGATTAATAACAAATGTTTGACGTTATGTTGGCTCCTACAGACGATTACAGGGCGTAATGAAACATGTTACACAGCGAGCGTTTTACAATCAGCACGTAACTATGCAATTACGTAAGTTAGTTATGTAGATTTAATAACTTCAGTTAGTTTACAAGCCCGTTGGCACAGTGGCAGTGAGAGCGTTTAGTGTCGGGGGTTGCTGGTGCGATTTCCGCCCGGAGTCAACAATATGTGAAGACATAGTTGTTGGCGACGACTGGGTGTCAATTATATATTCTTATGAAGTATTTGTGTATGTATTTTGTATTAGTATCAGTTAGATTCCATATTACAGGCTTAAAGCTTAGTTTGGGCTTAATTAACCGTTATTATTTTATATTAAACTAATTAACCGGTCTAATTATAGGTTTCTGTAAATGAAGTCCCTGATTAAGGCAAGTAAGTTAGTTTACGCGTATGAAAGATGTTAACGAATCTATTCATTTATAAAATAATACTAACTACGTTATGCTCGTACAAGGCCAATGGAAATATTTTCCTGAAAATGTTATAAGAAAGAGCACTCGCTCTCTTTTATAACTATAAATTAAATGAGATTTCATTTAGCAGGCTGCAAAAAGGAGGTTTCTATTTTTTTATCTTATGTTCCTTGCACACTGAAAACTTTTAGTAATTAAATAATTTATAAGAAAGTCTTTGAGCCACTGGCTTTGATGTCTGGTTTTTGATGTCTTTGATGTCTGGTCTGGTTAGTTTTTCAGAGAGCAGGTAAAATTGTGAGTCTATAGAAGATTTTGAAACTTTTCAATGTATTTTTTTATTCAAAAACACCACAAGTGTCACTTATGTACGTATAAAAAAGAAATAAAATAATATTAAAAAAACATTACATATAACTAAATAAAATAAATGTCGGGTTTATGGGTTAAGCAGAGGTTAGACTAACGTTAGTTCCGTACATTTGTGTGGTAAACAGAGCGTGCAATCCCCTCGGGAACCTTTTCCACTTTCTTCCCGTTCCTGAAATAATTTAATGCAATAACATTGGGAATCGAACAGAATCCTGTGCCGTGACTTAATCTGTGAAGCGTCAAAAGGTTTTAGATGGCTAGCATTAACATTTTGTTTAGAGTTAGGCCAGCGCTACGCTTGACGGAAACACCGTCACGGGTCTTCCTCCGATATTTATTGCATTTTTCCAATAGTGGGCACACCACGCGGAAGATGGGCCGCTCCGACTATCCGATCGCACCGGATCGAGCTGGAGATGGGCGACGGAGTTTCCGTCAAATGTGACTTAGGCCTTAAAGTACGCCAAGCACATTTGCTACGAAAACATACGGGCCTTCCTTTGAGTTAGCTATGAGAGGAAGCTGCGTAGCGCAACATTGAGAATAAATGTGATAGCACGATGTCGTAGCACACAACCGTAGCGGGCAGTCGTAGCACGTGTCCGTAGCACGCATTCGTAGTACATACGTGTCCGGAGCTAGCATGTTCCCATATAACATAGCGCAGCGAAGTCAGTTTCCACAAATGTTATGTTTTGTTATCTAATGGATATTCTTGGTAGATTTATCAACGTAGAATAGCATAGCTCCGATGGAAAGGTACGCCTAATATCGCCTAAAACCGGAATAGATTCTGAATTCTTGTGTAAGTACCATGATAATATTTAAATTTTCTTTTTGTCAAACATTTTACTTTTTTTTTGCATCTCATTAAAACTCAATAACCTATATTTATTATTGTTAAGAAACCTCACTTTTCTCCGTAATTTTGTACGTACACTGCAGACCACCCACAAAAGAGAGATGAAACGGTAAAATGTTCCGTCCTTTACAGTCTACTCAACATTTTAAGAACCATTGTGGTGCATTTAAAAGCACCTGTTACACGGCACTAAAGAATAGGAGATTTTGTTTCACTAGAACGAAACAGAAAAAGGAAAGCAACATTGGTTTAGTATTTTTGTTCTGATTTTGTTAAGCAAAGGCTTGGCCATCCATATTACCTATTGATTTTTTATATTGCGTTATTGACACTGGGTATACGAGTCTACTTGTATACAAGCTGTAAGCTGGCGAATTCAATAGAAAGCGAGTGTCAGGTACTGCTGTCTAAGTAGACACGCCAACTCACGCCTCATTAACGAATCGAAATTAATTACTTTTACATTAAATTTTCAAGATGCTATATTATGTATGCTATATGTATATTATACACATGTTCAAGCGGACTACGATAAGTCAGGTATCCAGTAATGTGAAAATAAATTATTCTAAACTAAGTAAATACGAGTACAAAGTCTCGTGTATTTTTCTATCTTTGTGCATTGGAAGTGCACTCCCTTGAATTGCAGAACACGGCTGACTCGTCCCAGACTGTTGTTTCAGTATTTTTATTGATCCGTTAAACTTTAGCTGCAAACCCATAGACACGTAGTTTAAACGTGGCTTAAACCTCTTTTTGAAATAAGCATTTGTCATTTATCTTATCTGTGCCATCACAAACGTGCATAATAACTTGATAAGGGTGCCTATCCATTGATGCGGAGTTAGGCTGCGGAGTGGAGAAACGGACAAATATTAACCAATAGGATTGCATAAAATATCTGACCGGAGATTTTATCCAATCGTATGGGTTAATATTTGTCAGTTTCTCCGCTCCGTAACCTCGCTCCGCATCAATGGACAGGCACCGTAATACCTTGATAATACCTCAAAGAACAGCAGAGCACATCCTACGCGTCGGCCTCTAGGGGGAGATGGTTTGCTAGTTCATAAATCTATACTTATACTATCCATACTATTATTAAATAAGTTGAAGAGTTTGAGTTTATGTTATTTATATGCCAATTCTCAAGGCAATAAAAAAAAAGTAAAGTATTAGCCTGTAATGTCCCACTGTTGGGCAAAGGCCTCTCATCTCACTGAAGATATCAGTACAGTGAGGAGGTTTCAGGCGTAATCACCACGCTTGCCTAAGGCAATAATGTCGTTAAAACCGCAAGCATTGCTAGTATGTCATAAACACATTAATTAACTAAGTGGACCCGTAGAGTTTCAGCCATATTACGTAATTGTACACTCCTAAGGTCACTAACACTGGCTGAAAATGATATTTACGACCGCAAACTAATATACACCTTACCAAGTTTCGTTTGGGTCGGTTTTTAATGTGTTTCTGGGAAAGATACGGGTTTATAGGCTGAAAAAGTCAATGTACCTTTTAGTAGCTAGTAGGACCTTACTAAATGTTGTATGTAGGTATGAGTTGGAGCTAAGTTTTGGATTGATATTTGCTTGTACGGAATTGCGTTTTCGATCATTTTGGAAAGAGAAAAATGTTAGTCTAATTGACAAGTAATTGACCTATGTAGTTGAGGAGGGCTTAGAGCCTTCTCTTAAGCTGAACCTCTCAGCTTAGCTCGGATTGAAAGCATAAAAGAATGAAAGCTGCTATCTGGTTGTGCCAGATACGTTTTATTGAAGTCTTGTTATTTACGTCATACATACAAGTAATCATCATAAAATACAAACTCAATCTCCATAAAATTTAAACGAGATCTGAACTTCATTGCAAACGCATAATGCAGTGCAGATGAGCTACAGCTGGTTAAGATACCATTTACCTTAATAAAATAGATTAAAATAAGATGAAGTCATTAACGGCACTCTTCCAAGATTAATAATCTCCGAGTTTCTCCTACCAGTTGGCAGCCATTTGCAACTTATTCCAACCATTTTTCTCCTATCATTATTCAGCACTTTCCTTCAAGATCTCGTCCTACAAATTGGATGCTATCAAAATTCAAATATTTCCATTAGGTTGAAGATGTTGGTTGAGTGTCTAGGTGTGGAGTCGACGTAAAATAAAATGAAAATTCTTCTACAAGCATCTTTTGGATTTAGTTAATATACCAGAGAACCAAAGTGTTAAACTAAATAGTCTTTCGAAGACTTTAAAATAAATAGATTGGCAGCTTAAAAATCGGATCAAAAGAAGCGATGAACACCTTGAAAAGAAACTACATTATAAAAATATTGTACTATTAACTAACAATAGGTTTTAATTTATTGATTCATTTCGAGTAGTTCAGTGGCCACCCCTGGAGTCAGAGTTTCAAACCGCCCTAAGTCCTTCGACATGGTCTAAAGATTGGAATAACCGGGACCGACTGCTGAACGTGTACTCCGAAGCAAAAAAGTACATATTAAAGATACTAACAAAGTATTCAAGACCTGAGTTACTGATCTTGATTTTATTTGAATAAAAGTAACACACATACTGTCTTTTCAAAATAAATAACTCTTTGCAAGTTATACACTAACATACATCAAACAAGTATCAAGCCCACCCCAGTAATTAATATCTAAGCCCCAACATCGGAACGAACAGGTCTTAAACACTAGAATTAATTTATCACAGCCATTCCCAGAGTTGATGAGAACAAATGGTTTTAAAAGCCCAAGGATTGCGCTGTCGCGATGTAGTCCGGCTCAATTGTGATTATCTGCTTTGATAAATATTTTCGAGATCATATCCTGAATTATTAAAGAGATGGCGTATTTAGGTTAAGTCGTTCGCCGCATGTAATTACCGGTGAACGCAGTAGTAAAAAAAAAATAGGTGACCGCATTTGGCGAGCAACTGCAGCTGTCATCTAATTAGGTGGTCGCTTGCAGCTGCCATCTAACGAGGTGGACGCATTGGGCGAGCGATAGTCTGTCAACTAATTAGGTGGCTGCAGATAGGTCTTATATGTATTTTAAGTAGCACGTATATTAAAGTACATTCAGAAAAAAGACAGGTACCGTCCATATTTGTGTTAGATAAGCAAGGAATATAACCAAAAACGGTTAATATTTCATACTAGACGATAATGGATGTCGGTTCGTACCTAAATATTAATTTGTTGGAGAAGGTTGAGGGATTGTTAGCTGGTTGTAATTACTAGCTGGATAGAATATTGATCGTACCATTGTTTAGCGTACTTAGGTATTGTATAATTTACTCCAATTAATTTATTAATTAATTTCTGCACAAAATTGTATAGCATGCCTACGTTGGATATGACTAAGATAAAAACATATAATTATGATTCGTAAAACTCTTTTTTGATGCCATACGCTTTTGGTAACTACTGGCATGCAGCACTTATGCATTGCTCCTCTGAAAAATTTACACTTAATTGTCAAAATGTATAGGAATTAGTCATGGAATTAGTAAGTACAACTGGAATGCGCACTTACCCAGATATTCCAAAAAAAAATCGATCTTAAGTTGCGTGTAATAAGATTTATTTTTAAGTGAAAGGGTGCCGCGGGCCGACAGAGATGGCAATGACGGGGTCAGTGTATCCCTGTCTAACTATTGCCAGGGCATAGGATATTCCACTTTAGTAGATTTTAAAGCTTTCATGTAAATCAAATAAACAATATTAAAAGGTGACTGAAACAGGTGGATTCTAGAATTAAACTAATATTATATTTATTCATGCTCTGTCTTTTATAAGGGACCTCTTTCGTTACTTGAAAAAATTAAAAAAGAAAACATTTATAATTTAATGGTAGGATTTAGTAATTTGTTTATGGCAGCAAGAAAATTAAGATGGGGTTTGCTCATTGCTTGCGTTTAGTGCTTTTTTTCATGATTTTCGTTCTTCGCGTTTAAAAATGGTGAAAAGGTGCTGTGTCAAAGATTGTGGAAATGAATCTTATTCTGGCTGCAACATTTCTTTTCACAGGTAAACATGGATTATAATGAAAATTTAATAAAATTAATAACGTTGCCGATAGTGTGACAATCATTTTCGTCACGTGTGTTCTTTCAACAGTTCAATTATGAGTTTGTAATTATAATATTCGCTTTGGAGTTTGTATTCTAGGGCTCGTATTACGATTTTACTTGTTATAATTAAGCTTTCCTCGAGATGAGAAAATGAGGCAGAGGTGGTTGCAGATGATTCCAGTTAATGTTGGAAAGCATACAGTGGTGTGCAGTCGTCATTTTTTATTTATTTTTTATTTAGTAATTTGTAAATTTTTAAATAAAAAGCGTATTTTGATATTATCGACTTTATTTTTTTACCCTAAATACCTTGTTCATCTAAGTATGCATCTTACTCTTGTTTCCTCGCAAGAAGCAGTTTGTTATCTAAATATTATAAGAAGAAAAGGTGACTGGACTCTTCTATCAACACACAGCCGAAACTACTGAATGGATTTCGCTGAAATTCGGTATACAGATAGTTGTAATGTCTTAGCTCGTAGGCATCTGCTCAGATTTTTTGGATAAAAGATGTTTTTGCGTTATATCCGAACTCCACGCAACGAAGTTGCGGGCAACTAGTACTATAAAGGTAATTATAGTTTTCTTTTCAGAATGTACTTACCTATACATTTCCAAGAATTAATATTTATAAAAACCATACTAGTTGAAACTTCTCTCAGCCCAGACTAGACGGACTAGGATACCTATACCTACAAAGAGTCTAAGAAATGTGTCCCACTTTTTGGGTGAAATTGTGGTCATATTCATAGAACGAGATAAAATCACCCTGAGGCAACACTCTCTGTCGGCTCGTATTTCCTGCGATGTGCACATTCCAGTTGTACGGTAGTACTTACTAATTCCATGGAATTAGTCTTGACCATGTTCCTACACAATCTGATCATTGAAAACTATCATAAAAAAGTGATGTTATTGCCACTAGCCAGGGAGAGGGGTGTCTTGCAAGCACGGCAATAACATATCACCGTGTGGTGCAAGCGATATCCACAAATCCTCCCTTTACTTTCCTGCCCTACATAAATCTTTTTCCGACCAAAATGCCCTTAAAAATCTATTCTCTCAATGTTTTCTAATTCAATTCCGATGATGGATCGACTTTGTTTGATGTAGATTTATTGAGCGCTTAACTTGCTCGTGATTAGAGCACACGTAATTTAATTACCCGTACCTCCCCGAGATTTAGGGATTAGCTTGATGAATTCAGGCATTAAGGTTTAATGGTCAGCTCTGTTGTCTGTGGGATGGAGGAGGCATTTGTTTTACACGTGGATCGAGTTGATCTACTTAGTTGGTGACTTTCCCCAGAGCTAAACCTCGTTGAAGTGTTAAGGATATGCACCCATCGACAAACAACGCAGCAATAGTTATTCACCAATCATGTCTAACGTGGCAGCGTATAGCTCTGGTGAAAAGATATTCTTAAGGTAAAAGCAAACTGATACTTGTATTTGTATGAAATTGAATGTCTATAAAGTGTCCGTTAAGGTACCTCTCGACCTACCTTGAGTTTGACAATGTTTTTTCAACTCGGGTGAGTAAAGATATTTAGCTACGCCAAGTCGAGGGCGGTTTTTGCAACCTAGAATAACGATTATTCACAGGCAAGTAGGGAGTGAGTGAAGTTTGAAAAGACGATCTAGAATATAGAGGTTAGAAACATACTTATAATACGAAACGCCATGTAAGTATTTTCTATGTCCTGAAATGTCATACAATTTCAAGAATCTAGGTGTCATAATGCGTAGCATACGTAGCGTACGTGGTTCCTACCTTGTTCTTAACATTAGGGTGCCTTTTATGTTACGTGCCTCATTTCACAAACTGAAACATATACCTAAGTGTGCGGCCACAGTGAATGCGCGGTGGCTTACGCGGTGACTTACGCGGTGGCTTACGCGGCGGCGGCGGCGGAGGTGGCCACACTGAGGCGCGAGCTCTAGTAGCGATCAGACGTATATCAGGGGTTGCAAACAATTTTCGATCAACAATACACAACTAGATTTCGGGTCACGTACAAAATCAAAGCTAAAAAATGTCCTCGTGAATTACGTGTGACAGCTTATTTTGTTTACTACCGAACTGACCAAAAAGTTTTAAAACAGTTCGAAGTTCAACCTAATTACAACCATGACACCTAGCAAATCTTCAAATATTTAAAATTACTACTGTCACTTAGAAACGAAAAGACAACATTTAGTGTGAAATCAACCTTAACGACCTACAAATAAAGTATTTTATTCCCGTGTTTACCTTCCTTTCGTTTCGTTTCTTTTAGAAGAACTACAGATGGAATGGAGTCGTGTTGAACACTTAAATAATTTGTAATATGCACGTAAAAGTTTACTTAAAATTATTTATGTTTTGGGCTATCTAGGTTTGATAGTATACATACTTGTTTTCATTACGATTTTTTTGATAAACTTGATAGTATAACTCTGCAAATATAGATCCTAGTGTATATATTAAATAATAATGATCAAACTTACTGTCATTTTTGCTCTAGAGTTGAAAATTAACGAGTTATTTCAGAAAAACTAAAAAAAAATTAACTTAAAACAAGATGGCGGCGAATACTCTACCGGGATTAGTTACAAAATCGAAATTTATAGTCCAACCACCCCCCCACGACATAAAAAAAAATCGCCCCCCGGATAAATAAATTATTACTACAAAACAAATCTACTCCATGTTTCTGCTGTTCTGTTTCACAAAATTTGCGCCAACGTTGGCCAAACATTTGTAGCGGTGACTTCAAATCAGTATTTTTTTTCAAAATTTGATATTATTTTGTTTAAAAGCTTAAAATATAACTTATTCTACATGTACTCACAGAAAGTAAGACACTCCGGCCGTTAAATTGTTTTTCCGGCCATTATTTTTGCAACTTTTTTGGCTGTGGTTCGAGGGAACTAAATAAAAGAGTGGCTCACTTTTCAAATGAGACCCTAAGCACCCAGACGTATTATTTGCGCTGACCCGAAATCTAGTGTGTATTGTTTATCGAAGCCATTTTACGTCAAAACGCCGAGCGGTAAGACCACTGGTTTGATACACCTGCCACCCGCTTGTTAAGTCGCTCGCCGCCTAGGCCCGCACTGTGGACACAACGCGCGGATCGGTGCGTTTGAAATCACCGCGCGCGGAGTCGCTCGGTCTTGTCGCGCTAGGCTTCCGCCTAGTCACTTCAGTATGGACACTTACACGCGTTTCATACGTTTGATATTTCGCGCCCGCCGTCGCCACCGCGCTAGGCCCGCAGTATGGACGCACACTAACGCTACCAAACAAATGGTAGGGTTAAAAAGCTTTTAGTGTTGTAACCATCCTTGGAAACTATAGTTAAGTAATCTAATGTGTAAAGTAATCGGGTCCTAACGGGATCCGAGCCCCAATTAACTAAAGTAGAGTAAAAGTATTAAAGTTATTAGATAGGGCGTAAACTTGGCGGTAACGCGTTCTGAAACTCGGTTTAATAGTTTCAAACTTGGGTGATTAAGTATAGAGTACAATCAGTTACAGACTACATGCCCACATAATATTAACGTGTGGACGTGCATTAAGAAAGGAGATAGATATGTGAAGCATAGTGTGTGAATGTCGTGCTCCTCGTAATTTGGAGGTATGTTTGAATATAAAGTCTTTGGGGATATAATCAGCTTGTTTCAGTTTCATAGAGAGACAGACTTACAGATAGACTTACAGTGCACCATCTTTGCCAATATAGCGGCATTTTCACACCAGTAATGTGACAGGAACAACACTCTATATATATATGACGATTCTCCGGCTGCGACAGCGACCGCGGTGCGCGGAGTGACATAACACACGGGGCGGCCGGCTTCACCTCGCGGTGTAATTTGTTTCACAACATCGCGCCTCATAACTCAAATGTTCACTACGGCGTTGATCGTCGTGTTTTTATGCATAAATCATGGGTGATGTATAACTCGCGAACGATTGGCAGATTTTGCGCGTGGGAAGCCTTCCCGCTCATTGACGCGTTCGGCAGTGGGTTGTCCTAGGCGTTTATTCTATACTAGTAGCGCCCCGTGGTTTTACCCATGTTGTGCTTGTTCCCATAAGATTTTCAGAGTGAAAAATAGCCTATAGCTTTCCGTTGTACATGGCTATGCATTACAAAAACAATTGCTCAAATTGGATTGGTAGACTTTGAGATTGAAGCGTTTAAAATAAACAAAAATGGGTTGCGATGTAATATGTTAACTGTCTAAAACTGAAACTCCTTCAGTTGTTCAGTTGACATTAGCACAATTCCATACCTACTCCTACTTACACAAATCTTAGGTACTTAGTTCAACACCCACACCAGGGTTAAATAAATCTGTCTACGTGAGTGAACATATTTGAAGAGCCACTTAGAAAATGTAAATACTAGTATATTTACTTAGAATATGCGGAGCGCCCTAATGTGGTGTGAAACTTTCATTACCCCTAAGTATGCAACTCTGAAGGAATTGATTCGCGATTGACAGGCTTTTACCATCCATTTAGGTTTTAACAAAATATGCTTGATGTTATTTTACCACTTAGACATAATATTTTTAAGTATCTGCCCGTTTTAGTGAAGAGGTTTCTACGTATGTAGCTCGCACTAACTTGAAGATTGAATAATATTTTATTTGACCGTCTTTATTTTATTATATAAGTAGTTTTATATAAATTGAGTGCGAAAAAGTCCTAAAAAACACAGAGCTGAAGATGTGTGTGTTATTTCTATGTGTATATTTAATATACTATACCAATGAGTGGGGGAAACCAATAAGTACGTATAGGTATATAAAGTTGAATAGTTAGATTTTTTGTTTCGATGAACGCGCTAATCTCTGAAACTACCAATCCTATTTTAATAAGACTTTTTGTAATGGATGGCTACATTCAACGGGAAGGTTATAAAGCTATTTTTCATGCCGAAGGTCTCGCGGGAACTGACACAACGCGGGTGAAACCAAGGGAACTGCTTATTTCCACCCGTAACCGTCATCTAGTTGTTACTTGACATAAACTTATGGCAGAGCTAAGATGAGTTATGATTATAATGTACGAGCAGCGCCCCGCGGTTTTACCCGCGTTGTACCGGTTCCTGCGGGAATTTCGGGATAAAAAGTATCCCATGTGTTATTCTGATGTATGACTTTATTACTGTAGAGTTTCATCAAAATCCGTCCATTCGTCCATCCGTCCGTCCAAAATTTTTGTTCGTGAAGGAGCACCATACATACATCCATCCTCACAAACTTTCGCATTTATAATATTAGTAGGATACTTTAACTATGGTATTCTTACTGTTCCCTCAAAATGCTACTCGGAAATATAGAGTTAAAAAGAATGAAAAGCTTTTTCTAAGGCAGTGCTACACGGAGTGCTTGAGACGTCGATCAACGAATAGAAAGAAAGAAAGAAAGAAAGAAAAACATTTATTCAGACGAATCACACAACAAGAAACGAAAAAAACAAAGCAAAGACAGAAAGAGAACAACAGATATTACATATAAAACAATTACACGGACAGAACTGCTGTGTGAGGTCTGAATAGGCCTCGTCTCAGCGTAATGCCGAATAGACTACAAACCTGTAATTTTTTATTTCGAATAGGTTAATGGCACCCTGGTGTCGGAGTTTGTAGACCGCCTATAGGCCTCCGACATGGTCTAACGATTGATACAACCGGGACAACTTAACGTGCCCTCCAAAGCACGATAACGCTCAGATAGAAAGGTGATATACGATAAATCAAAGAGAATAGTAACCGTCTTAAATATTACCGAGCTGCACTGAAAATTGCACTTACCGGTTACTTTTACGTTCACGAATACAAGACTGTATATTGTATATATATTGAAAAGTCGCAGCTTCTGGCAGTGGCAGTTGGTCCGTGTAGATGTACCCTTATTCAAAATTTTTACTTAATTAAGATAAAAACAGTCAGCCGGGATCAAAGGGGTACATTTACGTAGCAAAATATTTCAATACCTACAGTCTAAGATGGTTGCTAAATATACATTTTGGTTACCCTTCAACAACATTATACAGAATTATTAAAATTTGAATTTTAAATGCCCTGAAAGATTTACGGCACGTTTTATAACTCCGTTTATGATGCTGACCTCTTTGCTTCGCTGAATTTTTCAATAAATACATTTTTAGTCTGCTTATTATGAAATTTATTTTATGCTGAAACCTTCGATCAACAATATACAACTAGATGTCGGGTCAGCGCAAAAAATATGTCTCGGTGAATACCGCCTCATTTGAAAAGTGAGGCGTTATTCACACTTATTTTATTCATAAGATTTGCTACTTTATTGCTATGTGTCATCGTTGTAATTAGGTTGAACTTCGAACTGTTTTAAAACTTTTTTTTCAGTTCGGTAGTAAACAAAATAAGCTGTCACACGTCATCCCCGCGGACAGTATTTAGCTTTGATTTTGTTCGTGACCGATATCTACATTGTGTATTGTTAATTGAAGGCTGAAACTCACGAATGATAGAGAAGCTTCCTAATTTTTTAAATCTTTCTACCGGTGAATTTGTCCACGTAGGTTTTGAGAACAATGTTTGATAGATTGTTACATAGACATAGGGCCTTATTCATATACGCTTACTAGCAGCATTCTAGCTATTGAATGGTTTGTCCCTTTCTGACATACGCTATTTTCCAAAGAGCAAAAGAGACAAAACACTCATTAACAGTGTGTTAGTTAGAGAGCGTTTATGTATAAGGCAGTTAGACTTTTTGTATTGTATACTACGTTCCAGAGGAAGGTTATAGGCTAATGCCTTAGTTAATAGGCATAACGCGGGCAAAACTGCGGGGCGCAGTAAGTCTATAACAAAAAATACAAAACTTATCCTAAGAAAACCACACATGTCTTAAAAAACCCTGCCTGGATATTAATCCATGTCCCAAAGACGCTGGCAACAGTTAGATGAATGATATCGCAATGTCGCGGCTCGGTTATAGATAAGGGCTATTTGTCTACGTACCGTCGCCTCGGGGCCCCGAGGGATTTAAGGGCACGATCGACCCTTAGTTATCATATTTGGGTCACACTTGACTCTGCGACCCGAAAGATTAAGTTCTCTTACTGATTTTATTCATATTGGGTTTAAAGTAGATTGCAAGATACTATTTTTTTAAGTAAAACTTCTGTAGCGACTATTTGCACTTTTTTATGATGGGTAAAAAAAAATACACTCGCGTCGGGACACCTGCTCGAAAATTCGTAAGAAGTTTTGACGTTAATATTCAACCCGTTGTTTTTTTGACTGAATACACAATGAAAAAGTCGAATAAACTTTTTTTGTTTTCCATGTTAAAGTATTAACCAGTAAATTTTCACTCCAGCCTGCAAAGACTTATTAGTTTACTAAAGATATCAGTAGATCTAGATACAATGGAGATTGGAGAGTATTAGGCGTAATCACTATACACTTGCTTTTGCAGATTGATCTTAAAAAAGAACATCGAATATTGTAGAATGGAATAGAAATCATTTATTAAAGGCATTAGTTATTAATAGGTACTATTATTATATATGCTGTCCTTTTTTAGAATAAGTGGTCAAGCTGTAGGACCTCCTATCACTAAATTAAATAAATAAATTACCTACATGCAATAATAACCAGAGGCCCATATTAGCTCTTACAACACCATTTTGTTTTATTTGTCTCCTAGTTTTACAAAGAATAAATAAGTGCCTATTAAAGCATGTTTGAATCAAAGGAAGGTTCCATATTGTCTATTTTCAATCTGTTGTTATACGACTGCGTATTCAATATTACGTGATCTCAATTCTCCTTTCCCGGAATACCACAAAAGAGAATATTGTATAATTCATAATGAATTATACATTAATTATACATTAACTTTTTACAAAGTAACTATTTTCTTTTATTACTTTAGTAGAAATTTCAAACAATGAAATAACATTAACAGTTGAATTTCATTGCTGGTAGTGTCGACAGATCATGTTGGAGGCCTTGGGGCCTACGCTCTGATACCAAGGTTGATCTCTAAACGAATCGAGCTTTTGATTTGATTTTGATTTTCATTATTGATTTAAACTACATTAAATCCCAATTCAACTTTTCTCTCTTCCAAATTCAACAAGACCCCCTTTATTCACAGCCATGGAGTACTGACTCCACGCAGATTCCAATCATGTAAACTCGACCTAACTAGCCTCTGCTAAAAAAATTGTGCTATTCTGTAACTTAGTTACGATGCAAGCTCCTGATCGGCAACAAGTTGCCGACAGCAAGAATGCTGAAGCTACATTCGTTTCCGTCTTCATTTTGAATTCCTGATTTTAGATTTTCACTCCGGTTTCTGTGGAGTGTTCATCCTGTTAAAAGGAGATTTTAGCTGAAAAGTAAAAGCAGTAGCATCTTATATTTTTATTATTAATCAAACGGGATTTAATCACAATTTAATTAGAACAACGCTAAAATTCTACCGTAACATTGTAGGCTCTCACTTTGAGAGAAAAGTCAGGGCGCGGGTGGAGCGGAGTCGAGGCGCGGGCGACATAGATCAAGTCACGGGAGTCACATGCTATCCTTCTTCCATTCTTTCAATCCTTTACAAGAACCGTGTTTACAGAAGACATCAATTCAAAATGTGTAGTATTCGTTAAGAAACAGCCTAACAGATTTCTATACCTATAAAGTCACTACACGAGTCCAAAACATAACGAAATAAAACAAATCAAACCGCTTTACGACAACAAGGTAGGGTAACGGAAACAATAGCCACTCGTTTGCACGATTTGCATACGTCCCGTGTTTGTATTTTACACGTGTTTTACTGTGTCCGATTTAAGCGTTCCTATTTGATGGTCCGTGCTACGTGCAGGTCGGTGCTGACCGAAACATTTGACTTGCTAATCTAGAACGTTCTACGTGTCACATAATACAATTCGGCAGCCATTGTGGTGTTTTATTGAAGGCTGTTATTGGATTGGAAATAAAGTACAACAGTCAAAATTAGTTGGGAATGAAGCTAGGAAAACCATAGATGAAGAATTCAGCGATGTTACTTCATTGCGATTGTTAAGCAACGTGCAGATCAGCCCCAGACCTTGTCGGAGGTCTTTCGGCGGTTTAAAAACTCCAACACCGGACTTAGCCACTAACCTACTCTAAATGGATGAATAACAAACGAGACACTTCTACATACTCATAAAATCGTTACAACATCCCACACAAAGTCTACAATCAAATTGATCATCCGTACCTGGAAAAATACAGGAACTGACTACAATAAAACGTGATGCTGCTCCCTTCCTCAATTACAAGGGTTGTTGTTAAGGGTTGAAAAATGGCGGACCAAATATGTTCATGTTTGTTCCATTACCTGACCTATTGTAAATGGTAGGCTGTTATGGTTAGTCTTACCTTATATCTTTATTATCTAACGTTATCTGTCTTGTCAGCGGTTTGCTTGGTGAAAAGAGGGAATATATCGTTGTTGTAAAGACACGGTCTAAGATTATTCACAATAAGTACATTAGAATGTCGGAGCCAACTTAAGGATGCGTGCGACTAATCACAACATATTGATATTGTCGTAATCTCTCCGTAATGCGTTATGATTGGTTAATTCCACGGTCAACGCAAAAGGATGAGGCTAAAGGATGATTGAAGTTAGATCGTAGCGAGCGTGAGACGAACACCGTACGTAGCATGCACGACGCTTGGATTCAAAACCTCACGAATCAATATACTCGTACTAAATAAAACCCGTTTCATTTAGTAAAATGAGTGCAAATCGTGTGAGTTTAAAAAGTATGCTCACGAATCAAATTACAATACTCGTGTAGGTGTTGTATAAACTACACTTAACCAGCAGAGTTTCTTGCCCATTATTCTTCCCTGACGTTCTTCCTAATGGGTGGTACGTTCAAAAGAGCCTCATTGGAGCTAAAACTGAATAAACATCTTTGACTTTGACACTTGTGTAGTATAAACTACAGCTACACCAGTGTAGTAGTGGTACACCAATAGTGCAGGCTTCAGATGGTCTGTACGAATTTACTTATTTATAAAGCACACTTGCACATTCATGTCAGTTACCGAGTGCGGTTTATAAAAAGTACAGTAGTTTCACGTGCAAGGAACCGTTATGCGGTTGTGTCTGCGGCAGACATAACTAAATAGGTATTTCGTATTCTTACCTGTACCTTGTTTTAATTGGCACGCTCTTGGCATGCTTTTTCAGTACTATGTAGTATTTAAACATTTGGAAGACAGTCACGATATTCATCCGCATGTAAGAAAACTTAAAGGTAGTGAAAAAGACCTCTCGCTGTCGTTTTGTTATTTTTTAGTACCTGAAAAAGTGTTGTTTTTAAATACTAACTAGCTGTGCCCCGCGGTTTCACCCGCAGCGCCCCCGTTCCCGTGGGAATTTTTTTTCTTTGCTATAAACCTCACGGAGCCCGAGACCTTTCCAATGTATGCAAAACCGTGGAAATCGGTTTGTGTGTTCTGGAGTTATAGCGTCAGGAAGGAAAACCCGACTTATTTTTATATAGTAGATATAGTATTTTTAAGTAATAACATAGATTAGATCTTAGTTTGGGTTTATCACAGAGAAAGATTAATTCTAATTACTTATTGTAGGATCGTCTGAATTTATCCGTAACACTTTTTTAAAGTTGGTATGTAAATAGTTGTATAAACAATATAGAATGTACAATGTAAGTAGTAAATAAATAAATATTTCTTAATCCTAGATCCCTATATCCTTCTATAACTGTTTACATCCAGACGTTATTTTAATGAAGTTCGGTTGTTTTCACGGACGATTTTCTTTTAAATAAATTACTCTTAAGCTTCATTTTACCTACAAGAATTTTAATTATTTTGTTGCGAAGCTACTTAATTTAATTATTTTACTACACTACTCCTCGCTTTGCTCTATTTTTTAAATTTCATTCTAAGTTCTTGAGAACTTGAGTAAGGGTACATTGTTACTCCTAGGTATGATTTAAAAAAACGGCGTCAATAAGTATAGGTGTAAGTGTATCGTGTAGGTTAATATCTATACTAATATTATAAAGCTGAAGAGTTTGTTTTGTTTGTTTGTTTGTTTGTTTAAACGCGCTAATCTCAGAAACTACTGAACCGATTTGAATAATTCTTTCACTGTTAGATAGTCTATTTATCGAGGAAGGCTATAGGCTATAGGCATTTTATCCCGAAATTCCCACGGGAACGGGCACAACGCGGGTAAAACCGCGGGGCGCTGCTAGTATAATAATATAATAATAATATAATATACTTGGACGGTTTATATATATAATGGCCAAACTTGGAGGGTTTCAGAGTAATTAGACCGCCTAAAGGTCTCATGGTCTATCGATTGAAACAATCGGGACCGATAATTTAACGTACCCTCCAAAGTAAGGTAGCAGTGCGCGCAGGAAGAAATGAAGTGAAAAAAAAGTGGTTTCAATGTTAGATTTTAGATCTCTGTACCTAGTCTTGACTTATATTAGAATCTAAAATATGATATTTTTTGCTGTAAATACATATACATATATCTGAATCTTATTTCAAAGTATGCATGGTACACCCTTGAAACTAAGGACTGACGTAACCTTAATTGTAGTCCAGATTATTTATGTTCAAAATGTTTTAATTGGTGTAACTAGCTCGTTATAGCTTGTCTCGCCTGGCGCCCGCGGCGAATTACCGAACTTTAAGAACTTTCATATGGCTATATTCATGTACCTATGGGTGTACTGTTCATATACCTGTAGGCAGACGATCCGTATGGGTATATAAAGTAACTAGCTGCGCCCCGCGGTTTCACCCGCGTTTTACCCGTTCCCGCGGGGATTTCGGGATGAAAAATAGATGTTGTCTGATTCTCAGACCTACCCGATATGCTCACAATTTCAGGAGAATCGGTCAAGCCGTTTCGGAGGAGTACGGAAACGAACATTGTGACACAAGAATTTTATATATTAGATAACAAGAGAGCTTTTATAGAGGAACCGAAGAAAAACCTATTATCTTGATAAAAACTTAGAGAAAATAACTAAAACCGCGGCTTGACTGCGTTGTACCAATGGATTTTTTCTTCTATGTTTCCATCCAATACAAAAATAATGATTCTAATCGGACGGGTAGTTGCTGATATAAACCAGTTTAAACAAACAAAAAACGAAGTCTTCAGCTGAATTGTAGAAAAACATCCGTAGTAATATATTTATAATCCTTAATAAGATCCCACACGGCAACAACCATTATTAAATAATGCAAGCATTCGTTAAACTTTCCCCAACGTTTGCCACATGTCCTGTCGGCGTGTCCACATTAATTTCCTGCGACACACAACACGCCTCTCACACGTTTTAATGAAAAACCAACATTAAATGCAAACACGAAGCTCCGCAGCATCCTATTGTCTCAATCACAAAGAGGAGTTTGGTACTGATAGTTTTATGTTGCACGTTTTGGATGGCAGATGGTGAATGTTCAGTTAGGAAAAAATATCAGTATGATTCATTGGAGGGGGTTGGTTGAGAGAAAAAGCTGACTTATATCCATCTTATATCTATACTAATTTATAAAGCTGAAGTGTGTTTTTGTGTTTCTTTGAACGCGCTAATCACAGAAACTACCCATTCGATTTGAGTAATTCTTTTTGAGATGAATAGCCACATTCAACGGCTATTATTCATCTCGAATCATCTTCCCATGGGAACGGGCACAACACGGATAAAACCGTGGAGCGCTGCTAGTTAATTATCATTGAAAATACCAGTTACAGACAACATAATAATACACAGATAACCTATCTTATACAAAGATCTATCGACTACAAAGGTTATATGGTGTTCAGTCCACAACCCCAAAACAATTGGTATATTGTTCGATCAAAGGGATTGAATTAACTAATCACAATTCAGGTGGAATTGAGTTAGAACATGTCTTTCACGTCATGTAGGGAAATCAGTTTATTGTTTGATTAATTTCGGTAATTAAATAACTGTTGCGTATCTCTTTAATCCCAGATTTATAATTTACAACTCATATATTTTACCTGCAGTTGTTAGTTCAAAATTACATTTTGAATTGAACTCATCGAAAGTGCCACGGCATGACGGTAACGACAAGACAAGCATTTTTTTAAAGTTTATAAAAGTCTTGCTTCTTTTGCTAATAAAATTATAATGTCCTAAAAGAAAATGCAGTTTCTCCACCGTGGCATGCCAGTTACTAAAATTTTCTTAATTAAAAATTAAAGATACTAGATAGAAATATAAAATTCCCTCTACGAAACTGAATGCCTTCCTACGAATAGGCAGAAATATAATGAACACTGTTATTGAATAAAAAAGGGTGAAAAAGAAACGATTCACTTCACAAACATACAAATAAATAGGGACAATTTTCCGACGCCGCGCTGTTTGTTTTTGAATTGCTTTTAAAAAAGAAATAATATTGTTGTTTATAGTCCAGTTGTTATCCCTTTTTTTCCACTGAGCTAGATAGAATCGTTATACCAGTAATCAAGCTTCAACGAATTAACTTATTATTCGTACTAGTATGAACTTATTCATACATATATAAATATATAATAAAGTCGTGTTAGTTACACCATTTAGGTATAATTCGAGAACGACTGGACTGATTTTAATGGTTCTTTTTATCTTTTATCCATTTAGGTCAGAAATAGGATAATATGTAATAAAAATACCGAGTACGCTGTGGATGAAGCCGCGGGGCACAGTTAGTTTTTTATACTTAGTAGTTTTGTGTCAGGAGCGCCCCTGAGTCACACTTGTGTAGTGCACATTATATGTAATTCCATAGTAAGGATCAGAATATACATTACAGTGTAAACCCGACTTTATGAATCTCTATATAGAAAAATCAATGCCACTTTTTGTTGTAATTTTATAACTCAAGAACGGGCTTTCCTACCCAAATCAAATGGTTAGGCTTTGTTCGGACTATTTAGTAGATGGTTTATGTGAAGTTTGCACAAAATCGGTCGAGCGGTTCTTAAATTTCCACGGGAACGGGCACAACACGGGTAAAACCGCGGGGCGCAGCAATATATAAACGTAAGTGTACACTGGAATTGATAATGAAACCGCCATCATATCAGGTCTCATACTCGTTAGGCTTACAATTACGTTACAATTAATCGCGTATTTCGTTATGATAGCAAGCTCGTGTTTTGTAGCTGAAATGAAAATTTTGTTAATTATCCGTTCGTTCGTTGGGTATATTTTATTATTAAGATGATTTATTATTAAAGTACTAAATATTAAGATATCATTAAACTATTAACTGGAAATAATTAATAGTTTTATTGCACTATACAGAATCACAAAATAACTACGCCAAGTCAAGGCGCAACTATGTAGGCATCTCCTATAACTACATTTAACACTCCTTATTAGGCCTGAGACTGCGTTGATCGGGCACCCGCGCAGTTTCATACAAAGGTGCTAGTAAAAGGCGCACCTCGCACCCGCGCTACGGGGCCCATCACCTCAGTAACCGCGCGGGTCCCCGCTCGTGACGGGGCCCGTCGCGTTCCCACAGAGTCCACGCGCGTGTACACGCAACGGTTGCTCGTCCGGGCGCCCGCTTAAATAACGCAGTTTCAGGCCTTACTCAATGACTTCACACCAAAAACAAAACAATATCGTTAATAAATTCCTCGAGCGAATTGAAATGGAATGGCAAAATTGTTCGACGAAACATGATCTAAACTGTTTCGGTGTCATTTCCAAACGTCAAATAAAATATATTATCCGTTCATTCTGGTAGTCAAATTATTCATTAAATGGAAACTTTACCGTTGTTGTAGACAGTTAATTAAGTATTCCATTAATTTCTGTTGATATTGTAAACTATACTGAAGGCTGTTTAGCATATTATAAATTAAATTATTCTAAACATCAAATAATAAAAGATTAACAATATATTTTTATGAACAACATTTCAAGTTTAATATTATTTTAAGCTAAAATAACCTAGTGCAATAAAAAAGTGGAATATCCTACAAAACGACTACGAGCGTAGCATGATATGTGATGTAGCTGCTGCGACCGTAGCATATGCTACGGTTGAGCTACGGCGTAGCAGAAAATTGTGAAATGGACGAAGTAAATGTTGACCAGGATAATCCGGCTTTGTTGAAATCGATTTGAGTGAGAGGTCTGAATTGAGTGATGAGTTCTGAGTGTGAAAAATTATTGCTTGAAATATTTAGAATAAATATTTTTTAATAGATATACCTATAACGATATGTATATATATATACACATACTTATAGACAATTTCCACTAAGAAGGTAATGTTTAATAAATAATAATGTACAATCATAAAGTCGATATATCCCAGCTTTACAGATCTCAATTAAAGTCATAATGAACCTGTCTAATGATCGGATTAATTTAAACGGAGCTATTAATTATCAATTTCGACTGTTAATTGAATTGCTAATCCCCCGTATTCACTAATTGTGTATTCATGAAGCATGTATCATTACTGTTTGAATTGTTTATTCATTTGTTTTTTAAACATGCAAAAGTTATCACAATTATATTTTTTGCACAAGTTTGCACTAGTTATCACAATTATATCACTTTAATTTCGAAAGATAAGTACTTTTTAAATAATTCTTTTGTAGTGAAAATAATTTACTAGTATGAAATGCGCGGTATTTTGTTAACATAATATTTTAATCTTGCGTCTAGACCGAACGCCCTCAAATAAAGCAAGTATAAAGATACTTACTAGTTAAAAAAGTTCTATTTTTAAAACTTAAAAAGAAATAAAACACACGCCTCTATGTTGGCTATGACATCTACTCTAGTCTATTCTATGACATAGACAATTTAAGAGGCGACCTCTAGACATTTCGCCTGGTTTTATGTCAGCCCTGGGGACCTTCCATCCATGTATTGAACCGTTGCAATTTATAAAAGCAATAACCGTCGGGAGCATTTCGAGATGAATATTTTATGGGAAAATTTGAATGATCTTGTTCAATAAACGTTACTGTTTGAATAAGGTTTCTAATAGTCTAAAGTATTTTGCTAAGCCAAACGATGTCGAAATTGTCTTTGAATAGGAGATAAAAGTTTAGAATTTAGATAAAACTTTCCAGTACTTTACGACTATAATTTTCTTATTTCTCAGAGAGCTTTGTATATTTAATATTATCTATTGTTGAAAAATGTTATAAAGATATTATAACTTGATGCTTTTAATACCACAAGATTACGAGTAAACTGGCACAGTTGGTCCATAATTCAACATATATATGACCGTCATATAATCTACACTAAACCATCATGACGTGACGTCATATCGTAACTAATCTAGAGCAGAATATCCTGACATAGTTACAACTACATATATTTGCATAGAAACGGTCATAAGCATACGTTATGAGTATGGCTATTTTTACGATCGCATTAATATATATTATGTTATGTCCAGCGCTGTATCGTTTGTTTAGGGATAACATGTGATTAGATACTGTTTCAACCCCTTTTAACCCCCGATGGAACACGAAAAATGTGTTTATTTTGTTTATGAGTCTTTGTGCCTGACTGTGGCGTCGTAGCACCCAAAAAAGCTGTTTAGTTTAGAAGTAGATGCATCGAGATTGTTTTTAGTTACAATGAGACATTCTTACCAAGTTAGCAATAGATGTTTGTCCTTCAAGCTAATTTTAGTAAAGACATAGGTACTATATTGTTTATATTAGACTATAAAAATAGAATCTATTCTGATCAGTATAACGCCCACTTGGTAATTAATATCCAGATTTTTATTGACATTCACGGGCCAATGAGCAAGCGGCTCGGGGCGGCAATGGCTTCTAGCCAATTTTTTGAAAAAGGAATAATGATCAGCTCTTATACTATAATTAAAAAGTAAGTACAACTGTAACTTCAGTAGCGCTCATGGCATAGTTTGACTAAGCGATGTTAGTACATTGCAATTGCTTAGTAACGTGCAGCTCGATCCCTACTTGGATGGGTGGCCGATAGTGGAATTTCTATCTGAGCGCTACCGTGCTTCGGAGGGCACGTTAAATTGTCGGTCACAGTTGTTTCAATCATTAGACCATGTCGGAGGCCTTTAGGCGGTCTAAAACTCCGACACCAGGGTTGACCATCTACTCGAACGTACTTACTTTACTGTAACTTTGTGTTTTATTTCCAAACTGTTGCTAGTCGTCGC
Source organism: Cyclophora punctaria (assembly GCA_951394245.1). Lineage (NCBI taxonomy): Eukaryota > Metazoa > Arthropoda > Insecta > Lepidoptera > Geometridae > Cyclophora > Cyclophora punctaria. The sequence continues at coordinate 9,530,127 of OX596172.1, forward strand.
TCATCTGAACCGTGGCAACCCTACCAGTTTGAAAAGATTTGTTCAAAACTCTCTCGAACTTTGGAATCCTTTTAATCCATCCAATTACTTAATTACATTCATAAACAAAACATCAAAATACTTCGTTAAGTAATAAATATTCGTAATAATTAAACAAGTAACAGTGTACTAAAACAAATAATATTACTAAGTTTACTAAGAATCAGCCGCGTTCCAAAAACCCTTTCAAATAAATACGCATAAACTTACGACGTAAAATATACAATAAAATAACCCTAAAAGATGTTAAAAATACATATTTCGGCGTCCATAAACAAAGAGGGGGAATTCAGCCCTTAATCTTACTCTGTAGGTGTCTGTTGTCTTTGGTTTAGGTCGAAGGGGGGACGCCATTATTCCTCTCTCGGGGGTTATGTAGGCCGCTGATACCTATCATTTATTTTAATATTATCTGCGTAATATACTTCGCATTCCCTCATAAACGGCGGTAATGGGTTGTTTTTAAGGACATAACGTTACCTCCGCTGTAAAATCAGTCAGGTGTCAATAATGGCTGGTTATTATACCTTTTCATTTTTTAAGCGCTGATATGATAAAAGTAAAAATGAATAATATGAGAAATATATGAAAACTTTTAGGCAAGCGTACTCACACGGGTTTTTCGCGTTAGAAAGTTAATAAAGCAAGTAATAACTTACTTTTTATTTCCCGACGTTTCGAGGGGATTGCACCTCTCGTAAAAAAGAATAAAACTATTAAGCGTTTTGCTGTAATAGTTAGTTAGCCGGTTCAGTATTTTAATGAAATAACAACAACATTGGGATGTTTGCTCCAAGCTGCATTGCACATTTAGATTTTTTACATAAAAAATACCTTAACATTAGTTATGAAAACTCATTTAAGGTTCGCATATCTCTAAGAACCATAAACAATAACAGAAAAACATTACAAGCAAATTCTAAAATTAAACTTTTAAATTGCATGTAAAATTGAAGCAAAAAATTCAAAAACTACATTCTAACTTCAAATTGCCGAGAGGTAAAGTTTGTAACACACGATTGACAGCCCTTGACCTGTATTTATAGTTGGCTCCACACGAGGCAGATAGGTCAGGGTCGTGACGTCACAGGACGGGCTACCCTTGCCAATGGAGGGTAGTTTCAGACGAGAATATTTAAACACGAAAATTATTGTAGGTATAATATTTTTTATGTGAGTGCCCTAAGAGTAAACGTATTCTAGTTTCTTGCGTTTCTTTAAAGGCGTATAATTGTTTTGTCTACAAATATTTTAGGTATTTTATGTTTTTTTGGAATATAATAAATGCATGGTGAAGTTGCCGAGTTCACGTAAATAAACATATTTTTTTAATTTTTTTTTTATTTTTTTTTATTAACCTATATTGTCCCACTGCTGGGCAAAGGTCTCCCCCAAACATCGCCAACCCTCCCTGTCCTTTGCGAGCACCCACCGATCGCTGTTAAAGGCGATGAGATCGTCCCGCCAACGCTTCCTCGGTCGACCTCGACGTCGCCCGCCTTCGGGGACCCACTGAGATGTGATGTGGGCCCACTTTTCCGGGTTCATCCGACTCACGTGGCCCGCCCACTCCCACTTTAGCCGGGCGGTCTTGTCGCCGACGTCTGCAATACCGGTGGTGGAACGCAGCGTGGTGTTGCGTACTCGGTCAACGCGCTTTAATCCGAGCATGCTGCGTTCCATCGCCCTCTGGCAAATCTTGAGCTTGGACTTCTGTGACTCCGTCAAAGACCATGTCTGGGCACCGTAGGTTAGGACGGGCAGGATACACATGTCGACGAGTTTACGCTTAAGTGACAGAGGAAGGTCACCCTTCATGTGCGTCTTCATGGACCAGTAGCTCTTCCAGGCGTTGTCGATCCTGCGACCGATCTCTTTGTCTTGCCTGTTTTCGAAGCTAGCTAACTGGCCCAAGTAAATATACTCGTCAACATATTGTATCGCCTGCCCGTCTACCTCGACCCTACGTTTCGTGCTGTTTGACATGAGTTTTGTCTTTGACCGATTCATTTGGAGTCCAACCTCAAGACATGCCGTGCTCAATTCTTGTAGCATCTCCTGAAGTTCGTGTGGTGTAGAGGCAAATATTGCGATATCATCGGCGAAACGTAAATTTGTAAGATGTTCATAATAGAAGTTAAATAAACATAATAGAAGTTAAACCTTGTACGTGTGGTGTACACAGTACATTATTTGTCTGGCATTACCGAGGCAAATTTAATAACTTTAAACGCACAGTTCTACCCTTTACGCTTTTCCAGTTGTATAAACCATCGTTGCCTTTAACCAGGTGTATGAGTTTAATCAAACGACAGACTTTTGTCCGGTCGAGAGTGTTCTCAGATTGACTTTGGTTGCATCCGGGACATCAAAGTTTCGTCTAACAGTAGCTATCCAGTATCAGTTGCTTATCAACGTCAAAAACTTAAGACCTAGGCTGATATGTCGGGGAAACCGAAGTAGACTTCTCCATCTATTGGCATCTGTTTCTATTGTGTGCATGCCCCTATGTAAGTACCTAAGTGCAAGAAGGATAGTGGCTAACCCTGGTTTCAAAGTTTTTAGTTCATTTATCAATCTTATGACATGATAGACATTTTCCGCCTTATTCATAAACGCTGTTGAACTAAAAATCTGTTATAAAGTGTTTTGCCTCTTTTGCTCTTTCTAAATTAGCGGAAGTCAGAAAGGGACATACTATTTGATAGCTAAAATGGTAATTAGGGTTTATGAATAGCCCCTTTCTCTTTTATTTGGCTAATTTATCCTGTATAACGTTCGTTACATAGAACCTATATTTAAAATGACGAAGCTCGGAGGAGGCAAACAAAAAATTCTTATTAAATTCTCGGAATTCTTTCAAAGTACGTAACTATGTCCGATACAAGCAATCAAAACTTTTACGTTCCGTCACCCTGTGAAGTTTACTTTCAGTTTAATAACATCACGACTAAGTTTAATTAAAATAAAAATGAGTATGGAATAACGTGCCGGTATGGAACTGTGTTTTAATAATATACTAAAGTGTATTAAATTTACTTTTAATTTTAAGGTGTTAAATAATTTCTTAGGATCGAGTTGAGCTGAAATGTTTCATACTTACCTACATACATGCTACCTAACTATACTAACATAATAAAGCTGAAGAGTTTGTTATTTTATAGGTAATTCTTTTTTTAACGGATTAGCCATATTCAAGGTGAAGGTTGTCAGCTATTTTTCTTTCCAAAGTTCCTACGGGAACGAACACAACGCGGGTAAAGCCGCGGGCGCTACTATTATATGATATTTCAGTAAAAGTAGTTTGACACTCGCCTAGTGTAGTCCCCGTTACTTTTAAACTAACTAAATTGAGTTTCCTCGTAAGAGACCCCGATAAATTTCCGGAGCCCAAACACCATTTGCTCATTAATAGTTTAGATTCAATCAACATTATGTTCCCTCGATACAGTATACATAGTTTGGATCTTTCGGTTGTGTGGTTTATTGCGTTGGTTTCCTATAGAATAGGTTTCGTTACATCTTCCACCACAAGAATGCAACAGATATTTCGTGATAGATATTCACTAAAGCTAATAGACAGCTTGACATAAGATAACTGTTGATTGTTGTTGTTATTTTGTCGACGATTTATGGTACTAAAGTAAACTTTACGACTGACTGAACTCGTAATAGTTGCGATAACTTTGTGTCACAACTTTGCTTAAAACCACAAAAACTTTTTTGTTTTTTAAGTTTTAAGTAAAAAATTTACTACACATTTTTGTTTTTTTAACTTACTTATTTTTTTATTTATTATTCCTCGGCCATTTTGCGGCCAGTAAAAAAAAACAACGTCAATCTCTTTTGATAACCGATGAATATCCGTGACATATCGATTTACAAAAGGGGCCCGTTTCCCGCCTTCCCTGTGTCGGGCTCGGGGCGAACGAAGTAGGTTCCCGAACAAAGAGACCGTATTTAGGTCAAGGATATCGCAATGTTGAACGTTTTGTAATTGTTGTTACTCCCGGGCGTTCGGGACGGTCGGGCCCACAATTTTATGACTTATGATTAGAGCACTGTTTTAATTGGATTTTAAAGGTACATAAAATAGCGACATCATAAACTTTCCTACCTATAATGTCCACAACAATAATAATATTATGACGACCTTTTTATGGTCTTCTATAAATCATGTTACTAACCGCTTATTGGGATAGTCAGGTAATTTGCCTGTATACTAACTTAAAAATGCTAATATAATATGTGTGCCCTCCGTGAGGGTGCGTTTCCACCCGAGCTATGCAGCTATGCTATGAAAATGTAGGTTAGCCTCCTCAAGTTCAATCCGATGAATTATTATTTGTCCAGCAGTGGGACATAAGTGGCTAATATAGGTATTACTTTACATACTAAGTTATAACTATGTGATGCGACAGTTCCTACTGGTGATATGCTTAGAAGTGGCTGAGCGAGGAGGACTCGTATAATTTTTTTTTCAGCCCGTGACAATTCCTTCTGAAGAGGAAAAAGGTTTAGTAACCTCATTGGCAGAGGAAGCAGTTGCCTTTGGTTTAAAAATCTGTTATGATGGTTTGAAAAAAAAACATAATTTAAAAATAGCTTAAATTAGTTAATCCATCAGTGCTGTGCTATGTTATCCAATGGACATTATTGGTGGATATCAAACGGAGCCCAACGACATACGGTTACAGAGCTCTGGCACCCCCTAAGTCACGTATTTATCCTGATGGAGGGATGTTGGTATTATAATATTCCGAGCTTTCAAAACTGCAATATGAGACGTGCCTGACGTCTTATGTTTAAACCAGAATTCTTATATATTAGACTAGCAGCGCCCCGCGGTGTTACCCGCGTTGTGCCCGTTCCCGTGGGAAGTTAGGGATTTTTTATACAGATAAAACCTTCATCTTGAATCAATCGCAATCACACTTTAAAAAAACCGCGTTAAAATCCGTGCAGTAGTATTTAAGTTTGTCGCGAACAGACAGACAGACGCGGCCTTGTTTTATAATAAGTAGTGATACCACCACGAAGTCACGAACGTATTCAACAATTAGGTACCTTACTTAAAATATTATCATTAAAAACAGTACAGAAAACCCACAGGTAGAAAAACGAAGCTTTGTTAAAAACTGACCAAAACGAATCGTTTCAGCGGTGACAGCGAACGAATGACAATTCACAGAAACCGCGACCGAATCTTTTGTTGTTGGTGAAACAAAACACGCGACGTATTGTTTCAAGTTTCAACAATGTGTGTACTCTAGATACAGCCTCTGGGAAAAATACAGATAGAGGCCTTCAGCAAATCTATCAAGGGTAGATATATCATCTATAATAATATTGAGGTCTTAACATTTGTAATTTTGTTTGTTTGGGCAAATCTCGGGAATTAGTCGGTTAATAACTACTACTTATGGATGTTATACGAAATCATTGATAATTAAAATTGTCTGCGTAACAGCAATTGACTTCGTCGATTACAGACATTCATTCGTTTCCAGTAGGTTTGTAGCCAACCCTGGTGTCGGAGATTTTAGACCGCCTAAAGACCTCCAACATGGTCTAACGTTTGAAACAACTGGGGCCGACTGCTTAACGTACCCTCAGAAGCACGATAGCGCTAAGATATAAATGCCACTATCGGCCACCTGCCAATAAGGGCCGTGCTGCAAGTTGCTTAATCGCAATGAATTTGACTAAACATCGTTTAGACAAACTACACCACTAGCACTACGCCCCACTAAGCCACTAGAGTAAAACAACCACATTACACTACTATAAATATATTGAACTAACATTTACAATTTTCCATGCGCCTTAGCCAATCCTCTGCTTAACTCGACCAGCTGTTGATAATACTCCCTAAATCCTTGGAGCGCTAATTCCTGTTGGCTTTTTATAGAGGATGTGGTCTTGATATACTTTTCAATACACTCTACGCATTTGTTGTCGAGTTGAACGTCGTCCTCTGATAGTTGTTCGGGCTTTGATAGCTGTACCGGTGTGTTGAGGACCTAGGGAAAAAGTGCATAGTAAATAAATGTACTTTAGCAAGGTTAGGTTGATTTGCGATATACATAAACTAAGGGTTTAACAGCCTCCGTGGTCTTGTGGTTTGAGCGCCCGGCTCACGAACCGGAGGTTCCGGGTTCGATTCCCGGTGGGGATATCTCACAATAATATATATATGTTGAATGAACATTGTAGTACAAATAGGGTTTCAATTTTGTGTTAAATGATTAACCTAACCACTATTTACATATTCAAACACTCACCTGCTGAGCAAGACCTTGAGCGTCAGTTCCGTTGCCCACATCTCCAAGTATAGCATGTCTCAGTGCGGCTAACAGCACAGCTTCCCTGACAACACTGTTCTGTAGCAGCTCCAGCATCAGGTTGTCCACATTCTGGTGCCATGTGAGGTAGAATACTAATGCACCGAAGTGGCGAGTGGATCTGGATACATTAAACACATTTTATTTGAAATTTGTATTATGTGAATAAGGGTTATAGGTTATAACAATCTCAACTCGAAAACAAGAAGAAGCTATGGGCAATCTTATAATATTTTTGGAGTAAGACTCCACAGAAGCCTTCAACTGTCATTATCTGCTATCCATAGTCATTTTGGCTCATAGAATGAGGAAACTTCGTAGATAAATAAATAGCAAGGGATATTAATAAAATTTGTAAACCCAACCTCAACAGATCATACTTCTTCATAGCGTCAACATGTTGGTAAGTGATGCTAGTGACTCTCTGGTATGAAGGCTCATCTGGCTCATACTGAAGACATGCACGGTCCAACACAAACTCGTACTCCTCTCGATCCAGCAGACTGTGCAGTTTTTCATCATCGGTGAACATCATCGGTTCACGGATCTTGCGACCATTGATTGGGAAGTATACCTGATTCAATCGCTTTCTTATATCATGGTCGCAGGCATGGAGAGTACCATCTGGGTCTCTATAAAGTTCAATATACTATGTTATAATTATCATACAATTTAGTTATCAAACATGGCCATGGTTTGAAATGCAGTAGGATAGATGAACTTGCAGTAGGCAAGCATGGTGATTATACCTAATCCTCCTTACTAAACTTATATCATCAGTCAAAATCGGAGTTCTTTAAGGGTCATTACAAAAAAACATTTTTACAGTTTCCAGTATAATATTACAGGTTAATGCTTTATACCTAATGTTTTATATGCTTACTTATGACATAAACAATCATTAAATATTAATAACTTTATGTTAAAAATTAAGTACCTTTGAACAATAAATCTGTGGTGATTATCTATTCCAAATGAAATGTCGGTGAACAGGTATGTGGACTCATCGTAGCCAACCAGAGCCGGGTCTTTTGATAATACCTCGTTAATCGGTTTGCGGATCTGGAGTTTAGAAAATAATAAATTTAAGTAATGAAATTAATATGAATACAATATGCAATAAATATGTCTGTTTTGTTTACCTTTACAGCTGGAGGAATCTGCAGCAACTTATTAGCCTTCGCATTAGCCTTTGTTATCTCTATTTGCAGCTCTTCGTCAGTCAAAAACTTAAACTTTGGAGTTTTTAAGGCGGAAAGACCGCTGTTGGTTCGTTTACGAAACACTTTGTTGAAATCTGGCCTAGTTAGTCTCGTCAATAACACTTGGACATCCGGAGAGAAGAATTTGGGCGCTGGATCTTGTTCGCCATCTAAAAAATGGTTAATATTTCATAAAAAAATAGCATTACGTAAAATAAAAGGATATTTAAACTTTGTTTATATTTACCGTATATGGAAGGGACCAAACTAAGTTTCCGACACGATATTAGGAGTATTTGAGTTTCATTTGTTCTTGTAATAATATTACGTATGTTATTGTGCTTTATTTTTCTAAATAAAAGCGACATTTTCACCAATAATGTGAATTAATTATCGAATTCACACTAAAAATGTTTTTCACTTAATTATAACCTCAATTTTTTGGGTTACTGATCTGATCTGACAAATCTGACAATTGACATCATTCATTGACATTGACATAAAAAAAAACACAGATAGATACTATTTGTGAATAGGGAGGAGACAAAATATTGTTGAATGCTTGATTCGATTGAATGCAGAGCCAGGCAGATATAGCATGTGCGAGGTGAGTGAGACATGGAAGATGTATGCATATCGTGTCGTGATAAAACCTCACCATAGACATAGGCATCAAAAAACCTATCATGCATGTCACGATGAAGTTGATGCAAAAAGGATGATGTCGAACGAAAGGAATAATAATATTTGATCAATTGGAATTTTTTGTCTGTGTTACTTTACTTTCTGTTCTGTTTTCTGCTGTGTTTATTGGGAATTGGAAAAATAATTTAACTTTCTGTTTAGTTAACAACAATAAACATTGTTTATTCAATTGCAGTGACAGACTTTATTAAATAGTATGTAATAATGTCGAAGAGAAAGGCCGCCGTCAACGATATCATTTATGAATTGGATAACGAAGATATCGAGATTAGCAGCGACGAGGAGGTTAAACAACCCAAAGTCACCCGCAAAACAGCGAAAAGAAACTCCGGCGAGTCTAAAATAGACTCCACTACTCCAGTAATTTGTGATGATATTATCGATATTGATAGTTCTTCGGAAATCATCAGTGATGTGTCTTCAACAAGCAATGTACATAATGGAGGGAAAATTGCAGACGAGCCTATTATAATTGACGACGCAGCAGCCGTCAAAACAAGTGCAACGACCGTTCCAGTCGGAGATGGAAAGAAAACAAGTACAGATTGTAATAATACGACGATATTAAATGAAGACATTGTTGTGGACTCTCCGGCGTCGAATAGTGATTTGGGTGTCGTTGGTTGTGAGAATAGGACTCCTTTGGTGACTGTGCGGTTCAGAGACAGTAAACTAGCCATGAATTACAAGAAGAAAATCAAGGAGTTTATGCTCAAGTTGATAAAACTTCATGACAATGAGAGTGTTGATGGGTATGAGACGGATTTGGAACTTGATATTTGGCCGGAGGATTGTGTTAATGATTCGTTCACTAAAAACACCGCATCTGTTGAGGATGACCTATTTTTTGTTGATACCGATCCTGGTATCAGTATGCCTCAAGAAGTTCCAACTTACAGCCAGGTAAAAGAAATTATTAAAATTATTAATTTTTGGGGAGAAACTTATATATTTCATCTGGGTGATAATTTACCCAAACACCTTGTATCTCCAATTACCTCTTTCAGAATACCTCAATGATATCAAATGTATCAGAAACAGAGGCAACACCAGCACCAATATTCCGTCGAGGTCCGATATGCTTCAACTGTGAAGGGGACCATCCAATTAGAGACTGTAAACTGCCTAGGAATAATGCACGGATTGCAGAGAGAAGAAAACAAATGACTAGACTCGGGTTTGTGATTGTTTACTATGTAGTTCTTTATTTTAGGTCACCTGCTAATTATTTTTATTTGAATAGTACGCAGATTTCAATAAAATAATTTTGGATATGGATTCTGCCTATTAGTGAGAGTACCTTTATAAATACTGTTTGATGAACTTGATGGACACCACTGAGTACTATTTCAAATAGCATAGCTTTAATTTTAAAAAGTATCCTTAAATAATTTTACATTTTATTTAAAATTAATTGCAATGAATCCTCTCTTGCAGACGATACCATGTTGAAGATGAACAGAAGTATGGTCATCTGATCCCAGGCCGAATTTCTGGGCAGCTCCGTCATGCTCTTGGGCTGAAGCGAAATGAAATGCCACTGCATATCTACCGCATGAGGCAGCTCGGGTACCCGCCTGGCTGGTTGGAAGAAGCAAGGATTTCACATTCAGGGATTACTCTGTTTGATTCTTCTGTTAGTAGAATTAGATATCTTTATTTTGTTAAATTAAAAATTCTAATCAGATTTGCTCTTGTACTGGTGGTATTGAGCCCTTGCCTTGCAGTATTGTATTAGAAGTGAATACTTTTACTTATTTTAACACTGCTTTAAACCTATGTGGTATGATTCTTTATGTTCTCAATTTCTTGCTACTGCATTCTAGTGGATATTCAAAAGATGGTTACATTATAAAATAAATTAATTTGTTACAAACCAAGTTAGTTATGTTGACATGTCTCATTTCATAGGACCTGTTGATTGACTTGACTATTTCTCCATCTGTGGTTGTAGATTACCTTCAATAATCAAAACCCTTTGTCACATATTCCAGGGTCAAGCCACTTTAGACCCAGATGAGGAAGAGGGTGAGGTATGTGAGCCAGGATGTAAGGACAAGTTTGATATTAAGAAGATTCTAGACTTCCCCGGCTTCAATGTGCCAGCTAGTTCTCGATATAAAGAGGTAGGTAGATTTGCCAGTGTTATTCTATCCAATAAGAAGTTAAAGTATTAAAAACAAGAATGTTATTGTACTCTTTACTTTATCTTAATGACTCTTGCACATTATTAAATATAAATGCAAGTCTTGTTTATGGCGAATTTAGTAATTCTTTTGCATTTTTTTCAGGTTTTTAAAACATTTCAGAAGATGGCTCAGGATCAAAAGTTATTTCATATGCAAAACATTTATTAACTCATTTTTCAGGAGGCCGAGAAACTAGGCCTACCGCCTATGTCAGAGCAAGATAGCAAAATGATGATGCTTCAAATGTTAGCGCCTAATGCTATGAAGGCGTACAAGCGGAAGAAACTGACGTTCTTCCCTTCGGCTAACACCAGCGGGGCGCTAGAGGGGCAGGTGGAGATGGATCTGGACAGTGGAGATGGTGAGAATTGAGCTTTATTTGATTTTTTAAAGAGAAATGACAATCATTACAATCATAATATCATGGCAGTTATTTCCTGTTTCTATCTATGCAGTAATAGTGCATGGAGTTCTATTCTAGGCATACAGTAACTCCTTTGATGAGTTCCGTACATCAGAAGGGATTAACGGAACCTATACAAGATCACTGGGTTTTTGAAGTATATTTGATAAATATGTTTATTCAAAAACTATCTTTTTTAACCTTTTAAAAAACAGTGTAGGACCTACCTCAATACTCAATAATAATCCATATGTTTGCAGAAGTAGCAGTATTCCCATCTGTGCCGCCACTGCCCGACGAGGCGCCGCCTCCGCCGCCGCCGCCACCATCTTCCCCTCCTCCTTTACCTCCCGGATCTCCCCCAAAACCACCTCCAAAGCCGTCCTCGCCCCCACTACCCCTCACTCCGAAATCCTTTGCGGATTGCGGCAAGAGCACTCAAAAGGCAGAAGGCGATGACGTAGAAATAGTAGAAGTGATCAAAATAGACGACATACCGATACCCATTGATGATCTGATCACCATTGATGAGGAAGGCGTAAGTGTTTACTGTTTCTCTATTGGCGATAAGCGAAACAAAACTAGTATCAAAAGACCTATCATATATATTAAAGAAGTACATTTTCTAACATGAGTTGTGTTTGAGATTACCGACTTGCAGTAGGCGAGTGTTGTGCCCACAGAGCATAGAAGCATCGCGTAGGAGAGCGCGGTGCTTCTATGCTCTGTGGTTGTGCCTAATCTAATCCTTTGCGCTGTAATAATAGCTTCAGTGAAATGAAACTTGCAGTGGAATTTTACGGGCAGCATTCATGTCAATATCAATAAAGTGATCTGTGAATTATGTTATCTTTGTTACGTAATTATATTTCGTCCCAGGAATCGGACAGCGATCGCGCCAGCCCAAGTTTGGATGTCTTGGAAGAAAAGAAAAAGTTACTAATGGAGGCTCTTAACGGAGACAACGATAATAAAGTTTGTAACAAACAAACTCAAGATGACAATAAAAGTAATAACGAACATATCACACCACAGAAGGACGAAGAGAAATCGGATGCAATTAGTATTAGTAGCCAAGACTCCCAACAAACGGAAAAAATTGACTCCAATCACGACACTCAGGACTCTATCATAGCTCAAAGCATAGACACTAAAAGCGGAGACACACAGGACTCCATAACTACCCAACTTATTGAAACCAAAAGCGTAGACACTCAGGACTCTATAATCACACAAATTATAGAGACAAAAACCATAGACAGCCAAGACTCAGATGTTACACAAATTATAGAAACCAAGAGCATAGACAGTGACGTAGTAACAACGCCAGACTCAAAGGCAGGACGCGTAAAAGTTACCGAATATGGTACGCCGGTGCTGAACGTATTATCGCCATACGTCAAGTTACCAAGTGACGATAAATTCGCCAAAGATATATCCGACGTTATAACGTTTGAAAATCTACCGAATTCGGTAGGAAAGTACAAGAAAATAAGTACATTATTGAAAAAGGTAAAAGGCGAAGTAGATAGGATACAGGAGTCATGATATTAGAGACCCGCTTTGGTTTGAGGCGGTTTTTACATATTGTAAATACCATTTTATAAAAGTACTTTTTTACTAAGTCATAAATATTTTTTTATACTAGTGTCCGTATTGGGATCTAAGACAGCAATTTAATGAGAAGACTTAAACAATAATATTTCTTAAAGAATGCATTTCGAAATTAATGTGTTAATTTTAAATAATTTTACTTAGTTTTCGTCTGTGGCCATACCATGCTTCCGATCTTTTTATTTAACTTCATTTTAAACACATGAGTTCTCAGTTTTAATAAGTAAACAAATAATTATGATATTTGGTTTTTATTTGTATTATGGTCATGCCATAAACATAAAATCGTGAAAACAATGCGGTATTTAAAGTACTCAGAAAACTGATATGATTTACAAGAAAACCACAATTTTATGCTGAAATTCTTCTACTATAAAAAGCATAGCAAGCAAATCGTAAGTAAACCTCTTTCTGTTTCTTTTTCTATGTCATGCTAGTTATTCTACTCTGTTTATTAGCTTTATTCCTGCAATGTTTCATCAAAACTAGTTCAGTAGCTTTTGCATGCAAAGTTCCAAAAATATATCTTCGCATTTATTATATGGGCGATTCTCTGTAAACTCGTAATTGGCTGTCCCGACCGATTTTGTCAAAAAGTATTTTAATTATTTAAAAAATAATCACTCCTAATGATACTTTAACCTCGAAACTTTACAGGCCCTTTGTTTTCAGAACCATAACTGTTTAAAGATTTTTTCCTGAAGTGATAGAAGCTCTAAAAATACAGTCCCCTGGCTGTCCCTATCACTGTTTCCCCACCTAAAAATGATATTTACAAAGAAGTTATTGACACTACATATATTAGGCGGTTAATATTACAAAGAAAAATAATTAAACTATAATATTTTGGTATAAGAAAGTCTCGCTACGAATTTTATTTAATTAGTAAACTCCTGTAAACTTTGTCCCCAGAAATTTTATACAGTCCCCTGCCAAAAATTTCAATCCATTTTAAAATAAAACTATGATGTTTACAAACGTTTTTATTAGTGAAACGAAACGTAACTGGTGTGAAGTTGGCAACCTTGCCGAATGCGGCGAAGGGACGCCTTTTTTTTAAGTGTCGCAGCGTCATTTGTAAGGTGAATCCGCGTTTGGACGGTATCACCAACAGTCCTCTGGTAAGTAATATTGTGTGGTTTAATTACTTTAACAATTATATATATAGTTTATTGTTTGTATTATTTATGTCTAAACTGATCGGAAGATTCTTAAAAAACTATTTTACATTCGTTTAGTACATATTGTGAAATCTAACCGAAATACACAGTCCCCTGGCAACAGTCCTCTGTCTGAAAATGCTACAGGGGACTGTTTCACACAACAGGGGACTGTATATTTTGTGTATTGGTTATTGTTTTCATGTATTGTTTGTGAAAATTTAACCGTAAGTCTGTTTTATTAATATAAGAATGATCGAAGTGTAATTGCTTTGCATTATTTTCTTTAATAAACTGAAATTATTTTACACAGGCAGATCGAACGCACATGATATGGCTCCTAAAAGAAAAAGTTATCCCGAGAGGAATACTACAGAAAAAGAGAGACGCAGAGCGGATAAGATATCAAAAAAGAAAAAAATACCCTGAAAAGAGAGAAGAAATGAGAGAAAAAGAGAAGTTGAAGTCCCAAAAGAAGAAAGAAAAAGGTTTGCAAAAGTTAGTAAAGGATATGACACCTCTTGAGCATAGAGGTGCCTTAAAGAAGTGGAAAGAACATTGCACCGTATACCGAGCCAAAAGACTAAGACTAAAAAGCGTCACTAATACTTTTGTACGCGAAAATACGCCTTTATCGGATCCAGAAGCAGATACTCCACTTTCAAGACCCGCCACTCCAGTTCATATTTCGGTGGATCGAGCACAACAAAGCCTGCACACCGTAGTCGTTTACGTTCGCAATTCAATCATTTCTTTTTGCACAGTCTCAGGTATTTATTTCAGACCCATTCCCGGCCTTCCAATGAAATGTAAAACACTTACAATGAAAAGTCTCAGCTGTTTTTGTAACAGTGGATCTTGTGAGCATTATAAGATTGGCAGTATCAATTTTCCTCTAAAACCTAGGTGGACAGTAGAAGAATTGTTTACGGAATCTGAACCGGAAGATCTTGAATCTGCTGAACCTGAATTGACGCCTACACCAAACAAGACTCTTCAAAGACTGGATGATGATATAGCAGGAACGAGTGGCATTCAGAATTCATGTTACAATACTGGAGATTACGTTCTTGTGCAATTCCCATCTAAACATATAGAATACCGTTATGCTGTCGTAATTAATGAGATTGACGATGATGAAAATGAATTGCGTGTTACTTGATTGAGGAATCAAGATTTGTGACCAAAAAGTGCAGACCTTTAGAATAGATGATAAGGACATTTCAGACGTGTCATATGATCAAGTTATCCAAAAATTGGATAATCCAAACTTGATTATAAAGGGAAAGAGAATATTTTATCAGTTTTCTACTCAAATTGACGTTTTCGAGCGCTAATAATTTTCAATGTTAAATTGTAATTATTGTAACTTTATGTGCCTTATTCGATTTAGAAAAAATCATTACGGTTTGATTGGAGATCTCGATAGCAATATCACATATTTGAGAGAAAATACTGTTTTTTAATAATTATATTTTAATAGAAGGTATTGCGATGAATACTGCATAAAGCATTTAATTATTGATATTATATTAATAAGACTATGTTGATCTCAGTGAGTATAAAAGTGTTTCTAGCAGTTAAGGTTAATTTTTGATATTAATGTTTAAAAAAAGTTATGTTTTCTGTTATTTTTTTTAAAGAAACTTTGTTTATTAGTGATACAAAACTATGCCATAAAAATAATTAATGACTGATTAATATAAAATGACTTTTCTTTTAATTAGAACAGTCCCCTGTCTCCCTTAACAGTCCCCTGTCACGATTTTTTTTTTAAATCGCAAATATCTCGGAATATACGTTTAAATTCAGTGGGCCTCCTCATCTTACTATAATAAAAGTTAATTTTCTTTGTAATAATACACAGTTTTTAGGCAAATGTTAAAAAAAAATTCCAGGACAGAATTTGTATGGACCTGTACGAGCTTACAGAGAAATGCCCATATAATAAAATATACGTATATAATATATACGTATATTTTTGGAACTTATTATTAGTATATTAGTACTAGTATTTCAAAAATGCCGTATGTGTACTCAATTGACCGATGAAATTTTGACAACTTCAAACATTTGAATGCATTGTTCTATTGTATACTAGCAGCGCCCCGCGGTTTTACCCGCGTTGTGCCGGTTCCCGTGAGAATTTCGGGAATTTTTAATACATATAAACCTTCCTCTTGAATCAATCTATTTTAAAAAATCGCGTCAAAATCCGTTGTGTAGTTTTAAAGATCTAAGCATACATAGGGATAGACAGATAGAGCGGAAAGCGACTTTGTTTTATTCTATGTAGTGATATTCTTCTCTTCTGGCAACGCACCCCAATCTAACACATGAATTAGACCCTAGACTATATTTAATAAATAAAACAAAATGTATAATTTTAAAGTCTATATATTTTGCAGGCAAAATCATATAACAAATAGAAATACAATCTCGATGCGGCGCGTCCTATAAGGTAAAGGAAACCCAACCCAAAGCATAGTGTTTACAACTAATGGAATAATTAGCTTCAAAAAGAGAAAAAAATGTGATAATTAAATCTAAATCATATTTTATATCACAAGTATGGATGAGAATACAATGCAAGTAAGGATTCAAGCACATCAATCAAGCCAAGCCACCGATCAATCACGCTTTTGTATTGACATAACTGAGGTGAGAAGTCAATGTACTACAACATGAATCCTTATGGGGAGTTGTTCTGGTGATTGAAATTGCGCAATTGTGTCTGACCAATCACATTTAAAATCTTCAGTAGTTCCCGTTCTTTGCTCATGTCCGCAGATCGCACGATGTTGTTCACACTTGATGCGGACTGCGTTCGCTTTCACCTGACCTCAGAACCCAGTGTGATTTTAACGTATAAAATCCATAAGCCTACTTGGTGGGCTAATTTCGGCGACATCTAAGCTTACCGGGTTAGCCCGCCGAATAGGGTGCGTTTTCATTGAAGCAGAGCGGTGCTCAATCGACCAATCATAACGCATTGAAATTGTCAAAATCTTTTCGTATTGCGTTTTGATTGAATTAAAAATCTAAAACTGTAAATATTTTTTGTTATTGTCTCTGCTATAGGAAAATCTGCTCCGGTTATTCATGATCTACCGTTCAAAATATCATTACCGACTAAATAGCTTTCCCCATCTTGTTTACGCCTTACGGCAATGTCAGCAGAGGCCATCCTACTAGTTGTATTGAGCTCCGGTCCGTTGGAAACACACCCTAAGAGTTGTGGTGAGTAGGGCTTTTATAGATACTGTTTGTATTCCCATCCTAACTGCGGTATTTTATAATTATTATCGTAATTTAAGGCTACAAAGGAATTGTTAAGCTTGTTAACGAAAATTAAATTGTGTCTTAACAAAATTGTACTATGTGCGAGAAAACAAAAATGGTGCGATAAAAACTTAATTCATTAATGGTTTACATTATGACCGACTGCACAATGAGAAAGGTTTATATGATTCGAGTAATGGATTACATATAACAGAAAATGGCAACTTATTCTGTTTTAGAAGTTTGGCAACATTTTGCGAAAACAAAATTGTCAAAAATGTCGAAACAAAAAGGAATGTAAAATGTCCTTTATTAGTTGTGGGAATATGGTACAAGTTTTATAATACATATTATTATTGTCAACTATGTATAAACATTTGAAAAGAAACAACAATGCAGAGGTCGTAAGTTACAATTTAATTGAGATTTAAAATAATACTTTTAAAATATTACGAGGAAAATGAAGTTACATATTTAGTTTCATGACAAATGTTGACAATTATAAAATATCAATGAAATAATAATACACAAACCATATAAAACGCCAAATATGTAAATATTTGGGATTTAAACTACATACAGATTGAACGAACTTGAGATAACATCACAGATTACAGAATCTAAGATTCCCAAAACAAAAAAAATATCTAATACATTTGATTGTATACTCGCTGAATTGAAAAATATCGGCGTTACACTCAAATTATTTATTCGACTATACATATAAGACAAATATTATTCGATTACTTACAGTAATAAATACCTATACAAGATCTTGAACACAGTTACATTCAGAAACCGCCACAATTTAAAACCATGTTTTTGGCATAATTTTCTATCAATTTACAACTGTTTTGTTAATTTTATTCGACAGTTCTGAATCCAACCACGCGAGAACCACACACCGCATAGTCTTGCGTCCATAATAATATTCCACGTCGGATTTTACTTCTACGACTACTCCTGACCAAGACCTTTCACACTAACGCCAGTCTAGTCGTATAATCGTTTGGCGTAAAAGGCAGTGGAAAAATAAGCCTTAACTTTGACTTTAGAGGTCATTATTTTTATGAGTAGCCGTAGGTTTTTGTTAAGGCTAGCCACTATCTAAACAAAAAACACAAATAAAAGTTAAACAAATTCATTAATGAGTCTGTTCCGTTCGTGGCGGAAACTAATCGATTTCCAACCTCTTCAATAATTTCTTAAAATCACCAAACAATGTGTAGTTCATTTCGTACGGTGTGATGTCACACGCGTCTGTTAATATTTATAATACAATAACTGGAATAGTAGGCGTTCACTTGACCATTCTAGAGCAGTCGACGACAGTTTAGATCCGAGGCGGAGTGGGCGGAGCCCCGTCACGGTCCTGTTGAAGTAAACACGCTTATTTAGACATTCAGGCGTTAAATGTCTTATGTTAAAATGGTAAACAGTTGCTGGTCAGTCCATTTTATTTTTTGGTAGGTACATCCGTCCAAATATCATAAACTAAATAAGAAATCTGTTTCACGATTAGACAACTCCGATATTGATTACATTTTGACGGATAAGCTGGTCTTGCAGCAGGATTTTACTATTCATAAAAAAACATACAGTTACATTGAACACGAGTAAGCCTGCAGAGCGCTGCTCGAATATTGTAATCAAACTTATGTAAATAAAACAAACCCAATCAAATAACAATTAAAAGCTGAAGGTCGTTTAAAATTACTTATCTAAAATGGATGTATTTTATATGAACACTACTAGTTACATAACACTAGATACTTTAAAATTTAAACCGCTTTGGTATGTATGAATTGTATATGCATAAATATGCCATGTTATTATTACAAATTATGCAAAAGATTTATAAATATTTATTGAAATGTCAGGCAAATGCTTGTCTGAATAGTTAAATCGTTATATTTTACGATAACACTTATAAACATAGTCATAGCATATCAGAAAGGTCCCAACTATCATTAGGAGGATAATTAATTAATGAAGCTATCATTAGGTATTAGGCGGAAGAAGATTTCCTTAGAAGCTCGTAATTAAACAGGTTTGGTATTGAATGATGAGCACATGTTATAAACACCTGCCAAGACTTAAGGTTTTAGCGATGCTGTTTTATATACTCAGGCGGCAACTTGAGTTTATATCATTCACATAATTTGTATTTTTCCAGACCTTAAACTTTAAACTGTATTTTTTTATCAATTATATGTCTTTATCTATACTAATATTATAAAGCTGAAGAGTTTGTTTTGTTTGTTTGTTTGTTTAAACGCGCTAATCTCAGAAACTACTGAACCGATTTGAATAATTCTTTCACTGTTAGATAGTCTATTTATCGAGGAAGGCTATAGGCTACATTTTATCCCGAAATTCCCACGGGAACGGGCATAACGCGGGTAAAACCGCGGGGCGCTGCTAGTTCGTTATATGCATAATAAGTAATTAAAACAGTAGAATTTGAGATATATCAAAGATAAAAAGATTGCATTTAATAGACTATAGCATTAATAGTCTATTAAAAATGCAATGGATGCATTGGCCTTGCATCAGAGCCGAGTCAATAGAACATCAGCCTTACTGGTTAACCCTGGTGTGTCCGATTCGTTTTTAAGCAAAGCCAAATATCCACTTTATAAAAATCAGTTATGCCAGTTACAAGTGAAAGCGTAACAGATTTTCGTATACAAACCATTACTATAGGTCCACTATACTTGGAGTGCTCGTGGCGTATTGAGCGGTTTTAACTTATTGTCAATGCAACGTGCGTATTGGATAGTAGTAAATCTATCTAAGCGCTACCATGCCTCGATGGGATAGGTTTTTTCAATCGTTAGACCAAATCGGTGGTCTAAAAACTCCGACACTAGGGTTACCATTAAGATATACGAAGTGATGATTGCTACTGCCAACATCATGGTTAGCCAACTAACCTACTTCTTAGTTTATTTACCTGTGAATTGCTTGTACTCGGTTTGGCGGTGTCTTGTATCTGGTTGCGACGCGGACGCATCGCGTACATGGCCATTGCGAAGGCCATCACCAGGAAAACCATGAGAAAGCTACTCCCCGCCGACTCCGGGGACGGCAGCTGGCCGAACTCGTCGAGGCATTCCGCGTCCGTGCAGTAGGACTGCCCTTGTCGGAGCTGAGGAATGGAGGGGTCACATAATGGTGGATATACCCTGGATATGTAGAACAGAATTGTCTTTAAAATAGTACATCCTATAGTGTGGTAGGACTCTTAAGCTAGATGCAATTGATTCCTATGGCAAGTTATATTTAGGTCCAAGAGGCATGTTTACAATTACAGATTTGAGTGCCTTGAAAAAAAAATATGGCGGCCCGCCCTCGCTTCCCTTCAGGTGAAAAGGCAACCTCCTTAGCAGGGGTTGAATTTTGCAAATTTCCTTCTAACTCCATGCAAATTTAGGCACTTACTAGTTTCTGATATTGTGACGAGTGAGTCAGTGACCTTTCACTTTTATAGATATAAATGTTACAAAGGCCATATTGTTTATATAGCATCTCAAACTATATCTCTCATAGTTATATACTTTACATAAATTCTATCTATCAATGTAACCTTCTGATTGGTAAGTACATCTGCTATTGTGAATTTGTGATAATACAACTGATAAGTGAATGTGATTTGTTCCACTTATGAAGATGATAACATGATTGTGAACACAATGACAGCATAATTCAGATCATTACTGAAATTCAACTGTAGCATGATACGGAATCATTTACTGTAAACAACTTACTATTTAGACTTCAAATAGCTAACTTAAGGTTGTTGATAAATTCTTTCAATCATAGTAACTTTAAGCTGAGGCAGGAATACACTTGCTATAAAATGGTGTTGCAACTATCTAGCATGCTAGTTAACTGCAAGATAAATGCTAGACACAGGCTACATACACTACAGGCATGCCATTCAGAAAGCAATTGCTTGCATTTGGTATGAAAGTAGGTATGTTAGTTGTGATTGGCCTCAATATCCCTGAGAATGGCTACAATAGAGTAACCACCGGGTGCTGCTACATTTAAAATTTTGCAGGCCTAAGGACATAACAGATGGGTAGGTAGTTAAAACTTCAGTGGTACAAGAGGGTTAGAAAAAATTATCCACTTATCTTGTTCAAAATGGTTTTTGAGTCGAAAACTTTGTTATAAAGGAAATAAAAAAAATGTATTTGCATCAACATGTAGACAATAACCGCATTGGATAGGGATATTTGCATAAAAGTTTCGCTAATTTACATTACATTAGATAACTACATAAGTTAAATGTGATACATAGTGGGTGGTCTTATCACAACAATTGTTTAAATTGTTCGTAAAAACGTATGTTAATTTTTATCCATATAAAATTGTAGGTAAATCTCATATAGTTGTGTGAAACTAAAAAATAATTGCAATTTTTCTACGATAACAGGGTAATCATAGTTGCAATAGCCATTGGATAGTTACCTATTTCTGCACTAATTGGAATTTCAACCATTTGAAAAGCAGTAAATTAACGATTGTACAGGTATCAAGTCTAATGACTTATGGAACTTTCCTCAAGTCACTTTACTAAAGTTGTTTACTGTTGGAAAACTAAATATTTATGTACAGTATTTGTAAATAACTTTAAGAGTGAAACTAAACTTTCCTTCACTGAGAAAGATTAATTGGAACATGGTTAAATAAAGAAAAAAGTTAATTAATTAGAACTGTACTCCTAATACAGACGATCTGTTTTGTTGTGTAAACATAAAATAACACTCGACATAAACAGCTGAAGAATTAAATGTATGTTTGGATGTAACGCCCAGTATCATGCTACAGGCTATTGATAAAGGTAACTTACCATTGAAATAAGGCGACGCATAGCAAGCTCATGGTTCCATAGACATTCACAAGGGTCAACTTCGTCACCCATACTGCACCGATAACAAAATAAAATTAGCCACGCGTCTCACAGCAACTGTATTTTGGTGTAAACCTAGCACGCAAAAACACAGAACACAACAAAACACAATGTACTAGTTAGTAACTTTCCATTAGTTTCGAAAAAAATTAGGCCACGATATTATTTCAATTTTATTATCTTAATAAAACTCTTACACAGCCACTTATGATATTCAATAGTCTAGTATGCCACCTGGCTCAATACTGGTACTGACAAATAATAGAAATCTGCAATGGAGCTGTACTATTGTTTTTATTTACAAAATGAAAAAAACATTGGTCAAGGCTGGTCAGTAGCAGGAAACATTTTTTTCACAGGATAGAGCAAAAAATCATACCTGTGTATATTGCACAAGGAGTAGAACACAAACACTAGTTAAATTAAAAAGTATGAAGCTATTGCACCTGCGTTTTGTCGCTAAAATTTGATAAAATAGGTGCAGCTACTTATTATCTACACTAGCGACGACATTTTTCAATGTATGCTTGGAGCGCTGTGATTGGTTCTTTAGTGGCAGATAATAAATGACGACAACCAATCATAGGCTACCTGGGTGCCCATGTCATTGAATAAAATTATTGCTATGTCAAAATATTTATTAAAAATGGTAGAATTTTTATTTCTCGACTAAGAAGCATTGTTATGCATCTTCCTGGGCATTCCCTCTCATTGCAACGGAGTCCTAATAATACTGGTGTCAATGTATTGTCGGTTTTGGCCTTCTCTGTTGAATTACACTTGCTTGATCAAGAATTTAAACTTTGGCTTATATATTGGAAAATATTTCCCTAAATACCTACTAACTTCTGCGGCAATATCGATTTGATTGAGTGGACATGGTGTACACTCCTGTTTCAACAACTTGATCGAGAGAGAGGCAGTGCATGAGCAATCTTTTATCCATCAAGCAGGTGGTCTTTTAAACATACTCGTACGCCGCACTTGAAATCTCGCAGTACGGTCCGAGCAGACTAATCGCGTTCCGTCTATATAAGATGATTTATTTGTACATAAGTTATCAAGGTAATTGTTGGTAGTTAGGTACATATTTTTATCTAAGGTACCTATAAAGAACTATATACTGGAGAGAGAGGAAGTTTGTACCCTTTACAGACTGCGTATTGTGCCTGGGCATAGTTAGATGGTTATTGATTGCTTTACCAGCAGCCAAGAGTATCTAGAGTCTCTTTGGCATGTCAATAAGTCATATGAGTGTTGACGGAGCTCGTAGCGCTCGTAGCGTAGTTTGACTAAGCGATGTTAGTTCATTGCGATTGTTAAGCAACGTACTGCTCGACCCTTACTTGGGTGGCCAATAGTGGCATTTCTATATGAACGCCACCGTGCTTCGATGGGCGCGTTAAGTTTTCGGTCCCGTTGTTTCAATCGATAGACCATGTTGGAGGCCTTTAGCTTGTCTAAAATTCCGTCACCAGGGTTGGCCACTAACCTACCTGAACTTACTTACCAGGGTTCGCCACAAAACAAATCGTATATTTTTGTAAAAAAATCTCAACAGCCAAACGGAATCTAACTTAGGTACTGCTTGCGTGCCTTAACCTGCAGAAAGGAAAGACATCACATTTTGACTCGTCCATATCACATTTTTTTTTCTTTTTTTTTCTTTTTTTTTCTTTATTGGTTTATTAACTGGATTTAACATAATTTGTATTGGATGTTAATGAAGCAAAAAGTAAAGAACAATATGTTAATCCTACTCGAAATAAACACAGTATGCTTAAAACACTAAGCTAGTTTACAAACTAAAAAACAAAAAAATAAACTAATTGAAATTAAAAACAAAACTAAATTCTAAGAGATTAAATCAATGAGACATTTTATAGGTTGTAAATAGCTAAGCTACAAAAAAAATATTGAGTGAGCGAAGTCAACTTTTTGTACGTCTTTCTTCGGAGGGCACGTCTAGCCGTCGGTCCCGGTTACTTTCTACGGGTAGTAGTCGTTACATGAGCCATGTCAGAGACCTTTGGCGGCTCAATAACTCTGACACCAGGATTGGTCAGGTTGACAATCCACTCGATGAAGAAGACTTAATTAAGATTTTTTGAATAGTAGAAATCTGACTGTCTATTGGAATAATAACCTGGATCGATAATTGAACGCGTCAATTTCTAGCTGAGAACCACCGCAACCGATCTAAGGGTACCTTTTCATCAGAGCTATGAACTGCGACGGTTAATTAATATTATTCGTCTTGATATTATTCGTCTCTTCCATTTGTCCGTCTTTTTGTTAAACATAAACATGCATATTTTTTTAAATATAGATTTTGTAATTTTTAATTATAAGCTCTAGTTGTAAAATGGAACAATTTTTTATTATTTTATTTAAAAAGCATCTTATCTCCTACGATACCTATTCTCATACCGCGATAACGATCAGAATTAAAATTTCATTATCGAACGAAACAGGACTGTAAGTAAATATAGCGTTACACGAATACGTATTAAAATACTAGCCGCGCCCCGCGGTGTTACCCGCGTTGTACCCGTTCCCACGGGATTTCTGAATAAAATGTTTCCCATGTGTTATTCTGATGTATAACCTACTGTAAAGTTTCATCCAAATCCGTCGAGTAGTTTTTTTCGTGAAAGAGTAACAAACATAGTACCTACATACATCCATCCTCACAAAATTTCGCATTTATATTTGTAGGACATACCCGAAGTGTCGAGCGGATTATACCACTCGTGACTCATTGTCACCCAGTGTTTTATTATATTCCAACAAAGATTCCAACGCTATCTATACTGTCCCGTTTAATTTAGTAAAGGTAATGAGTGCAACTCGTGTGAGTTGTATGGTGGTTGTATGTCACTATCGAAGTTCACTTCACCATCTTTCTAGTGATGGCCTTAGATATAACCTAGGTAGGTAGGTACAAGCGAAGTGGACAGGTTTCTATAACCCATGGTCAATAAGGTACGTACACACATTCGATTAATCGATCAAACTACGGATGCTGCTTCAACATAGTTTACATAGTATGTAGCCTATGCTGAGAGCTGTATCTACCCATTAATTCATTTTCCACTCAATCAAACATCCAACCTACCAACCACTACGTTGTAAGTACACTTACGTATTAATACGTATGAAATAGATTCTTATATCTGACCCACTTTCAGATAGATTTCAGCAATTTTATTATAGGATCAAGTATTTTTGTTAAGTGAAGCCAGGGCGGGCGGGCGTGGTCTGATTCCGCCCGCCCACCGCGACAGGGCGGGCGGCCCGCCCTCCGCTAATTGATTCGATCACCAAGACTTGTTCACACGAAGCGACGCGACGATTAATTGGAACCTATATATAAAATAATTAATTTACGGTAAAGGTCACATATTAACTGCCATATACAAAATGATTGCTTTGACCTTTAAGAAGCGTGTAATGAGGTATTTTGGAAAGTTATTTAACGTCTTCGTAGGTTAATTGTTCCTATTTTATATTTTAAGGAATTACTCAGAAAGTTGGTTATTCAATTATCCAATAGTGGTAAAGGTCTCTAGTGGGTGGATGTTTATTCCGGCGAAAATGAGGGTTTTTTTAAGCTCTCTGGCTACCTACATGGTATAAGTATCTACTCGTAGTTCTAAGTCTATTATTCTAAGTTCTGACCTTTCTATCTTTGTAAGAAGTTGGGATTTAAGATCCTCTATGGAAGCTAGCCAGTAAGCTTTGATAAGCAGGCCACTAAGTTTTGATATTCTATGGAGTAGACCACATAAGTTCTAAGTATGTTAAGTGCATAATCTGATGAAGAAGTACTAAGGCAACAAGTACAAGACTTTTTGACACGTAATCGTTGCAGATATTTATCTAAGTTCCGTAAATAAAGGCAAAAAAAATGTTTTATTCCCGTATCTAATGAATATCTACTTCTACAGTTTTATTATGTCCACCTACCCACTGTTTAGTTAAGGATACTTATGTGTGTATAAAAAAAAATTGAACATGCAAAAAAAACACAAATTCTATTATATTTTTGAAATGAGATTCGTCTGCGAACGCCGGTGTTAATTCCATGTGACATGAAGTGGGTGGTGATAGGCGGGGCGCAGACGTGCGGCACCTGCCTCGCGGCCGCTGGCATTCCGTGACGGGCGCCGCGCAGCGCGGACATGGCGCGATTCTTGCGCCCCGCCAGCCGCACGTGAGTACCACGCACTTTATTCCTTAAATGTTTTATTTTTGTTTTTCTTTTAGGAAAATTATCATTATTCATCTCTAGAAATCAGTTTTATTGAAACTTACATAAGGATCATTTTAATGAGAGGTCTTGATTTACTAAATAAAGCCATAACACGTCAGTTTTGAAATATTAGTGTCATTCAGCATTTTTAAATTTTCACTTTTATTAGTAAGAAATAGAGGACGATTTTATAACACTCGTTAGACCACGCAGAAGGCCTTTAGACGATCTAAAAAGTCCAACCAGGGTCAACCACTAGGTGTAATCTACTCGAGCTTACTTTATTACAAATAATATTTTATAACAAACAACAAAACAAGGATAACTATACAAACATAAAATATTAATTAGAGCAAATATTATATCTTTTTTTTTCGGAATAGAACTGCTAACGCAACGTGACGCTTTTTACTTGCAGTACATAGGTAGGTATTAGAATTTGTATAGACAAATTCTAATTCACCATTTCGTTAAAAAACCACCGTTCGTTAAAAAGCGTTATACGCTGTTAAATTCAAAACGCTTGTTTCATAATTTAAATGACAGTGTGTCAAAGTTTTACGGGTTGCCTACTTGCAAACAATCGTGTTTTTCTTATTATTTTATTCATTATTAAAAGGGCACGCTTTTTCATTTTCTTACATCTATTGAGACTTACCTACATATTGTGGTAACGTTTACTAGTGCGTGATCGTAAGGTTAAGCCGCTCTAAGTATAGCGCAGGCACACTCTTGATCAAGTGACCCTTATCATAAAAAAAACTATCACTACACTCCCCTAAGTATTTCAAATGTAATGTTAAGTCCGTTCGGCGCAAAATCACTATCACTACATAGTATAAAACAAAGTCGCTTTCCGCTGTCTGTCCCTATGTATGCTTAGATCTTTAAAACTACGCAACGGATTTTAACGCGGTTTTTTTAAATAGATTTAAGAGGAACGTTTATAAATATGTATAAATGTGGAGTCTGTTAGGGCTGGGAAGATTCGAAGGACCTAAGTATGTAAAATTTAAGCCTGTACATAAACGATATACCCACTAGAATTTGGAAAAGATCTTTGCTCACAAAAGTAGATAAATCAAGTCCACCACCAACCTTATTGCTTCCACACGTCGTCTGTAAAGATGGATCGGCACAGAGGTTTCTGGATGGCGTGGAGATGATGGAGCAGCGTTGTAAAGTCCAAACACCAGCTAGGTATCGAAAATGGCACAGCACTGTTTGCGAGAACGTCTCACACACACAATATTGTCTGCACGGCAGGAATATGTATGAAATTCGTAATCCTGGCTATCACGGATAGCAGCTCAAGGATGAGATCACGACCGAATCAGGGCGGTCGTCCAAGGACACTGGTGATGCGCGCCCGCGCAGGCAAGGATGATGCGAGGGCGGGGGGGGGGTGCCTCAACCACCGATTTCAAACGACGGCAGTCGCAGAAAAGGCAGATGGCAAACACAATTTATCTACCCTTTAGTTAAAAATGAGCAAAGATCGAACATTCCCCCCACCGAAATTATCATGATAATTTCCAGTAGATAAATGTACATGAAATAAGAAAGAAATTCCTACGGCAATGGAAATGTTGATAATAGGCAGAATAGTGTACCTAAATATAATTTTTTTTTTTATAAGTAATTACTAATTATACATAAGTAAATATAATAAGATGCTACATAAGTAAATATGATAAGATGAATAAGATTTATTTAGTATAGTTTATGAACTTATCAATTCGAATAAGGAAAAGGACAGATTTTATTTACCGGTCTCTTTAATAGTCCCTTTTGCGTCCTCAAAGTTAAAACACGAACTACCCCATCAGGACCATTATGAACACGTTCTACCTTGGCCCGAACCCAATTGAGTGGGCGAGTTAGATCAGATCTAATGAGAACTAAATCGCCAACCATGAGATTTGGAGAATGTGTGTGCCACTTTGCTCTTTGTTGCAATGTATGTAGGTAGTCATCGGACCATTTTTTCCAAAACGTTTGGGAAATCCTTTGAACGTATTGCCAACGTGACAGCCGGTTCACACTCACGTCTTCAACATTGTACTCGGGTACGGCGAGTAAGCTTTGACCTATTAAAAAATGACCCGGTGTTAATGTTTCAAACTCATCGGGACTGTTAGACAATGGACACAGAGGACGTGAATTTAACACTGCTTCGATTTTACAAAAGACAGTAGTGAGCTCCTCGTATGTGAGCACCTTATTTCCTACTGCCTGAAGAAGATGACGCTTGGCTGACTTAATCCCGGCTTCCCACAGTCCGCCCATCGACGCAGCTGTAGGTGGAATATTTTTCCAATCAATAGACCGAGAAGCACAGCCTTCAGCAATCGGGTCATTATATTTATTAAAAAAGATTACCACATCCTTCAAATGTTTTGCAGCGGCGACAAAATTTGTACCGTTATCTGAATGTAGGCACGAGCATAGGCCGCGCCGCGCTACAAACCTATCAAGTGTAGCTAGAAAACAGTCAGCTGATAAATCGCTTAATACTTCCATATGCACGGCCTTTGTGGAAAAGCACACAAAAAGGCACATGTAGCATTTTAGAATCCTTGTGTTACGTTTAATACTCGACTTAATGAGGAACGGACCACCTAAGTCACAACCGACATGATCAAAAACCTTGTTAAGTATCAATCTTTCGGCGGGTAAAGTACCCATATGGGGTTGAATCGATGTAGGGTTACATTTAAAGCATACGATGCATTTCGACAACACACTACGGATTACATTGCGCGCGGAAACTATCCAGTAACGTTTACACAATATACCTTGTAATGAGCGAGGTCCTACATGTAGGTACATGATATGAAGATAATTTATTATTAGAAAGGTTACGTGACATTTTTTAGGCAATAGCAGAGGATGTTTGCTATTGTAAGGTAGTTTAGCTTGGGATAACCTACCCCCCACCCTGAGGAAATCACGGGAATCGACGAAGGGTGCTAACTTCCGTAACGACGGAACATATTTGTTATTTTTAAGTTTATCTATTTCGTCACGAAAATAGGTATTTTGTGTTGTTTTAATTATAAGATCGTGCGACACATTCAACTCGCCAATTGATAAGGGTCCAAACAAACGTTCATTTTTTATAAGTCTGCAGTTTTTTACAAATCGTAAACACCATGCAAGAACACGTTGAAGTTTCGTGAATGAGGAATACCCTTCAAAAAACGTTTTTGAAAAATCGTCAGTTAAGGTTTGAGATAGACAGGAGAAAGTATCATTATTTGATTTTAACTCTAATATTTCCGAGTCATCTTTTATGTAAAACGGACTGATTGGCCACTGATGAACGTCATCAGCCAACCAATCTGGTCCGTGAAGCCATTGTTCGTAATCAGCTACGAGCTGAGTCGGCATGGCGCCACGCGAACAAATGTCAGCGGCATTGTTTTCGCTTCTCACGTGATACCAGCTGTTCGACGGAACTACCTCCACTATTTGAGCGACACGATTAGACACAAAAGTTTGAAGTTTGTAAGGAGGTGTTTGTAACCAAGCGAGTGCAACGCTGGAATCAGTCAAAGCCGTTACTTGAAGGTTTATATTTTTTATATTTTGTTGAATGAATAAAATTAATTTAGATAACAAAACAGCTGACATAAGTTCGAGTCGTGGAATCGTAAGAGGTTTGATCGGTGCGACTTTACCTTTACTGATAAGTAGTCTGGTTTTCACCTTATTATTTGGGTCGACACTTCGAGCGTAAACACATGCCGCATAACCACGGGTTGATGCGTCACAAAATGCAATTAAATGTACCTCACAGAATTTCGGCATAAGCAAGTGCCGTTCGATTTTTATAGACGAGAGACTCGATAATGATGTTATATACATTGACCATTTTTCCCGCAATTGAGTTGGGAGGGACTCGTCCCAACCAAGACTAAGCTTCCACAAGTCTTGCATTATACATTTAGCGAGAAATGTGCAGGGAGATAGAAATCCAACAGGATCGAAAATACTTGCAAGAAGTTTTAGCACCGATCGTTTAGTGTAGGTATCGTCCGTCATGTTGTAGTCGAATGAAAAACAATCATCAGAGGGCAGCCATTTCAGTCCTAGTACCTTTAGTGAAGAACACACGGTGTCGTCACCAAAGTTTATAGCGACGGATTGCTCAGCGTCTATTCTCGCGAGTAACTCAGGGGAGTTACTCGCCCATTTGCGCAGGTCAAAGCGGCCGAGTTTCAATAGAGCTACGAGCTCATCCTGTAACGTACAGGCCTCGGCGAGGTCCTGTGTAGACCACAACAGGTCGTCGACAAAAAACCTTCCATTAAAACCTTAGCAGCGTGAGGGTAATTTTTACCTTCATCTTGAGCTAACTGCTGCAAGGAGCGCACAGCTACGTAACCAGATGAACGTAAACCGTAGGTATTCGTGAGAAGTTCGTACGTTTTGATTTCTTCAGAGGGGGATTCCCTCCAAAGAATGTGTTGATAACAGCGGTCCTCGGGAATTATAGATATCATTCTATAAAATTTAGCTATATCAGCTGTTAGGCAAATATCATACAGGCGGAAATTGAAAATAATTTTTAAAATATCGTGATGAAGCTTCCTACCTGTGAGCAATGTGTCATTTAATGACACGCCATTCGAAGTGACCGCTGAGCCATCGAATACCACTCGCACGGGCGTAGTGGTACTTGAGCTTTTTACCACACAGTGGTGTGGAATTGTGTACTTACTCGGCTCTGTGCCGGTGTATGGTCGCATATGTCCGAGGTTTTCATACTCGCGCATGAACTCAACATAAGGAGTACGCAACTCAGGGGCTCGAGCGAAACGTCGCTCCAAATGGTGTAGCCTTCGCACGGCTTGGCTACGTGATTCACCGAGGGCGGCACGGTTCGGGTCGAGCAGGATAGGTGATACGTACCTACCACTCTCGTCCCTATAGTGCTGCTTAGAAAAAATCTCCTCGGCTAGTTCGTCGTGTGGGCTGAGCTTAGGGTTGTCGCACGGCGACTCCTCTAATTCCCAAAACGATTTTAAGGATGCATTGATGGTGTCACTGTCATTGGTGTACGACACCAAATTGCAAGATAATGTTGCAATGTTAGTGACATCATCGGAAGTACACGGTACTTCCATTCTTCCACACAATACGAACCCGAAGGCACTACTTAGTGCTACGGGTAGTGTGGGGCTCACGATTATTTTGTTCCCGTCGTAGATGTCAGGGAATATGTCACCTGCGAGAATAATATCAACAGGGGATTTTTTATAAAATGAGGGATCCGCCAGCAAAAGGGTTTTATAATGGTGGGAAACTTCTTCGGAAATTTCCACCGAAGGTAAGTCGGAAGTAATTTTTTGCAAAATAATAGCATCGATTTTAAACGTCGGATTTTCGGAGTGTCTCGGTTTAATGGTACATGAGGTCATGCCAAAATTCTTCACGCTGTTACCGGCTAAGCCGAAAATATTATACGGACATTTTTGTCGTGACAATCCTAATCGTTCTAAACATTCCATTGTAATAAAGTTCGATTGAGCGCCTGAATCGATAAGAACACGGCAAGCTTGCGAATTACCAAACGAGTCAATAACATTAACTATAGCAGTACCAAGTAGAACCATATAGTTCTTTATATTGTTTACGTTCGAGAATGATAGCTTCGTATGCGCGTGCGCACTATGTGTATCTATAGATCGTGCATCGATAGTATTAATTACGGTATCTAGATGCAATAACGCATGATGGCGCTGATTACAAGCAAAGCATTTGAACTGACTACGACAATCGGCAGACGAATGATTTTGTTTGAGGCAGTTGTGGCACAATTTTAAATGATCAGCACGGCTGAGTCGGTTCGCGGGTGTCAATTCACGGAATTGTTCACAGCGAAAAATCATATGATTTTGGCCACAGTGTAAACAAACCGGTTTGTTATTTACAGATTGCGTCTGTGAAGAAAAGGTTTTTCTTATGTAATTCTCACTCGTTCTTTTGTTTAAATTAGCGTTAGGTGTAGAATTCCTATTTTGCGAAACAGTAGAACTAGGTTGCGAATGTTCCAAGATTTTAATATGGTTATGTACGTGAGACATCAGCTGTTCGTAAGTAGGTATAGTTTTCTGGTCAATGCTTTGTTCGAACGTCTTTCGGGTATTTGGGTCTAGCCCTTTCAATGCTATATGACAAAGTACATAGCTAGATAAATTATCGATGTTGAGGGCATTTATTGCGCGATATGAGTGATCAAAAGTCTCAATAAAATTATTTAAATTGGAAGGTGACTCATTTTTTAACGCGGGAAAATTCAACATTTTATCCAGATATTTACCTACTAGCATTCTATTGTCCTGATATTTATCAAGCAAGGACTGCCATACCACTTCGTAATTACTCGATGTTATAGGCACGCTTTTGACGATGCTGAGTGCGGAACCTTTTGTACACGACAGCAAATAATGAAATTTGTCTATATTGGAGATACCTCTTTGATTGTGCACCAAGGAGCAAAATGTTTCATAAAATGTTGTGAAACTTTCAATATTCCCATCAAACGTGAACAATTCTAATTTGGGTAAACGCGGCCGTACTTCGGCATTAGAATTATCTTTAGCGCATGGAGGAACGTCCGCCATTTTGGAAGCATGCTTTGATTTACACAGCTTTACGCGAAAGTACAGGTCATCGAAAGCCTTTAGATCGCTGTCATTGAATTGCGCATCGGGATCTAAAGTCAATTTCAAATCATAAATTTCCATGCACGTGCTTTCAAATGAATCGCGTAATGAATCAATCTCTGAGGCACGCAAGAGGAACATAATTTTAACATCCGATTGGGTATCAATTTTATTTGATAAATCAAATATTTGCTGAAGTTGAGAATAAATACGTTGCCTTTTAGCAATGGCTTTATTAATGTAGCGAGCAATTTCTAACTCCTTTTTGGAGGGAGCTTTGTCAGAGGCTTTTTCATCAGAATTAGGCATTTTGAAAACCTAAACAGTTGTGAAACTAAGACAAATGTAAATATTTAATTAAGAAACAAGCACGGCTTGTATGCACAAATTGAATAAATTGGTTACACGGCAACGTGGTTCATTCAAAATGGCGTCCTAACTAACCAACGTGGATAGAAGAACTTGAGTATGAAATTAAGTATGAGATTTACTAAGGTTAAATTATCCGGCTCGAAGGACCAAAATGTGGAGTCTGTTAGGGCTGGGAAGATTCGAAGGACCTAAGTATGTAAAATTTAAGCCTGTACATAAACGATATACCCACTAGAATTTGGAAAAGATCTTTGCTCACAAAAGTAGATAAATCAAGTCCACCACCAACCTTATTGCTTCCACACGTCGTCTGTAAAGATGGATCGGCACAGAGGTTTCTGGATGGCGTGGAGATGATGGAGCAGCGTTGTAAAGTCCAAACACCAGCTAGGTATCGAAAATGGCACAGCACTGTTTGCGAGAACGTCTCACACACACAATATTGTCTGCACGGCAGGAATATGTATGAAATTCGTAATCCTGGCTATCACGGATAGCAGCTCAAGGATGAGATCACGACCGAATCAGGGCGGTCGTCCAAGGACACTGGTGATGCGCGCCCGCGCAGGCAAGGATGATGCGAGGGCGGGGGGGGGGTGCCTCAACCACCGATTTCAAACGACGGCAGTCGCAGAAAAGGCAGATGGCAAACACAATTTATCTACCCTTTAGTTAAAAATGAGCAAAGATCGAACAATAAATATTCCCGAAATTCCCACGGGTAAAACCGCGGGGCGCTGCTAGTATTTATATAAAGCACTAACATAGAACTTACAGTCCAAATGGCTTTTTTAAATGGCTCTATTGACGATGCTGGTACTATATAATATAAAAGCATTCGATCACTAACTACTTGATACCTGATATCTGGTTAATAAACTTAGTAGTACTTTGTTAGTAATTTTCATACAACAGAAATGTCGTCCCTTTGCGTTTCATCTTATGTAAGAAAAAACTAGAATAATAAATAATAGGAAAAAAATCAATAGGTTGCACTCTGGGAGTGCCGGTAGAAGTGAAAACTTGAATATTAACGCCAAACTGTCTTACGAATTTTCGATCAGGGTCACGTGTCCTAACGCGAGTTTAAAAAAATTGCCCATCGCAAAAAGTACACAATGCCGATAAAGAATTCAAACTTCAAAAAAGCCCGCGGGGAAACACACGTATTAGGGAAGGAAAATATTTTTTTATTGTCTACAACAGCCAGCGTCACAAAACTTATTAATTCGAACATTACTGTGTTCACATGATCATTTTGGTTTATCCACTCGATAAATAATCGTTCACTTATTTGTGTACCAAAGTATCTAAAGATGAAATTCCCCTCACTTCTGATTTTGATTACATTATCACCTAAAACGAGATTTATCTTTTTCCCTAACCTAACCTAAGGGTAAGGACCCTTCAAGGTATTAATACGTTGGAGTAAGGGCGCGTAACCAGGTGTCACGTTATTTAAATTTAACAAGTTTTTCCTTGATTTTGTTGAGCCACCAACCCGCATTAGGCAAGTGTGGTGATTACGCGTAATCCACCTTACTGAACTGATATCTTCAGTGAGATGAGAGAGCTTTGCCCAGCAGTGGGACATTACAGGCTTATACTTTACTTAACTTTTTATGTTGAGCCAAAGCTTGCTAGAACCTTTATTGTATTGGTATAGCGAAGTACCATGAGCGAGTTGATGAAAACCTATAAAGGAGCGCATATTAGAAACTAGTGGTGTAATCGGACGTAAAATCTTTACCCACATTATTAATGCGATCTCACTAGAGAAGTGGTTGCGGCAATATTTGAGGGAGACTTTGTTCAGCAGTCGGGGGATCGTAAGCATAGGGTAATTTGCACAGGACTAATTTTAACACATGATTTGTTAGACCAAATGACAAAATAAGTTGTAAGCTTATTATGGAATCTTACAAAACCTAACCTACACTAACCCTTTGTTCAACTCAAAATTCGATCGTCCGAATGCAATTTGTACTCATCACTTCACGTTGTGTGAAATCCAATTTGTTTGTCATCCATTGCCGCGTCGGTGTGACGTGGTTTTTAGCCTCAACTCGGTGGAGTGGCAGTGGACATGACAGCCACTCCAGGCCCGATCCTCGCATCAAGAGCCCACGCGATAGGGCTGTGTAGGGATGTTTCACGAATTTTGAGATTAATTAGTGGACTATTAAAATTTAAAATTATTGCGAATAAAGTAGCATCTTTACTCTAAGAAAACTAAGTACCTAATTGTTCTTAATAGAGACTAGATGATGAATTTAAATTGATGGGAAAAGGTTTAATTACTTAGTAACTAGTTACCTCTTTTCTATGCATTTATTTTATTTCGAAAATAATTTATATAAAGCTCGAGCTATCTTTCGGGTATCGATGTCTGTTAGTATTAAAAGTGATAATTTAAAATAATTCATAGTTTATCACTTTTAATACTAGCAGGTTCGTTACTCCTATTTCCTATACGTGCCAACCCCGTGTTTGTAATCAGTGGTCAGATTTGACGTGACGGAAGCACGCGACGGGCGCACGCGACAGTTTCGGTTCTAAGATTGAAACTCTGTCTTCAAAACATGCTAAATCCGCACCTACCGTAAACATACTACATCAATATTTAACATACCATATTGCAAAACAATCTTAAACAAACAAAGAGACATCTAAAGAAATGCATGGTGCAGTAAGCAAAGCATTGTTCGACTTTAACGATTTGGTTTCTCTACTTTGCGGAACATTTTAACCGACTAAAGAAAGAGGAGGTTCTCAATTTTCAAGTTTTCCTCAATGTTAAACGGTTTTAGTGCTAGTTGATCCGTATTTGATTCAATTCTTTCAGTATTGTGTTGGGTATAGCTTCACTGTGATCCGTTAAAATTTAATTAATGTCGGTTGGTGGTTTTTAAAGTGCATGTTAATAATAGATAAAGCATTCGATGAAAATTTGGCAGATCTCGCTTACGTTATTTCCCCATGGGGTTGCGCCCAAACTTTTTTAAGCAGAAAAAAATATTTATTTTTATTGAAAAACAAAAAGTACAGATTCTCAATTCAACTCAAGGGCGTACCCAGGTAGGAGCAGGGGGGGGGGGGCAGCTGCCCCCCCTAGAAGATTAAATAAATGTAATTTTTTTTGGCAAATAGAAATTAAAAACTTGTTACCTACTCTGCGCCAAATGAAGTGTTGGAAACAAAATATCTTTTCAGCCAGATTTGTTTTTTTCTATAGTTAAAGTCAATTTTCATATATACCCGACCGACGATCTTTTCGAAACAGGTATAAGTAGCCCCCTGCCCCCTCCTAGCTGAAATCCTGGGTACGCCCTTGTTCAACTGATCCTACCGCTTGATGTTAAGCTACATACTCACTGACTCTCTAACTGCTTGATATTACCATACTCAGTTGGACTTACATTCTATGCGTTTGCGCAGATCCTGGCGGGTTGTAGGTGTCAAGTAGGATGGCAGTGAAGACGCCGACGCCGGGCGTGGTGGGCGAGCGAGAGACCTGGGGCAAGAAGGTCGACTTCCTGCTCTCCGTCATCGGGTTCGCCGTGGACCTCGCCAACGTGTGGCGGTTCCCGTACCTCTGCTACAAGAATGGGGGAGGTAAGTGGTTTTTATAGAATACTAGCAGCGCCCCGCGTGCACCAAATTTTATTCAAATCGGTTCAGTAATTTTGGCATGAGAGCGTAGACAGACAGAGTTACTTTCGTATTTATAATATTAGTTAGGACTAGCCATACCCCGCGGTGTTACCGTTCCCGCGGGAATGTCGGTATAAAATGTATCCCATGTGTTATTCTGATGTATAACCTATATTACTGAAAAGTTTCATCTAAATCTGTGCAGTAGTTTTTGCGTGAGAGAGTGACAAACATACATCCATCCTCACAAACTGTCGCATTTATAATAATACTAGGATATAAAAAAGTACTGAATCTTATGTTTTTGCGATGATTTATAAAACAACTTAAAAACGCAGTGCCTAAACGATATTATTCATATCTTCGAATATAATATTAATTTAATTACATTCTTCATTTACATCTGGTTAAATAATATTAAAAATTATGCCGTTTGTTGACCATACAACAAACAAAATATCACTTTGGATTTGAATGGAATGAAATTAAATGATTGTTGTTGCGACGGTTGGAAATATCATCTGCTCTTGAAGTTGGAGAATGGATGATACAATAGTCATTGTTGTGATGGAACTCTACCTAACGTGCCAGTACAAAAATAACAAAAAGGTTTTGTGATACTACGAGTATTTCTCCCATCAAAGTATAATTTTATGAACCTAAGTTCCTATGTACCTTATCTTTTTAACTTCAAAGCATTTGCTTTTTTTAAAGTTGGGTACTATTAGCACAGCGAAACGGTTTCTAAGTCTACAATAATAATAATATAATAATAATATACCCGGAAAAAATCACACACGGTTAATTAGACCCAAATTAAGCTCTAAGCTTGTATTATGGAATCCAACTCACTGATACTACTACATATATGTACATACACAAATACTTTTTAAGAATATATAATTAACACCCAGACGTCGTCGCCAACAACTTTGACTTCACATATTGTTGACTTCGGGCGGAATTCCAACCCGCAACCCCCGACACAGTAAGCGCTCTCACTGCCACTGT
Source organism: Cyclophora punctaria (assembly GCA_951394245.1). NCBI lineage: Eukaryota > Metazoa > Arthropoda > Insecta > Lepidoptera > Geometridae > Cyclophora > Cyclophora punctaria. The sequence goes on from OX596172.1 coordinate 9,567,952, forward strand.
GCCAAAAGGTTTATCAAATACGGTACTATTAATCCGGTTATTTTAAACAATTGAAATAAAGAAAATTCCGACAGAGCCAAATTTTCGTAGAGACCTTAGGTTTACCACAAGGAATAAAGTGTCAAAAGTCCCCATCAGTCCCATGTGAGCTCAAAAGTGACATGACCTATGTCATTTGAAAGCTCATAAAGAGTTGTACAAGTCACTCTTTGACACTTATATCGAAATCGACCGCCAACGCGGTGTTGTCGACAATCGAAGAATCGACACTGGGTGTATGTGCAGTTGACCCTGATGGTATTGCTCAACAGTGACATAACTCATGTCATTTGAAAGCCCTTAAAGAGTTATCCAAGTCACTCCTTGACATTTATATCGAAATCGACGGGTAACTCGGTGTTTTTGACCAAAAATAAAAAAAATATATGTACACATTAGTTAATAAAGGACCTTGACAAAATTCCATTCTTCGGCGGTCGAAAACACCGCGTTGGCGGTCGATTTCGATATAAGTGTCAAAGAGTGACTTGTACAACTCTTCAAGGGCTTTCAAATGACATGAGTTATGTCACTGTTGAGCAATACCATCAGGGTCAACTGCACATACACCCAGTGTCGATTCTTCGATTGTCGACAACACCGCGTTGGCGGTCGATTTCGATATAAGTGTCAAAGAGTGACTTGTACAACTCTTTATGAGCTTTCAAATGACATAGGTCATGTCACTTTTGAGCGTTAGGATCAGCGCCGATACTTCGGTATAGCATAGCCCAACTCCATTCTTCGGTGGTCGAAAACACTAAGTTGGACGGCGATTTCGATATAACTATCAAAGAGTGACTTATAAAACTCTTTATGAGCTTTCAAATGATATGTGTCATGTCACTGTTGAGCAATACGATCAGTGTCGATACTTCGGTGGTCGAAAACACCGAGTTGGCCGTCGATTTCGATATAACTGTCAAGGAGTGACTTGTAAGAGCTTTCAAATGACATTAGTTATGTCACTGTTGAGCAATACGATCAGGGTCAACTGCACATACACCTAGTGTTTTTTCTTCGGTGGTCGAAAACACCAAGTTTGGCGTCGATTTCGATATTACTATCAAAAAGTGACTTGTAAGAGCTTTCAAATGACATAAGTCATGTCACTGTTAAGCATTCCGCCCAGGCTCCACAGCACCTCCAGTGGTAATTCTTCGGTGGTCGAAAACACCGAGTTGGCCGTCGAATTCGATATAACTGTCTAGGAGTAACTTGTACAACTCTTCAAGACCTTTCAAATGACATAGGTCATGTCACTGTTGAGCATTGGGGCAGGCTCCATAGTTACCTGCCCGAGGTCCTTAATTTTTACATTTCTGGAGCGTGTAGTTCAATAACGGTTGGGAATATGGAAAAAGTGGATAGAATTAAAGTTATAGAGAATTTTATAAGCTTTTTTATTTTCTCTGGTACTTTTTCGATAAAACTTACCGTTTTCGAGAAAAATCCAAAAAACCTAAAATTTTGACATTCGGCCCCGAATAAGTCCCGAAGCTCACATGGGACTGATGGGGACTTTTGACACTTTATTCCTTGTGGTAAACCTAAGGTCTCTACGAAAATTTGGCTCTGTCGGAATTTTCTTTATTTGATCACTATTTTTATGTCTAAAATGACCCGGCTATATGCATATTTCACCATGTTAATATAGACACATAACCACAGATTACTAAATAGTTACACATAACTAATACCTTTCCTAGATCTAGGTACTAGAGCACCTACTCATAAACCTACTGGTAGCCTAGATTACTGGCGTAGGAACGAGTAAGTGCCTCTTGTACCACTAATTGCATCTTGGCCTCATCGCAATGCAACTCATGTAACTAGAAGAAAAGTGTCTAAATACTAGATAGGCCTACATTATGGGCATTATGTGCCTTTAAATCAGTTAATTTCAGAACTTAATAACGTATTTTTTATTTAACTAGGTACCTATGAAGGAGTAAGAAATTTGGTTTCAAGATTTATTGAATAACTCCAATATAGAGCCAAATAAAATTGTAATTTCTAGATAATTCCTTTCCCAGGGCGTTTCTCTTAATGTTCATTATATTTTAAAACGATCAAGTTCCAAGAAACCAAACTAATTGCGTAGACCTATCGTAGACCCATCAAATAGTCACAAAAAATCGACTCGACCAGCACAGTTGCATGCTTCCAAGTCCAACCCTAGATTCTCGCAAGTCGCCGTCACTTTTCCTACACCTACACTTAGGTACACAATATTACACTGCAGCCACAAATTCAGTTTCCCAGTATGTAGAAACGGGGCACGTTCTAAGAGCGTTGATTGCAGTGCAGCAGCCTCTCAACTGGTTCGTATAATAGTCGGTTAACAATCGCACTGCCGACAGGTTTGCGGCTTAAGTGCTTTACACCTGCCGCGTCTAATTGAACGCTTGTATGGTGAGGATCAGGCTAAGTCGAGTACTCACTTGTGTAGTAACTACTTGGAATGTATTGTAATGTGGATTGATTTTAGTTTTAAACATGTAAAGTGTAATCTCCTCGTTGGTTATACACTTACCTCTTCATTGTGTTTAAGAGTATTCAAGCAAAGTCCTTGCATAACACAGTGTCTAGCTATCTTTAGTTTGTTAAGGGCAAATTGCACAACTACTCTAGCGCCTTAATATGTCTAATATACAAATGACATTCGTTTTCAATTGTGTTCTAATTCGTTCAATATAAAATACAATTTTGAATGAACAGCTTTTTTTTCTTAAACATATTTTGTTACTAATAGATTTAAGATTTCTTCGAAGGCGGCCCTTAGTTTCGTATTCCAGTTTTGGACAAATGCTTATGCCAAGCCTATGCATTTGATTTAAAAAACAACGCAACGAACGGTAATCTATCCACGTCCCTAAAACAATAAATATGAATTCCCAGAAAACTATCACCAACTTTCCTCAAACGTAAGTTTTAAATTGAATTCACACCCCCAACTTATGCTCATGCGTTATGCAAACGACGTCAAGTTAAAACGAGACTTCTGCGAATGTAATGGCAGAGGAAATGAGTCGCCTCTGGCGGTCGCCGCCCGGCCGGCGGCCCGGAAACCAAGCAAATTGCCAACATCTGTGTAAACGGCACTCATCACGACAAAAAGACAACTAGGCAATGGAACGTCACTAGCATGAATACTTACGTAGTGTGTAGTGGACATAACTTCGATAAATCATATAGACATAATAATGTATAATGTAATCTATGTATGTAGATCTTTGTCTTGGAGTGTTATGGTTAATTCAAGGTATATGTTTGACTTACAGTCCTTGATTCTAACTTAATGATCAAAGTCCTAGATATATATTAGATCACAGATCAGGATCCTGATCCTGATCCAAAGTGATCCAAATTAGTGAACTATTTTTTAGTCATTTTGACCTTGTCCCTGCAGTGGGATGATGTAAATGTGAGAAAAATATCAGTGTGGTACACGCAACGTGACTATTTTTTTTTTAGCTCAAAACCGTTAAGTTGGGTGTACTGCATATCTGCACTTTCAACCATACAATGGAAGCCCACGAGCCGCGAGTATCACGGCACCATCAATAACATTTAGAACGTATTTACGAACGTGACAATTAATCTAATCATTTAGTGGTAAATACAGCATAGCGTGTGATCAGTGCTTCTGAACTTAAAATTAGCCTAATCATTATTATCTCAAGGTTGGCAACTTTATTTTGATAATTGACATTACAAGACGTCATTTTTCTCCAACTAAAGAAGAAGAAGAATACGATAGTAATGGGACGAATGGGTATAATCAAAACGTTGTTTCTCTTTATTCACAAAGAAACTTTAATATAAATAAAACCTTACATAATATTCCTCAGAAAAATTTAACGAAACTAGGGGTTTTTTTTAATAAAAAATACACGTGTCTAAATAACAATACAATTAAAAACTAAATGAATTAAAAATAAAGTTTTTTATAAAATAAACTTTTCTACTAAACTTACTATAAGTAAAGTAAAAAAATATGCAACATACTTTGATAAAAAAAGCAAACAAGAATAAAAATAATACATAGTTCGCACACTTCTCGAATATTCTCCTGAATACGAAATGCGCAGATTACTTCTTTTTCTTGCCTCCCTTTGTGGGCGCGGGTGGCGGCGGTGGTTGTGGTAGTTCTGGTTCCGGAGGTGGAGTGGGGGGGAGCTTCCTGTCTGGCCACAGCTGGCGGATGAAGTCACAGAGCAAAGACACGTCGAGGAACAAATTTTTGGTCCCCTTCGGCGCTGGCACTTGGAACACGTTCACTATCTCCATTGCAAGGTCGATGTCTAAAGGCACGTTGTCCGCTCTCACTCGGTCCAAAAACTCCTTCCCTCCAATCCTTGAAATCTCCTTATTCAAACCCAAAAAGTACAAACCAAAATCGGTCTTATTTCTCTTACTCGCGTTCCCCACAAAGTCCGCTCTCTTCAACACCACTTCTCTAGGGTCGGGACCCACGATAGTATAGTTGGCCAATACACCATCAAACTCGATTTTAAAGTTTTTACGACTCTTCATTCCTTGTACTTTTTCCAGTACCTCCAAAAAACGTTTCTTAACCCAGATCCCGGCCATTAGAAGGTTCTCTACCTTAACTTTACGAACCAACATTTTCTCTAATATCAATAGAGCATCTTCCGGAGACAGAGGGTTGTGAGACAAGTCCAAAGTCAATAATTTCTTCGATTTTCCCAGGCCTACACCTATAGCTTGTATAGCTTCACCTTGCAACCTGTTGTTGCTTAAATTTAGTACAGTCAAGGAGGGTATTTCTGACATCATAACCATAACACAGTTCCCAATACGAATTCCTTCGAGTGAATTCCATGAGATGTTCAGCTCTACGAGCCGCTTGTTGTCCTCCGCAAGTTTGTCGAGCATTTTAATAAATGATGGCACATGATTACAGAAGTTATTCCAGGAAACATCTAAATGTGTGATCATGTTTTTACGTTCAAATGTTTCCATCAACGCACTTGCAGTCTCCCTGGCCAAACCATTTTTACTTAAGTTAATTTTCTTTACGGTAACTCCTTTAAACAACTGTGTGGCAAAAATTGTACCACCTTCGTCCTGTAGATTATTTCTAGATAGATTTAGAGATTCCAATGTTTTGTTGACATACAGTTTATCTCCGAGCTGCATTATACCATTTTTGCCTATTCGGCATCCGCTCAAGTTTAGTTCTCTGAGGGTCACGTTGGAGTTTAGAGTCACTCCCAAATGGTAACAAGCGTCGGCGTTCAGAAAACTATCCACCAAGCTGAACTTCTTCACAAACTTATTGTAATTTAAAGCTATCGCCATAGCTCGGACATTAAGAGGGTTCACACAGTAGTAGTTCAGATTTATTTCATCATTTAATAGATTTCTGTGAAACAAGCCTACTGGCGCTATGTGCATCTCCTTGCAGAGCGCGAGATACAGATCTTGCCCGTTGTCGGGGTAGACAATCGGTTTTTCTGGAGCCAGTAGCGCCTCAGTGATGCCCGGGTCGCGTACGGCGGGGTAGTTGTAGTACACGTGGTTTAACACATCACTGTCCGAGTGGGTAACGCACTTGGCGCATATTTCACCACTCCCTGGGTTGTACAGATCCTGGGCGAACAACAATCGTTTTATATTCATCTCGGCCGTCAACTCGCCCAGCGAGGACCACTCGCTCATCGGCGGATCCTCCCCGGAGCTCTCTTCCTCCACTGCTGCTACAAACACCGTCTCCACCTTTTCCTTAGAACTGCCGCTACTACTCGACATTTTCGGTTATCGTTTCAAGGTGCAGCGGAAAAACCAATAAAGATTATATAAATTATCGGGAAACGTAGTTATAAATGAAACATAAAAATAAATAAAGAAAAAATATGATCTTTATGAAAAGTCACACGGCGACATAATATAGAACGTAGTGATTATTTCCTCTATGACATACATAGAGGAAATAAATGGGAAATAATCACTACGTGTGACATATTTGAATATTAGTACTAGCGACCCGCCCTCGCTTCGCTTCGGTTAGTCAAGATTTCATGTGGAAAATTCTGGATAAAAAGTACATCCTAGTCTACACATTAATGTGGATAGTCACGTTGGTCCTCGTCAATACCTCTACTCGTCCATTTCCCGCGCCTGACCCGCACTATATTAGTACAGCCCGCTCGCGCCCGTTCATTATTTTGTGTATTTCTCAGCATAGCTCCGAAACGAAATATCCAAGTATAATTTGAATTAAAGTTAAATACTTAATTATTGTTCATGCAAATAAAAAAATAAAATCTTCAGCTTTATTACGTTAGTGTAGGGCCACATCTGCGGTACGTACAGCGCCGAACCTTCCGCTCTATGACACATTCCGCAGATGTGGCCCTACACTTAGTATAGATTGTTTTGATCTATTCGAAATGTTGTAATACTTAGTTCATATGCAGTCCTGTAAGAGAGCAGCAGTCGATAACCTCCATAAAAGGGCCCTATGGTCCTAGGGTCCCACCTCACCGAGACGCCATGGTGACGTTCGCCGGCTACGTATCCAAACAATTCATAATTACAATGTTTGACAGTTATCTCACTCGGCGATGGTTTGGCATCGTCACCAATTTGGAAGCGTAGCCACGACGTGGCCCCACCTGTCAGCTCGCTGTGTGGAGTCTGGAAACCGTGGCGACCTGGCGACGTCGCAAGTAAAATGTACACGAGCAAGCTGCGTCTCTCACTCAGTGTCCAACCGGCCGCCAAGACGGATGCATTATGAGTTTCGATACAGAAACATTCATTTTAGAAATTCAAAATCAACCATTTTTATGAGATTCATCAAAAGATGATAAGTGCTGACATTCTCGCGTAGTTAAAAACTTAGAAGGATATTTTTTGAAATCTTCAGATAGTTTTGAAAAAATATCATTGCGGCTTCGTTCAGATATAAAAGGATGGACACGTAACTTTTTAGTTTTCTTCTTTTTAAACTTTTTGCGACGCACATAATAAATAAGTGCGATTTCTTCTATGCACGAAGCGTCCATTCTCGTTACGAGTGAAAACTGAACTGACAGATGGTTGTCACTGGCTACTCCATTTGGTAACCGAAGGTAGCCAGAGGTAACCATGCCATCACGTCGCCATGGCGTCTCGGTGAGGTAGGGCCCTAAGTCTTACTACTATCTAGCTACTAGTGGATGAGATAGACCAATTTCCATAGACGTGTTTACTTGGTAAAATAACAATACGTCTTCAAGATAGATTTGTTTTACATCTCATTTATACAAAGAAAAAAGTTTCGAAAAATACAGTTAAATAACACTGCTAATAAAACATTCATATTAATAAAAATAACTAAACAATAAACTTCGCTATACGGTAAAGGTATATAAAACAAGAAGTTTTTATCATCCTTTTGTTGAGTCGGTAGTTGGGTCTGGTTCTGGTTTTGGATCTGTAGTGGGAGGGAGCTTCCTATCCGGCCACAACTGGTGAATGTAGTCGCAGAGTACCAGCAGGTTCAGGTAAAGGGTTTTGGCCGTCTTCGGCGCCGGCACTCTAAACTCACTTACAATCTCCGCAATCAGATCGTTGTCCAACGGCACATTGTCAGCAGACATACGGTCTTGCAAATCCGTTAATGAAATTTTACTATACTCCTTCTCCAAAGCCAAAAAGTACAAACCAACATCGATCTTATTTTTCTTTCTCGCGTTTCCTAGAAAGTCTGCTCTTTTCATCACCAGCTGTTTAGCATCCGGCCCGACGACGGTATAATTTGACAACACACCATCAAACACAATTTGGACGTTAGCACGAGATTGCATATCTTTGACCCTTTTAAGTATCTCCAAAAAGCTTTTCCTGACCCAGACCCCAGCCATTAAGAGTTTCTCTATTTTAACGCGACGATTTAACATTTTCTCCAAAATGAAGAACGCATCTTCTGGAGTCAGGGGATTGTATGACAAGTTCAGAGTCAATAACTTCTTGGCCTTTGTTATATTGGAACCTATTGCGTGAATCGCTTCCTCTCTCAGGGAGTTATTGCTTATGTCTAATATAGTCAAAGTGGGTATCAATAAAATGTTTGCAACGGCAGTGCCTGCGCGAATTCCTTCCAATGAATTCCAAGAGAGATTTAATTCTTTGAGTGCTTTATTATCGTCTGCTAAGTTATTAACCATCTTGACAAACGAAGGTACGTGATAGAAGAGGTTGTTCCAAGAAAGGTTTAAGTGTGTATATAAGTTTCTGCGCTCAAATGTTTCTATAAACGCGCAAACAGTCTGCTTACTCAAGCCATTGTTACTCATATCAATATTCGTCAGGATAGGCACTCCTTTTATCAATTGTTCGGCAAAAATTTTTCCACCGTCATCATTAAGTTTATTCCTGGATATATTCAGAGACACCAAAGATCTGTTAACATACAAGTTTCCTGCAAGTTGCAATATACCTGCTTTACCTATTCGGCATCCGCCCAGATTCAACTCTCTGAGGGTCACGTTGGAGTTCAGCATCACTCCCAAATGGTAACAAGCGTCGGCGTTCAGAAAACTATCCACCAAGCTGAACTTCTTCACAAACTTATTGTAATTTAAAGCTATCGCCATAGCTCGGACATTAAGAGGGTTCACACAGTAGTAGTTCAGATTTATTTCATCATTTAATAGATTTCTGTGAAACAAGCCTACTGGCGCTATGTGCATCTCCTTGCAGAGCGCGAGATACAGATCTTGCCCGTTGTCGGGGTAGATAATCGGTTTTTCTGGAGCCAGTAGCGCCTCAGTGGTGCCCGGGTCGAGTACGGCGGGGTAGTTGTAGTACACGTGGTTTAACACATCACTGTCCGAGTGGGTAACACACTTGGCACATATCTCGCCACTCCCTGGGTTGTAGAGACCTTCAGAGTTCAGTAGTCTCTTTTGGTTGACTTCTTCTGCTGATACAATGAGCGAGGACCATTCGCTCTTCGGCGCCTCCGTGCTGGAGCTCGCGTCCTCCACCTCGGCCGTCACAAACACCGTCTCTATTTTTTCCTCAGAACCGCTGGTACTGGACATTTTAAATATTATTTAAGTTAAAATTAATTTATAAAATAATAAAGTTAAAATGTAACAAAAGTAAACATCAATAGAAAATAAAAAACTTGAAAAAAATAGTAAATGACTAAATATGCGGAGTAAAATCCAAAGAGAGAATTACTCAAGGAATTTATATTAAATCCATGGAATTACTTCATGGATTTAGGGCGGTTTGCACAAGAACTTGTAAATCAATTTAATTCATAACATGTTTAAGAAACAAAAGCTGTTAATTCAAAATTGAACTTTATTAAGTACTTAATAGAGCATAATTTCAAACGAGCGTAATTTGTTTTTTTAACTCATTTAGAAGCTGAATAAAATTAAGAATGCTTGTGCATTCCGCTTAATATAAAGTCCGTGATTATGTTATTTTGTAGATATCGAACAAGGACAATCATTTTGAGTTTTGACTCGCATGTATGTTTTAGGGCAGGGCGAGACAAAATTGTATTACCATTTCTTACTTAATACTTTATCAATAATAATATATCTATACATAATATTACCAAGATCACATCAGTCCAATCACTAAAAACTAATAAAACTAAAAAACTCACACTAAAGCAACACAAAACTTAACCACACGAAGTTTCGTCGACTAATTACATCCTGGCGATAGCTTTGAACGTTCCCTTTGCTGCAACTCTCCAAGACTCGTTTAATTGACAATCAAAACGGGCCCTTTGCTCCAAGAAAACTTAGTTAGCTACTCGATGTACAGGAAAATTAGTAACGCAATAATGTTAGGGTAATAATATAATGGAGTGAGTAAGGTCAACGGGGCTCGGCGATCGAGCGCTGATCGAATTATATGGCAATTCTGCCGCTGAGGAAATGTGATCTTGACTTCGGTCCGCCTGCGAAATTGCTCCGGGAAATATGTTTAAAACAGCTTTAATGGGCTATTCGTTTGTATTTTGGACCATCAAAGTCTTTAACGGTGTTTAGGTGAGGGGAATGAGCTACGTTTAACTACAATGTGACTTTAGGTTCAAATGAAAACAGTTACAAAATATACCACACATTCAATCAAGTGTTAATAAAATTATTCAAAACGTATAATATTATACTATCATCGTGTAACATTCAATATCTTACCACACTCACTGTGCTTTCGCAAACCATCGCTCACCAAAAAATATTTTTTGATACACTCATTAACATGAGTACCTACAAAATAAGATATTAAAAAGTTTAATTACATTAACTTTTCTGCAATGTATCATCAAGTTGTTCATAATGTTTCTCGTCCACGCCGTTCGTCATAAAGCCTGCTGTCCGCGGGTCTTGATTCCTTGGGTAATTGAGTGCGCACTACATCACGGGACCCTCCCCATCTCTCCATACATCATACGCGGTGACGCGGGTCCGACCACTTCACTACATGTATGTACTACTCATTAACCGAGAGGTGTTCGTACCTAATTAATGATAAAACGGAGGTATTGGTTAATTTAATATGGACCAACAATTTTATGTTACTAATACATAAATTACTTGATTTTGGATACATTGACTTTCTTATAATTTAATTTGAATTTGCTTTCCTGGTTTAAAAATGTATATTTTTAATTCTGTTCTTGTGAGATTTTTTGTCTTGTTTACTATTTACAGTAATTTCCAGTTCAGCTTTTGAATTGTATATTACCGATGATGTCTGAAAGCATCTACTATAATGTTTAGTTTTTCTTTCACAATTTTTTATATACTCGTATTCCTATTTTTTCAAACATGGCTCTCGGGTTTCTGATCACCAACCCGTATTAGGCAAGCGTGGTGATTAAGGTTAATCTCCGTCACTGTACTGATATCTTCAGTGAGATGAGAGGCCTTTGCCCAGTAGTGAGCCATTACATTAACACTTTACTTTTAAAAAATAATATTTTATCTCCTTTTGACTTAAATTACAAACTGTAGTCTCGAAATAAATCATCAGAACAGTAACTGCCGCTATTTCCTTCAAGACCCGCCGTCGTATTTCCTACGACTTAATAGGTATCCAGCGAAATCTCGTAATACCCAATCATCCCGGACGTCCGCCGGGAGCCGAGGCGATTCAATTACAATATCTCGATACAATACGCCGATTTGGGGTCAATGGGGCTGTGTTCATCGATTTATAATTTACTTTAGGCTGTTGACTGGTTCACACTTTCGTTTGTACCTAAGATTTTAGTTATCTATCATTTTAAATAGGTATATTGATTTGGTTAGACACATTCTTTAAACGTAGTTATGTAGTAATGCCATGCAAGGGCGTAAAGGGCAAGGTAAAGGGCTCTAAGGTCCCTTTGAGATCTTGGTTCAGTGATGGCGACGCTTACCTACAGGCTGCGTTTTAATAATCCCAAACCGGAGCTTATAAACTAAATTTTATAAGTTATTAACTAAAGTTCACTCGACCAGGGATTTTAACCGGGGCTATTGATTTCGGACAGAACGAATTTTTACACCGCTACTATTATTTTCTTAGCTTCTGTCAAGTTCCTCTTTTTACTGAACAATTACATATTGGGTTTTATTAATGAATGCTCTGTAACTAAAACACTGTTATAAAGTGTTTTATCTCTTTTGCTTTCGGAAGTAAGTTAAGTATGTATGTACCAACCGGTAAGTTAAGTAACCGAGATTAATTATTCCTTTTATTTGATAATACAGTAATTAAATTAGGAAATTAAATGAATTGAACGGCTGTGAAACACTCCCAACGGACATATTAAATCCTACTTCTACCGCAAGCTCATAAGACGATTAACAATATAATTTAAAAATCTCAATTCCCCAATCGAATGTCATGTTACCTTCGCCATTTTATTGTAAAATACCTGATCCGATTAACTCCCAGTTCTCAAAGCTCCATTATCTTCTTAAGTGTCACAGAACTTAAGTAGCTCGACTTTCACCCCCGACCTGTTGCATCCGGCAATAAAGTAAATCCACCCCCTACCTCCCTTTGGGATAATATCGCCAATATTTCATCTTGAGTCCTTGGAGAAAATATGAGTACCTACTTGAGCTTTTGTATTGGTATGAACATTGGTTTATTTTAAAGGGCTTTGGGGGCACATTGTCGATTTTATGATGGTTAGAACATATTAATGGCCTTAAGGCGGTCTAGAACTCCGACAATAAGGTTTTTCATAATGTTCATTAAACTTCTAAAACTTAAGTACAATATTTTTAAAGGGCTTGAAAATTTGTTGGTATTTTCGTTTGGGGCCTGCGATAATGTTTCGTTTAGACGTTTCCTTTGAAAGTCAGTCTTCAACATGTCTACATAGTCCTAAATTAACGGTCAATTCTAAAGAAAGTCTTTTAGAATTGACCGTTAAAAATAACGTTAATTTAACCACAAAGCTAAGAACGAAACGTAAAATCAACAGTCCGTTTATTATACGAATACGGAAACTGTTCATTAACCACTTGTGTCCATTACAGCCATTAACCGTAGTCTGTTACTTAATGAAGTAATGATTTATCTCTACAAAGTTTCTCAAATTCCAAGTCATTTTAAAAACGATTTGAACCAACTTTAAAAAAATGAAGATGTACCCAATTTTCCGGATTTTTTTGGTAACTACGATGCTACAAGATGGCTACGGTTGCTACGGATACTTGCTACGGTGCTACGAATATCCGATAAATCATTTGTACCAAGATTTATCTATAGTTTTATTCTTACAACATCGTCTAAATGCACATTTCATACTTTTTAACTTTAAAAATACTTTTACGCTGATACAAGTAGGTATTCATTATAGCCATTATCTACGTTTTATATCAAAGTTTCAAAGTGGCAAGTGACTCGTATTGTAAATGGCAGAGCGTCTTAAAAGGCCAATTACAGAACAATTTGCGACGCCTGCTCTCTCGAGACCGATATCAAATTATTGTCTATAGTAAAGCACGAGTACCTACGTACCGCTATCGCGATGCGAACGTCGCCCCTTCTATGAAATTGAATAAAATACTTTTTCAGATATTGTTTTCTTTTGACTTTATTTCTATTGGCGTTTATTGTGCAAAAGTGATAAGAAGATATAGAAGATATTGTTGTTGTAAGATATAATTTTTGCTGCAAGTTGTACCTAGGTACCCATATCTTCAAGTGACAAAATAATATGGCTTAAATCTTTATTTTAAAAAAACTACTTATCTAAACTGTGTGTGTGAATTTTGTTTCAATATTTTTTTTTAAATAAACAAATTAAGTTTCTATACCATTATTCTGTATCCACATGAGTGAAGTTCATGTGTCCTGAGTGTATCTATCATGTGCTGTGACTTTCCTAATTTTCAATAGCTCGAGATTTAAGTCATAGTTTGATGCAAGCGTGGATTAGAAAGCGCCTAATCCTCCTCAATATACTGATATCTTCGGTGAGTTGAGGAACTTTTGCCCAGTAGTGGTACTACAGGCTAATACTACTCCTATATGTATGCATACATTGTGTGTCAGGTGCGTTCCTGGTGCCGTACTGCATCATGCTGGTGGTGGGCGGAATCCCGCTGTTCTACATGGAACTGGCGCTGGGGCAGTTCCACCGCAAAGGCGCCATCACCTGCTGGGGCCGCCTCGTGCCGCTCTTTAAAGGTAATACCGGTACTGCAAGGCAAAGAGAAGAAGAGATAAATTATTAAACTACTAATAACACTAATAATTACAATTACGATAGTAAGTCAGTGCGAACTACTTTAAAAAAAAAATATTCAAAGATAATTATTAAAGTACAAAATAGAATAGTGAATAAATGTTCGTTCATTCGTGGTAAAAAGTTAAAGATTTAATAAGTTTACAAGCATCACTAATGAAATCATTCGGTGAATCGACAGAATAGATGAAAAATGAGTAATAACTAGAGAACTATTTACAATCGCGAGTGAACTTTAACAGCGCAAGTATAGGCCTTCACATATCGTGTTAGTGGTTCTACTTCTTCGCTAATCTAAATTAACTAGTTCTCTAGAGCAACTGTAGACAAGCAGTTCTCTAGAGCAACTAAGTCCGTACCTCAGTCCGTACTCACAAACTAGGCTTAAAACTGAACAAAAAAATCTAAAAGACAATAAGAATCAATTACAACTAAATTAAAAAGGGTTGACCATCAAGTGTCACGTCTTTGTGACACAAAGCTGGACGCCGTGACAGCACAGAGAGTAGGGGGCGGGGGTGTGGGCGCGGTGCCTCCCTTCACTTAACGGTCATAATTGACACCATTTCCAGAGCTCCCCTTAAGTGCTCACATACGGAGTCAAAGCCTCCTAGATTTGTGAGGTCGGCTTATGCCCCTGATTTCACTTTACCCGATTGTCACGTCTGCGCTGAGTGGCTCTCCCTGCGATATGATTTTTGAGGGGAAATAAAATTGGTAATGGAGTGGAAAGGTGTTGAAATCGCTTGGAGAGAAAGCGGGGCTTTTTATTGGAATAGACTTTTGTGAGTGACCGATGAAGTTTTATTTTATTTCAATGGATGTTGAGTACAAGTTAAGATTATGAGTGAAGTGAAAACAAAAGTTGTGTCTTACGACTTGTGGCGTCATTTAATAAATAGACATTCATGATTCAACTGTTTTTCCTAAAAGTTACTATAGTTTTATACAAAACTTTAATCTCTTTTATTTTAATATAGGATATTATTTATTTCTGTACCTACCTCATATACTTGTCTTGATAGCAATAATAAATCAACTAAGAATCCCTTATCTTATCGACAAGGCTGCTTTCAAGTTCCAATTAGTTTTAAAAATATACTAATTTAGGTGCCTAAATGCCTATACAAGTATCTACCCTCAATAAGTAACTTTTGGTTGATAAAACACTTACTCAGTGAGATGAGAACATTTAGAACCTGATTAATAAACGCGTATTATGAAAGTTTTAGCTACCTATCAAATGGTTCGAAAATCGCTTATGTCAGAAAGTGAACGGCCGTGTTCACGAGGGTACGGTACCTTAGTGTTTACTTAATCTTGGCCCAAGGTATCGGTTACGCGGTGGTCCTGATCGCGTTCTACGTGGACTTCTACTACAACGTGATCATCGCGTGGGCGCTGAGGTTCTTCTTCGCCTCCTTCACCACCATGCTGCCCTGGACCAACTGCGACAACGAGTGGAACACTCCAGCTTGTCGGCCGGTAGGTTGAGCATTTTATTTAATCTTAAATGTATACCTAGTTGTTGATAAATTGTTTTAGGCATCTTTGAAATATGTGAATGGACTTTAAATATTCGCATCTTTAAATATTGATTCGGGCGTTTATTATTTATTTATTTGTACTCAGTTACTTTCATATCGACAATAAAAAATAAATGTTCGGAATAGATACAAATAAATTCCTCTCAAATGTCGTCTATTTCAAATCGTCCTCGCTAATGATTTTGTCTTCTTGAAGCCTTGTCGTCTTACAAATAACATCGTATGTCCTCTAGTTCGAAGCAAGTTGGGCGTTGAACAAAACTCGTACCAGAAATCATACATTGATCAGCGCAGTGCCCACCACTCCGTACACTTCGGCTGCTTCGGAATATTTCAAGTAAGTGAAAAAAGAAGCAGAAAACTCCTATTTCCAATAAAAACATTTGTATCTTCCGAATAATTCAAAGCATTTTTTGGCAATCTTACTTCTTATTTTAGGATATTATTCTTCCATTTGGACTTTATTTTGTCATCGTTACAGCCGCGCTATCCTGGAGCTGCAAGGAAGCGAAGGTCTGCACGACCTCGGGCCTATAAAATGGGACATGGCGCTCTGCTTGTTTGTTGTTTACATCATCTGCTACTTTTCTCTGTGGAAAGGAATTAGCACTTCTGGCAAAGTGAGTTGCTCTAAAATTAGTCTCTTATTGTTTTAAAGGTCGGTCCGTGACCGTAGGATGTATTCGTACATGTATTCGTCTTTATTCAGATTGTTTCCATCTGTACGTTAATCTACAACTTTGTATTTATAATTATTTTTTTTGGATTTTCTTTCATATGTTTCTTATCATTTTGTTTACAGGTAGTATGGTTCACCGCTTTGTTCCCGTACGCTGTTCTTCTGATCCTACTGTTTCGAGGCATCACTCTCCCTGGTTCGGCTACCGGCATTCAATACTATTTGAGTCCTAATTTTGAAGCTATTACCCAACCTCAGGTAATGTCTACAATTATTTGATAAGCTATGACTGCAGTCAATCTGCAAAGCATTTTCTTCCTAATTTCTTCCTTCGTCTGAATAAATGTTTTCTATTCTAAATGTTTTCTATTCCTTGTATCTTTATTGACTATGCTATGAATTACCGTAGACAATTTGAAATTGTTTTTTGTCTAGGTGTGGGTGGACGCGGCTACTCAAGTATTCTTCTCACTTGGTCCTGGATTTGGTGTTCTATTGGCTTACGCATCATACAACAAGTACCATAACAATGTGTACAAGTAAGTATCAACCAAACCTTTAAAACAAATAACTTCTGCTCTTATAAAAAGACCCTTCTTTAAGAGGAGCTAAAGTGGAGATTCGGATGAAATATTTTTCTAACTAACTTGTCTTTCACCAGGGACGCGCTTCTAACCAGCTTGATCAACTCGGCCACCTCTTTCATCGCCGGCTTCGTAATATTCAGCGTGCTCGGCTACATGGCTCTAGCTTCCGGAAGAGATATACAGGATGTGGCAACTGAAGGACCGGGATTAGTTTTTGTGGTGTATCCTGCAGCCATAGCAACTATGCCAGGGTCTACATTCTGGGCATTAATTTTCTTCATGATGCTGTTGACTCTTGGATTGGATAGCTCGGTAAGTTATGCAGGTTTATAAAGGATATTCGGATCAGTCTGTAAATCTGGCGTAAGTCTAATCTGATGTTGGTCTTGTTTCCAGTTTGGCGGGTCAGAAGCTATAATAACAGCTCTTAGCGACGAATTCCCACCCATTGGACGTCACCGAGAAATCTTCGTGGCATGTCTCTTCACTCTATACTTCATCGTTGGTCTTGCCTCTTGCACTAAAGGAGGTTTCTACTTCTTCCAACTGCTGGACCGGTATGCTGCAGGGTACTCCATTCTGGTCGCTGTATTCTTTGAGACTATTGCTGTTTCCTGGATCTATGGTAAGGCGGATTCTTTTTCTGTACCTACACTATAGCATCAGTAGGTACTCTTTTTCTGCTTTCTATTTTTATTGCTGATAATGTTATGTCCTTCTCAGGTACAGAAAGATTTTGCGAAGACATCCGCGATATGATCGGTTTCCGCCCCGGTGTTTACTGGAGAGTATGCTGGCGTTACGTCGCTCCGATATTCTTGCTCTGCATCACCGCTTACGGCCTCTTGGACTACGAGCCTTTGCAATACGAGAACTATGTGTATCCGGGTTGGGCAAATGCAATCGGGTGGGCTATAGCGGGTTCCAGCGTCTTGTGTATTCCAACTGTGGCTATCTACAAAATTCTGACGACTAAGGGCACTTTTGCTGAGGTAAGAAAGATGATTGACAAACCTAGAGCCCTTATTATCTTTAAGCCATCGATATAATTAGATATCAGAAATAATCGAACCTTCTACCTCTTTCCATTACTGAAGAGGTAGAGCCAATGTCATAAGTATCTAGCTGATACCTGTAGTTGAGTTTATATTATTTACATATTTGCATGTTTGGGGAGATAGCTTTCAAATAAAGGAACAGAATTTTAAAAAGCATGATTTGGTCGAACAAAGTTGTTTTAAAGAACATTTTCTAGAATTGACATAAATTTAGGACACATAGTATTGATACGACTTTTATCTCTGAATCCCCGAACATGTTGGGTCTTCCAGCGGATCCACAAGCTGACGACCCCGTACGCGGACAGCGAGGCGCGCGCGGCGCACAACGGCGTGGGCGTGGTGGTGTCGGAGAGCGGCAGCGTGCGCCTCGCCGCCGCGCCGCCCGCCGCGCCCGCCGCGCCCGCCAGCCCCGGCGCGCTGCCCGCCGGCCCGGCGCTTGTCTGAGCGTCGCTCTCTTTTGACGTCTACTACGTGTGAAACAGTTCTTACGATTATTTATAATTTAGGAGATGGTTGTCATTTAGTTTAAGTATTTTTTTCTCAACTTCTTTTAAGTATGATAAGCCGATTATCGTTAAGTTAATTTTTTAAGTTACTGGTTTCTTTAGGTTAGGCGAATTCCGAAATATAATAGGTATCGCACGTAACGCTTTAATTTCATATATTAGCTACAAAACAACTACTTTCTATTTACTAATCTGAATTTCCCAATGATACTGAATTTCGAAGCATTTTGCTTCGGTTAATGGAACTTGTAAAAAGCTTTGGATATAATTGCTCGTACGAGTTTATCAAACTTGTGATGTTTCAGAAAATTAATGCAAAAAGAAGAAAGATTATTATTGACATAAAATAAATTTAAACAGTTTTTTTAGTAGTAAATAGTCGTATGAACCTTTAACTTGAGGTATATGAGGCAGGAGTACCGCAAGGAACTGTTCTAGGTAACATATTGTATGGAAAGGTTTTTGAAAAGGGTTTATACTAGAACAGTCGTAGACGTCGAAATAAATGGTTTGTAAGTGATTATAGATCTTGTTGATGGACTTTAGGCTATAGGTTTTAACTTAAGATAACATGATGTAAAGCAAATATGCCTAGATTAATTTAAGATTAAATAAAAATATTTACTATGCTTGGTAAGATATATCACTCCCAAGTTAAAAAATCTTAATTGCAGTAGAATACTTATTAGTAATAGTTTTTAAGGTTTAAGCTGAAATATATTCGAATGTTTAGAAACTTGGATCTATATAGTGAAACTTAATGTTTGGTAGATAAATAACACTAAAAATTAAATGTTTTAGCGATAGATAATCATATTATGTAATACATAGTTAATTTAGTTCACAATAAAACTAGATGTACTAATTCAGAAAACCGTCGATGTTTTAGGATTCAGTAGCTCTTAGATGTATAGAAAAAAAACTTAAGGTTGATGCTGGAACAAGTTATTATCTATGGAAATAGAATGAAAAATAATTTATAGTCTATTGCAATGTTTTTTTAAGCTCTATTTTGACAGATCTCTTAAATATCATATTATGTAGGATCCAATAATTTCTCATGCCTTATTAATTTCAAATGTATTATTTTTTGCTACAATTACGTACCTACCTTTAGCTTTACATTTTATGATTTAGTACTACAATTTAAGTATTGAGCTATAAGCATTTGTAAATGACATGAAACGTGTATCGTAGCATTAAATATTTAGAAAAACAAACTGTTACTCGAATTAAAGTATATCATATTTTAGTAGATGTAGATTATGAGCTTAGAGAAGCTTTTATTAATGTCTGTTACTATTATAAAGTATTAATAAATAGTTTAGAGTATATTTTAAGTACTTAGGTTTTAAGGAAATCAAACACGATGCTGTGTAGATAATAGAAACATAGAATAGCGAAAAATGTTAAATCTTAAAAATGGTAGATAATACTTATATTTAATCACTTGAAAGTAGAATTTTCTCTTATCCTACATTAAATTTATGAACGTTCATATACCCACATTAGTAGATTTTTGAAATTCTTGGTGTCTAATAATCCACATTTAAAAGTTTGTTTAGATGTTGTGTCGTAGACAATAAGTTTGGTGTTCCATTTTGTTTTTATTTTTTTTTAACAATCCATCACTCCGCGCTGGGCAATGCGGAATGATGAATTGTTTTTTTTTAAATATTTTTTTGGCAAAGGTTTAATATCATGTTCTTCCATGTTGAATGAATGAATACGTTCCACGCACGTTACACCAGTCCTACATTTATATAATGTAGAAAGGTATTTGACGCTTTTAAATAATATCTTATTACTTACTATTCCCATGTTATTTAGAAGTAGGAAATTCGATCAATATGTTATATGTTAGAACTTTAAAATCCCAAATATATAACCACTTTAAAATAATATTGTAGTTGATGTTACTCCTAAGATCAATAGTCATACCAGCCATTATGACTAATTGATTTTTAAATAAATTTATACCGGAATATGTGTTTTTGTTTCATTTACTTATGCCTAATCTAACCTAACCGTAGTCTATTGATACCTACACCTTTGTTTTAATTATATAAACTCTTACATCAAATTCTAAAATGGTTTAAAGGTAATTAAATATACATAAACCAAGAAATATCTTTATACTTTCAAGCGACTAACGTAATAATTTTAAAAGGAATATAAAAAGAGGGTTAGTGTTGAGTTATAGACATACTAGACTAGACCCAAGCTATACCATAAAGAGCCATTCCCATATTTAGGCAAAATTATTGTAGGTCCAGTCCAGCCATGTAAATGTATACTAAAGTCTTCGTTCAGAATGTGCACTCAGACTGCGATGTAGGTAATATTTGA
This sequence comes from Cyclophora punctaria, assembly GCA_951394245.1. Lineage (NCBI taxonomy): Eukaryota > Metazoa > Arthropoda > Insecta > Lepidoptera > Geometridae > Cyclophora > Cyclophora punctaria. The sequence continues at coordinate 9,588,455 of OX596172.1, forward strand.
ATTTCGCGGGTCTACAGAAATTCTACCAAAATTGTCTATTATTCTACCGTTTGACATATGCTTCCTCCATGTTACTAGTTGACATTGGCATCTCGCTACTATCGATGACAGAAAGACAATTCAAAGAAATCAAGTGTCATATCAATCTGACATTTAGTACCCACTAACTTTTGTGAGGTTGGGTTGTGTTTCCCTGTAATTTTGCGCTCGATAATTCACAAAGTTACTAATAGTAAGACCATGGAGTCGAAATCTGAAGAAAGTTCAAACCCAGAGAAAACTATTTTCGATGCCATAGCTCAAAATAACTTGGACGACTTTAAAACTATTTTGTCTCAACATAAAGGTACTGTCGATTTCTTTGACGAAAATGGTATGACCGCACTACAACACGCTGCCTATAAAGGGAACAAGGACATGGTGCAATTACTGCTCGATAGGGTACGTACGTGACCATCATCAGGTCAGGCATAAGGCCACTATCTAGCTTACTATAATAACAAGTACCTACTTTTACATGTTTCAGGGAGCCAATGTCACTTCAGGGAAACATGAGTATAACTACACCGCACTGCATTTCGGGGCTCTGTCGGGAAGCTCGGAGGTTTGCAAGCTATTGCTGGATGCAGGCGCCAAACCTACAGCGACTAACTCAGTTGGACGTACAGCCTCTCAGATGGCTGCCTTTGTTGGTAACCACCACACTGTAGCAACTATTAACAACTTTGTTCCTCGCACGGAGATAGCCTACTATTCTGTCCCTCAAGGCCTACAGACCGAGCCCTCTCTACCTCCTATTTTAGTGGATCCTCTGCATAAGTTTGTATTAGGTGTAAACATTCATCCTGTGCGGCTAGCATTGAACCTGCAGCACGCCTCTGGCCTCTTAGACAATGCTGATAAAGTAAGTAAAGTGATGGAGATGTTGTGCAAGAAGGAAATGACCAGAGGCAGTGAAACCAATGAGGTAATGGCGTTCAAGTACCATTACCTAGCCTACATTATTAGAGAAATTCATAACATTAAGGACAAGCAGAAGCCTAATGCAGAAAAAGAGGAGAAGAAATATGATATTGTCGAAGTGTTCTCCAAGAAGCTCCTGAAGCCTGGCAAGGATGGAGTATCTCTAGACTTGATGGATGCATTCCTGAGGGATTGCGTCAGGGAGTTTCCTTACAGGGAAAGTACTACATTTCACCAGATGGTGTCTTCATTGACTAGCAAAGACCCACCAACCGCTCTGTCAATCATTAACTGCACCATTAATGGACAAAGAGGGTTTGTGGATGCCATTCCCTACTGCAACACTTGTGGTGAAGAGAAGCCAGCTAAGAAGTGTTCTAAATGCAAGTCAGTGCAGTACTGTGACCGGGAATGTCAGCGTTTGCACTGGTTTGTGCACAAGAAGGCATGTAACAGAGAGACCAGTGCGCCAGCGCCCGCACAGAATGCCACTAAGGTCATCGATACCAATGAACTAAGTGCCGAGCTGCAGAACTTAATAGCTGGGTAGAATTGAAGCATTTTACTATCTGAGTTTATTTCTGTATGTTTCTTGATGTTGTGAAACGCTTTAATATAATGTGTATCATCACCTATCTAATAAGAATTAATGTACAACTTTCATACATGTTTTATTTTACATATAAATATTTTTTAAGCCCCTTATTTGGTATTAATTTAGTCAGTTTTCTGTTAATAGAATTATAACAGAATTTCTAATTAATAACATGCAAGTGGAACTAACTATGTGATTAAAACTCTTGCATAATAATTATTACATATTTATTGTCATATGAATATTTATAGCAAAAATATTCTTATATTTACATTATGTACACAGCTAACATAATACTAATTTTGATCAACTAATCTATATAACATTATACTAAGAGTAATGTTTACTTGACCTAATTTACAAGAAATGGTATGAATTACAATATAAAATAATTAATGATAACATACAATAACATTAAGATTAAAATACTTTACAGATGTGCAATTCATTGATGACATCTTACAATAAAAGGCACAGGTATCACAATAATCTCTAGTGCTACAATGATTATTAAATTACGAGGTAGATAAATATAGCCGACGGCTGGCGTATACATAACCATTCACTTAATTATTTATACATGAATTATCAGTAACTCAATATTGCGATTGCCCGTCGCATATACATTTTAACGTGCTAAATTCATAAATTATTCATTTGATATTCACACACCTCAGTTTCAATTAACATAGACGAGTCACCCCTCGCCTAATAGAGCGCTGATCGTAAAACTTTTGACTTTACGACACGGAGCGGGGGCGGGAGGGGTGGCGACCACGGGCGCGGGGGGAGGTAACGCAGGACCCCACGACAGGCCTATAGGATTACTGGGCCAGAGTCCTAGGGGCATCGGGAGGTGCAGTGGAGATATGTATGGGAGTTCGGGGGGGTAGAAAGGCGGCGTTGGATCTAAGGGGGCAACTATGGGAGCAGGTGAGTCTACCAGTGGGGGGGATCTTGGGGACGAAGACCTTAGGCTGCCTTCTTCGGAGCAAGAGGATGCCGCGTCGGAACATGGCCGCTTGGGTTCAGTGGACTCGCCGCTAGATGGCTCTGCGCTACCTTCGCCGACGTCGATACTCTTTCGTTTACACTTGGACTGGCCGCAGGCGCGGAAACCTTTCGCGAAGGGATTGTTGTCGATTTTCAGCTTTGTTATGCGGTCGTTCTGTGGACAAGAGAAATGGGAAATTAGGAAATGCTTTCTTTATATAAAGTTTCATCAATAACTACCTACCCTTAGGTACCCTCAGTAAAATGTGTTGACTAAAAGAGTTGCCCTGTGGTTTCTGAAAAGTGCCTACCTACCTACATTATTAAATCGATTAAATAACTACCCATCCAGTCCAATTAAGTACATAAGAAGAATATTGTAAAAACTGTCACCCCACAAAACTAATTCGTCCCACATCTCTAAGCTAACGTGTTTGCATACAATTTAGTGTACCGTCTCACACGGATATTCCCTTATCTAATTTGGAGACTGCAATTTAAACATCCGTTTCCGCATATATTCCCTGGTTCGTTAATAGCTTGTAAGGGATAATTGTAACACATGTGACATGACATGGCTTGGCGACAGGCCAATTAGCAGCCCTCCGCGGGGCGACATCGGGGCGACGCCGCGGTGACGCCCGCCGCTGGTTCTGCGTGCGCGGCGGCGCCTACCACATCCTCCCTTGCACAACCGTGAAGTGTAACCAGATACTTATCCGTCATCATTTAATTTTAAAAGGTTAAGCACCCATTTCTAACGGACTGCAAATACAGGTTTTTTGTTAGTTTTCCTTTGCTCATGATTTTAGGAACTCCCGCTTATCTATTGGACTCCAAAGCGCAAATAAGTCGCGATACGCGAAGGCACTTGTAAATGTTTGTTTGGTTTGGTAGATAAGGCGGCGCCGGCGGGTGCCGCGCTCGCCGCCACCTGATAAACCTAACGTCAGATAGAAAGTGCTAAAAGCCCGTTGTTTCTAATACTCGAGGGCAGCGGAGCCCCGCGAGGCGCCGCCCCCGGCCCGCCCTGTCGCCCGTGACGTCACCACACAAACTTGCACCGAGCGTTTTTGCGGAACTATTTCACATATTGGCGACTGTCGCCAGTTTTTTCAAGATGTGTAATTAGGGTCTGAGCAAATGCTTTTATTTATCTAGTGGATAACTTAAAATTATCAGGAGACTTAAATACAAGCATAACGTACCGGGACTTTCTACCTAAGGATAATTGAATAAATATACGCATCTTAATTTTTTGCAACAGTATCTCAATAATTGTCCCGGTGTGCCACCTAGCTACGCGCTCAAATAAAGCTTTCGGCTTTCATGAAAGCGGAGTATAATTCGTTGGTAATTCGCAACAATAGTTGAGCTGGCGATCGGTCGCTTGTCCGGGGATAATGCGCAACGATACGTGCCGCCGGGCTTTGTCCGGCGGGTCCTGTTACCGCGGACAATATCCGGATTATCCTTCAAAGCCGCCGATGAAATGGACGCGAGAAAACTTTCGCGCCTCGTTGCAGTCAACTGCGGGCCGGAGCGGGAGCAAAGACGCCGCCCTAACAACGATCCACGCTAATTATCGAGGGATGGATTATGCAAGGAAACGTCACGCTGCGCTGGCGTTCAAAGGGATGCTATTTAATGTCGGAAAACAAACAGCAGGAGGTACTGTGCAATACCATTACGTTTATTCTAGCACTGTAGCCATACCATGACCTCTTAGATAGCGTCTCAAGATCCAAGCAGATCAGTTTAGGTTAGCGTTTCAATTCGTACCGTGACCTTATTTAAACAATATCGCACTTGAATCGCCATCTCTTTGAATGAATGAACAAACCATTTTGCTGATCGGCTAATTGCGTCACTTCCTCTTATGAGAAGTTATTAAGGTGCGTTCGAAAACCTTAATAATTAAAATGACGGAAAGTTACGGTTTTTAAGAGAACCTCTTAAAAATCATAAGTATTATTCAAAACGAACATTGGTTTGTTTATACACACGATAATTATTGTTATCTAATTTGTAATCATAAAATGTTGGAACTATAAAGTATTTGTTGCTCCAGAAACCAATATTATTTATAATTTTAAACAGATATCCAAAATAAAATTACGATTTAAGTGTTCGGAATGTCACTGGCAAAGATCATAAAATTCATAGAATATAAAATAGACATAGATAAAAAAATAGACATAGATTATAATTTATAATACAGACATAGATTAAATATATTATAATAGGTATATTTTTTGAGCATTTAAATTATTACCTTCAAGCTCGTTTGATATACATTGCGATTGTTAAAGATTTATTTCTATTATAGATTTACCAGGAATTTACCAGGATTTATAAGTTAAGTCTCAGAATTCTAGAGCCTTGTCGCTCTCGCTTCATTGGGGAAATTCGGGATAAAACAAAGCATATCCTACATATTTATATTGATAGTCATGTTTACCCTCGTAAATACCTAGGTAGGTTGAGCGCAGGGATGTACGAGTTGGTACTCTACTCGTACATCCCTGCGCTCAACCCACACTATACAGTACTACTACAACCCGCGCTCGTATTTTATAAAAAATAATTTAATTTATAAAGTGTAAAATCGCACATTTTAATCAATTCTTTCAGTAGAATATCGTTAAGTTATTTGCAAAAATGCATTGTTTATAGTAAGGAACAATTAAACATTAATAATTAACTAAAGTCCATACTTATTGTTGTTAAAAATATCAACAATGGTTCAATTTATGTTAGAAAAATGTATCTTTTATTGAATTGCTAATTTTGACAGCTGAGACGCTTTACCAAAGCCGCAATAGACGCTCATGGTACCAAATGAATGAACGAAAACATATTTAGTATGACAAATAGCGAATCAGTTTAGGTAATCTGCAAAGCAACTACCTACAATTTGTCACTTATTGATGTCATGGTACGAAAACTGACAGCGAATCAGTTTAGGTCCGCATTTGTATCGCGCTAAGAGGTCATGGTATGGCCTGATATCGCAGTGTAGATTTAAATGGGATTAACCGCAGAATAGAAGATAACTTTAAATACTTATGTACCTATAGGTAGGTATTATATCTTAGACAGGGAAGATTCATTCACTACAATTAATTTTAAGTACCGATCTATCTTTTTTTACATAGCTGCCGAGTTCTGTTAAACTGAAGTACCTTTTGTGTGGCCTAAATTATTACACAACTAAATTTAAATAGGCATAAAGATAAAACTACTTTTAAATTCGCAATAGGCATATGACTCATAACTAACGGCTCCTATTCACAGTTTCATGGATTTTAGGATAACGTTCATAGATATCGGAAGTAGAACAAATGACACCGCCCATTCAGACAAAAACTCTAAATTAAAATCTTATTGTTTCGGTAAGGGCGCTTACACAATAGTCACAAATGTTTCTGCCGCCCGTCGCAATCTCTGTCGCGTTTTTTCTGCAAGTGATATCTATGCATATTCGTAAAAGCATTGGCGCCTTGATTTGTGTTTAAAAAATGCGGTCGTCATAAGTGCGAATCGTCTTGTTTCGGTGAAACGTAGTAAGATTTCTTGGAACCTTTGCATGGTATAGTTACGGGAATGCCCTTCGATAGGTACGATATTGGAATACTTATGTTATTAAAAATGTACTTACATTATATTTTATGGCAACAACAGGATGGATAAATATCTATGTCTAACGTGATTTTTATGATCATAACCTATTTGGGCATAATGCTTAAATTATGGTATTCGTTCTTATTTTGAATCCAGTAGGTAAATACATATGTACACAATTGTATTTTTGATCAATACAGGGTGTTTGTTTATAAAGCCGCCTGATAAATAGGTACCTAATTTAATACTCTTCATATCGATACCTTTGGGTAGAAAGGTCGTATAAACCAAAACCTGACTTTTCAGGAGAGCAGAAAAACATTTTTTTTTTTACATAAACATTTATAACTTTTTTGTTTTTGAGGATATAAAAAAATGATCAATGAGAAAGGTTCTTACAATTTGCAAATGAAAAAGGTTAAATCATCAAAACATATCTATCTTCTTTTGTTTTAAAGTTAGCTTGGATTTACGTCTAAGAAAAAATCAATTCTTGGTTAATACACCCCATGAAAATGTACTTTAAAAAAACTGTATAGGTCGTATATCCATTTTTGGTAAGCTTATGGTCACATTTACTGTCGTAAAACCCATATAATGTAGTATTTTTTGTATTAAAAACCATTTTTAATCATAAATCAATTGAATTCTGACTAATAAATCAATCCTGTTACTCTCAGAATTAGTAGGAAATCAATTATTATTTTTCTTATACCCAATAATAGTCGATTCAAATAAAATAAAACTACCTGGAATACGAAATCAATAATTATTAAGTATTATACTACCTTCTATTCAACATTTACTATTATTTCAATAATGTTACGACATGCCTAACAGGTTTATAACAATTTTAAATTGAAAAAAATATTATAGCAACTTAAACTGAAATGTGAAATCTACTTAATCATAAAAAAAGCCCAAAAAATATTCATACTTCTTCTAAATTAAAGTAATCAGGCATTTTAATCATTTATAAAATTATGGCTTTGACGGGTTCTTTGAATTGTTTTTTAATATATTTGTATATATTTAAATGTATACAAAAATTAAAAAATGATTAAATACTAAATATTTAATAAAAAAACGATCAAGTACTAAACGTAACTAACTTTTGTACTAAAAAGTATAACTTATTTATGAATTATAAATTTATGAATTATTACCATAAATTATTTTAATTATTACTTTTAATTAAAATAATTTATAGTAATAATTCATAAATAATTAGAATTACATATATACAAATTTATAATTCATAATACAAATTTATAATTCATAATTAAGAATTGAAAATACAATTTCAAAAAATAAATCTATGTTTTTTTTACTAAATAATATTAATAAGGTAACGAACGAAATGTCAAATTACGTAAATACGAAAAGTTATTATTCTTTTATAATAATAATAACGTTGAATTTAAACTAGGTTTAGGTAATGCATTTAACACGTTAGGGCGTATAAACCAAATTACAATAAACGACGGTTTTTACGCCCTGAGTTAATATAAATTATGGTCATTACATCATAACAAAAGTACCAAAAAAAAATATTCGGCTTTTACATTGAAAATTTACCTTTTTTAAGAGTCTATGACCGAAAATTTCTGGGTCGTATTAACCATTTTTGTGCGAATTTCTGCATTTCGTATATACAGATCGATAGAGAAAAAAAAATTGAGAAAAACTGTATATATAACTCAATTTGGCCAAAATGGTTTATACGACCTTTCTACCCAAAGGTATCGATATAAGTTTGGCTCTTATCGGGAACCGGTTTCAACGTTAATTGTGAACTCTACAGACGTAAAGTGATTTGTATACCTTGTGGTAAAGTCTATAAAGTCTCACTGCTAATCAAAGGCTTTTCATATCACTAAAACTATTAGTACATTGAGACGGTAAAGTACTAGGTATATCGTAAAGTCAATTTACCTGATAAGCGGTGACAGCAATGAATTCGGTCTCCGGAAACGAGAAGGCTGCATGAGGAGCGCCCCAAGCGAGCGCGGCGGCGTCCCTGGCGCGAACCACCAGCACCCTCGGCCGGTACTTGTGCATCGAGGTCAGAACCATCTGGAAAAGTAGGTGATGGTAAAGTATCGGTATGGAACAAGCATGTTATACCCGGACAAATTCACACACGGTTAATTAGACCCAAAGTAAGCTCTAAGCTTTTGTTATGGAATCTAACTCTCTGATACTACTACATAATATACAAACATTAATACTTTATAAGAATATATAATTGAATATATAGGTATGTACGGAAAAGACAGCTCGTTGTCTGAAAATTCTATACAAAATTTACTAAAATTATCTGAAAATTGTGGAATAGCGGTATTGCTTAACATATATTTATAACCTACAGCTGTACGCGGGCTCTCACAACTGGTGATTTCAAAATCAACTGAATTAATTATTATATTATGTATTTTATGAGGATATGAATCAAATAAATTAAATGCCAATGAAAATTAGACAAATACCTTCGTTTTATCTTTACGAATAATTACTTAAATATTCAGTTTCGTTTACCAAACTACAAAAGCCTAGTGGAGAATGAAAAAATATGAAAACCGCTGTTCTCACCATGGTTATAAGTAAAACCCTTTGAGTTCAAGGGATGTCTATAAAACATAACTGCTAATTTACTAATAAATAGCTATATTTACGGAGCCATTTCCGCCTTAGTAACATTTTTTACATAGTTTACCAAAGTGCTTATTATTGTCCTGTATAAAAACACAAACCTATTCCAAAATCAGGATCCGTCAACATGTCATTTTTAAAACGAAAATGAGTTTTAAATTAACAAAACACACAAATGTAAAAAGGCGTGTAGATTGGCGACAGCGGTGTCGCGCCGGGCGGGCGGCGGGCGGCGGGCGCGGGCGGCGTCTGGCGAGCTTACGAGGACCCTTATCTGAACCACTTGACGCGAAAACCGCTACCTGCGCATGCGCACTCGCAACTGTAACCACTTCAACTGGAAAAAGGGGTTCCATCCCATTGTCTTACTATTTTTTGAAGTGTAAAAAGGTAGCCAATTGAAACCGTTTTCGTTTTTTAACTACCTTTTGATCTGAAGTAATTATATTCTCTTTGTATTGTATAATACTCTCGCAAATAAAAGAACAGATTAGGATACGGTCACTAAAAGTTTTTTATTTTTTACAGGGTTAGTACCGACGCGGTTCTGATTAAGATCACCAATTAAAAGCAATTATTGGTAAATAAAACATTCGTCGGAATATTGGGTAATAAAATATATCTTTACAGGATGCCTATGTATGTACATTTAATTAATTTATTGGTACGCAATTTACTTGCGACGCGTGTGGCTCGATGGAGTTGTCTAGACGTTGCTGATTGCGTTTCGGTCGCGGCAACTCGACAAGTGTGCACGCAATTTAAATATTGAAATATTGACACCGCCCCGCCCCGAGGACCGCCGTGATTTATATCCACAGTTTGTTGGTTTAAAACAGATTATATTATTACCATAAATATAAACAAGAATTAGCTGCTTATTGTTCGTTTCGTTATGGCTCAAGGAGAGCTTTATACATATTTAATCATATTTTTTTTTAAATTATAATTTTGACATAATTATAATCATATGTATTCTCTTATTTAATCATAGTTATAATGATATATATACTTTAAGTATACTTTGGGAAATAATAATTTATGAGCACATAAATGGTATGTAAAGGCATAATGAATACTAATTTGCAAACGCCTCTTTTTATATTTTATTGCGCAAGTACTCAAGTGTGTTAATGAAAGGACGGATAACTGTTGTTGATATAACGATATAACTTTAATCACTTACAATTATTATTATATAATAAGATAACGAGTATGTATATTCAACTACTCCGGAAATTTATTTAAATACTAGCAGCGCCCCGCGGTATTACCCGCGTTGTTCCCGTTCCCGTGGGAATTTCGGAATGAAACGTAGCCTATAACCTTCCCGTTGAATGTGGCTATCCATTACAAAAGGAATTTTTCAAATCGGTTCAGTAGTTTCTGAGATTAGCGCGTTTAAACAAACAAACAAACAAACAAACAAACAAAACAAACAAACAAACTCTTCAGCTTTATAATATTAGTATAGATAATCAAAATATGTAATACTAGCAGCGCCTCGTGGTTTTACCCGCGTTGTGCCCGTTCTCGTGGGACTTTTGGTATAAAAAATATCCTATAACCTTCCTGTTGAATATGGCTGTCCATTACAAAAATAATTATAACTGAGATGAGCCCGAACATACAAACAAACAAACAAAATTACAATTTTGACTTCTTTATAATATTATTATTAGTAAGTACTTATTAGTATAGTAAGTGTACGGTTCAAGTATTTCTCGGTCGCTAATGATTGATGTAGCATCTCCTTGTGGATACGTGACAGACAAACAGACAGTTTAAAGTACATATTTCTTATTCGGAAGCTCGTCGATCAATCGATTGTCTTCGATTCGATCTGATGCTGATATCGATCTGATGCTACGAGGATGGGAAAGATATTTTAACGTTTTTTGTTAATATATTTTAAAATTGGAATTTCATAATTAGGACGTGTTTAGTTGTAACTAATCTAAGTGAGTAAACGTCCTTAAAATACCTACTTGTAATGATGAATGCCTACGAAGGTACAGCAAAAATATATTCGGAAAAATATTAATTCATTTTATCCTTTCAATATTTTTCTTTATAGCTACGCGATTTTACCCGCGTTGTGCCCGTTCCCGTGGGAATTTGAGATTAAGATATATTCTATAACTTCTTGAACATGGCATACAAAACTAATAATTTAAATTGGACTTATAGTTGCTATTAGCGTGTTCAAACAAACAAAAAAGCAAAACAAATTCTTCAGCTTTATATATTAGTACTAGCTGTGCCCCGCGGTTTCATCCGCAGCGCCCCGTTCCCGTGGGAATTTTGAGATTTTTATTCCTTATTTTTCCTAGATAAAAACCTTGTCCTGACAATAAGGAACACATTAATATTATTTATATTATAGATGAATATAGATTAAGTAGTATTAAGTTAATATCAAGAAACCAAAGAAACAACAAATCTAAACATTTTCACAACATAATTTCTAACATTATGTCTGTACAATGAAAATATTGACAAGCCATACAAAAGACATCAACGCGCGCTTTTCATATCGTCACACATTCGAAATACATTAAAAAGTCGAACATATTTTTTCGACTAATTCAATTAACCAGTTAAGATTGAGCGATAAAATAAAAACTGGGGTAGGTAACGTCGCGTGTAAATGCTTCCGCGGAATCGAACCCGCTATCCTTCCGTAGATCAGATAAAAGTGTCTCGAAACATTAGGTTTTACATGTGTTTTGACCCCAAACGGTTTTGATGGGACACGAAAGCTTAGTAAAAGGGAAAGATAGAATCCTTTGATAGGAGTAGATTACGTTGTTTTTTCTATAGTGCCTATAGATGCGGGATTTAATTTTGTAAGCCAATTTTGTTATAAAATGTTTTACGTTACAATGTTAGTGTCTGGTGTTTCAATTGGTAGACAAAGTCGGAGGCTTTTAGCATATATTATTTGGAAATATCATTTACATGAAAAAGCAATTAAGGTAGATCTCTTTCACATTATCAGCTAATCTATATTTTGTTTAGAAAACGCAATTAAAGCAAGTACATTACATTAGAGTTAGACAAAAGCTGCGCTTGAGACAATTACCAAAATTCTCACCCATTAACTTAAGCTTAATCTCCTACTTAATAAACTATTTCTCACTTCCAATCCTTTAAGAATATTACTCATAATCCGTTCCCAGTAATTGCTTTTCATTTAGTATTCTTAATCCGTATCTTAATTACCTTTCCCATAAGTATGTTCGAACCGAACCTTTGTCGCGTTAAAAAAGTAACAAAAATGTCGTAACAATGGTTTGAAAGGCGGTTTTTTCTCAAGTGAAGGATACTCAAGTGCACAAGTGATTAGAGAGATTTTCCGTGCGAATGTACCGCTCCTGTGCTGGTAGCTTTATTGTAAGGCTGCGTGCACAAAGGCGCGCCGCCCCGTCGCGATTAATTCCACCTTCTGGTACTGACGCACTGATGCGTGCGTATTTCTATACTTTTTTAGAGGCCATGATATGTTATGACGTTTCGTAGTGCGATGTAAAATGTTTGTTTTGATGTGTAGCTGGTGCTTGTCTATTACTTTTTAATAGGTAACGTGCAACTAAGTAATTATGATTATAAATAATTAATAACTTCTGGGTAAGAAAGTACTAAACTTATGAGTAATAAAAGTTTAATTTACGGCATTGTAAATCACATGATTAATTTATAAATTTGATTATGTCGAAGTTAATAGTCTGTGCGCATGAAGAAAATTAGTCATAAACTAAACGAATCTAAAATATCATTATGAACAGGTTAAATAAATATTAACCCTAGGCCGTGTTATTATCCCACAGGCATCATTTATCGAGGCGTCAACCGCCCTGTCCAAACAGGCCGCCCGAATAAAGAAGTACAGTTAGTTGCCGCTACAAAGCCTCTATACAATGCCTTTCATCGTATTTGTTCGACTGACGAAATGCTTATAGACGTCTTTGTGCTCGAAGACTCCTGCAGCGCTCATCACGCGGTCAAACAGCGCAGTGTAACCTCAGCTTTTTATCCACACTCTAAGTTCGATATTTCTTTGAGAATGCAAGTACAACTTGTTTTTTACTCGGCTATTGCGATACATTTTTGTTCCTAACAACAGTCACTCTTATTCTTTAGAAAACAGAGTTGTTTATCGAATCACAATTTGTTGTGTACTTGTTATATGAAAGTTGTGTCATGGTAGGCGTTTCCTTTGAAACTTGAAAGTACATACCTAGCAAGACATGCGATGGATAAAGTCACGATTGTCTCGGAATAAAAATGAATGTGGGTTCTGCAATAAAACTGTAACCGTACTTTATTATCGGAGATAAATTACTAGAGCGTTTTATCGGCCTCGTTTCGTTTTTTTTATTGCGATTAGACCGAACATGATTCGGTTAATTGGTATTTACCCTTATTAAATCGTTACATTGAATGCATAAATCGTGATACCATAAAACTTGAGCGAACACTCTACCCACACAAACAAATATGTATTATCTAAGTCACATCCACATGACGGTTATTGTTTCTCGTTTTAAGTAAAGAAAGTTTTACAATGTTTGCGAGATGAGTCAACTGTGACAGCCATTTGTTTTGTTTAGATAGGTAACACAATTACCGTGACATTCCGACGTGCCAAACTTGCAAATCATCCGAACGTTATCTGTCAGACGGCGATGACGATAGACATTCGTCGCAGGATGTGTCACTGACATTGTGCATAGGCCTTTATAATGTTTTAAGTTATTTAAATATGATTATAGTATTCAAAATGATTCAAAGTAAACATTGAGACCTTTACATTTAAGTTATTTTATATTGATAAAAGAGTATTTTAACTTGAAAATATTTTGTCTTACTATTGTATACTTTAAATAGCGGAAAATGAATATAATTTACTGTAGTCACTTGACACGGAAAACTTAGCTATTCAGCAACTAATAATGTAAGAATTTAATCAACCTATGTAGGTCTCTGCAATTAACTGCATGTATTTTATGAAATAACATAAATGTCCTTCGCAGTACGGCTAATAACAAGACTTGACCTAACCCAGCTAACTATCATTACCATATTTCTTCTTTCTAGTTGAATTAGAGGTTATTTTCTTTATTTATTATAATAAAGCAAAAAGTTCGTATTTAATTTCACTTTATAAAACACCAGCCACCTTCATTATACATCTAATAGCGGCAAAGTCGATCAATTAACAGTGTTTGCAATTATGACGAATCATCGACAAATGTTTTTATTCGACCACCGCAGCATAGACAATAGATATCTCTACAGACTGTTCCCACCAGAGATTATAGAGATGGCAATTAAAAACCTGATTGAGTAATTCTAGGTAAGCAATTAGTTACAATGTGCGACTCTAAGAACGAACACATAAGTATAAGAAAATTGTATCTTTGAAGAAACACATGTTAGAAATTTGTATTACGAGTATAGATATTGATCGTTTCAGTTAACCATTGATTTTCAAAGATATTAACAGAAAAGGTCATTTAGTGTTTTAATTGCTGTTTTTTGGTTTATAATAATGTTTATTATTTTAACAAATTGTTATAAAAAAGTAGGTAGGTTACGTATTTTTAAACAAAACAAAAACATTTTGAAGTTCTTTGGGCTTCTTTTGCACTTAAATATCTGAAGTCATTAATTGGTTTATCTTTACCACGTTTAGTAAACGTACTCATACGGGTTTTTTCGCGTTAGAAAGTTAATAAAGCAAGTAATAACCTACTTTTTATTTCCCGACGTTACGTTTCTATTAACGTTTCTACTGAAAACGGATAAGACTCAGAGACGTGATAAGCATTGATAGTAATAAATAACTTGAAGTTTACAACCGACCGCCCAACAACTTTATGATGAGAGGTTATCGTTAAATACTCAATCAGATTGTAAACACTAGATAGGTAATAAATATTCCATTATTAGTTTTAAATGGTACTTATTCGTGTAAGAAATATTAGAGGGATTAAAGTTCATAAGGTAAACCGTCGTAAATTTATACCTAGGTTAGTAATTTATTAATAAGGTGTTGTTAACTAATTTTAAAATCGATTGTAAATTTAAGTCAGGTTACTACTTAAATCGTAATAAAAATCCTAGAATATCATGATTTGTGGCCCAGACTATGTTTGGATGCACTTCCCTCAATGTTGCCTTTTTACTCTACTCGTGAAATAACTTAATTTTCAACACATTTAAAAAATCTATACTAAAACAAAACATTAAAACACTTACATGCCCCTGCGCATCCATAGTGTTATTGGTCAGTTTCAGTTTGCTGAACGAGACCGGATTGGCCGTCCAGTGATGGCCCGGTGCTGGCGAGTCGGGGTGCAGCATCAGTCGCCGCGGGGACTGCGGTTCGGCTCCGCCCGCCGCTGCCCACGCGCCGCCCGCCCAGCGCCAGCGCCGCCGCCCTACGAGCGACAGCTCTAGCAGCACGCAGTACTCTTCGCGAGGGTCCAGGCCGGAGAGGGAGACGCGTAGAGATGGGAACATGCGGCTGTAACAATACATTTTAAAGGTTAGTGGAAGGTTTTTTTACTCTTAGATATGCTACTTGTATGAAGAACCCTATAAGTATAAATGTAGTGGTTTAAGTATATTGAGTAGTAAAGTAACTGTCCAGTAATGATGTGATAATGTTATTTATGTTAATTACAATTATTATTTGTACCAATACCTACTTACTAGAGAGTAGATATACGAGTACACAGCCAACTGTACATAATAAATAAACATACGAAAATACCCGAATACCAACAATTGAGACTTATAGTTACCACCAACCCCTAAAAGTTCGAACTATTATCACCGCATTACCAAACGATAACTCTCTAACCCATTCCCACAAGAAAATGTCAAAGGTAACATTCCAAATAACGCTATCCTCAGATTATGTTCAAAAACAATAAACTCCAACATACTTCACACGGTACACCGCACAGCATTCCCTCAGAAATTGAAACAAAGAGGGTGATAATGAAATTACAGAGACAATAGCGGTGGTTTCTTTCATCGTATTATCACGGTTGTAAACGAATTGATAGCGGTAATGTGTCCACGGATCAGCTTTTGGCACCCATTTGTTCGAGGACCGTATAAATTGTTGTTGGGAACCATAAAACTTGGATTCGGTGGCGCCTCGGCTTATCTGCAGCCTTTCAATGCTCATATCACTTATGAATTCTTTCTGGATGTTAGGCAGGTTGTACTAATAAGTATTAGTAGGAATATTGACGTATTGATGGAATTCGGTCGTAAAGCAAAATAATCTATACTAATATTATAAAGCTGAAGAGTTTGTTTTGTTTGTTTGTTTGTTTGTTTAAACGCGCTAATCTCAGAAACTACTGAACCGATTTGAATAATTCTTTCACTGTTAGATAGTCTATTTATCAAGGAAGGCTATAGGCTACATTTTATCCCGGATTTCCTACGGGAAACGTCAACAAATAACTATTCCACGCGGACGAAGTCGCGGGCACAGCTAGTAATAGATAAAAAGAGTGTGTCACTAAACTGTATGAACTAAAAGTTATTTAACTGAATGTCGAATTTAAGATTTTATAACTACGAGTATACTACGAGTATACTATGTCTTCTGTCTGTCAAGTAATACTAACTAAACTCAATTAATAAAAGTCTTTATTTATCACAGCTCACCGATCCTAGAGCCCAATAGTATATGGTTGGCCTACAAATGTCTTCACTTCGTTCTATTTTAGCCTCAAATCAATTAGTTTATTGAAATCAATATACGAGAGAATATATAAGAGATCAAATATTGTCGGATACACTATTACTTAAGTTACATATTCTCTTCAACTAAGGTCTAAATACTTAGTACTTATTGAAATATAAACCTCTCAAAGGCTCTCTCGATGCTCCTCAGCGTGCTCAGATAATGGAGCAGCGCCGCGCGGTATCTGGCTAGGGCTCCATCAGTCATAACACGAAGTTATCGGGTCTCGGGCCGCCCGCGAGCTCGCGGCGCACTAATGCAACCACCCGATAACGCCGCGCCGACAGAAGCTCAATTAACAACAAACTAAATTAGCCTCCATTTAAAGTTTACGATGACCGCTACCGCCTTACGTGAAAGGAGGTGTACAGACAGAATAACTATTGCCAATTTGTATTTAATGACTACTTACCTATCTATATAATAGTTTATATAAATGAAAAGAGTTAGAAAGGATCTGGAAGAACTATTTGATGAATTTTCATACGTCGACAATTTGAGAGATACATTGAGGTGTCGAGGAGATACAAGTGTAGGTACCTACGAGTATATAGACATGAACATATATAAATAGTGTTAATTAATGATGACAGCGTTAGTTTCTACAGTCATTTGTCATTAACCAAACTGTGTATAAGAAATAGCCAGTTTGATGAATATGAATATCGATGAGTTAATAACGCCAGTGTGTCACATGACCGGCTCATGTCCAATATTAACACATTGGAGCTCAAATCAAACACCAATACATGACACACAAATATTGGTTGATTTAACTTGAACAAATATGTGACCAGTATTGTAATTTAACATGTTGACCGTACTTTGACAAATCCGTGGTCTCGGCTACCGTTCCGGCAAGTAGTCGTTATCAGCGGCCGGCCACTTATCGGCCTGTTTGAAAGCCACCGCGCCGACAAAGAGGTGACGAGCCACGCGCAATATATATTAAACTCTTTAAACTCCGCCACTATCGGAGTCACTCTCCGCTCCCGATAGAATGCATCGGACCCGCAAAACAAAGCCATTTGATACGCGATACCGCCGATAGCAGTTTAAGCGAAGAATCATGTCAAACATCCATGTTACGGAATTTTAAATCGGACGCACGGAATTCTGTTTACGATATAGTTAATAAAATAAAGATACAATAAAAAGAGGACTCCATAAAAGGCCTCGAGAGCGCTCGCCGCGGCAACCTCACCCGACACAATGGGACCACCAAAATCGCATCGAATAAACTTTAGAGTGGGCCATAAATCGGTAACAACATGCCAATTGCCGCACGGAGGCGCTAACAGCGGGAAAGAAACCGACATATCCGCTCTAGCATCCGCACTCGAAATCTATAAACGCTCCGACCTCGCGCCAAATATTATAAACATCCTTTCTGAACCTAACATGCCAACGTTACCTCGCAGACTCGACACCCAGGCGTATTCACTGCAGACTAGTGCAGACAATGTTTCACGAGCTGCCATTTACGACTACTATTGAAAGACGAGTAGTAAACGCTCGCGTTTAATGTCGTCAGCGCGACCATAACCTAGCCCTCGAGTTATCTTTACTGCTAATTTCATTGGTGTTTTATCGTCAAGTTCAATGTTAAGGATATGGAGACAACGGCGGCGTTGTGCTGCGACATCTGGCCGGGGTGAGTGTGTATACAAGCTTAGCTTTAGAGGCTAACTCGCACGATAAACAATGTCGAGAGTCGGATACAAGAATGCTTGAGAGTTTTGGTGCGGGTACGTCATTAGCGCTCACACGAGAGGTCCGGCGGGTTTTTTCCTCCAACCAGATGTGGGCCTGGATAAACACCACCGCCATTGTAAAGTGATATAAAAAATCATACACCTGGAAGTGTCAAATTGTTCACTCGGACTGTGAGAGCGCTCCGTGAGAATCGCGGAGGACTTTGTGTTAATATTTGTATTGTGTGTTTACATGTACTTTGGAATTAGGGTTTACATCTGTTACAAGACAAATTAAAGTCTTTCAATTAGAAGTGTTTCATGTTACCGATCTCATTTCTTAATTAGTCTGATTTTGTCTGTTGATGTGTGAAAAGTGTCTTTACAGAGTACAGGCATAGGTAATTAGAACAAAAAGTTTAGTATTAAATTGAACTGTTACCTAATTAAACGAGATATATAGTCGTTACAAAATGGCGGGTCTTGTTCGCGATATTGTAACAGTCAACTTTACTACTTTAAGCAACATGATCGAAAATTAACAAGTGATCAATACTCGCTCTCCCACAGCCGAACTTAACACAAGTAACATATGAAAGGCGGGGGACGTCGACTACACACCGGAAAGCCTCCACAACAATGACAAAACACTTACAAACATTTATTGCGTGTACAAATAAAACGTTGAATCTCCCAGAGCACCCTTCCATGCATCTGTCTCGCCTCCGCAAACCAAACAAACAGCGATCATAAAGAAACACGCTTGTAACAAAGCAAATAAACCAATTTGGGTATGGTCACAAAAAATATCAGAGATCTTGAGATGCATCTACTTGTATTAGCATATTGATGGCTCGAGTATCTGGTGTCCTTTGTTTAAAATCAGCGACAGTGCCCTCAATCATAAGATATCGCGATAAAAAACGTTTTATTTTCATTGGCTAGTTTTTGCCGGGTCGCCGCAGGTGGCGGGACCTGCAGGTCGCAACTGTTGGTGCAAAAACAAACGGAACGCATAAAAATGATTAATTTGTTATAAATCAGTTTGTTCTTTTAATGATTGATCGTAAAGTGTGAATCTTAATACAATAAAATTGCCTAAAATTCGAACACCTTTCCAATAAATAATCAAAAGTTTACTTCTGCGGTATTTGAAATTCTAGAATAGAGAAATTATAAATTGGAATCAAAGATATTTTAATCTCTAAAATGTTTATTGTAAGTATTTAGTTTAAAAGTATATGAATATTGTACAATAAAAAATCTATATTATATCTTAAATCTTGATAAAAAGTAGCCAATTATAAGTAACTACCGCATAGAAATCTCCAAAGGGATCCCCGCCCGAGGACTAAAGACAATAAATTGGTAGGAAAACATTACGGGTGACGTTTTCTATGAGAGCTTATCAAACTGTTCTTCGACAGTGGGCGGGGGCGAGTGGAACAAAGCCACCCCGCGGAGGTAGCACCTGCGTGATATGTTTATGTCCTGTTCGCAAAATTTACTGCCACCGTACAACCATTAACAAGCCGCTCGCGGAAATCGAAATCGAAACCTTCCTTAACAACCAGTTACGCAATAAACTAGCAACGGAATGAACTCCACAACCTACGTATATAATTGGTAATTCTTTCCAACATGAATACAGTATAATTCCTCACTGATTGTACGCAAAGGTAACCGCCTCGATCGATTTACCTCCGCCTCACGCTGATTGCTTTTATCAACAAGGTTAACGTTAATATTAAGCGGAATGCAATTTTGTTAATTAAAAATTATGTGCCTGATGTGATGAGAAGCGGATGTCTACACGAAAAGGTTTTACATAATAACATGTATTTAATATCATATTTACTTAATTATGCGTAAAATTATCGATTGAAATACAAACTATCAATTAATATAATGCAGCCATGTTAATTTGAAGATGGAGGTAATTAAGAAACGGCCAAAACACAATGAGGAATGCCATCGAGCCTCGTTTTTGGATAATGTGTCCAGCTAGTTAATAATGCATGAAGGGTAAAAACCGTGATTGTTGGCCGGCGGTGGACAACGTTCGGAACACCTTACGGTATGTATTAGGGCAAAACTAACAAATTCGAATGAATATGGATGCGTTTGGTTCGGTGAAAGTGCGGAATTAATTCAGCGGATCCTTTTTAGGCGCCGGCGCCGCATTCACGCGGCCCGGGGCTCGGTGCTCGTAAATTGCAAATGGAAGGGCCGACAAACGGAGCGGTAATTTAGTTGACAGTCGCCGCGACGAGCCGGCCCGCCGCGCCGCGCATGCGCACCACAAAGCTTATCTCCCGCCCGCATCTAAACACTATTATGAGCTTGACGCCGAACAACAGATCGTTAACATTTCGCATAACCAATAAAAAAATGTCACAAACGAGTTGCACTTATCTACCGACAAAACACAAAAAACTCGGACCTCAAATCAGAATTTTTATAATATTTAATTAGCTAATAACAGTAGTAACCCAGTCAACGATCCTTATTGTCATGAGAAGAATACTCACAAGCAGTTTAAAACTTCGATCAACAAGTTTAAAATATAAAAGATATATGCGCAATTATTCGGTGATCACAGGACAAAGTGATATCGGGATCACTTTAATATCATTATACAGGGTTTGATGCAGTTGGTGTGCGAGTGTGTTCATTCTATGTCTTATTGGTGAGCGGTAGAGACTAGGCGAGGTGCAGCGAGCGGGCGGCGGCGGCGGCGGCGGGCGGTGGCGATCGCTCGTTAGCTCCCGACCCCGCATAAATCACGCCGTTTTATGAGAACTAACATTTTTTTAACATTAGTTAATGAAATGCGAGCGCAGTATGGGACCAGACTAGCGACATTAAAAACGACAAGCCATAAGGACGGACAGTTTCTAATTATAATCCTGTCAAAGCTCCAATATAACGAATGAATTGATGATAGCCTGAAATGCGGTGATTTTTATCTAAAACAACAGCGATCAGAGATAGTAGCTCTACAACTTTAATATGACATATTTGTTTGTTCAAAGTTACCGTTATTTTTACGATTTAACGGCGCATTTTATTGGGTGAACTCCTCTTTGGACGATATTCACCAAGTACCATAAGCAATGCCAGTAAGTGCTGATTATCAATATGTTCGCGGGTGAGTGAAGCGCGCGGCTACCGATCAATCACCGACAGGATCTCCGCTCCTCTTAGCGTAAAGCCGACTCGCACTACCTAGAACCGACCGCCTCCAGACCTAACTAATTACCATCGTATGACAACGAATTTACAGCTCATTATCCTGCAGCGGAAGCCACCAGACGGCGCCACTATTTTAGGAAACTTTTCGGAGAAAGAGTTGAGGACTTGCAGAAGCGAGATTTCGCAACAATTTGCGCGCTTCTACGAACTATGGTCGAGTGGATCGATGGCGTGCGGTATTCCGTTTGGTGTATCAGTGTGTACGCAGCTTCAGTAACTGGTGCGAATTAAAGCTGCGTCCGCGCGGGCGCGGGCTCACTGGCGCCGACAAAGAGGCCGCCGCACGCGATCCGAGCCCGATTCACAATTAAGCCAGTGTGTGTTAATTGATATTAATTCTATGCGAGTGGTGTAAGCAAACAGCCGCCAGCGAATATCAACATCGAACTCGTCTGGCCGCGGCAGTAATAAACATGTAAATGCTGACGAATCACGATTTTCCGAGTCAAATCCGAGATGATCTCAATCCAAAATTTTCTGTCAATAAAATTTTGTTGGTTGTTAGATGATTGTTTCCGCATCATTTCAGACCACCAACAGATATTTGATGATATCATTTACGAAACTGGTCGTTTTAGAACCAGCTCTATTATTATAATTATGTGTGGTATTGTTTAACATCTGCCCTGTTTGTTTTTGGAACATGTTTTTTAAGTTAAGTAAATTGTGTTTGATCCTTATGCGGAATCTATTAACCCGATGTTGACAATATTCTTCATTACTCGGTAATTATCGGTGACCTAAATGAGTTCTAGAGACACAATTAAGTTTAGTTTTTTTGCGGTGGAGTCGCTGGCCGTTTCCACCGCATCCACGAGGTACCGAGAACCGCGGAGCTGGTCCCCCCGGCCCGCGGCACCGTGTGGACACACCACGTCGGGTGCACAGTTCAAACGCGCCGCGCCGCGTCATCACGCAATTAGTGGGCGTTGCGACATCAGCTCTATTGACATTGAACCGTTGTTACATATTTCACAGAACTGTGTTTTGATGTCGCCTCTACATGGAAACGTCTTGGCCAATTTGTACGCCCTTTAATCTTATAAAACATTGTCGTCGCATAACTCGCTCATTACATCTTGTTGCTACGTTCGTAAGTCGTGTTCTTGAATTCTATCGATTCGATACCTTTAAAGGTTACAAGTAGTTTTAAACAGTAGAACAATTTAAAAGTACCTATTAAAATTAACGTTGGTCAGTCGAAGAATGTCGGTAATTTTTATGCGCAAAAGGACGTCCAAAGGGAACTTTATAATACGTTACGAGAAAAAACATACACATGTATGTAATTATCTAATTCAATTTCTGAGAACAATAAAAATGCCTATGACAAGACATGCCTTTCGAGTAGGACTTGTGACATTTAGGAAGTAAAAAGTGGATTCCGTTAGAAACGTATAAGGATTTCTTAGTTAGATTTGGTTAATATGCGAGTGGGGCACGATCTGATGAGGAGTCGTTCCCAGGGTGAGTGGGCTCGGATGTCGTGGTGGCGACACTTTTATTAGAGAATCGTGCGGTATGTTGCACCCAGCGCGGTCGCTACCGGCGCGATGGTATCGCGGCGATGTCGCGATGGGCGGCGCGGGCGCAGCCACGAGATGCTATCGCCGCACGAGCAGCGCGCGGGTGGCTGCCCGCAACTCATACACCAGATATGACTATGAAGCACTTTCTTAGTAAAAAGTTAGTTATGCTTTCTCGTTAACGTTTCCTGGTGCGAAGCTTACTGTTTATAATATCGTGTTTCCCATCGAAATACTCTTGTTCATTTGCATGGATATGTTTCTGTTGACGCTTAACAAGCTATTGGTTATTGCAGATCTTTGCGTTTTTATTCGCCCATAATAACTCACGCTCAGAGAGAATACCACGCAGCATAACTGATATTATCTATACATTGAATTCTATTTCTGCAATGAGAGTAACTTGTCCGTAACTAAAAACAATACTCGCAAGAAGCACTAATTACATGTTCAAATGAAACACAATTACGGGTTCTCTCGGCTAACTACAGGTTGTTATAATAGCGTTTATAAAAACGTTTAAATGAACGCCTCGTTAGTGACAAATCTTGCGTGAAATGTAACAAATCCTTAACAAAGTGGATCGCAGCGGCCGGAGCGTCACGGCGGACGTGACACGTCGTCTCGAATGTGTTTTATGATGGAAGACGCACCCAGGGCTCCGCTGGAGACGCATAATGGTTCCTCTTCCACGAGACGCACTATGGACACGTACACACAAAATATATAAAACGTGACACCGTAACTTCATGAGATTACCGATTAGATCGGAGACTGGTAGCCACTAGATATCATATTACCAAACGGTAACAGATTACCTACATAGGTGATAAACTGTTATGAACTTTACAACATTTTTAAGTTGCAGTCCTAAAACCAGTTTGGAGCGTTTGTATGCAGTTCAGGACTGCAGTGAAGGACATGAAATGTGGAATTAATGTAAGATGTCTCATCAGATCACATTATAATTTGTTAGGTAGCGGAGTGAACCCGTGAGAATAATTCCCGAGTTCCGAGTAACATGGGTTAAACGCTTGTATCTGGAGATACCGATCTAACCCGAACTCCTCGTTGGCGCCATAAAAACAAAACATCTTCAACACGACCACTTTCTTTACTAAATTATTCGTGGAATTTACGACGTTTCAACCGACAAAAATGTTATAACCTAATGAGAAATTATCATTAGACCCGCTGTCGTCCGGCAAAAAACGAATCATGTCGGTCGGCGAGCGCGATGTCGGAGCGCGTTTTTTATATTCAACATTCGAATTATCGTTTTGTTGTTTTTATTTCGATCGTCGATTGTTTTAGCTTGTGGCGGGACAAAAAACCGCGGGAGCCAACGATGACTCCGCGATTCTGGTGATCGCTCAAACTCGGGAATTTGACGGTGAATTTTGATGTGGTTATCAGGGGTTGAGATACATCGACGGCTGGGCAGGGACGGTGACATGTACACTTAGTTAATGACAGCGATGGTGTGTTCGGCGCGGGGCTGGGTCGCGGTGGCTTCTCCCAGAAGATATTGCGATATGATCGGCTGCAGGCGACTGCTGGGCGCGTGCTTCACATGCCACGGGCGGCAGGGCGGGACTCTCGGAATTAACCATTACGTTCGATGACACTACGTTTTCAATCACAAGACAATTTCTATTAAACCTCTATTACAGTAAACGTTTCTATCAACTTAAATTGTACAAACAAGACTTCCACAGATATTATTGCTTTTAGACCAATGTCTTATTGCCGAGTAATTTTGTACTTAACGGCCGCCTTCACACTTTATAATGGCCTCGGTACTCCGTGCTGCGCTCTCGAGCTCTCGAGAGGCTGGCTGCTGTGATTATTAAATTTTAAGAGGAAAATAAATCCGTTTTAGGTTTGGATGCGGTTTCTTATGACCTCGATGTGTATCACAACAACTTTGTCTCATTATTGATTATTTTATTATATTGCGATTCCCATGTTGAGGTTCCTAGTTGGTATTTGGCCGAGACAGTAGGTAGACTGCTTAACTATTTTTAGTCTAATCAATCATCCTATCAGATCCTACTGTGACGTCGGTTCTCGAGTACTGGAACATTATGTCAGCTTCCATTAGACGCCGTTGCAGTCAGCGGTACGCATCAATATCTCACGATCTGACTAGTTGAGTCCGAGATGTAAATTCTGATGTCAGTGTTTCAGGAAAGTTAGTGACGAGTAGAGTGAACGTCGGAGGAGACAGGCGGCTGTCATAATGTGATTATTGGTGGTTGAAGGCTGGGCGGGGCGAGGGCGGCGGGGCGCGGCGCGGCGGGCGGCCGGCGCGCGGCGGGCGGTCGGCGCCCGCGCGCCTCTCGCTCGCACCCGCGCGCCGCGCCGCGCGAGCGAGTGCGCTGCGCCTGCGCCTCCACGCGACAAACGACCCGTGGTAAAACAAAAGGAATGTTGCCGGCGACGCTTTGAGGCGCCGGCGCCGCTCCCCGCGCTCCCTAATCACCCATTTTAATTACGACACAGATCAAATCAATTAATCGGTATTTCAGTTAAAACAAGCGCCGAATGAGCTTACACTCGATTACTACAAGATCTCTCGGGTCGATCAGATCCGGGACGAGATTACGCTTCCTATAGAGTGAGTGGATACTGATTTTATAGTTTCACAGAAGTTGTAGGTGGATAATTAGTTAAGATATTATGTGTTTTCGTTATTTTATTACATTTGGTTTCATCGTACGTTGCTCAAGAAAGTTACTATAGAACTACTTGGGTATTGGCAATATCGTTGAGTGAGTGATTACAAAAACTTGGCTGCATATTATGTGGGCCTTCGTATCAGTCGAGTCGAGGCAGACTTTTTTAATTATAACTTATGGTTATTACGGGCGAATTCGGGCGCGCCCTTCCCATCGAATAACACAAGAATAAATAACAAGTTTTTATACAGTGTGTTTGTTTGTTAAAATGGCGGGAGGTCTGAGCGACGACACGCGAGGCCCAGCGACCCGCCGGCGGCGCGCCGCGCCCATTTGTCATATTTCACTTTTGAGAAAAAATAAATAACATACTCTATTCCAACCAGTGTTTGTTTGTACAACGATTATTGAGGGTTAAGTATTATCTCTCGGCTCGGACAGATGGAACGTGTCTCGATTGGGAACGTTTTGTTGTAGGTACACACAGTGCGCTGCGAGGGGAACCAAATGCTCCTAATGATACATCGAGTTATCCTTCAGATAGATGATAATAAACCAAGAAATTTGAGGCTAGCTATAATTAATTAGTGAAATAAGTACTCGATAAATAAGTACACCTCTAAACTAGCTACTGTGAAGGTAGACCATTTATTTACTACGTGAGCAATTTCGTCGGAGAATGAACAACATCATTATATTGTTGTGTGCACATAATATGCACCCTCTAATTGGTTTTTATCAACGGGCAGGTGGAAATTGTGTATCTGTTCCTGCAAACCAACGCTGGAGCAAATATATAGGAGAGTATATAATGAGGCCGAGATGGCGGCGCAGGTGTTAACTCGGAGCCCTGTGCCGCCGCACAAACGAACCGCCCAAATCTACTGTTTGCATTTACTATTTAACACCGAAAGCCAACCCCACTCCGACACACAACGGGATAACGCACCGCTTCAACAACAGCTTTTAACACTGTTTGAACAATCACTCGCTGCCTCCAATTTGAGTCATTACACTCTCAGAGAAAGCGCCTAGCCAGCACCGAATAACTCAATTACACGTGGTCGCTGCCGCGCGCAGGCTAGGGCCAGCCCAGCCAGGGCTCAATACGAGAAATGCATCAAATATTTCTGACCCATTTCGTTCGGTTGGCGCCAGGGACGGCGCCGGCGCGCCCCCGGCCTCGCGCGCGGCATCGTTAATACAAAACAAACAAGAGTGACCTCTAGACGGACCCCGGCTAAGCTAACGAGATTCACAAAACGTAGGATAAAGCGGTAAATTTATCGAAATGTTAGCGACCTCGCGGTGGTCCGCGGCGGAGGCCGGTGGAAAAAACGTGTAGGAGATGACAGGAGCTCGGATGAACCCGGCTAATTACCAGCGCGGGCAAAAACGGCGCGGCGCGGTCGCAGGCGCGCCGGGACAGCGCTCGCGCACGATAGCCATTTGTTTCAGAAAACCATTCCCGCCCGTTTTTGTCGTCATCATAATAACATCGGTGGACGAACTCCCGAAGCGGTCTCCGGGAGCTAATTACACGCCATTAATTACCGAATATTTTATTGTAATTCTGTCAAAAGTCGGACGGACGTGACATTCATTGTTGATCTACATAAGGGATAAAACTGTGCCGCACACAAAACGTCCGGTATGTTCCTAATTCGCTGGTGGCATTTCTTTACAGTCAGTTGATAAGTATCGGACATTAATCTGTGGCGGGGAGGGGAGATGAGTTGTTGCGGATGTAGCATGAGGTACGGAGAGCCGGCTCCGGGGCCGGGCTCGTAACGAGACGCACCGTAATGACAGCGGCGCGGCGGCCCGCAGCCAGCGCGCGCGGTGGTCGCCCGAGGAAGGGCGGAGGCGCCGAGATCGCGACCACTCTATAATTTCTTCACTGCTCGTCCCACATTATCGATCACGAAAAAAAAAATAATTGAAGGGGTACCGTCGTAAAGCAAACAAGCTTATAATAAGCTGTAATTTGTGCTCGGCCATTTAGAGAAATGCACAAATTACCGTCGTGGCAGCTGTTTGTTTTGTCTATGACGGAGGTCCGGCCCCGTATCCCCAAATTATCCGTTAACAAGCCTCGCGTCAGATTCGGCAGCCCTAATGGGTTTTCGTTAAGTTTTTGTTATTACTTTGTAATTTATTACGAGTAATGTTTTTTTGTAAATACGATTCTTGGATTCGACAGATGCAACATTTAATTGAGTCGATTACTGTCGGTTTGTGAGAATCGATTTTGTTTTTATATCGCTAATAGTAACTTGTAAGTATGTAGGATGCATTGTCTTAGTCACGGCGCTGCCTGTACACCGTAGTGCCTAACGAGTAGACTACGAGTTTGGCTCCTTTGCCCTCGTCGAGAGCCCAACACGAATTTCACGGAAATGTATTAATAAAGTTAACTCCGACCGAGTTCCACGGCAGGTATGCACAAGGACCAATACTAAGTAATCGAAATTATTACACTTAATTGATCTAAATAATGTTAAGAGTTTTACTTATCCAAATATAGGTGTTTCAAACATGTTAACAAATTAGTGGAAGCCTATTCTTGTCTTGTCTTGTCTTGAAGCCTGATCTATGAATGTTTTTGCTTAGTGAAATACCTATCTATATTTTACGGATATTCTTACAAAATACAAAAGGCTCTCTTTTAATACTTTAAAGGGAAAATAATGCTCGTTAAAAACTTTACTTTTATCAGAGCTATTTATTTTTTATGCCCATTTAATCTAACAAGCCCTTGTTAGCATAACATCATCAACCATTTTAAATTGCGGTCAGTTTTTTTTTTATGGATTTAATGGTTTAAGATGACACAGGATGAATCTTATATTTAGATAACTATAAGAACAATATAATGCTGTTTTCTAAAGTTGGACAGTAAATGATTGTAATACTAATTCATTCTGCTTACTTACTTATAGTGCATACCTATGTATATACATATTATTCAGTGCGCTTGATATTCAGTAACAGAATGTCTAATCTTCATCCATGTAAATAATCCTAAAGTCTTAATAATAATAATGGTCTGTATTTTCTACCAATTATCCATCATAAATTGAAAAAAGATGGACTAAAATAATCAATATGTACACTACTTTATTTAATATTTGCGTTTTGGCACGGCCGGGCAAAGGCAGAATATGTGAGGAGTGTTAAACGTAATCACTACGCGTGTCTACTGCCTACTTCCGGTTGGTGATTTCAAACATCGGCCATGTTGAAAAGTAGTTAATTAGAAACTTGCTTCGCTCGACCAGGGAGGTCTGGTTGGTCTGGGAGGTTATACTTGGTAAATCAAATATACCTATGGGCACAACATTGCCGAATCTTCGAAAAATAGCGATTGCTTATTCTATTTTATATTCTATTGCCATCTTTTGGTTGTGGGGGGAGCCACGGCTAACAGCTAATCCGTTATAAGACGACATGCCAGGCGCAAATTCTAAATTTGCTTCAGGGTACCCCATCTTAACTCATATCTCTACTTGTACCTGTTTATCTCCCATTTGATGATGGTGAGGGACAAGATGAGGGAAATATTAATTTTGATAGGAGATGGCACCAAGTTCCATACATGTTTACCCGTCATCCTATATCCGTAGTCCTTTAAATATAGTACTTAGTCGAACATGGAACTTACCTTGAGTCTTTCCGTGACCACGAGTGGTTTAATCCGCTCAAAACAATGTGTACGTTATTTTTGTAAATACGTTATACACGTAGTTTGAACGCGATATAGTCCAGATTTATTTATTAACCAACAGCGCTCCGCGGTTTTACTCGCATCGTGCCCGTTCCCGAGATAATTTCGGGATAACAAATAGCCTATAACCCTCCCGTTGAAAGTGGCTATCTATTACAAAAAGAGTTATTCGAATCTGACTGGTAAGTCCCGAGCCGGAACATACAAACAAACAAAATTACAAATGATACGTCTCCTTATAATATTAGTATAGATAATGAAACTTACCGTCCACCCTTGGTGATGATCATCTCCGTGCCGATATCGTGGAACCGCTGCCAGAGGTCTCCGTTCAGCAGCCTCGCCTCACATGCCGGGGGGTCGGCGTCCGCGCCCATGCGGTGCTCTGCAATGAAACGAAGGTTTTCATACGAATACAAAGTAAAAAGTAACCCAAGGAGCAATCAAGTGTTTTACATGTTCTTATATTTCAATTTGGCGTATGCATTAGTTATTTTACTTAACTTTTTTGGAAAGAAAATTCAGTAAGGGTTTTACATCCTAAATGAACATAATAGACCAAGGAGTCTACTACACACAATCTAATCAGACCACTGTGGGGTAAAAATACTTAGTACTAGGCTAACCTAAAATACATAGAAAGGAATATTGGACAGTTATATATATATACATAAATTCATTTTATGTTTGTTTGAACGCGCTAATGTAGGTATGAATCTACCAAAAGATTTAAATAATTCTTAAATAGTTTGATCCTGAAATTCCTACGGGTACAGGCACTAAGCAGGTGAAATCGCGGGACGCTGCTAGTCTCTTATTAAATTGAATTATATTAAATTAAATATATTATATTAAATTGAATATAAAATACGTTTCATTAAATAAGCATCTCGGTGAAGGTCGTTGTATAGCGGGATCTTATACTATAACCAAAATTGAATTGATTTCAAAACCTAGTGTATCGTTCTAGATTACAACTTTTGTATAAACACCTCCCAAGATTGCAATCACTTCCGTGATCATAAAAAACATGAAAAAGTTAGTAAAAAAACAAAACAAGCATAAATTCAAAGAGTACCTATTAAATAACTTTAAAATTCAAAAATTCAAAAACGTTCTTATAGAAATGATTAGAAGAAAAGCTGAATCATACGCTACTATACAACTTATATTGATACCGTTGAAATTGAAGCTACCGTTCGCTTTCTCTTAACAAATCAATGTGATAAACAAACGGACAAATGAATAGACACAGGTGTAAATTGTAATTGACACTGAAATAACACTATAGTGCAAATATGAGATATCTATCGGCCTAAACGCCTACGACGGACGGAAGTTATAAACATATTTTACCGTTAGGTTTATCTGTCTATACTATACATACGCTGTATAAGAACGTCACCAAGATGTTAATATAAACTAATATCAAGCGGTATGTACAGTCAGCACACGAAGTTGTACTTTGTAAATTTTTAAAATAATAAGTGGTTAATAATAATTGACATGCTTATGTGTTCGAGAAATTTAAAGAAATTTTAATTTGAAAAAAGATTTAAATAAGGTAATGAAAGTAAGCTCTAAAAGACCCATGGATCTTATTCATAATCATTAACAGCTTATTAAAAGCATTTAGCTATAAATGCTTTGTCCCTTTCTGATATACGCTATTTTCTAAACAACAAAAGAGAACAATAACATAACAGTGTTTAGTTAAAGAGTGTCATAAATAAGGCGGTTAATGTTTGAATATAAAGTTTTTGACAAGACCATAGATCTATTTTAAATCTAGTTATACCATAGTCTGGTTAATAATTTTATGCATTTGTAGGTCTCTTGGGTGATCTTTGGAAGGGATTTTGGGTGAAGAAAAACATTGAATCAAGGGTTATGTTAAAGTGTAATTTAGTAAATACTCGTACATTTGTTAATTTTCTCTACTTTTTGCAAATGCTAATTCAATAAAGGCTTTAAGATCCAAATTAAACTCTCAGAGCCCGCTCGGCCCCCTAATAATTACTTAACTTTGGTTATCCAGTAAATAAACAAACAGTAGGTAAGTGATTTCAAATAAACAATAAATACATAGAATATAAATATTAGATGAATCGTATATTAGAAATAATACAAGAGCTTAAGAAGAGAAATACAATGTTTAACAAAAGTAACACAATCAAATTCACATGAACTGCAAACACAGAAATCATTAGTAAAACGTATCACCTTACTTCGTATGTAAATTAAAGGCCAAAGTAATGTCCGTCCGTCGATGTTAAATACATTTTTATTCGTGTATTTTTACTGTTAACTGCTTTTTAGCAGTCTCAAGTTGTCGGTCCAAGTATTGGTAATCAAAAACGCCGACAAAACGCTAAGAGGCACTCCGCTGGATGTATAAAATGTCTCATAATATCGGTTGAGATTAAAAGCCGTGAAATTATTTATTCAAATGTGTGCCGGCTAATGGTTTGTCACAGTAGTTCAAATAGATTACGATATCTGTTATGCAATATTCATAGTTTAAACTGGAGCTATTTAATAGATTACTTTTTATCTACTTATTTTGATTCGGGTTTTCTATAATTTAATATACCTACCTATTATGAGTGTACCAGCTCACTTGTTTCACATGTTATCTTTCTTAGGTTGTAGGTGTAGTAGGTGTATAAGGCTCAGGCTTCAAGCTCAGGTAAAATTTATTAATTGATGCGCCTAAACTTTATTTGAACTGTAGTTTAAATTAGATGAACAAAACTAAGTAGGTACCTAATAGATATTTGGAAAAAAATGGCGGATATAAGCTTTTGGTAACCCGTTTCCGTTATAAAACGCTTTATGTACAGTTACATTTTAATAATTACTTGCTTAGTTTTTAAGTTACATACAGTAAAGATGAATTTAATGCAAACAATAAATACTAGGGTACACACATACCCCTTCGTATTTATATAACCATCTCAAGGGGTAGTTTTATAAAAACTGAGCTTTATATCTCCCTTGAATGCGAAACCAACCCGCAACAAGTAAAATAATTAATTTATGCCTACTCTCGATATACATTTATACATCTATATATAGATTTTACAAAGACATTGTAACATTTATGGTGATTGGCGCGTGTGCAAAGGGGATCACGGTAACTAATACAATTTCTTCATTCATTCTAATGAAAAAATACATATTAAAATGTCACCAGAAGCCTAAAATGGTCAATAAATGATAAAAATAACAAGAAACATGCAAAGGGGAGGTTTTCCAAGATATTGAAACCAATTGCTGTCCGCCGTTTCATTAAACGCAAGTTAAATAGAACAAAAATATTCTTCTACAGAAATTGACCTAAAAACAAACATATTTTTTGTTTTAACAAATGTCATCTAATTTCTTATATTCATTTGTTTAACACAATTAATTTTGAACTTAAACGTTAAGAGACAAATTGCTATTTTTGTAAAATGCGCAGGAATAAGGCAAATGTTAAAAATGTTAATTAAATTGAAATGCTGTTTTATTTCTGATGTTTGTAGAAGGATGAAAAACTAGGTCTTGGTAGAGACCTAAATGTATTACAAGTTTAGCACTTACATACTAGCTTCGGGGAAGCTTATTAATTAACGAACTCGATTACTCAGACATTATTAAATTAATTTTAAGTTCTATGAATTGGAAGCAGTTATTAGGTAATTACTAGATATCATTATCTTAGTTCTTGTTAATTTATTCTATGTATTAGTATAGTAATTTTATTTTGAGTATTTAGGTCTAATTTAATTCATCTAATGAGGATAAAAAATCAATACATCAATCAGTTCATATTAATATAGTCATTTGTAGTAGTTTTTTGTCTTATCATGGATAGATAAAACTTTAACTGATAACATAAATCATAATAACAATGTTTTCATACAAAAGACATCAACGCAATCCTTCTTATGATGAATCTGTTTCTAACTATAGCAATAAAAAAGTTTTTCTCGTCTATTTCATTTTTTGAGAAACATTATTGATTAATCAAATAACTAATAGTTAGTACGCATAAACCAAGGAATAAAAGTCAGCTATAATTTGCTTTTTGACCACATTATTTTGTAAGGGAAGATGATAAACAATTTGTAAACAATAATATTGCTCAGTTGTGGAAAATAAAAACGTTACTCAATAACTTACGCAGACCACTCAAAGATGCAGCATGAAGCATTTGCTGTCTCAGCAAGTATTCACCGAAGTGAGCCTGATCCATCATCATCTTGACTTCAGGTAACACTCAAATATAAACCAACAAATAATCCCAGTCACTTCACAATAACATTATAATAGTCCCAAGTTCTTTAAAACCACTATATTTAGTTCAAAATTATAACAAACTTCAACAAATTACGCAATTATGACAAAAAGTTCATAATTAGGAAGAAACGTGCGGAGGATACCGTGGCGTGACAACACAACGACAGCTGGGTTTACACTGAATCGTTTTAGCGACGCAGGCGGCGCGAGCGCAGCCGCCACGCCCCTTTCACACCATTGGTCGATTTTTAGCCAATGAAGTGATTTCGTGGAGGCTTCGCAGGGTAGTCTCTTTGTGTAGCGCTTTCCCAGAGCTTTTCGCCGCCCACTCGTCGGACAGGTAACGATTGTTATGTCGATTGACACACGAATTTTTGTGGTGCGTAGGCGCATATATCGATGCTATTGTTGAGTTGAAAGGGAATAAATGCAATCGTGGTTTGATAAAATTTATTGATGACCTTTAGAGAAAAGATGTTTATATTTAAAAAAAACCAAATGCGACTTAAGTAGGTATACGTGGTAAAGGAAAGGTACGATCGTGTTTAAAAAACTACGAGTAGGTACTTTCCTCTAGGTTTTCCACCTAGGAAAATGTTAATGAAGTTATCTTCGAAAATTACATAGGCCAATTTGTCTCCAATAGGTATTGCTATTCACAGACGCATACGTTTCTACTAATGATTAACTACTAATTAGTAAATTTAAAAATTTAATGATAGAGTTTAATGGGTGTAAAATTAGATTATTAAGAATACTTATTAAAACTTGTTTTATGGCGGTATAACTTCGGAATAACGTTTTACTTATGTATCTAAGGAGATGTCAAGATGGAAGGATAAGCTTACCTATATATGTTCTAAATTATTATTTTTAAGTTTAATTGTTGCGCTAAGAGACGTTAATTAAATCGACACTAAAAAATATTAGCCTGTAATGTCCCCACGTTGGGCAAAGACCTCTCATTTCACTGAAGATATCAGTAAAGTGAGTGAGGAGGATTAGGCGTAATCGACACTTAACTAGACGTAATTTTTCATACAGTCCCGGTTGTTTTAATCGACAGTCCATCTCGAAGACCTTTAAGCGGTCCATAAACTCCGTCACCAGGGTTGGTTACTAACCTGTACGTTCTTACTTGGTACTACTGATTTTGTGTCGGCGCCTATCTTCTATACTAATATTATAAAGAGGTAAAATTTGTAAGTTTGTTTGTTTGTATGTTCGATGTATTTTCGGGAATTATCAGTCCGATTTGAATAATTATTTTTGTAATAGATAGCCACACTGAACGGGAAGGTTAAAGGCTATTTTTCATCTCGAAATTCCCACGGGAACAGGCACAACGCGGGTAAAACCACGGGGCGCTGCTAGTAAATAATAACAGAGGCACCGACACCGGATTAAAAATCAGGTCCGACAGTCAAGTGGAATCGGACTCTTCAAAAAGCGTTTATAGGCGTCCGAATACGCCCCAGAGTAGTGCGCAAACTTGCGAGGATATTCTTTTGTTTTCCCTAAAATATGCGCGTAGCAGAACGACTGTAAACGCTTCATTTGAATGAACTCTAAGGTACTGTTTATGGTGTATAAGGGCATGTACAGCCGGTCTATTAAAATGGTATAACGGTTTAGTAGGTAAGTATATTTGTCTAATTACAAATTCTCGGAAACTTGAATGTCTTGTAAAAAGACTTATGTTATTTTTTAATAAAAAAAAGATGTAGGTACCTATAATACCTTGTATATTTTTTCTATATTTATTGTGGAAGTGAATATCTTAGGTACTTAATGGTTTTAGTTACTCAGCATTTAATTTTCGAAAGGTCGACTTGCAGAGCATACTAAGAACTTTGTAATGTTCAAAATTTTACAATATTTATTAAGTTTACAATAATATTTTTACATTTATAAATTGACAAAATACTTACCTCAGTTAATTAGCCTATTGATCTATTACGGACCTCTCAAGTTAAAAAATAGTTGGGAAAATAGGAATGGGTGGTAACTAAAATGTAAGTTGCATTAGTGCCTATAACCATCACCTTCTTATTGATGTAAGTACCTAATTAAGTTATCTGATTTAACTCACCAGTGATTACCTAGTTATCTTTTATTAAACAATAGATATCTAAGTTAATTACTACTCCCGATGAGTAATCATTAGAGACCGAATCATAAGTTTTTTATTTACATTAATCTAAAACTTAATTTACGAGTTATTACCAAATTTATTAATTTATTTATTTAATCTTTTACTTCTCACGATGAGTAATCATTAGAAGCTTTTAAGTACTCACATTATAAAGCTCGTACTTCCTCAAAAATGAACTTTTAATTTACTTTAAAAGAATGACTAATTATTGCATTGGTGTTTATCTGCCTCGAAAGTAGGCAGGCCTATTGTTACGGTTATCAATTGTAATTAGCATTGATAGTGACAATTACTCACTTTTGCGTGACTGGATTTACAAATATGCAATGATAAACGTACCTACATAATGTTATCGTTCCCTTAGTATCTAAGTAGGTACAGTGAGGAAATATCTGCGAAAGCTTATACTAAGGAGTTGTCATGGTCAACTAGCTACTTATATGACTCACTTTTTTTTAGAAAAAACATTATGTATTACATAGGTACAATTTTGGATTTGCTTTTTAAGAAACATTGCATATAGGTATATACAGAAGTTTCGTTTCTTTTTCAAAAAAATAATCGCCGGTCGTCGTCGTTGCACCTAGGCATCACTTCATAAGAGCCACGCACATGTTGTTATTTAGGTATATATAACAACGCCCATTTCTAAAGGCACACTCGTGGACACAATGTCGTTCCGGTAAATCGGTTGATCCACTATCTCATCACTTTACATCAAAGTCTAATATTTTTATTCAGTTTTGGCCCCAAAGAGGTTCTTTAGAACTTACCACCCATTTGGAAGAACATCAGTAGAGAAGAATGGGCAAGAAACTGCTGTTTTGTTTAAATAAAGGTATAATACAATTTAATACTTTTAAGTATAGATTACAAGTCAAAGACATTATATTCCCGTTAAATGTGGCTATCCATTACAAAAATAATTATTCGAATCGGATTGGTAGCTTCTGAGATTAGCGCGTTCAATCAAACAAACAAACTGTTCAGCTTTATTATATTAGTATAGACAGAAAAAGGCACTGGCGCCCTCATAGAGAAATATAATACAAGATACTATATAGATACTACTAGAGATCCTGTCGAAATCTGGGCCCAAAAGTGGGTTCGAGTTAGTACATTATACCTCAATCGCGGATTTTGACAAATCTACCGAAGTATAATGACTTGAGATAAATTTTAGTAAGCACTTGAAGCGATCTAGTTTCCGTATTGTGTCATAAGTAATTCATTTTCAATCTGAGTAAATACCTGGTTGCTGAACATCATACTTTACTTATAAACACAACAATTTACATAATAACTGGCATACCTATATAGCTACTTATGCCGCTCTACTAACTTTACGCTCCAAACTCTACTACACCAGCTCTATCCACTACCAGCGGAAAATGCCTTAATTTTCAAAAAGGAATGCTCTGAAAGACCAAACCAGTAGGTACCGGCTAGCTAAGTAGAAAGACCTAAATGTACCTAAGTGCACGTTCTACCTAGGTAGGCTAGCGGTATACGTAATAGTTAACATAACTAACTAAAACATGAAAGTAGTTCACTTAGTTTATTAGCTATACCACTAGACCACATTTGGTCCGTGGCTATACCTAATAATAACGATTCGTTCGACACGTGGAAACGCAATCGAAGCTTGCAATCATACATAATGCCTAATATCTGTAACCTGTGACTAAAAAAATTAAAGATATACCGAGACAATTACAAGTAACGCCATCTTTGAAATGTTTACAGAACTATTTATATGACATAAATTGTACAAAGTTGCTAGTATCAATTTATATTTATAAAATGGTATATAATATATAATATAATGTACTGTTAGGTATGTAGTTCATTTTATAACAATAAATCTAAATCGTGCGTATATTGAAATAAACTTAATATCATAAAACAATTTCAATAGACGTACAAAGTACTTATTAAACCATTATCAAATGACAGTTTTATCGAAGAAAAAGATAACGAAAAATACGAAACCCTAAAAAGGAATGGTTACTAAAAACTACTAAAGTTTGGTAGATTTTTCATGGCATTCACATAGCAACATGAACGATAAAAAAAATGTCAAAATAGGTAATAGTTTTCGTTGAGGGGTATCTCCTCAATTTATTGAATTATTTTATAAAATCACTTGCAATTTAGTTTTAATCATGGTTTGAAATGGTCTTTTATGTGCACCGTAAAGTTTGCTTGTATAAAATTATGTTCTTAGCAAGATAATAAGTTATACGAGAGTAAAGAGTTTGTGACAGCCAAAGAGCAAAAGGAAAACAAAGCGATATTTTGTGCAGTGAACGTCGGGAGCCAAACCGCAATGTTTTCTAAATCTCAGACGACGAAAGACTCGTTCTTAGAACAAACAAAGGCTGCGCGAGAGGAGCGAGCTCTAGAAAAAAAGCGGGAACAATCAGCGACTAAAATACAAGCTGTTGCCAGGGGCTGGCTTCAAAGGCAAAGATTCATTGAAACTATCCTGTGAGTACCTACCAATATACATAACTTACATATTATTGCCTTACGTAATTATATTATCATAATTTATGTTGACTTAAGTCTAGATAAACATGCCCCTACAACTACAAATCAAGTTCATTATAATATAGGCCCGCTGTACTAAATAACTAAGTACTATTATTTTCTAGAAATGACTTTGATAAGGCATTCCCTGATGCTACTGCCCAGGCTCAAGAGGAGCACCCTCAGCCCCTGGAGCTGATCCCAGCTTTAGATGCATACCGGATTACTTGCCGTCTCTTTCTCATCTTTAAACAACAACGAGACAAGAAAAGATTTGAGCGACTGTGCAAATATATTGTCCATAGTCTCCATTCAGATTCTGTGAAACTTTCTTATGTGGGGGTGTTTTTGAACAAAGATTACAGGTAAGTGTTTACATTGACCTATTTTTCTTATAGGTAAAATATTTTTCATAAAATGGCCTCAACTATCGGATTCGACATTTAAAACGTAAACATATTTTTATAAAAAATCATTATCTCTGTAAATTGGGTCACTTTCACTTAATTATGTACATAATTAATAATTATTATTCAAATATCATTCAGGCCTATTTTAGGGAGTTACATAAAATATTGTAATATAAATAAGAGAAGAATGATATTCAAATTAAGAATATCAGGTTTCAATTTATGATAATTAATATCTAGCTCCTTGTGAAGCAACTTTTAGGACTAACAATTATGTAATATTTTATTATGAATTATGTAAAAAATTATGTTGTATAAAAAGTTGAAGAGGACTGAGCCAAATGGAAAAAACTCCGTCTACAAAAGCCTGTTATAAAATTATTCATACCTTGAACACATAATTGCTCTTTTAAATGGGCATTTTTTTATATTTTTTTATTTAACCTGTTGTGTCCCACATATACTGACTAAATAAGTAATTATATGCCCAAGTTATAAATACATAAATCTTAATTCCAGCCTTCGATGGATAGCCCACATAAAGGACCTCCTCTACAAATGCTGTCTATACCTCGAGGAGCTCAAACCAGAGTCTCCTATAGACATGCAGAGTATACTCATCCATCTTCACACCTTGGTGGAGTTTACAGCCACCAACACCTGGGCCCTGACCCGTTCTAAGAACTTCGAGAAGCTCCGAGGCGGCATGACTCAGCTCTGTGCTAATATTATGGGCTCGCTGTTCCATAAGGGATATTACTTGACTTTAAAGGTAACTTGTTTATCATCCGTCTGACCACATACTTACTGGTATTCTACCCAAATGAGAGGACTTATTTGTGTATTAATTTGCCAATGTCGGTTGTTGTTACATAATGTAAGAGATTAATAGAAGGTTACTTTAGATAATTTAGGTTGTCTAGGGTTAATTTCTTAGATCTGCCCTACATACATATAAATTGTGAAAATAATGGTTTAACCCCAATAACATATAAGTTACCGACCCAGTGTTTTACAAATATCATGTTATTTTTAATATGATTGGGATGAGAAGTCAAGGCAGTTTTGTTTGTGTTATAAATAATACAATTACTATTCACTTTTCAGTCACTCCTCCTCCGAGGACTCTGCCGTGAGAAGATCTACCTGAAGAACATATCTCTGACGGCCATAGTGACCCTTTCCCTCCGGCCGCTCGTCTCAGCTCAGTTCTCCGAGAAGCTGCTGACAATGTACATCATACAGATACTATCGGTGCCTACCCTTGTGTTCCATATGCATCAGATATCGCCTGAGGTAAGAAAAACTTCAAACAATTCTATAAGACTTCAATTCTCTACAAATGGGACATAGTAGTAGTAGGATACAAAGTTTAGATTTGGTTAAAACTACCATATTTATTTAAATATTGGTAGAAAATGGTACCAAGTTGGAAGTATGTCCATATACAGTAGTTTTATTTCATGAGCGCTTATGGGCCATTGTAGTTGAAACATAAAATATAGAATCACTTGTTACACGTCTTTGTGAGCATATTCAAGGTACCGTTGTCAAAAATCATTGTTTATGTGCATTTGTCGTAACTCACAACGAATAACTTCTCTGTTTACTCATACATGGTGTCACTACTTCAAAGACAATTTTTACGCGGACTATGATACACACTTAGACTATATAATAGTCCGCGATGTATGTATTGACTTACATAAATATGGCGCTGGTGAGAGGAAACTGCTACACCGAAAAATATTGTGCCATAGTCTCTACATAATTCCATCATTATTAACAATGGCTAGACTTTTTAATTAAATACTTCTGAAATAAATAATAAGATGCAATACCAGTACATATAAATAAATTATTAAGTATAATTCATTCGATAACAGATGTTGGGTCATTATCCTCATTATTATTAAAATATAAAAATAATAGCAGCGCCCCGCGGTTGTACCCGCGTTGCGCCCATTCCCGTGGGAATTACGGGAATTTTTGCCCTTATAAACCTTCCTCTTGAATAACTCTATCAATTATAAAAAACCGCGTCAAAATCCGTCAAAATGCGTAGTTTTAAAGATCTTAGCATACATAGGGACAGACAGACAGCGGAAAGGGACTTTGTTTTATACTATGTAGTGATCTCTTTTAATACGAGGAAAATCTAAAAGTTAAATTAATGAATAGTAAATAAAATATAATATAATTGGTACCACATGTGCAACAGATGAAGTATATAAATAATTACTTTATGGACAATGGATATTACAGAAATAAGTGTATTATTAAAAACATGAAATGTAATGTGGTGTATTGTATAGAGGAAAGTATAAATATAAACTCAAAACTTATTTTAGTAACAACACAACATTCTTTTCGCACATTTTTTTTAAAGGGGTGAACCACACATAGAGCTGAGCTGACTCGAACTATCCTAGACAATAGCGGGTTCAATTCCCGCCCGGAATCAACAACGTGTGCAGACATAGTTGCTGGCGACGACGTCTGGGTGTCAATTATATTTAAATAAAGTATATGTATATGGCATCGACCACACAGCCTAAATATGTATTAGTTTCAGTTGGTTAATTTCCATAATACAAGCTTAGAGCTTAGTAGTGTCTAATTAACTGATTGTCAATTTGTCCGGTTATGCCTAACATTGTGTCCTTTTTTCCACAGTCAATGGCGGTATTCCGAACTCACTCGATGTTCGACAAATGCATCGAGTTCCTGAGCACTGATCAGAATATGCGCATCGTTTTTAACACGCTTGAAGGAAACTATGCCCTCTGCTTGTTGGCTAATCTCATACAACTGGCTCATACGGAGAGGGACCATGTTAAACCCGACACGTTCTATCCTTTGTTTGTGGTATGTATTTTATTTTTTAACTAGCTATTCCGGCTGACCACTATAGATGACGCTAGTGTGAACATTTTGTAGATCGCGTTTACGTTTGTTCTCCAGATTTAGTGAGGTCGCCCATACATTAGATTGTGTAGGAAAAATCATCCTCTTTGTAAACTAGTTTGATTGGTATAGTATAGATATAAATATAAATAAAAATAAAATAAATAAAATAAATTTATTTCATATCATAAATATCATAATACAAAGTAGTCGTGGAGTCAACATTTAAGCATAAAATGCCTGTAGTTGGAGACTCCGCTCTTCCCTTACATCAAAGTACATAAACATGAATATGAATCAAAATTAATGGATTATAGAAATAAACAAAAAGTAAAAACAGTAAAAGAAAAATACAAAAACAAAAATAGGAATTTAATTTATACTGGGATGCAAGCGCGCGCGTGTGTGTGTGTGTGTGTGTGTGTGTGTGTGTGTGTGTGTGTGTGTGTAAAATATACTTATCTGATTGTTTAAGCAAGTTCTTGACCGAGCCGTATTGAAGAAATGTAGGCCTTTACTCAACAATGGGTCACAAAGGGCTCCTATTAATAATGTATTTTCATATTTTGATAGCAGATTTGTTATTGTACTCTTTTGTCTTTTCTTTCACTAACAATTTCCCTTTGTTTTCTAGTTCCAAATAATACAATGCTACTAAAATAATAGTTTTCTATGACAATTTGTTTGCTAAGTAGGAAGTTAATAAGTAATCTGTAATAATTTCAGCTAGTAGTCACCCGTTTCCTGGACTCGTGTCAGCAGTACGTGGTGTGCAAGAAGGGAAACCTCAGCAACTGGCACCCTATACTCGGCTGGTTCTCGCAGAGCTTCGATGTTTACCTTCCTCCGACTATGGGTGAGTAACTGTAATGGCAATCTACTACTCTTTTTATACAATATTCAAAGTATGTAACGATACTTTTCTTTTGATTATCGAGTTTTAATAGTATTTGGAAAAAAACCTTAGTTTTATAATCGTCTATGTAATATGAAATTCAGGCGATCGGAAATCGAATCATGTAAAATATCTATGATGCGTTGAGCTTTGAGTTTTCGCACTTATCGAATCGTATATAGTGGTCCTACATAGTATTTGAAATAGTTGGGAGAAAATGAATCCGTGTAAAATCAGTATGAGGTTGGTCTATAGTAAGTTGTTGTTGCGGCAGGCAACCTCCGCAGCCAGCTGTCGCTGCTGTGGGGCGGCGCGCTGCTGCAGGCGGCGGCGGGCGGGGCGCTGCGCGCGCTGCGGCCCGCCGGCGCGCCGCCCGCGCCGCCGCCCGCCACGCCCGCCGCGCTCATACGACGCGCCATCGAGGCGCGCACACACCGGTACCACTCTAACCATCATTTATTTACACAAAACAACATTACAACTAAAATAATGCAGCAAAATATCTCGATGCAGCGGTTTGCGGATGCAGATCGATCAGACACATACACATATTAACACAGACACACAATTTCACGCGCACGTGCACGCGTACACACATACACACAAATATTATGCTCTCTCTCTCTCTCAAAGATACTAACACACACAAACACGGAGTCTCTC
Organism: Cyclophora punctaria; assembly: GCA_951394245.1. Taxonomy (NCBI): domain Eukaryota; kingdom Metazoa; phylum Arthropoda; class Insecta; order Lepidoptera; family Geometridae; genus Cyclophora; species Cyclophora punctaria. The sequence continues at coordinate 9,631,785 of OX596172.1, forward strand.
AGAAACATATAAACGCACACGTCAACACACGCACCGACCTGTGATGGTGCACGTCATACAACCACATACTCACACGCAGGCACACACTTTTACTTTGTCATATTACATATATACATACGTTACTTTACCAGTTACTATTAAACTTTATAATTTTTTATAGGGGCAATTCGAACAAAAACTTCAGGAAGCTAGGTTCTCCTGACTGCACGAAGGCTGCACTGATATGTTCGATGTACCATACCGCGCTGCAGACTTTGACACAAGTCAAATTGGATATTTTAACTGGTATGTTGATTTATTATATTCCATAGTTACTGTTATTTCATAATTTAGAGTTTGTATGTGTGTAATCTGCGAAACGATTGCCACGTCAATAGTTTTAAAATTGATATTTGAAAATTGTATATTAACTATTTTAACTAAGCGAAGTGAATTGAGGACGGTTAGCCATGTAAAACACGTCTATTATTCCGTCTCCTCAACGGATCTACATGGATTCACAGACAGCTCACGAATTCACGTTCGTGTTGTGGGCTACTTTTCATCCTAATATTTCCATAGGAATGAGTCACAAGGACAAAAATGATAACAAATTTTAACCCTTTTTATAACCCTAATTACAGGTCTATGCAACCAAGACGAGATACTCTATTCACTATGGCAATTCCTATGCACTTTGGGACCAAACTGCGGATTGAAATCGTTCCTCGATCTGTTAGCTGTTAACACCAAGACTTCTGCGCCGGAGTTTCAAATGTTGATTCTGTTCGCTGACTGCATGACGCATTATGTTACGTAAGTTCGGTTGTTTAACTTTTTGAAGTGTGCCTTTCCACTAGAAGTATGTTATGCTAAATTATTATGTTAAGAAATAATGTTGAAAATCTGACATTAAATGGCAAAGTTATGCCCGAACATCGGTACTACCTCTTACCTCTCCTCCCTCTTTTATAGTTCGATTAAAAGAGTACATATTTCAGAGCTTTTTGGATTGTAAGACCAATAGCAAGATTAGAAAAATTCATAGACTGATACTCTATTTTTACACTACATTTGAATTTATATGAAATCTTTTTATGTATTATGATTTATGTTACAGAATATTAGACGATATGGAAATGTACGAACAGCAGGACCCGTTCAAACTGCAAGACTTCATCAACATGTCGCTGTTTTTGAACATGTTTGTGTACAAATCTATCATGGGCCAACTTTTTGGTGAGAGTTTTAAGGATTTTTTTATTAATAAAAGTTATCAATCTAAAACTCTTTCATAATGCTAATGATATTTATTCTTCCGTCAAGTTTTAAAAGTTTGAGCGATAATTAAACTTTATAACAGTAACGCCTATAACCATCCCGTTGAATGTGGCTATCCATTACAAAATAATTATTCAAATCGGATGTGTAGTTTCTGAGATTTGCGCGTTCTAACAAAAAGTAAAACTCTTCAGTTTTATCTTGTTAATCCCCATACAAAACTTCAAAAAAAATTGCCTATACTTTGCAGATCTGAAAACAATCCAGAGCAACGAGCTGTTCAGCTCGCTGCACACGCTGCTGCTGGTGCTGTACCGGCGCGACTGCCGGCGCGCCTACACGCCGCCCAACCACTGGCTCGCCAAGGAGATCCGCGACTCGCAGTTCATACACGAGCTCGAGAAGGGCAAGAAGCCGCAGCAGGTGGGGTTATCACTCTTTTGTGAAGGAAAATATAAAGTACTAGCCACGCCCACGGGGTTACGGAATATACAATTGTCTATAGCATTCCTCTTAAATGTCTTTATCCATTACAACCACAGGTTAAACCACAAAAAGTACTAAGATAGTATAAAACCCCGGTATTGTAAGTTTCGGACTTCTCCCCCAATAATATTATAAATTTATTTAATCTCTCTGTTTAATTTTATAAAGATTTTTCTTCTTACAGGTACTAGTTCAGAAAACGCCTCACATGATAGCTCACGGCGAGCGAGTGAGATTGTTTCGAAGAGCTGTGGCCGATGAAAAGGTACGTGAACAAGATATAAGTAAAGCCTTTTTTAATTAAAAAATAAACTTGAGAGGTGTCAAGGGACATCCGGATGGAACGAAGTTTATTTATTATCAACAAAAATAATCGTTGCGACACCACACTGTTCAATGCGAAATAGAAAGACGGAACGAAAATATCTAGCTTGCTTTCTATAAGAGAGAGAGAGAGACAGACAGTCAGAGAGAGAGACAGACAGAGAAACATGCGCGGGCTCTCTCTGGCGTGCACATGTTTCTCTGTCTGTCTCTCTCTGGCGTGCACATGTTTCTCTGTCTGTCTCTCTCTGGCGTGCGCAAGTTTGTCTGTCCCTTTCTGGCCTAAAAAATGTCGTTACCATTTTTCGGCTAGCCCCCTTTCGTAACCCGCGATAAGGAACTTCGTTCCAATATATAATTTTAATTATGTACTACAATTTTTTACTTGCATTTTTTGATTTTTAAACCCTATATATTAAGATGATCATCTCAGAACAAAGATGTCTGGAACCAAATTCCTGCATGTGCAACACAATGTATAGTTATAAGGGCAGGGTCGAGTCACGAGTCGCGTTGAGTGCAGGTGGTGCTGGGGCTGACGGAGCGCGCGTGCGGCGCGGGGGGCGCGGGGGCGGGCGGCGGCACGCTGGTGATGGCGCGGCGCGCGCGGCTCGTGGAGGACGGGTACCGGCAGCTGGGCGCGCTGCCGCCGCGCGCGCTCAAGGCGCAGGTGCGCGTGCGCTTCATCAACGAGCAGGGGCTCGACGAGGCCGGCATCGACCAGGACGGCGTCTTCAAGGGTACCGCCACACCTCACCACACTACACCGACACTCCTCACATACATTCCTTTAACACTTTTACCCGAACGACCTTACTAGTACGTCACCGCTCACACATCCACCCATTACGCCATCCAATCAACTTCATCACGCGATAACCACGACTTCATGTTCACATTCTCTTGACCACACTGTTAAGCCCAGTCTGATCACCTTCATTACCCATTACGCCAACGAACGATTATTGAAACAAACTACACCTTGAATACCATGACAATCTCGCGAATATGATGATATGGATATCACTACACGTGTCATCACCTCGTACCTTCATCACCACTCTTTTGTTATCACTCGCTTTTCCCTCCTAAAACCTTCGAATTAAAAGATCAAATATCATTTTCAACACTCTTTCCTTCTGCAAATCAAATCCTTCATTCATTTACCAAACTCTTTCACCCTTAGAATTCCTGGAAGAAACAATCAAGCGAGTGTTCGACCCGTCGCTGAACTTGTTCCGGGCGACCAGCGAGGAAAGACTGTATCCCTCGCCGACGTCGTGCCTGCAGGAGAACCATCTGCAGCTGTTCGAGTTCATCGGCAGGATGCTGGGCAAGGCGGTTTATGAGGTTGGTTGAGGTGGAATCTCATTTTAAGGATAAAATTGTCAAGTGTTGGTGCTCCTGCAGTAAAACTGGTAATAAACCGTTGGAATAATGTGTATATGCTATTCGGGTTTACCATTGGTCGTTTATTTTTATTTTGGTAAGCAAATGCGTTTTGCTGGTATTCATAAAACAAAAATGCTTATACCTATTCCCAGCAGAAACATTCATCATAATTATCATCATATGTGTCCAGGGTATAGTGGTGGACGTGCCGTTCGCCATGTTCTTCCTGAGCCAGGTGCTGGGCCAGACGGCGCAGGCGCTGTACAGCTGGATCGACGAGCTGCCCTCGCTCGACCGCGACCTCTACCGCAGCCTCACGTACATTAAACACTTTCAGGTACCTAGCAAACACTTTGTAACAGACATACGATAAAATGTGGTTCCATAGAAAATAATTCTAAACTACGTACTCATTTAGTATACAGATTATTATAGTGTAGAAAGTTTAAACCGACAATTTATGGGATTTTGACAAGAATCACTTTTGAATTGGAATTCCAAAAAAGCGGCCAAGTGCGAGTCGGACTCGCCCATGAAGGGTTCCGTAGCAGCGAGTAACATAATAAAGAAGTTCTTGAAATAAATGTTTTTTTATTTACATTTGAGTTATTGAATGAATAATCAGTATTTTTTTGCGGTTTACGATTTATGTCGTAAAAAAAAAACTACTAACTAGACCTCGTTCAAACCAATTTTCGGTGTTAGATTACATTGTTATGTACATCATATATTTTTTTTAGTTTTATCATTCTCTTATTTTAGAAGTTACAGGGGGGGGACACACATTTTACCACTTTGGAAGAGTCTCTCGCGCAAACTATTCAGTTTAGAAAAAAATGATATTAGAAACCTCAATACCATTTTTGAAGACCTATCCATAGATACCCCACACGTATGGGTTTGATGAAAAAAAAAATTTTTTTTTTCATTTCTAAGTATGGGAGACCCCCCTAAAATTTTATTTTTTTTCTATTTTAGTGTGAAAATATTAATGCGGTTCACAGAATACATCTACACACTAAGTTTCAACAACATAGCTCTTATAGTTTCGGAGAAAAAAGGCTGTGACATACGGACAGACGGACGGACAGACAGACAGACAGACATGACGAATCTATAAGGGTTCCGTTTTTGCCATTTGGCTACGGAACCCTAAAAACAGGATTGAAATTTGATTTATCGTAGATTGACAGATATCTAAGACATTTTATTCATAGATATAAAGGGGTTCATAGATACCCCTAAAATGGAAGTTCTTTAGAAGAAACCTTGACTATTTTATTCTATAACTTGAAATAATAATTATCCATACTTCACTGACAGGGAGACGTGTCATCTCTAGAGCTGACGTTCTCTGTGGACGAAGAGCGGCTCGGAGAGATCGTGACGCACGAGTTGGTTCCCGGGGGAAAGGCCATACCAGTCACCAATGAGAACAAGTGAGTTGAAACAATAACTTATATAATAATCATAAACTATACAAAAATTTGTTTCCCTACTATTAATTTATTGATTGAGACAGTCCAGCAATATCACAAAACAATACTTAAAACTAAATTCAGGTCTAGTTTTTCCAATATTTTTTTTTTGATAAAACAGTGTGAAACCTTCATCTATGTAATATTGCCGGTAGGGATAAGTTACTGGGACCCTCGTCGGCACATCTCTACCTCTACGGCGATTTTGATTTTAATAAAGACTTTTTCCCTCATTAAAAACAACATAATATCCTTTGGTTCCAGAATAAACTACATCCACTTGATGGCGCACTTCCGAATGCACACACAGATCAAGGACCAGACCAACGCCTTCATCAAAGGATTCAGAGCTATCATCAATCCCGAATGGCTATCCCTATTTTCTACTCCTGAGGTAACATCTAAACATTTCTTCCATACCTCCAGCAGTAAACCTTTTGTTAATAACTAACTATGCTCATTTTTTTATATTTCCCGAATCGGTGGGACGTAGGGTCTTTTGAGGTTAACTTTTGTCATAGTTTTTGAACGTTTAAAAAGTTTTTGTTAAATGCATTAGAGCCCGCAAACATAGGAATCAAAGAATTACGAGTCTGATACGAATTATTCTTCTGCGTGATCGCCGCGATCCGTAATTTGTCAGGTTTTCGGACATACATTAATTCGCGCATAGTTTGCTGAGTGACTGAAAAAATGACCCGGGAGTGAGGGCGCTTGCACGATGAACGCGTGATTGACGATCATGCGTCACGATCATCACGAGACATCTTCAGTACAAACCTTAACGTTTTCTCCGTTATCATCCGCAGCTGCAACGTCTAATCAGCGGCGACAACGTCCCCCTAGACTTGCGCGACCTCCGGCGCCACACGCAGTACTACGGCGGCTTCCACGACTCGCACCGCGTCGTGTGCTGGCTGTGGGACGTGCTGCAGCGAGACTTCACGGAGCAGGAGCGCGCTATGTTCCTCAAGGTGACTACTATGTATATACATATACATATTAGCTTAAATAGTTGAAGGTGGACTTAGTTTTTGTCCGTATCAAGCAGCAGTTGTATCAGCAGTAGCAGCAGTAAGAATAATAATAATAAGAAAAAAAATATCACCCAAATTACATATACAAAGCGAAAAAATAAAAATACAAGGCACTTGGCAAAAGGCTGCTACTCGGCTGTTGCTGTACGGGACGGATCCCGCACGGCGCTGGTTTTCAGTTATTATTATGGTTCAGACCCTTGTTGATATTAAGAACTTTTAAAACATCAGATTTACATTGACTTAGTTAATTTTGTTTACAGTTTGTTACATCATGTTCGAAGCCGCCCGTGCTTGGCTTCGCCCATCTCAAGCCGCCATTCTCGATACGTTGTGTCGAAGTGGGAGACGACGAAGACACGGGAGATACTATTGGTAAGGTATTTTATTTATAGCTTAGCTCCGTAGGTCCGCAACGACACTAGGATGCAAGTCAGGATACACTATCGTTATTTTATGAGATTTCGTAGGAGTGTGATTATATATTTGTTAATACAGGAAGCGTTTTTATATATAAAGATATGGTTAGTTAACCGTAGGAAAAAAGAAAAATATTTTGTAGGTTTATTGTCCTAAGTAAAGTGACATGTTTCGATCCAAACTAAAATTCTTGTTATAGCACATATTAATGTGAAAATCTTTGCAAATGAAAACTGATAGCAGTTGGTACTCTTTCTTGAATCTTTATGGTTATACTATACAGCAGGAGAATTAACTATTATATTTTGGTCTATATTTTTATTATGATTACAGGCAGCGTCATCAGAGGCTTTTTCACAATCAGAAAGAAGGACCCCTTGAACAGGCTGCCTACCTCATCTACATGTTTCAATCTCCTAAAATTGCCGAATTATCAAAAACGGAGCACCCTTCGCGATAAACTGCGCTACGCTGTCAATAGCAACACTGGGTTTGAACTCTCGTAAAACGGAGAAATAAAATCAGAAATATTTGAAAATAGAACCTCGAGTCTAATGTCAAAATCAACTGACATTAGGATCTGTCAATTAGTGACATTGACAGTGACAGTGAAAAGGTGCTGTCATTTGAAACGTTTAAAATTGCATGACCAAAAAGTTTTAAATATATGTGTGTATCTATCGTGAGCACCCTCATTCAAGTGCACGCCATAAAATAATAAACAAGGCCTAGGAAAGTAAATTGTAAATGCAACTAAAATTATTGATAACTACTCTTTAATAATAACTTACAGAAACCTTAAAAAAATATTATTATTTTTTAATTTAATTTAATTAAATCGAAGTTAATTAACTTATTAGTAAATCCTTTAGAGAATTTGTCGATCGACCAGTTTTATTGGGAAATCGCTTTATGTTCGGAGTGATTATTACCACATACCGCCTAACACACTCTTTCTCTCTCTCTCTCTCTCTCATAAACTTAAGAGCCGTGCTCTTGGGCGAATTTCACATAAAAATGGTCCATTGGCAACTAATTAGTCGCAAACCCATTGAACGGAAATTGCAGGAAAAAGTAAATTCGATTACAAGAAAAAAAACATAAAAAGAGGCTAAAGTTTGATACACTTTTTGTATAGTAAATATAAATTTATTGAGCCCAAAAATTTTAAATAAGAATGTTAGATCTCGTACGAAGTTCTTGTCTCTTTCCAATGATTTTGGTGTGGACAGGTCTACTTGGATCTCCTTAATTAGATATTTAGGGTTTTGTTACACTGCGTGGGATTTACATCCTAGAACTTGGTCAATTAGACTACGTAATATTATGACGTCTTACTGTCAACTGCGTGCTTATTGGCGGTTCTAATAACGCATGCATTAAGGAACTGTACCTATATGGAATGCTTGTGTTTTGAACCAATCACCATTTAGTATTTTATCATTTTTGACAGCTGTGTTGGTACAGACTTTAGTAGCTGTAGGTACTTGTACTATGTCAGTTCCAATTTCTGCCACGCGTTATGTCAACATAAGTCTTTATCTCGGCTTGAACTTTCTTTGATTGATTTTTGTGACAAGTTATATGCAGTGTGACAAGTCCCTCAAAATGGACTTAACAGTAACACAATCCAGTCCATAATATTATTAAATTGTACATGTAAATAGACAATAACATAGATGGTAAATCTGTATGAATGTAATTTAAGTGTTTGTAATTGTATGTATGTACATTGTAAAAGTACATGATGCTTTAATTTTTTAAATAGAATTCGGTTAGTTTGGTAATTGTCGTCACATTTTGTGTATTAGCAGTGTCCTGTGGTTTCACCTGTTTAGGCCAAGTTTCTTTTGAAATTTCGGAACGAAATGTATGTTATTCCAGGTTAAGTTAACCTTCTTGCTTAGTTTTCTGCTACAAAGAGAACCAACAGTATATATCCATCTGTTCCTACAAACCTTCGCATTTATACTATTAGTGGGTAATAGTTTATCGAAAAATTTAATAGTAAGTACTTACTAAAACATTATTCAATCACATATTCACCATTTTAACTACAGGTATACGACAGTCTATATCACATAATTATCTATTTCATTTTAATTAGTATTATTAAATGTGTGTGTAATTTTCATTGTATAATTCTGTATAAATATCGCCGGGGATACAAGAGAAATAACTGTTTGTATATTAATCTCCCGATTTCTTGGGTAAGTTACCCACTTAGAGATTGTATTACATATAGAGAGAATCAATATTGGTACTGGTTATTCTAAAGTTCATACATACTGTATAAATTAAGATAGTAGTAGCGATTCGAGAGCAATTATTGTTTCTAAATTGTAGTGTCATGTGAAACCCCGGCATTAGTTTTTAATAATCAATTTATACATTTTACTCATTAATGTTTATTGTGTAGATCAAAATGTTTGTACACATTGCAAGTTAATTTAATATACTTACAAATATATATTATAAGTATGCGTTTTAAGTCACTAGTTTATATATAATTTATATAAATATTATGTTACGGTACATACAATATATTTTGTTAAATTTTTTTCAATACAATTATTTCCGGGAAGTTGCTTTATTATCGTCTTTATTTATATGTTGCATTATGAATAATCATTATAAGGTATTTTGTACTAGCCACCTAAATGATGTTTATAACACAATGTGATTCTCTGTGATAAATATAATTGATATTTATTATATGTGTGTTTTATTTATTTTATGATGCATAGTTTGTTTATTATCTAGCGACCCACTAAATAAAATAACACGAGATAAAATTAAATAACATGCTAACAGTACTGCACGATTGAGGAAAGACAATGCATAGCAAGTTGTATAAACATACATATTATCGACTCATTTCTTAACGAGGCATCTGCCATAGCATACACTGCTATTTTATACCATGCTTGAATTGTATAGGCAAGGTATAGGTTATTTATTTGGAATCACTTCATAAACGACAAAGAGAAATTACAATGCAGAATAGGCAGTGGTCTCACCGCCAGCGAGAAAACGACTAACTATCGGCGATTTTCTTTCAGGAAACACACAATAAATAATTATACATTCCGTGTAAACGAAAGAGATGCATATATATATATGTATTAAAAGTTGCTCGCGAACTTTTCACACTGCCGGCGACGCGACGACTCGCTTTACTAGTTGTGTCGCCGAGCAAAGAGCTTTCAAAAGTAAACTCGTTCAGCGATGCTCGCTCGTATGTTCATTTCTTTACAGTGCGACATTGAAAGAAGATAGTAGCAGGCTTGCACAGGCACAGGACTGAGCGTCCGCGGGCGAATGGCGCGAGTAATCGCTCGTCGTACACCCGCTTATAGCCCGACGACAAAAATATCGAAACTACACACTCGCTTCCCGTTGATCACCAACACGTTTTAGTTTCTAGTTCTCTTATAGTTAGTCTAGTTCATTGTCGGCGGTGGGACCACTGCCATCCTCCTGCCTGTTTGGCGAGGGAAGTCGTTAGACATTAAAAAAATTCGCAATTAAAAATGTATTCCCAAGGTGTATTCCATTCCCCAGTGATTCCCCATAGTCGGTAAAACAAAAAGTTTTTATATCTCATTATGTAACTTCATCCTTCTTTTTTAGTAAGTGTAAACTATAGGGTGTCCATGAAGCACAGATTTGAAATCATTAAAAATATTGTTTTGATTTCCTGAACCACTAAATATGTACTTTTATTTTAATGACGGTTTAAAAACAGGTCCAAATAAATAAATTTTGGATTTATTTTCTAACTTTTACTAGTTAGATACCCCTCTTTGAAGATTTGAAAACGCGCTTTACCCGGAGAATCGAATCGGGTAAAATGTGAATAAAAACACATCCATCTAGTATTTTTAAAGGTACTACCTACCAGCCGCACCGCACAGTTTTACCCGCGTTGTAACCGTACCCGTGGGAATTTTAGGATAAAAAATTAGACCATAACCTTTCTCTTCAATGTACGTATCCAATACCAAATGCAAATTCTTCATCATTAATAGGTACTAGTTTAGATACCTATTTTTTCGACAAAAATTACCGAATAATTGATTGAAATGGCGTGTTTCAATCATAATTCATGCTTCTAAAAAAATAACAATAAACAAAAAAGTGCCCAATACTTCAGGTAGGTACGTTCCCTTTGTTTTGCAACTTTTGCAAGACACCAAACGAACACCCCGTATAATATATTCGAAATGTTACTGGCCAATGGCCATTGATAATAAACTTTTAAAAAATATAAATAATCATATCACATCCTTTTAAAAATATTTTAAAGTTATTAATATTGTTTAATAATAATAGCTATTCTGATATAAGGCAAATACAAATAATCATTACTGCGGCAAAGACTGAAAAATATTTTGTCCAGGATTCATTCAGCTGTTTACCGTGTCATCGCCATATTGCCATTGTCATTTGCTATCTCTTTTCCTCACGGCGTCCCTCGCCCTTCAAACGAGCGGTGTTCCCTCTCCCCCGCGTGCCTCGCCTTCCGCCCGTCAGTTTCGCTCGATTCTCGTAGAGAGTGGACGACCGTGCGTCGCTCTAAATTTTAATATCACGGTATCATCCTTTGTCCAAAAGGAAGTCAGGAGCGAAGACAATAACAAGCAAACATATTAATTTAACTGTTGCAAACTCATCAAGAAGTAACCGGCGCAATCAATACGTGGTATCCCGGTGTTCCGTGTATTGTTAGTGATTCCCGCATAGTCGACCGAGCATGAATAATAAAGAAGTAACTGGTGATAAATTCGAGTGTCCAACGAAAGTAGAGTGGTGATCGAGGGTGTCTCCGTCGGTGATCGAGGACGTGTGATGCCGACAAGAGTGCGGTGACGAGTTGCCGCCGAGCGGTTGGATGGCGGCTGTAAGCGGCCCCGCGCGGCACTCTCGCGTCTCCATGAGTGTGTCGATGTCTCTGATGCAGGGCGGTACGCAGAGCGCGCCGCAGGGGGCCATCCTGGCGGCGGCGGCGCCCTACTACCAGGCGCCGGCCATCCCCACGGACGTGCAGCCCGACAGACCCATCGGATATGGCGCCTTCGGAGTTGTATGGTGAGTATTTGTAAATAAATATTGTTTACATACTTCACACACATGATTGATATTCTTAAAAGTATAATTATCCAGCCTTTACATTGACTGTACTTATAATTCATTGTATTGTTTACATAGCAACAACATTTACAAAATCAATGATTGCCCATAAAATTTCAAACTACCTTCATTTTGATGGGTTTATAAATGGCTGTTATTTTTAAATATCTTTTGGTGCATGGGCATTATGAAACTGTATAACTAATTGTTTTATAATTGGGCTATAAGGTCAAGTAGTAGTGGTACTTAGGTACTTCGAAGTAATATTTAATTTGAAACATTTGTGTCAAAGTTCTTCCAAGTGCTGACCCTGAAAATTTTCCTGTTCTCAGACCTTATAATTCCATGTCCAATAAACACCTACCAAACTATACCTAAATGACCTGAATGCTTAAATACTGTCCAAAAAGTTTTGGGTCATTCATCAGCAAATACTTCATAGTCTTTGTTTCTTTGAATGAATAGCAAGAGTAAGGTTGCCAGTCCATTGTAGCAAATAAAAGTAATAAATGAGGTAAGACAATTTCAAACAGCAAAGATTAGAGATTTTCTGCTTTCCTATTGGTGGGTTTTCCCTCCCTCAGAACTCTGCCCATTCCTCTTCGCAATAGGCAAGCAAATTTACCCTGTTCATTATGCATTGTACCATAGACACTGAAGACTAATAATGTAATATCCTAGATACTTACCTTCCAATGTCATTTTAAAAGTAAAATTTTAGTTTGAGAAAAAATACCTTTTAAATACTGAATTTTTAACATGACCATGTCTAGAATGAGTCTGAGCTGGCTTGTTAATTGCCAACAGCCGTTCCTAGAATGTAATTTCGATTAAAAAAATATGCAAATCAGATTAAAATTAAACATTTAAATAGGTACTTATACATTAAATTTAAAATTCCATCCGATTCTATATCATGATTAAATGTTGGGACTAACAGTAAGCGTTACTTAAACTATAAATTATTATATAACTGCATTACCTATGCAATATTTATCATGTCTACATTTCAGCTAGGAAAACCAAATTATATTAATAGGTTCCAAGATTTATTTCTTTTTCTTTAATATTTGTCCAAGAAAAGTTATCATTTATCTCAGAAATTTCAGTAGTTATTGACATTACAAAAGGCATCTAGATTAGGTTATAGAACCCTCTTCTTGAGAATTACCTCACTTGGAGAGTTTTCATAGTTTGATTATTTTAAGTTTTCTATGTCCCTTTAAATACCACTTCACCATATATTTTCTGAAAATCTTTCTAATTTAATAAAAATAATTAACCGGGAATCCCATGAATAAAGTTTATTAACTAACATTATATCTTCGGGTCACCAACATAGAATGTAGTCCTACTAACTATGTGTTAAGTGTACCAAATTACAGCTAAACTGATACACTTTTTAAGTTAATATACACGGACACAGACGTTACTGTTAACTATTAGGGTTTCACTTTTGAAGTAAGTATCCCAAATAATCAATAAGTTCCTTAGATTTACTTATTGAAAAGAGTATTCTAAATAAGTTGGGTGAGGAAGACAAATTATTATTTAATTTACTCTTAAAGATTGGAGTTTAATTATTCTCATATTGTTGATAATGTATACAACACTGTGTCTATAAATAGGTACCTATAACTGTGTTCAATTTTTATACCAACTATATATTCGGGTCCCAGGTAGTGTATACACTATCATAAATCCAGAATTCTATAGGTTAACAAAGGTTAACGCCATAATAGCTAAGTGCACTCATTACTTCGCATGCCGTGTAATCGGCTCCCAAGTGCTACAACTTCAAAACAACTTTATTTATCTGCAATGTCGAGACTTCGTACACCGAACTAAAGCAATTATTTCTAGCCACTGCTATTCTCTGAACAATCGCTTTTACAACCCTTGAACACGGACTCCTCATTAACACCAGAAAAACTTTTGATATCATTAACTCTGTTTCATAATTTTAGAGCTCCGCTGACTACCATTTGCAATTATTATTATTGGGGTTTTCTTTTGAAAAGGACCTTTCAGTCTTCTTTATGGAAATAGGGCTTTTTCAATATTACTTGAGAGCGATAAAAACTTGTCGTACCTACCTAGTTCTCCGGTCGCAATCTGCGACAGTTGGCTTTTGTAAACACGTGGTGCCCGCCTCGTCGATTATGTGTATTCAATTCAATTCTGTACAACATAAGAGCGATTTTCAATATTCAAACCTTTCCTCAATCAAATGCACACACGTTCAACAGACCACTATCTACCTGCGCGCAATTTTGTTCTTTATGGCTTCAGTTTTAACTCGTTTTTGTTATGACTTGTAGGCTTGCTGCTCTTAAAATGTATGCAACGAATGCATACACATTGCACTGTATGGTGAAGGATATTGAACCCTACAACGCCAGAGTAAAGTCGACATGTGTAGCGATATCGAATTGTGAATTAGTGCAATGTTCGTGAAGCGAGCGAGGGTAGTTGTAAGGTTGGGTGGAAGCATTGTGTGATGTAAAGTCGTGGTGCGTACCGCGTAGGCAGGGCGGTGCGGCGTATGCTCAATTGTATGTGAACGACCGCTACGAGGGGAGCGCGCCTGATTATTCTGAGATCGTGTCGATCGCCGCTCGAGAGCCCTAAACCCGCTCCAAAAGCTGACTGCGCTCACTTCAGACTCGGTTTACACTAGATACGCCGGTTGAATGCAAATCTAGAACTTCATAAACTTAATTTTGTTTCGCTCTGCTTACAAAAGACCGCTAAGAGAAGAAGACCATTAATGCAAGCTAGACCTGTAATGTAGATCACATTACATTATTGTCTCAATATTTTTATTGCCGTAAGAAATACATAAAATACATTAAATGGTAATACGACGATGACGGCTCGTTTTATGATGTAGTTACGAGGCTATTATGCTCATCTCTGTGTGTAATGATATCTTTCATCATTAACAACTAGCGGCGACGCGACGACTAGGCATCATCATTACCTAAGAATAAACAGAATGTCTTAGAAAGCGAAACGTTTTGTGCAGACAGTTAACTATTTACCGGTTATGTTTTACAATGCTTGCTAATAAACTAGAACTATGAATAGACTAGGTAGTTATTTGAGGCAGCAAAAACAAGTCGTTAAGTAGATAGTTTGTCCCAGCTCCATGTAGATAGCGAGTTAGCAACGTGTAACGATTTAATACTTCCCATTCGCATCCCCTCGACGAATGGCGCCGCCCGTCTCTACTTCAAATCGTAATGTAAAAACTTTCCTCTCCAAAAACTTACACCGTCGATAAAGAGACACATTTAGATCAGATAAAGCCGATTTTTAGCCTGTACCTGAACGGTTCCCACGTTTACTTTACTCTAAGCGACAATCTCGATTTCTTTGGATCAATTAGGATATCGTTAAGATTCGCACTTAATACTCGCGAAAGTGCATTAAAGTGCATCCGTTCGACCAAATTATTTTATAGCTATCGATAATCAGATCGGCGATTTAAATATTCTTGGATACGAGTTAAGTGCACGTTTGTAAATTAATTATCTTGATAGAAGGGTGTGGACCGTGCTCGCCTAGTCTCCTCCCTTGTTGCCGTGTCTAATTGCGCCGAGCCGTGTTGAAAAACTTGATCCATTCGCCTTTATATCCTTTGAGAGTTTCAAGCTCTAAATGCTTTTTGTCGAAGCGAAGACGCGAAACAAAGTAAAGTACGGAACAACTTTCTGAGGCATTTCAATTTGTTGCGAAAGATCTTTGAAGATTCTTCATGATACATTTTGGGTATCTAGTTTGCCTGTTAGAAACTGTACCGTGGTACCTGCTTTGTGTTGCTACCTGCAGACTCGAAGCAAAAAAGCAAGTTTCTTTCAACTTTTTCAGGTATTAGTCAAGGTTTTTGCAGACTTTTTGAAATGTAGGTAATTCTACGCCTAAGAATTTATGATAATAAAGACTGATAGTTAAAAATAAGTAAGTTTTTAAAAATTATTGATATACGTCTTATCTGTTGTGCTACTTGGCATACTAACGTAATTCCTTAAACGTTTGCCTATCATTGTGTATTACCTAGGTCAAGAAAGCATGACAGCAGTCAACGATTAATGTGCCGAGCCGAGTCTGCGTTACGTAGGTACGAGTTTTTTTGCCGCCAGTGTTCGTTTCATTCGTAAATCAGTAGATTTCACTTGTGCGGTGTGATCACATGCAGCGTTTGTTGTATAGCACCGACTATTGCTTACCTAGCTACTCTCTTAATTCGAAGTTGTGCGTAAACGTCTATTGTGCAAAAATGAAACTGGATTGCGACACTTGAGATGAGGTTTATTATTACGGCTCGGCTATGGACGGTGGCGCTTAAATCTGTTGGCAAATCGATTAGAACGAGAATTTAAAGGCAAGGTTAGGTATTTGCCAATAGGTGAAGATAACGGAGGTACCTGATGGCGTATACACTGGCAGTTGACTGGCCTGGTTACCGTTATATCCAGGTCACGAGGAACGTATCGCGGAGTTATCGTGCGTGCATTATGTGACTTGACATAATTTAATTGTTTGATTACTAGGTTAGATAATATGGACGAACAGGTTCCTGAATGTGCAGTAACTGGGAACAGAAAACCTAAGGAAATATAATAAGGTTTAATTTCACTTTATGTGCTTCAACTGTACGTACTGATATATTTTTATTAAATCACCAACCTGCAATTAGGGTTCTTACGCCTATGCCCAAGTATAGCCCATAAAGTAGATCTTTCAAAAGTGTCCCTAAGGGGACATATAACATATCTTTCGAAGTTGTGTTTTAAAAAACTTATGTTTAAGCTAATGTTAGTCAAAAGTCTCGAATATTATTTTCCCCTTAGAATTCAAAACTCACTACGGTGAAGTTAAGGAGGTACCGAAGGACAACATTTCAAACAAATTTTTCTAGCCAAATTCTGAGAATTTCTGACACACTTAAATATTTCTCCGTACACGATCCGATAATCAAAGTTTAACAAATACCGGATCGAACTCCAAACATGTCTCCGTAATAAAATGCCTGATTCCTTATCTCGTCCGGGTGCGACCGCGGGCGGCGGCTAGTGGCACGCCGTGACGTCACGGCTGCGTTTGCATATTGAGTAGGCACGACCCATGTTTTTCTATCCCTATAACTTGGATGTTTTCAACATTCATCCCGTGTTCCATATTATTTATGCATAATAAGAATATATACAGCTACGTGTCTACATTACGCAATTTGATTTACGTATGACGTCTTTTAATTTATTTACCTTTCCAAACATGTTTTTTATAAATAAATTGAATGTGCTCCGTTGAATATTACAGAATGCCAAGTGTAAGTCTATTTTAAAATTAACGATGTAGGTTGAGTGACAGTTTTCTATTTAGAGATAAATGACATTGACCCAAATTTCTTTTGTAATTGTTATATACATATATTTTGAAAGGTTCTTTCTTCTTCAATGTAATCTTTGAACTACAGTATTTTAACAGTATCCTGACGGCAGGAATGTTGAAATCGTCATCCATGTCGTCCGTCACGCTTTCTCACGCAATTAGGTAGTAACTGTTATATCGTCAATTAACAAAGTAACAATGCTATCACAAATTACTGTTACAAAGGACGATCTTAAGTATCCAGTAAACATCTAAAAAATACACAAGAAGAACCTACTCCCGGTTTTTGAAGTTAAAAAGAAGTAACTAACGAAACAGTTAGTGTAATATAATTGCAAAACGCGGGGAAAGTTTTCAGCGGAACTGATTTGATGTTGGTTAGTTCTTTTATGATATTTCTGATGATAGTTTAAAGCCTTGAAGGCTCAAAATGTCAGCAGTGCTAAAGCGTGCGTTATGTGTTTAAAGAATCATTTGGTTCACGGATAACCATAGTTATTAAGCCACGAATAGTAAGTAGTTATAAAGTGTCTACATATAGAAAGAAAGCGCTTAATACATGTTCACTATTAACTATTTTCACACCTGTAAATCTAGCCAAACAACCGAGAAAATTTCGCGTAGTTATATTTTACGACATTGTTAGAGTTTAATTGGTTGGCAGCTTTCTGCAGATTCTCAGTGTTAGCACGCGAGTTCAATCAACCACGATTTGTTTATGATCGGCCGCGTATTCGGCTCTCTTGTGTTTACGTACACCAGTTTACGTGCCATTGACATTCGTACAAGGATCTGCAAAACTGCGATCCAAGTAGCACGCTTTATAACGTTTCATAACATGTTATTTTAGTCGAGCGTCTAATTAACCTACTTAAACGCGTTATGCGCGTTAATGTACAACACGATTTGGCTAAACTATAACAAAGAATATGAACGAAATGAATGCGATGTTTTTGTGGTTAATGCTCGCCATAAAATAGGTGAAGAATGGAACGTAATCGCTTTTTGAATTTTATTATTTGAACGGTCCTCCCTTTCCGTCGCGCTATCAAAATGCAATCTGTTTCATGTTTAGTTTTCGATAAAGGTTGTTGACACAAAAACCGCGAACAATTTTCATCGTGTGTTGGTTGCTTTATCAGACGTTATTGAATGAATAGGCCTACCATCTGATAAATTGAATTTTGATAACATTTTCATTTAGTTCTTTAGCTCCAACTCACGATCAATAGTGACACGTGGCCATAATATTTTATTCGAGTGAAACGAACAGTAAACGCATACACCCACTTCGAATTTTGAATGGATATAGTTAGATGATTTAAATTAATTATATCCTGGATATGAATCGGACTGGCATGTGTTTAACTAATTCATTTAGAATTCGACTAATGAACGTTGATTACATCATTCATCTACCTATTTCACCACGGTACAGCTTCCAAAAGCCTCTATCCACAAGCTACATAGTTGACCTGGCGTTTCATAGTCCGCAGTATTACTATTTTCTCGTGAGAAAATCTGGATAGTTAGACTAAAATGAGATTGTTGCTCTAGCCCACAGCTAAACCTTATTATACAAACTTCACAAGTTAGACAGAATTAGTGTAGCTAGTTTTCTTGACACCTTTAGATCGTATAAATTACAGGGCACAGAAGATTTCTGTGACTACAGTCCCTGTAAAGAGACCACACCATCAGATTCGGATATAACGTGAGATTAAAGCGAAGTGTATCCGAAAACGTACTTTCAATTCAAAATGGTGACACCTGAGAAACTAGTAAAGTTGATTCATTTAGTTAGATACTAGTTAATTTGAATATAATTTTTAAATCAAAACCAGTAAAGTCGCTTTCCATACTAGTTGAGGTAGATATAATTTTGACATCAATTAACGTCGGTTCAGTGTAGCTTGAATAAAGAAACGTGTATCGATCACGTGTTGTGCTGGGCACGTTGGCTCCCGCTCCGTGTGCGTCACGTCACGACGGGACCCGCCGGGGCGCCGGGCGCCGGGCGCTGGCCCCCCTCCCCGATGTCGCCCTACGCATCAATCACTTCCTAATCGAGTTTATGAACCTCCTAGACCTTCTAGATACATCATAATGTTACACTTCTATTACTGCTTCCGTGGCGGACCTTCCCATGTCAGGGATTAGAGCTGTATTTTGATACGTAACGTATTGATTACTAAGATTCTAAATATGTATTGTACGTATTTCTAATGGATTGTTTATTTTTAAGTGGAAGACATAATGCAAGGTTATACGGGTTAACGTTGTGGAAAACAAAAACATTGGTTAAACTAAAGGTAGTTTATTAGGTATTTTCATATTTATTCGCATCTGTTCCAGTGGATGTTTCTCTAAAATTATATTCCTTTGTTATTTTTATGAACAAGTATGCAAATCCATTGAATTACGAGCAAGTAGATACTTTTAAAAGCTTATATAAAGTTACCATTATTATATGCGGGCATTGTTCGTATCTGCTAATGACCGCAGAGGATTGCAAAAATGTATTATTTGGAGTATAGTTAGTCTGTATGTGATGGTAATCTCGGGGGAAAGTGATGAGAGATGTACAGTAATTGTCGGTTTTATATTCGTGCTTGTTTCTCAATAATGGGTATTTATAAAGTAGGGAAGTCACGAGCTGGAACCGTACCGAGAGTTTAATAGGTTTTTGATAAAGTATTC
The DNA here is from genome assembly GCA_951394245.1 of Cyclophora punctaria. NCBI lineage: Eukaryota > Metazoa > Arthropoda > Insecta > Lepidoptera > Geometridae > Cyclophora > Cyclophora punctaria. The sequence continues at coordinate 9,651,412 of OX596172.1, forward strand.
TTATTCTAGATACTTATTTACTAAGGCCCAATAAGTACAGAGATGTATGAACTAGGTACGTCACCATAATGTAGTAATTGCAACAGAACCGTTAAAATTATAAGTTTATATTAACACAGAATCTGAAATCGATTTGATGATAGGTGTCAAAATTAAATCTTATAAAATCTCGCCGAATAACACCACTATCCGATTGCTGGGAATCGAGTTTGATTAATCGATATCGCATCCATTACTGGTCTTAATGAAGAGTGCGTCAGTACGTCGTTAATCCCTTATAAGTACCTCGAGACGCGATAACCATAAACGCAGACTCGATAGGTTCCTATTCACTCAACCAATAAAGTTTCGTAAATAATTCAAATGCCGTTCAAAATTATAATTACGACATTTAGTAATAGACGTGTGGCTTACAGAAAAAAACAATTTTCAAGTCACGTTGACTCCGAAATTTAGGAAATTACGAAACGGCAGCCTGCTGTGGTTTGCGTTTTTTTCTGTACTCGAACCATCGTAAAAAAAGGTGTAGCAGATGGTTCTATATGCCAAAAGAAGATAACCACTCTGTACCTTCGAAACTATTTAATATTGACTGAAATAGTAGAAAATCTTTGCCCTACAATAAAGAAGGGGCAATACTTCCATATATAAAAATATCTGGAGTATCTCACGCGCCTAGCAGGTAAATGCGATATAATAATATAGGCTGGCACCGTCTCCGCCCCGGAAAACAATGTAGTTGGGCTTGATGTATAATATAGCAGAGAGAGAAGTGCACGTTCCAATGCGTCGCGGATCCGGTACGTTCGGAATCCTTAATTTAACTGCTCGGTGCTCCTCGATAGCCGGAGATGCAGCCGGAATGAGCTTCCCGCCTGTGATTGCATTCGCACCACTCTCGAGAGCTCAAAATTAATGCCGTATCTCACTACACACCTCTACACTTACTTATTTAAAACTTCATATGATGCTTGCTGCCTCTCCATCGAATGAACCCCTAAATTAATTGTTTTGGTATCTAAATGTACTCGACAGACGCTGTTGAGTTTACCTCACCTAACACTTACCCTCGGGGTTAATGTCAGCTGGTATATTGAATTTAATAGTGATGTAATATCGTTGAATCTAATTAAGTGTTCTGTTGTTTCAGGTAAGAGCTGCTTCATGTAACACTGTTCAGAAGATTAATATCTTCATTCTCAAGGCGACCGATCGGTTTGTATGCAAACTGGCTACGTGGAGGTATAATAATAATACTTTCCATATAGTTTTTAAGTTCCGGCTAGGGATAGGCATAGAATATTTATTTTTAATCATAGATTGCAATTAAAATTCTCTTGGCGACGGACAACGTCTCTTGGGTAATTTAGACATTCTGATCAAATATCGAGGCTCAGTTGAAACATTTGAAGAACTATAATTATACGCTTTATGACTATTGTATTGTAGCCATTTATAACGCTTGGTGGTAATTACGCAGCATGTAAAGAGAGCTGGTCCGACGGGGTAGTCTATTCCTGCCTCGGCATGCTCAAGGGAATAGAACCGGCTTTCTGATCAATTCCGGATCTCGTGGAGTGCTATCTAGTTACGAGGGGTGTAAGGTTTCAGCGTCGACGCGACGCGACGCCGCTCTGAGACACTCGCACAATGGAATCCCGACCGAGCCTCCGAATGGAGCCCGTTCTACTGGATGTAAATTATATTCTAATTCCTCCTCGCTTGTCTCACAAAAGACTAGTTCTCTTTGAATCCTTTTGATTCCGTGACTGAAAGAAAATAAATGCATGTAGGAGTACATCTGAATCCCCACATCAAATAGCCCCAAATTGTGCAAACAACGTGAAAACGCGACTCGGTTAAATATTCTCATTTAATTGGAACCATAGCTCGATACACGTGTTTCGGCCTCGGTGTTTGTTTACCATCTGCCGGGAACGTGACGATTTTCCTCGTTTATTTATCTTGATTTCTGCAGGCAATTGGACTGAATTTTTTCAAATTATGTTCTAAATCGGAGTCAATTCGTGGACTATAATGGTACTTTTATCATATCATCGTAGATTTGTGATGGTTAGGTTCGTGTGAAGTGAAGCCTAGCAGTGGAGCGGCAGATGCGGCAGGCAGGGGTCACCGCACTCGCCTCGCCGCAGCTGGATATTAACCGACAACTGGCTTTTTGTGATCCATCGGGACTATCGGGAGACGTCCCAGAATATATTAATCACACGAACTATGAAATAACTATTTAAAGTGTCAATAAAAGTGATATGAGTTATGAAGAATACTGATCCACGATTTTTAATAACGAAATGTGTTTCTTTATGTCGTGCGCTTTATACTAATCTACGTAATTTTAAAGCTTTTTTTACGAGCGAGGCATCTGTAACGAAACAGTCAAAATGCTAGTTTCCTGTGGTTGGTTCGTGACTCGGACTGTCTATGCGGTCGATGGCAGCGGTTCGGTGTGGGTAATTTTCTCGTTTCGACTGATCATTAGTTCCACGGACAAGGGACGTCTGTCGCACGGTCATTAACTGGAAATGCATGCACCATACCACCAACTTGTGTACCTTAACTAATAATATTAGTTTAAATGCACCACATTAATATCAAAAGAGGAACTTATCTGCTGGTCGGACTCCTTTCATGCTTTATCTTTTAATTGCTGGCTTCTGATAAGTCACGTAGTTTAAAACGTATTTTTATCAGTGAAACGATATGGTTTTTGCCATGCGAAGAACGTGCTTATGCCCCTTCGTTGAGTTGGTGAACGGGTGCGGCGGTTGGAGTTTGGGGTGCGTTCACCGCAGCCGCGCGATCGATGCCCGGCCCCGGGCCAACAAAGTACAAAGTCCCACCTACCAGACCCTGCTTGGAATTGGCCAATTCAGGGGTTTCTCTCAATTCAAGCATTCATATTTAACATTAATGCCGGTCCTTAGAATTTCGCGACTAAAGCTGATGAAAAACAATCGAGTTGAATGAATTGATATTTCCGCTTGAAGTAAGTGCTCTCAGACGCGGGTAACACTCGTATTTTCCCACGTGCACGATACTCAGCCTCCATTATTCCCGATCAACTTGTGGTTTCGGTTCTTACTCTATGCTCTAAGTGCGTTCCGTCACGCCACACACCATTCATTGATTGAATTCGTTCTTTTTGTAGCTGTGTAGCTTACTTTTTAAACGAAAAAAAAAAACATATCTCTGTAATGATTTCTCATTTACTTAACGTTCTTTGATAGGGTGTCGGTTGATTATATTTAACAGGCCCGATTTAGCTGTTGGTAATTTTGCCAACTGCGCCTATTATGGTATGTTGATCGGGAATGAGGAGGCCGAGATAAAAGGACGAGTGCCGAGGGCACTTCTACGAACGGACGGTTCATAAAACTGGTTTGCTACAGGTATACGGCTAAATATTATACGTAGACAAAGCGAGACCCAAATTTCGACATCTTAGAATGAGTCTTTGACAAAAGCACATTCCAGCTTAAGCTTCGCTTGACACCAAATTCTATTCAGCGTATGGTATTTCTAAAAATAAAACGGTAAATCGTGTTACCTTTTCTGTACAAATTAATTTTTGTACTGTTTGGTTTTCAATAATGGCCCTTAATGCCAAAAGATTCAATATCCATGATATCAAGATCGTAAAACCTATCCATATGTCCACTTCATAAAGGCTAATTTTGTTTTAATGTATAACTTTCTTTCATGTTCGCTCGTAAATCGCCGTTTCTCACAGACCTTTGTATGATCCTCAATTTAACAGCTCGGATAAGCGCGCCAGGATCTCAAATAAAATAAGCGAGATGATTTTTATTATATTCATTTAACACCACCTTATCTGTAATATAACACTTTATTATGTGAAGATTTCGTCATAATTCTCAAATCGCTTTTGCTATTCTGAACACTCGTGTAAAATCATGTAGGTTTCGATGTATACGAGTCATTTGATCCAGTACCTACTCGAATTCTACATGTTACAATTGGAATGCCCGCCGGAAACCACATCAGGTAAAACGATCCTATGAAACGAGTGCCACGATGACTGTTCACGGTGATCGTCGGTCGTTCGACCCGCGCCCATGCATCGCGCTCGATGGCTGCAAAAACTACACATTAGAATTATTCAACTCAAACGGTTTGCAGTCCCAGGCTCGCATCGAACCGAACGTATTTTATTTGGATAATAATGGCCTCGGTATAGTTAATGGTTTAGGAGGCGTAACACGATGCCAACGACATTTTATATCCAGAACAAAACGTGATTTACTGCCGTGATCGTCAACGTTTTTCCTACTTAAAGCTTTTAAGAGTTGATTAAAATTGTAATGCATATTAATTAATCCCGAAAAAAGTTGAGTCAGTTCATCTTGATTAAGGTTTTGGGGTTGTTGATCTGCAAAGTGGGGTGTAAGTGTATGATGCCTCCCCTCGCGTCGCCACCCCACCCTCCCCGCGCGGGTCTTTATCACCTCCTCATTCAGAAACTGTGCCCTTTAAGACCGCGGCCTTAAAATGGAAAGAGGGCAGATGTTCATAGACCTTTAGAATTTAAAAATACCTACGTTTGTTGTTTATGTGCGAGTATTCAAATCATGTCACTTGTTAGATCGTTTTGAGTTGGTTCATGAAGTTATGCTATTGTTCAAATGTCAAACTTTTCTATATCTCGAGTAGAATTTGTAAATGCATTCACTTCGAACTATACTCGTAATATACGATACGCCTTTCAATTTTCAACGGTCTGAAGAGCAGTAAGAGTGCAGTCTAATTGAGGATAAATAATCGATTATTCGATTCTCCTTATGGCTCGATAATATAATCGTCTATCTCCGAATGTATTCTACTCGGATGGGTCTTTGTTAAATCTTCTGCGATTCGATTCGATTATAGTTTTATAGCAGTGCACATTGTCACGCAATTATTTTATTACTCAATTTGCTTCGTGTAAAAACTTGGTAGTGTGAATTTTGACACTTGCTTTAACATCCATGTAATTTTGTGGGAATAGCATTCAAGGTTTGAGCAAGGACTTACTAAAATTATTAAACTAAAAGTAATATTTAAAACGCTTACTAGAGACTGTCTCAAAAGCAACGTCATTAAAATAAAATAGTATTCGCATGCGCTACTCGCATTAACATGTGCATAATGTTTGACCATTTTAATTGGTGTGTTTGTCGCATTTAGCTGTCTGAAACGTTTCCTAATTCACATGTTAGCCCGCTTCCGTGAGCGCACAATATTTGAAATTAACGTTTACGTTTGTATTCCTGTAATTCAATTTCCATGTTGGGTGTCTGCTACGTCTCTGCCGTTGACAATTTGCAAGATGAATTGTGAGCACTGGTGTCGTCACTAGATGCCGCAACTTTAATTACTAATTCTTCTTAATATAATAGATTCAGTGGCCGTAAATGCATGTTCTTTAATAGTTCTTTTTTATTTCTTTTTGCGTGTCCAGGATTAATTTAACCTGTCCCAATTTATCATGATGGCAACTAATCAATGGCTCGATCCTAGCTCTATAGTATCGGATCACTTCCGCAACACCAGTTGGCAACATCGATGTGGGTTAACTGCGCCCCGAGCGGGCACACGACGGATTTAGCTTACAATGTCGTGAGCCGGTGTGCTTGGCCCTACGTTAGTGTATTACACTCTAGTTTCAAAATTCAAAGTAAAGGTACACATTTGTCTATATAACATTACTCCGTAAATAACTAAAGAATTTTTCATATGTTAGTAGTTATCTGGTTTACAGTTTATTAACTTTAAAACCCACCTTCCGTTTATCGTATGAGTAATGTCTCCGATAACGTACCTACCTATTTAATGATAGTCGGTCTTTGACCCCAAATAAATTGGCAAGTTTACTAACTATGCGAACCAGTGAATTGGCACAGATCTATAGTTTTGATCACAAATGGGTGATCTGCGTGTTATCGCACTGTTGTTGCCGGGTATGTAATAAACACTACTAATCCTATGTTTAATGACGGACAATCGACGTATGATCTGTTCGTTTATAGTGTTGCCTACTATTGTCTTGAAGTAGGTCGTTACAGAGCGGTGATGCCAACATCCCACAGCTCGCAGCCAAGAGCTCCGCTAAACACGATATCTTGAACAAAGGTCTTTAGGTTAATCGTCCACCATTAGTGCACTTAATTATACCCATTACATACTTACTTCAGGTACGTGCACCTATTGAAGTTGTTTAAAACGGATCATTTCACTGCACTGCCGGCTACCGGTTGCAGACCGGCTTTTTAAAAAATATGTAGGTGGAACGCCTCGTTCATTTAGTGGACTGTAAATTGGTTTGCAATATTTAAATGCTGTTTTATTAACAAGCAAACGGTCGAATAAATATTGAAATTAAAGTGTTAAACACTCAAACTTCTTTTCATTTATTTCGGACGTTAATTTTATTTAACGCCACTGAAAGTTTATATTTATTTTACAATGTAAGTGTATCACTATAAATTGTATTATGTACGATGCTAAATCATCTCAATTGGACAATGGACTTACTTGTTAAAGGAAGTTCACTTAAGTGGAACGTTTGTGATAGTATTTTGAATTGCAATTTAAAAGCAATATGGTGTATAAATAATGGCATGAGATCGTTTCGGAGCACATTTCCGCTCAAGTGTTTCAAAAACTGCACCTGACTGCTTTCCATATTGCCACATTGACGCAATACTTTATTTTACTATTGGCGTTGGGCAATTTTATACTTTGTTTAGTGATAGGGGACTATAAATGATTCGATGGGGCAGACATTTGAATTATTATTTTACATACATAGTAAAATCGTTAATCTGGTTACTATATTTTTCACTTGATTTAGTTATTTGGATCTAAAGTCATTCGAATATAGAATTAACAAATTTCGTTCGAATAATGAATAATCTTTCGAATACTTTCCTCGTAGCTAATGAATAATGTATGAGTCATCCGATTTAATTCGATTGTTCATTTTTTAAACAATCAACATCATATTTGGTTCGATATACCACCGGTGTTAATAATTGTTCAGATGTATCTTATCAAGTTAAATTTGGTTTATTTGGTTTGTAACAGTGCATGCAATATACAATTCTGTAACTGCGTTTATGACTCCGTACTTAAGCCAGCTAAGTAAGATTTATACACTTAACAACGATGTAGTTCTAGGAATATTATTCCCAGCACGGGCTTGTATTAAATGCACGTATAGCTATATCAGTTTTTTAAGCCAGGCATGTGCATAATTAATTGCCCCTTTACCGCACGAACTTGTCTAATATATTCTTTAAATATTTAAATCAAGCTACTAAAAGTAATGAAGCAGAACTTGAAAACTGCATTCATACTGTGCCAATGGAAATGATAAAGAATTAAAAACAAGTCATGTATGTATACTCTTCGTGGTACACAGGTGGTGTTTGAATGCAGTATTCCCGTGACAGCTGGCTGTCGGTCGCAGTGCACCTGCCCATCTGGCTCAGAACACACTTGCCTCAGTCGCCGACCGACTCAATTACCAGCTTTGTGGCTTTTACATGCTACAACAAAACTATTCATACATTTATATACAAAGTAACGCATAGCAACAGATAATTATGAACACGTAACATACATAGTATAGAAGTGCGTGTGTAGCAAAAATTTCTGGGTCAGTCAGTTATGTAACGCTAGCTAATTTAGTTTAATAAAGTGACTTGTTTGTGTTCAAATCAGTTAGAATAAAATCAATGCTGAAGTCGTCTAAGGATCGATATCGGTACGGTTTCTCAACTCTATTAGTTATACAATGAGGGCTGGCTGTATCTCGGTTCTCACGGACTGGAGTCGTTGTCGCCCACCCACGTGACGCCGGGATTTGCAAATTTGCTTACATTACTTAGCTGCTACGGCTTTCTATGCCGCCTCTACCGGCTGCCTTCTTCCCTATCACAATGGGATTCATAATTCATCTTGACGGCATTCGAATTTCAACGTTTTAAGGCTTTACTCAACAAAGGCTTTGTTTTCTTAGTAGAAATTGGAGAAAGTAAAGCATATTCCATTCCGTTCCAAATGTGCAATTATGATGATACATAATACCCATCACGTTGATGAGAATGTAGTTACACGGAATTCTTATTAGTTCTCTTTCGAGATCGCGTGATTTCGAAATTGATGGTCAGATCGGGTGCGAAGGGATATCCGACACGAAATGTGAGAGCGTACAGGAAATTCGGAAAAAATAACATGAAGAAATATTCTTCTAGAAATTAATAAGGAAAATATAATTGCGGCGAGTTAATTGCTTAGCGTATAGATGGCATTTCAGACGAATTGGGTTTTTTTCTTGTGTTCATAATTTATGAACTAAAATCTTTAAAGATTTCTTTCTATAAGACGAATATAAACGCAAATGAAAATTTGTTTAAAACTTTCAAAACGTTCTCCAATTCCAAATATTTTAGACAAACTTAAATTAAAAGTTTTAAGTAATGCCACTAACTACTTTCAATTTGGTTAGTCGTTAACTTTTTTGCGACTGAATTTAAGTTCTCTAGCCGTTAATGTTCTTTCTCCATTTAAATGCGCTGTAGCTGCTAGTTATATCTTGCATCGATTTTAAACATCGGGTGTGTATCATGGATTGCAAGCCACGTTGGTGCCATGTCGCCCGAGGCACGAACCACCAGACAACATGACTCACTCAACAGCCGAAACTATACGTAGTGCCAGTTAAATTGACTCATACATAACACCACATAATAATACTTAATGCGAATCAAATTATTCTCTTAAATTAATTTATTACTGCCATTACCAACCCAGAGGAATAAAACGTGAGAAGGATCTGTTGTCCTGTACTTTAAAATGAATATTTTATTTTGTTAAATGTATGATGTTTTTGTTACTAATTAGAAATACGTGCATGAACTTCAAAAGAGAAAGGATTGGGTGTAAAAAATATTATTCTTGTATAATCGTGACCTTTATGGCCTGGACTGTACGTACATTGTAGGGTCTAATGCTAAGCATGGCGGAGGTACTTTGTGCGTGAATACACCCAGATTTATATTTCGAGCTAGTCTGATCGATCGGGTTCAATTTCCGAATCGATGGAATCATGGTTCTCATTTAATTTACTTTTTAAATATGTCTCCATAACAAGCGTCATGATTATTCCTAATCCTCCTCAATTGCAGTTGAATATTAGGTACGTGCAAATACTACTATCTAGGCAATCTCATCGGGCATGGTTATTATTGTAAGTTAAGTATCTAGTTCCGACCATGATTTGTCAAAAACAGATACAGCAAATCAAAGAAAAAATCATCTGTTTGATGGAAACTCTTTAATCATCATGAGAAAATCTTGGCTGTGCCATAATTTGATAACTGACTGTTACACTTGCCTGTTATTACATAAAACCTTTAACTATATTTATCTTCCTCACAAAAGGCGGCATTCAATATCTTGAGATAAGGATGTGCTTATGTGTCCGTCCAATATTTGTTTTGTCCTTGTATTAGTAATTTTTGGTGCTAACAAACAGATTGGTTTTCCGTAATATGTTCTGGGGTTGCGATATATAAGGGTGAATTAATCTGTATTACAGTCGCAGGTTTATCACAATACTTATTTTACTTTTAAAGCTTCTATGCTCTTCACAAACATCTCTCCATTAATTAGTTACTGTACCTAAAGTTATATTTGTCCATAAAGTTATGTTGTGAAAAGTTCATTTCATTTGTAATTCGTCTGAAGTTCTCACAGTCCCCTTTCCCGTATCTCGATTGTTATCAGAGTATGTAATGTTCCGTTCGACGGTAAAAAACTAACTCGAGTTTTATTTCAAGCGGCCTTATCTGTATATTCATGGCCCATTTTCTTGGTTTCTATGAACGTACATTGTCTCCGATGTAATCCCCGGTTAAACTCCTGTTTTATCGTCCAATTAAGAATCTAATGTCATTCTAGGTACCTCTACTTTAGCCCCCTCGGTTACTTTGTTTTTATCTTTTGGGAATAAAAAGTGATGGGGACCTCCAAAAACAAAACATATAATATCCCAGAGGAAGCGATTTAAACTTTGTGAATTTAACAACGAACTGGGACACGCAACCAAAACAGTTTGGTGATTATTCTTTGTTATCGTTTTTTCACATAGCGTGGTTGTTTCTGGATAAAAAATAGCAACACATTTGCAATAAATAATGAAACGCATTTTTCTAGGCGACTGATAAATATTAAAACGTAATCTATTCATCACTTTTGTGTCTTAGGGCGACTGGCGCCATATACTTTCAAATTTTACGGACGTTGCCAATACAGCTACTTTCACGAAGCTTGTTGCGAAAATATTCTGCTTGTTTTGACTACCTTTAATTGTGTAAAATGTTTTTACAACTTTTTTATAATCTTAAATAATATCTCTGACATGAATTTCGGTAAAAAAAGGAATTTAAAAATATTTTTGCTGTTACCAGCATTTGCAAATTTTATGAGACTTGATAAGTCTCACATTTTAATTTTGCGTTCAGCCATTCTGCAAAAATGTGATATTCTTCGGTATCGTATGGATTATATATCTTGCCCTTTAGCGACGAATGTGAGGGGTCGCGCTGTGGCGGCTCGTTCCCCCTAAAACCGTCGAGTGAGAAAGCGGTCGTGTCACTCAAAGCTCCCAAATTCCGCACACAGAAATTTTCGGAAAAGGGATCTACGTAAAACATTGCTTTTATACTTAAGAAAATTGGGACTTTCCCACCCTGGGGAAAACGTAATCAGCTTTGATTTATTACTCCAAAGATGCGTTAACAAACATACTTATTAAAAATTTATTACTATATCCACTGTCAAACCCATAATATCGATGCAGCACGTTTCAAATTAATCTGTTTAGGTCGACGTGCTCGGCTGGATTTACACACAATAGCAGCGCAAGCACGTTTGCGTGTAAACCATGAAATATTAGCAGCGTACTTATTGGCCGAGCCCGGGCTAGCATCGTTTATCGAATGAGCGTTGCTCGCGCATGCCCCACGACGCCCGTCCCGTTTAAATTTTAAGCCTGTTCGCTGAAAGCCTACCCGTAGTTATTCTTTGTGCCAAGTTGGTCTAAACCCCTCTTTGAGCCATCGAATCGCAAAGAGCGCCCGCCCGTGGACCGGCTGACCCTCGTCGAAACTACCCTATCTCTGACGGGCAGCGGCTGGAGGATTACCAAACTTGAATTCCTCTCTCGCAACTCGCTACGTTATAAGTGTCATTTAGTGTTCAACACCTACATTTACCTATAATTAGATTTTTTCAACCTTAAGGTAGGTAGGTTGGTTTACACTTTTTTATCATTATTGCCTTGAGCAATGTTGCACGGTGAAATTACACCGTGTTCAATACCACGCTTCGGTTTATATCAGGGTTGTTAATGCAAAATTGCGGCGCTCTGTGTTATCTATTAGACTTATGTTTCTTTGTTCATCGCACGCTATTCCCCTAAGAGGCTTGCAGCAGAGGAAGTGTGGAGATAAACCGCATAAGGCCGAAGGCTGGAGATGCGAGATATATCTGCGTAGCGCGCGACATAGACTCTACAATAATTCTTTCCAAAAGCGTGTCTTGTTCTTGTATATTACTAGTTACTATTACATTTAGAGCATGTTTGCTACAATATGATATTGTTAGTGAAATATATGTTGTTCCTTCGGATGCAACTTGCAACTTGCAATAGTCGTATCGTAAAGTGTATTTTCGTTCCAATTCGTAATATATTACGAGTATTTGCTGCCTTGAATAATAAATAAACTAAATTACTCTTGTATTTCAGCTGGAGTCTTAAAAGTTTGACGTAACCTTTTAGATGGTCATAGGAAAAACTCTTTATAGTTCTAAAACTAGAGTTTTGTATGAAACATTACTCACTATATTTTGCCAGTAATGTGTTAAAAGACGAGTATGTAAAGTAAAGTAAGTATATTTTACGAGGTCGTTTCCGTGAACTCGCTCGTCGGGGAGTTTATACGGGCTGTTCTAGTTACTTCGCCTTATGGGATACATCTGTTCGTCCCGAATATCTAACTGGTGGTATTAAACCCATATCGCGGACGGTTTTCCGGCAGGAGCCCCGCAGCCGCTCCACGGCCTGCCCCTGTGACCCCGATATTAACGGCTCTAATGACGCCGTTTTTGCCCGAAGCTAATTAAACCGACACACCGACCGGTTCTAAACTCTACGATTAAAATAGTTAACCCAATTATCGCCTTTTATTTTATAATATCGATCTATATACTATGAATAAAAATAGTCCAACCACAAAGGGCTTTGCATTTAGCGCGGCGGTATGGCTGCGTAATTTGAAATTGATTTCAGAAATTGTCTAGCAAATCTTAATTTTGTTGGAAAGGGGATAAATATTGATGTGGCTTTGTGTGTCGTTATGTGGGCGTGTTATAATAGACGTAGATTAGATAATAGTGTGTATAGAGTTGCGACTGTTAGCGTGGGAGCGTTACTATGATTTGTTTACACCGGTAGAGTGGCTGGCGCGATCAGCTGTGCGAGTGACGTGGTCGCGCGATCGAGCCCCGCCCGGCGCGCGTCACCGAGTGACGTGTGTGTGCCTCTTGCTTCCACACTCCACACGCCTAACGCATAGTGCCTTGTCTGCCACTGCTTGATTACTCTCATTGTATAGTTATGTTCTTTCACTATTTCTTAACGCGCTATTAAACATCAAAGTGTTTTTGCAAGTTCGTATGATCGTTTGGACGTTTTACATTAGCAGACCTTACATAAAAAGTTAAGAGCTCTTTTAACAGGTAATAAATAACTAAGATTCATATTCTAATTTTAACAAGCAATCTACTACAATGTATATCTTGATACTTACGTTTCACGTCTTCAGACATTGAAAACGTCTAGTTACGTTACATTATTGCCAATTTTAACACTTCATAAATCCAGTGCTCGCTCCGACTGTACGCGGCTGAATAGCAATCTCGGCAAATATTTGTTTGTTTACCCCGCCGTCAATAACACCATTCAATTTACATCTAAGTAACCGCATGAATACATAACACATAACCATATTTGTCTGTTATCACAATTAGATTATAATATAGGTATGATCTATAGGTTTCACATGAGTACCTTGAATTCAATATAGAGTTTGAATGTCGTGTACATGGAGTTATATTGTCAGTTATGTGATATGTGTAATCTGTTGATGTGTGGAGTAGGCAGTTGTGACCGCAGAGCCCGTATCGGGTTACCGCCTAGCCGGTACACTGACTCTTGTATACTATTAACTTGATAGGTGTGTACCTCTGGACATGTTTTAAGGCCGTCACAGCCGTGAAGATGATATGTTTTATAGTTGACGTATGGTAGAGATACAGAGTAGAAATATTCCATCTTGGATTCGTTTTACGGTTTGAGTCGAGCTTATCGGGATTTTTAAGCTAATATATATAGCTGCAAGCCATCTATCTACCCAAATTCATACTGTCTGTCTGTATATTCTTACCATAAGCTTTCTATTTTCATAAAATCTATCATATATTTTACGAGAACATGTAAGACGTAACTTTTATTACGCACACATGTATTTTACTTCGACTCTACTATACCATAGCTATAGTTAACATACAAAATCTACAAGTTACTCGTCTCCAAATGCGGTGGCAAGCAGGCTTGAACTGAAGCCCCACGTATAGTTTGAAATGAGGGCACGCCATGTGTCTATTACTGCTAGACCTTTGAAAGAAACCACCTGAAACCTCTGATGTGACGAATTAGTAATTTATCTTTTAGACCAACCAAAACTCACGTTTCTGATGATATTGTAAAATAAATAATAATATTCTGAACTGCAGGAGGAGCCTAATCAACGTCACTGTATTGTAATAAAATCGTAAGTGAAATGTTAGGCCTTTGCCCTGCTGTGGGACATTACAGGCTAATAACCTGACTGTTTTTATTCTGAACTGAAATTACTATGTGACCCATCTGTACTTGATTATGTCCTTGCATGTCTAAAGCAAGTAAACTGTGACCTAAAAACGAAAAGGACAGTTAAAAGTAATTTAATCAATTATCAAATATCTAAATGCTTCCATTAGAACAGCGGACACGGCAGTTGAACCGAACTGTTGAATAAACAGCGTTCGCTGCAACGATACGTAGTTAGTTAAACTACCTAGTTGGGGGCAAAAAACTAATTTCCTTCATTTCCACAATGAGCAGGCGGTGAACCGGTATCTTTGTCGCGGAGTGAATTTATTGGTCGGTTCATTGTTTTCGAGCAATTAATTCGTGTATAAACAGGTCAAGCGTCAATGGTCCTGCGATTTCCGGTGAAGTCGAGATGTGGTTTAAACGTGTTTAATAGCTAGTTACTAAGCGCTGTGGCTTCATAGCAACCGTGGGAAAATCATAATGAGTATTTAGTTTTTAGGACATTTTGGAATTTATCGTCGAGTTTTTACCAGATCAATACTTACTACAGAGACGTATTCTTTGAAAGCATTGATCTTGTGCGTATAGAATCACAAACGCACATTGCTAATAATAAGAGACCTTAGCGTAAATGTGGCTCTCTTTACTGATGCATTATTAATTTTATATGTAAATCAGCAGCTGGTCTTATCTCGGGTTTAGGACATTGCTCCTTGCGCATATAAACCACAGAATCCGAAGATTCACTTATTTGGCACTGGCATTTGAATATGTTTAACCGTTTAGTTGTTTTCATAGAGTATTCGGTTCCAGCTGTTGGCAGGACAGACGTCAAGCCATGTAGCCGGAGACTTTAGAATGGCTTCTTAGTATCGATAAACTAAACTTTATTGCAAATTGGATGTAGTTGGTTGCCCTGCTGTTTTATCGGCTTCGAGAAACCTGGTCAGATATCGTTGTGAGTATACCTCATATGCATGTAACTAGTACATGTCACGGTAGGATCCCAAACTTGTTACATATCGAATTGGTTATTAAGTTAGTTAATGAAAATCATTAAAATGTAGAACCAACCAGCACCGCATTGAATGGAATTGTAATATGCAGAACACACACCCACCTACTTACATTGTTATCGACGTGCGTACATGTGAGATTTGTTAATTGAACTTATGAATTGTATTGTGAATGGTCTTTTTCCCAGCGCTCGCTCGCGCCATGTTCCGCGCGACTCCGACATCGCCAACATCGGCCGTGTCGGTGCCACGGTATCGCACTTACACCAATAAATTCACGAAGACTACGTAAAAACACCCGATAGCCGGTGACATTGACACACTTCCCCGCGTGGACTTCCTGCGCACTCGACATTTTCCATTTGTTTTGTCATTTCATATATTTTTTCATCGTTTTATTTCGTATCTGAACCGCTTTTCAACGACGTTCACTGGAATTTCGCCGTTGTATTCATTTTGTCTCAATTGGAGTTCGCTGGCCACACGCTTCGAATAGGTACGTTATTTGATGTTTTAAGTGTTTTCCGATGGACATGGTACGTACGTATTTAACCGGTAAACGGTTCGACACGTTTAAATGTATTTTTAAACTGGATGTTTTATTTTTGTTCACGATACGGCTCTAGATGTACCCGTTTGTTAAAATTACCTTATTGTATTTTGGTAATCAAATAAATACTTATAAAGATCTGTCCCCAATTAGGTTTTGGCATTTATAACTAAAATGGTTTCGTGCGATAAGCCGGTCGCGTGAGTACAACAGTTTTACGTACTGGCTGAGTCGCCTCCATCCACCATCCACTGTGTACACTGGCCGGGCTATAAATATTGCAAGTTGATTGTGAAGCCGCCCACGGGAAATTGACTCCTCCCCGCTCTATACACTAAGTGTATCATTATTTTTTATATATCATCCTTGTTATGTACCACTGGACCTTATCTTCTTCACCGACCGCTAGCTGAGAATATAAGACCGGGAAAATTCCCCAGCAGGAAATCCTTGGATGAAAAATACAGCACAAAGATATATTTATTGCCATCCTTTATCAACAACGCTTTTGACGCACTCAGATAAAAGAGCTTGACATTTCTTTCTATTGTCCTCAAAAACATTTCTCTGAATTTCAGTAACCAAGATAGAACCGTAAATTAAACCAGATATACTAATTATTACGACTAACTTTTATAAATATTGAAAAGTTACTTAATTGAGCTGTCTCCTTGAGTAAGTTTGAAGTAGTTGTTGTGAAACCTAAACGCCTAAAACTTGTGACTAAACTTCTGTTTACTTAACAAAAATTGGTATTAGAGTTAGTGTGGCCATAAAGTTGGTTGGCATGTCGGGTGCGGCGTTAAACGAGGGTGTTGAAGGGATGGGAGTCGGGGGTAGGCCCGCGGCGACGCGTCGCAGCGGATACGAAACTTGCGACTTACTATCGGAAAACTCTTCAACTTCTACATGCTATAGTTTTTACTTGAATTCGTCTCCTATGGATCACCCGTACGTGTGATAAAACGATCTAGACTTCATCCTTTTTATATACTTTATACTTATTCAGGGGGCTGAAATAAGTTTCACGTTACGTGGTGCAACTATTTTGAGATTATTATTAAATTGATTTGATTAGTTTATAATCTGAAATTCAAAGTACATATTCGAGATACTTTAGATTTTCTTACCTTCTTTTTAATTTTAATTTAATGTTACACACATCTAAAATAGACTTACAGTATTTCATTCATAATTGTGTTAAGTTTTCTTTAGTACATTATGTTATTTTCCTACATTAAAGGAACCCTTACTTTGTTCCCAACAGTTGGTTCGTCTTTTCACAAACAAACTTAATTATGAAAAGTTTAGCTTGATATTGAACTGAATGCCCTTCAAATGTGAGTTATTAACTTATGGTTACGTATACCTTGTTAATAGCGATGACGTAAATAACAACAAATTTAAATATAACTAACCCAGTATTTATAAGACTGAATAATATTCTTTTTGTCATGCAAAAAACCATTTCAAATACGTATTTCGTTTATTTATTCATTCGTGATGCGTATGTGAAGTGGAATCTAGATTTTGTATTGAAATATTTTCCATATTATGGGAGCGAGAGGTAAATGTGAAAGGGTGTATGTGATATAATGCTGTGCCGGCGGTGGTCCCCGGCTAAGTAAACAATGTAAACGCCGCCCAGTTTCATAACGTTAATTTATTTCTATTGTCCCCCGAATTTGTTTTCCTAACGCGTGTTTGAGTTACGTTATCTGCACGCAGCTTAGGACGGCACCATTCTTCCTAATGTTTACTTGCGCAGGTGCCCCTAGTGCCTGTGAATTATACTCCTAACTCCTGCTTTAATAACGCGTGGCGCCATTTTAACTAAGCGCTCGTAAGCCTTCGCTTCGCCTCGTGGATGTATTCGTTATAATTATGTTTGCCGTTCAGTAAGAACTGTCTAATTAAAACGATGAGATTACACGTTTCTAAATAGAGTGATCGACTCGCGATTGTAATATTCAATTAGATTGACCGGCGGATTGATTAGTCAGCCACATTTGTACGATTGGTCACGTATTTTAGTGAACTCTGCAATTTTAGATTGTGATAGATTGCAATTTCAGATTAGACTAGGTGATCTGTAATTTTGTTTTTTTGGATTTAAGAACTGCTAATGGTGGCATTGCAAAGATATAAATTGAATTAAAAGTATGATAATGCGAACTGGCTTCTAATACAGAATACCGTTACTTAGTTTTTCAATAGGTGCCTTTAAAAGAAAATTAATCTCATACTTATTTATTCGTTACATTGAGCTGTCTAAACCAGAGATGAGTTCAGACATCGATATTAATTAAAACGGGGACTATCCAAAATATCCACGAAAATATTAATTCTATTGATCGAAGTAATGAGGTCCATAATTAATGTGTCCGGGAAACGACAGAATTAACATTTTTAAAGGTAACACGGACTTGTTCCGGGTCCGCGTACCTACCAAACTGTTTTTCATAAATGTTTATGTTTACATGTCCATTCTGAGTCGAGTTTACCTTTAAATAATTCTGCGTTTAATGTTTACTTTGATAATAAATATTTGAGTGTTAAATAATGTTTCAAATAACACAATCGCCATTAAAATTATAATAAACGTTATGAAAATATTTAGTGTGTTTCCGTGCCAGTTAAACTTATTGTTCCCGGCACGCTATAAACTTGGAACTGGGCTAATATCGCCTGGTTTGCGACGTTTGCATATTTTTAAAGTTTCTTTGTGCATTTATTTAGAAAATCTGTGAAACTACGGTCTGAAATTGATCCGATTTGGGATATTTTGTTATCGTCATACAGATTTATTCCCAATATGTAGGCAAAGTACATAGTGATAAGTGTTTCAGTTACCTATAACTTATAACTGCAGTGGGTATGAATGAATTATTTTATCGCCATTTTCATAGTTATTGAGCAGCTAACTAAACAGATTTTTTTCACCTAATTAGTTACTCGTATTACTAATTACTTTTGTTGGATTTACTATAAATTCATTATTCATCGGATATGTTAACGATGTATATCTTGATACCATCTTGAGAATATTGTTTTCTGTAGAAGATTGTACCCACTTAATTCCAAACATCTAGCTAGTACTAATGCAATAGAAATGTCATCGAAATCAGTGAGCTTCTACCGTCAGAGGCAAACCAAGCCAAGTGCAACACTAATAACATTACTATGGGTTTACCGGTCGGTGTTGTAGAGCCAAAACTAACAGCGTTATTGTGATTCATCGTGTTTTATATAGCAGTAGTTCTCAGTATGCACTTAATTAGGAACTCGAATGAGGTCGTTGCCACGTTAATTTACCTTTCTGTATGATACTATATACTAGTGTTTTTCACGAGAGTTGAAATTCATACCGCCATGACTGATTCTTTCACCAAAAACAACTTCCATTTAGGAAGAGGGTTTAGTAATGGGGTAAAATGGAATGAAATTGTTTAACCTTTTTCTTCTTCAGAAGAAATCGTCTTCGGTCGGTAAATCGACTACAATATCTCACATTTTAACACTCGTAAAATAAACAGAGGAGTGTAGGATGATTGGCGTCGCATTATGTTATATCATGTGCTTTTGGATACCTGAAGGTTTGGCATAAGAATTGATATTGAATTGTGTGATGGTTATGAGGTATTTGCTCTCTGTGAAAATGGTATAAATCGTAGCGTGGTATAGGTGTTGGGCAAGTTTACTTAACCCTGTCCACTGTCCAAGCGGGCAGTCCAACACAGCAAAAAGTTGCATAGACTGTCTCTGTCATCTATGTAGATGGAATAGAGGCCAATTATTCACTTACTTTATTTTCTCTGTAATAGCATTCTGTAACAGTCTTTATTTTATCATAAAGAAATCGTTTCTTCAAGAAGACTGCACTACAAAGAACAGTTGGATTGACAATACGTGCGATTCGATACAAACGCGATTTCCTGTCATTGTGCGGTAGAAACAGCTTGCCGATTCGAGCCTCGTTTTATATTAACAACCAATATTATAATGCTCCTTCGCGCACACCTCGCGCTCTTATGAATTATTCATTTGACGTGTTTGTTCAAAACTTATTTTTTTAATCTGCCTGCACTTGATACCAAACTCGTGTGAAATATGTCTGTCTGCAATTCAAGTACTGCAGTTTTAAAATACCTATATAACCGGTTCTTAATAGGTACTAGTACGTATTTTATAAAACTTTATTCAACGCTTCTTTTTAAATACTCCTTTCTTTAGCACTTTAATAACTTTATTAAATCTGTGAAATAATTCATAATTCCAATTCATTTCATCTCGTGTTCTATCCAAGGTTCGGTTGAGCCGTGAATCATAAATCAGTGAGACAGTACCTAATTTGAAAGCTCCCTAAATGTTGGCGCAGGCTACCTCTGAGCGTCAGCTTGGGTCGTTGTACCCCGGCTCGGCTTCCCTGGGCACTGCGACGGATATTATCGCTCCGAGCGCTCCGACCGATAATAATCGCAAGGGCACGCCAGCCCTAACGGTCCCTTTAATGCGAGGGTACCAACCAACCATTCCTACTCCCTACAATGCCGAATGGAATCCATTCTCATACTGTCCTTTTTGTTCTCTCTTTATACTCATTTGCATGCCTGTTAATTCGGTGCAGTTTAAAATGCATTTGTTTGCAAATTAGATGTGAGCATTAAAGGTGCACGTTTTTATGTATTTTTAAAGTTTTGAATAGTATTGCTAACGATTATAATATTAAGTTACCTTACGTGGCGTTGTTTGAAAAATAAAAATGCAATTTGAGCAAAAGGATAATAAAGCGAGGCATTGTTCTCATAATCAATCTTACCCAACGTGTATCGTGCATGTGTTAGTCACGGCGTTAATATTAAAGTAGGTACACATATGATGAATTATGTTTATTTGTAGCCTGTTTGTTTATCAATATGTAAGCTTCCCTAATGTATTCCGTGTAACGTGTCACGAGTTTCGAGCAAACTACAGTTTAGTAAACCCTTCATTATTGTCATGGTAATCATGTATTGTTGATCAAATAGTATGAATGAATAAGGACCGAGAATGTAGACTAGAAACTACTTTGTATTTTACATGCACCGTTGTGAAATAAGCTCGGTTTAGTTAAAGTCCTTTTCTATTTTACATCACTTAGAATAAAAAATTAATGCCCTGTTTTAGAAGCGGGGTCTGACCGTGACAATGTGAACTTTAATGAAGTTCCCGTCATTAATTGTTAGGGTAGGACTTAATACCAGGCCGGGGCTTCGGTTATTTATAGAAAAGGTTAATGAAACTGTAATCAATCTTGTAATCTCGTACAGAAATATAAAGCCTGTAACGCTCCACTACAGACCAAAGGCCTCTATGGTTCACAGAAGAACAGTGAAGAGATGTTAGCTCATAATTACGGTTATTTTTCAGCCAAAAAGATAATATTTAATTTACCGTTACTCTTAATTATGATCTCATAATTTTCCCCCGGAATCTTGTTATCTCATCTATCGTTTCGTGTCCACGCTTAAAGGATTCGGTTGCAATCTGCATAATTGGATACAGCCCACAAAATCCCGCCATTTTGATCGTAATGACGTTACCACACATTCGGTTTACATATTTATCCACGAATGTGATTCAATCCTAATTATAATGTAAATGGGTTTTGTTTTCCAGTTTCGTGTTAAAAATATCGAATGGAAACTTAATATTCGAGACTCTTGTTACAAAGTAGAATCTTATTCTAACAAGGTTTTATGTAAACAAAATATAATGATATCTGTTTTTTTTCAAGCTGTGTTAAAAATAAATACGCTTCAATATCCGAAATTGTCAGTAAATTTTGTAGAATTTTTGTATAGAGAACTAAGTTTATAAGATTTTACAAGCGTTACAAAGTTAGAATAGAATACATACTCGTAATAGTTCTAGCATTTACTTTCCTTATGTAAAATAGGGTTTAGTTTGCAATAGGAGAGGAAATCGTAAAGAACCAACCAGCTCTACCACTGAACTCTACTTTATAAACTTGTCTCTTTCTATACCTACAATATTATTGTGAGTCTATAAATACCTAAATTCTAGCAGGTTAGTGGCCAACACTATCGGAATTTTTGATCGCCTAAAGTACTACCATAAAGCTTAACTTTAACTTCACATTACAATTTAATAACAAGTCCACCAAACCTTCACGTAATAATATAATAAATACTAAACATGATATTTACGATGCGTTAATATGTCCGTCGTAAAACTCATAACACCGTCTTTATTGTCCGCAGGGCGGTGACGGACCCTCGCGATGGCCGGCGCGTCGCCCTCAAGAAACTGCCGAACGTGTTCCAATCACTCGTGTCCTCGAAGAGAGTCTTCCGGGAGCTTAAGATGCTGTGCTTCTTCAAACATGAAAATGTAAGTTACCGAAATTGATGTAAGATCAAGGAAATCGCAGCTGCCATTACAATTTTAAACAAATTAAAGTCAAACAGTTACAGTTAAGCCGCTGATAAATGCAGTGTCAGCCCATGATGAAAACCCCTTTTTAACTCACATAATTAATTAATCCCACAAAAAAATCAAAATCCCTTAATAATTAAGTAAATATTGGTAAAAAGGTCTCTATGGTTATTTATCGCAAACCTTTCTGCCATTTTAATAACTCAGCTTTCTTTAATCTCGTTACCATTGACATTATCCCCACATTCGAAATGTCCGTTTTAATTGAAAGTATGTCATTGTCACAAAGGATTTCCACAAAATACGACGAATTTAATTGAACACTTTAACCACCTCCAGAGAGAATTGTATTTGTCGCAGTTTATTAAAATTCTGCAAATTAAACGTCGACTTCGAGGAGTTTCCTTTCTTCTTTCCCTTGAAATGAGAATTAAGTGCGACGTTACTGTTAATATTATATTTTTTCGCGCACTTTAAATACTTTGAGGCCAAGGACTGAAAAACTTCAGTAACCATCTCGCTTGCTGACCTCAAAACCTACGAGAATTGCAAAGTTATTATGTCAGAACCGTTAACTGAAGACGTGGATGGTTTACAAGGTCGCCAAAATATTCCTACAGCTTCGTACCTACTCGAAACTAGTTGAAGTTGGGTGTAACCAAACTCGATGGTATAATAACTGTTACTTACATACTAACTAGTATTGTTCCAAGTTGGTAATCTTTCGATAGCTACTTCAAATGTTGAGTTTGTTTGTGAAAACATTAGCACTTGTATCGATATTCAAAATTGGAAACCTTCTCACGCTCGTTGAGACTATGAAGTGGAATAAATTACTGATAGGACGCGTTCGTTTTTACTTACGTAATTAGACCTTCTTCCAGTCGTGTTTAACTTTATGAATGTTAATTAAGGTCTCTTAAATTCACACCTGCTAGTGTGATTACCGCTCTACTAATTACTGGAGCCGAATTATCAATTACTAGCAGCGCCCCGCGGTTTTACCCGCGTTGTGCCCGTTCCCGTGGGAATTTCGGGATAAAATGTAGCCTATAGCCTTCCTCGATAAATAGACTATCTAACAGTGAAAGAATTATTCAAATCGGTTCAGTAGTTTCTGAGATTAGCGCGTTTAAACAAACAAACAAACAAACAAACAAACAAACAAAACAAACTCTTCAGCTTTATAATATTAGTATAGATATCACCAGTGATTTTGTCGTGCACCATCTATAAATTTACCTGTCTCAAACCTCTTTATTATGATAATAGAGTTTTGAATTGGACATTATCACGAAATAATTATAATGCGGCGTGCGCTCTCTTCATAATTTATTCATTTTCACTGTGTTTTATCGATCAATGTGTATTGTTTGCGGTTGTGCACATCCACGTACAAACATGGATTTGCATCGAAACGAGAAAAGCCTCCGCGCTAACCATTGTTTTAAGTTTAATTATGTGTCAAGCTGATATTGGAAACAGTTGAATGGCGTACACTTAGTCACTGGTTCGCCGTACAATATACACGTCGTGCCTATAGGTAATGAAATGCAGGGTAAATGAATGCTTTTTCCATGTTCCCAGGTACTGTCGGCATTAGATATCCTGCAACCGCCCAGCCTCGACTTCTTCCAAGAAATGTATCCTTTTCAACCACTCACATAGCAACGTATACGTATCTGATAACATTTTCAAATAAATCGTTCGGTAAGTGTGTGTGCTTGGGTTGTTTTAACGGTGAAGCGGGCACGTTGACCTCACACGTGAGTCCTAAGATTGCATTTCTACTTAGAATCGAGGGAACTGTTAGAGCGCCCACTGAACGGTCCCATACAATGTATTCTTTATTATTTTATCTGAGTCGCGTTATTGAGTTACGGCAGCCAGTCGCACCGCCTCCGATACACCTCAACACTTGATACTTTATCTTTGTTCGTTTTCTATCTCCCACTCTGATTTATGTATATTCGCGAATAGAAAATATAGTTCAACTCTACGGTAGTAGTGTATATCTCTCCACCATTTTATTTATTACGAATATCTCTTACTTTAGTTATACTTGTCCTCATGTTTATTATAAGTTTGATGTTTTCATTGTAGATATTGTAAATGTGTCAAGGGTGAGTTTGAACGCAAGCCTTTGTTGAGAGTTATCGCGTGGTTTTTCATTCTTTACCTTCGTTTCGTTGTGTTTTATCAGTGCGCGTATTGTTAACGAGCTTACCTGTTTGACTACGGAGTGGTAATAAATATGTTTTTATTATAGAACTAGCAGCGCCTCGCGGTTTTACCCGCGTTGTGCCCTTTCCCGTGAGAATTTCGGGAATTTTAATACATATAAACCTTCCTCTTGAATCACTCGATCTATTATAAAAAACCGCGACAAAATCCGTGCAGTAGTATTTGAGTTTATCGCGAACAGACAGATAGACAGACGCGGCCAGGTACTTTTTATAATATGGAGTGATGATGGTTTTGCGGACCGGTAATTTTGTAAAATCATTTTAACTTACTTTAGTAGATTCTTCGCGTTGTAGGTTTTTAATTTCACGCTGTCAAATCATATTGCAATGAAGGTTGATCTCGAAATTTGCCGTCAACTTTTCGCCGGGTCTCGGTTATCGTCCAATTTCCTCGCGCATCGATACGACCGCAATTTATCTACTTCATCCTTCGCTATATACAACTGCTTATGTATAAAGTAAACTATCCAAAGATATAACTGTCGATTTTATGTTTCGAGTTTAATGCGCTGCTCGCAATTCTGATTTTATGTCTCCCATCTCGGCTGCTATTGCTCTAATAGTGTTTTTTCATTGACTACTGTAAACGTTCCACTCCAAAGACCGCCATATACAACGAGTTGGTAACGTTTGCGATTTAATTACCACAAATAATAAGTGTAATTTTAAAACGTTTGTTAATTTTAATTTTTCCTGTTTAGATAAAACTGCCGATTCAGTTATTAAACTCCGTACTTATAATATAAAATATTACTCGTGAAAAGCACATGTGTTGCTCAATAAATAAACAAGTATGGCCAATTAAATTATTACTAAGTGTGTACGATTTTTCTGGAATTATAGTGAGTAGGAACGACGTCCCTGAACCTTAAGCTTATAGTATTAAAGTATATGTTTGAGTGTGTTGTCGGTTTGTGCGTCAGCTGTGTGGGTGCACAATACAGCGGAGTTTCCTACCCGCGGCAGGCGATTTGTTCCCCTTGAAGTTTTATTGAAATTCGAATGGCACTCGTCCTGACTGAAGCTAGACCGAGCACCAAAAGGAAAACACTCGAAGGTCTCGGACCGCGCGACATTCTCAAGATCCTGCCTACATTTAAATTTTAATCATTCCTTTTGATCCGGAATGTTTGAAGCACTGATATGAGAGTCGCGATGGAATTGAACGCCTTTTATCCTCAGTGATATTGTAAATTCGATTTACATTTGTTACCTTGTGTTTTTGAAGCGGTTGGCACCTTTTTATTACGCATTACTGTCTATTTTGCCGTTATCATTTTTATTTGTGAAAATGAAATAGAATATCACTGATCAGATTGAAAGACTAGTCTCAGTAGATTATTTTTTTGGAGTTAAATTAATTATGAAATAAATAAAATCATTTGCGATAGTTAATATAAATAATCATAACATCATTAGACACTTTTTCACGAGTTTTTAATTTACTCATCTGTTCTAATACAATGGGACTGTTGTTCTAACAGCCGTGCCGTGACTACACGAGTATTATTTAATAATTAATTATATACTACACATTAATCAATTTCACATTCGTTTCGCACAATAGGAATAATCGAATACTCGTACAAATTGTTAGCACGAGATCGAGAAATAGGAGGAATTCTTTCTGCAATAAATCACCGGGTTGAGACCCTCTCTTGACACTTTTATGAGAAAATACTCTTTACGTATAGAAATGTTTCAGAAAAGTATCACTTTATATTTTAATTGAATTAGTGTAAAGTTAAAGTGAGATTTTTGAACAGTTTTAGTTTTGAAATTTGAGATAAAGTTATAGTAACATTCGAGTCAAAAATAATAAGGATATTGAACTATAATTTAAATGCTTAAGACTCTTCAAGAAATCAATTAAGTAAATAATTATCTACCTTCGTAATTAGAAACGTATTAAACGTGATTGCCATCGATTTATTTGATGCTCTTACATGAGATGTCTATAAAACTAATTATCATAAAGTTTTACGTGATGAAGAAAATAATAAAGATTTTAACATTTGGATCGGATTCGGCGCTTTCTCGTTCAAGATAATAACCGAAATAGAACTAAGTGCTTCCGTTGAATATAATGCTGTGTCGCTATTTATGAAATTACTAGAAGCGCCCCGCGGTTTTACCCGCGTTGTGCCCGTTCCCGTGGGAATTTCGGGATTATTTTTACATAAAAACCTTCCTCTTGAATCGTTCTACCTATTACAAAAAACCGCATCAAAATCCGTTGCGTAATTTTAAAGATTTAAGCATACAGACAAACAGACGCGACTTTGTTTTATACTATGTAGTGATTCCACTATTTTGAGAATCAAACACGCTTTGTTATTTGTATCTGAGCTACATTGTCGACTGCTTTATCGGATGCATTTGATTTATATTGATTCCAATTATAATGGTTAACCAATTGTAATTTGTAACCGTTGCTATTCAAAGTTTGGTAAAAATATTTCTTACTCACAAAAAACGTTATTTAAACAACAATCGTAATAGAAAAATAATTCTAAAGACATACAATCGAACTGTAATAGTTAATTTTGATAACAATATGAAATATTTCTTATATTTTTTACTACTTGCGTCCTAGTTGTATAAAATTCTGTCTCTGGTTTCGATACGCGTGGGAGGGAAAACATAACCATTAAGGGCCTGTTGGCCAACCTTGAGACCTACATCTATATAATTTATTAAACTTGTCTGTAACTTAAATAAGGCGTCCCAAATACTCTTGATTATTTTTATTGTCATGAAAATGTGTTATTTCTCTTAATAAAATAGAAAGAGCGCACAATAAACAATAAATTCAATTATTTTCTCAAGACTTTTTGCGCACATAAATTACGCAGTAATTACACAAGGAATAAATTAAAGCAATTGTAAGTAACATTTCTATTCTTTTGAAATATGAAAGTTTTCTTTGCAAGAATTCATTTTATATACGAATTTGAGCAACATATGAAACACCTTTGGACGTTTTCATTGTGTCGTCAATTTCAGCGGAGTGTTCACGGGAATGAATAAAGAAAGTGCCAGGACACTCGTGTGCCAAACGATACGACACGACGCCTGAATGAAATGACAATTTAAAGAATCGTAATGAATTCCACTGTCACATCTTTTTTGTGAAAAACTCAGCCAGCCGTAAAACAAAGAAGAAGGGAAAATGCCACTCGTCCTGATATATAAGACGATCATTCAAATTAAGCGTTCTTTCGAATCACATTCTTTTGGAACAAAGATTCCTCAAGTTATTATTCGTCGAGTAAACGACAGTATGTTCTAGTGAGCGAGAGTGACTCGTATTTGTTCAAGTTTCGGCTCAAGATTTCCTATTTAATAAACGTTGTTGGGTAAACTATTTGTGTGAATTAATTTAGCGCCTCATAGAACACAAACACGCTGTAATCCTTGGCACTCCTCGCTCGTTACGGTACGTCACAGCTCGAAACAAAACAAATTTTCTTATAACACCCTTTTGTGTGTGTAACTGCAGCGCCATGCTCGCTGACTTGCCATTGTTTCTGTCCTCTGGCCATTTCTTTTGTTAGATGGCCAGTGTCTTTTGTTTTGTTGAAGTATAGTAGTGTTCTTTGTCGCCTCGTCTTTGTTTGGGCTCGCAGCGCGTGTTGTGTGCAGGCGCATCGTGCGCGGTGCAGCGCCCTTGCGCGAGCGCTTCCTAATTAGCGGTTTTTGCGTGGGCAGCGCTGGCTCCGATTTAACCTCGCCGGTCGACGGTCGCGTCACGCCTCGCCGTGCTCTTACCGATATCCTCCGACCACGATCGTTACTCCCATTGTGCCTTATTTAGAAATAACTTTAAACAAAACACACAATGCACTCCGTGACAAATGTTAACTGCCTACCTACTCCTTAAACATCTATCAACGTGCCGATTCTAAATATAGACAAGCGTTACAATATTTCCCAGTAATATTCAGTGATAAGAATAGGAGTCGTTCGCGTGCCTGGTTTACAATTGTCTAGTTATATTAGGCAAGTTTGTACCTTATAAGCGGGTATGACGTGGGTGAAATATAAATTGATTGAAAGTCAATAGGTCGGGCCCTGTCACGCGACTAACGCAACGTTTGACATCCAACCGTTTGGGAATGGCCAAAATAAGAGCCTCGGCCTTTGTGATTGACCTTACGCAGCATCTCATCAACAATACGACCACTCTAGATTCTGTTCTCGATACTAAGCGTATAATTATCTCCCATAACAATAGAAAATACGATAGAACTCTATTATCAATTACCTACTCTACTTATGTATCGATTAAATAACCTTGCCCATAGTTTCGTGATATTACGATATAAAACACTAAAACACGAACAATACCTATTGTTTTCTAATTGCCGTATTTGCATACATCTCAGAAATACTTGAGTAGCTTCCATGAAATGCGAAAAAACATCATGAAATATGTAAATATTTGCATAGATTTCGAATAAGTAATTTAGTTTTATGTTCCCTATATAAGTGTGACGGTTTCTTTCGAATGTCGTTTATTTCGTCGCCGGTTGGGTTATTAAAATGGTGGAGATTTATCGACTGTAAAATACGACGTTTGGCCCGCTTCGGCTCGTTCGTATCTCTTGTGATTCATTTCTTTCTCTGCATCCATTATGATGGAGCGATGACGTGGTGACGTCACTCAAGGTGCTTCAGCCATTGAACCTGATGTCAATGCTTCCCTTGTAATTATTACTAATCTACTACGTACACAAATCTAATTTGTTAACCAAATACTTGTATTGAATCAAGCGATTAAATATCGTGATATTTACTTACGTGAGATTTTACATAAAAGCTTTTGTAATCCGTTTACGTTATCGCTGTATTAGTGATCAGTGATCACTAATGTTTAAATGAATGAATACTTTGCTTATGTGCATTAGCGTCACAGATATTAACTATTAAAATGTCTAAAGAAACATACATTACTGATGATAATTTATATAAATTGTTTACGGCTCAGTATGTTACAACGGACGGGACGATTAGTTAGTTGTTATTACATTCGTTTATTATGAATTTATATGACGGCATGCGAAAGATGGGAACATTATTACATGGTCAATTTATCAGGTCTAGGAAGTTGGCAGGGAACCGAGTCGCGTCGGTCACGCAGCAGATATTACCGTAAATAGCACAACTCGACATGGGTCCTACGAAATATAGCAACATATTTATGTTTTTTATACACACGCTCCCCTCATGTACCCGATCTTTTGCCCCACATATCGTAAACTCGAAATTGAGATACTTATGTTTGAAACTTTCATGAATGGTTTTTATGGAGTATCGGAAAGGTATTGTTAACATTTTTATTACAAAAAAATAATTGCATGTTGCCAAGTAAGACTTGAATAACAATTAAAAACATCAATGAACAAGGTTGTTTCGTTTATTTTTTATGGTTTATGGTATCTACGCAGGTTGTGGTATCGTAAGCGCACGATATAAAATAGATAGGCAGTATAGCATGGCAGTTGGGCACGAAGCGCATATTTATTGCACTCACGAGATCATAGTTTATGTTATTAAACTGTCGGCTATTCTCACACCATCAAACAAGGTCAACGAGCCTTAATTATCGATCTCTGACGATAACAAGATACCATGTTTGTCCAAAATAATGTTTTCACATAAAAATCTAGGGTATTTTTTGTAAAACAAGTGATCCAAATAATGAAGTTGGAATAACTTGTAGAAGAAATGACGTAGATTGACCGATAGTCTAGTAATGGTCTTGTTGATGCGAACTAGTAATTTGATTTGTTCCGAAGGCGGCGTAGGCAGTGCGTACAACATGAGGGACTCGGTATCAGGTACAAGGCACGTAATATAATTTACCTTTGGCTACACTGCCAAAGCATCTACTTGAAAAGCCCGATTCGATTTAGATATACTCGATCCTCTATCGGGATTATGCCTTTGTACGAGTACTTAACTAAATTAATGGCGTCTTCGTATCCTTATTCCGTTAAGACTTATACCGCTCGCAATATAACTGGAAAGAAACGAAATAACTGTTTTATGTTCTCGAAATGAATTAGTCTCCAATTTCATTGATCAATAACGTCGATTGATGTCAACTGCTCGGCCAAAATTCGGTGAATTGATTGTATAAATCTATTCGAGCTCCGACAGAAAACAAAGAATTGTGTCATAAGTATTCAGATAAGGGAGAACTAACCTAATCAAATAAATGCTTTTGAAATGTTTGCATTCCTCCTCCCTCCTACCAATATAAAGGAAAGTTAGTTCCTCGAATGGTATTTGTATGGCACACGAGCTGTGCCGTCAAGGGAACGGTAACACGTTTTATGTTTATGATCCATCTCAGTAACGTTATTTATGTTACATTCGTGCTTTTTATTTATATCTACTATATCTGACAACCGAAAAAGGATCCCAAACAAAGTTCAAGCTCAAAAAATAGTCTTGGACTAAAAAGCATCTGGAAATTCTAAACACACGAAGCACAATATCGTAAAATATTGACGCCTCGCCGCAGCCTCGGTATAAAAAATGCTATAAAACTTGTAGGATGCGTACTAAAATCTGTTGGTTGAGTTTTTGTAGATAAGCATTCCATAGGCGTATCATTTTTATTTCACAAAAGTTTTAAGGCTCTCATAACCGCGGCTAAATTACTCTAAAGATTTATCTGAACCTTATGAATAGCGAGAAGGCAGCTCGTTTGCACTGTTTCTTTAGAACTTCGCCTGGCATCCCAAGTATTAAACGCTGGATAATTTTAAGTAGCACATTTGGCGTGAAACTTTGCAAAGAGCCTTCGAGCATATAAAGAACAAAGGCATGCAAAAATGACGTTACGCATGTAATATAACGTTAGGGCGTTCGTGAAACATTAAACCTTGGCTTTATTTACTGCGTCGTCCATTTAAGGTGGAAGAATCTCGTCGTAAATAACCCGCTTTTATGACATTTCCACGACTTCATTATGCCTTTCAATGATATATACTCTCCTTGTAACGACTGTCGTGTCACAAAGTATGAATTTGTTCAAAATGATGTTAATTTTTATGGAGATTGGGACGATACAGAATTCTGTAATTTTACTAATTTGCTATTCAGAATGTAAGTTGTAGCTTACTGGGCCGGTTGTTGAGATAGGGCGGGAAGGGTCGCCTCTCCCCGTTAATGTATTCTGGCAATTTTGCCAACGCTCGGCGCGGCTGCCTCCCGGGATCCCGAGCCTCAGATAGGCCCTAGATTAAATTTGTATCCTTCTGCTTAACGTAACTTTTTGTTTCTCAGTTGCGTTTTCACTTTAATAGCTTTAATTGACGCTAATACAGAATGAATTACGGCTTGGTCAGGTTATATTTTGGAATGGATGCTCGGTGTTGCTTCATAAATAATTACCGCACTTAATTGAACTATAATAATGTCGTAATAACATTTTGCAACAATACCTTTATACCAATTTCATCTCCAGTATTTAAATATTTCAAAATTATTGCCACTTAAAGTATTATTGCAACGATAAATTTATTTTATTCTTTACTACATAATGTACCAAAGTAATAATATCCATCTAATGCCGTGGTATCCAATTAGAGCACGTATCAACTTGTAGTTGTCGGTCTTGGAATTATTTTTGTTGAAGTTGGGGCAGCGATTAATCAGCCCTCGATTGATCACCAACATTCGCAAACTGACGGTGTTCCCTGATGATTTATAGGCACGAGGAATTAGTGTTCCATAGTTTCTACCGTTAGTAGGTTTTTCTCTACTTATTGAACTGTGTGCTATCTAGGCAATGCATCAATTTGATATTTTGTTTTCAAATAAATTTAAACTTTGTTTATTGCTTCGTTATTTAAAATTTTGCAGATTCTCATATTGTATAGACCATTAGGTACTCATATTTCGATAACTTAAGTTTAGTTTAACTTATGTTGGAAACGGTTGACGCGGGGAGATGTTGGGGTCGCTCTCAGGGAGTCTGCTGGCGCAGCCCCTTGTGCGCCCGCCTGTCTCGATGACGTCTTGGAACCCTGCCCGATAGGCTTTAGATAAACGCTACGGTATTGCGGCTCCCGAACCTCGACTCTTTTTGCTTCAACAAACCTCTCACATACAAATGCTACCGGCTGCAGCATGCCCATCCATAAATTCCTCTCTCATTACAAATGCTAATACATTCATGTCGTAATGAAGATATTTGACGTAACATTGAACTCAGGTTCAAAGATTTATACCGGGTTTACATTGCGTTTACAAAATCACAAAGAGCTGAAGTTGGATTTGAAATGTTGAGAGGTATATTTCAGCGAGCGCGCGCGGACTGCAGTTCGTTACTCAGAATTATTGCGGTCGACACAGTTCAAAACTTGATGGCTACGTTCTACCCGGCAGCTATGAACCAGTTCGCTACTCGTTTGCCAACGGCCGATACGGCCAATTTGCTGATTTGGACGGTTACCTCCATATAAGATAGTACATACGTTGTAAAAAGTGTAATATTTCAAATTTCCATATTCAGGTATACTCGTATCTATATCAGATAATGGGCAAGGAGGTAAAAAACTGTATCTCTTTAAGAATAGAAACACAAGTTTTTGTAAACGTTCTTTGAAATGATATTTCTGGAAGAGTTTCAAATTAATTTAATGCCCATTCAAAGTGTAGAGTAATTCCGCGCGAGCCTCCCGCGGCTGAGCAATCGTGCTCTTATTCATTGACAGAAGTTTCCACTGGAAACTTTGAAAGGTCAAGTTTTCCGGGAACTTTCTTATTATATTATGAAGTTACCGTTATCTAAATGAAAATGTGAATTGTGAATGCGTGGTTGTTATTTTTCAGTTAATTTCCATTGTGGAGATTAGCATCCTGCTGGCGGATATTCGCCGGGACCCGGGAGCGAGCGCCATCGCCGCCCTCAGCTAATGGACCGCCTTCATTGTGGATTCTATCACAAACTTTTCTTATTACAGCCGAACGGACTTCGCTGTTTACCATACCGTAACGTTTACACCGCACAAGTATTATTTTCTCTGTCAATAGGAAAATATATCATCGTAATATATAATTAGCAACATAGATAAACCAGGAATATAATAGGTATAAATAAATATACCCAAATTCACTCACGGTTAATTAGACCCAAACAAAGCTCTAAGCTTTAACTATGCAATGTAACTAACTGATACCACTACATATACATACACAAATACTTTATAAGAATATGTAATTGACACCCAGACGTCGTCGCCAACAACTATGTCTTCACATATTGTTGAATAGAACCCACAACCCCCGACACAGTAAGCGCTCTCACTGCCACTGTGCCAACAGGCTTGTCAAAAATAAGAATACAGAAATGTATTGTATCGATTATTTCTTCTATGAAATCCCTTTGGAATGTATTTCGGAGTTATTTGTAAAGTCAACACGTGATGTATGTTGTTGCTGTAGCTGTAGGTGTGTATGTGTGTACAATTTGCATTTGTAAGAGGAAGGTAGAGTTTGTCCGGCTCGGTCCTTAAGCCGCTATACATCAACGTCCGTTCGGCAGCGGACGGCTCACGGCGCGCTCGCTCAAATACCGCCTCGGAACACAACCGACGCATTTTAATATTCATTAACATTTCACCTGAGCCCCACGAGAAATTGAAATATTTCTGTACACATTCCGTTTGATAAAACAATACACTTTGAAATACCACTGTTTACTTGACCCACAATTTAAATTAAATTTCTAAACGAAGAATTATTACTCGGAAACTGTATCGAAATTGAAAAATAACTCGGTGCAGTGTACCTGTTAACTGAATAACGATTGTGTAGGCAACATACTGAACTGGTTTCCGATATGATTTGTTTAATTTTTACGGAATGCTGTTCAATTAAATGATTGGTAAACTAAACTAAGTGTTATCCTTTCCGAGATACCAATCAAACAGCGATCGATCAATGGTTCCCAGTGTCGATATTCTGAATTCCCTGCGCGGTTTTAAATTGGGGACAGTTTACAATGGATTGAAGGATTATTGTGTTGGATATTATTCGAAAATATCGCGTTGGAGTTTAGTAAAGCGTGCCGCGCTGATGGATGGCGGATATCGAAGAGTGGGACGAGAGGATGACACGCTTCGGGCGGATTACCTAGACACATTGGTCCAACTGCGTGCTCGGCGCAGGTGGGCACACACCAACTGAATTCATTACAAACCCGAGATAAAGCTACTCATTAACTTTTTTCAACATAATCGCTGATGAAATATCTGAACATAAACTTCAAATATTGTGACCAGATGTGCCTGTTTGAAGTTTTTATTGAGGCATTACGAAATTAGTGCCAATTACCGATGTTGTTATTGAAGCTCCATCCATTATCGTATCAATAAACTTGTTCGGCTCAATCGATCATTAGCATTATTTTTTCCGATAATATGTTGTGGTTATGAATGAAGTGTCATTTGACCGATACGATGTAAGTAGTAAGAGACACTACAATGAAAGTATTAATGACTTAACATCTCAGAACTACATTTCAGGGATTTAAATTCAGACATTATAAATACATATAACATTTGTTTATAGTGTGACCGTGACAGAGGACAGAAAAGGTTGTTTTTATTAAAAGATAAGACGAACTGTTTGTTATTTCTCCTTTTGTCGTATAATAAAACTGGGAGCAGGTATACATATTTATGTATAGGTTGTTGTGTCTGTTTGCCCATAGCCAGGATGTAGAGCCATTTATCAATGTCTCTCTTCCGCGTGCGTCCTTCGGAGTGGTCATTCGCACCAACCCGGCCATCTGCAAATGTCTTTTATCGCCTCCCTAAATATTCCTCAGTTACTTTCAAAGGCAAATATCTCGTCCATATTGTCTGTTTTCCTTTTATTTGACTCTGCGATGCGTCACTTTGAACCTGGCACTGGGCTATTTACTCCTTTTTCCAATGAGTTTTTCAACTTGTAGACCGCAATCCTTTGTTTACTTTTCTTTTTCTGAGTTAATACGATTGCTGGCTAGATTATGTTAGAGTTGTGAGACTTGTGACCAATACAGTTTGAACACGATATTATACACGTCTAATACAAATATGACGGGGCTGTAGACACGGTCCGTTCTTCCAATAATGAACAAGTGTCAATAATCCATCAATGTCACCTTCGTACCTTGGTTCTTTAGGTATAGAGGGCACGCAGTATCGTAAAATATATAAATATTTATAAGAAACCTCAAGTTAAAACGTCTATGTTTCATATTTACTGTACAAAAGGCAATCTTTCGGATTTCGCCTCCAAAGCAGGAATTTAAATAAAACATCACGCCCGGAGAAATGTGGAGTTTGCAAAGGCCACTTAGGCACAATCGGTGTGACCGTCGTAAATTAGCATTACCGTTTCGCATTTTGATTTATGTTGCAGACTACTTCATTTCAGGGCCTAAAACATAATGAACTAGAATATTTGTGTGTTTCACGGGTATTACGTTATCTTTGTGAGTGCGACAGTGGAGTGCAGTGACGAAGTGTCCATTGTTCGGGCCCGGTAATGCCGCGGCCAAACAATGGCGGCCACTCTGACCAGTAGAACTCGCTAATGTGCGTTAAACTTGCCCATTTCAACTATTGCGCTAATACCCCGCCACTTAGAAGGAAAACCTTACGGCGCGCTTACACAACACACCTTTTATTACAACGGTAACAGGGTATTACACTCAATATGAATATTACATTACATTTGTTTGTGGGCAATGCTATGCTAAGGATTATAGCTGCAATGCTCAATATCAGATAATTTCTACTTATATCTTGTTATCTTATGACTTTTTTGTGTGGTCATTATAATAAGTGTATTCGTCACTCGATTTGCGTTTAAATCTCTACTTTTAAACAAAGAGCTCGTTTCTTACCATGACGAGCATGAAATTATACCGCAAAAGTACATAAATCATATTCACTTTGAAACCGCGTTTGACGCAAAAAAGCCAAGCGCACTAAATGATTTATTGGCACTCAAAATTGTTGACTGATATAGAACGACAAGTTTGGAGAAGGCATTTGGTTCGTTTGTAGATAGTTAAATAAACTTCTTATGTTTCGACTCTCGACCGTTGTCTACGTTCGCTGAACATAAATCGGATTGCACTACGGTTTTTTGTATCGGATATTTTGTTTGTGACAGGACGCCCGCAAACCGTTCCAAAGTTAGGGTGCACACA
The DNA here is from genome assembly GCA_951394245.1 of Cyclophora punctaria. NCBI lineage: Eukaryota > Metazoa > Arthropoda > Insecta > Lepidoptera > Geometridae > Cyclophora > Cyclophora punctaria. The sequence goes on from OX596172.1 coordinate 9,687,848, forward strand.
GCTGCCGAACATCCGGGCTTTGTCTACTCTGTGTGTACATTTTATTCGGGCTATATTTGTCTATGTTACATTACACAAATGTATGCACAAGTGTTCCGTTTGCCGCGCAAAGGGTTCAATGCATCAACTACAATAATTACTCCATGTAGTGTAAAACGAAATAAAGCTACACTACACTACGCGCGCCGTGACTCACTATGTTTAGGAATTTTCTTTGTTTCATCCTAAATGCGTACGTTTTCTCATTTACTGTCTTTGTTTTATATTACGTTGCTGCCTTCGTTCCTTATTTACCAGAAATTTTCCGCTTTTTGTAAGGAGACACTATCTTGTGTTGTTTAGCGCGGTGTTTCGAATCCGGGTAAAATCCAGGGGGTGGCAGCCCCTCGGTAAATAATTACCGCGTCGTGTCGCGTACGAGGGCGCATCCCCATCGGCGCTCCGGCGACGGCTTCGCTACACTAACGTCATTACCTACACAATATTTATAATTAATTGATTATTAAATCAGTCTTCTGGGAACTGCGCTATATTTAACATTTCTTTTCCATCCAACTAATGAGAACCAGAAAGCAAATGACGTTGATTACCGTTTGCGAAACGTTGCGGTCGGACACAGGGACCGTATAATAAAACGCTTGTGTAGATGAAATTACGACTAACAATGTGGTTATCACATAATCCGTAACATGAATCAAGTAAATGAACTTATGAAATATCTTTATTACGTTTACAATGCTGGCCCGGCCTTGTTTCCGTTTAACGATCCTATATTAAGTCTTTGTTTAATTGTCTCGCCAGCGTTGTGGTCTAACTTCAGCAATATTATCCAATAACAGAAAATGTAACACAACTCCCCGATGAATGTGCGCTGCGAAACATTAAAATAGTTATTTACGAGAGAAAAGTTTTCCCTTCGAAAACATATATCTGATACATCTTCACTTTCGCAAATCTAAACACATTTTGAACTTATACAAATGTACGTACACATGACAAACTTCGCGATATAAGTTGATATGAAAATTGAAAGTGTGCCAAATGGAAACTTCGATAGTACATAAATCTTCATTACAATGTATTATTCGTATAAAGCGTATCGTGTTATGATGAATACTCTAGGGATGGTTGCGGAGCTCGAATTGCCAAGGGTACTCCGTGCTCGGTCCGACTACCTGCAGCGAATTGAAATAGATTAAGCAACTGACCACAATCCGGTACGTGCTCCACGAGTGCGGTGTTATTGCTATATCGCCTCCGAGAGCCTTCTCTTTGATCATGGACATCATGGATGGCTTCAAAGGACTGGATACCCACACGCCACCGACTAATGCTCCCCACGTACTTATATTACGGCTGGTAATCATATTTTACAGTGAACTAAGTGTGTGAGTTCTTTCACATCATATGCGTATGTTGTGTATGATCACTTTATGTTCATTTATCTATGACTATTATTGGTCTGAAACCTTTAAAGCTCTGAATTATGATTACTGTCACGTCTATTAGTATGTATTGAACGATCGGATAACTTCTATTTCTACAACTCAATCTATTTATAATTTGTTTCATAATGTAAGGTTCTCGATATAAATATCATGTTGTGTTAAAGTTATTCAATGATTTATTTATAGTTCAAGATAAGATTAGGTTCTGACTAGTCTATTAACAACATGGAATTAATACATTATGTTGGACAGGTCTGTCTGTCTGTCTGAACACAAGGCAGCCTAACGAAGTGTCAAGTGATTAGTAGCTGTTCCGACAGCTGCCGAGGTCGCCGGGTTCGAAACCTATCAATTTAAACGTGCCAATAGTCAGTGTATATTGTATCTATATGATAAGGTTCTTTGAAATACGTAAGCTTATGATAAGTCGCGTCTATTAAGTATATCTGGTTTATTGCCTTGATAAACTCATCCCATTCCCAAGAAAGGTCGTCGCCGTTTCAATTCAATTTATAGCTAGAACCTCTTACTCTGAAATTAGTGGTAATGTCCGATACATTAAGACTAACTAGAGACAGAATTACTGAATTACTCGATGCTTTTGTAGCGATACGTTCGTGCGACAGTGATTCAGAATTAATCTCCGCTCATTGTTATTCTATGCGCGTTACACGGAGCGAGCTATAAATGTACTTTCACCGCAACAAGTGCGAGCGTCCAGTAATTTTGATAATGGCCGCCGGGGCGTGCTCCCCCAGATAACAGAGATAACGAAAACCCAAGGCTGTGACCCTGGACTTTTGTAACACCACCGATATCGGACTTCTTCGACAACATTTCAGCCAATCCTTTTACCTAGATACTTTATATTCATAGTTATCCGAACTCCATTCCTTGTGTGTTCAGTCAGTTTGAAAGTTACTCTATCTATTTCAAAGCTGTTTACGAAATTAGTATTGAATTTATAAAATATTGTAGTTATCTAAAGCGAAAATAAAAAATGTGAGGACTCGCTCGAAAAACGTTGGCGTGTTATCTGAAGGCGGGTACTTGTATTATCTCGAGCCTTCAGTTACAGGGTGGCAACGAAACCGGAGCCACCCTTAGCGCGTAGGCGGCCAAATTACGGTCTGTCTGTCACGGGCCCCTGGCGGGCTATGGTTGGCGAGCTTTATTTTATGCCTGTACCTAACTCGTAACATCCTTCCCACGTTTTCTTTGTACAAAATGTATCTTAAACACCCCTTAACCACACACATAACAGGGACGTTATTGCAAATTGTGATATTGCTTAAAATCCTGAACGACTCTACATTATCGTGAATATCGAGTTTGTTTTCCGCAGTTTATTCCTTTCTATAACGCCCGAGGATATTGGGAAATGTTCGCATTCTAAAATTTAACTTGCACATTAACCTGGGAACAATTTTGAGTTTTATTAAGCTATTGCATAGCTTCTATCGCGGGCCTTGAGCGCGGGGTCCGAATCCAAAATTTCCGTAACGAAAAAACCTGACGCTTACCCGATCCGACGGGAAGGAGGTGTGGCTTGAAGGCCGTGCATCGTCTAACGTCGTTTCAGTTCGGCAGTCTTCGAAACGGCGTTGAGAGAGGGTGGTGAGAGAGGGTGGTGTGAGAGGGTGGTGAGAGAGGGGTGAGAGAGGGTGGTGAGAGAGGGTGGTGAGAGAGGGTGGTGAGAGAGGGTGGTGAGAGAGGGTGGAGGGTGGTGAGAGAGGGGGTGAGAGAGGGTGGTGAGAGAGGGTGGTGAGAGAGGGTGGTGAGAGAGGGGTGAGAGAGGGTGGTGAGAGAGGGGGTGAGAGAGGGGGGTGAGATAGGGTGGTGAGAGAGGGTGGTGAGAGAGGGTGGTGAGAGAGGGTGGTGAGAGAGGGTGGTGAGAGAGGGTGGTGAGAGAGGGGGTGAGAGAGGGTGGTGAGAGAGGGGGTGAGAGAGGGTGGTGAGAGAGGGTGGTGAGAGAGGGGGTGAGAGAGGGTGGTGAGAGAGGGGGGTGAGAGAGGGGGTGAGAGAGGGTGGTGAGAGAGGGGGTTGAGAGAGCTGGCGAGTTTGCGAGTTGGCGAGCTGGCGAGTTGGCGAGCTGGCGAGTTGGCGAGCTTGCGAGTTGGCGAGTTGGCGAGCTGGCGAGTTGGCGAATTGGCGAGTGGCGAGTTGGCGAGTTGGCGAGCTGGCGAGTTGGCGAGCTGGCAAGTTGGCGAGCTGGCGAGTTGGCGAGTGGCGAGTTGGCGATCTGGCGAGTTTGTGAGCTGGCGAGTTGGCGATCTGGCGAACTGGCGAGCTGGCGAGTTGGCGAGCTGGCGAGTTTGTGAGCTGGCGAGCTGGCGAGTTGGCGATCTGGCGAGTTGGCGAGCTGGCGAGCTGCCGAGTTGGCGATTGTCGATTGCGCCAACTCGCCAATATAAATGCAATAGCTTTACCGCGGCAGTCCCCGAGTGCCACACGTCTTTTTTTTCTGTACCATCTGTACGGTCAATACATTGTGTTCTTGTTCTAAACCTACTACAGTTTTCATGAATTTCCTCAACTACAAGTGAATCTACAGTTATGTGATCACGGAGCTCCTACAGAGCGACCTTCACAAGATCATAGTGTCGCCGCAGCATCTCTCCGCGGACCACATCAAAGTCTTCCTATACCAGATACTAAGAGGTAAGTTATCACTTTGTTATTTAACAACATTAAACTAATTACTTATAAAATTATCATTACTTAGACTGGTTACACCATTAGCACGTAATATGATATTGTAAAAGTAGTTAGAACTTTAAACATGAATCGGTCAACTCACAAATAGTCGCACACGCTACCTAATAATTGTTATTTAACCGGGTCCAACCCAGATCTTTCACGAACACAACTCACACTTGACCCAACTTTAATGTTATGGTCCAATAAAACGTTAGAAACATGCTTACTATACAAAAGAGTATGTATTTCAATTTATCTTTTGTAACATCAATGGCAAAGTGCCCTCTAATCCAACAGAAGGGTCTCTCTATAGTTATCGAGCTCGCGTGTACTGAATTCGAGAGTATCAAACGGAAGCTGTTATTGCTGGAACGCAACAATAACATTTGGCAGCGTTCAGAGGCTGATTCATAACTGGGGGTGGTCTCCCGTCTCCGGCCGTCATCCTCCACTCGAATTCCTTCGAGGATCATTTAAGATCTTCAATGATTCTAGAGAATTGCTCCGCATATAAATGTCCCCGCACTATCTTAGGCACCGACCGATATTTTACTGAACTAGAATAATAAAGTATCGAACAAAGTTTTAATATATTACGCACCGCGGCAATAACAACAAATAAGTGAACAAAGATTTATACTTTGACCATGTTCCATGAGAATTGAGAACGTCGAATAAAAACACGATTCGCACAAGTTGGTAAACAGAGGAAGTTGGTTGCGGTTATGTGAGGATGGGGGCAGAAATACTGTCTATAAATTGAAGTTTACACAAACCGGGTCCCGCAGCGACTGGGGCATTTCGAGTCGCGCTAATGTTAGCGCGGTTCCGGCCCGCAGATACAAATACCAAGTACATCGCCCGCCGATCAGACCCATCTGCCTGCCCGTGAATCAATTAAAAACTGCCAGCCATGTGCTGGGACAGAAGCCTCTAGAGAATTACTCAAACCGAGTTAAGTTCAGACTCTTTTAGTTCAATTTAAAAAGTAAAAAGTATTTAAAAATTATACAACAATTAAAACAACCTAGTTTATGCATTAAATTACCTTTAAAGTTTGCTTAGCTAATGCACTCGTTAGTCAGAGCACCGTCCTCGTGTCATAGGCGACAGGCTGGCTCCCGATTTCGCATTATTAATTTGCGCAATTATTCGTGCACTGCCAAGAGATTTCCTGGGAGTGAAACTCGCAAAGGGAATGTAGAAAAATGCGGTCGTTAAGCCTCTAGCGCTTCGCTTCTCTCGTTTAATTAAAAACTTTAGTGTTGCACTGCCTTGATGGCTCCTGGATTTGGCTCAAATCACATAGACGATTAACCGACTTGACGCAAACAAGCGATTTAATAAATGCAATCTACGTAACTACATAAAAAGTTATTTTTATTATTGTTCCTTCGATAAGTTTGGGCGTTTCGGTGTTGAAATACGATGGATAATGATTGTCCTGTTCGTGCCAGTGAATACAATCCCCACGATTATGGCGACATGCGACGTTGATAGTTTTAATATTCCGCGCTCTCTTTTATATAAAACTTAGCGCTCGTGGCTTTGTGTAGGGTGACGCTGACGGTAAACAAGAGAAAACATTTTAATTAAAGTACTCCTACAGTTCACGTACATTTACGAAGAAATGTTCACTGCAAAACTAACTATTAATGCAGCTAGCATTCATCGAAGAAAAATGTGGTAATATTGATCAAATAGCCTTCATTACCCGATAAGCATAACGTATGAAATGCAGGAAACGTATTTCAAACAGCTGCATAGTGAAGTGAACAAAAAGGCAAATGGCTTGTAGAGAATGCGACTCGGCTTAGGAGCGATGCTAGTTGGGTGTGGATGGTGCATGGTTGGCGCGTCTTCGACATGAGTGGTCCGCGGTCCGCACGGGGCGACTGCCGCCGCTGTCCGCAGCACAGCTATGCTAATAGCCCCCTGACGCTACCTCTCGGCCCTCCCATCTATTCAATATTAATAATGTATGGTCTGCGATGCGGTAGAGCGCGACATAGCACACTAATACGCAAACACCTGCCTCTATCTAATCATAACTAGTTTTACTTAGCGATGTTACTCAATCTTCAACACTGAAAGATAGTAAGTGCATATAAGTAATTTGCTGATTGGAATATTAATTCGATTGCTTTACGTCTTATGTTTTGTTTAAACATAGTACGCGATGGCATAATGATAAGTACAAAGTGGTGTAAGAATATTTTGAACACTGAACACCTTTGCTCCGTTTATTAATTTCTTACCTGCTAGTTCGCGAAATGTTTAAATGAATGCACATCGAGGCGTATCGGATGCGATATCAACCCGAGTGACATTACGGAGAGTATTTTAATTAATTTTATTTATTTAGCGAATAAAGCGAATAGATAGGATCTAGAGCCGGCAACTTGTGAGCGAGGATTCGCAGCGGCGGCGCGTCGGTAACGAGTAGAATTATGGAAATGTGCCGCACCGCTCGCGCCGGCTGCCTCCGACTATAATATTATTTATGCTCGAGCTTTTTCGTTCAGGAAATCACCTCCACGCACACCCCTAATGTAAAGCTACTCGGGATTTGCTCTGATAAATGCCAGCCTTCCTTCCCGTAACCGTGGTGTCATGCTATTGATTAAAATGGATTTCAAAAGTATTCAAAATAAATTAATTAGATGTAAAGCTCACGATATTTTGTGAAAATAATTGCTTTTAGAGAGAGAGAAGGAAATGTATTGACAGTGTACACATGCGAGGGGGAGCGGCGCCGGTCGACGGAAAAACCACTAAGTGGGAGCCTGCTGGTGTCTCCTTCATTCTTACTAATGGAATTTGCTCTGAAACGTCTTACCGCTTTCTGCTAAATAAGTCTCCAATGTTCTATTTTGTTTCAAAGAAGTTATATTCGTTGAATATTGAGGTAATTCCGAACGACTATCTTTAGCATTATTATTTCATTTTATATTAACAGTACTAGTGTGTTCATAACTTACTCGGAAGTTTAATCTTAATCTTTTCTTGGTAAGCGCGCACGATCACGGCTATCTAAACGTTTGCAAGCTATTTGTGTATCTAATGGTAGATGCGCCTATGTCGTGATTTATTTTATCACAATATCCCACTTCTAAGGAATCTCTAATACAAAGATTCTCTTCTAGTACTCGCTTTAAAATGTTTAATTCATCCGACTTCGATGTAACTGTAGTTGATATTAATATTCGTCTTTCTGTTACGAAATATCGGTCTCGAGTGTATAGCGGTAATTTGGCAGTTTAAATCAGAATTTCGTGAACAAGCCTGAGTAAATAAAGAGTTGACCGAAACAGTTATATATTTCTTGTGCGTTGATTATGAATGCCCAATGGGAGGCAGGTCCGCGGAATCACGAGCCTTGTTTGTCCATCGCCGAACCGTGAACAAACAAACAGATACCCGCTACTGCTGTTCATCTAAAATACGACTGTTGTTACAATTTTTCACCGCTGCCATTGGAGGACAATTGGAACGTTTTCTTCCATTAATAAGATACTCTCACAATACGAACCTGGATGAAAGCATTCCGCTGCTAAATCGGGCCTGCTTAATGACATTTGAATGAGTATCAATTAACGGTGGCATTAGTTTGATCGTTTGCTAGTTTGTGTAGGAGCAACGTCCGCGGCTGCGAGCAGTGCGAGCTGGTGGGACAAGGAGCGCGGCGTCACGGGCGGCTGCCCGCCCGCCGGACGACGACCCAACATAATGCGCCATACTTACTTTATACTTTTTGCCTACTTTCCAACCCTACGTCAGCCGATCTTTTTATTTCGTCCTGCCGGTTTTTATCTCCCTACACAAGTACGATCTGTTGAAAAACGAGGAGCATTACGTTAATGCCCTAAGAATAGAAATTTCAATTACGACAGGACGTGAAAGTTGTAATAACGTGTCGTTAAGCGCATACGCGTCAAATAATTTTATTCAAAGGCTTCGTCGCGTCCTCTGGCTGTAATCGGAATGACGTTTCACAAAGTTTGATGGTTCATTTAACCTTTCACCTTGAGTAGTGAGCATTACGAGGTTTTATCATACCATATGGCGTTCTGAATGTACGTGAAAATTGCGGGTACCCTTTGGGAAATTAAACTCGCGGCTCCGTTCTGTGTGGTGTCGTTAATTTGTTTTGGCATCGCAGACAGCGTTGGGAGGCGAAGCTAGCTCTTTGCACCGCTCAAATGTCTGACGCGCTTCAAATTCCCAACGAAATTGTCTACGTCTAATGTGGCTTTGCCAACTGTTCCCCGCTCACGGATTCTGTTAGTAGACACTCGACTTAGACATACCGTACTGTACCACATGTTATTACGTAGCTCGGTATACCTACCTATATGCACACGAAGCGCAATCCCGTTTAGGGCCCATTAAACAAATTGAACCAAATCAATGTTAATCTAATAAGCATGATTCAGATGTCCGATCAAATGAAGCGGTGTTTCGAAGTGCATTACACACAAATTGATTCCAATTGATTATGCAAAAAGATCTAATTACGCTTGTATGTTACTTCATTCATACAGTGAAAACCTAGGCTTTGGTATTAGGTATTCAGGTGTTGATTTATTTAATCACCTTCTCGAAAAGGCCAAAGGTTTGGTCAAGTCAAAGTCAAATATTTTTATTCAGTTTTGGCCCCATAGAGGCTCTTTTGAACGTACCACGTTTGGTGTTGACGTGTTGTCTCTAATGAGGCACAAGCTATACGCATCGATTATTTTTATAGTGTTGGAAATCTGTCTGTATGCGGGCCGGGAACAGGGAAGCCGCTCCGAATCGTACCTCAACTACTTTTTTTATGATGAAACCGACTTTATACAAGCCTCCCGGAGCACTCACTCGCCTTTATAACGCTTTTTTATTTTAATCTCTGTATTGCTCTGGGGTGCAAGTTTTATTCTTCAACATTAATTTCAAGAGCTCTTCCTTTTACGTTTTGTACATGCCTGTGTCGAAACTATAATGAATCAGGAGTTCCTTTAATAAATGAAGCGGAGACCGTATGAAATGGATAATGGAAACTAAACAAAGAGCACACACTAATTGTATGGCATGTTAGGATGATAGGCGCCTTTGTGATTGCAGAGCTGAAAATAACGAATCTAGGCTATAGCTGGAATATTCTTAGTGTGAGTAGATTAAACCGGATTGAGAAGTGACAAAATAAATATTTTATTGTTTCCAACCGGGTTCATTCTGAAGTAGATGCCGCCGGTTGGAACCTCTCCATACTTCATTACCTTGACTGCTGATCGTGTCAATAGATTCCGACAATAAATTCATTGATTCATTAACAGCGTATCCATTTTCAATGATGTTTATGATTAATGTTGATGTTTAAATTACATACGAGACTTGATTCATAACGTTAACGCAAACATTAATAGCTTACTAATAAGATATATAATCTCGTTGAAGACATACCCCGGCATTTGTGGGCTCCGTTTAAGATAAATACGAGTTTGATAAATAGTACCCAACAAACATGTTTCATGTTTCTAATTAAATCTGATTAAATGAGATGTGAAGCTACATTTGTAGGAAATGGAAGCTTCATAAATTAAATGTGTCTTGTTAGATGTCATTCAAAATATACTCGTCGATCTTCGTCATTTTATCAGTCACAAGCGATCCGCCCTCGCTTGCGTCGGTTAATCAGAATTGCGTGAGATTTTAGTAGGAGTTCTGGGATGAAAACGAGCTAAATTTTCCTCCTGAATTTCCCTAGTAAAAGAAATCCATTCCTTAGTTGTTTACCTACAACCAAAGGCCGGGGAGTTTGTTTTCTACTGTATGTACCTAACGGAAATGATAACAAAAAAAAGTATTAGCCTGTATCAGTACCACTGCTGGGCAAAGGTCTCCCATCTCTTCGAATTTATCGGTACAGTACAATGTGGAAGATTCGGCATAATCACTACGCTTACCAGCTACGAGTTGATGACCTCAAACCTGAGCCATGTTTGAAAAGTAGGAAACATGTTTTCACTCCTATTTTCTATTCTCCACAGGATTGAAGTACTTACACTCAGCACGGATCCTTCATCGAGACATCAAACCGGGCAACCTTCTAGTGAATAGCAATTGTGTACTCAAAATATGCGACTTTGGGCTAGCAAGAGTCGAGGAGCCTGACGCAAGCAAGAACATGACGCAAGAAGTTGTTACGCAGTACTATAGGTAAGTACTTAATATAAATAAAATATAGAATATCTTGGGTAGGTATGGTCATGTTAGGTTATCTTACGTCCCTAGGGCCTAGCGTAACGACCAACAAGACATGATGACATCATACGTGACAAGACATAATTAATATTGTGTGTTGGTTGATGGAAAACTCAATTTAAAAATATTCCACCAATCATATCAATGCATTAACCACATATGCCTTGTCAAGTTTCGAAATCGCCGTTGTTAGTATATGTGGCTATGGACTTCCAAAAAGTCTACATTAATCTAGAGATTATCAAAACCAAGACTAATAAATAATAATTAAACTTGCCTGCCAAAGGTAGGCGATATCATTTCGTATAGAAATGCCACAAACGTCCACGTCGGCAACTCATACCAGTAGTGTCCAATGTCCAAGCTACGAATGGTTTGACAGTAATGTACGGCAATACCATAGCTCTGTCGAAACTACGAATCGCTACCTACGGCATTAATGGGTTACCGATACTAGAACCCCTGTCTCTATCGTACGCTTCTATCTCGGGTTACCCTCAGAATCCCAATAGGAAGGGATCACAAATACTTTTTTCGACAAGGAAAAAGGTGTATTTAAATGGTTTCGAATTTCGTCTACCTGTTCCGGACCCAAGTCTTGTAATTAAGAGTTTTTCGAGCAGTAACGAACTAATGCTTCGTCATCCCCATGGCGTGAATGTTAAGTTAATCTGAACCTAAAGTAATGCAATGTGCTTGGAAGTCTCTTGTGTTGTTCATGGAAACCTACAATTAAATTACTTCTCGTCGCACTTCTTTGCATTAGATTGGATTGGTTTCCAGTATATACTTAGCGAATATCTCATCTCCAATTAGCTTCGATGCACCTTCAACATTGTTTCCCATTACAAAGCCAAGATTCTTTGAATTCGACATCCTTTCGTACAGTTTCTCGGAATACCTTCAGGCAAATACTTTTTAAGTTGGCCTGTGTTTTTGGTATAACAATAGTTGAAGTATTTTCAGAGAAACATTGTTCAAGGTACGCAATGTTTTTGCGTAGGTATGAATGACGGCGGATTCTATTTAGTGTTAGTCGACCCTGAGATACTCGGTCAGGCGAGGACGCTTCTCTAGATTACCTACTAATGATGATTGATAACAAAAAAAAGCGGCCAAGTGCGAGTCGGACTCGCCCATGAAGGGTTCCGTAGCAGCGAGTAACATAATAAAGAAGTTCTTGAAATAAATGTTTTTTTATTTACATTTGAGTTATTGAATGAATAATCAGTATTTTTTTGCGGTTTACGATTTATGTCGTAAAAAAAAAAAAACTACTAACTAGACCTCGTTCAAACCAATTTTCGGTGTTAGATTACATTGTTATGTACATCATATATTTTTTTTAGTTTTATCATTCTCTTATTTTAGAAGTTACAGGGGGGGGGACACACATTTTACCACTTTGGAAGAGTCTCTCGCGCAAACTATTCAGTTTAGAAAAAAATGATATTAGAAACCTCAATACCATTTTTGAAGACCTACCCATAGATACCCCACACGTATGGGTTTGATGAAAAAAAAAATATTTTTTTCATTTCTATGTATGGGAGACCCCCCTAAAATTTTATTTTTTTTCTATTTTAGTGTGAAAATATTAATGCGGTTCACAGAATACATCTACACACTAAGTTTCAACAACATAGCTCTTATAGTTTCGGAGAAAAAAGGCTGTGACATACGGACAGACAGACGGACAGACGGACGGACAGACAGACAGACAGACAGACAGACATGACGAATCTATAAGGGTTCCGTTTTTGCCATTTGGCTACGGAACCCTAATAACAGAAAATACTTTTAAAATACTCCAACTCTCTACACCCTTGGTTTAAGCACCAACACGTGAGCTTGCTATAAAATGTATACATTAGAATTTAATAGGTGTCTTAAGAAATATTGTTTTACAACTAAAGAAAGAGAAGGCTCATTTAAGTTTTACAGCGGCTATAGCCATAAATTTCCGTACTTACAATTATACGTCAAAGTATCAATTAAGTTTTGTAACAAATAGTTAAAGAGTGGGTTTTACGCGTGTTTACTTATTTTATAATCACGCGCTACTTGCAATGTTACTAATGCCTAATTTTACTAAACCTTGTAATTGTGGTAATCTTTGTATGGACGACCTCAGCATGCTGACCGCAGATTCGAAAGTAGGCCACGGGCCGTGCATTTTTCCCGAAAACATAGAAACACGATGAATTCACACTGTTCTTGTAGAAATATCTTTGAGACACCGTGCATGACACAGCCGCTGCTCATTTTTCATTTACATCGGAGCGGACTGCTTTTGTGAATTCTCTCCGTTTCTTCCTTCGGTCTCCTTTGCCTTTTTTCAGACGCGACCGGAATTTTTATTCCTTTAAGATTCATTTGCCAGAAACGTCTTGATTTTAAATTGAAAAATCGAATGCCTCACCGCGGATCATCGAGCATCATAATGTGTATGCAAATAAGTCCACGACCTTTCCGTGCATGGTTATGATTTTATTTATGCACGAAATGCATAACCACTGAGGTTGCGGATTAAAATATTAAATTCAGCTCGGATGCAGCGCAAGTTCCCCTATATTGAAAATACATAAATCTAAGACATAAAATGGAATAGCGTTGTTTACCTGTTTCCTTTACGGTGCAGTGTCATAACCAGTTTCATATTCATCCTCTTTGTCTTGTCTTTGCATTTTTAAAATATTTCCTGCGTCGCCTTAACTTGTATATTGTCTCCGTAACTTTAGTGTTTTTGTTCCTAAGCTATAAATTGCGAGTCTGCCCTTCGGTTCGAACATTCATAGCCTTTGAACATTACCACAAACATTACTTACTAAAGGAGTGTGATTAAAATTTATAGGCAATATCCTGTTGGGTGTTAGTAATAATGCGATATACGTACAGCAATGTATTGTATTCGAGCGTCATCTTACGGAAATCCATATTCGGTGATGGCATGTCATTGAAATTGCTTCTGTGTTACAAACAGCATTCCATAAATGTTTATAACAAGACCGTAGTTATGCGGTGACGCTGAACAGTCAATACTTTATACTGGATACTTAATGATGACTATTATGATTAGCTCTTTAAAATATAGGCTTATTTTATGGCTTTTTTATCGGTATTTTTCGATATTGAGGCACAGGTGGCTGAGAAGATATTTTATTGTTCTATAAAGTATTGGACAGCGCCTTAAGCAATTTCTTACAATCTACGAAGTTATAACCGATGAATGAGAATAAAGCAATCGATTTACATATTGTATGAAATGTGATATTATTGGTGTAACGATGATTGAAACATAATGAATGCAAGTGTCGCTTAGATTTAGCAAGAGATGTCCGTGAAGTTATAAATTGTCTAGCCTAGTCTGGATTATTCTTGGAAGTGAATTTATGAGTTAAAATATAATATTTCTAGTGCCGATGCCAAATCAATGAAGCATCTATTTTATGAAACACTTAATATAAGAGACACTGGCAACTGGTAGCTTCGAATCGAGAAGAGCGGCGGGAATGGAGCAAGACCTTTGCCCAACAATGGGATGATGCAGACTAACAGTAACAGTAACTTAATAAACTGTTGTAACTTTCCAGAGCGCCAGAAATCCTGATGGGAGCGAACCATTACACGGCCGCGGTGGACGTGTGGTCGGTCGGCTGTATATTCGGGGAACTCCTCGGCAGGAGGATCCTCTTCCAGGCGCAGAGTCCTGTGCAACAGGTAATTCAAGGGTTTATTATTGTAGGGAATCATGAGTAAAGCAAAATATCATGAGCATGGTTTCTAAGAAAAATCTTTATATTTGTTGTAGTTCAGACAATTCTGACCGATTTAAAAAAGCTCTACCCGGAATAGTAAATAAATAAATAAAATAAAAATAAAATAGTATTTCCACATCTATTCATACCACATTTCATTCTCTTACTTTATTTACACATCCTTCCATAAAATTATCAAAACAATATTGTTATTGTTATTTGACAACCATACCTATAGCAAAGGAAATAACTTAACAAACCAACAACCCACAATCCGAGCTGGAGCTAATAACCGAACCGTACAACCTTCGGTTCTAGCTGGAGTTGATAACGGAGCTGCTGGGCACGCCGTCGCTGGAGGACATGCGGCACGCGTGCGCCGGCGCGCGCGCGCACATGCTGCGCCGCGCGCCGCGCCCGCCCGCGCTCGCCGCGCTCTACACGCTCTCCGTGCAGGCCACGCACGAGGCCGTGCACTTGCTCGCACAGGTACTATATACATTTTAAGGAGGTTACCTTTGCGTAGCATTAGGACATTACAGGCTAAAGCTAACTTCCTGATGTTTGAGAGCCTACAGGCATTCGCTCGCACAGGTAATAGGCACTTGTGAATAGTTATATTTGCCATATGTACTTATTCATATATAATCATTTGGTTCGGTTAGTCTATGAAATTCAAAAATCTAGTCAGCCGGCCTCGAAGGAACTACACGATTGCTACACGTTCCAAAAACACCGGCGATCCGAATGCACCAGCCATCATAATATGTTTAAGATTCTACTCGTACAACTGGACAACAAGATTAGAGGGCGTTAAATAATTGCTTCGAAGGATTTCCGAGACATGAATATACTCGTATTTGTAGCTTGTCCAACACTTACCTAATAATTCCAGATGCTCGTGTTCGACCCGGCCAAGCGCATCTCGGTGGTGGACGCGCTGGCGCACCCGTACCTGGAGGAGGGCCGGCTGCGCTACCACTCGTGCATGTGCAAGTGCTGCTACAGCGCGCCGCCCGCCGCGCGCCACTACTCGCCCGACCTGGAGCCCGCGGCGCCGCACGCCTTCCACGACGCCTGGGAGAGGAAGCTCACCTCTGTGCATCAGGTTAAAGGTGCGGGCCACTTCGGTGCATCCACTTATAGCTGTCACTATACTTTGTCTCACTTGCGTGTATCGAGTTATAGGAACAAAAATAGTTCTAGTGAGGATTTGCTACGAAAAAAAATAATTCGCGTCTAAATTTATGTGCGTCTGTTTATGGAGCAGTCGTAGCCCCCCCTTTTAGGAGGTACTATAGTGTATGATACTGATTTTGATACCTTACTCGTGTGGGGTTTGTTAATCGTTTTATTAATTAAAGATAATTTTAGAAGGCCAAGTCCTGACTGTCTACGGACATTTAAAATTATTACCATCTTTATTATGATATATGAATAAATCATTCCAACCGTTAAATAACCCATATCGCCTCTAAAATTCCGCAGAAGAGATACACAAGTTCATAGCGGAGCAGCTCCAAACGTCCCGCGTGCCCCTCTGCATTAACCCACAATCCGCCGCGTTCAAAAGCTTCGCAAGGTAAGGCGCTGCTCATCAACGCAACCAACCGCAACCGACCGAACACTAGGTGATTTCTTTGCGATACGTTACCTAACACGCTTACCGACATCCCGCACCCAGACGCCACGATACAATGACCGCTGTGCAGGCAACACTGACACTAGTCTTGTGTCATGTGACACAACATCAAAAAACATATGACAAAAAAAAACGTTTTCTTTAACGTATGGTTGTCGGAGCGACTTTTTTTAAAGCGTATAGTAATTGCGAATGTCGAAATCATTGTTGTTATTTAAAGATATTTCAGTGTTGTCTCCACTGCAAACAAAGATAATAAAGCAGAAAGCAAACAGTCATCACAACAACGTGGCACGGTGCGATCAGTTTAGTGTGTGCACGAATGTGTCACTTGTATCGGTGTACATAGGCCGCAGGGTTGAGTTGGACCCCGATTGGTCGCAGATGTAAATTGCCCCCTCTTCCCCTTCTCCTAGTACTGCCGTGTTACTTCGCCTCTCCGAACACTTTCAGCACGGGTCGATTTTGCCAAAGCCCGAACTCTGCATGAGTTTTGTGTTACATCACCCCCCTCGCTCCAAGCGACAGTCCACCACATACCACGCCGACGATTATTCCACTGCAAAATCAACCCTCTTGAAATGTGGTGATGTGTTCACGCTTCACATTAGCCTTACGTAGTTCAGTTGTGGTAATAACATTCTGCTTTTTTTCTGTGTGTTTTGCGACAGCTCTAGAACGGGTACGAAAACTAAAGTATGTTCCCCTTTCAAGACAGCGGCAAAAATACTACTGCTATCGCCCGTGATATTTCTGTGCGCCGCATAACGTCACTCGCCCAGTAAGCGCCTCAGCACGCTATACTCTGCTCGATCAGAATACCGCTCGTGCACACTGTCTTGTTCATAGCCCGGTACATTACACACATGTTCCCAGGCTATACAGACAATGTCCACGAGAGATTGATATGCGCGGATCGTTAAGACAACATTTAGACTTTTTTTAACCTTTGGACTTTGTTTTTGTATGTAAAATGTTGTCCTGACGAGACATTCGTATGTTGTTTCAAAAGGGTTGATCGTTAGTTCGTTCCGCTCCCAGTACTATATCGGTTCGGTTGCAGTGCATGCCTGCGTATGGTTCCTTTTTTGCATTTTCTTAAAACTCTTACTTGATTTGAAGTTGGCAACATTATTAGAAAGGTTTCTTAATTATTTTCTAGTTTTAAAATATACAATAGGATGTTAGATATTATCTTACTATTAAAGCTCTATGAACGCTTATTTTATTCCCAAAAAAATTTAGTGCAAACTATTTTGACAATGTTCCAACTAAAAATCGACAAAAGAGGTGTGTTGTGTTCAGATTGAAATGACAATCAATTTTATTCAGAACATGACGAGGTTTTTATTCAGTAGAGGGTCGTATGTCATCTCGGATATCGTTACCGGATTGCTGCCTTATTTCAATGGAGATTAGGTTTGCATTTGAAGTGCGAGACTCTGAGGTGGCTTGGTAGTGCATGCGTAGACGTTGAAAGCACAGTGCCATGCGGTTGTGGTGATACGTTCGGTAGTAGAGTTACTACTCAGTAGTTTGTGATGCAGTTTTGCTATTTGAAAACATTCTATTTTATTATCATGGTTGAAATTTAAATATCCATTTTGAAAAATAATACTTTGAAATCTCTTGCATGATTTTGAGCTACTCTCATGGATTTTGAATACGTACGTAGTACCATTACCAACAATTCTAAACTATATTTTTATGGAGACGAAACTACCGTCTCAAAAGAAGTATAACTCAGTAACTATATAACATCGAAAATCAAGAGATATTTCACCTTCAGTGGAATCGCCCATGTAACCAAACACAGTGACTACGTACGTGCGGTCCACGAGTGTAGCAGTGGCGTGGGTGTGGGTAATTCTCTGTAGTCCGTGACTGACGGCCCGCTCAGCTCCACAGTGGCGCACCCTTCGGAGCTGCCGCCGTCGCCGCACCAGTGGGAATGACGCGAGACCGCGCGCGACTCCCGCCGCGCCATCAATGACGCCAGATAGACTAACGTACCGTCGATATTGTTGGGATTCCAACCCTGGAACTTTATGATATGTTATGTTATAGTACGGCTTTCTTTATTGGAAGATACCCAAGAATTGCAATCATTAATTGTATATAGATAGTATTTTAACGGTGCAGTACTACGAAAAAAAAAGTGTAATCTGATCTTCTTGGGAATCAGGAATCAGGAACCCAGTAATTTTATGAATTGTACTGTGGGCTTTTTTTGCTAAACAGAACTACGAAAAATGATTTATTTGAATGGCACTTCCGGGCGTTTTTTTTTTAATTCTGAAGACACGGTAATTGAAAAAACCCTTGTCATATAATTTTTTAATGTCACAAACTGATCTAAATACAATAAATACACAGTCAAACACCTTGTTATAATGTCCTGTGTTGCACCGTTAAAAAGAAACTATAGAAGATACCTCTGTCGGTTGTAACATTTGCAACGTATCAAAGACATTGTATAACATTGAAACGTACCTCTGCATTGTAACTTTGTATCGATTGAAACCTTAAAGATATTTGCCGTGGAGCGAAACTGTAAATAATTAATTAAGAAACACAATCTCGTACTTTGTCGGTTACTTCGTATACGCATTGTGCGTGCGCGTTCGCAACGTATACGTGTATTTTACGCATTTGTTCTACATGTTTCTAGGCGCAATTTAATGTTGTCATAGATTAGATGTTGGTGTTTGCGCGATTTGTATAAAAATATTGGATGTAGGCTAGAAATGAGGCTAATGTTTCGTTTGATATTCGGAATAGGGTTGACAACTTAATAATTGAAGAAATTTTGCATTTTGACAGTAAAACACAATGGAGTACAAGGAAGGAAGCTACGACTTCTTTTTCCACAATCGTAGACAGATTTGTCATCTGTCAGAATTTGACATTGTCACGGAATGACAAATTATAATTCGAAAAAAAAATTAAATGTTATGTATATATATATAATCTTGTGTGTACTACATGTTGCGTAGCGTGTAGCGTTGTGTGTAGGTCGATTGTGTAAATAATTACTCGATATCGGAGTGTTGGTTGCAGAAAATACAACGAAAATGACATCTGTCTTATTGACAACTAATTTGACAGATATTTTGATGTCCTAATCATTAAAAGTTGAAAATCGTCGCTATTAATGTCTTGCACTCGCTACACAAACTTATAAGAGCTCGCGAGACTGCGACAATAAAAAAACAATAATTTTATAAAATTGACATTTATAATATTCTGCACTTTTACATCTCGTAATGATTATTCATTTTGAATGAAGAATGTGATTGATTGATATATTGTGGGAAATGTGAGATAACGTTAAACATTTATTCGCTTTCAATGCGCTATCGTACGCGATAACTGTCGCTTTCGAAATTTATTAACAATTTAATAATTCGGTAAAAGATAGCTACGTTTGTGTATAGTAAAACAACTTTATAATGTAGAATTTAATGTGTGCCTGATTGTGTTTCGTACGGACGTTGCAAGCAATAAGAGTTGCAATATAAAATAATGTGTGTGTTAAAATATAATACATAATTAGTTTTAATTTAATTGTTTTCACCAATACATCCTACTGTTGGGCGATATTTCTTATAAACTTGAATCTTTGTCCATCAGTCGAATGGAATTGGTTAAATGACTTATAATTGTGTTTTTATTTTCTATGTGTTCTCTATTAATATATATAAAGCTGTGTACATACGACCGTTTGTATTTTACTATTACAAAATGCGTATCTTTTGGAGAACTACGGTAGTTAGTTGTGTTACTTTGAAACTGTTTGATTATTATGGTTTTGAAGTGTTGAGTCTTGTATTTGATTTGTTGCAAGGTACGCATTTATTATAAGGATCAATTCCACTTCCAACCCCACTCGTGTGCCAACTTGTGAATCTCATGATCGATCGTGTGTACACCGCTTTAAAATAATGTAACCAAGCTTAATCCTAACACCATTTGTATGTAACATCGACTGAACATTTTTTATGTAGTTAAGTAGACGTAGAATAGAATAATAAATAAACAAGGAAATGATTTTATAAATTAAAAATAATAAAAAAAATATGATTTTATTATGTAATTAACTCTCCATCATCGCAGTGTAGTGAGATAATGTAATTGTAATAATAATTAAAAAATGTGTTTTCTATGTAATTGTGTAATTCAAGCATTTAATAGTTTAGAATATTGATGTAAATGTATCTCGATATGTGTTAGTGTGCGTGAATTTATTGTATTGACATTAGTTATTGTATTGCTTATTGGTATTCCGTATTCATTTACCAAATTTTATATTAATAATGATACATTTTGTGTTGTAGTTCATCACGCTGCTAACTTTAAAAATAAATATAGATTTTTTATAGTATAGTAACATTTTGTGTGAGTGTTAAGCGACGTCGTAGCCTTAAAACTAGTTCAAAACTATTATAAAAGTTACATTACAATATATAAACAAAAAAAGTGTAAATAAACAAAAAAATAGTATTAATATTTAGATCTAGTATGGGATGCAAGCTGTAGCAAGATGTAGTATGCCGCACAAGTAGGTGAGCCTGCTTGTGAGTATTGTGTTGTTTGACGACAACTAATTGACGTTTCTCCATTGCCGCCATTTTGTTTACGTCGATGACACCTAAAATGGCGCGTGTACGAACAGCGCAATACCTCAAGTACGTTTTGATGGTACAAAGGAAGCGTGCTCGCGTTTGTCACGTTCACAACTTCGTACCTGCATTTTATTTGCTCAATAAGTACCTATGAATTTATTTTGTTTCATATTTCAACCGAGGTTGAGTTGAAATCAACAGTCATTGTTTCGTCGCGAAGCTTGTGAACGACCAAACGCGGCCGCGACAGTCCCCACCTTGCCTTATCTCAGAAAACTGTCTCTGTGATCCGTTAGGCGTAATTATTGGTCAATATAAACACAACCTGTACACACCAAGTCGATAATATACTGTATATAATTATAATGTAGACGAGTGGTAAATAAAATGAAATACACTACTCGCTTGTTAACTTATAACCGCTGTATTAACTATACATATGCGTCCTCAGATAATTTGTAAATAGAGATATGATAAGTAGTGAAATTAGTGTATGTTGAGAGAGTAGGCGTAGGACAAGGACAGCTTCATGTATAGGCGCGCGACGGAGACAGCTAGTGTCGCCGTCCCGTTCGCACCGCGCGCATCCAACGAACACGCTTCTTACTTTATGTAATTGTACGTATTGAGTTTCCAGACTTTCAGAGATCTCGTATAATTATTTTAAGTTTTAAGTACACGACTGTTCATTTTTTTAACACACAAGTGATCTTTAGTTTTTAAGTTAACATCACGTTTGTACTTTACGACTCATTCGATGGCCAGTCAGCCAATGCTTTTCTTTTTATTTCTAAGTTGTCGCACACATTAATGGGGGCATACGATATTCGTAAATTTATTTAGTACGTGTTGTAAATATAGTTGTATACTTATTGTACTTGATAAGACTTAGTTTGATGTGTTAGTCGCCTCTGCAAATAGTTTGTGTTCATTTACTTTGTAACTACATACAATATTACATTAAAAAAATACAAAATATTAAGAAAACGATTTGTACTCTTCATATTAATACGACGTTTAATTTTAGTGTTTACCAGTCGACGTGTAAATAGTAGGTATTTGTGCACTGATAGTCGTTTTTAAGTTACTCTTAAATTTAGATTTATTAAATGAAATGGCTGTCATTATTGTCATTGTATCTCGAGACATTGTAACCGTGCGCACGAGTCATTCGGACATTCTCTTTTATGACGTCACTGACTGTGATTAGTGCGAGTTTGAAATTATTTGTTAAATCCAATTTGATAGCGAAAAAAAGCCATTTTTCACCACACATTTCTTCCACTTTTCAAAGAAAGTGATGTTTTTTTGAAACTCGCACACCACACAGTTTCGTGTCAGTTCCGACTTGTGTCGCGTACACTATAAGACTTAGTAGTTGAATTCGCTTTGCGAGAGATGTCGCTACTGTCGCATCTCATGTATAAAATAAATGTTTAGTTCCCTTAACCGGTAAACGTACCATTTTCATTTCAAATGCACACACAAAAATGTAAATATGAACAGAACATGTTCCTCTGTTACTGAATGCATTTTCAAAACTTATGCAAACTGCCAAAACTAATGTAATGTTAGTGACGTACCCCGTGATTGATCTTACGGATGGGTTCTTATGTTGACTATTGGCATTCCAAGCTTGGTATTGATGATTTGATTAATGTTTTGTTCTGATGTAAATAAGGTTGACATTGGATCGTTCTTGTCCGTTCGGTTTTGTGTACGTAGTTAACGGAGCATCGGCCGTAGGAATGTGGTACGAGCTCGTCACTGTGTAACAATAAACTATTGCATAATTAATATGTTTTTTATTATTAACTAGCCCCGGTTTCATTTCCCCGCATTGAATCCGTTCCCGCGGGAATTTCGCGATAAAAAGTAGCCTATGACCCTTTCTCAATCTCTGGACTAACTGTACCAAATTTCATTCAAATCGGTTCAGTAGTTTTTGCGTGAAAGCGTGACAGACAGAGTTACTTTCGCATTCGCATAATATTAGTTAGGATAACCACACAAATAGCTCTAATGGGAAGGGCGTCCTTGTATATGTGTATACTAGCAGCGCCCCGCGGTTTTACCCGCGTTGTATCCCGTAAGTGTAGGGCCACATCTGCGGAACGTACGGCGCCGAACCTTCCGCTCTATGACACATCAGTAGAAATTACGCCGCGTAATGATGTGTCATAGATAACTTGAAATACACTACGAGCGTATTTAGCGGAAGGTTCGGCGCCGTACGTTCCGCAGATGTGGCCCTACACTAAGAATATCCGGATAAGAGTAGCCTGTAATGTTCCTCTTTAATGAATCTATATACAAAAAAATACGTAATCGAGTAGATAGCTCCTAATATATAAAATCACAAATAAAAATCTCTTTAAATATTAGTATTTATTAGCCGCGCCTCGCGGTAATCCCGCGGGAATTTGGGGATAAAAGTAGGCTAAATTACTCCTTGTTACATTAGTTATCTACAGTGAAAGTCCCGTCAAAATCGGTCCTGCCATTTCAAAAATTGGCCGGGACAAATACGACAGACAGACAAAAAAAAATGTTGTTTTGGTATATGTATCGTGTGCACTTAGTAAAAAGCGGTTATTTTAATATTCAAAACAGACACTTCAATTTTATTTATTTGTATAGATAACAAAATTATTGGGAATCAATATGGGTTATGTTACATCTCTGATATGATATGGTTTGTGGACACCGAACGAACCACAGATTGTTATGACAAATCATTTAATAATCACAGGCATTCAGGGGATTAACTTTCGTAAATATTACTTAGATTCTCGTTTTATATTGTCAATATAGCCTCTAAAGTATTCTAAACATTACTCGTACGTTATTGTATTGGTAATTAGTTTTGACAAATACGAGCCTGTATTTTAAGACTTACAATTCAGTTACTTCTGTGATTTTAACTTAAGTAGTACAAATTCGTATTACTCCGCAATGTCGGCCATAATTGTTAGAAGTTTTTTATTATTGGTATTTTCAATACGTAAGTGATATTTTTTCTTTTTGTCTTAAGTTCTCAGACCTCTCAAGCACGGTAGCGCTCTGATATAAATTCCACATACCATAGTTAAACGATGCTACGACCGCTACGTACATGGTATGTCAGTTCGTGTAGGCTAGTGGCTAATCCTAGTGTTGAAGTTTTTAGACCGTAATAAGGCTTCCGACACGGTTTATCGATTGTCACAACCAGGACTGACAATTTAACGTACCCTCCAAAACAAAATAGCGCTCAGATAGAAATAGCACCATCGGCCCACCCATCCAAGTAGGTGCCGATCTGCAGGTTACTTAACAATAGCTAACAGGTCACATTGTAGTAGTTATTTACAAAACCAAATACCTTCCAGCTTTGACCAGTACTGAAGTAATAAAGTTCAGATCAGATTACGTCTACAGCAGTATCACAGATTCTTACTACAAGATTCATTTGGAGCCCCGACGGGGGTATACTGTTAGTGGCATCTGTGTTGCTGAAGGCACCCAGCTGCTGTTAGCCTCGGACCCTGAGGACTTCGCCCAGGTCAAACTCATGATGAAACGGTACCCAGATATTGGAAACTATGCGTACGTTTCAAATGAAAGAGCCAGTAAATACGGCGGAGACGAGAGAAGTCCAGTTATTGATTGTAAGTTGTTTTTCGTTCTCTCTTTAAAGACATCTCTATCTCTATATGAAGGGAAGAGATTATCGTCTTTGGGTACATCCTAGTACGCCAATAGCGACTCGTTACTTCGTTTTAGCTTATCAAACCAGGGTATTGTTTTGCTTCGCCACTATCAAAATGTTTGGGTGGTACACGTTGATGCATCAGCATGTGTAAACCAACCGATCGCAACGTGACTTTCTTGATAGTAAATTCTAGTAGGTTACGATGTAAGGAATTAAACAGTTAAAGGATAATGGTGATCTTTTATTAATCTTCTGCGAGATAAAATTCAATCGTGGTTCGTTTGTCTGACTAAAAACTCGAGAACGGTTACGCCGATAGAACTGATTTTAGTTTTTAAACGTTTGTAAATATGAACAGAACATGTCTAACCTAGTCTAACCTACGAACCTAGTCCAGAAATATACAGAATAAATGCGGGTAAAACTGCAGGATACAGCTAGAATTGAATAAATAGATTCAACGATTAGGTACCCCAACATATTATACTGTCTCTACTGTCCATATTGATCATGGACTGTCAGACTGTCACACTATTCTTTATAGAATAGATACTTGTAGAATACCTAGGTGCCTATATGTAGTCAGAATTTTCAAATTGTTTATAGTAAACCTCTAAAGTGCTTAACATTTCATAACATTTACTACCAGACTCTTATTTTCAGTGCCAGAGGCATTAGATACATTTGAGGGGCCGATGGAATTCGAGTGCCAAGTGGTAACACGCGCGGGGCGGATCGAAACCACGCCCTGCTTCAACCATCTGCCGTTCTTCTGTAAAGTATCTGCAAGCAACGTGTCGATATCAAATCGTTGTAAAGTTTATGGGTCAGGTTGGTACTTATATATGCTAGTCTTGGGTTGTTCTCTAGTAGGTAAGTACTATACAAAGGATATTAAAATGTTGAGTCCTTTTCAGCATATAATGTTGAATCACCACAAATTTTAAGGTGAATTTGGTGATTAAAATGTATATTATACTTCATTTGGTTAGTTGTGTTTGCTTCGTTGTGCTACAAATTAATTGGATTGCAACCGATTACCGCTCATGGTGTAACCTACTTATAAATAAACGTTATTTAACGAAAACACTATTATAAAGTATTCCGTCACTTTTGCTCTTTGGAAAATAGCGTATGACGGAAAGGGACAAACTAGTTGATAGCTAAAATGATGTTAATAAGCCTCTTAAGTTCGTACTTATAATTCAAAATAACGCAAACACACGAAACCTATTCCTATTTCCATTGCAGGCTACACCTTCGCAAATACAGGCAGTTGTTATAAAATTCCCTCAGTTGCTTATAATTGGAACGAGGCGTACGGTTACTGCAAGGCCGAAGGTTCCCATCTGGCTGTCATCAACTCTGATCTCGAACGGAAGGTGCTTCAGAACCTCACCGAAACAGCCATCGTCACCAATGCGCTGCAACCCTGGTTTTTCCACGTAGGGTTCAGAGCAAAAGAGCCAGTGGAAAATGGACGTTTTGTCTTTGAAACTATTTTCGGTAAGCCCTTCCTTCCTACTAAATATAATAATTGTTTACCAGGTTAAGCCGAATCCTCCATACTGAACCTACTGATATTATCTTCAGTGAGATGAGAAGCCCAGCAGTGGACAGGCTAATACTTTCCTTTACCAGGTTCACATAAATCTTGTGGCACGAGCACTCGCCTACCAAGACTGAGGTTTAATTTCTCGAGTTAGCCATGTTTCTGATTTACTTCAAAGACAAAACAATGGATCGAATTTTAAATGACCATCCGCTGTATGCAAGCGTAGTAATTACGCCTTATCCTCCTCTCTTTTTTACTGCAATGAGTTAGTGGTCCTCGCCCCTACTTTTTACTGTACTTAAAATATGTTTCATAATATTCCAGGCAGGAATGTTTCTCAAGCAGGATTCAACGAGTGGAGTCCCGGCGAGCCGAACAACGCGAATGGCCGAGAGTATTGCGGCTCGTTCTACATGAAGAAGGGGACTCTCAACGACGTGGACTGCTCCGAGGAATACGGGTTCATTTGCGAGAAGGAAATAATGAAAATGTAGAATTTGACTTTTGTGAATCGTAAATCGCTCCCTGGAATAGTCTTCTGAGGCCACGGTTCCTGTAAAGGGGCTGAAACGTCAGATAAAAATGTTAAATAAAAGCGAAGTGTATCCGTAAACGTAGTTTCAATTCATTCTTATTTATTCATATTGTTTTACCTAAATTATTGAAATAACTAACAATGTCAAGAGCCGGAATATTGATTGAATAAAGAAATGTAATGCTTAATAAACCTATTTGTTTATAATTAATTATCTATGACTAATCCACCACTACTCTTTTGTCCTTCTTAGCGGCGTTTCTCTTTTTGATATTCTCTTTGAGTTCATTAATCGTGGCTTCGTCTGAGATCTTGGGGCCTTCTATTATGATGTCGTCGTCGTCTGACCTGCCCTGGCCTGATCGGCTGTGGCTGCCAAGCCTGGATTGTCGTTCTTTCTGTAAGATGGAAAAAAATATGTTCTATAGGTATCTTCTGTGATGGTAGAAGTAGGTAAGGGGCCGTTCACAAAATACGTTCACGTTCAAGGGGAGGGGGTTTGCTGAGTGTGACAAGATGTGACAAGGAGGGACGGGGGGGTCTACGGCAACGTGATGTTCGCCGTTCAATAAAAGATTTTAAATTATTTTTCTCAATTTTGATCATGATTCAGGGGGGGGGGGGGGGGCTTAGTTTTTGTGACGAAATATTTACATGGGGGTTACAGAAAGTGTGACACAGCGTGACAATAGGGGGAGAGGGGGTGAAAAAAAGTTGATTATAGCGTGACGTTTTTGTGAACGGCCCCTAAGCAAGTTCAACTAGGTTAGTGGCCAACCCTGGGGTCGGACGTCTTAGACCGCGTCGAGGCCTCCGACATGGTCTGACAATTGATAAAAGCTGTACCAAAAATTAAACGTGCCTTCCGAAGTACGGGAGCGGTCAGATAGAAATGCCACTATCGGCCACTCATCCCAGTAGGGGCCGAGTTTCACATTACTTAACAATCGCAATGAGTTAACACTGCTCAATCAAACTACGCCACGACCGCTGGTAAAAATAATACTTAGGTCATTGAGTTATATGTACTAACTAACGTTAGTACCTACATATAACTCAATGACTTAGGTATATTATTATCTGTCAAGTTGTTTTAAAGCAACGTTTAGTTTTCAGGCAACCAAGGCCCAACTGGCCATCATTCGTCGTCGAGCCAATAGTCATTCGAATTGACTTTTCTGCGATCGAACTTGTAGTGCGTTGATGATATGGAACCTAAAACCACAGAAATGGATAGTCCCGATCCATTGCTGTGACTAAAGCACTGTAATATAGTACCAGCAGAGCGCCCCGCGGTTTTATCCGCGTTGTTCCCGTTCCCGTAAGAATTTAGGGATAAAAAATAGCCAATAATCTTCCCGTTGAACGTGGCTATCCATTACAAAAAGAATTATTCGAATTGGATTGGTAGTTTCTGAGATTAGCGCTTTCAAACAAACTAAATGCGGGATTTAATGTAGTAAGCCATATAGAACAGGGAAAGAGGCGAGGCTTGCGGTTACTTACAATAATAGTCTGTCGTCGCACGCTTTGCCGCACTTGTCTCAACATAACCTTATTCTTCCGTCGTAGGCAGCCGTACTGTAAATCAGGGACAAAATCAACTATTGTAGTGTAACAGCATCGACCACAAGGCTGTGTGGTCGATGTGTAACAGGAATAGGAGTGAATGCAAACATCTTGGTTAACGTAAATAACATACCCGGTATAAGATATAAGCCAATACAACGAGGACCACAAGCCCTATGATGCAGGCTAGTATTATCACCCATAGAGGAGTGAAGGGTAGCCGACTGAACAAGCTGAAAAAAGTAATATCCGAAAATCAACACCAACAATATTTTTATTCAGTACGATTCCTTGGAAAAATGTTGCATCATTATTACACTATTATACGACCATAGGCGATTAATTCCTGCTATTCACCCTCCGTTATAATAGGGGTGTAAAGGTGCCTGTCCATTGAAGCGGAGCGAGGCTGCGGAGCGGTGAAACGGAGAAATATTAACCATTAAGATTGCATAAAATCTCCAGTCAGATATTTTATGCAATCCAATTGGAAATATTTCTCCGTTTCTCCGCTCCGCAGCCTCGTGCCGCTTCTATGGACAGGCGCCCTTAGAGGTTTGTCTTATATGTGTGAGTGTTGATATACCTATCTGTCTGTGCCATCGTCACTGCATAACTAATGGACCGATATAGTCTAGTTTTAATTTATCTAAAAGATGCTTACGTAGTATTCCTAAATGATTGCATTACCGACAGAAATATAAATAAAATTGTATAGAATTGATGGAGAGAGATGCCATTGTATAGATAAGAAACGTGACTTACCTGCTTTCCAATTTAATTTGTCTCATCTCTAACAAGATATGTGATGAGACGGTTAAATTGTCGTTAGTGTTTATTATACCTTAAAAACCGAAAATTGTACATTAATGTTTATGTAAATAACTGTCTCTTCTGACTCTGAGGTTGCCTATTCACCAGAGCTATACTATGCCTTGTTTGTTACCAATCAATCCATAATATAGCTAAAATACAATTAGTAAAATATTAAAATACAATTAGTAAAATACGTTAAATTATCTAACGCTATACAGACCCGTTTCATCTATACTAATATTATAAAGCTGAAGAGTTTGTTTTGTTTGTTTGTTTGTTTGTTTGTTTGTTTGTTTGTTTGTTTGTTTGTTTGTTTAAACGCGCTAATCTCAGAAACTACTGAACCGATTTGAATAATTCTTTCACTGTTAGATAGTCTATTTATCGAGGAAGGCTATAGGTTACATTTTATCCCGAAATTCCCACGGGAACGGGCACAACGCGGGTAAAACCGCGGGGCGCTGCTAGTTTAGTATAATGAGTGCAAATCGTGTGAGTTTAAAAAGTATGGTATTGTTTGTTTGGGTTTAGGACACTAAGGGTACGTTTCCATTGTAGCGGAGCAGAATTGTGCAGAGTTCAACCGACGAATCACAAAGCATTGAAATTGTCAAACAAGGCACTGACATTGTCAAATGTAATGCGTTGTGATTGTAGGATTGAGCCGCACGACTCCGCTCTGGTTCAATGGAAATGCACCTAAAAGCTATTAATAATAAGAATGACATTCTTGACATTCTCGGATATGTTGTACTGATGTGGTCGAAAATGTGTCTCTGCAGTTGTAATCCATTACATTAAACATCTCCGAAGGGCTTCTACGAGTTGGATCCTCTCAATAAGACCGGGCTTGTCCCGTAAGAATGAAATACTGAAGTCACTGGGGGTATTGTATAATATTTCATTTATTTATTCACTTACCTAGCTTCTCAGCTAACACATCAATTTCTATAATGATCGGGGTCGGTGCCTTTTTCATTATCGTCTTGATTTCACAATGGAACCGATATTTATCACCTTCGCTGTCGAATGATTCGCACGTGGAGTTGTCGCCGACTTGTAGCTGTCAAAGAATATATTACTGCGTATTATACCGAAATTTACGTTATAAACTCGTACAAAAAGATTAATTTTAAAAAATTTATCCGCGCGGTAGTTCCACCCGCAATCTAGTAGATGGCGCTAGGGTGAAAAGTTGTAGATCGCGCTAACGTTTTTTTCCCCAGATTAAGTTTAGTGGGGCCGCGCCCTTATTTTTATTGAACAGGAAATAAATCATCCTGTTTATAAAATTAGTTTTGTATATATATTGAACATCTATAACCATAAGACTTACGTGTATATTTTCCTTCATAAAAAACGGTTGCTTTTCCACCTCTAGTGTCAATTTTTGTTTTGCCCAATTCGTAGGTCCGTTGTTGTATATCTGTAAATACATGAATGTTGAATTTACCACGGTCCTTATATACATTTGATAAGTGTGAGTTAGAATGTTTTATCCCAGAGATATCCTATATGGTATAAAAAAGGGTCTAATTACATAATAAATATAATGTATTATATCTTACCATATATCGATGTTCTATTTTTCTTGAGCTTTCCACTCCAGCAGCTCTGAAATGTTCAAAAATACATAGACCATATACATAATTGAACGTTTTAAATCGAAATAATTTATTGCATATACCTTAATCAATATAGAAAAGGGTTATAAAAAAATTGCTACGAAAGGCTATAACTACGAATTCTGCTAGGATTTGATACGACTACGCATCTTGCTACGAATTCTGCTAGGATTTGATACGACTACGCATCTTGCTACGAATTCTGCTACAATTTGCTACGACTACGCATCTTGCTACGAATTCTGCTACAATTTGCTACGACTACGCATCTTGCTACGAATTCTGCTGCGATTTGATACGACTACGATTTACTCCGACTACGCATGTCACTACGGGTTCGTTTTGAATTGTGTACTACATATTTGGTGACATATAAAATACAGTTTTGAATGAACAGCTTTTGTGACTTGAGCATAATATTTAGGGACCTAATACTCGTAGGTTGAAGAGTTGTTATGCAATCCGCCGTTAGTTATATATACGAATAGTAAAAGTCAAGCATTACTCTAATCTTAATTTCGTCCATTATGATATTTTGAATTTGAATTGAAACTACGCATGTAAAAAACAATAATAAATGCCAAGTGTATCCGTACACGTAGTGTCTACTTAAAATTTATGGCGTTCTCTTAAACCGAAGAAAATAGTAAGAATATAAATAACTCACCTTGTTATTTGGACCCCAGAAGCGTTGTCATTTTTAAGAGCTATAAGATAGCTAAAAGTCGAGTTCAACCCTTGATCAGCACAGACGCTGTAAATGACTCCTTGTATTGCTATGTCAGCACTTTCGCTAGTCAGGTTGCCAGTATCAATGATGATGTCGTCAATACTCTGAAGTACAATGTAAAGATAAAAGTTCCAGCAACGTCGATGAATAGTGAAATCCGACTAATATTATAAATGCGAAAGTTAGTGAGGATGTATGTATGTTTGTAACTCTTTCACGGAACAACTACTGGACGGATTTGGATGAAACTTCACAATAGTAGAGGTGGGTTATACATCAGAATAACACTTAGGATATATTTTATTATGCTTATGCAAAAAAGTGGCAGTGACTTAACTTGACATGTTTATCAAAATCTGCCTTGAATTATGGAATCGCGTATAGACTTGTGTTTGATGAACTTACCCAAGAAGAGTTAGTGCGCACGAGTTGTATCGGTTTACACTTTAAGGTGTACATATCTAGGTCAGAGTCCTCGCATACGGGCGGCATCCGTTTGAGCGGCACCGATATATAAACGTACATACACGCATCGTACGCGATGTCCCCTCTGTTCTTAGTTAGAACAGACACCGCGAGGGATGCTGTTGACCCGATTAAATATGGAGATCTGCAAAGATAATGAGTATTTACATTTTCACTATTTAAATTATTACGATATGAACACATACCTCAACGTTTCGGTCTTGCCGTTACAACACGACCGAAACGTT
Source organism: Cyclophora punctaria (assembly GCA_951394245.1). NCBI lineage: Eukaryota > Metazoa > Arthropoda > Insecta > Lepidoptera > Geometridae > Cyclophora > Cyclophora punctaria. The sequence goes on from OX596172.1 coordinate 9,719,504, forward strand.
GAGCATTAAATGTTTTATTCGCGATTAAGTATCGTCTAGATTAGTGTTTACGATGATGAGTATTTAATCTTGTTTACTCCCTCTGAAACCCTGAATGAAGTGCCCCATAAGGGTACCACATAAAATGATTACATAATCATAATACAATGTATGTTACATTTCTTCCTCTATGGCATCTGCGACAGGATTTTAAGTTTAACTATTTGTGATAGTTATTATTTATTAAAAGTAATAATTAGCCTGTAATGTCTCATTTCTGGGCAAAGGCCTCTCATCGCACTGAAGATATCAGTACAGTGACAGAATTAGTCGTAATCGCTTGCCAAATGCGGGGTGGTGATCTCTAACCCGAGCCATGTGAGAAGCGAATAACAAATAATAAATCATGTATTTCAATAACAAGGTTAATTTGACCCAAACTAAGCTCTAGGCTTGTGACAATAAGGACGGCGGACTTACGGTTCAGATAGCTTAGTGCCCAGGTGTTCAACCACAGGCTCACATCTCTCCTTGCCGTTACAACTGCCTGCGTGAAACGAATATTTGTGTTCTAAATAACTTAAACTGCTCAATTTTGCACGATTTGGGTTGAATTTCGGCTCATTCTCTGGATCGTTTATAATACTCGCCTTCGTTTTGATATCAATTTTAATATTGTAATTACCGCCCTGTAAGAATACAATTTAATCAGAAATATAATCGAGCACATCAAGTATATTACCCTCTTTGTGGTTCTAAGAATCAAAGAAAAATCACTCGTACTTAGAACAAACTCATAAAATCATCCTATCATAATGCGCAATAGATACTGAGTAGAACTACGTTTAAGTAGGTTGGGGACCAATCCTTGTGGCGGAGTTTTTAGACCGCCTAAAGTCCTCCGACTTTTATCGAGTTCTATCGATTGAAGCAACCGAAACCTACAACTTTACGTGCCCTCCGAAGCAAGGTAGCGTTAAGACAGAAATGCCACTATCTGCCATCTATTCACCAGGTAGAGGCTGAACTGCATGTTGCTAACAAAAACCATGTGTTAACATCCCCCAGTTAATCTATGGCTGCCCTCCCAAAATTTATAATAAAAAACTTGAGAGGTGTCAAGGGACACCCGGATGGAACGAAGTTTATTTATTATCAACAAAAATTCTCTGCCTGTCTCTCTGGCGTGCGCATGTTTATCCGTCTGTCTCTCTCTAACGCAAAAAGTGTCGTTACATTTTTTCCGTCTAGCCCCCTTTCGCAACGCGCGATAAGGAACTTCGTTCCAAAATCGTATAAAGTCCTATTATTGAAGTCGAATTATTTTCTTCTCATCTCCATCATATTATCACTTACCAATGGCATTGACACGGTGATATTCCTGCAGTACTTTGATCCAGGTTTAATGATGGTCTCATTATATATGCCGTCATCAGGAAACGCTAGTTTTGCATGCGGATGTACGATTTCCGTACGGATTTCTATTGCTGAAATCGCAATCAATACTTAAAACATTTATTAAATTAAATAAGTAACTGCCGCACTCAGGCACGTTCATTAATCACTTAATGGACGTAATATTAATTACACCTCAAAGTCACTCATTAAATCTTTTGACATCTCTGAGTACAACGGTAAGTTCCAGTAGATTGGTAAGTCTGAAGGTCGAAACAGCGTTAAGTGGGCGCACGCGACGGTTCACTTTTGTATGAAACCGCGCGCGACGGTTCCCTTTTGTATGAAACCGCGCGCGACGGTTCCCTTTTGTATGAAACCGCGCAGGCACCCGCTTAACGCAGTTACGGCCCTAAAGCCCGGTTTCCACTGCGAGCGGAACGGACCCATTAATGACTCCGTTTGGCAGCCATTACGTGTTTTTGTTAAAACTGAGGTGTTATGCGTCTATACAAGTAACGCAATGGTAATTAAACGGAGTCATTAATGAGCCCGCTCCGCTTGCAGTGGAAACCGGGCTTAAACATTAAAAACTAAAAGTAAACTCAAGTAGAGTTGTCAAACTTGGTGTAGAAGTTTTAAGACTACCTATGGCCTCCAACACTGACTAACGATTGAAATAACTGGAAACCTGCAATTATATTACACTAGCAGCGCCCCGCGGTTTTACCCGCGTTGTACCCGTTCCCGTAGGAATTTCGGGATGAAAAATAGCCTATAACCTTCCCGTTGAATGTGGCTATCTATTACAAAAAGAATTATTGAAATCGGTTCAGTAGTTTCTGAGATTAGCGCGTTTAAACAAACAAACAAACAAACAAAACAAACTCTTCAGCTTTATAATATTAGTATAGATGCTCTCCGAAGTACGCTAGCGTTAGGTAGAAATGCCACTACCGGTCACCCACGTTTAGTAGCTGCACGATGCTTAACAAGGATGATGAGTTAACATCAGTTAGTCAAACTAAGAGCGGTACAATGTTGATGTGTGAATGAAGTATGCCGTTTTATAGGTAAGCTATTTGGGTACCTGTCCATTGTGGGCGAAGCTGCGGAACGGAGAAACGTAGAAATAGATAACCAATAGAATTGCATTAAATTTCCGGTCAGACATTTTATACAATCATATGGTTTCTATTCGTCCTCTTGGCGGTCTAATACTATAATTTACTTACTGGTCTCTATGTTCGATGGTTTCTTAGGATAAGTTACTTTAAAGCATGATTTGTAAACAAAACTAGTCCTGGGTTCTACTTGCTTGGTATCTTCTTTCTGAAAACAACAATAATAGTAAGAAATGTACGCACGAAGAAGATTCTAAATATCTTTAAAGCACAAGTAACAAGAAAAATATTGAGTACATTAACGCCTGCAACTAGATGCTGTAAAAAATAACGGTACGGACCAAGATTGAAGATAATTTTTGCCCAAATGAAAGTTTTTGAGGATGCATGTATGTATCTCTGTTTGTTACTCTTACATGCCAAAACTACAGAACGGATTTGGATGAAACTTTACAGTAATATAGGTTATAAGTACATCAGAATAACACATGGGATACATTTAGTCTCAAAATTCCCCGCAGGAAAGGGTACAACCTGGGTAACACCGCGGGGCGCGGCTAGTGTGTCTTTATATGTGAACGAAGTCGATAATGATGACAAGGGATGATAAGATCAAAATATCATTAGTCAAAACACAGTAGATAGTATTTTAATTAATTCAACCCTATTCTGATAGAGCAGAACATTCACTAGGGAGTGAATTGGCGTGTTAGGGGTTCATTATCCCTTCAAGTACAGGCCCCAAGAATCCACCAATAATACTGATTTAAATTAAATAGTTCATTTAAAGACTTTACCGCAAAATCTGGGAACTCCGGATCAAGTTTGACAACAATAGAAGTCAAGCATCTGAGCAGAACAACTTTTTTGCTTTCCGAGGCGCCGATCGCTAATTCTGAAAAATAAAATAGAGTTTTCAAAAAATATATAAAGCCTGATTGAAGTTTAATTTATACTCTTATAAAAAAGCTGAAAAATTCGATTTTTTATTTGAACGCTTATCTTAGACTACTAATCCGATTTTAGTAATTATTTTTTAAATGTATAGCCATATTCAACGAGAAGGTTTATAGGCCATTTTTGATACCGAAATTTACATGGGAACGTGCACGACGCGTGTAAAACCGCGGGCGCTGCTAGTACCTGATAAACATACTAAATGAAGTTCTTATCAAGCAAAAAGCAATCCATTGTTAGCTTTTTCTGTTAAACCACGACCACAGATACGAAGTAGAATATTATTTTTGAATAATAAGCGGTTTGTTGTAACGTCACGTGATTCAAAGTATTATCTTTTGCAACTAGGTACATGTTCTCGGGATTATTTCACGAGTCTTTACAAAACTACCATATTTGTTAAAGTCATCTGTAAAATCTACAATGAAGCCTCGAGTGGTGTAAAATAATTCTTACCATTACACCCGTTGTCGTCATAATCATTGAGCGCAGTGAGACTCGCTCCGAACGACTTCCAACTGTCGTCAGGAACTATTTTCTGAATATAGTTATTTAGGATTCCGTTAATAATATCCGCTCCTGAATAAATATACACGGCTCCTGTGCCGTTGTTCTCGTTCGGGGCTCCAATTGCAATTTCTGGGGAAAGAACACATTCATATATATTTAAACTATCTATACCTAACAACACTGGTTTTAGGTATACGCTATTTTCAACAAGTTTCGTGAATGAAGTCCAACAAGACGCAAATAAAAAGTTAAGTATTAGCCTGTAATGTCCCACTGCTGGGCAAGGGCCTCTCGTCTCACTGAAGATATCAGTACAGTGAGGAAAACGCGAATGATGACATAACAATATGCGAATAAGAATGAGAAACACTTTAATATACCATTAGTGATAAGTGAGGAATACAACCCGATAAATAAATACTGCGAAATATGGATTGCAAAATATAAACAGCAGCAACTATAGCAGGTTACAATTTATTTTGGAACTTGGACCTTAGATATTTTTTGACTACTACCCGTTTTTAGATAACTAAACTACACATTAAACGGTTACAAACCATCTATATGTTTCAATGAAGTTACTTACCATCCCTGAAGTCATTGTTCAAGTCTCCGAGGGACACAATAGAAGCGCCAAACAAAGATTCCGGTTGTGGAGCTTTGATCTTGCCTATGAATATGGGTAGTCGCTGAAACAACAATTAATAATCCTTTGACATACATACCAAGGGATACCCACCCCTCAATTCATCAAATCCTAATAATTGATATATTACCGTACATGCACGGTTTTATCGCGACAACTTTAGCAAGCTAGTAATCAACTAACATTTTATTTCCCGAGTTTGCCGTACTTTTGAAAATACGTATACAGGTACGTAAGTAAGAATGAATAGTAATTATGTATGTGGACACAGTTTAGATTAAAAAATATTTTTATTTTAAAGAACTATACCCGTATGCCTCTAATAAAGGAGTATATGTACACCGCGCCGTCGTTAGTGTTGGACGTCGCTCCGAAGGCTGGGGCCCCCACAAAAAGGTCCATTATCTTTTTTTTCCCTTCAGGGCGCCTTAGGTTAGCCGCGCACAGCACGGCCCCATACAGGGAGCCCAATAAGTCGCTGTCTTCACCCTTGTTCAACGAAGTTTTAATCTTTTTACTGTTTACAATCAGCACCTGAAATAAAAACGTCATTTTACTACTACGACTATTCTTGTCATCACGTCTCTCGCTTCTTAATTCTTGTCAACGATCGAACTCTTTACAAAAATCTTTTAAAAATATTTACACGTGCCTTTAGGAACTATTTTATGTCTCGATTAGTTACTACCCTTCATGTGGAAGGCGTAGGATCCGGCTGACATTAGCCGTAACTTGCAACCACTCACTCACCTTACCAAATCCGTATGTTGAACTGAAAGCGAACGAGTGTCTTGTATCCGCCACAAAATCACCCAGCGCAACACCATAACCTACAAATAATAACCATTAACAAACCACAAACTCAAACCAAGTGATGAGAATTATGTTTCAAATTTACTCTTAAACATGGATCCGGTTCGCGCAGAGTACAGTATGCAAAGTGGGTTACAAACAGAACCATATTAACACGACGAAGAAGAAGACCATAATAATCTTAATTCAGTAAGCGAAGCTTTTCAGAGAGCGTAGGCTTTCGCTCTGCAATGGGCATGATTTACCGTATCAATGCATTAAGCATTGCCCAATTTTTGTTACTAGTAATCGGCTTTATAACCTTTTTAAATGATCTTCGCATATTGTTTGATGCAGAAATTCTTGCTGGTACATGATACCTACCCTGTTAAATCCACACTATAATGTGTAGACAAAGCTATTTCAACTTGGGCGGTTTTTGTCCTGTCATGCGTTTTGTATGAAAAACAAATAAATACTCGTGCGTGCGGACGACTACGCAATACTGTGACAAGTAGCCGGGCCATTAAAAACGAGTCAATTGAAAGAGAGCGCCCTTGCAGAACTTAGTTATGAAATAGATATTTAATAAATACGCTTATCGTTTCGGTTAAGTCCCGTCTACATAAGTGTTAACAATATGTTTATATCGTGATAGTATCAATAGTGCAACGTGCTCGCTCGCTTTATTACTGAGTAAATGAGCGAGCAACAATGTGTTCGGAATAGAAGTGAAAACGCAGCTTAATGTGATGTATGCAGTACAAACCCCAGTTGTATTTAATATCATCGGCAGTATCAACCATGTTGTAGCTTTCATCCTTTGCCGCATAGTGGAGGACTTTGCCTGAAATTTACAATAACATAATTTAGGTTGGTACATACAGCATGCATTTATTGAATTTAATAAACAAATGACGTACGTTTTAAATATTGTTCTATTTGGTGGAAATCAATTTTGTACGAACAGATTTTGCTTCTTAAACATATTTAGATGATATAAATAGATTTAACAGTTCTTGTGCAAGCCACTCTTAAAATTTATTTACCTGTTCCCATGGCAGGGCCTCCTATAAGGAATTCTTCATCTAACATGTCCATACTCCATCCAAAGCTCAGAAAGTCTCTCTCTGAAAGTGTAACAAACTATTACTTGTAATAATCCCTTAACAGAACAGTTTAGCTAGTAAGAGGTTTGTCACTTTCTAACATACGCAATTTTCCGAAGAGCGAAAGAGACAAAACACAGTATAACAGTGTTTTAGTTACACCACGTATAATAAGGCCCCAGGTGTATTAAAATTAAATAAATTCCCAATTTTGTGAGATCCTTACCGAAGTGTTCTCCTGTTTTTCGAAATGAGTCATCATACACATTGATCTTGTTGCAAGTGTATTCGTTTGATTCGGACTTCTTGGTTTTTGAATTTTCACACTTAAAGCAATCAGAGTAAACACCAATTCTATCTGTAAAGTTGTAAAAAAGTGTTTTAACGACAAATAGTGAAAATATATGTATTCCGTCGCAGTTCCACTTGAGTTGCAACTTGAAAATTTTCGAGGCTAAAGTGTTCTATTAGAGATATAGGAAATTAGGCTCTTTGTGCCCACCATTTCATTAAAATCAGTTCTGTGGTTTCAGCATGATTGATGACTGCAACACGTCTATCCATCCAACCAACAATCAAAGATGGTCTTCCGCGTCTCACGTCTTCACTTGCGCCAACGGGTCCATCTAATTTTCTTGTCGAAAATCTACTAGGAACTAGTAGGTGGAACGACGTGGGTAGCCGTGAGAATTGAGATACCTACTAATTACTAGTTATTAATAAAATCTTATTTACCGTCCTCGGGATTTAAACTGATTTTGAGATGTTGTGGTGCACATGTCTGAAAAACAAATCCAGTTTAGCAGAAATAATGTTCGGTAAATTATATTTATTGATACTCTCTCACTCTAACTGAATTTAAGAGTGAGCAAGCAATATGTTCGAATGTTCTGAATGCTATGCAGTCTTACCAAAAAATATATATATGATCCGCCCTTAACATTTACTCCAAATAAAATATCTTGTTCGTATTCTTCGTTATCTGGAAGATAAAGTGGAAGTAATGGAAGTATCTGTGCGTGCTAATGAAATGAAATAAAACAGATGAGACAAAATATAAGATAGAGATACGCTGTCGTCACGCGAGGAGAGTTAGGGCGGGCGGGCGTGCCGGGCCGTTAGATGAGTACCTTAACTCAGGTTTATCATTATTCTATACAATTTATATCAATAACAAAAATTAAGCAATATTAAGTAAGTAGGTAGTCTAAGAACATGATGTAGGATAGAAACAAAATCCAATAAATCAGTCTTTGTCCTCGCGTCTTTCATTGACACTACACTGGCGACGAGGATGGTATACGAACCCACGCGTGCAAGGCTCCTTTGTATATTTATGTTTACTTACGTTTCGTTTCAATATTTTTTTTCACTGCATTGCACTTTTGTTTTTCTACGTCACAAGTGAAAACTTCTCCGGTGAAATTTGCAAAAGGAGCGCCCACCACTAAGCTGGGGATACAGAGAGAGAGCAATGGTACAGTTTTCAGATTTAACAAGCAAGGGCGGGATAGATGTGTGAAGTTTAGTACAGCGTACTCCGTTGCATATAAATTATTAAAGTACGCTTTTGTACGTACGAGTATATCTCTTTATGATAGACTGGTCGTATTTATTAAAATCAATAGAAAAAAATACTTAGGTCGTTATGAAAAAGGCGAGACTTCCTACTATTATTATAATGCGAAAGTTTTGTGAAGTTGGATGTTAATAAAACTACGTACATGCCATTTTATATAACTAATAAGAATATTCCACCGAAAGAGTTAGCTATTAAATTGCATAATATAAATTTTGATAACGTATCAATAGAACTGACCCGTGTGTCATGTGCACGATACCTTGGAATAGATATTGACCAAAACTTAAAATGGAACAGGCATATTGAAATGAACATGTCTCAACAAAAATCAGAAAGCTGCTCTATATTTTTAAAAACTTAAGACAAGTTTGTGATATAAATACACTAAAGACAGTGTACATTTCATTATGTCAATCTATCCTTGGCTACTGTCTACCTGTCTGGGGCGGTGCGACAAAAACATTATTCAAAACTATTGAGCGATCCCAAAGAGCTATCTTAAAAGTAATCCATTCAAAACCTCGCAGGTTTCCAACCAAGGAATTGTACTCTTTGGCGAATGTTCTCACGGTGAGAAAACTGTTTATTTTGCGTACTGTCCTTCGAAAACACCAACAACATGATCTGTCACAGTCTCTACAAAAACCTTCTAGACGGAAACACTGCATCAGAAACATTTTAAAAGTTGAGCGATACAATACATCCTTTATAAGTCGTCAATACTGCATCTTAGGCACCAAACTTTACAATAAAGCAAGTACTAAATCGATTAAATTACTGAATATTAACAAATATGAACTTAAACAAAAATTACAAAAATGGCTGCAAGGTATTAGTTATGATGAGACAGAAAATCTTTTATCCTAATAATTATAATTACAATTATTTTAAAATTAAATACATACACACACATACACATGCAAACACACTCACACACTTACACTTATACACAATCATACACCATTCAAAATACAATTATGAATAAGTATAGTCTTTTACAAATTTTGAAATATGTTTTTTTTTTTTTCTTTATTTTGATTATTTCATTCTAACTGTTAACATAATGCTAAATTAATAATTTGTCTTTTATCATTGCAATGTAAACTCGGAATCACTACTTTTCAAGATACAGGTTACCCTAGTTTGAAAAGTAGAGAAATGTAGTTGTGACTGTATTTAGCCTATATGATATTATGTAACATTAGTTAAGTATGTATGTAACTATTTTGGCTTGAAATAAATCATTTATTATTATTATTATAGTGTTTCTCCTTGGAGTCACGGGACAAGCCCGGTCTTTTTGAGAGGCATGCGAGGGGATACAGATCCAACTCGTAGAGGCCCTTTGGAGATGTTTAATGTAATGGATTACTACTGCAGGGACACACTCCCGACCACATCAGTACAACATGTCCGGGAATGTGTACCTGCAGAAGTAGGGACTATTGTAAGTAAAAATGAAAGAAAAAGACTGGGCTATGGAAATGAAGGTTGGATGGACTGGAAATGGGATATTGCAAAGAGGTCGGCACCTGCCATAACAAGTGGTGAACAAGTTATCGGCGGCAGGCCGTGGCTCGCCGCCCGCTTGATGGGCCCCCCGAAACAGCCGACGTAGAGACGGCAAGGGGACAACATCAGCGCGGGCGACTCGGGGGTGTAGAGAGGTGTGCTGCGCTTTCTCTTACTTTACTCGCGGCGTTATGCCCTTTAACACTTCCACCCCCGGATCACACAGCCGATAACGACTGTGCCTCTAACGACCCCCCTCTGGCCGGCCGGTGAAGGCAAGCCAGAGCCGAGAGTCCTGCGGGCCCCCTTGGGGTCCACTCCGACCGGGGAAGGCTCGCCGGAGACGAGGGCCCTGATCGACTCTCTGGGGCACTCGGGAATCGCCCGTGGTGTCGCTACTCACCAACAGCTCGCCACAAGCTGCCCTGCGGGCTTATTATTATTATTATTATGTATGTATGTTTGTTATTCTGTCACCTAAAACTACTGGTCGGATTAAGATGAAACTTTACAGTAATATAGGATATACATCAGAATAACACATGGTATACATTTTATCCTGAAATTCCCGCGGGAACCGAAACACCGCGGGGCGGGGCTAGTAATACATAAATGGGCGTTGGTTCATGGTTCAAATCAACATGCACATACCGTCTAGCTCCTGGTTCATAAGTCAAGCTATATCCGAAACTGCGGGCATCCTGAGTGAAGTTCTTACATGATAATATGTGATACACTCCTAAGACAGGGCTCAGTAATAGGAGACACGTCGTTAGATTACACCCTGAAACAAGTAGGACACTGCTGTCAATATGGTTGGGGAGTTTATTATCAACTTATTTGAATACTCAAGTTTACCTGACGCAGGAGATTTAGGTAATTACAAACATAATCACCTCTATGTATCCATCGTCATACTTGGCCATGCTTTGGTAAACAATAAATGTAAAACTACGCCATTACATTAGCTATATGAATACCTTTAAACTAGGTATATATGTCACTTTGAAGAAAGAAGGTTTGTTTTACGTATAAGCTGATTTGAACTTCGAATGTGGAACTCTTAAAACCGGGAGAGGATATAAGTGCTTTGTTATTTCGTTCTTAAAACTGTCACTACCTACTTCCGTTAGCTGCTTCGATAAAACGTTTTTTTTACGATTAGTGCACACAACTATCTTTACATACAGTTGGTTAGGAGAGAATCCATTACCTATTTAATTAGTATATATTTTTATATGTATTAATGGTAGCCTTTTTAAACCTTAGTTTAGTTTAGTTAACCTTAGTTTTTTTCAGTGAACTTTTGAATCATAATCAATCTAAACAAATGTTAACAAAAATATTCAATTTAAAATCAGTTTTAAGTGTGAGCTTAGGAACATAAATAATGATAACTTTTTAAATAATTTGTGATAATAAAATCAAAATCACTTACAGTACATCTTGACACCCATGTAACGTCCGAACAATGGCGGATAATATGCAACGTTAAATTAGTTACTATAAATAAAAGTTACACATTGAATCGGGAAGGAAAATATCAAACCAACAGCTTATTTACGTCGATTGAATGTGAGATCATGTTCCTACGTAAATCTTTACATTAGGCAAGCGCAGTGACTACGATTTATCTTATTTGTTAAATTTTCAAGGACTGAGAAACTTTTGCCCACCTTTGGGATCTTAATTTGCATCGGGGATACTTTGGGACAAATATTGTTGTTCCATCATGTTGCTGACTTGAATCCATTAGATACTCGTATCGCCTCGTGGTCTTACCCGTGTTGTGCCTGTTCCCGTGGGAATATTAGGATGAAAAACAGTTTATTCCCTTTCCGTTGAAAGTAACTATCCATTATAAAAACAATTATTCAAATCGGATTGTTAGTTTCTAAGATTAACGCCTAAAAACAAACAGATATATTTACAAGCAATTCAGCTTTATTATATCAGTACTAGCAGCGCCCCGCGGGTTTTACCCTTGTTGTGACCGTTCCCGTAGGAATTTCAGTATAAAAAATAGTCTATTGCCTTCCCATTGAATGTAACTAACCGTTATAAAAACAATTATCCAAATTGGATTAGTGCTTTCTGAGATTAGCGCGTTCAAACAAACGAAAAAACTTACTCTTAAAAAATACTTCAATAAATTAATTTTAGATCAAGAAAAACTAAGTTCGACTAGGTTGGAGGTCAACCCTGGTATCGAAGTTTTTAGACCGCCTAAAGGCCTCAGACATGGTCTAATGATTGAAACAACCGGAACCGAACATTTAACCCTTCGAAGCACGGAAGCGCTCAGTTAGAAATGCCACTATCGGCCACCCATCCAAGTAGGGGTCGAGCTGCACGTTGCTTAACAATCGCAATGAACTAACATCGCTTAGTCTAACTACGTCATGCGCTACTACAGTTTTAGATGTTATTCACCCACTATCGAGACGTATTTGCCCGAGCGTTGTGTTTTTTCCTTTCTGTTGCTAATTAGTTTACATATTTTCCTTCTTGTTCCATTATGTATAACGCTAGTAGACAATTAGACATGTTATCCGTATAACGCACGTACCTCTGTGTCAAATAAAACTGTTTCAATGAGACGATAAATATTTACTTCGAATATGTGGGGTATGTACATTTTAAATCTGTTTTTTTCAAAACCAGTAAAAATAAATGTTTCTACGTAACCTGTCCCAAGGCCAACTCCTTCCAATTAATGGTAATAAATAATTGCTAAACCACTTAGGTGTACTGATATCATCAGTGAGATATGCTGCCTTTGTCCAGCAGTGGGATACTATAGGGACTGTACTACTATAATATCTAAGAAAACGTTTTATTTATTTTTTAAACCCCAAGTGTCTTTTGTTGGGCAACGGTGTACTGCTCAAGGCAGCACCCCGCGGGTTTACCGGTATTACAGTAGTTACATAACCTTCCTCTTATAAATCGTCTGAGAGTGTTACCCCTGTTGAATCAATGTTGTTTCCCGAAATTATTTTTATTATTAACTAGCTGTGCACCGCGGTTTCACCCGCAGCGCACCCGTTCCCGTGGGAATTTTGAGATTTTTATTCCTTATTTTTCTTAAAAACCTTGTCTGGCAATAAGAAACACATTAAAAAAAGAATCATCCAATTTGGAGCAGTCGTTCTGAAGTTATACGCTTACTACACATTTTGCGATTCATTTTAATATTATAGATTTTTATTATTATTTTCTGTTAGTCATTTTAATATTATAGATTTTTATTATTATTTTCTGTTAGTCCCTATTACGATTAGTACTTAATTGTACGAATACTTTTACCGCGTAGGTTTCCCCAAGAGAATAATGTTATGCTAATAATAATGATGACAAGTACAGGAAAAAAGCTGAATCTGTAACCTAATTGGTAATAAAAATACGCTTTCATGACTGTATTCATTTATTCAGCCCAACCCAACCATTACTGTTTGTATAACTTGATGAGATGGGTACAACGCCCCTAAAACCGAGCACTATTGGTCAGCTATAAATATCACGCTCCCGGTTTTTCCTGCATTGTACCAGTTCACGTGGAAATTTTCGGATAGAAAACCAGCCTACACTTTCCTCTTGGACTCGAACAGACAAACAAAAGTCAAACTCTTGTAAAGTATAGATATTTGCCTTCGTTACAGGAGTACTCATAATAGCTGTATTACAAACAGTATATGTAGTTGGCGATGTGTTCTACCCTGAACCATCGGCGGTGGTGTTTGAGCCGATCAAACAGAACCCTGGAATACAAACGGACTTTGGATACTCCGTCGCTTATCATCACAGAGCCGACGGCCAGAAGAAAATACGTGAGTTAAATAAGATAACAATACAATGCAGCCATGCACGATCAAGTTCACCATCGAATGTGCAGCAAACTTGATGAGACGTCCGGTAAACTGGACGGTGCAAGTCCACTTACAGTGTCAAGTTTACTGGACGCCGCATCAAGTCCGCTGTACTTAATATTTTTCATGACTTGTTCACTTGGCTTAGTTGGAATGATGTGGAAATTACGTAAAAATGAACAATTGGTGTCGATTTTCTGTTCATTCTGAGTGGAAATTTATAATGCCGTATAAAAAAAATGGATCAGTTCACTAATGAATGTCAGGCAGCATTTTTGTTTCACTTTGTTGTCAGACATGTCAAAACGAAACAAGAAAATGAACGGAAAATGAACCGTCTGATTCCATCTTTACCTAATTCTTAAACTTAATCTATACAGGGTGATTTCGGGGTCGTGATCCCAACCATTTTTTTCTGACTCAGTAAATAAATGAATGCGATGCTACCTGTATTTATTTTAATTTAAACAAAGATGATTCGTTATTTACGTATTTTTATTTAAAAATTATTATTGACTCAAAATGCGTGGTCACCCTACTTTTAATATTACGTGACATAAGTTTTCTTGGGAAATAGTAGGGTGACCATGATCTCGAATTATCGCAGTTTTTTTTGCTGACTAAAATAAGTCGCTGGTGTACTGTAAGTCCTAACCTATCGTGATGCTTAGGAGAAAGTAAGCTAAATGCTTCTTTCTTGCTCCACGACCCCGTAATCACCCTGTATATATAAAACAAAGACGGGTTTGTTACAACACTTATAACTCGAGATCGGCTGGATCAATTTTCATGGTTTTTGTTTCGTTGGATTTGTCTCCGCCCTGAATAGCAGAATACATTTTAAAAACAATGAAAACTTGGAATAAAAATCTCAAAATTCCCACGGGAACGGGGGCGCTGCGGGTGAGACCGCGGGGCACAGCTAGTTTATATTAAAGTAAAGGCCGCCACAATCGCCGATTTTTGTCCAGCGGTTATGGTCGGCGTACAGTCAGCTGCAATATACAGTATACACTTTCAATATTTAAGTTTGATTTAATTCTACTAATGTACACTATTAAAACGTACTAACTGCACTTAAAACAACGTGTTTCAGTGGTAGGGGCTCCTTCAGAGGACGCCGATGGAAAGGTGTACAGCTGTGACTTGAAAGACCTGCGTCATCCCGTGAAGTGTAGCCACGATGACATCAATATTACAAAGCTAACCGAACCAATACGCCGTAAGTAATTAATGTATACTAAGGATATTCGTAAACGCTTATTAACAGCTATGAAATAGTTTGTCCCTATCCGACATACGCTGTTTGCCAAAGAGGAAAAGAGACAAAACTCTTTACGTTTCTGGATTTCTGAAACAGACACTGCGCGAGTGAAACCGCGGAGTGTTGTAAGCTCTTATATAATAATGTTGACCAGTTTTATTTGAATTCGCTAATCTATGGAAATCCTTCCTTTTTCTGTTTTCTCTTGCTTCTTTCTTGCTTTTCTTAGTACGAGCAGCACATTGCGGTTTTGTTATGCTCGTTGCAGTAGGAATTTTGGAATGGTAAATAATGATGAATAGCATTTGACCTTCCCGTTAAGTGAGGCTATCCATAACAAAAATAATTGTTCAAATCGGACTCGTATTTTCTGAGCTTAGCGCGTTCAAACAAACAAACTCTACAGTTTTATTATAAAAGGGTCAACACTGCGTTCGGGCGCACGCGATGTTTCACTTTTATATGGAACCGAGGCGTGCGCACGCTTAACGCAGTGTCAGCCCTATAAGTATAGATGAAACCGAACCATTTTTCAATCAATTAACAATAAATTAGTACTACACTACATAATGGTTTTGCAGAGGGTGAACAAAATTTCTACATGGGGGCATCGTTTGCTGTCACTCCACAGTATTATCTGGTAAGAACTATGACCTTTTAATTTGAAGTATGAATCATAGTTCTTTTAATAACCACCAATTATTTGATCCCACAGACATGTGCGCCGCTTTGGAGCTCAGTATACAAATACAACAACAAACTACAGGTAGCATTCGGCACGTGTTTCATAAAATACAACAACGGCACCACTGCTCAGTACTACGGCAACTACGAAATACATCGGAAAACAAAAGCTGATACTATATTTGTTAACGGAGGCGTAGGGTGGTCTCTATTGGCTGATGAAACGTTCATAATTATACCGAAGCACACGTCGGTATGGACTATATCTTACCTGAACATAAGCGACGTTGAAAAACCCGTTAAGAACATACGCATCAAACTGAAGAATAATAATAAGTTGTTTGATAATATAAATTCAGGTATGTTGAATAAACCAATGTTTGTTACAATGTTAAATTCATAGTTCTCACATCCTCTTATAACCTTAATGCCTTATTTTTAAAGTAAACCCAGAACTAGACGAAAGTCTGGAATAATCCGGACTCTTATCAAGAAGATAAGGAAATACGGCAACCATCAGTTGCCATTTGTGGTCCTGTTTCTTCTTTCGTGTCAATGGCATTAAATTTTTTCCGGTCCAATAAACTAACAAAATAGTAAGCAGAAGGACAGCATTTGAGACTTTTAATTAAGTCTGGTTCTGTAATTAGAAGGTAATTTCATTTTTCTTACTTTAATTTTCAGGATGCGGGTTGGCTTCGGGCAAGGAGTTTATCCCAGGTTCCGATACTTACGCATTCAATTCAGAATTTTTTAACCGGACGGGTACAGTAAGTGAATTACAGTTACTTGTACTCGTATATAGTATTATATTTACAAAGCACAGAGATCTATGGTGAACGAGTTATATTTTAGATTCTTACAGCAGAGCCCTGCAGTTTTCGCCGCGGTGTGCCCGTTTGTGAGAGAATTTCAGAATAAACAATAGCCGATAACCATCCCGTTGAATGTGGCTATCTATTATAAAAATAATTATTCAAATCGGACTGGTACTTCCTGAGATAATCACGTTCAAATATCGTTCAAACAAAAAAATCAAACTCGTCAGCTTTACTCACAGAATATTTATTCAAAGAGGCTTTATTATATTAGTATAGATCTGCCCTAAACCCATCCTGTAAATTGTACCTATTTTCCAGATAATGTTCGCAAGCAAATCCAAAGGGTTGAAGAGGCTGGAAGAGTTCGTGGTGACAGATGACGTTTCTGGTTCGATGTTCGGGCACGCGATGGTGTTCGGAGACTTGAATCTGGATGGGCGGGACGAGCTGATAGTGGGCGCGCCCACGCGGCCCGTGGACGAGGAGTTTGGAGCCGTACATGTGTATATTGGGGGGGACCTGGTAATCTACATAGAATTTTCTTAATTTTAGTAATCGTGGCGTAGTTTAGTTAAGCAATGTTAACTCATTGTTTTTGTTAAGGTACGTGCAGTTAGGCCTCTGCTTGGATGGATGGCCGATAATGGCATTTTTATCGGACGCTTCCTTGCTTCGAAGGGCACGTTCAGTTGTCGGTACCGGTTTGCCGCGGAGATTTGCGCGTTGAAACAAACAAAACAATAAACTTTTTAAACTCACACGATTTGCACTCATTATACTAAATGAAACGGGTCTGTATCGCGTTAGATAATTAAACGTATTTACTAAAATACGTACCCGACGTTTCGAGCGGATTACACCACGAGCCACGAGCCAAGTGACCACGAGCGGTGTAATCCGCTCGAAACGTCGGGTACGTATTTTAGTAAATACGTTTAATTATCTAACGCGATACAGACCCGTTTCATTTAGTATAATAAACAAAACAATGACAAACTCTTCAGCTTTCTAATATAAGTATAGATAGATAAAGACAAGAAGAGTTTTCATAAGTTAGAGACAAGGTTTTAGATTCGGTAACTATTCGGTATTTGAACTATGAATTTGAATTCATTACTTGGCGCTTCCTAGCATCTCATCCCATAAATTAATTTATACTAACAGACTTAAATACTGAAGTTCGAGTTATCAATCTTCTTCTTCTTCGTCATCGAGTTGATGGTCAACCTGACCAATCCTGGTGTCAGAGTTATTGAGCCGCCAAAGGCCTCAGATATAGCTCATGTAACGACCACTATCCGTATAAAGTAACCGGGACCGACGGCTTAACCCTCTGAAGCTCGGAATCATCTTACTTTTCGGGCAATCTGGTGATTCAGCCTGAGTTAACAGTGTGAATTTATTTTACAGGAATCTTTGAATGATAGGAAACGCACTATAATTGGCTCCCAAGCAGAGAGTCGATTTGGGGCTGCTGTAGCGGTCGCCAACATTGATGGAGACTACATCAACGGTAACGGCATTATTTGAACTTCCTACTAATATTATAATTGCGAAAGCTTGTAGTTTGTGCAAAGGAGGGACGTATATATGTTTGTTACTATTTCACGCAAAAACTACTCAAGTGATTTTTATGAAACTTTACAGTAATATAGCTTTTTGACAAATTGTTTTATAAAGCAACTAGCGGCGCCCCCCTGTGTTACCCGCGTTGTACCCAAATTGAGAATATATAATTAAAAAACTGTGATTTTTTCAGAAATCATAGTCGGTGCACCGTATGAAGACACAGGAGTGGTGTACATCTTATCTGGGTACGAACTGAAAGAGTTTCTCTTCGGCCAAAGTGAAAAACAGAGATATGTTACTGAGCTCAAAAGGACTCAGAAGATTAGGAATAGAAAATTCGTACTATTTGGATTTAGCGTGAAGAGAATTCCCGATATGGACAATAATGGGTGCGATGGTAAGGAGTATAAAAAGGTATGTTTTCGGTAGCGACCGCAGGAGCTGGTAGCGACTGCAGACTGTAGAAATATTGAGCGCGGCGACACTGCAAGCAGCAGTGCCGCGCTCAATATTTCATAGTTTCATAGAAACCGGTAGTGATGCTTCCGTCGGCAGTTGCTGCCTGCCGTCGGCGGTCTCTACCGAAAACACATCTTAAATAAGCAGTGGTTAAGTCGTCATTGCTTTCTATTTATATTTTCTTTCTATTTTATTTCATTAATACATACAGTCACATTCATAACGTTTCTTAGTAGAAGTGGGAATGATTGTGTAAATAAATACATTATTTTCTATTGTCACTTTTCTTGGTTGGTGTGTATGTGTGTGAGAGAGAGAGATAGTCAAAGCTCAAAGCATTTACCTCGCAAGACACAGATGCACGCCAAAACACAGATTTCGATTCTTTCTTTCTATTTTCTCCCTCTATCTGACTGTTTTTCTCTCTCTCTCCCTTTGTTCCCCAATCGTAATACCTTGAAATCATCTCACTATATGCCCGTAGAGTTGGTGGTGGGTGCGCCGGGCTCTGCAGCCGTGCAGCTGCTGCGCTGCCCGTCAGTTGCAAACGTCACTGTGGACGTTGTCGTCGTCGGGGGCTCGGTATGGTTCATATATATTTACTAGCCGCACCCTGCGGTTTTACTCGCATTGTGCCCTTTTCCGTGGGAATTTCGGGATGAAAAATTACCGATAACCTTCCCGTTGAATGTGGCTATCTATAACAAAAATAATTGTTACTCATGTCACCGAAGATATAAACAGTGAGGATATAAAAAAAATATTATTAGCCTGTAATGTCCCACAGCTGAGCAAAAGCCTCTTATCTCCACCGAAGATATTACATTTTCATTTTATTTCAGAACGTTAGAGAACAAGACAAAATCTTCAATGTAACAGTTTGCATAAGTTCGGCTTTTAAAGAAACATTAAAAGGAAGTAAGTAATAACATTATTTTCAGTAATTTTCGAAATGTCCATGTGTCATGTCCACACATCTTATTGATATACTTGGTTACAGGCAGTAAATTAAATATCAGTAATGCGATAGTTGGTAGTGGAGCGCATGTTGTTGATCCTAACTATGAGATTGATTTGCCCACGAATCAGGGTACGAAGTGTAGGAACATCACTGTGGAGTTTGTAAGTAATAAATATGTTAGTATAGTTTTAAATATAGAATAAAATATATGGAGTACACTAGACGATCCAATTTGGATCGCTTGTTCTTTGCAACGGATCGTACTCAATCTTGCACTTACATCGGTATGAAGCCGGGTTAAACGAGTTGGCTCGTGTCTCACGAGTCAACACGTTTTCAAATGAGTTTAATGAGTACTAAAATATTTTGTATATTTACATAATATGATACTATTCGGAGGATTGTTGAGTGTTCTCAAAGTCTCTTTTTTTGGACCAATAGTCATAAATTAACTAAAAATGTATCGTGTACTGTACCTTTAACACATTTTCAATTTATTTTCAGGATGATTCTGATCCGAATCGTTATAAGTTTACAACTAAAGCTACGTTGGTTAATCCAGTCGATATACTCGAAAGTACTGGTACGTTATACTTTGTTTGAAATTCCTGAAAACTTGAAATCAAATTTTTCATAATCTTAACTCCGTGTAATAAGACATAATGACGACTCGAGCTCGTAGCGTTACTCGCGTAGCACGTTGACTACGACGCTAATGAAAACATTCGTAGCGCGCTACACGTTGCTACGCGCCGCGTCAGCATTACAGTGTTGCTGGTTCAAACTTATTTATGTTTAGACTTTTGTCGTAACTTTTTTTATTACGAACTTTAATACGAATCATCTTTGTGTAGATACGCCTACCAACGTTAATTAAAAAATAAATAAAACAGCCCCTAAACGAAACGTAACTCCATGATCCATTAGAACAAATATTCAAGCAATGACATTGTTTTCTTCACAGATTTTGACCCGAATTGGGTAGTATTGAGTCCGTACAGTGTAACGGAGCGATCTGTTGAAATCAGCCACGACTGTGACAGTGAGCTGGACTGTAAACCCAAGCTGGATTTACTCGTGCTGTGGTCGGGTGTCGAGTGAGTTCTATATTAGCAGCATCACTTTTGTAACAGCAACGTTTCCTGCGTTTAAGCCATCCTAGCTGTGCTTGAAGGAATTTTAGGATAAAAGGAAAGCTATATGTTTTTTCTCCGCGCCCCGCTGTGTTACCCACTTTGTACCCGTTCCCACGGGAATTTCGGGATAAAATGTATCTTATGTGTTATTCTGATGTATATCCAAATCCGTCCAGTAATATTTTCGTAAAGGAGTAACAAACATACACATACATCCTCACAAACTTTCTCATTTATAATATTACTCGTAGTTATTATAAAATTACATATTGTTTTTCCTCAGCGATCTCTACACTATAGGTAAATCGAGTATAGAGACTGTTAATTTGACGGTCACCAACGAAGGGCACAATGCTAACGAGCCGTGTCTAAAGATCTATCTGAAGAGTGGAGCAGTGCCTGCCACAGACCCTTGTGGGGACAAGGCAGACTCTACATACACGTGTCTCTTGAAGCCTTCCATTAAAAGAAACAGCAAGGTAACATCAAATCAATATTATACACTGACTAACTGTGCCCCGTGGTTTCACCCACAGCGCACCCGTTCCCGTAAGAAATACGGGATAAAAAGTATCCTATATCCGTCTCCTAGTTTGAAGCTACCTCCCCACCAATTTTCAGCCAAATCGGTTCAGCCGTTCTCGAGTTATAAATAGTGTAACAAACACGACTTTCTTTAATATATATTACACCAATTTATTGATCGTGGACGTCGACGCCTCGGTAGTCTAGTGATATCCAAGACTGAGACCTCGGGTTCAATTCCCGGTTTGAGCGAAAACAAGTTTCCAACTTTTCAAACATGGCTCGGGTTTGAGATCACCAAACCCCATTAAGCAAGCGTGGTGATTATGCCAAATCCTCCTCACTGTACTGATATCTTCAGTGAGATGAGAGGCCTATGCCCATCAGTGGGAGAAAGAAAACAGGCTAATACTTATCGATCGTGGAATAATAGCATCAACGGTGGTCAAATAGATGAATTAGTGTCGATTGATAGTTTTTGCCATTTCGAATTTAATTGTATACTATTACTAGCTTCGCCCGCGGTTTTACCCGCTGATTTTGATTGGCTTCTGACCATGATTTTGCCTGATTTACTAATCCCTTATTGTTTTTTCAGCATGAAGAAAGTATTGTCTTAAATATGAAAAAACTAACTAACTTGGATAAGGAATTATTGATTGTGGTTGAGTTGTTTGAAAAATGTGATCAAAAACGGGTAAAAACTGAATATTTAAACGTGACTTACTTGCATCCAGTGGATAAGATTAAAGTTTCCGGGTGAGCAACATTATATTTTCGTTGTCTTACTGTTGTTGTCTGTCCCATTTGTTTGTGTGATCGTCTCATCTGGAACTAGCCTATTTTATCCATCTAACTAGGACGTGGCGATCACTAAAACATAATTCATATTATTCCAGTTCGGGCGATTCGATCAATGTCACGGAAACAGTAATGTCAGATCCTAATTCAGTGATCGGTGTGGATCACAAGTATATGGTAATTATATGAGCGTTTCTCCCCCCCCCCTCTTGAAATCCCCCCTCCCCTCAATTCCACAACCCTCGACCAACAAGCAGAAAACGAGCAAAACAGACTAACATAATTATATTAATGAACTGATTACAGATTGAGAATGAATGTGAATTCCACTGGCTGGACATGGTGGCAACCTTCTCCGTCAAGAAGCAACCCTTCATTCAAAATGTATTGGTAAGAAAACTTTTCACCGGAATGTTCCTATTGTCAAGAAAACTTAGTACCCTCAGATTAA
The DNA here is from genome assembly GCA_951394245.1 of Cyclophora punctaria. Classification (NCBI taxonomy): domain Eukaryota; kingdom Metazoa; phylum Arthropoda; class Insecta; order Lepidoptera; family Geometridae; genus Cyclophora; species Cyclophora punctaria. Next base: position 9,741,650 of record OX596172.1, read on the forward strand.
TAAAGTCTCTGTGACTTTCAACTTTCAAAATATTGCAAACATGGAAATTTTCCCGTTAAAATTTTACATCTATTTATGTGCTTGGGAGGGTTCGTTAAACTGTCGGTTCCGGTTGTTTTAATCGTTACACCATGTCGGAGGCCGTTAGTTAAAAGTAAAATTTCCGGTAAAATTTCTAGTACCAAGGTTAGCCTCTAACCGGCATTGGATAAGTAGATCATTTGTAAGTCTTTTATTTTTCAGATAATCCCAGATTCCCTGATCTGTACAAGAGTAGATAGCAGCGACTCGATAGTAAACAAATGTCTTCTAAATCTCAGTCCGAACGCACGCGAGAAGATCACCGCACATTTACAGATATCTAAGACTAATATCCGTAAGTCCTGCAATATTATACGATAGTTTACCTATTGTAATTTATTTATTTATTAGACACTACATCAATATAATCACTTTGCACTTACAATTAACTTATAAATAATTTATGAACTATGTACGATTGTGGCCCTTTTATGCAAAAACTACTGAACGTATTAGGATGATTTACAGTAATGTAGGGTATACATCACATAACATGTTGGGTACATTTTATCCCTAAATTCAGGTGGAGACGGGTAAGGACGCGAGACACTACTAGTACAAGATAAAAACAAGAAAGAATATATTTAAACTAACAAATAACTGATATGATTTTTAGGAATATAAACCATCCTACCAATCCTACTTAATATTATAAATGCAAAAGTTTGTGAGGACGGATGTATGTATGGATGTATGTTTGTTGCTCTTTCACGCAAAAACTACTGAACGGATTAGGATGAAACTTTACAGGGATATAGGTTATACATGAGAATAACATATGGGATACAGTTTATCCCGAAATCCCCGCGGGAACGGGTACAACGTGGGTGAAACCGCGGGGTGCGGCTAGTATTAATATATTTTTTTCATATTTTATTTTATTTGTACAACTTTTCAGGCGTTGGTTCTCCATCTGTACACTTTTATTCGGATTTATCGTTGATGGTTTCAAATTCATACAACGAGATTACAGCAAGGTATACTATACTAATATACTAAGTATACATTCTTCCAGTTTCATAAATACCTACATTGTTGACATCTCCTTTCTGTATTTCAGTGTGAATTCAACAGTGTCCTTCCCACAAGAGTTGACTATAGGAAATAACTACACATTGATAATAGTGATATGTGTGTCCGTGGCCATTTTAATAATTATCATTATTGTGATAGTTCTCTATACGGTGAGTTTTTCAACTTCGTACAAATTGACCGAAAATTGATTGTACGCGGTCGAGCTTTTAACTCTCCGATCGGCCTTATCTTAGTTACCTATCCAAGTTCTTAGTGTACTGTGGTAGAATGGACTGGACCATTTACCTTTTTTCCTATTGCATTAATTTGAATGTACGAGTGAGACAAAATTAAATATCTTCTTCTTATCGAGGCGAAATAGTCAAATGTGTTTTGACCAGAATTTGGCCAGGTCTATTGCACTGTCATTTGCCTTCCAAAGATCCTCCAAGGTGCAGGTCTGACTGACTCAGTGAGACATGGTTTGGACAGGTTCCATTCAATTTCCTAACATTGTTACAGTTAGGATATTTCAAACGAAAGGAAAAAGAAAAACTGGACAGTCTGAGACGTTCCGTGAGGAGACACAGCATTGTAAGTAATTTTAATTATTATTATTTTCAAATTTTAATATTCTTAGCCGTGTGTAACGGCCTTCACTTTACTCTAAACCGACTTCAGAAGGAGGAGGTTCAATTCGACCGTATATATGCGACCGTATTATTATTTTATGATAGTTGGTTATGAAGAATACATCCAACAATAAAAACCAAAAATAATAAGCATAGTTCGAGGAAATAACCGGAGTATATGAGCCTCGTCCCGACGCGTTCATTCAGGTTATACAAAGCATATTACGGGGATAATACCGGGATGAGAATTGCAATATCTATCATCTTTATTCCTGTAACGTTTACAATGTATTTTTACAGCGCAAAGAAGCAGAAAGGAGAGAAAGTCAAAAACGGTCGAACAACATGTCCGGCGCTGACGAAGATGGGGTATAATCATTTAAATTCATTCTATAAATCCAACAGCTTCCATACATAATACCAACCTTCTATTCCTCATGATAAATACCGACCATGTAAAGTGTATGCTTGCTTCACTAAGCAATAGCGCTCATGATGTAGTTTGACTAAGCTATGTTTGCTCATTGCGATTTTTACTAACGTGCAGCTCAGTCCCTTCTTGGGTGACCCATTTATATCTGAGCGCTACCGTGCTTCGGAGGGCACGTAAAATTATCGGTAACCGGTGGTTCCAATCGACACGAAACGTCGAAGGCCTTTACGCGGTTTAAAAACTTTACTCTATACTAGAGTTGGCTACTGACCTACTCGAAATTACTTACAAAGTAAAGCCAACCATCGTTTTAATTATACACGGAACAGCTTTAAGGGTGCTTTCAAATTATGCGTTTCGTGTCGGACCGCTGCGGTGCCGAAGCCGTGCGTTTGTCGTATTGTGAACGTACGATCGTGTGTTTTCATACAAAACGAGCAGTGCGGCAACAGTGCGTACTAAAATTATTTCGCGGTACCGACGCCGCACTGTTGCCGCACTGCTCGATTTGTATGAAAACACACGATCGTACGTTCACAATACGACAAACGCACGGCTTCGGCACCGCAGCGGTCCGACACGAAACGCATAATTTGAAAGCACCCTTAGGCTGAAGTCCCTATTCCCCTCAACCACAATCACGCGAGTCCCTAATATTTCCCTATTATAAATCCTCAGGTAAAACCGCGGGGCACTGCAAGTGTGTTTTATCATCTGATACCACCATAATATTTTTAAGTAATGTCTTTCAGATTGATATGGTAATAGAGGACAATGACGTGTTCGAAGCTCGTCGCAGCAGAAGAGCCAGCTCAGCATCAGGAGCTGTCGATAGGAAGTCTCAACGGCACTCGAGACTCGTTGTAGCACCAGAGATACATAACGATCCAAGTGAACACTCAGAGTTAAATACCTGACTACTCATAAACTATTCCATGGGTACAAAAATAGCATAGTTCCTAAAATATCCATAATATCCTAAACTTTAAATAAAACAATATATTCGTATTATATTATATATTTTGTGCATTAACTTAGTATTAATGATATTTAAAAAATGATATTTAGGATGCCAGGATCTTTTAGCATCCTAATAGGAAGAAGTATGGCTTCTGATTAACTAAATCATTTGGCATCCTGTTGCTAGAATTACTAACTACTATGACGTACATTTGATACCACCAAAATGACACCAACGGTAGTGTCATCGAAAATATACTATTCACACTATTCACTACTATACATACACTATTCCGTTGTCGTCAGAAAATCATTATTCCTTTGTACACTACAGACTATTTAGACAACAATGCAAAAAATATCATAAGTTTCCAAACGACACCACCGGTGGTGTGGTTCTGGTGGCACCAACGCGAATGCCAATTCAGGCAGGTGGAATAACTGCTAAGGAATCGTCTTCTAATAGTACCCCAGCCGGCCCGCCTCGGTAACCAGCCCTAGCATCATCTGGGTGACCTCGTCTCCTTGCTCGCTGATCCTGCTAGACGGCCAGTGGAAGTAGTACCCTCGGAGTTCGTACGTGAACACCAGCCGCGTTCCGAGAGAGTACCGCACCCAGTCCATACTGCCGCCTGATGCTTTGTCTGTGGATTGTATGTAATGAATGAATTGAAGACAATGAGTAGTAGTAAAAGACAGTTGGAGATGTTGGAGGGTGAGTGGATATGAGATGGCTCAGTAGTTTAAAGTTAAAGTTTTTCAAAAAATAATTTCAATACTTACAAAGAATGTTAGCAGCCGTGTCTGGACCATCGTATGTTTTACCGTTCACCGCCTTTCCGTACTCCAGTGAAGTATTACCAATTCGTACCTTTGGAAGAGAACAAAAAGCTTTTATTAAAAAAAGCCCTAAAAACATGAACTAATGTAATTAATATTTAAGTTCCCAAAGGGACCATCTCAAATTCAAATAATTTATTTGCGTAAATAGTTGTAACAATCTATTTACAACTTCGATTTTATTGTAAAAATGTATTGAACGTTTCGGCCCCTTTACAGGAACCGTAGTCACAGAAGACATTAGTCGTCAGTCAGCATACTTCTGTGAACTCAGGTCCTATGAAGGGGGCGAAACATAAAATAAAAATGTAACATCAAAGCGAAGTGTATCCTTAAAAGTAGTCTCAGGAGACCTACCAAATCCTCATAATTGTCCACATGTTCTGTAGAATCGGAGTAGGGCAGCAGCAAGGTCTGCGCGTAGGAGTGGAAGGCCACGTAACCCAACAGGTTCTCAATACGAGACACGTATTCAGACAGACTCCTCGTCTCAATCTCAGAGAAGGGCTTAGACCCAGCGTATACCTGGTAGTCGCAAGGATTGTTTGAGGAGCTGTAATCTGAAAGAGTTGAAAAATAGAAGCTATATTCTTTACAATTGTTTATTTTTATATTTTATTAAGAACTAGCAGCGCCCCGCGGTTTTACCCGCGTTGTCCCCGTTCCCGTGGGAATATCGGGAATTTTTATTTATTAATTACATAAAAACCTTCCTCTTGAATATTACAAACGAAAGGAAACCTACCTCTACCTATTACAAAAAACCGCATTAAAATCCGTTGCGTAATTTTAAAGATTTAAGCATACAGACAAACAGAAGACAAACAGACGCGACTTTGTTTTAGTGAAGTTGAATGTTTGTGTTGTCAGTCGTGGCTTATATATCAACCAAAAAAGAATTCTTATTAAATGGGTTCAGTGAGGTAAGAATGGATAGAAATCGCTAAACCTTTTTTTCTCTACAGTAGTAATTGACATCGGCTACAAAAAAAATCAATCCACATTTTAGCTCTAGCAAGAAAATTAAGAATATACCTAATATACAAAATTTCTATTACACCAACTGAGTACTTATTTCACTTGGAAGGAATATGAATAGATGATACGCTTCATACAATCATTTTCTTCTATTGGTAAAAATAAGCAAGGTGAAACTAACATACCTAACTTAAGTTATAAGTTATAATAGTGCACACATACTCATCCAATTGTAATCCCAGTTGCGGTTAGCATCTGTTCCGTAGCACCGGTCTGATGTTTTTGAACGAGTTTTTCTCCACATTCGATCCTAGAAATAATCGACAGTTAATAAATACCACAATCTCTATAATAATATATAAAAATCAAATCCACTTTTCGTTGTAATTTTATAACTCAAGAACGGGCTCACCTATCCAAATCAAATGTTTAGGCTTTGTTCGGACTATTTAGTAGATGGTTTATGTGAAGTTTTCAGAAAATTGGTCGAACGGTTCTTAAAGTTCCACGGGAACGGGCTAAACGCGGGTAAAACCGCGGAGCGCTGCTAGAAATATATAAATAACTAACTGTGCGCTGTGTGCTTGCGGTTTCACTCGCAGCGCAACCGCAAGTTTCATCCAAATCCGTTAACAAACATACATACATGCATCCTCACAAACTTTCGCATTTATAATATTAGTAGGATTAACACGAAGAAAAAGAAGAAGGTACCCAATTGAAACTGTAGTGGTATCCATCAGGGTTGACGACCGGGAATATACGCCAGTCGAACTGGTCCCGCATGGAGGCGATCTCGGGGTCCGCGCTGGTGAGGAGCTGGTTGATGAAGTACGTGGTGGTGGCCGGGGTGATCCATTCTCGGGCGTGGATACCTATTTTGACAAAGTAATTGGTTCTGTGAAATCATTAACATTAAGTAACACTAAATTAAAACCCTCCGCAAAATGCCTTAAATCATTTTGGAAAAGAGCTGAATGCTCTTCCAACTATTGGATTTTTACTAAACGCATACAACGAAAGGAAACTGGCTTTCGACTGAAAAAAACAGCATCAAAATCAGTCCATCCGTAATAACTCCATCCATCAAAAAGTAATTTATTAACCATCCCCTCCAAAGTCCCCGTTTTTATTATCAATAACTATCCCTCCGTAAAGGCTGCGTTCTTATAATCTTTGTTCTCACCGTAATTCTTTCTACAACTAAGAGTAATTCCTTTAAAGTACCTGATTCAATAAAAATAACTGGTTTATCAGGAGTGTTGTAGGGCGTGTTGATCCTGATGCCCAGGATCTGACGCCCTTCGTAACTTTCCCCGCCCACTATCACCTCGGACCATTCCGATTCGGACGCGCTTGCGTTTCTTATGTAGTCGTAGATCTGTAAGGAAGTCATTCATTCATCCTTTTCAAGTAGATTAGTGGTGGTTACATGTCCTAAAGATTGAAACAACCGGGACCGATAGCTTAACGTGTCCCTAAGCGCTTAGATATGAAAGTCACTATCGGTCACCCGTCAAGTATGGGCCAAACTTGCACAATGTTTGTTTCAACAATTGCAATGAACTAATATTGGAGTCATCTCAGTTAAGCTACGTAACAGCACAGCTCAGTTTCAATAGAAACGCACCCTTAAATAGCTAGCTTGACAGTTTCCAATAAAAAAATCTAAAAATACCAGAAACAAAATCTTACATCATCCACGTCATAGTAAGATGTCCAGGAGAACGATTTGCCTCGAGGGGATATTTTCTCCGCTTCGATGAATCTGGAGAAAAACCCTCGTCAATTATTAGATCATAAATTATCCTTAAAAGTGTCCTAAAACTAGTACTATGAGAGTATTGACGATGGAAAGTCACTGAGTAGAAATTCTTCGTTCTGAGATCTTTATTTTCAATAAACTAGCTGTGCCCTGCGGTTTTACCCACATTCAGTACATCACTATTTACAGTTATAACCTTCCCTTTACGATGAACATTTCAAAACCAAAACTAGGTAAATCGACCGAGCCGTTCTCGAGTTTTAGTGAGACAAACGAACCACGATAAAGACAGACAATCACATCGCAAAATACAGTCTGAAGGAATAAACATACTTATTGAGAGGCACTTACTTGGAGCAATCCTCGACAACTACCGTAGACTTGAGACCAGCTCTCAAGGCCAGTTCTGTCACCTCCTTCTCAATTTCAGGAGCTAACAGGATGTTTGCCTTTGTACCTTTCACTGCTAGAAACGGTAATTCCTGAAAGAAAATTGACCGTTATGATATTTTCAGGTACTGCCTATCTGTTTACTCTGTATAAGAATATTAGCAGCGCCCCGCGGTTTTACCCACTTTGTTTTACCCGTGGGAATTTCGTGATAAAAATTAGCTTAAAACCTTTCTATTGAATATGACTATCCATTACAAAAATAATTATTCAAATCGGACTGATAATTCCCGAGAATAGGTCAAAAATACAAACAATCAAAATTACAAGTTTTACCTCTTTATAATATTAGTATATATTACACAAATATTAGGGACAAAAATGTTTTAGGAAATAAAGTAAATTAACTAAATTGTGAAGAATATAATGTGAAACTTACATATTCCTTATTCACGTCTTTAACGAAATCTCCCAACACCGTGTCCTGACCTTGTATTTCATATATTTTATGATTCTTATACGATTTATGCTTATAAACCGGGTTACAACATATTAAATGTATTAAATTGAAAAATATTATGCACCATTTAAAATCCATGCCTAATCGTGGTAAGATAATGAAATACTAGAGCATTATGGAAAACGGTTTAGCCCTCATGCCTATTTATGATACCGAGATAAGAACATAGACGACTGATTTGCTAAATATCTCTCTAATAATAAATTGGAAATGCGAGTATGTTAAGTAAGTAAGTTTTAGCCTGTAATGTCCCACTGCTGGTCAAAGGCCTCTGATCGCACTGAAGATATCAGTACAGTGAGGATTAAGCGAAATCACCACACTTGAATACTGCGGGTGTGTGTACGAGTAATAGACCTAGAGCCCGTGAACCCCAGACCTTCGTCATTTTATAAAAGCTGAAAGTTTGTCAGCGCATGCTCCCAACACAGGTAAGAACGATGGACAATTATGAAGTTTGGGTTATAGTGGCTTTGGCAGATAAACGGTACTAAAGGTCAATGGTCGAAAACACCAAGTTGGCCATCGATTTCGATATCACCGTCAAAGGGTGACTTGTACAACTTGTCAAGAGCTTTCAAATGACATAGGTCATGTCACTGTTGAGCATTAGGATCAGCGTCCATAGCATAGGTCAACTTCAATCTTCAATGATCTTCAATGGTCGAAAACACCAAGTTGGCCGTCGATTTCGATGTCACCGTCAAAGGGTGACTTGTAAAACTTGTCTAGAGCTTTCAAATGACATAGGTCATGTCACTGTTGAGCATTAGGATCAGCGTCCATAGCCATAGGTCAACTCCAATCTTCAATGGTCGAAAACACCAAGTTGGCCGTCGATTTCGATATCACCGTCAAAGGGTGACTTGTACAACTTGTCAAGAGCTTTCAAATGACATAGGTCATGTCACTGTTGAGCATTAGGATCAGCGTCCATAGCATAGGTCAACTCCAATCTTCAATGGTCGAAAACACCAAGTTGGCCGTCGATTTCGATATCACAGTCAAAGGGTGACTTGTACAACTCTTCAAGAGCTTTCAAATGACATATGTCATGTCACACAAATCATACTTTATTATTTGATGAACTTGATCGGTATTTTACACACCTTTAGTACCGTTTACCTGCCAAAGCCACTGTAACCCAAACTTCATAATTATCCATCGTTCTTACCTGTATTGGGAGCATGCGCTGACAAACTTTCAGCTTTTATAAAATGACGAAGGTCTGGGGTTCGCGGGCTCTTAGTCCATAATACATAAATGTAAAACGCCTTAAAATAATTTACCTGCAGATTATATCAATGAACGGAGTTCCGTAAGTAATAATAAGATCACCAACCAGACATATCCAGAACCAGGTCAAAAAGGTCAAAGAATATTCTATCTATACTAATATTATAAGGCTGCAGAGTTTGTTTGTTAGTTTGAACGCGCTAATCTAAGTAACTACTGGTCCGATTTGAAAAAATCTTTCAGTATTAGATAGTCCACTTATCGAGGAAGCCTATAGGCTATTTTTCATCTCAAAATTCCTACGGGAAAAGGCACAACGCGGGTAAAACCACGGGCGCTGCTAGTTTGTAAATAATTTCAACGAGCAATTTGAATACGATCTCTTGGAAAAGACGAAAGAATGTTTTATCACCATCACAACTTAAAGATTGACTGCGTGAGAGAAGACACCTGAAGATGGTCACCGTATGTGGCTGAAACTGACCAGTTCATCGACATACATACACTTTCGTAATTGCTCAATTATATAAGTAATTAAATGCACCTTAATTCTTTCATAATAAAACACAAAATCTCTGACGTCGTTTGTATGTATGATCGTCGGGTTTTCATAAGGTTCTCACCAATAGACTGTGTAATTCATAAGAATTATTTACGAAGTAGTTATAGAGTTCATTTTAGCCTAATTCTAACAGGAAAGGGTAAAACCGAGGGTCGCAGCTAGTTCTATACAAAACCGTGTCTGGGTCACCGACTTGCTCTTCAGTCTATCTTACGTAGTATTGAGTGCGGGTACTTTACAAATTAATTGATTTATCTACACTTCTACACTAATATTATAAAGAGGAAAACTTTGTTTGTTTGTAATGAATAGGCTCAAAAACTACTGGACAGTTTTAAAAAATTCTTTCAACATTCGAAAGCTACATTATCCACGAGTAACATAGGCTATTTTTCATCCCGAAATTCCCACAGGAATGGACACAACGCGGGTAAAACCGCGGGGCGCTGCTAGTTTATTTTTATACTAGTTGCTCCCTCGGCATTGCCTACCATTGCACATTGATGCTGGGATTTCGAGATAAAATTATCTATAGTACTACATAATCATAACATAACAAAATTAGAGAAATATAGCAGTCAGTTTCTAGAATTTCTGCCCGTCTATAGTTTAATACGATTTAGTGCTCATTCAGTTCAGTAGTAATAGAATTTCAAGACAGTGCACTAAGTGTACTATACATCCATTCCAATGTCCTAATTTAAAGATATTATGCTATATCTTACGACGTGCCCAGTTCCTTAGACATATAATTATCTTCAAAGACTGAAGTAGGAATATAATTAAGTACAACATACCTGCATGGATATGAATGAATATGTAGTTCATAATAATTTAAAAGAAATATAACTCGCACACACATGCACTTATTAAAAGGTAAAAATTGTAATTTTGTTTGTATGTTCGGGCTAATCTCGAGAACTGCTGAAGAATTATTTTTGTAATATAGCCACATTCAACGGGAAGGTTATAAACTATTTTTCATCACCAAATTCCCACGAGAAAGGGTACAACGCGGGTAAAACCGCAAGGCGCTGCTAGTGTAAGTATTAAGTATGCAATATGTTATTTAATTTATTACGTAATTCAAGAATTACACAATGTGAATAACTGCGCACAATCTTGAGTGGGACTCATTGTTAGTTGTTTAGAACATTATCAAGTAATATATCTACTTAATATCCTTCATACATTACCAGTATGATAATACTAGCCGCGCCCCGCGGTGTTTCCCGCATTGTATCGGTTCCCACGGGAATTTTGGGATAAAATGTATCCCATGTTTTATTCTGATGTTTAAATATTAGTAGGATAGGATTCATAGTTAATATCCTTCACGTTGAAGGTTACCTATTACGAATAGATCGGGTTTGAGATCACCAACCCGCATTAGCCAAGCGTGGTGATTACGCCTAATCCTCCTCACTGTACTGGTACTATTACCAACCGACCAACCACTCTGTCCACCTAGGTGGACGGTTAGTAATTTTTTTTCTTAACCAACAACCTAGTTGGTCGGTTAGAACTATTTTTTCTTAACTGCCAACCTAGTTGGTCGGTTAGAACATTTTTTTCCCAACTGCCAACCTAGTTAGTCGGTTAGAACATTTTTTTCCCAACTGCCAACCTACATTTCTCTCCCTTTGACACTCTGAAACAATTGACAAAAAAAAAAATAACCCTAACCTACCGAATAGTACAATTTTCTTACTATTCGGTAGGTTAGGGTTTTTTTTTAAAGAAAATTGTACTATTCGGTAGTTTAGGGTTATTTTTTTTTTAAGAAAATTGTAGTAGGTTAGGGGTTCTAACCGACCAACTGTGCCAACCTACATTTCTCTCCCTTTGACACTCTGAAACAACTGACAAAAAATAATAACCCTAACCTACCGAATAGTACAATTTTCTTACTATTCGGTAGGTTAGGGTTATTATTTTTTAAAGAAAATTGTACTATTCGGTAGGTTAGGGTTATTTTTTCTAACTAGGTTGGCAGTTAAGTAAAAAATGTTCTAACCGACCAACTAGGTTGGCAGTTAAGAAAAAATAGTTCTAACCGACCAACTAGGTTGTTGGTTAAGAAAAAAAATTACTAACCGTCCACCTAGGTGGACAGAGTGGTTGGTCGGTTGGTAATAGACGTCCTCTGTGACACGAGAGGCCTTTGCCTACCCAGCAGTGGGACATCACAGGCTAATACTTTACTTTACCTTTTTCTTTAATCTTTTACGTTTCAAGAAATCAAATTTTACCTGTATTCACGATTTCCATTATTATCTATGTCTACTATAACGGTAGAAATATTATTTCGTGGTTCATTGGGCCTGGTATGACTTGCCTGTGCAAAAATTCCTAAATAATATGTCAATAATATAAAAATTTTGCTTGTTGCTACGGATTATGTGAACTTGCTCCATGGGCGTTTTGTTCTCTTATCAATCTTAATATCTTATCATTGAATGGAACATAATATTGTAATCAGCCGAACGCGACGTGACGCGATTCGCGCCAAATATATCAAAGTACAGTTAACGTCAAAAATTAAAAATATCTATCGTAATATCTTACGATTCTTACGTTTCCTTGTCCCTCTTAAATAAATAAAAAATACACAAGAAAAGACAATATTGACCTCTAACGCTAAACAATGGTTAATATAGAATATAATTATAAAATATTTCTTTAACCGTCAATCTTACTTAATCTCTAGCACATGATAAAGGTACTTGTCAAAAATTACCAAGGTCAATAAGTATTAAATGTAACAAACTAATACTCACTAGCTTACTACGTAAGTTATAAAAACAACAAAATCATTCAGCTACCTTTCAGAAACATTGGCAGTGTACCAATATTATCACACTTCACGTTAGTGCTGACACTACAATTGTACGTCAGTGGTTGAAAATAACTCAAAAGCAACACACGAATGAATGACGAGTTTTTTCTACGACTGTACCATTGAACAGATATTACATACGTCACGGCATGACGTCATATCACGTGTACGGAAAAACTCGCCAAGACACGAATTTAGTTCTAAATTTGAGTGTGTGACAGATACATCACTTTAATAAAAAAATCAAAGATAATTCGAAAGAAGTTTTAATCACCTTTTTGTTACAAAAGAGTTTTAATTTATTTACATTTGTACATTATCGTTAAGTAACAGTTAATAGATAAGTGAAGTGAATGAAGGTTAAGTGATATCGATCGTTAAGTGAATTGCTTAATTTCGCGCCTAAAATTACTTAATAGTTCTTATTTCAGTTCAAACATAGAAAAGTGTTGTTAATAAAACTAGTAAAAACGATAGTTCAAGCGACAATAAGATGTTAAATAAACTCTAATTTATAGTTGTTTTATGTTCAACTAACTAGTTAGAACAATAGTTCTGTGATGCTTAGTAATATTGTTGTAAATAGTTGAATCTTGCCGGAGTCGTGCAGTAGTACCCAAGGTGAGTCAGTTTTAAAATATTAAATATTGATTGAATATTTTGAGACTACATTATAAATGGTAGGTGTTCTATTATTGACTATATCACATGTAAAGAAATAAATAAATACTTTACTTTATATATATTTTTTGTTTTTTGTTTAATATTCTTTTGCAATTCAGTATTTAATATCATTACCTTGTTTTATCTTACGGCTAGTTTCGGTTTTGACTGGATGGTTTAACTCAAGCGTGTCATTTGACGTGTATTATACAAGTAGGTATGTGTATAATATCACGCGGGGAATTCACCTTTAACCCCATACCTACTTACGTATACCTACTTAATATTAATTATCATCAAAACATCATTAGGTACATGTTCACAGGTAAGTTTGTTTGTTTGTATGTTCGAGGTGATCTCAGGAATTATCAGTCCGATTTTAATAATTATTTTTGTAAAAGATATTTCTCATCCCAAAATTCCCACGGGAACGGGTATAACGCTGCTAGTTAAAAATAAAACAGTGTACGCAGGGAATTCACCCTTGCTTAAATGTATACAAACCTACTTATTATTAAACTTCTTGTATATTGCTGGTTTCTTAAGCTCCTGAACTCGGTTTGAGTGAATCATTTTTGAAATTTTGATCGGGGTTTAGCTCATAAACTAGAATTAAGTTCACCTGATCGAGTTCAGTTGTAACGGTGAAATTAGACCTTAGTCTTCTGTGACCACGGTTCCTGCAAAGGACCCAAAAGTCAGATAAAAATGTAAAATAAAAGCGAAGTGTATCCGTAAACGTAGATTCAGTTCTTGTTTAGCTTCACAGATAAATAAAAATCAAAATAATGGACTACATAATTGGAGGGTTGGCTGGCGCTGGGGCGACCATTGTAACGAATCCTATGGACGTGGTCAAAACGAGGCTGCAGCTCCAAGGAGAGCTGAAGTCGAAGGCTGAACAGACGAAGCGGTACCGAGGGATCTTCCACGCCTTCTACGTCATAGCCAAGAACGACGGAGTGTTGGCGCTGCAGAAGGGACTGGCACCCGCCATGCTTTTTGGTTTTACTATGAACTCTGTTAGGTTAGTATAACTAAGTAAGGATTAGGTTATTAATAAGACGGATAAAAATATGGACATTCGAATTGAGATCCTCTTCCATTTTTGAACTCGGCTAAGAAATGAACTTCATTTGTTCTAGATTAGGTCTGTACCACGTGGCTGATGTTCAAGGGTGGACGAAAACAAAAGACGGTGATACAACACTTCACAAAGCCATGTTCTGGTCTTGTGTCAGCGGAGTCCTCAGTGGAGTGGCTTCTAATCCTGCCTCTGTGCTGAAAACTAGGATACAAGCGAGCGCACACCCGAGCATAGCTGTTGGAAGACAACACGTGTATAATGGTAAGCAGAGCCGAATAAGTATTAAATACTTTAGGAAGATTAGAATCGGGTTGAAAAGTCAACTAGAACTTTAAAACACTGCTTCTTCACCTACTAGCAGCGCCCCGCGTTGTACCTGTTCCCGCGAAAATTTCGGGATGAAATGTATCCCATGTGTAATTCTGACCCATATATCTGCAAAGTTTCATCCAATTCAATTCAATATTTTTTGCGTAAAAGAGTACCAAACATACAATTTACAGGTATGTTAGATGGTTTCAAAACGATATACAGAAGAGAAGGCATGCGGGGTTACTTCGCCGGTGTGACCGCGGCGTGCACGAGGCTCGCCATCGGCAGCACGGCACAACTCACTACCTTCGCCAAGTAAGTTGGGTAGATTAGTACTTTAGCTATTCGCTGTTATTCTATTGCGATGTAAGACTATATTCTTATGTACAATATCACAAATATGGGAATCGAATTGGACGCAACACGTCTCAAAAAACGTAAGGTGCAAGTCGTTTGGATTCAGTGAAATTAGCTGTGGCCATGTGGGGTGTCTATGGGTGCTGTGTGTGTGTGAGCGTCACACATCTATACTAGTTTATAAAGAGGTTAAATTTGTAAGTTTGTTTGTTTGTTTGTATGTTCGAACTAATCTCGGCAATTACCTGTCCTATTTGAATAATTCTTTTTGTAATAGATAGCTACAATCAACGGGAAGGTCATAGGCTATTTTTCATCCCGATATTCCCACGGGCACGGGCACAAGTCGGGTAAAACCGCGGGGCGCTGCTAGTGTCAAATAAATCGCCCAATCTAATTGAATACACTAAACAGAAAACTAGGGATCTGATTTAAATGTATCAATTTTAAGAGAGATGAGAGGCGAAAATTATTGTCAGAATATACATAATGTTTCTATGCTCAGTTATATTTGATACTGGTAACACAGTGAGGCAAAATTAGGTAGTTAAATATTATAATACCTCGTCTTACTTAGTCATGAGTATTTATCTATAACGTATATTGTTTTAAGATTTTGCGGCCTTCGAGGTTGTATATTATTCATGTCTGTCTTATTCATATCATTCAGTTTGAAACAATTAAGATATTTAGCAGAGAAATGTTATTGAGAACTTCAGGACACACCAGTCATGAAATCCATGTACCAGACCTAGAGGCCTTTGTTATGCCAGAGGATCTAGCAGTTTAATTCTATTTTTGAATATCTTTATATCGCTTTCCATGTTTGTCACTGGCTGTACATAACCACAATACATTGACACACGCGTGGGCACTGTGCCAAGCGCTTACTGTGTCGGGGGTCGCGGGTTCGATTCCCGTCCAGAGTCAACAATATGTGCAGGCATAGGTGTTGGCTACGACGTATTGGTGTCATTTATATATTCATATTATTATAAAATATTTGTGTATATATATAATAGTAAGTACCCATCAGTTAATTATATTCCATAATATAAGCTTAATTCGATGTAATTTAACAGGTGTGGATTTGTTCGGGTGTATATTTATATTAATTATTTTATCCAGAACCAAAGAATGGTTGGTGTCCCAAGGGGTCATACAATCCCAATTGGGTCTGGCATTCGGCGCCAGCGCAATGAGCGGAATTGTCGTTGCCGTGTTCATTTGCCCTATGGACGTAATCGCCGTACGACTCTTTAACCAGGGTAAATAGTTTACATTAAACAGACTCTACATTTTACAGACTGAAGGAATGGCTGCTCTCTCGAGGATACTGCGAGAATTCCCCTGAAATGCGAGCCCTGTTGGCCAGTCTAGTGTGCAGTGTCTTATGTACCATAATCGAAAATCCCCTGGACGTAGTCAATACTCGTCTTTACAACCAGGGTAACGTTGTTTGGTCCACTTTAACGCTTGCTTTCGTCGTACTGGAATGAAGACTCTTTCGATCCTATGCTATGGAGCTTGGTTATTCATTTTTGATCCATTCGTGGACTGGTTTTGGTAAAGATTTTTTTCTGGGATGTATCCTTTCCTGTCTGTCTTAATAAACCCCTTCGTTAACAAATACCCAATTAATTGGATTCCTTTATATTATATTTAAATGAATTATTTAGCTTCCTTTCCTTAGTAAAGCCATTCTTTATACACTCAACACACATACACTTCCAATTAAGAATTAGAAATGCATAATGATTTCCTTCTTTCAATATTTCCAGGGTCTTCTAATCTGCTGTACACCGGAGTCATGGACTGCTTCTCCAAGACGTACAAAACTGAAGGGCTTTACGGCTTCTACAAAGGGATAGGGCCGCTGTACCTCAGGATGGCACCACACACCACTCTCTCACTGATCATATGGGATATGTTAAATAATTTTATGAAGAATAAAAAAAAATAGCTGAAATGTTCACTGTGCTTTTTTTACCGTGTTAGGACGGTGCGAGGATGCAGCCAAGCCAGTTTATGAACAAATAATTTAAATTAAGCAATGTAAGAGTTAGTGTGGCCGATTTCTTCTTCTCGAGCAGACATGTTTGTATGTATATACTTCTTTAAAATAAATATTCAGGAAATATTTTGAATAGGCTCTCGCTTAACCTTTTGTATGCCGTATGCATTAGAAATACAATAGAAAATCAATTGTGTCTGGCTTGGATCCGCGTTCCAGCATTCCATCGCGCGGCATACGAGGGGTTAAATAAAAATCTTCTATGTTGATCGATATGGTGGAGAAAGCGGGTTTTAATAGTATTTTGTTTTTTTTGTGGCCGTTACTAGCACCATGGCACCTTCGTTGCTCGAGCGGTACGTTGACAAATGGCATAGCCATAAACTGCTCTGCCTTGCAACTGTTGTCGCTTCTACCTTTGAAACGAATATAATATTAACATCCAATCATGTGAATGTAGGAACGTTCCATCCATACCCAGAATACTTTGTAGCTGATCTGATAACATAACCTCAGCAGAAAGAGGGCTCTTTTAAATGCTAGTTCATGGCCTTTTTAGGTCTGTGAATTACTATAGACAAAATATTATAACTATTCTATCAATAATAACTAATCTGTCAGAAAAAGTAAAATTAGAATTTTTAGTTAGTGTTTAGTTTATTTAAATTGGCTTCCAAAACAAAACAAGCCTAAGATTTTAAGTATCATCGTATTAAAAAAAATACTAACTTAGATTTAATTACAAAAAAAAATTAATTTACGCAAATTATGATATAAACAATCACAGTTTGGAAAAACGTTTCATGGTCGCATTGTGATAACGAAACAAAACAAAATTCTGACCTCAACATTCCATATTCAAATCTTTTAATATCTACACAATCAGATATTAACAACCAATAAAACCAATGGAATACATAATCGGTGGCTTAGCTGGTGCTGGGGCGACCATTATAACGAATCCTATAGACGTGGTCAAAACGAGGCTGCAGCTCCAAGGAGAGCTGAAGTCGAAGGCTGAACAGACGAAGCGGTACCGAGGGATCTTCCACGCCTTCTACGTCATAGCCAAGAACGACGGAGTGATGGCGCTGCAGAAGGGACTGGCGCCGGCCATGCTGTTTGGGTTTACCATGAACTCTGTAAGGTTAGAAAGAATAATGCTTGAAGTATAGGTCCTTGGTAACCAACCAACCAACCTTTGTGTTAAACTCTTGATTTTCACATGGCACTAATCCTGACTGCTATGTCCGAGCAATTTTATCAGTACCGAACTGACTAATGAAAAAAGTACCTATCCGTCCTTCTGTTATCGGGTTTGGAAGATGTCAAACAAACCCTTAAAGCGGGGAATTCACTAGACGGGCATGTCCGCGGGCAAGCCTGCAGGCAAGTCCGACGGGCTTCGCTACTATCATGTCTGTGCTTTATCAGTCAGTGTAGTACTGCCGCGGGCGATCTGGCAGACTGCCCGTTGGAAGTCCGCGCGATCTCATTTTGTCTGCACAGGCACCGACAGGTCCGAGCGTGAATGCTTAGTCCAGGCGGCCTGTGGACAGACCTGGCAGTGACAGCAACCCAAACAGACGTCCGCTTATTATCGTTCGACGAGTTGTGGAGAATTTTTAATTTAAAATGAGTTTTAATGAGAATAAAATATTCTGGGAAGAATTTATAGCTGAATACAAAACTTATCCATGTTTATGGAAGGTAAAAAGCAAGGAATTTATGAATAGTGAAATGCGTAATACATTGCATTGCCATCTTGCAACACAACTAATAGGGAAGCCGTTCTAAAACAAACTGAAGAGTCTGCGAAGTGTATTGCGTCGCCAGGCATGCCCGGACAGACTGCCCGCGGACATGCCCGTCTAGTGAATTCCCCGCTTAAGCGGGGAATTCACTAGACGGGCATGTCCGCGGCAGTACTACACTGACTGATAAAGCACAGACATGATAGTAGCGAAGCCCGTCGGACTTGCCTGCAGGCTTGCCCGCGGACATGCCCGTCTAGTGAATTCCCCGCTTAAGTACTTGAGTTGACTGGTTGGCAGACACATTTGACAATTTATTTTAGTATTGAAAAGTATTGAAGTTTGAATCGAACAAAATTCTATATAAGATGGTAAGACCAACACTTTCATTGGTTGGCAGTTATGCACTACAAGGAAATAGCTGAACACTACTAAGATTAAATGTTATAGATTGGGTCTTTACCAAGTAGCCGATGTCAAAGGGTGGACAAAAAACGAAGATGGAAAAATAGCCATTCATAAAGCAACTTTCTGGTCAAGTGTGAGTGGGATCCTCGGTGGAGTGACTTCTAATCCTGCCTCCGTTCTAAAGACTAGGATACAAGCTAGCGCACACCCGAGCATTGCAGTTGGGAGACAACATGTGTATGACGGTAGGCAAAGCCTGAAATATTATGGTAGGACATGAAATCAGAATTTTGAAAGAAAATTTAATGTCCCGAAGGAAATATTACTCTCTACACTTGATCACATTCTGCGCTTTCCTGTACGGAAGCTAACAATGCCAGATAATATCCGCAATTACTTTAATTAACGTAGATATTACTGAAATTTTATATTCTTCACAGGAATGGTAGATGGATTTAAAACCATATACAGAAATGAAGGCATGCGAGGCTTCTTCGCTGGTTTGAATGCCGCTTGTGCAAGAATCGCAATTGGTAGTCCAGCACAACTCACTACCTTTGTTAAGTAAGGATACTTTAAAAGATCTATTAATATGCCAATCTACAAGCTCATGTAGCCTAAAACCAGACCTTATAGGCTATCAATTCTTTATGGAAATAAAATAAGACAAAAGTAATATAATTTCTCATACCACTTACTATACATAATCAATAACTATATTTGATTTTTATCCAGGTCCAAAGAATGGTTATTGTCCAAAGGGATCTGTGTAGCCTCTCCATTCAGCCTGGCATTCCTGGGCAGTTCATTGAGTGGAATCGCCGTGTCCATTGTAATTTGTCCGTTAGATGTCATCGCCGTCAGACTCTTTAATCAGGGTAAGTATAAATACAACATACTTATTAGGTGCCTACTGAGAATGTAACACGTAACATTGCTATATGCATACGATCTTATTACAGAAGTACCTACAGAGAAAACAGTACCTATCTAAAGCTTACTCTACATTGTTCCCAGGATCATCAAATCGGCTTTACACCGGATTATTGGACTGCTTCACCAAGACGTACAAAGCTGAAGGCATATTAGCCTTCTACAAGGGCATATGGCCTCTGTACCTGAGGATGGCGCCACAAACTACTGCCTCACTTATTATATGGGACTTATTGACCATTTTAATGAAAAAATATAAAGAATAACTAAAATTCGTCTGTGTATTATTTCGTTGAGGAACAAAGATCAGACGACTGCATACACTGGCAATTTTCCATTAGCAGAGACACCTGTAGTATGCCAACATTAAGCCTGACCGCATACGTGCGGAATCCGAATTCGATTTCCGCATTCGTTTTCCGCATGCGGATCCGCATGTCGCACACATTCGTTTTTTTTCGTGCGCCATAAATTCCGTACGAACGTTTCGAATGTGGACCCGTGCGTTCGGAATCACCATACGGAAAAATCTAATGCCGTCATGCGAAAGCACTTCCATACATTTGCTACGTACCACCGCACACATGCGGAAATTTCCGTTTGGAATTAAAACAAATCAAAGCAAAGTCCCCACTGAACATACTGACAGCACACTGGCAGTATAGAATCCCTAATGTAAAAAAAGAAACGTCTGCGTTAGGTCCACGTAATTCCGCATGAGGAAAACGAATGCGGAAATCGAATTCGGATTCCGCACTTTTGCGCCAGGCTAACAACCGTTACCAAATATCAATCTTAACGGCAACTGCAAATTACGTGGACAACAGTCATCCGCTCAGCTGCCTCTGCCGTTGACTACCGCTCTGTCTGATAATAAGACGACTTACCCCTCACAAATAACTACAGCAATATCAATCAAAACTTTGATCTCAAAATAAACAATCACGAACTACACGTAGCTGCAGGCAAAGAGAAATGCATCTCCCAGTCCACGTCCAATGAACTGCAATCAGACATTTCATTTTGATCGCTGCACGAACAGCTGTCCAAGATCTCTGGCCTCTCCGGTTCCACGTAATCATCAGGACATAAACAGTCTGGATTATTGGGATCGTAGGGAACGATCCCGATCGCTTGCCTATAAGCTTGATAGCAAGTCAACTTGCAAGCATCAGGGTTGAAAGGATCAGACCACACTTTCCGAACTGCTTCTCTGACCAAACGCCTTTTTTTTCCTCTCCCTCTTCTTGATCTTTTCAGCATTGTTCTCATTGGCAATTTTGTAAACGAGCGGGACACAACTATCGCGCGCTTCGTCTTTCTCTGGCAAAACTTTCATTTCAACAATGTATTCTCCATTTCGTTTGCAAACGATTAGCGTTGGCTTTTCAATTACATTCTTATGCCTATTCCTGATCGGTCTCGATGGAGCGTCGCTTGATTTCCGAAGCTTCGCTTTGTTCAATTTGTGGAGAAGCTGCTTAGATATTGCGCCTGGTTTCCAACCCTGGGCCACCTAAAAATTAAAAAAAGATTAAGTACGGTGATACTTAATATTGCGTCTAAAAAGATTATGAAAAAGCTATCATACCTTTAGTTATCATTCCGCTCAATCAATAGTAGCGCCCTCTCTTGTATATAGACTCTACCGCATACGACACATTGCGTAGACTCCAGTTGCACAGTTGCAGAACGCCTTATTCACGTCTTTAACGAAATCTCCCAACACCGTGTCCTGACCTTGTATTTCATATATTTTATGATTCTTATAAGATTTATGCTTATAAACCGGGTTACAACATATTAAATGTATTAAATTGAAAAATATTATGCACCATTTAAAATCTATGCCTAATCGTGGTAAGATAATGAAATACTAGAGCATTATGGAAAACGGTTTAGCCCTCATGCCTATTTATGATACCGAGATAAGAACATAGACGATTGATTTGCTAAATATCTCTCTAATAATAAATTGGAAATGCGAGTATGTTAAGTAAGTAAGTTTTAGCCTTTAATGTCCCACTGCTGGTCAAAGGCCTCTGATCGCACTGAAGATATCAGTACAGTGAGGATTAGGCGTAATCACCACGCTTGAACACTGCGGGTGTGTTTCTATGTCTTTTACATAGAATCTAAAACGCCTTAAAATAATTTACTGCGAAATAAATATATAATTCGATCTCTTGAAAAGACGAAAGACTTCTACCGTCATCAAAACTTTTAACGGATTTGACAGTGTGAGAGAAGACGGTAGCAGATCGCTGTAACTCCTGAAAAAGGTCACCGTACGTGGCCGAAACTGACCTGTTCATCGACATGCGTTCGTAATTGTCCGTTTATATAATTAACTAGCAGCGCCCCGCGGCTTTACCCATGTTGAGCCCGTTCCCATAGGAATTTTCGAAAATCCTTTCTTAGTGTGCACTTACGTCACTTGAAGAACCTTCCTGCCAAATTACATGGTTCTAGGTGTAGCGGTTGAGGCTGTGCGTTGATTATCAGTCAGTTAGTCAGGACTTTGAATTTTGTATATATAGATGAAATACACCTTAATTCTTTCACAATAAAACACCCTATACGTCGTTTGTATATACACGATCGTCAGGTTTTCATAAGGTAGACTGTGTAGTTCATGAGAATGATTTACAAAGTAGTTATAGAGTTCCTTTTAGCCTAATCCTAACAGGAACGGGTAAAACCGAGGGTCGCAGCTAGTTCGTGACAAAACCGTGTCTGGGTCACCGACTTGCTCTTCAGTCTATCTTACGTATTATTAAGTGCGGGTACTTTACAAATTAATTGATTTATTTACACTTCTACACTAATATTAAGAGGAAAACTTTATCCACGAGTAACATAGGCTATTTTTCATCCCGAAATCCCACAGGAATAGACACAACGCGGGTAAAACCGCGGGGCGCTGCTAGTTTATTTTTATACTAGTTGCTCCCTCGGCATTGCCTACCATTGCACATTGATGTTGGAATTTCGAGATAAAATGATCTATAGTACTACATATTCATAATATTAAAAAAATTAGAGAAATATAGCAGTCAGTTTCTAGAATTTCTGCCCGTCTATAGTTTTTACGATTCAGTGCTCATTCAGTAGTAATAGAATTTCGAGACAATGCACCAAGTGCACTATACACCCATTTCAATGTCCTAATATAAAGATATTATGCTACATTTTATGACGTGCCCAGTTCCTTAGACATATAATTATCTTCAAAGACTGAAGTAGGAATATAATTACAACATACCTGCATGGATATTAATGAATATGTAGTTCATAATAATTTAAAAGAATTATAACTCGCACACACGTGCTCTTTTTATAAAGAGGTAAAAATTTTAATTTTGTTTGTATGTTCGGGGTAACCTCGAGAACTGCTGAAGAATTATTTTTGTAATATAGTCACATTCAACGGGAAGGTTATAAGCTATTTTTCAATACCAAATTCGCACGGGAACAGGCACAACGCGGGTAAAACCGCAAGGCGCTGCTAGTGTAAGTATTAAGTATGCAATATGTTATTTAATTTATACGTTATTCAAGAATTACACAATGTGAATAACTGCGCTCAATCTTGAGTGGGACTCATTGTTAGCAAGTAATATGTCTACTTAAAATCCTTCATACATTACCAGTATGATAATATATATATACAGGATACTAGCAGCGCCCCGCGGCTTTACCCGCGATCTGCCCGTGGGAATTTTGGGATGAAAAATAGTTCATATCCTTCATGTTGAAGGTTACCTATAACGGATAGATCGGGTTTGAGATCACCAACCCGCATTAGCCAAGCGTGGTGATTCCGCCTAGTCCTCCTCACTGTACTGGTATCTTCGGCGACACGAGAGGCCTTTGCCCAACAGTGGGACATTACTGGCTAATACTTTACTTTACCTTTTTCTTTAATCTTACGTTTCGAGAAATCAAATTTTACCTGTATTCACGATTTCCAGTATTATCTATCTCTACTATAACGTGGAAATATTTTAATATAATAATTTCGTGGTTCATTGGGCCTGGTATGCCTTGCCTGTGCAAAAAATCCTATATAATTTATGTCAATAATATAAAAAAATATCTCAATTTTTGCTTGTTGCTACGGATTATGTGATCTTGCTCCATGGGCATTTTGTTCTCTTATCAATCTTATCATTGAATGGAACATGTAATCAGCCGAACGCGACGTGACGCGATTCGCGCCAAATATATCAAAGTACAGTTAACGTCAAAAAATAAAAAAGACGTGTGGCACTCGGGGACTGCCGCGGTAAAGCTATTGCATAGTTATTTTTTGTATCACTAGATGGCGTTAGTGGGGAGCGTGAGGTTTTTTCGTTACGGAATTTCTGGATTCGGTCCCCGCGCTCAAGGCCCGCGATAGAAGCTATGCAATAGCTTAAAATATCTATCGTAATATCTTACGATTCTTACGTTTCCTTGTCCCTCTTAAATAAATTAAAAATACACAAGAAAAGACAATATTGACCTCTAACGCTAAACAATTGTTAATATAGAATATAATTATAAAATATTTCTTTAATCGTCAATCTTACTTTTCTCGAGCACATGATAAAGGTAAGGTACTCGTCAAAAATTACCAAGTTCTACGTACGTACTACGTAAGTTATAAAAACCACAAAATCTTTCAGCTACCTTTCAGAAACATTGGCAGTGTACCAATATTATCACACTTCACGTTAGTGCTGACACTACAATTGTACGTCAGTGGTTGAAAATAACTCAAAAGCATCACACGAATGAATGACGAGTTTTTTCTACGACTGTACCTGATCGAGTTCAGTTGTAACGGTGAAATTAGACCTTAGTCTTCTGTGACCACGGTTCCTGCAAAGGACTCAAAAGTCAGATAAAAATGTAAAATAAAAGCGAAGTGTATCCGTAAACGTAGATTCAGTTCTTGTTTAGCTTCACAGATAAATAAAAATCAAAATAATGGACTACATAATTGGAGGGTTGGCTGGCGTTGGGGCGACCATTGTAACGAATCCTATGGACGTGGTCAAAACGAGGCTGCAGCTCCAAGGAGAGCTGAAGTCGAAGGCTGAACAGACGAAGCGGTACCGAGGGATCTTCCACGCCTTCTACGTCATAGCCAAGAACGACGGAGTGTTGGCGCTGCAGAAGGGACTGGCGCCGGCCATGCTGTTTGGGTTTACCGTGAACTCTGTCAGGTTAGTATAACTAAGTAAGGATTAAGAAACTTTTTTTTCTTATGATAAGTACTGAAAATAAAAACTATCAGAACTGATTTTTCAACCAAGGACAACTTCTCCATTGAGGAAATAGTAACATAGCCTAAACACATAGGTTTAACACTTTCTGACACACGCTATTTTCCGAAGAGCAAAAAAGACAAAACACTTTATAACCGTGTTTTAGTTAACAGAGCGTTTATTAATAAGACAGATAAAAAATATGGACATTCGAATTGAGATCCTCTTCCATTTTTGAACTCGGCTAAGAAATGAACTTCATTTGTTCTAGATTAGGTCTGTACCACGTGGCTGATGTTCAAGGGTGGACGAAAACAAAAGACGGTGATACAACACTTCACAAAGCCATGTTCTGGTCTTGTGTCAGCGGATTCCTCAGTGGAGTGGCTTCTAATCCTGCCTCTGTGCTGAAAACTAGGATACAAGCGAGCGCACACCCGAGCATAGCTGTTGGAAGACAACACGTGTATAATGGTAAGCAGAGCCGAATAAGTATTGATTACTTAAGGAAGATTAGGATCGGGTCGAAAAGTCAACTAGAACTTTAAAACACTGCTTCTTCACCTACTAGCAGTGCCCCGCGTTGTACCTGTTGCCGCGAAAATTTCGGGATGAAATGTATCCCATGTGTAATTCTGACCCATATGTCTGCAAAGTTTCATCCAATTCAATTCAATATTTTTTGCGTAAAAGAGTACCAAACATACAAAGTCACAAACTTTCACATTTATAATAAGAAGATATATCCATGGGTACTTAAATTATTTCTTTACAGGTATGTTAGATGGTTTCAAAACGATATACAGAAGAGAAGGCATGCGGGGTTACTTCGCCGGTGTGACCGCGGCGTGCACGAGGCTCGCCATCGGCAGCACGGCACAACTCACTACCTTCGCCAAGTAAGTAGGGTAGATTAGTACTTTAGCTATTCGCTGTTATTCTATTGCGATGTAAGACTATATTCTTATGTACAATATCACAAATATGGGAATCGAATTGGACGCAACACGTCTCAAAAAACGTAAGGTGCAAGTCGTTTGGATTCAGTGAAATTAGCTGTGGCCATGTGGGGTGTCTATGGGTGCTGTGTGTGTGTGTAAGCGTCACACATCTATACTAGTATATAAAGAGGTTAAATTTGTAAGTTTGTTTGTTTGTTTGTATGTTCGAACTAATCTCGGCAATTACCTGTCCTATTTGAATAATTCTTTTTGTAATAGATAGCTACAATCAACGGGAAGGTCATAGGCTATTTTTCATCACGATATTCCCACGGGCACGGGCACAAGTCGGGTAAAACCGCGGGGCGCTGCTAGTGTCAAATAAATCGCTCAATCTAATTGAATACACTAAACAGATAACTAGGGATCTGATTTAAATGTATCAATTTTTATAGAGATGAGAGGCGAAAATTATTGGCAGAATATACATAGTGTTTCTATGCTCAGTTATATTTGATACTGATAACACAGTGAGGCAAAATTAGGTAAGTAGTTAAATATTATAATACCTCGTCTTACTTAGTCGTGAGTATTTATCTTAGATAGCGTATATTACTCGGATATTGTTTTAAGATTTTGCGACCTTCGAGGTTGTATATTATTCATGTCTGTCTTATTCATACATATTATCATTCATTTTGAAACAATTAAGATATTTAACAGAGAAATGTTATTGAGAACTTCAGGACATACCAGTCATGAAATCCATGTACCAGACCTAGAGGCCTTTGTTATGCAAGAGGATCTAGCAGTTTAATTCTATTTTTGAATATCTTTATATCTCTTTCCATGTTTGTCACTGGCTGTACATAACCACAATACATTGACACACGCGTGGGCACTGTGCCAAGCGCTTACTGTGTCGGGGGTTGCGGGTTCGATTCCCGTCCAGAGTCAACAATATGTGCAGGCATAGATGTTGGCTACGACGTATTGGTGTCATTTATATATTCATATAATTATAAAGTATTTGTGTATATATTTGTGTAAGTACCCATCAGTTAATTATATTCCATAATATAAGCTTAATTCGATCTAATTTAACAGGTGTGGATTTGTCCGGGTGTATATTTATATTAATTATTTTATCCAGAACCAAAGAATGGTTGGTGTCCCAAGGGGTCATACAATCCCAATTGGGTCTGGCATTCGGCGCCAGCGCAATGAGCGGAATTGTCATTGCCGTGTTCATTTGCCCTATGGACGTAATCACCATACGACTCTTTAACCAGGGTAAATAGTTTACATAAAACAGACTCTACATTTTACAGACTGAAGGAATGGCTGCTCTCTCGAGGATACTGCGAGAATTCCCCTGAAATGCGAGCCCTGTTGGCCAGTCTAGTGTGCAGTGTCTTATGTACCATAGCCGAAAATCCCCTGGACGTAGTCAATACTCGTCTTTACAACCAGGGTAACGTTGTTTGGTCCACTTTAACGCTTGCTTTCGTCGTACTGGAATGAAGACTCTTTCAATCCTATGCTATGGAGCTTGGTTATTCATTTTTCGATCCATTCGAGGACTGGTTTTGGTAAAGATTTTTTTCTGGGATGTATCCTTTCCTGCCTGTCTTAATAAACCCCTTCGTTAACAAATACCCAATTAAATGGATTCCTTTATATTATATTTAAATGAATTATTTAGCTTCCTTTCCTTAGTAAAGCGATTCTTTATACACTCAACACACATACACTTCCAATTAAGAATTAGAAATGCATAATGATTTCCTTCTTTCAATATTTCCAGGGTCTTCTAATCTGCTGTACACCGGAGTCTTGGACTGCTTCTCCAAGACGTACAAAACTGAAGGGCTTTACGGCTTCTACAAAGG
Organism: Cyclophora punctaria; assembly: GCA_951394245.1. Taxonomy (NCBI): domain Eukaryota; kingdom Metazoa; phylum Arthropoda; class Insecta; order Lepidoptera; family Geometridae; genus Cyclophora; species Cyclophora punctaria. The sequence continues at coordinate 9,769,516 of OX596172.1, forward strand.
GATAGGGCCGCTGTACCTCAGGATGGCACCACACACCACCCTCTTACTGATCATGTGGGATATGTTAAATTAGTTTATGAAGAATAAAAAAAATAGCTGAAATGTTACCGTGCTTTTTATACCGTGTTAGGACGGTGCGAGGATGCAGCCAAGCCAGTTTATGAACCAATAATTTAAATTTAGCAATGTAAGAGTTAGTGTGGCCGATTTCTTCTTCTCGAGCAGACATGTTTGTATGTATATACTTCTTTAAAATAAATATTCAGGAAATATTTTGAATAGGCTCTCGCTTAAATAAAAACCTTCTATGTTGATCGATATGGTGGAGAAAGCGGGTTTTAATAGTATTTTGTTTTTTTTGTGGCCGTTACTAGCACCATGGCACCTTCGTTGCTCGAGCGGTACGTTGACAAATGGCATAGCCATAAACTGCACTGCAATGCAGCTGTTGTCACCTCTACCTTTGACACGAATATAATATTAACATCCAATCATGTGAATGTAGGAACGACCCATCCATACCCAGAATACTTTGTAGTTGATCTGATAACATAACCTCAGCAGAAAGAGGGCTCTTAAATGCTAGTTCATGGCCTTTTTAGGTCTGTGAATTGCTATAGACAAAATATTATAATTTATAACTATTCTATCAATAAAAACTAATCTGTCAGAAAAAGTAAAATTAGAATTTTTAGTTAGTGTTTAGTTTGTTTAAATTGGCTTCCAAAACAAAACAAGCCTAAGATTTTAAGTATCATCGTATTAAAAAAAATACTAACTTAGAATTAATTAGAAAAAAAATTGTAATTTACGCAAATTATTATATAAACAATCACAATTTGGAAAAAAAGTTTCATGGTCGCATAGTGATAACGAAACAAAACAAAATTCTGACCTCAACATTCCATATTCAAATCTTTTAATATCTACACCAATCAGATATTAACAACCAATAAAACCAATGGAATACATAATCGGTGGCTTAGCTGGTGCTGGGGCGACCATTATAACGAATCCTATAGACGTGGTTAAAATAAGGATGCAGCTCGAAGGAGAGTTGGAGTCGAAGGCTAAACAGACGAAGCGGTACCGAGGGATCTTCGACGCCTTCTACGTCATAGCCAAGAACGACGGAGTGATGGCGCTGCAGAAGGGACTGGTGCCGGCCATGCTGTTTGGGTTTACCATGAACTCTGTAAGGTTAGAAAGAATAATGCTTGAAGTATAGGTCCTTGGTAACCAACCAACCAACCCTTGTGTTAAACTCTTGATTTTCTCATGGCACTTATCCTGACTGCTATGTCCGAGCAATTTTATCAGTACCGAACTGACTAATGAAAAAAGTACCTATCCGTCCTTCTGTTATCGGGTTTGGAAGATGTCAAACAAACCCTATGTAGGTACTTGAGTTGACTGGTTGGCAGATACTGACAATTCTTATTGACTTTTTATTTTATTATTGAAAGGTTTGAATCGAACAAAATACTATGTCAGATGGTAAGACCAACACTTTCATTGGTTGGCAGTATATGCACTACAAGGAAATAGCTGAACACTACAAAGATTAGATGTTTTAGATTGGGTCTTTACCAAGTAGCCGATGTCAAAGGGTGGACAAAAAACGAAGATGGAAAAATAGCCATTCATAAAGCAACTTTCTGGTCAAGTGTGAGTGGGATCCTCAGTGGAGTGACTTCTAATCCTGCCTCCGTTGTAAAGACTAGGATACAAGCTAGCGCACACCCGAGCATTGCAGTTGGGAGACAACATGTGTATGACGGTAGGCAGAGCCAAAAATATTATGGTAGGACATGAAATCAGAATTTTGAAAGAAAATTTAATGTCTCGAAGGAAATATTACACTCGAATCTACACTTGATCACATTTCTGCGTTTTCCAGTACGGAAACTAACAATGCCAGATAATATCCGCAATTACTTTAATTAACGTAGATAACTGAATATTCTTCACAGGAATGGTAGATGGATTTAAAACCATATACAGAAATGAAGGCATGCGAGGCTTCTTCGCTGGTTTGAATGCCGCTTGCGCAAGAATCGCAATTGGTAGTCCAGCACAACTCACTACCTTTGTTAAGTAAGGATACTTTAAAAGATCTATTAATATGCCAATCTACAAGCTCATGTAGCCTAAAACCAGACCTTATAGGCTATCAATTCTTTATGGAAATAAAATAAGACAAAAATTTAATTTCTCATACCACTTACTATACATAATCAATAACTATATTTGATTTTTATCCAGGTCCAAAGAATGGTTATTGTCCAAAGGGATCTGTGTAGCCTCTCCATTCAGCCTGGCATTCCTGGGCAGTTCATTGAGTGGAATCGCCGTGTCCATTGTAATTTGTCCGTTAGATGTCATCTCCGTTAGACTCTTTAATCAGGGTAAGTATAAATACAACATACTTATTAGGTGCCTACTGAAAATGTAACACGTAACATTGCTATATGCATACGATCTTATTACAGAAGTACCTACAGAAAAAACAGTACCTATCTAAAGCTTACTCTTCATTGTTCCCAGGATCATCAAATCGGCTTTACACCGGATTATGGGACTGCTTCACCAAGACGTACAAAGCTGAAGGCCTATTAGCCTTCTACAAGGGCATATGGCCTCTGTACCTGAGGTTAGCGCCACAAACAACTGCCTCACTTATATTATGGGACTTATTGACCATTTTAATGAAGAAATATAGAAAATAACTGAAATTCGTCTGTGTATTATTTCGTTGAGGAACAAAGATCAGACGACTGCATACACTGGCAATTTTCCATTTGCAGAGACACCTGTATGCCAACATTAAGCCTGACCGCATACGTGCGGAATCCGAATTCGATTTCCGCATTCGTTTTCCGCATGCGGATCCGCATGTCGCACACATTCGTTTTTTTTTCGTGCGCCATAAATTCCGTACGAACGTTTCGAATGTGGACCCGTGCGTTCGGAATCACCATACGGAAAAATCTAATGCCGTCATGCGAAAGCACTTCCATACATTTGCTACGTACCACCGCACACATGCGGAAATTTCCGTTTGGAATTAAAACAAATCAAAGCAAAGTCCCCACTGAACATACTGACAGCACACTGGCAGTATAGAATCCCTAATGTAAAAAAATAAACGTCTGCGTTAGGTCCACGTAATTCCGCATGAGGAAAACGAATGCGGAAATCGAATTCGGATTCCGCACTTTTGCGCCAGGCTAACAACCGTTACCAAATATCAATCTTAACGGCAACTGCAAATTACGTGGACAACAGTCATCCGCTCAGCTGCCTCTGCCGTTGACTACCGCTCTGTCTGATAATAAGACGACTTACCTCTCACAAATAACTACAGCAATATCAATAAAAACTTTAATCTCAAAATAAACAATCACGAACTACACGTAGCTGCAGGCAAAGAGAAATGCATCTCCCAGTCCACGTCCAATGAACTGCAATCAGACATTTCATCTTGATCGCTGCACGAACAGCTGTCCAAGATCTCTGGCCTCTCCGGTTCCACGTAATCATCAGGACAGAAACAGTCTGGATTATTGGGATCGTAGGGAACGATCCCGATCGCTTGCCTATAAGCTTGATAGCAAGTCAACTTGCAAGCATCAGGGTTGAAAGGATCAGACCACACTTTCCGAACTGCTTCTCTGACCAAACGCCTTTTTTTCCTCTCCCTCTTCTTGATCTTTTCAGCATTGTTCTCATTGGCAATTTTGTAAACGAGCGGGACACAACTATCGCGCGCTTCGTCTTTCTCTGGCAAAACTTTCATTTCAACAATGTATTCTCCATTTCGTTTGCAAACGATTAGCGTTGGCTTTTCAATTACATTCTTATGCCTATTCCTGATCGGTCTCGATGGAGCGTCGCTTGATTTCCGAAGCTTCGCTTTGTTCAATTTGTGGAGAAGCTGCTTAGATATTGCGCCTGGTTTCCAACCCTGGGCCACCTAAAAATTAAAAAAAGATTAAGTACGGTGATACTTAATATTGCGTCTAAAAAGATTATGAAAAAGCTATCATACCTTTAGTTATCATTCCGCTCAATCAATAGTAGCGCCCTCTCTTGTATACAGACTCTACCGCATACGACACATTGCGTAGACTCCAGCTGGACAGTTGCAGTACGCATGATGTAACGCATGCGGTAGCGTCAATGTACTAATGGCGTGGGTATTTAGTTTTGAAAATAATTAACAGAATTAGATGCAGTTCATTATAAATTAATATTTATTTACTATATTACCTTACTTTACATGTACAGTACAAATTTTAACTTAATGACATTATTAAATTACACCAAAAGAACTTAACTGATATACACTTAACTAAACTGCTATATACTCGTATATAAATTACAACAATTCCTACACCGAAAAAAAAAAATGTTTTGGCCACGGACTATGTGCTACCTTTGTGATTGTGTTTGTGCATTTTGATACAATTTTACTCGTCTTGCACGCAACTGCTGTTTTAAAGTTTCACTGTTAATGAAAGAACGAAGGCAAGGCACGTGGAAAGAACTTAAACTTATTCCCTGATGAACTAAATCTTGTTCCCTTTGATTTGGTCTTAAGTTTTTGTGGCCCTTGAGCTTGAAATACGTCTTGTTGCCACGATCGTTTACTGCTACTATACCCTTGTCAGAGGGTGTTGGGTGCTTACATGTGGATCTGTCCGAGAAATAGGTCCGAGAGTTATAAAAATTGGGTCTCATCATACGACGTTTCACCAACTCTCTCACGTGTGGTGGAAGGCGAGGCACGGTGGATGGCGTCGGAATCCTTACTTTTTGACCTTGACCCCGTAAGATCTTTAACGTGGACAAAAGTAATTTCTTATCCTGGCCATGCCCTACTATACCCAGTTTAGATAACTCCACCGGGTCCACGTCTCCGAAACAACTCCATGTTCCTCTAGACGGCTTGACTTCAAGTTTTTTCTTATCTTTCTTGTCTCCGGCTCCACCTTGTCGTTTAACTTTTGGTTTGGGAGTCTTTATCAGAGTCTTTTTAGGAGTAAGATACCTTCTCCATTTGTTATTAGCGTCAACGTAGCCGTCAACACCAACTACATACCATGTGCCGTTGGATAAAAATTTCCCTGTTTCAGCATCAACTTGATCGTTGTGTGGACCCGTGAAGATCATAGGGGCCCATCGGCCATCTGGCGCAATGTATCCATCTATATTAATCTCCAACCATTTCTTATTTGGATCCCAAAACCCGCCAAGATCGCTACACATCGTTTTCCCATCGAGATATTTAAAGAATCTTGGGACTTGATTTCCGAACCTATCTAACAGTTTTACTCTATAATCCAAATACGTGTATTGGGTGCTATTATCAACTTTCAAAACCTTTTTCGACTTAAACGATTGATCGAACAATGCCACAGGTGGTGTGAATTCTACCATCCACTCGTCATTATCGGTATCGGAACAAAGAGAAGCCGAATCTTCAGTACACGAACATGACCAATCCAAATTAGTTCTGTCCGCGCCTGGCACTGCTGGATAACAAGCGCACGCAGGATCCTCGGCATCGGGGAGGAGACCGAGGGCTTGCTGATAAGTTTTGAGACAAATCTCTTTGCACATATCCTTGAAGGCGCTCTGGATGAAGTCGCGTTGTTCTCTTTCAAGGCGCCTTTGTGCCCGTTCTCTCTTCTTTCGACGCTCAGCGTTCTCTTCTTCTGTTCTGCCGATAGTGTACGTCAATACATCTTTATCTTCGTACGGTATTTGATTAATCGCTCTAGGTTTAGTGTATTGTTTCATAGTTTCCATAGTAATAGCGAATTCTCCTTCTTTCTTGTGCACCACAAGCAAAGGTCTCTTCAATGGCTTCTTCTTCTTTCCAGTATCTCGCCTCCTCTTTTTGACTACTTGACCTGGATTTCTAGCCATTTTAAGCAAACGTAGTACGTGTTTATTTATACAGCCCGGCTTCCAGTTCGCTCGGAACTAAGACAAACAAAACAAAAAAAATGAACAAAAATAAAAAACTGTTAAGAAAATTGAACTAATAACAATAATTTCGTAATTACCTTCATTCCTGGGACATCCTCGGCTGTCCATAACCAGCCCATATTCTTGGGAACATTCCCTAACGTACCCGTACACGGCGTGGCGCACAGTCCATGTCCAATCTGTGGCGCTGCAACATCACCAAATGTCATGTATATATGCGACTTTTTATTAAAATAATAAACAATTTGATAAAAAAAAAAGTTATAAGTACATACGTATACCTGTATAGCCATAGTTAAATTTAAATCTGTCATCTATCTTTTTCTTACACTTGACAGTTATTTTGGTGGACTTGTCGGATTCTATGTTCTTATGTTTTTCTGATTTCCTTGGGGTTACTGGAGGTTTGTCTTTTTGCAAATTATAATAAACCGGACAGGGGAACACATCGTCGGGCGAAGCTGTCATATCTTCGCCAATGAATTCAAAGCCTTTACAAATCTTGCAGTATGTCGTCTTTTGAATACCGAATGTGCATTCGCACGTGCAGAAGCAAGAATCTTTGCTCATTTTTACATTTGCTTTCATCCCACCGGTGATCGTCTCAACTTTCTGAATAGTATCAGGACAAGTATCTTTTTCTTTGGATTTCAATCTCAAAAGAATTCTGTCATCGCGGGGCGGAGGAGGTTCGTTATATATTCTACCTAAACAAGTAGGTTGCGTACATCTTGTGATTTCCACTTTACCTGTTTCATCTCCCCACATTTCCTCGTCCTTTTCCAATACATCTTTACATACTTGGCCACTACATACAGTTTTTTTTTTACTATCTGTGCTTTCAGTATTTTTTCCCGTGTCTGCACTTTTATTGCTTGCTGCCGGACTTTGAGTGCCCGGTGAGCCTTTCGGTGGACTTTTACTACCTGGAGACCCCTTCTCCGGACTTTTGCTGCTCGTTCCATCTTCATCATTATGAACACTAAAATACCCCACACAATAAACCTGATTTCCAAAAGGTCCATTGATATTGCCGAAAATGTAACTTAAAACGCTCATATGTTTATCAGTTAATTTCGAGCAGGACTTACTTTTCACAATTTCCAACTGTCTATTTATATTTAAATCTGTATCGCTTTTGATCAAGCTGAGGACGCTTGATTTCACTTTTTTTAGATTTTTAACGGCTTCTACGTGTTCCCCATCACTAGTTGTTATTTCATCCTTTCCATGTATACTCAACTGTATTCCTTGTTCGCAGGTTATTTCTCTATTGTTGTTATATGAATATATCATCGGACAGTTTACACATCTGTGACCGCCAACATTAGTTGTAATAACACCAGCGTGGGACCCTGCTTTGGTTAATATCTCTCTTATTGTACTGAGGATAGATAAATACTCCGAATGTTGATAAACACCGGACTTTGAAAGAGTTTTAAACGATGATATGATTGTATCACTTATGTATGTCAGCTTTATATTTAACGTAATTTGAGCCATTCGTTTTGATGATATTTCATCAAACACGTTGTATTCTTCAATGGCACTTACTGGTTTAATCATTTTGTTTCGTCTGTAGTATAAATTGTGTAGATAATTTATGAAGACGTTGTTCCAGGGGATGAAGGTGTACCCGACCTTGTCGTTGACATTATTTTGGTTGAACAAAGACAGTTGTAAGTCGTACTTGGTCATCAAGTCCATGAGAACGTCTATGTCACACGAGAACAGGAGAGACTTCCCCGAACTCCCATGGAGTGAAGGCTCGTCCACCCTCTCCCCTTTCCCCCTCACAGACAGCCGCTTACTCTTTTCCTTTTTTGACTGTTCATCATCATGACCACTGCTTTGATTCGGATCGTTTAACACGAGGCTGAAAACGTTTGCAAACTGACTACAGATCCGAAATTCTTTACAAGCAATGTAACTGGTCAGATCTTCTACAATTATTTCTATTAAAAACATTGAATCCGAAAAGGCCATTTTGTTATTTAAATTAAATTAACGTGTTTGTTACAAATTTAATGTTATCCCCTCATTGGGAATATAATTTATGAAAAACCAAAAATACAGAAAAAAATAACTTGAAATTTTTACGATTACCAAAACAATTGTGTTATACTTTTTATATCAAGACAGCCATGCTAAGCATTTTTTTTACGTTTTGCAAAAAGAATATACTTCAATAAAAACAAACCTTTTTAACGTTAATTGTGTAATTCCTTGATATAGCCATTTCGATGGTATGATATATTAACTGCTTTGAGTATTTATTAATACTCAAATATATTATCTGAAGACTTTAGTTACATGTAATCTAAGGATTCTACACTTACCTAGGAGTTTTTATATTTTAATTTACTGTAGGTAAAAAGTTAACCTTGCCTGTTAACTATTTCAATATAGGTTATCTCAATATAATACAACAATTAGCGCCCCGCGGTTTTACCAGTGTTGTGCCCGTTCCCGTGGGAATTTCGGGAATTTGTATACATATAAACCTTCCTCTTGAATCACTCTATCTATTTAAAAAACTGCAACAAAATCCGTTGCGTAATTTTAAAGATCTAAGCATACATAGGGACAGACAGACAGTCAGACAGCGGAAAGTGACTTTGTTTTATACTATGTAATGATGAACAATTCCAAGTAATTGTTCATTATGCAATGCCGTCATCTTCACTACATACCTATTATAAAACAAAGTCGCTTACTGCCGCTAGACTTTTCATTTTCATCACGCTTAGAACCTTTCTAATTCTTATAGAGCTTCAATGTGTATTTTAAATGAAAGATTTTCATCAATATGAACTCCCAGATATTTTGTGCTCTAAGGCACGTCTGGTGGTGTATCTTAATATTGGTTTCTCCTAGTTCTGAAGTAGCCGTTTTGGGGAAACATAAATACGTAATTTTATTTTTGTTTAAAGTAAGAAGATTCTGCTCTAGCCATTGTGAAATAAAGGTCATGCCTGTATCGGTAGGTGAACGCAAACCCGAACCATGTTTGAAAAGTAGAAACATGTTTTCGCTCGACCTGGGAATAAACCCGGGACCTCAGTCTTGGCCGGCAAGTGTATAAACCACTAGACCACCGAGGCGTTAATAATAACAAAAACAAGCAATTAAAAAATATGTTCAAAACTCAAATATTACTTTATTTTTAGTAACGATTGTCACCCGTATACCTCGACTGTTGATAACCACAATTTGAAGTGTAACTGTTTGTATTACTAGTCTTAGCATAATATAACGGCATCGGTGTTGACGAGATGTTTGAAAAGTGCCCCTTCTTCTTCGAGGTATTGCAAGCTCGGTGATTCCTCACCGGGGATTGAAGCTCGCAAAATTCATCACACATTTGCAAACAATTGATTATATCATTATATTTAGCTATAGTTTTCGCGTCTAGATTCATCAAATCCGACCTATATGACAGTGGCGTGTCTCCCAAGAAGTTACCAGTGGTAGACATATTCATTACTAAAGCGTTTTTACCACCTATTTTAGCTTTTTTATCCATTATTAAACTTTTCTTTCTGTCAGTAGCCTTAGTGGGGCTACCTGGTTTACTTTTCACTGGAGATGAAGACTTGTCTGTTTTCGCCGCTTTCGGCGGGCTGGACTTGGGTGGACTGGTGTTTCTTCCCGGTTTTTTAGTATTCGTTTTCGAAGCCTTTGCTCCGCTCGGTTTCCGCCTATACCACACCCACTTTCCATTAGCATCAATAAAGCCATCGACGCCGAGCTTTAAGTACGTACCAGTATTATCCACAAATCCACCATCTTCGGCGTTATATTGATTTCCGTCCGGTCCTATAAAGTTCAGTGGAAACCATCGACCATCGGGTCCTATAAAACCATCTTTGTTAATCTCCATCCACACATGACCTGGGCCCCAAAATCCTCCAAGGTCACTGCACACTTGCTTCCCATCAGGACCTTTGAAAAATCTAGGTAGCTGGTTACCTTGTTTATCAAGAAGTTTAACTCTGTAGTCTAAATAAGTATATTGACTTTCGTTTTCTGATGTAATTGGGGGATGTTTTGCTTTGGGATCATATTTTGAAGCAGGTGGATTGAACTCGATGACCCATTCGTCACCATCGGTGTCGCTACTGGAGATAGAGTCTGCATCGGAGCAGGAGCACGAGTCCGTGGGCGAGCCGTCGTCCACGACCTCCGTCGTCACACATGGGCATTCGGGATCGTTCGGTTTCGGCAAGGGAAGCAGCCCAATAGCTTGATTATACGCTTTCAGGCAAATCTCTTGACACCGGTCCCGGAACGTTGACTGGATCAATTTGCTTTTTCTTCTGGCTTCTCTGCGTTCCCTTCTCTGCCTTTTTTTCTGTCTCTTCAACTTTTCTTCTTCAGTCTTTCCTATAGAGTACACGAAAGGTGGCTGTTCTTCGTAAGGATATTGGAAAAGAAGCCTTTCCTTGGAAAACTTTTTGAAGACTTCCATGCACACTGTGTATTCGCCATCTTTTTTAGTGACGGTGAGTGCTGGTTTGGATTCCAACTTCTTTTTCTTATTCATCATAGCGCGTTTTTTCTTTGCAATGATATCGATACCCTCTCGCATCGCCCTGTATCTTCTGACTAGAATTTTATTAACTGCACCAGGCTTCCACTTCGGCCGAACCTGTAGGTACATTGTGAGTTTTAGTATAAAAGTTTTAAAATATATATAATTATGTGATAAACTAATGCATAAATCAGAGTTCGTTATTTCAAGCCCAAAGGAGATTCGCTTGCGCATGTGAAAATGTTACTAACTATAGAAATAGGTAGGTAGGTTTATGAAAGAATAGTTATCACGTGTTTTAAGAATAGTTATTACAAATAATGTCAATTTATTTGGATATAACAAATTGTTATTAGTAATGTTAAGAACCTTCATCCCCGGTATATCATCCGCTGTCCAGTTCCAGCCCATGTGTTTGGGGACAGTCGGATATGGATATTTTGGATACTTAACTTCCTTTTTTTCGACCGCAGTTGTAGCTAAAACAAATCAAACAATTTCTCATTTAAAATAGTTTACAAGTAATAAAGACTACGTGTGATTAGTTAATTGGGTTGGCAGAAATAATTATACACATAATTATAAACATTAAGTACTATTAAAAATAATAATAGACACGTACGCTCAACATCTTTCACTTTAGCTGTCACTTTAGGTTTTTCAACTATCTTGGATTCCTTTTTTGGTTTCTTTACTTTTACATCTGCAAAATTGCGACTTTCACTCCTTCTATTCTGGCGGGACATATTTGTTCTCCGCCCTGCTGCAAGTTTGGAAGAACGGCTCGATCTCGATGTTTTACCACTATCTGTATCGGTTTTGTCTCCATCGTCGTCCCAGACATTGGGCGTGTGAATAATTTTTCTATCGTAAAGTTTGTGGTAAATGGGACAAGGGTGAGGCTTCGCGAACTCGGGCTCGTTCTTCATGTCTTCACCCAAACACTCGTAGCCGCCACAAATAGGGCAATATGTACTGTTCTTATTGAACTTGAAAGTACATTCACAGTCGCAGTAACATGGATTAGGGTCTAGATGCTCTCTGCGTTTTTGACTTGTAACCCCGTCCATGATAAAATCTTTTATTCGCTCAGCAATATCACATGACTGAACGCAACATGGGTTATGAATATCATCAAATTTGATAACAATATCGTCGTCTGCGGGACTAGGTTTTCCTACTTTAAAGTCAGGGCATACTGGCATCCTGCATATTAAGTCGGATTCACTATGACTTTTCTTGGCCCCCACAGCACAAGTGTTTTGAGAACATATTATCTTCTCCCTCTCCGTGTAAGGTTGCGCCATCGGACAATTTGATGCACAATGTTTGAACGCATTTGGTATACCGCCTGATTTGTTTGCAGAACTTTCAGATTTAACCGATTTAGGTGATGATGATCCTGATGGCGTCGTTTTTGATGGTGAACTAGCGGATGTTTTACCCGAAGGAGGATCTATTGCTGAGTCGAGCTCTACAGTAAAGTAATACACATTGTACACTTGATCCGTTTTTATTCGTGATTCGCGTTTCTTGAAAGGACACTCTGGCCCGCCACAATTAGGTGGGTCGTCAGAAGAAGGATCTTCGTCACATTTCTCAGGGCAGCCAGAATTACATGATGAAACTGAGGTCAAAGCGCGTTGCATTTTTGTAATGCATCCACACTGAGTCGACAGTCCTTCTTGTGTAAGTCCTTCTTTGAATGGACCTTCATGTGCTATAAACTCTTTTATCTTTGAAGCCAAGGTACAAGATTTGCTTCCGCACGGCCCAATTACTGATTCGAGATCAATAATTTCGTTATCTTCGTCTACAATTTTTTCAATGAATGCTCTCATCTCTCTAGCTATTTTACAGTCAAACCTCCCGCAAGGCCCTCGTATGTTCTCTATATCCATTGTCGTAGGTCGGGGACCTTTTGGTTTTTTACCTGCATCAATACAAATGGGGCATGGCTCGGACTGGGTGGCCTTTTTAACACTTTCAGATAACTTTCCTGGTGGCCATCCTGTTTCTCTACAATAGCATAGGCGGTCAATATCCGTTGCTTTAACTCTAGGCCTAATTGCCGGCCGAGGTGTTAGCATCCTCATATTGTCATTACATGACACAATTATCTTCCTTACATAGTCTACGATGTGGTCGATATCGGGACAAGTCTCTGGAGCTTTGTATATCGACTCCGGTGGCTTATCGGCGTGTGACATACAACAATAATCGCCGTCATTGAAGAACGTCAAATTAGCGCCAGGAGCGTTTTTATAATCCGCGTACACGACCTTGTTCGTCTTGGGCTTGTCAACTGTGAAGTTATTCTCTATTTTATTGCTGTTCTCTGCGAAAACTTCGTCTGTAGTCTTCATGGTGCAAATGTAGGACGTAGTCTTCGAATTGATGCCGGTATATAAAAACTTTTTAACCGTGGGATCTTCAGAAAGAGTGCGAAATGATGTGGAGACCTTTTCGCCGAGATATGACAATTTGATTTGTAAACCCAATTTTGCCATAAGTTTGGCTGTTCCTTCTTCGAATATGTTGTAATCATCTTTAACCACGGGAGACTCTGGCGTTAGATTATTGTAAATACCTTCTAAAAAACTTATGAATCTCTCATCCCATGGTATAGAACAGGAGCCAATAAACACGAGGTTGTCTTCTTTACTCCACAAGGATAAGTCCATGGGGAACTCCCTCATGGTTTGCACTATGAACTCGGCTGTGCTCGTGAACAGTACAGACTGGCCCGATTGGATGCACGGTTCCGGAGGAGGCGCCTCTACTTTACCTTTCTTTGGTTTTTTCGGTTTTGGGGGTTTCTTTTTCTTTCCCGGAGGGTCTGGTGGCAAGGGCGGAGGGTCAGGTATCACTATGTGCATTTGTTTAGGATCTTTCAATTCTAAAGAAAATATATCACCAAAGTCACATTTGATAATGAGATACCTGCTCTCCACAAAACTTTTTACGCTTTCAACAACCACCTCAAATATAAACATTGCATTCGAAACCGCCATTTTAACGATTTTTTTTATATAAAGGAAACCTTTTATTACGAAATTACATTATTATTTAATACTCATGAATTTTGATTCTAACTTGATACTAAAAATGAAAAGCAAAGGAATAAATAATTTTACACAAACATTGTCAATGTCATTTTTTCCTATAAAATAATAATTATTTTTCTAAAAACTGAAGAAAAAAACGAAATAAATAAAAGACAATTCATTCATGTTTTCACTTTTTAAATTTTATGTAGGTTTTTTTTTACTTGATTATCTTCGTGGATTTAAAGTCCTTGATTATAGTTAATTGTTAAGTAACCTTATTTTATTATGACGTAAAGGTTAGTATGTATACCAACCATGGACTTATTATTATAATCATACCAACTCTAATCTAAAATAATCGTAGACGAAAAATAATATAATCCCTCCGCCCTCGCCCTTGGAATGTATAAACACCTAAGTATTTTAGTATTTATATAATAATTAATATTTTTTATTTAATTTGGAAATCGTTTGATTTGTACAAAATCTGATACTCTCATAGAAAAATATACAAATATCTTTCTATGTTTCGTTCAATTAGAGATGTAATAATATTAACTCCATGGTCACACTAATATATTCAAAATTACATGGTAACGTCAAACTGTCAAGTGTCACTTTGGTGCGCTCAGCTGATTAGCTGACTGACTGACGGATCCCTGTTTCGTGGTCTGTGGACGGATCCGTATAGGGATGCACGCCAACATAATAATATATACATAATATAATTTGTCCATCCATAAATATGTAATCGATATTAAGTAAAAAATATTAAAAGTTTCAAATTTTGAAACTTCTATAGGTCCCTCTAAATAGGTTATAACATTATAACATTGTTTATTAATATAATTGGGAAAATAATATCTCACATCTTGGTAAAAATATATAATACTAGCGACCCGCCCTCGCTTCGCTTCGGGTAATCAAGATTTCATGTGGGAAATTCGGGATAAAAAGCGTATCTTCCTGCTAGTAGGTATATATATATCGCTCGTGTATCGCCCGCGCCCGGCTCGCGCTGTTAAGTAGGTATAACAATTATTTTTATCATCATAACTCCGAAACTAACAATCCAATTTTAAAAATGTATAGAGGTAGGTATTTAATATATTTAAAGTAAAAAACTTGAGAGGTGTCAAGGGACACCCGAATGGAACGAAGTTTATTTATTATCAACAAAAATAATCGTCGCGACACCACACTGTTCAATGCGAAAATATCTAGCTTGCTTTCTATAAGAGAGATAGAGAGACAGACAGAGAAACATGTCCCTCTCTGGCCTAAAAAATGTCGTTACTATTTTTTCCGTCTAGCCCCCTTTCGCAACGCTCGATAAGGAAGTTCGTTCCAATAATAATTAACCTTGAAATTCGGGATAATACATAGCGCGTCTTCTTCGTCGCTCATAGGTACCTATATCCTTGCGCGCTTTGACCGCACGAAACAGTAGGCATAACATAACAGACATTATTATTTCGTATGTTTCTCATCATAACTTTGAAACTAACTGTTCGATTTTAATAATTCTAAGAGGTATTTAAAGTAACATAATCAATCTTGATTTTAGAGCTATTTATTTTGTTATGGCTTAATATCATCATATGAATATCATTTACTTAAAATTGCCTCCTTTTTTAACTAACGAATTTTTAACTAAAAACGGTTATTGAATAGTTAGACATATTATTATGCCTTCGCGAACTTATTTGTTTGCAATTATTTAAAATTATATACTTACTTTGATTGTGTAGAACATTGTTTTTGTGAACCGCAAATCCGTTACGTAGTTTTAAAGATCTAAGCATACATAGGGACAGACAGACAGACAGCGGAAAGCGACTTTGTTTTATACTATGTAGTGATAATATATATAGGTACATAATATATTACCCAATTAATTAGACCTAAACTAAGGTCTAAGCTTTTATTGTGGAATCTAACTAACTGATACTACTACTTAAATATACACACATGCTTAATAGGATTACCCAGACGTCGTCGCCAACAACTATGTCTGCACATATTGTTGACTCCGAGCGGGAATCGAAGCTGCACAACCCCCGACACAGTTGACAGTAAGCGCTCTCACATCACATGCCACTGTGCAACGGGCTTGTCAAGTACCAAATTATTAAAAACCAAACCATTAAATAACATCGATTAAAACATCGGTATTTTAATATATCGATTACTTTGGCATGTCTAGTTCATTCGTTCAAGAACCGAGGCAAAGTCAAAATAAATTAGTCAAACAAACCGAACAAACCGGACACCTGTTATGAAATAATAGTATTTTTAAATCATCCCACGTGTTGAAATAGCAGGAATAACAATTACTCCAGCAGTTTGGTTAACATGAACCGAATGCCATCAATAGACTGTGTTACGCAATGGACCAAAAATCTGGCACGAACCGCGCGCAGATAAATCTAAATAGGTATGGAAAATATTATGATATTTTGTACACTACACGAGTACTACGCTTTTATGATTTTCAAAGTTAATTTAGTCTAACGCCGTTGGCTTTTCTTTATGATTTCTAAAGTAATAGTTGGATGTAGTCGTGCAACATGTATTGTTTTATTTTATTAGTTATTAGTTTAAATTTCTTTCATCACATGACTTTTATTTACATTAAACCTCGTGATTCTAAACGTATAATTGCGTTAATACCTATCGAAATTTCAAGGCGCTTTAATTTTTTGAGACTGTTATGATTGTTAGATTTTTTTAAATTTATTTATGATGGCCTTTCATTTAAAAAATCTACATAGGTACCTACCTATCAAAATTAAGCCTCAATTTTTGAGGTACATTACCATGAGATGATTATGCCAGACATACCTACGCACCGTAAACTTAAAAGACCGTCGTTTTGCGTCAGTATTTTAAAAGTTGTATGCTAACTTAAGAAAAAAACTGTGATAGTGAGGATGGACTTCATCATTGGAGGGATTGCCGGAGTGGCGGCTGGTTTCCTGAGCAACCCTTTCGATGTTGTGAAAACTCGCATGCAACTCCAAGGGGAGTTGAAAGCTCGCGGACAACATGCAGTACACTACAAAAACATCCCCCATGCAATATATACTATAGTCAAACATGACGGTTTCTATGCACTTCAAAAAGGTCTAGTCCCTGCTCTATGGTTTCAATGGGTGGTCAATGGTGTAAGGTAAGCTTGTTTTGGCTTGGCATTCCATTTATTTTTCATTTTGCATGTAATTCCATATTTTTTGCATCAAATGTAAGTAGTATTTTTATCAGCAGACTAAGTGAGTTGACGGTATAATTACTGTTTACTTATTTAATGAATTCAATAATTTATTTAATGTCTAAATATTAGGACCATTTATGTCGTTTTGTAAATAATGTTTTTTTTAATTTTCAAACTAACTTTTAGTAGGTTAGATAAGTAGTTTAACAGCATGTAAATACACTTAATAAATCTACATAAATTCTTATTTTTTAAGTCATCTAAAATTCTGTTCAAACTGGTTCAGCAATAGCAGTACTGAATACTGAAAAATAGAAGAAGCTGAACTCAAACTGACATTTGAAATAGAGGGTAAATTCCATAGAATGAAATACTCAAAACATAATATTTCAATATCATTTGAATGATTTGGTTACCTTCAAAGTAATTTTCTTTATTTAAGCCTTTCACTTATCAAATTCATCATCATCGAAAAGTTTTCCATTTTATTAAGTTCAATGTATATGCTTCTCACTTGAATTCTATCAGTTCCTTAATTTATCATAGTAAAACTGTTTCAGATTAGGCATATACCAACAAGCCGATAACCTAGGCCTCTTACGAGATGAACAGAAGAAAACCAAGTTTTTGAACAGTTTATTTATTGGAAGTTTATCTGGAGTAGCAGGGGCCTTCTTTGGTAGTCCATTCCAAATGATCAAAACACAGCTAATGTCGTATTCCTCTGAAAAAATCGCAGTTGGAACGCAGCACGCACATAGAGGAATGATATACGCTATGTCAAAGATTTATGGAAAGAACGGATTGTTTGGTCTGTGGCGAGGTGTCCATGGAATGATGATCAGGAACTCAATCGGCTCCGCGTCCCAGTTGTCTGCTTTTGCACTGTAAGTTGTGAATTATAATTATTAAGTAGCTTATTCCTAGCTGTTGCGATAAATATAGTTATTTATTGCAACAGCTAGGAATTGAGCAACTTATAATCCCAGATGTTTCACCTACACCCCACACAGCACCATTGAAGGACTTAAGATGAAGAAACTTTATGTATTACTCTATCAACTATGTACCCAATAGTCTTTTTTAAACTTACACGATTTGAACACATAGTTTTAACGTACTCACACGGGTACGGGTACGGGCACCTCTCGTGGTCGCGGGTGAACCGCGACCACGAGAGGTGCAATCCCCTCGAAACGTCGGGAAATAAAAAGTAAGTTATTACTTGCTTTATTAAGTTTTCTAACACGAAAAAACCCGTGTGAGTACGTTAAAACTATATGTACCCAATTTTATTCAATCTGTATTTGTGTGTAAGAGACATGTTCTTGTTCTATCATCTCTTTAAAATAGGCTCCTCTTGCTATGTATCAACTCCAAATAGTGAACTAACCTTGATTTCAGTAGGCAGTGCTCTTGGCATAGTTTGACTAAGTGTTGTTAGTTCTTTGCGATTGTCAAGCAACATACTTGGATGGGTGGCCGATAGGAGCATTTCTGTCTGAGCGCTACCATGCTTCGGAGGGCACGTTAAGCAGTCGGTCCCAGTTGTTTCAATCGTTAGATCAAGTCGGAGGCCTTTCGGTGGTCAAAAAAATAAGATAGCAGGGTTGGCCATTGACCTACTCGAAATTAATGACTGAGTACCTAGGTGTTTTCTTATTAATTTGCGGTTTTTTGATAATCTATAACTTTATTTCAGTTCAAAAGAATGGATGGACGGAAATGACATGTTTCAACAGTCTAAATATCTATCTGCGTTCATCGCTAGCAACTTTGGCGCTGCCGTGAAAACAGTATTCCTTACTCCCATGGACGTTATTATGACCAGACTCTATAATCAAGGTAATAAAGACTATATTCCTTTGCTTTTCCTAAGTCATTTTCGGCTTTGACACTTGAAATAAGTTGTTAATAACTTAAGCCTCGTTATGGCTAAAAGCTTTTGCATACATCCAACTAAGCGAATGTTTATGACGATGGATGGATGGATGTCTGTTGATATTTCACACAAAAACTGCATTTGTTAAGCAACGTGCACTTCTGCCCCTACTTGGATGGGTGGCCGATAGTGGCATTTCTATCTAAGCGCTTCTGTCCTTCGGAAGAGGCGTAAAAATTTCGGTCGCGGTTGTTGCAATCGTAAGATCATATACCAGGGTTGGCCAACCTACTCCAACTTAGTCAAAAACGATTTATTTCATACATAAAGATAACTAGGTATTTTGATATTTTCATTTTATATTAAGTATTTGTTATAGTATTTGATAATGATATCTAATCAGAAATGTAAACTAACGTGACAATTTGTTAAGACCTTGATACTTCATATTTTTCTTTGATTTGAGTGTAATATTTAACAGTATTGATGTAACTAGCGGAATTATTTTATAAATACTCTACTTCCTCTGAAAATTTACTGGTAATTTCTTAGGTAACTGTGCCTTGTATAAACGCATAACACCACTTTTCGATCTTGGTTCCTCATAAAGGAGTCGAAACGTCAGATACGTAAACTTGCTTCAACTCTAAACTCTAAAAAAAATTAATTTTCCTTTTATTCTTCTTCTTCATCGAGTGGATGGTCAACCTGACCAATCCTGGTGTCAGAGTTATTAAGCCGCCAAAGGCCTCTGACATGGCTCATTTAACGACTAATATCCGTAGAGAGTAACCGGGACCGACGGCTTAACGTGCCTCCGAAGCACGGAATCATCTTACTTTTCGGGCAATCAGGTGATTCAGCCTATAATGCCCTAACCAAACAGAGGACAGTCTCACAAAGAGATTTTTGTGAGATATCCCCACCGGGAATAGAACCCGGAACCTTCGGATCGTGAGCCGGGCGCTCAAACCACAAGACCACGGAGGCTGAATTTTAATTAATATTTTTCTTCTTCAGACGTAGACGCACGCGGCTATGGCAAACTCTACACCGGCATAGTTGACTGTGCTAACAAAATAGTGAAAACTGAAGGAATATTTGCCTTTTACAAGGGAATGGCTCCCACGTACTTGAGACAAGCTCCTCATACAGTTTTCCTATTAGTGTTCTGGGATATACTTAAAGATTTGCAAAAGAAATACATAGACAAAACATAGACGTTCGTTCAACTAACCTCTGGAACAAATCGCTTTACCTGCTAAGCGCTGGATTCATTAATATATTTTCTAGTGCTTTAAAGTGCCAAATAGTGTGTGAAAGTCACTTTGTGATTTTATTCAGTACTTAATACCAAAAGCAAATTGGTTTGTATTTGTTATTGCTGTTATGTCAATGTTAAGAATAAGTTTGTTAATACCAGTGGCAATAAAAAATGTAATTGATTTATGTTACTGTGTTTTTAAATATGAAGCGATTTTTTAGATGGTTGCTTTTTCAAAGCAGATTTACTGTTGTGTTGTCGTTTTGGTCGTGACTTGTATAGAATAATTGATCACTGACCTCAGTGGCATACTGGACAACGCGACGTCAGCGTTTCAGGAAATCAGAATAGGTTTTAAGGGCCTATGAGTTCCTAAAACGGGCTACTTTAAACAATTTTTTAGCCAAAAGTCTTAACGTTACAAGAACAATTTTTGTTTGTTTTTAATCTTGATCATATGTTTAATGAGACTACTGTTTCCGAAACACGTTGACTATTAATTTCCTCGATAGAAAATAATCACAAAGTTGGGTCTTTTATACCTTACTTTGTGAATTTTAAACACTTAGTTTGTTAAACAATTTCAAACGCATATTTCTAAAATTAATTTGAGTGATGTAAAATAAACTATGACGCAGGACTGTTGGAGTAAAATTTTTGTTTCAATATTATATTTGTAATTAAAATAAATTTCCAACGAAAGGTGGTAGATTCTTGCGAATGAGTCGCCATTACAATTTCCGCGCCGTAGTGTTTCTCGCTCTTTTGTACCCAGAGTGACAGTATGCGCTGAGGCGCCGTGCTAGTCGGACGTGTGTCGCTTTTTTCATTCCAGTGCTACGAAACTTCATAGTGTTTTCTCATTGAGATCTTATTGTTTTTTTCTATATTTTAAGCTATTGCATAGCTTCTATCGCGGGCCTTGAGCGCGGGGACCGAATCCAGAAATTCCGTAACGAAAAAACCTCGCGCAAAAAACCTAAGGCTCCCCACTAACGCCATCTAATGATAGAAAAAAAAACCTATCGCTCCCCACTAACGCCATCTAGTGATAGAAAAAATAACTATGCAATAGCTTTACCGCGGCAGTCCCCGAGTGCCACACGTCTTTTTTTTCTATATTTTATTAAGGCGGCCCCTAAACGATCAATTATATTGAATATTGTGCAATATAATTGATCGTCTTGGGCTAATATTGAAGACTGCGCAATGATTGAACGAAAGTTTGAGCGAGTTTAATTTTTATTGCATCATATTTTTTATTGCTTCGTGTAGGGTCAGTATTGCGCAATATTTGATATGTTGCTCGGGATCAAACTATCCTTCGACTGAACAAGAAAACATTGCACGATTTTCTTATTGTGCAATATAATTGACCGTTTGGATCCAAACGCAATTCAATCTTATTGCACAATTAAATATATTGTACAATGTTATTGTAAGTCTAGGGGCCGCCTAAAATGTGATTATTGTGACATTATAATAAAAATAAACTTTTTTCAAAATAGGTTATTATAAAACACTAGCTTTTGCCCGCGGCTTCGCTCGCATGGAATTTAGTCTGCCACATTAAGTTTGGTGATATGTTTATGGTTTAAAACATTTTTTTATTAAACCGAAGCAAAAAGAGGCGCCTTTTGCTTTCAAATGACATGGGTCATGTTACTGTTGAGCAACACGGTTATGGTCCATAACATAGCCCAACTCTATTCTTCGGTAGCCATAACACCGAGTTGGCCGTCGATTTCGATATGACCGTCAAAGAGTGACTTGTAAATAAGTCATGCCACTGTTGTGCATTGGGCCAGGGTCCATAGTATCCCAAGTTCCTTTAATTTACTATTCTATTTTAGTTACTACTTGCTCGCCCGCACGTACACGTCACTTGTGGCCGTCACTTGTGGCAATATAAAAATATCTTAAAGAAGTAAACATAGTAGGTAGAACCACCATTAGCAACAAACTATCATTTGGCCAACGACATTATGTGTCTAATATTCTTCACACTTCCGCCTCCACAACGTAGCGCACTCCTACCTCCGCATCGTAGCTACCTCCGCGTCGTAGCACACTCCCACCTGCGTATTGTAGCACTCTCTTGGTTCCGCATATACCCCTATGTCACAAAAGCGGCCCGTCTTACTTTATTTGGCTACTTTGTGGCCCTTGCCTGTCAAAAGGTTGCCGACCACTGACTTAATGCGAAAGACAAACGAGTACATCATCTTTGTGTAACTCCAATAGTTTAGGCAGCGCACGCCAAGATAGCTCTTAGAGGGCAGATTTTTTTCCATCCATACATCCATCCTCACAAACATTCGCATTTATAATATTAGTAGGAAGTAGGAAGTAGGATTAGTAGGTTAGTAGGATAAAATTTTATAAGACGGTTTATTTCCAAAAGTAGTCAATAGATAAAGTGGTAAATTAATTAAACGAAAAATACCTATAATAGGTGTTTCGATTTTGATAATTTATTTTATACAGCATATTTTTTAAGATTTTTTCTAAAATATTAAGGTACTTTACACAACCTCAAATGAAAAAGAGTTTTGATAAACTAATGTGAGAAAATAAAAATGAATCGTAATGTTCGGATTCGAACCCGCGGCCTTCGAGATAAGCAAAATGATTCTTCCTGTACTTAGGTTTCATTCACTAATTGCAATGTTATGCTATCGTAACGACACGTCACACGTTGAAATTAACGACTAAAATATAAGACATACGTATATCGGAACTACTCGGCTTCGTGCTCATACGGAGGCCGTCGCATGGCGACCATGTCACATGTGTCAAACCAGTACGGTGGTGATTTTTCTCCGACTTGCTTTACAAATACTTATTTATTAGGACCAAAATTACACAAATTCATTATAAATTGTAGCTTATATAACCTGTTCAGTAGTTTTTGCGTGAAAGAGCAACAAACATACATACATCCATACATCCATCCATACATACATCCATCCTCACAAACTTTCGCATTTATAATATTAGTAGGATAGGATATGTACGTAATTTAGATAAATACAAAATGCGATAAAATGTTGATTGTTAGAATCTATTTTATCAATGTGATGACTATTCTACCCAATTCAATATCTACTACTGATTTTTATTATGTGAATTAGATAATTAAGCGCTTCGCAATCTTCTGTTACAAAACGACCGCACGCGGGCCCCGTATCTCATAGAGTGACGTCAGCGCCGCGCCGCCGCGACGGCCGCTGCGCGTACTATTCCTCCCCGGCTTCACCGCCTGCTTCACCCCCTCAAATGTCGAAATGGCTGGGGTATCCAAGCCTTAATATATTAGACCGATTCGGGTACATACGATTAGATAGACAAGTCATTTGAATAATTTTTAACTAAAATTGCAAGGCTATTTTGAACAGTAGTTTTAAAGTCGACTTATCTTATCGTAGATATATCAATGAACTCTAAAATCCAAAAGGAAATAAACTTTAATCTGGCACTAACAGTTAAAAGGATAAATATCAAAGTACTACTTAATTATTTTTAAATTTATTTAGTTTAACACTATAAGTGCAAGCTAGTGTTACAAAACAGTCATAGGTAGTTCAATTAAATAATGTAGAATCTCAATTATTAGACAAAATATTTCTGAAAATAATTAAGCTAAAGTGTTTTAGAGAAAAAAGTACTTATTTGAAAATGTGTGGTACCAGTGAGTGACTCAATCAAATACGGCCTAGCCCCAATGAGTGGGCATCGAAGAAAAGTTAGTACAATACTAGTATAATTTATTTATTTAACTTTTTAGCTAATTATTTATATTTATCTTCAAGATAAATTAAAGATAGTTTATTAAAATCTTTTGATCTAGTACTTAGTACAATAATGTTTTTAATATATTAAGTAAACACTTATTTCCGAAAACTCAAACACGGACAAATGAAAAGCCTTCAATTTAAACACTTTTGACAAACATTCATGAAATTTTCAGTACTTAAGAACATTCTAATTTGTGTTGTGTTTCGGGAATTAATGTTTTAATTTTAGGTGTAATGTAATATTTTAATAGCATTTATTTATTTATATGTGTATTATTAAAAGTGCCTTTTGTTATGTGGCATCTTTATATAAAATGTGAGCTATATACCAAAGCTTAATAGTAAATAATAATTAAATATATAATAGAACAAATATGTAGGTAGTATGGTTTGTAATATCTTATTTGTTCAAACACCATATTGTATTGCATTTTTTAATTTATACCATGGTTACCAATATATAGCTATCATGGCCAACATAAACAATAATATTACCTTTGTCCTTGGTAGGTTTTTTCAAAGTTATGAACTGCGATTGACAAATTAAAAATATAAACATGGCATGTATCCCATCATGATCCCATTATCATTGTTATCGTAGAGATAACCTATACTCTATAGTATCTACGTTACCACTTCAATATTACGTTTAATTTTATACCTACGTTGAAAATAGTATTACTTTTTATATGGTTAGTTCTTGCCAACAACCAAATACGTAATAATACAATCCCCTTATTCAAATTCGGTGATATTTCTTCCAAAAAGATATTTCTAGTTGATACAAATATTATAAGTGTAGGATAATCAAGATCATATCAATTTGTAGATACTAATCGTCCATTATTTATCCATTACCCCAGCATTTTACAGTTAAAACAAAGTACTACCAAATATTTTTTGGAACGAAGTTCCTTATCGCGCGTTCCGAAAGGGGGCTAGACGGAAAAAAAATTGTAACGACACTTTTTGCGTGAGAGAGAGACAGACAGAGAAACGCACGGCACGGGTGCGCATGTTTCTCTGTCTGTCTATCTCTCTCTCTCTCTCTTATAGAAAGCAAGCCAGGTATTTTCGTTTCGTCTTTCTATTTCGCATTGAACATTTCGTATTGTGGTGTCGCGACGATTATTTTTGTTGAGTGTGAACAGGTTTTTTGTACATATAATAAAAAATAAGGAACTTCGTTCCAATAACAACAATAATGAATCCTGACAGTGTTTCTTCTTTGCATCCGGGTGTCTCTTGACACCTCTCAAGTTTTATTCTCACTGAAGATGTTAGTATTGAACAAAAGTTCCTCAATTATACTAAAACGTAGTTAGATTAATATAATGTATAGTCACCAGTACAAAATGTGAAATTATGCGCCTGTATACCCACTTCAGGGCAAAGCCTCTGAAGATATGAAACTAATGTGTTTAGTCATTTTTTAATAGTCTATGGCGAATGTTTGTTATTGTTATATTTTTTGTTGAAATGTTTTCTGTGCTAGTGCTAATAAATAATTAATGAAGATCTGCTTCGTTTTATTAACATGACTTATTGAGTAAGTTTAGTTTTATGAAATAGATATAGATAACTCAATCAATATAAAATATCTATCTATATAAATATAAAACTCTTATTGAAGTAACAAAAATAACCTGATTCTATAAATTGAACATGTTTTATGTGTTTGTTACTATACAAAATTAATGGTCTTTCTAGGAACCTACACAACTTGCATTGACATCAAGTCTTGTGAACATTTCCTGTCTGGACATTACAGTAAGTGATTCATTATTTTTCATAATAAATGTCTATGGATCTAAGTATTTAAACTTATAAATCTATTTTATTTTACAGATTTTAACATCCGCATTCGCAACAGTACAGTAACACAGAATGGCCGCCAAACAAGATGGTGTCGGTCGTGACCTCACTGATTTAGCAATGGGCGGGATTTCGGCCATGTTCGCAACCATGTTCACAAACCCCATAGAAGTGGTCAAAACGAGGCTTCAATTACAAGGAGAGCTGAAACGTAGAGGACAGCATGTCGTGTTCTATAAAAACGTACCACATGGATTGTTTGTGATAGCAAAGAGCGAAGGAATAACTGCTTTACAGAGGGGATTGCCGGCTATGATGGGCTTTCAGTTCTGTTTGAATACCTTTAGGTACGATGATTTAACTGTTTTAACTTTCATAATTAACTAGCTGTGCCCCGCGGTTTCACCCACAGCGCACCCGTTCCCGTAGGAAATACGGGATAAATAGTATCCTATATCCGTCTCCTGGTTGTAAACTACCTCCCCACCAGTTTCCAGCCAAATCGGTTCAGCCGTTCTTGAGTTATAAATAGTGTAACTAACACGACTTTCTTTTATATATATAGATTGTATAACGGCTTGTCGTATCTTGGCAACGAGCAAAAATATTATTGGATAAACATTACTAAATCCTGTTGTTTTTTAGCCTGGAATAATTATTTGATTATGTTTTACAAAAATCATTATTAAAAGAATAAATTGTAAGAAACTCAATCCTTAATTAGGAGTATCCGAGTTGGTATTACCTTTCAAATAAAATATAAAATACAAATAAAAAAATAACCCACCATTGCAGATTAGGCGTATTCCGCATATCGGAGCGCCGCGGCTTCACCTTGGATTCCACGGGCCACACTTCGTTACTGAAGGGCGCCGCCGCCGCGGGCGTGGGCGGAGCGCTAGGCTCCATCGCGGGGACTCCGTTCTTCCTCGTCAAGACACGGCTACAAGCACAAGCCTCGAAGTCTATAGCGGTGGGACATCAGCATAAGCACGCTGGGATGTTGGCGGCGATACGTGATATCTATTCCAGGGAGGGGGTGAGAGGTAGGCTTTGATTATTCATACTTTAGTATAACTACCGCTGTGTAAAGAAAAAACTATTCTAAATTATTGTAATTTTTTTTATCAACCTAGGCAAGAGTCATAAATCATTTATTGAAATAACAAGTCGTGCTCAACTTATAATTTTGTTTTACCAATGTCTCTCTTAAAAAGTGGGCCCATAATTTCGTAAGTAAAGGTACAGATAAACTGCACTATACTACAATAAACTAGCTACATACTAGTAGTCACTGATAAAATATTTGAAGATGAAGCCACTCACTCAGCAAGCGTCATAAAAGCAACCCCGCCACGGGGCAGGCCTGTTCCGCGGGGTGTTCCCGCAGGTGCCGCGCGGCGCCGTGGGCAGCAGCGCGCAGATCCTGAGCTTCACGTTCGCCAAGGAGCAGCTGGCGGCGCGGCGCGCGCTGCAGGCGCGCCCGCTGCTGCTGTCCTTCCTCGGGGCCGGGCTCGGCGGGCTCGTCATGACGGCCTGTCTCAACCCCTTCGACGTGGTGGCTACACGCCTGTCTAACCAAGGTCTGGACTTGATATCGCTTATCGTCTGGTGCGATGCTTGTTTTTTGGTAATTGAGGTTGTTGCTCTGGAGTGATAGTAAGGTGACTTTTGAGGGATATGAGGGATAAGGAAGTTTATTATTCCCACAAAATAAGTGTTATTTGAGTGCCATCTACTTAAGATCAAGTTCCCGTGTCAACGGCCACAATTTAAAAAGTAAATAACATACTTCCTTATTCCCACAGCGGTCGACAGTCAAAACAAAGGCAAGCTCTACTCCGGTATGGTGGATTGCTTCGTCAAAATGGCCAAGAAGGAAGGAATCAGTTCGTTCTACAAAGGAGTCGGTGCTAACTACTTAAGGCTTGGACCACACACGGTGTTGTTGCTCGTTTGTTGGGACCAGCTTAAGATATTGGAAGGATATTTGAGAAGTCGATAACTTAGACTCTCAGAAAACAGCGTTTTCACTTAAACTTAAGATCATCCCAAAGAATTTATCAGAACAGTGTGATCATTTGATTGCTTGCTCTTTAACTGCATGAAAGAGCGAGCAAGCAATATGTTCAAGAACATTAAGTCTCGAAGAACTCGGCTTTTTAAATGCCTCTTTTTAGTTAATAAGTACATTAAGTGAAACAATATGAAAATGTTAAGCATACTTTCAATCGTGTCATTCATAATGTGACAATACCCAAGGCTAACAATTTCATGGACTTGCTTTAAATGATAAACAAATATTAATTTATAACCTTTATTTATCGATTGTATAAAATAACTTAACAAGACGGGCTTAGGTATACATATGACCGACTTAATAAAGGAGAGATTTGCAATTTAATTAATTGTGGTATATTTTTAAGTGGTATTGTTATTGTCATAATCATTATGTTTAATTTTGGTCTTTATCATTAATTCCTATGAATGTAAAAACCAATCATTGTGTTATGTTACTGTTACTATTAGCTTGTATCATCCTATTGGTGGGCAAAGGCCTTCAAATCATTATTTAATGTTTAAGGTTAAATATTATCTATAATATTATAAAGAGGTAAAATTTGTAAGTTTGTTTGTTTGTATGTTCGAGGTAATCTCAGGAGTTATCAGTCCGATTTGAATAATTCTTTTTGGAATGGATAGCCACATTCAACAGGAAGATTATAGACAATTTTTCATCCCGACATTCAAACGGGAACGGGCACAACGCGGGTAATGTATTATAATTATAAGATTACTGTTAATAACGCTTTTGTTTTATTTCATCATTCTCAGAGTTCAAGAAAGGTTTTCGTTCTAAATTATAATCCTCTTATTGCGGCACTGTTGGGCAAAAATAGCTGTAACACTAAGGCTCTCACCAGACAGAAAGCGGTCACGCGGTCAAGCGTTCAATCGGTCAGTTTTGCGTTCGAGCGTGCAATTGCTAATTGCAATTGCTCACGAGCGGTCGACGCGGTACCACTAGTGTCACCATGTTTTTTGACGATAGTTCTTCATCGGAAGATGAATTATTGATTTTGTGGTCATTATCAGCGTCAAGACGGAAAAGAAAATACTGGGTGCGCCCAGTAAATAAGGATAGAGAACAAGATGGTGAATTTCATAGACTTTTTTCTAAATGGGTTAATGATGAAGACATTTTTTATAATTCTTTTCGGATGACAATTGATTGCTTCAATGAACTGTATGACAAAATTAAACATGACTTAGTTAAACAAGATACTAACTGGAGGAAAGCCATTTCAGCAAAAGAAAGATTGGCGGTATGTTTGAGGTAAGTTACTTTATTTCTTAAACAAATAAATGTATTATTCTTAAGCATTATTCATTATCATTATTAATTACTTCAGCGGCTTCTTCATAACACCGTCTAAGCTCAGATAATTCAGATGCATTTTCGTCTTGATTTACTTCATTTGACTGAACATGTTGTGGATCATGTAATAATTCATCCATTTCGCGTTGTGACAATTCAGGCAGACCTTGTAAGTCTTCAACATCATTTAACATACTGTCTTCGGATGAATACTTATTATATGATATGGAATTTGCAGTAGACAAGTTAGTTGATGGTGTATTGACTGGAGTTATATTTATATTATCTTCGATTTGCATTTCGTATTTTGCAAATAATGTTGCTATATCTAATTTGAGCATACTTTGCATGCGAGCCGGCATTTTTTTCATAGAAGTCGCATAACTTTGAAATAAATAATCAATATCATCAAGTTTTCTCTTGTTAAGATTCTTCTCGTGTAAATATTTTAACAGTTGTTGTTGTGTATCTGAATCGCCTTTTTGTGTTTTGTTTTTATTTTTGGCAGAATTTCTAGAGTAAGTACTATTACTGGAACCGGGACGGGAGAGATTCTCAGAGTCAGAATCTCGCAAATCAACACTATCACTTGGACTTGTTGAGTCAGAAAATTGTGAAGTGCTGTTACTATTTTCATTGTTAATATTACTATCAGTTTCATTCAGTAAAATGGTGTCATCTAGAAAGCGCAGCTGATCTGCCCAAGGCCAATTTTTGTATTTTTTGTATGCAGATCCAGAAGCCGTTTCTGTTGACTTTTTGAACTTCTTATAATTATCTCTCAAGCTTTTCCATTTAGTGGCCCATTGTTTACCTGTAAACAAATATGTACGATCAATTTGAATTTGCACATTTATAACAAACTTGTTAATAATATATTTATATTTTTGTATTTGTTTCAGATATCTTGCCACTGGAGATTACTCATCCACAATAAGCAATTCATATTGTATGGGAACATCTACTGTTAGAACAATAATCAAGGAAACATGTAGTGCAATTTGGAAAAATCTACAACCAACATACATGCCATTCCCGTCTGAAGAAATGTGGAAGCAGTCTGTCATCGGATTTAATGAAAGATGGAGATTTCCGAATTGTCTAGGCAGTATAGATGGCAAACATGTAACAATAAAATGCCCATCCAACACGGGGTCTTTGCATTATTGTCATAAGCAAAAATTCTCAACAGTATTGCTGGCAGTGGTGGACTCTGATTATAAATTTATTATGATTGACGTAGGTAGTTACGGCAAAGACAGTGACAGCACAATTTTTCAAAATTCTGTCTTTTACAAAAAGTTGATCGACAATGAGCTTAATATACCACCACCAAAGCCATTGCCAGGGATGGAAGTACCTGTGCCTCACATATTTCTTGGAGATGGTGGTTTCAAGTTAGAAAAATTTTTAATGAGACCATTTCCTACAGACATAGTAATTCGGGACCATAGAAAAGCTAATTACAATCGCAGACTTTGTGGTGCACGGCGTATAGTAGAGAGTGCATTCGGAATTTTGGCTCAGAAATGGAGGGTTTTTATGAATGAAATTGAATTAAACACAGAAACAACAAATGAAGTAATAAAAGCTGCTTGTTGCTTACACAATTACCTCAGAATTAAGGGAGACAACAAAGTGGTAGATGAGGATATATGGTTCGTCGTTACTATGTTAATGTCCGATCTTTTAATGATTTAGCACCAAATGCCCAGAGAAGTAATATGACAGCATATGAAGTTCGTGAACACTTTATTTCATATTTTAGTCAACATTAACATATTAACATATTTATTCTCTCAATAAATATTTGATTTTTAATACTTATTTTATAGTTTTATTATCTACATGAAGTTGAAAACATTCTACCGTATCGTTGAGCACAACCCTAGCAAGCATCATTGCAAATACCTTGATAAATTAGATAAAGTATTGTATTAATGATAGATTGCTTAATTTATTCAAATGCTTTAATTTACAACAATTGGGATTATATCGGCCTGTAACGTCACATCCAGGTACAGAACAGGTCACCGTAATTGTTTATTGTAAAATTCTTAAGTATAAACGAGGGATTAGTAAAAAAATCACAAATTACACAACAACGTGAAACTGACTTGGACGCTATGGGCTCTTACTCGAAAAAAATATTTTATGTCTTATCGGTACTCCTTTCGCTGTCCCTTTTTCTCTCGGGCGGTTTGAACTTGATTAGGATTTCTCGCTCGCACGCTTCGTGTATCTTTTATGCTGGGGCCACACTTACGCTCAATGTCAATGCCCATTGAATGCAATAATTTTCAATGCAATATAGTGGGTGGCTACACTTAAACTGTCAATGTCAATGTTCATTTATTGGAAAAATTTGACATTGACAACGGCATTGAATTTACTTCAATTCAGGCAAGATGGACGTCGACAGAGCTCTATATTTCATGAGAGTTAATTTATATTATTTGACTTTATTAAATCATTATCGAATAAAGAGACCATGTTTGCAGAATCTCAAGAAAAGTAATAATTTTGTTGTTACTCCACTCTGTCGCCATAGTACGTATAGACAAAAACGTGCGATTTTGAGGCAAATCCGTCGTAATAAGCAAATACGTCCGAACCCGTTGCGCTCTCGACGCACACTGACAATACGTAGTGTGGCCGCTTCATGCATTTAACTCTCGCATTAATCTCTTTGATGTACCGCCACTCGAGCTATCGCATACGCCAAATGGCATTGTCAATGCTATTGTCAAATTATGACGCATAGTCGTGGCTACACCTACGGTTAATGTCATATTCTATGGCATATGGCATAGGTGTGGCCCCAGCATTAGCGTAGCGAAAAAAATTCTATATCTATGCTTTAAACACGACACTGGCAAATTTGTGGCAACTCAGTCACAGCAAACCATAAATAAGAAGTTGAAGTTGAAGTAACCAATGACTAATGAATAACGTCGACGTTTAATATTAAACGTCATTGGGAATAACCTAAGATGGAATAATGACGATGTAATACAAATGTATAATGTTTGAAGTTCTATTATTATTCTACAAAACACAGATAATAAAAACACATTCCTGTTTTCCTTAAAAAATGAAGTTTTTGAACGAGTGGAAAAAATACATGATCCCCAAAAATCTATTTTAGACTTACCATTTTCGTTTCCCATTTCTCTGGCAATTTCCAACCATGCTTCGGCTACTTTTCCTCGGTTTTTATAATCGTTATCCTTCGCATCGTATAAAAAATGCCTTTCACGTACTAACATAATTAGCTTTTCGGTCTCCATCTTCGTTCGAATTTGGTCACCGAAATAGCAATGAACGCGCGAACGCGTGCGTTCTACTTGACCGACGCGGTCAGAATGCCTCCTGTGTGAGTTGATCTATGTAACGTAATATAACACAAAGAACGCAAAACTGACCGCTTGAACGCTTGACCGCGTGACCGCTTTCTGTCTGGTGAGACCCTAAGGCCGGTTACAGTGCTCGACCGACCGTCAGTGCGTACGTCAGTCGCGCTTGTCATATGTATGAAAATACGCGTGCGTACGGTCGGTCTAGCACTGTACGGTTTATGAATTTTCATACATATGACAAGCGCGACTGACGTACGCACTGACGGTCGGTCGAGCACTGTAACCGGCCTAATACACGAATACTTAAACGCCCCCTAAAATTAGGCAGCCGTCAATGTCATAATTTATGTGTCAAATAAATTGAGTGCAACTTTGTTAATGAATAATTTTAAGAGATAATCGTAAATTACTTATGCTACTTCTTCTTCTCTTAAACTTAAGAGCTGGGCTCTTGTCGATGGAGTTCTTTCCACTACTTACTGCTTGCTACTTAATGCTTACAAAATGTCTTAATAAGAACAAGTATTAGCCTGTAATGTCCAACTTCTAAGCAAAGGCCTCTCATCTCACTGAAGATACAAAATGTCTTAAAAGAGAAAATTGAAAAAAGATCATAATTTTCAAATTTTATTACAAAAAAAATATACAAATATTTTCACGAACTGTAAGTACCATCGCTGTTATATAACATATCCAACTTACAAAAAACATTAAATAGCTACTTAAAATAAAAAAACAAGTCCGACTTATATCTATCCTATTACTCTTATAAAATAATAAACTTATCTGTGTTTATCTGTTATTCATAGTTCAACATTTTTGCGAGAAGCGCTATGTGTGCGTAGATTTGTAATTACACAGTTTTTATTTGATTGGCTCTCGCTATTTTTGTACGAAGAAAGGTTTACCCACACATAGAACCGCGGGCAAAAACTTGACATATTCTACACTCGGTTCAATTAATTGTGTGTTGAGGATATCATTAGTAAAACCATTTTAAAAATTAATAAATAACGTTTGTACTTTAGACGAAATGGTGTTTACAAAACTGATACAGGTGTATGGACTGACAGAATTGACTGATTACTGAGAAGATGAGTTGCAGACTGAATTTCGACAGTACTATATTTCGACATGTACTGAACTTCGAAAACGCATAGATCGACAAGTCATTGCTTCGAATGACAATACTTAGACAACACACACTACGAATGACCACTACTCCGACAGACGGACATTCGACAGACAATACTCAGACAACTCACACCTTCGAATGACCACTACTTCGACGGACAATACTTAGACAACACACACCTTCGAATGACCACTACGTCGACAGATTTTTTTAACAGAACATTCTCCCGAAAAATAATGCTCTGAAATGTAATAAAATTTTACTTATTAAACGTGGGACATGTTTAATTAGGTAAATTTTATTTATTAATTTTTTATTTAATCAATTTCTTTTCCGGTTAAATAAAGACACAAATTTAATAATCAACAATATTTTAATGTATACTAATATTAGAGGTAAAATTTGTAAGTTTGTTTGTATGTGCCACTAGGCGGCAGCACTGAGACGTGAGGTCCAGAAATCTGTCAAAAGTGTCATTTTTGTGAAAAACCCTCTAGTACATGGAAATGTTACATTATTTAGGCCTTACCTTGCGTTTTTTAGAGGACGCAATTTTATTTTTTTGATGTGTAGGGTAAAGCTAAAAACAAGTTTGTGGGGTCGCCATCTTGAAAATAGGGGTTGAAATTTTAATGGTTTTTACGAAATATCTCTTGAACTATTAATATTATAAAAAAAAATTATTGACATTTTTTGTTGCAAATTAAATTTTCTACAATTTTGGTGCAGTAACTTTTTGTAGTAGCACTATAAATAAAAAAGTTATAAGCGAAAATGTTCAGAAATTCGAGTCGGTCTAGTTGAATGACATTATTCAGATTTAACAATAGAGATTATAAAAATCATCGAAGACCGGACTCTTAGTAAAAATATGTAGCTAGTTTTTTTCAATAAATCACTGGGCGAATGTTCTGTTAAAAAAATCTGTCGAAGAAGTGGTCATTCGAAGGTGTGTGTTGTCTAAGTATTGTCCGTCGAAGTAGTGGTCATTCGAAGGTGTGAGTTGTCTGAGTATTGTCTGTCGAATGTCCGTCTGTCGGAGTAGTGGTCATTCGTAGTGTGTGTTGTCTAAGTATTGTCATTCGAAGCAATGACTTGTCGATCTATGCGTTTTCGAAGTTCAGTACATGTCGAAATATAGTACTGTCGAAATTCAGTCTGCAACTCTGAGAAGATATCATTTATTATTAGATATTATGTAGTGCATTAGCCCACTATTGGGATTGGCATCACAGAGATTCCTTTTGAATGTTTTATAATGTACCAGCACCTACCTCACATTGCTAATTTTAGTGAAAGAATATTATTTTTCCTTACGGCATCTTCCTACTTATGACGTTTATAATTATGTAATCTATATAGTATCTATGTGATATAGAGTAACATTTTTTATTAAAAATCTTCATTTTATTATCCCTATCTACTCTAACTAGACTAGCACGAATTTATTCACAAAAATGGATGGAAGAATATCTATTATAATTTACTTTTTTGTTCTATTATTCTAATTGAGCTGTAAGACAAATATAATATCTTATTAATGTATATAGAGTGATCATTGAAAAGGCAAACGGTGTGATATTAACGTCAGTTAACTTTAACCGCTGCGTCATCGTCAAACCAAACGTTGACGTGGTCAGTTAAGCGTCAAACTATTGATGTTCTTTTAAAAGGCAAAACTTGTGATGTAAAGTCAATTGATAATAACATACTTTGTAAATGGCGACGACATGTAACGTCGACCCGACGTAACGTCAGACGTCGACGTTACTATATAGTCAAATGTCAAACTTATGATGTTCTTTTAAAAGGCAAAACTTGTGATGTACAGTCAAATTGTTAACCTATACCCTATTTTTTCTTAAGCGTTAAAATATGAACTAACTTGGTTGATTTCCACCTGAAGATGTGACCTTCTGAATAGGAAAAAGGTTCAGTGATTTGATTCCGTTCGTACCCTATCACTAAACCCTTTTCCTCAATGTAAGATTAGTCATGGTTTGAATTTTAACTCTTGTAAGAAAGAATAGAATATACTTGGTGAATGTCGACGAGGCTGACATTACGTTACACGACTACGTCATGTAACGTCAAACTGACGTGACGTCAGCGGTCGACGTGGCCAGTCGTACGTCAAACTCCGGCGGCCTTGACGAAAGCGTCAACGTTTGGAACGTCGTCGTCCATGTCTACGGCGGCTGTTCGTAACGGCTTGGATCGGAAGCCGCGGCTGCAAAGCTGCGTCACCTGGGTTGGAGTCTTACCGCGGGTTTCCGGGAAGTATATTCTGCAAGAAGACAAGAATCAAATGTAATATATCACCTCTTTGGGTGATAAAATCCTGAGAGTAATGCAAAGTAAAAGTCTGGATTGAGCATTGCAATCAGACAGAACGTCCAACGCTGTGGAAATATGTAAGGTCATAGTGAATACCAATTTATTTCTTCATAGACTTAAAATGTAAACAAAAGTCTATTTGAAAATAAAGCAGTAATATTTTAATGGAAAGAAAGTACCTAACACTTCTTTTTCTAGATGTTCAAGTAAAACAAACCAGATCATCCTCATTTATCATAGTACAAACTGCAAAGCACTCAGATAGAAATGCCACTACAGGCCACCCATCCAAGTAGCTGAGCCCATCCGCGCTGCACATTGCTTAATAATCGCAATCAGCTAACAGCGCATAGTCAAACTAGGCCACGTTCTAAAAGCACTTACTTCAAGAAGACGAAGAGCGCAGTGGTGATGGCGGCGAACACCAGGAAGGAGTAGAGTCCGATGTGCTCCCTCATGACGGGGAACAGCATGCCCACGAGGAAGTTGCCGCCCCAGTTCGACAGCGAGCCCCACGACATGCCGCCCGGCCGCGGGCCCACCTCGAACAACTCTGCGATACATACGGCAGTTATATTAATAGAATGACAGAGGTTTCTGGCTTTAAAAAACCACATGACAACACTGGACCTCGACACTACTGAACTGTGACACCACCGAACCTTGACACCACCGAACCTTGACACCACTGATCACCACGCATGACCATGGCGCCCGCCACTGGAACAGTATCTGACACAGTTCTGTTCTCAGATTTGGTGAAGCCGGGCCATACACGTTGTTGCAAAAATGTCACATTTGAAATACAAAGTAAGTATTAATATTGTACCTGAAGCGATGAAGTACGGTATAGGTCCAAGTCCGAACCCGTAGAATAGTACGTAGAGGAACACGGCCACCATACACACGTACGGCATCCATGTGAAGGCATCCTGGAAGAAAAGGAAATATGGTTTTGTTTATCGGTGCAAGATGACTTCACTGTCGCAAGATGATGAACGAATACAACTCTTTCGGAAAATTTCGGAACAATCGAAAAATAGCGGGACAGAAGTAGAAATAGCTGCATCAAAATATGAGCAGTTGCAGAGCATTCAAAGTAACAAAAACTTAACAGCTTAAATTATTTTCTAGACAATCAAAAAATTAAATTTAAAATCGTTAATTTCGTTTATGAGCTATGCTGCTTCAGGCACCTCAAACTTATAACAACCCTATTTGTATTGGGTTCTAATTATATTGCGCTGCTAATTCGGTTGAAAGGTAGAACACATACCA
Organism: Cyclophora punctaria; assembly: GCA_951394245.1. Taxonomy (NCBI): domain Eukaryota; kingdom Metazoa; phylum Arthropoda; class Insecta; order Lepidoptera; family Geometridae; genus Cyclophora; species Cyclophora punctaria. Next base: position 9,806,557 of record OX596172.1, read on the forward strand.
TAAAATGCATAGCCAACGCCAGCGACGCGAGCATAGCAGCAGCTGCAGCAGTCGACGACAGCAATAGCGGTCTACGGCCGGCAGTCGGCAGCAGTCGCGACATCACGATAGCAGTTGCTACGTTAATACCGCCGCAAGCGACTGTTGATAGCTGGGAAGCCTTTTGGGAAAGACCGGCTTGTTTGAAGATCGTTGCTGAGTAGTAGAATACCTGGAATTCATTATTATAAGTTTGATAAAAAGTTCGTTTAAAAAATCTGTCAATTAGCTGGTACCAATTTGAATTTTGCAAAAATATTCGTTAGTTGAAGCGAACCGCGGTATTACACGTTGTATCAGTTCCTTAGGAATATAAGTAAAACACGTAGTACAAACCTTTCAATTAATTTACTCTGTTGAACGAAAACTGCGCGACGATTAGCATGCTACTAAAAAAATGTTTCGTTCATAAGCACTGGTTTATTCGGCCACGCTTTGCGAGTTCGGAAATCTAGGCTATACTTTATCGAAGACTAGAATGTCCTACTAATATTATAAATGCGAAAGTTTGTGAGGACTGAGGATGTGACTATGTATGTTTGTTACTCTTTCACGAAAAAACTACTGGACAGATTTGGATAAAACTCGGAATAACACATGCGATATATTTTATCCCGAAATTCCCGCGGGAATTGGCAACACCGCGGGGCGCGGCTAGTAGGCTTTATTACAATACTTTATCGAAGCCTTACCGCATTAATCCCGCTCGTCTGCTGGCCGGCCTGCATGGCTGCAGTCAACAGCAGCGGCAGGCGCAGCGTGGGCTCCTTCAGCACCGAGAACAGGCCGTGGCGCGACGCGCGCGCCTCGGCCTCCAACTCGGCGCGCAGCAAGTCGATCTCGTCGTTCAGGAGGCTCGGAGACACGCCGCGGACTCGGCTTAGCTCTAAAAGTGCATATTATTCGTAAAAAATCGTCCAAGTTATCAAAAAATCTAGTAAATTTTTGAATTACCACCTTTTTTAAATCGGATTAAGTACATTATAGGGAGATAGGTATAGATTTTTTTAGATTAACAATTAAAAATCACGGTCGAATTTCGACCATTGATCGATGGGGTAGGAATAATTCCGTTTTCCAATACAACATTTACAAACTTTATAATATCTTGAAATTATACTTATTAAATGATCACACAAAGTAACTTAAGTCCATATATAAAAAAAGCTTCAATAATTACCTTTAAGCGCAGTTTCTTCATCTCTCTTAACTATAAATAAGTACTTAGGGCTCTCTGGCAAAATGCACAGTATTGGTATACAAATAATGACTAGAATTGCGTAGACGGACAGTAGATAAGGCCAATAGTCCGGGTGACCTGCAAATAAAATAACGAAAATTACCCTTCATAACTGACCTTGGCATAAAGCCAGCTATATATTTTATCAATTACATGATTATGGATATACTTTCGATACAACACAAACAAAAAATCGGTAGGTACACAGTTGTTAACATGTTATTAACCATATTGACTAGCTAATATTATTATTCATCATTAACCATATCGTCTCCAAAGTCAACAAAAAGAATTAAAAGTGAATTAAATAAAATGGTCACCTAACAAAAAGTCGAGTCCCATGAGCTGCCCCACGAACACGCCCATGTTGACGCCGAGCGGGCAGAAGTTGCCCATCGGGCCCGTCAGCGACAGCGGCGCTAGCTCCGTCAAGTACATGGGCACTATGCTTGTTGTTAGACCTGGGGAACGAATGACACTAATGAACATGTTAGACCTGCGGGAACGAATGACACTAATGAACATGTTAGACCTGCGGAACGAATGACACTCATGAACATTGAACATGTTAGACCTACGGGAACGAATGACACTCATAAATGTTCATTCATCATCATCATTTCGAGTAAGTTAGTGGCCAACCCTGGTGTCGGAGTTTTTAGACCGCCTAAAGGCCTCCGACATGCTCTGACGATTGAAACAATCGGGACCGATAATTTAACGTGCCCTCTGAAGCACGAACGAACGAATGAGACTCACGAACATTAATTCTCGTACTACTACTACTCATTTTTAATTAAGCCCAAGGTTCGCCATTGACAGACTCGACACGAAGGAGGATAATTTGATTCTAGGGATGGTCTTCTGATCGAATCTAGACGCAACCATTTTGCCATCTTCGGCTGTACTTATAATATTAATAAACTGTACGAGTACTAAGAGTATGTTTCAATAGTACCTCCGGACAAGCCGACTAGAAGACGCCCTAAGATGAGCATTTCCACCGAGTTCGCATCACGCGACAGCGCGAACAACAATGCGCCGGCTACCGACAGCGCGCACGTGAGGATTGTTGCTATTTTCCTGGAAATAAATGCAAAAAAGTGTTAATTATTACTGGGCAAAGGCCTCTCATCTCGCTGAAGATATCAGTACAGCGAGGACGATTAGGCATAATCACCACGCTTTCCAAATGCTTGTCAATGAGTTTACCAGAGGAAAATAGAAAATGTATTCCAGTAAATACTTTGTAGCGTCTACAACGCCTTTGAACGTCTCTGACCTTCAACATCTCATAGTTTCTCCATACTGCCTAAGCCAATATTCCAAATCCGTTTGTTTGTTTCTGCTGTTTTTTACCCGACTGCGGGTGGTAAAGGGGGGTAATGTGTTCAGCAATCTATGTACGTAAATTGTGGATTTGTTCGTTTGTACCTTCCAAACCGATTGGCGAGGATAGCGCCCAGCACGGACCCCGTGCATCCTCCTACGATGAAGATGGAGACGACGCTCGACCACAGCACGTTCAGCCATTGTTCCGACAGCTGCACCGAGTACCGCTCGATTATACTCTCATTGCACCACCCTTTTATTACCTGCAAGGAACAATGGAAGATAGTGTAATGATAAGTTAGTATGACATACTCACTCTTTCATTTCGAAAAGGTTAGTGGCCAACATTGGTGTCGAAGTTGTAAGAGAATAAGGGAAGTTGTGAGAAGTGAATGAGTCTTCATCTTTTTCATCGAGTGGATGGTCTACCTGACCAATCCTGGTGTCAGTTATTGAGCCGCCAAAGGCTCATGTAACGACAACTATCCGTAGAAAGTAAATATTTTAGTGTTAGTTTGAAAGAGCATTTATGAATAAAGCGGTAACTAGCTTGTACTTACGTCAGCGGGTGTATTAACAACTCCTATGTTATATCCGACAGGCAGCGAAGACCCTAGTGTGGTGACAATCCCAGCCAGCAGCAAGTAAAACGACCATCCGCCTTTGTACTCGTTCGATTGGGTTAACTGTTGATGCTCGTTGGTTGTCTGGAACCACGGTTAATGTACTTTAGTTGAAAAAAGTATAAACCTGTAGTATGTAGTATAAGCCTGTAAAAGTATAAGTATGACCCAGCGCTGGGCAAAGGCCTCTCATCTCACTGAAGATATCAGTACAGTGAGGAGTTTATGGCATAATCACCACGCTTGCCTAATATAGGTTACATAGTTAAGAGTTCATTAATGTTATTAACCGTACGTAGAGACTATTTGTCGTAAATTACATGAAAGGCATTGTTTGATGTTTCTCAGTAGGTACGGCGATTAAATCTACACTAATATAATAAAACTGAAGAGTTTAATGTTTGTTTGAAAGCGCTAATCTCAGAAAATACCAATCCGATTCGAATAATTCATTAAGTAATGAATTATAGAATAATTCATTAAGTAATGAATTATAGGCTCTTTTTCCCTTTTTCTTGTTCCCACGGACACGAGCACAACGCGAGCAAAACCGCGGGGCGCTACTAGTAACCAAATAAAGTTAATTCATTGAATAATATTGACAAATTGACAATTTCCCAAAGAAACTACTTCCAAAAATGTTCATTTTTCGATTAAACTGGCATAATATCGAACTCACAACACCGCGTTTGCTGTAAAACATATTTATGAGGAATCAAAACGAAAAATGTGTATTATAATACGAATTTATTTATTTGAATAACGCACTTACAAAGGCACATTTTACTTAGGAAGGAATTATACATAATAATATCATTTTACATAAGCAAATGCTTTAAACTTTATTATGTACTACATGTTTAGTGAAAAAAAATCAGTATTGTCATTGACAAAATATTAAGTGACACCTTTTAACAACCTTCTAGCTGTCTAATGGTTTGTCCCGTTTCGACCTACGCTATTTTCCAAAGAGCAAAAGAGACAAAACACTTTTTAACAGCGGTTTAGTTAAAGAACGTTTATGAATTAATTTACGTATAAGTTAATGACCATAGTGTCGGAGTTTTAAGACCGCCCAAGGCGTTTTGAGCTATCGAAATATCTAGGACTGTTAGGCCTTTAGTTCGCTTAACGTGCCCTCCGAAGCACGGATGCGCTCAGACATAAATGTCACTATCACCCATGCACAGCCTTCAAACTGCACCTGGCTATACATTCGTGATGAATAAAAATCGCTCAGTCACATCACGAGCGGTATTATGATAATTTACTTAGTTACAAAGAAACACTTACACATAAACATAATATCTTCTTGAAATTCATTTTGACGACATAAAATTACAAATTAACACTCACACTTTTCACACACAAAGTACGCCACAATTTACAATATAGATAAAGTTACATAGAACGATTAGCACAGGTTTTAATTAATTTGAATATAAGTACTTAAAAGTACAAGACATTTAGTAGCACTACTTGCTACTCCATGTCCATTATTACTGAAGAATATGAGATTACTGCGAGAAACAAAAAGAAGTATTATGTAATCTCGTATAGTTAAAATATATATTATATTTTACAGGCAACTGAATAAATACAATAAGCTATTTTCTTGAGAATGATATACCTACTGCGAGGTTGATTTACATACCAACCTACTTTTACTTTTACGTTTATTTATAAAAGATTATATCGTGAAGTTGTTAAAAAATTAGAAAATGATTCGATAAAAATCTAACTAATCTCTATGACATTCATTTATGCAATAAAAATACAGAGATACAGATATGTATATGGTTTCGAAACGACCATATTTCCAAAAACATACAGTGCAATTATATTAATTTCGTTTTATTTTTTGCAAAATATAAGGTACAATATGTTACAAGACCTTTGCAAAAAGCGTCATGCACATATTCCATACTGTCACAAACAGTTACATGCATGCACTTATTAACCACATACAAAAACAAAATTACTTGCACATATTTTGGACTTTACAAACATATAATTGACTTGACTGCAAATTGCTATATGTATGTATAAAAAACTCGCACGTACATATTTGTACCATTACACAAAAATCTTAAGATTTCTCGCACATTGGACTATAATTACGCGTGACACATTACTTGAAAATATTCCTGACTTTAAACTAAATATAATTGACTTCACTATACCAATATAAAAATCAACGCCTAGCACAAAGTACAGTCAAGCCCACGGCAGCGTCAAAGAGAAACGGTACAACTGTACAAGTGGCAAAAATCCACCAGAACCACCCACATTTCCACCGGTCAAGAACGAAGTACGTTAGCGCTATGGTCGCGGAGCCATGACTGCCAATAGCTGATTGAAGAGTTAAGGAAAATATAGACAAGTATTGGTGACCCTTACTGTTGTACTGTAGTGTAGCAATGTATAATTCATCTTACGAGAGTTAAACTACAAACTATCATGACTGATATTTTCAATCAAAGACTGTACTTCTTCTATTGAGAGTAGGGTTCAGTGATGGGATTGGAATAGAGTGAAAACGTTTTTTTCCCACTGCAGAAAAGCATCACAGACTAACCTTACAATCCAAAAAAGTATTTGGTCAGTATAGGGCAAAGGTCTCTCATCTCACTGAGGATATCTGCAGGGTTAGTGACTGACGAGGACTAGGCGCCTGGGCGTTCGCCTATGTCACCGGACTGTTGTAAACGCCCGTTGGTTTATACAATACTAGCAGCGGCCCGCGGTTTTACCCGCGTTGTGCCCGTTCCCGCGGGAATTTCGGGATTTTTTTTACATAAAAACCTTCCTCTTGAATCACTCTACCTATTACAAAAAACCGCATCAAAATCCGTTGCGTAATTTTAAAGATTTAAGCATGCAGACAAACAGACGCGACTTTGTTTTATACTATGTAGTGAAGATTATCAACTGTCAAAAGATTATGAACTGTACAAACCTTACAATTTACCGTATAATTTTAAGTTAGTTCATTGTCTGTCCATAGCAAAACCAACAGCGTTTACAATTTGCTAGTGTCTCCTGTACGTGAACAATGGGGAAAGTTACTGTGCAAAGACCTTTCGTTCAATCACACTGACACAAAGGTAAAAATAATTATCGCATAGACATAAAATATAACACGAACTATAAATACTAACACAGACAACGTTACTTTAACTATGCTATTACGATAGGTACCCATGTTAAAGCCAATTTGCTACAGAGTGATAAATAATAAATTGTATTGTTTAGATAACAATAGAATTTGATTGTTTGTGTTTTATGTAGGACTTGGAGGAAGGTAAACTAATACAAAATAAACATTACAATGAATAATGCAAAATAGGATGTTTATTTCCCGTCATGCAAACTTGGGAGGAGATACGAGAACCTAAAAGTATGGAATGATTGCAATTGGCTCTACGTTTACATTGAAGTGGAGCTGTCGGAGCCAATTCGGGTAGGTTATAGTAGGTGGCCAACCCCAGTGTCGGAGTTTTTAGACCGCCTTAACACCTCCGACATGGTCTATCGATGAAACTACCTGGACAGACAATTTTACGTGCCCTCCGAAGCAAGGTTAGTCTTCAGAAAGCACGTGCATTGTCATAGCTAGGGAAGACCGTCTAACTAACCATTAAAAAACACTAAATACGGCATAAATATGAACAAACCACACAAGAGTTAATAAAGGATACAGATGAGCGTTACGAGCGGTGAAAACATTGTTATTCCAAGCAAAAACACCATCAATTCCACTAAAATGATCGCTATTGACGCCGCGAACCCCGCTACCAACCTGCGAACATGCATCACTACGCATAAAAATAAACTCTATGGACCTTATTCATAATCAACAGCATTTAAGCTTACGAATACACTTCGCTTTTACTTTGCAGTCTACTGTCACCACGGTTCCTGTAAAGGAGCCGAAACGTCAGATAAAAATCTATACTAATATTATAAAGCTGCATAGTTTGTTTCTTTATTTGTTTGAACGCGCTAATCTCAGCAACTACAGGTCCGATTTGAAAAAATCTTTCAGTGTTGAATAGTCCACTTATTGAAGAAGGCTATTTTTCACAAGGCTATAGGCTATTTTTCACCACGAAATTCCTACGGGAACGGGCACAACGCGGGTACAACCGCGGGGCACTGCTAGTGTAAAATAAAAGCGAAGTGTATCCGTAAACGCTTTAATTAAAACTGAGAAGTGTTTAAGGCTAACAAATCAGTAAGCATTTTAGCTATTAAATGGTTTGTCAATGTCCGACTTACGTTATTTTTCAAAGTGGAAAATTGACACGACATTTTAAAACCGTGTTTTAGTTAAAAACTGTTTATGAATAAGGCGGTATTACTTTTAAACGTGACTAAAATGGCAACAAACCGCAATTTTTACTTGAGAAGCAAAATGAAAATTTAATAATAAAGAAAGCTTCCCGTGAAATAAAAAACTAGATTCTATTTCATTCACTTAGGAGCTACGATGCTACATACAGACAGACGCAAACAACTAATAACACCAATATTATAGCCCCTGGGGTCCTCAAAAAAAAACTCCAACGAATTGAGAACCTCCTTCTTTATAAATCAGTTAATAACACATTCCGACAAAGGCAAAAAGTCTGCCATAATATCCTACGTAATATTATTTCACTCATTGAAAAATACAAGAATTTTCACAAACTATAGTAGCGAAAAGCGACACTGATTTGTTGAAATTTTAGTCATATTTACAAGAAATAGAGAAAAACTACGACTATTTAAAGGATCATTAATATTCACATAAAATGCATTAATATTTTGGAAGCATTGAGTTTTATCACTGACAAAGCGTTAGTTGAACCCGAGGTTACGATGCGACCCGTGATAACTTCTGAATTTAAAGTAACAGGCGACAATTAGTCATTATTACCAAAACTATTTAATCAAACACTGTTTGTTTTTAATTTAATTATATAATGTACACTACTTTCATTATAGTATATACTAGCGGTGTCTTGCTTCGCTTTGGGTGAAAGGGCCACCCCCTGTTGGGGGTTGAATTTCTCAAAATCCTTTCTTACTGTACATCGTGAAAGAAACTCTGTGCGAAATTTCAAGTTTCTAGGTACAGTAGTTTCGGCTGTGCGTAGATCAGCCAGTCAGGTTTGCGTTTTATATACTAGTATATAGATAAGTTCACGTTGCAGTCACATATGTTAAACCCGACTTTCTAGAAAACGTCTAAAACGTAACGATATCAATTGAAGGCCTGTGAGCTTTTATTGCAGGGCAAAGGTCTGTTTTACTGCTAATTCTTATCTTATAGGTTAGAGGCCAATCCGTCAGTCGTTGTTTAGATGGCTTAAAGTTCACTGAAGTTATCTGTAAGGCGTTATCACTGTAATAAAAATTACTACGTCAAATTATAAAATCGCAAACAATTAATAGATAACCTTTTCCTCTTATTTTTGAATTTTTTAGTACAATATTTATGTTATACTAATGGAATATAATGTTTGATAACCTATTAACTGAATAACCTTTTGAAGTGGTAAAATCAGTAACATATCATATTTGTTCATCTATGTATTATGGAATGGCATCTATCAAAATGCACTGTAGCAGAAACACAGGCATCTGTGCAATAAATCATTTTCTAATTTCTCCCAAAGCATAATCAATATCGAATCAGATCAGCTTCAGTGGGTATGCTCTCATCAAGACACGTGTCTTTTTAAAATCATCATACAAAGCATCAAACAAATAAGTACTTTGTCTCAATAAAAACCATAGAAACTCAATTATATAATTAGAACTCAAAACAGGTCAACTTTAATGGCACAAGGTTCTAAAAACCAAGTAATTAGAACCGACTGAATGCATGTGATTCATTATCTTACTATGTAAACAAGTGCGTACGCGACGAACAAAGGTTATGTGCTTAGCACAATTACCTAGTTATAAGGTTAATGTCGACATTAAAATAACTAAGGATCATATTGATATTAATTAAAAAATAAAAAGTAGATATTAACATTATAAAGCTTCTGAAAATCCGTTCAAAATATTTTACTACATAACAAAATTATTCCGTAGTGTATAAACCAAAAAAACAAAAATAAATGGTTGCCTAAAAATAACAAAAACATTGGAAATTTATAAAACTATGGTTTGTGTTCATTAACTACCTTCAATTAGACCTTTTTATTGAACTAAACTCTCTCCCCCTCTCATCTTATCTTATCCATTATTTTATATGTATATCAGATAGATTCTAGTGTAGTAAGAATTAGGTTAGTCAGGTTTATTGCGTTTGTCTAAGAGTGTATTTTAAAGTTGAGCGGAGCTGGGAGGAGTTTAAGCGACCAATCACCACACATTGAAATTGTCAAAATCTCTTCGTAATGCGACGCGATTGGTCAATTGCGGTCCGCTCCGCTTTAACGAAAACGTAACCTTATATACTCATTTTTTTTTGGATTGGCACAAAATGTGGACCAATGTCGTCAATTTTCCAGCCGAAGACGCTTCTGAAGAGGTAAAAGGTTTAGAGATAGGGTAAAAATTAAATAAAATTACTAAACCTTTTTCCTCTTCAGGAGCAATCGTCTTCGGCTGGAAAATTGACGACATTGGTCCACATTTTGTACCAATCCAAAAAAAATAGAGTTATACAAGGTTTCCGCTTCACGCTTGTTCGCAAACCAGAGTCTTGTTTGAAAAGTAATTTACAATCTACAAATATGCTACACCAAGTACTTGTAATTTTTTTTAAAGCATAAACTCATACATCTATAGAAGTGCGTAAATATTTATGTGTTTTACAGTGTAACCAAACCAACTATTAAGTAATGTTTAACCCGCGTGACCCTTGTCGCTATCAAAGTACCGGTCGGCCTTCGGAAACGTTTAGAATAATATTGATAACTAGTTTTTATGTAACTTCATTCACTTATTTTTAAACTTGTGATATTGTGTCAATATATTTTTTATTAAAGCGCATTTATGTATTGCTCCTTCAAGGTTTCAATGCACTTTTTCTATAACATATCAGTTATCACTAAATATATTTAATACTCTGTCTCATAATAAACACTGGAGTGATACACTAAAGCTAAAATTAAAGGATCCATCAAACCCGGACGGTTCTCCTTCTCTCTCCCATTATAAGAACTGAAGTGGTGCACTAATAAAGATTTTGAAACGTTTTTTCTATCTCTAAATTCAAATCCATCAACCCCAAGTTTAATTTTAGTGCCAGGCCAAATGGCAACAAATTGACGTTCGCCGATTTGAATAAAATTATGCTAATGACAAAACAGTTATTTCGTCGGCATGCATCGGTTATAACAATCATATTTCCGCTACAGAACCTTTTGTAATCAAACCAATATTATGATAGGTACTTTTACTCGTTTTTAACAAATGTCACAATAATATTGTGTCAAAAAAAAATATTTTAATCATCGAATTCGTCTTTTCTTTTTTCTTCATCACTACATAGTATAAAACAAAGCCGCTTTCCACTGTCTTTCTGTCCCTATGTACCTATGATTAAGTCTTTAAAACTACGCAACGGATTTTGACGCGGTTTTTTTCAATAGATAGAGTGATTCAAGAGGAAGGTTTATATGTATAAAAAATCCCAAAATTCTCACGGCAATGGGCACAACGGAAATATAACGCGGGGCGCTGCTAGTATTATTTTACACTTGACATTTAAACTGATTCTAAAACCTACAAGTAATATCCATCTACACTAATATTATAAAGAGGAAAACTTTGTTTGTTTGGTTGTAATGAATAGGCTCAAAAACTACTGGACCGTTTTTAAAAATTCTTTCACCATACGAAAGCTACATTATCCATGAGTAACATAGGCTATTTTTCATCCCGAAATTCCCATAGGAATGGACACAACGCGGGTAAAACCGCGGGGTGCTGCTAGTTTATAACCGAAATAACCAGAATAACTCTTAATAACCTATTGTTTTCAAAAAGGACCCCATTGTGCCTCAAGTAGGTACGTGACTATGCAAAGCGATGAATGTATAACAAATTAAAGAAACCATATAGGTACGTAAAACTTATACAGTGTTTCAATCAAATACAATCGTTTGACGTACAAGTGACATAGGTATAGCTTTGACTCGCTGTTTTACTTGCGTCGCATCTTTCATAAGGAACTTAATTCTGGAATAAGTATTATTGAGTGTAATTTCAAAGTTACTAAATAAATAGATATGTGATTTTGTTAAAAAAACATATAGCGTAAAGACAATCACCCATTCCTACAACCAAATTGTGTTATATCTATATACTATATACCTAATACAATTGTTATAAAACTTTACCTCATTTGTAAGTTCATTAAATGACGTTGACTCATTATTCATTAGAATATTAATGAAAAACACGTTTGAGCCACACCCCCTTATGCAAAATAATGAAATAGATCATTTGCAATATAATTGTAGTAAAATATCATAGACAGTGTCATTCAAAAAATTCCTGAAAATACTGTTAGAGCATTTATACCATGCACCAATCCAGAAATTTCAAAACAAGATGATAAACATGCATTTCTGAAGCATAGTTCAACCAAGATATATCCTAAATAGAGGAAAACATGCAATTACTGCAATTCCTTAAGACTATAATTAAGAAAACATGTCACCTACTATACAGTCAAGGGCCCGGATATTTGAATCACAATATAAGCACGTAAATAACAAAAAAAAACAGGTTTTTTAATTGGAAAATAACACAATAGCGTCATGAATCATAAATTATAATAGCTTTAATATATAAAAACGTAAACTACCTTCTTCTCGCCGTGTTCTCGGGCCATTTTGACTTATTTACGAACATATATTTCCTGCTCACTAACCAACACAACCGTTGCCACACGAATCTCGAGCACACTGGCCGGCACTTCCATCCACTCACTACCCAACCACGCGGCTGAGTAACCTTGAACTTAGCAAACTTAAGCTAACATAGTAAAATCCCGTTGGTTTACACGAAAAACCCGTTTCTGAGTTACAAAAGGTGGCTTCAAAATTTCTGCAATATACTATTATAGTATAATATTTTTCATACGCATGTAGTGATATTTTTTAGATGCGTGTCTTGGAAATGTATTCAAATCAACACGTGGGCTATTATTACACATGTGTGACAAAACATAGCTAGTGGCTGGCAGTTGAGTAACGTCATAATGATCTTCTGTTTGGGTTTCGATCGAAAGATCTCAGTATTGTCATATTACAAGTTACACAGTAGAGTTTGGTAGAGTCACATTCACACGGCTAACAGTGGAACGCGGAAGTAGAGGACTCTTACTCTTCCTGTATAAGTTAGATGAAAGCATATGGCCTCCGGATGCGATTCGATCAAAGAGGATAGGAGCTGGGCGGAGCTTTGACCAATCAAAACGCATTAGGAAAATTTTTTGACAATCAAATAATTTATTTACATAACATTAATTTGATGAGACAATGTCGATGCGTTGTTTGAAAATGATACCGCGTTGTGATATGGAAACGCACCTTAGTGTATACTACTAAGGCAGCGCTCTATAATGAAAACTTATAAGAGTAGATTGGGATTTAGGACAACTATAAGGGTCGGTGCTACAGGGACATAGGCTGCATGCTGGAGGAGCCTCTTCATGCCGGATTACTTGCAAAAGCGTCGACGAAGGCGAAGTATGGTGTACCAGACAGAACGCGCAAGATCGATAGTCTTATTGGTCCAGTCGAAATATACTATAAATGATCTATGAGTGCAGGGAATGATCATCTCGGGAATGCCGGGAGTGGACTCTACTGTACTATGAATCAGAGTACAAAAAGTGTTATAAAAATATCGAATTATTACCGAGAGCCCAAAAAGTTTTGGATCCGCGTTTTCTTCCTTAAGTACTAATGTTTAAAAATAACAGGGAGTAGGTAATTGATAATTTAGTCATTAGACTATTGCCTTAAGAAGAAATTAAACAATAAAATACTAAAAATAAATTAGTAGATACTCATTAAGTAGATACTCGGGGGGCGTCTGAAAACCAGCGCTGTACCGAGACTTCGGCCTCGGTACAGCATCAGCTGAGACGTCTCCTATTGCTGTATTATCCCTAGTTGTAATTTGTATTTTATATTTCTCTTGTAATTGTGGCAATAAATGATTATTTTATTTTTATTTATCATTAAAAAGTAAGTTCGTTTACGTTTAGTGGCCAATCCGTGACGTCAGTTTTTAGACCACCTAAAGGCCTCCGATATGGTCTATCGATTGCAACAACCGGAAATGACAACGTTTACGTGCTCCCCGAAGCACGGTAGCGCTCAGATAGTAATGCCACTATCGGCCACCCAACCAAGTATGGGCTGAGTTGCACGATGGTTAAAAATCGCCATGAGCTAACAACGCTAGGTCAAACTAAGCCACGAGTGCTATGATACTTATTGAAGCTAGATAGTAGTACCCTGTAATGTCCCACAGCTGGGCAAAGGCCTCTCGTCTCACTGAAGATATCAGTACAGTGAGGAGGTTTTAGGCGTAATCACCAAGCTTGCCTAATGCGGGTTGGTGATCTCAAACCCGAGCCATGTTTGAAAAGTAGGAATCATGTTTTCGCACGACCCGGGAATTAAATCCGGGTCCCTCAGTTTTGGTAGGCGAGTGCACATATCCCTAGACCACCGAGGCGTTGAGATAGTATTAATGAATTATTAACAATTCATTTAAAATAATATAGTTATAATAACATACCTCAAAATGACCCACTTTGGTGATCACTGATCACTGATCAGTGATCACTTACACTCACTCAATCACTTACGTTATAATTCGAAAATTATATTTTTAAAAACCCTACTAGGTACTGTGACATCGATTTCGAAGAAGAAAAATATTATGATGAGATATTAATCCGATATCCTGCAAGTATTTCAATATTTAACATATCACTTAATTAATAAGAATGGTGTGTAATAGTGGTAATAAAATAACGGTTACTTACTTCGCTAGAGGCCGTTGACCCCATATATTTGTTTAAAACACACTTGAGGACAGAAAACTGTACTAAAATATATCTATCACTATCACTTTTAAATGTCCGATGGAAGGTATTCGATGCTATCCTATGACGTTACTATGGAAACGGTTTAGAAATATTAGGCACAAAATTGAGGATTATACTTTTTACTGATCAAAGTGATCAATTCAAACAATATTCTTAAGCAAAAACATAATTTCATGGAGTATTTTCGAAAAAGTACGATGAAAATTGTACTTTTTCTCCAAAGGTAGCAAAGAATAAACGATTTACCAAATACTTTTGAAATTGAACACACACGAAATATAATAACGGTAAGGAATAAATTTTATGGCCAAAAACGACAGGTTTATGGCCAAAAACTGAAGTTAATTTGTTAAAAAACGTTGTAATGTGTGAAATTGGTTATTTCGAGATGTGGCCGAGCCGAGTCGCTGACCGACCGATCGGGACCGCACTGCCCCGGTGCGCGCACGCACTTGGTAATATCGACTAATGTTTTGTAAACTGAAACTGAAGCGACTGAAGCCGGCCAATACCGGTTTTTGAGGTAGGTCTAATTTTTTCATGGATGGCAGAGGAGCAGTTTTGAAAAAAAGATAAAAATAACAATTAACTTTATTAATCTATTACCGGTATATTTCTAATTAATATATCTTTATTATATCAGATCATAACGACTTATAATCGTCAGCTTAAAATTAGTTAGTTCGCAATTCGCAACGTGTCACCTACTGAGATGAACTAACTAGAAACTCAGTGGGTACACACTCAGTAAAACAAATCACTGGTTGACCCTGATATCCGAGATTTGGGATCACCCGATAGGCACCAACGATTTACCCTTAAAAATACAATACTTACTAGATATATAAAAATCGTCTTTCTGGCTTAAGTTCCACTTGAAAAAAATAGGTACTCGTCCGAAATAAAGTCCGTTGTCTTTTGTTACTAAAATTCAATACGAAATTAAATCGAAAATCAATTTAGCTTTTAGTTCGTAGCGTGACTAATTAAATTATGCTCGATTCCTACAGTATTTCGATTAAATATATTTTGTGAATTGACTGTCCTTGTGGTGTGTGTATGTGATGTCAGGCATTTTTGAGAACGACCATTTTCGCGCTTTTAAAAACATGAGAGTGCTGAGATAAATTAATAGCTATTACTAATTGTATTATTTTATGCTTGTCATGTATCCACGTTCACTAAGTAAAGTAATATATCAAAATATTATATTACATATATAATAAATCATTTGAGCTCAACTATGTATATGGCAATTACGATATATTGTTTCTAGTATCACTAAGTAATAAATCATCAATTAAATACGGTAGCAAATTAGTTTAATCTGAACTTAAATAAAATATATTATTAGGATTTAAGTCTGTTCAGAAAGAAAATATATTTTTAAGGCTCTTTTAAGCTAAAATGGCTGACACAACTCATTTTGAATTGAAACTACTTCGCTTTTATTTTACATTTTTACAGAAATCTTCTGTGACCGCGGTCCTGTAAAGGGGCCGAAACGTCAGATAAAAATGTAAAATTAAAGCGAAGTGCATCAGTAAACGTTGTTTCAATTCTAAAAATCCGAAAAGTTTGTTTTTTATTTGTTTGGACATGGTAATCTCTAGAACCACAAGCTTGGATTTGAAAAATCCTTTTAAGGGCAAGTTTGCAATTAAGGGCTATTACGAGTTATCCCAAAATTCCCACAATAACGGGTACAAAGCGAGCAAAAAATGAGTACCGCTGTAAGTTTTATTTTAGCATTTATTAAGTAAGGGTGGGTTATTCTGGTTTCAAACAGTGTCTATCTTAACATACGTTAATTCAAAAGTTTACGATATACGGTTTAGTTGTATCTGTAAACGTAGTTTCAATACAAAATGAGTAGAGTTCACTTAAACTTAAGAAACCAGAATGTTATGTCTGTTAAATATGTATAAAGCGATGTTCCATACGTAAATGCCAGTCAGTCTGGGCGGCAAGTAGAAAGCCTACATCAGTCAGTGTCAGTCTCACTCATCAGATGTTTTCATCTACATCAGATGAGACTGACATTTTGCGTTAAAGTTTACTGGTGCGTAATCTAGGGCCGAAGCCTACAAAAATGGTAAAAAATGAAAAAAAATTACAGTACGATGAAACCCATTAGAAAAGCAGGGGAATATGATCAAAATGAGAGGAAACATAAATTACAGTCGATCCGAGTTCGGGAAGGGGGAAGGGGGTGCGTTTTTAGGGGTAAAAATGGTTTATCTCGATTTCCGGAAAAACCACAAGTCCTACGGAAATAAGTCGAATGGCAAAGTTGTAGGTAATAAAATGATCTACAACTCATACTACTACTAAACCATTTTTACCCCTAAAAACGCACCCCCTTCCCCCTTCCCGAACTCGGATCGACTGTAATTTATGTTTCCTCTCATTTTGATCATATTCCCCTGCTTTTCTAATGGGTTTCATCCTATTGTAATTTTGTTTGGTTTTAAAAATTATCTACCCTGGTCTATAAGCTGAATTACCCGCACTAAGCATGGCGCTTACAAGTCTTACAGAAGATCCCACTGCAAAACAAGGGTCAATACAGTACAAACATTGAAAGCTACATTTTAAAAAAAGTCCATTAATTCTCAACCCACACACCCCTACCATTCTTTATAAACACAATCACACACACTGGCTAATGTATGTGAAATATCAAACATACCACATGAACTACAGAGACTGCGGTTCAATACTTCATATAACTGGTTCACACCGGTCCAGTTAACCGCTTACCATCAACAAAGACACCTGGATCAGGTTTAATATGAAATTTTATTATTTAATCCATATTTAATAACTTAAATGGTATTTTAATTGTTATGTAATAAACTAGCCACGCCCCGCGGTGTTACCCACGTTGTACCCGTTCCTGCGGGAATCTCGGGATGAAATGTATACCATGTGTTATTCTGATGTATGACCTATATTACTGTTGAGTTTCATAATAATCCGTTGAGTAGTTTTTGCGTGAAAGACTAACAAACACACATACATACGTACATCATACATACATACATTCATACATACGAGTACATACATACATCCATACATATATCCATCTCCACAAACTTTCGCATTTATAATATTAGTAGTCTTTTTGTAATTATGTCTAAAATTAAGGTAGTGAGTTCATAAGTAATGGTTATAGTACATACTTTTTGTATTTTTATTTTTATATAATAACTAATAATTGTCCAAATAAAACTTTTGATGAGTCAGTTCTTCAAATTATTTCAAAAGCCATAATTTCAGGTTACCACAGCCATGGTACTATTATATTTGGATTTCCCTACAGTCACAATTGAATCAATGAACATCCATATATCCATACAAAAAATTGATGTTTATTAATATCAGTTGAATTCAACAAAAATATTTATTTCTTGGTAACAACAGCTGATGATGGGCTGTACATAAGATCTTTAAGTGAACTAGTTAATAAAGTTATTCTAGCAGAATGACATTATCAAAACAAATGTCAAAATAGAAGACCAAAAATGCCTATCCATCCTATCATATCCTAGATCCTAACTATCCATCCTATCCTATCCTAAGCTAAATTACTATTGCTGCTTATCCTAAAAATATGATGTTATTCATAGCAAGACATCAATTGATGTGATCAATCATGATGCCTTAAATATTCTCTTCGCTCTCCTGATATCTTCAGTGAGATGGGAGACCTTCGCCCAGCAGTGGGACATTACAGGCTGAAACTTTTAGCAAGATGCATATGCAACGAAAAATATTGCTATATTAAAAATTAAAGGCGTTTCATATAAATGGGGGCGCGGGAAAAATCTAATTATAGCTTCCTGCATGCCTCAACTTCCTGCATTGCAGAATACCTTGCCCTGCTTGGTACAACGTAACTTAAAACGCTTCTACTACCTAATGTATACACGGAAAATGATCAATGTAGTAATGAGACTGTTTATGTGGTTTTTTTTGTTTAAACTTTTGGGAGAGCAAGCATCGTAAGGTTATAGTCTACAGGACCAACTACTTTGCAAATGATGAAACTCAATGCTCAAGACACTAATGGTTACTTTTACTCACCGGCTGTGATAAATCTGGAGATAGCTGTCGTGGAATTGACTCGGCAAACAATACCGTACTGTCTGATGGCTCTCCCATAGTAATGTAATAATCACACAAAGATGACTAATAAGTGTTAGAAAACGAGCCGGTATCAAGGTATCTGCGCCTCTCATCCCTTCTTATTATATTGTTCCAAGTTTTCCAAAGGTCATTGGACCTGTAATCAGTCAATAATCTGAACTTTCACTGGATTTTCTTAATTCTCGTTTAATCCTAGCAGAACGGAAAATGGAAGGGAACAAACAACCGCTTTGTTGTGGTTGGTTTTAGTTTTTGACTGAATTTGACATAGACATTGACGATTATACAATACAATGTCACAGATTGTCATTTTTCGTATCACGCACTTCACTCACTGTCATCCTCACAACTCAGACTCACAAACTTCACAAAGTTGATTGTTGAATTCGCGCTGGGTTGTATTTGTTTTCAGTCGGTATTTATTTCTTATTTTTCACTAAAAATAACAACAATAATACATTTTAAATGAAGCTGCTAAAGCCCAGTTGGGTTAATCATGAAGGTAAGTAGTTTGATTTTATGTTTATTTGGTATTTTGAAAGGAATTACTATAATTTTGTACGGAACAAACTTTCAGATAAACCAATCTTTTCGGTGGACATACACCCTACGGGGAAGCGTTTCGCGACCGGTGGGCAAGGCGGCGACTCGGGCCGCGTCGTGGTGTGGAACTTGAACTCCGTTCTCTTCGAAAATGTGGAAGTGGACCCTAATATTCCTAAGATGCTGTGCCAAATGGATAACCATTTAGGTTAGTACTTTTCACCAAATATACAATACAAATAAGCTCTGTTTTAACTTCAGCGACATCTTGAACCATCCTATTCAGATATCTTCTGATGTTGAACCCCTCATCAACTTAATTTTTATCATATATCTCATTCTTAAAACTGGTTACTAAAATGCCTTGATTTCAGCTTGTGTAAACTGTGTTCGGTGGAGTAATGGCGGTAAATACCTGGCGTCTGGAGGTGATGATCGACTGGTGATGGTGTGGGGGCTGAGCATCGCTCCGGGGGGGCCAGGGAAACATAAAGCTGAGACTTGGAGGTGCCTGTCAACTTTGAGGGGACATGCTGGTAAGATTGTTTTTTTTTATTAGGAATACGTACTCATTTAGTGAGATTTTTATATATTCAAATGTATTTCCATAACTCATTAGATACATACTGTAAATTGAAATATATTCTCTGTCATTTTGCTTTTTTTGTGTAGCTTTAATTGTCAATTTAAATTACCCTCAGGCAAGTAATTATATTTTTATATTATTTATACTAATTATAAAACTGAAAAATATTTACAACATTGGATAGTTTTCAAAAATCATATAATAACTCTTTTTTTTTTAGTTTGATTCTGTCAATCAATGCTTGTTTTTTACTTCAGGTGATGTCCTAGACTTGGCCTGGTCTCCGCTAGACAAGTGGCTCGCCAGCTGCAGCGTGGATAACACCATCATCATATGGAATGCAGAGAAGTTTCCCGAGATGGTCTGCGTTCTGAACGGACATACAGGCTTAGTGAAAGGGGTGGCTTGGGATCCGGTAACTATCTACTATTATCTATTTTATTATTGTCTTATGTGAGCTAGCAATGTATATGCATACTAGCAGCGCCCCGCGGTTTGAACTGCGTTATACCCATTTCCATGGGAATTTCGGGATGAAAAATGGCCTATAACCTTCATGTTGAATGTGGCTATCTATTACTAAAAGAATTATTCAAATCGGACCAGTAGTTCCTGAGATTAGCCTCACAAACAAACAATGTTAGAAACTTTAACTCTGTATAGTATTAGTATAGATTTGTCTTCTGTATAGCTTAAAATTTACTAGAAAAATAATGGCTAAATAATGATCAGAGTCTACTTTGTGGGATATGTTTCATTTTTATCTAGTTCGAAACTATTTCATGTACTATTTGGTGTAATTTTTTGCAGGTTGGCAAATATCTAGCGTCACAATCTGATGATAAATCACTGAGGGTGTGGAAGACAGCTGACTGGGCCCAGGAGACTGTGATCACGGAGCCTTTTGAGGAGTGCGGAGGTAATAACATCATTAATGTCAATAGGTTTTGTTCATTTATCATATGGCTGATCCTAGTATAATAATTAGTTCTGTATTGTTTCATAATGTTCAAGTCTTTTCAAGTTCAAGTATTAGCAATACATATAAATGCTAAGTTAAAAAAATAAATATATTAGACAATATCTAACTACCTAGGCAATTAAAAAGAAAACATTAATTTATCATAATTTTTAAACTCACACGATTTGCACTCATTACACTAATATTAAACGCGATATCTATCGCGATACAGACCTGTTTCATTTAGTTCATATAATTAATTTATCAGACATTTTAAACTAACTCAATTTGCTCTGATAACAATCATCCCGTGAGCACGAGTAGGGCAGTGCATATCGCAAGGTGTCGGTTGCAGGCACGACGCACGTGCTGCGCCTGTCGTGGTCCCCGGACGGGCAGTATGTGCTGTCGGCGCACGCGATGAACGGCGGCGGGCCCACGGCGCAGGTGGTGGAGCGCGACGGCTGGCGCATCGACAAGGACTTCGTGGGGCATCGCAAGGCCGTCACCTGCGCGGTGAGGATACTGCACAGGGGCATGCGGCATCTGACCCAGCCTACTAATATTATAAATGCTAACGTTTGTGAGGATGGATGTATGTATGTTTGTTACTCTTTCACGCAAAAACTACTAAACGGATTTGAATTTTACAATAAGATAGTTTATACATAACATGGGATACATTTTATCCCGAAATTCCACAGAGAAGCGACGGTCACGGGTATAAACGTGACCATAATATACTAGAGCGTCCTTCGGAGGGCACGTTAAACCGTCGGTCCCGGTCTACGGATAGTACTGGTTACATGAGCCATATCAGAGGCCTTTGGCTGCTCAATAACTCTGACACCAGGATTGGTCAAGTTGACCGTCCACTCGATGGAGAAGAAGAAGACTAGAGCGTCAATATACTTGATTACAGCGGTTCAATACGAACATATTCGTGAAGGAAGGTAAGAAGTGTTGTTGCGCGGCGGTGGGGTCCCGCGACCGCGCGCTCAGCATCTGGCTGACGTCGCTGAAGCGGCCGCTCGTTGTGGTCCACGACCTCTTCAACGACAGCGTGCTGGATCTCTCTTGGAGCTCAGATGGTAAGTATTTGAACTGTATCGTTTGTCCTATTAAAGCTATCTCAAAGACGGAGTTCTGAGCTTGACTTTTTATTACTAATCAGTTCAGTTCTTGTTATCCTTTAGCAATGGGCTGAAAAACATATTATTATTATAACGCCTTCTTGCGGGAATAATGATTAATCGAAGCGGCAAGTTACTAGATTAAATAGTGCCCCGCTGATTTACCCGCGTTGAGTGCGTCCCCGTGGGGATGAAAAATAGCCTATAACCTTCCCGTTGAATGAGGCTATCCATTACAAAAATAATTATTCAAATCGGACTGGTAGTTCCTGAGACAGCGCATTCAAACAAACAAACAAAAATACTCTTCAGCTTTAATATACTAGTATAGATATGAATTGATGTCATATTTCCATGTTACAGGTTTGAATCTCCTAGCGTGTAGTTCAGACGGGACCGTGGCGTGTATACAGTTCACTAACAAAGAAATAGGCACCCCTCTCACCTTGGATGAAAAGGTAACTTTAGAAAACTTATAAATCCCAGAATTTGAATACCCAATTTAAATCTGTCCGTTACAAAAATAACTATTTCAATCATGTTGGTAGTTTATGAGATTAGCGCTTTCAAACATAATTATCAAACTTTTCAGATCTATTATCTATGTACTAGCCGTGCCCCGCGGCTTCCCCTGCGTTGTACTCGCTCCCGCGGGAATTTCGGGATGAAATATATCCCATGTGTTTTTCTGATGTATAACCTATATTACTGTAAAGTTTCGTCCAAATCCGTGCAGTAGTTTTTTAGTAAAAGAGTCACAAACAAACATAAATATGTACATACATCCATCCTCACAAACTATCGCATTTATAATATTAGTAGGATACATAAGATCTTCGGTGTAACTAAATCCAACAATCACACATTATTAATTCTAACTTTTTATTTCAGAACTCCTTCTACGAAAAGATTTATGGCAAGTGTTTAGTCAATGAGTCTGGGGGCGATATGTCGTCGAATCTACTCGTAGAATGTCCGGAAATCCTGTTGGCTAGGGAGAAACAAGAGGCCAAGAAAGAACCGCCGCCTAAAGAAGAAGTCACGCCCAAAGCTGATAAGATACAGGTAATTAAGTTAAGTTTTACCCTGTAATGTCCAACTGCTAGGCAAAGAGCTCTCGTCTCACCGAAGGTATCAGTACAGCGAGGATTAGGCATAACCACCACTCTTGACTAATGCGGATTGGTAGTTAAATTTCTTTAAAAATCTACTAACAAATATAAAGTCAAAACACCTACAAGTTTAAGTTCACGTAGTCTACAAGTTTACGTAATATATTTAAGTACAAATACTGTTATAATACTGTTGTTTTAACAGCAATCTATACTAATATTATAAAGCTGAAGAGTTTGTTTTGTTTGTTTGTTTGTTTGTTTAAACGCGCTAATCTCAGAAACTACTGAACCGATTTGAATAATTCTTTCACTGTTAGATAGTCTATTTATCGAGGAAGGCTATAGGCTACATTTTATCCCGAAATTCCCACGGGAACGGGCACAACGCGGGTAAAACCGCGGGGCGCTGCTAGTTCATTATACAGGTTTCTTAAGTTAAAGCGAACACTACTCATTTTGAATTGAATCAACGTTTACGGATACACTTCGCTTTTACTTTACATTTATACGTTCCGGCACAGGAACCGTCACAGAAAACTACAAATAAAAGCGAATTGTATCCGTTATCGTACTTTCAATTCAAAAAGCAATACTTATATATATTTTTTAAATCTTTTCCATACTAATTCCACCTCCAGATATCATCATCGGCCAGCACGCCGCTGCGGCCCGTGGACCGTCAGATCGAGACCCGCACGTCCGACGGCAAGCGAAGGATAACGCCCGTCTTCATACCTTTAACACAAGCCGATGCCAAGTTAGTACCACTGTGGAAACAAACTGCATCCAAATATTAGTTAGGGTATTAATTTATTTTATTGCACAAAACAAAGTACAACCCTTATAAACTAGGAAACAGTGTAAAAAGTTATTTCTAAATCTAGGTTGCATCTCAAAACATGTGCTTTCAGCTAACTAATAACATAGACATCGCTATTTGATTAGTTATTTGTTCTCTTCGACCCACGCCTGGGCAAAGATCTGTCCCAAACGCTTCCAACCTTCCCAGTTCTTCACGGCTTCCTATCAGTCGCTGTCAAAGGAGATAAGTTTGTCCTTCCAGCTTAGGGAATACTTATTAGTTTAAAATATATTAGTTAGCTTATACACGGTGACCCTTAATAACCCGAAAGATTTAAACGACGTATTTGTGACGACAGTACGAGTAAATAATGCTATATCAACATGGGTCCAATTATGTGTCTTAATTAAACTACTATTTCAGTACAAATTTAATCATATTAATTGATCGCTTCTTTGTAAACAAACCTTTACTTCAGAGAGTGAGCGAGTTTTGATTAATCTCAGTTGAGAAACAAGGAGCGAGCATGACACTTAACGAATCACTCCGATATCATACGATGCATCAACCATGCGGTTAGTGCGTCTGCGTGTAAAGGTAGTAGGTGGCTACGTCACGCCTTTAGGGTGTGTTACAATTGAGATTTTCTTACTTGTGGTTCACTTGAAATAATTAATAGGTATCTCTTAAAATATGGGTTTTTGGACTATACGTTATATAACTTTATATACTCTAATTAGGCTCTAAAATCGTTGGTTTAAATCTTTCGGGTTATTAAGGCTCACCGTGTATAATAAGCTGAAGTATTGGTTTGTTTGTTTGAACACCCTAGTCTAGACTTAGACCTAAATCGCATGTGAAAATATATTCAGTGATAGTTACATTTAAAAGGAAGATTCAATCTTGATAAAACAACAGGACGCTAGTATTTGTAAAGATAAAATAAAAGAAATTAATACTTTAAATTATGTTAAATAAAATGTCATATTTATTTGAATAACTGACGACTTGTACATCAGAGGTTTTCCAATCAATCTCTTGTTAGTAGTACGTTAATATAGTTTACTAGCCGCGCCCCGCAGCATTACCCGCGTTATACCCGTTCCCGCGGGAATTTCGGGATAAAATGTATCCCATGTTTTATTCTGATGTATAACCTTTATTACTGTCAAATTTCATCCAAATCCGTCCAGTAGTGTTTTCGTGAAAGAGTAACAAACATACATACATCCATACATATCCTCACAAACTTTTGCATTTATAATGTTAGTAGGACAAACGAATATTTACTAACCATCTTCCCTAATTCCCAGCGAGTCAATGAGTTCCCTGCCAGGCGGAGCCGAGAACTGCTTCAGCACATCCTCACAGAGCAAGTCCCGCATCAGGGTGGAAGTGAGGGACGACATCGTGATACACCCCAACGTTAGCAACCACGCGACTAACAACTCAAAGACCTCGGAAAAGTAAGTAATTCTATCTATATGTATACTTACCTATTATCGACTCTACTCCACACCGCCATCTTCTCATCGACCCCACCCCCCAGTCATATATAAATAAGGCATGTCTCAGTTATGATGACAATTGATTTAGCCCGAGGTTTATCCCCAGATCGTGCGGCGCCACGCGCCTGAAGCGGCGCGCGGCGGCGGCGGCGGCGACGGCGACAGTGGCGGCGGCGGCGGCCGCGCGGCCGCCCGCGCTCGCGCCGCCCGCGCTCGGCGCCGCCGGGCCCGTGGTGCGCGCCGCCGGCGACCACCGCCTGCAGGTGACACCCACACGTATACTAACCACACCTCACGACAGTGGCGCGGGGCCCGCGCGGCGCCCGCGCGTGCGGCCGCGCGGGCGCCGCCGGGCCCGTGGTGCGCGCCGCCGGCGACCACCGCCTGCAGGTGACACCCACACGTATACTAACCACACCTCACGACAGTGGCGCGGCGCCCGCGCGGCGCCCGCGCGTGCGGCCGCGCGGGCGCCGCCGGGCCCGTGGTGCGCGCCGCCGGCGACCACCGCCTGCAGGTGACACCCACACGTATACTAACCACACCTCACGACAGTGGCGCGGCGCCCGCGCGTGCGGCCGCGCGGGCGCCGCCGGGCCCGTGGTGCGCGCCGCCGGCGACCACCGCCTGCAGGTGACACCCACACGTATACTAACCACACCTCACGACAGTGGCGCGGCGCCCGCGCGGCGCCCGCGCGTGCGGCCGCGCGGGCGCCGCCGGGCCCGTGGTGCGCGCCGCCGGCGACCACCGCCTGCAGGTGACACCCACACGTATACTAACCACACCTCACGACAGTGGCGCGGCGCCCGCGCGGCGCCCGCGCGTGCGGCCGCGCGGGCGCCGCCGGGCCCGTGGTGCGCGCCGCCGGCGACCACCGCCTGCAGGTGACACCCACACGTATACTAACCACACCTCACGACAGTGGCGCGGCGCCCGCGCGGCGCCCGCGCGTGCGGCCGCGCGGGCGCCGCCGGGCCCGTGGTGCGCGCCGCCGGCGACCACCGCCTGCAGGTGACAGACACACGTATACTAACCACACCTCACGACAGTGGCGCGGCGCCCGCGCGTGCGGCCGCGCGGGCGCCGCCGGGCCCGTGGTGCGCGCCGCCGGCGACCACCGCCTGCAGGTGACACCCACACGTATACTAACCACACCTCACGACAGTGGCGCGGCGCCCGCGCGTGCGGCCGCGCGGGCGCCGCCGGGCCCGTGGTGCGCGCCGCCGGCGACCACCGCCTGCAGGTGACACCCACACGTATACTAACCACACCTCACGACAGTGGCGCGGCGCCCGCGCGGCGCCCGCGCGTGCGGCCGCGCGGGCGCCGCCGGGCCCGTGGTGCGCGCCGCCGGCGACCACCGCCTGCAGGTGACACCCACACGTATACTAACCACACCTCACGACAGTGGCGCGGCGCCCGCGCGGCGCCCGCGCGTGCGGCCGCGCGGGCGCCGCCGGGCCCGTGGTGCGCGCCGCCGGCGACCACCGCCTGCAGGTGACAGACACA
This sequence comes from Cyclophora punctaria, assembly GCA_951394245.1. Taxonomy (NCBI): domain Eukaryota; kingdom Metazoa; phylum Arthropoda; class Insecta; order Lepidoptera; family Geometridae; genus Cyclophora; species Cyclophora punctaria. The sequence continues at coordinate 9,833,180 of OX596172.1, forward strand.
CGTATACTAACCACACCTCACGACAGTGGCGCGGCGCCCGCGCGTGCGGCCGCGCGGGCGCCGCCGGGCCCGTGGTGCGCGCCGCCGGCGACCACCGCCTGCAGGTGACACCCACACGTATACTAACCACACCTCACGACAGTGGCGCGGCGCCCGCGCGGCGCCCGCGCGTGCGGCCGCGCGGGCGCCGCCGGGCCCGTGGTGCGCGCCGCCGGCGACCACCGCCTGCAGGTGACACCCACACGTATACTAACCACACCTCACGACAGTGGCGCGGCGCCCGCGCGTGCGGCCGCGCGGGCGCCGCCGGGCCCGTGGTGCGCGCCGCCGGCGACCACCGCCTGCAGGTGACACCCACACGTATACTAACCACACCTCACGACAGTGGCGCGGCGCCCGCGCGGCGCCCGCGCGTGCGGCCGCGCGGGCGCCGCCGGGCCCGTGGTGCGCGCCGCCGGCGACCACCGCCTGCAGGTGACACCCACACGTATACTAACCACACCTCACGACAGTGGCGCGGCGCCCGCGCGGCGCCCGCGCGTGCGGCCGCGCGTGCGCCGCCGGGCCCGTGGTGCGCGCCGCCGGCGACCACCGCCTGCAGGTGACAGACACACGTATACTAACCACACCTCACGACAGTGGCGCGGCGCCCGCGCGTGCGGCCGCGCGGGCGCCGCCGGGCCCGTGGTGCGCGCCGCCGGCGACCACCGCCTGCAGGTGACACCCACACGTATACTAACCACACCTCACGACAGTGGCGCGGCGCCCGCGCGTGCGGCCGCGCGGGCGCCGCCGGGCCCGTGGTGCGCGCCGCCGGCGACCACCGCCTGCAGGTGACACCCACACGTATACTAACCACACCTCACGACAGTGGCGCGGCGCCCGCGCGGCGCCCGCGCGTGCGGCCGCGCGGGCGCCGCCGGGCCCGTGGTGCGCGCCGCCGGCGACCACCGCCTGCAGGTGACAGACACACGTATACTAACCACACCTCACGACAGTGGCGCGGCGCCCGCGCGTGCGGCCGCGCGGGCGCCGCCGGGCCCGTGGTGCGCGCCGCCGGCGACCACCGCCTGCAGGTGACACCCACACGTATACTAACCACACCTCACGACAGTGGCGCGGCGCCCGCGCGGCGCCCGCGCGTGCGGCCGCGCGGGCGCCGCCGGGCCCGTGGTGCGCGCCGCCGGCGACCACCGCCTGCAGGTGACACCCACACGTATACTAACCACACCTCACGACAGTGGCGCGGCGCCCGCGCGGCGCCCGCGCGTGCGGCCGCGCGGGCGCCGCCGGGCCCGTGGTGCGCGCCGCCGGCGACCACCGCCTGCAGGTGACAGACACACGTATACTAACCACACCTCACGACAGTGGCGCGGCGCCCGCGCGTGCGGCCGCGCGGGCGCCGCCGGGCCCGTGGTGCGCGCCGCCGGCGACCACCGCCTGCAGGTGACACCCACACGTATACTAACCACACCTCACGACAGTGGCGCGGCGCCCGCGCGGCGCCCGCGCGTGCGGCCGCGCGGGCGCCGCCGGGCCCGTGGTGCGCGCCGCCGGCGACCACCGCCTGCAGGTGACAGACACACGTATACTAACCACACCTCACGACAGTGGCGCGGCGCCCGCGCGGCGCCCGCGCGTGCGGCCGCGCGGGCGCCGCCGGGCCCGTGGTGCGCGCCGCCGGCGACCACCGCCTGCAGGTGACAGACACACGTATACTAACCACACCTCACGACAGTGGCGCGGGGCCCGCGCGGCGCCCGCGCGTGCGGCCGCGCGGGCGCCGCCGGGCCCGTGGTGCGCGCCGCCGGCGACCACCGCCTGCAGGTGACAGACACACGTATACTAACCACACCTCACGACAGTGGCGCGGCGCCCGCGCGTGCGGCCGCGCGGGCGCCGCCGGGCCCGTGGTGTAAATATCACGTATCGTGGTATTTACTGAACGTGTAACCTAATGTATTGATGGATGACAGTATATTGATGGATTTCTAGATTTCTTGATTCTGTAATGATGATCCGTCAGATTATGATTTAAAAAGGTGTTACTATTGTCAGAAATGTTATATTGTTCTATTAATAAATACTGTACGTGTAGGCTGGTGTATTAATCCATCAGTAAATACTGTAATCCATCAAGAAATACTGTATTGACGGATCACAGTAAATACTTTACGTGTAATCGTCGCCTCATCCCATTTTTCGGCAAAGGCCTCCACCTCCACTCTTCAACTAACATTAAACCAAAATTTGAAACTACGTTTACGGATAAACTTCGCTTTTATTTTAAATTTTTATTTGTCGTTTCGACCCCTTTACGAACTGTAGACACATCACTTCAGAATAGACGATAATGTCTCTCTGTGACCACATTCATTTTTAATTGGGTAAAGAGCTGATAGTCTTCAAGTTGCTTTTTGCCAAACATAGCTAAAACCACCTCACAACCATTGGTTTTGAATGAAAAATCTACTCACAACGACTTACAATAACACCGTGTAACAGGTGGTGAACAAAGCGTTCAACACTCACTACGGCTCGCTGTCGCGGCTGCAGCTCATACCGAACAATTCGGCGTCAAACGACCCGGTATGGGAGACTTATTTGGGTAAGTTAAACGTTTCATAGTTGAAAAGTTCTATTTCTTATTTTTAGGGTTAATTGCACAACTTTAATTGTTTCTGAAAGACTTACCTGCCCGTAGATAATCGTCAAAAATAGAAATCAGTGTTTTGCAGTCTCGTTTTTATCTCACTTCCTTCGTCTCAAACAGGCTTAAAAGAATGTTTATTTAATGTATTAGTGTTATGAGTGTTGTTGGTCCATTGTGATGGTGTAACAGTGTTATGGTGCAGGCAGCGCGGTGGTGTGCGTGGCGAGCTCGGCGCGGCACGCGGCGGCGGGCTGCGCCGACGGCTCGCTGCACGCCTGGGCGCTGCGCCCCGCGCCCGCGCGCGCGCTGCCCATCGTCGGTAACTATTCCCTCACTATACATCTCATATCACGTGGCGAGCTCGGCGCGGCACGCGGCGGCGGGCTGCGCCGACGGCTCGCTGCACGCCTGGGCGCTGCGCCCCGCGCCCGCGCGCGCGCTGCCCATCGTCGGTAACTATACCATCTTATATGACGCTCACGAGCGACCGAGTACTCGATGATGGTCTGTGTGATCGTCTCGGCCCGTTCCTTGACGACTTTCCGGCATCAAAAGGGAATCGGCGATCGTGTGGATGCTTGCGAATTGCCGGGCGATCACAGATCATTACATTAATCACCAATCCGAACATTAACGTGGTAATTATGGTCCACCTGGGCTCTGCAGCCGCATAGAAGTAAGTACTAAAAAAATAACTTACTTCATACCGTCGTAGTTATTTTGTTGTTCGAGTATTTATGATGGGTTTCCCCTGAAGCCTTCAAGAAAAACATAATGGGGTCATTTTCATCCCGACATTGCCACGGGAACGAGTACAACACAGACAAATCCGCGCTATTTATACCTCTACAAGACTTGTACATAACATTAACATATCATCCTATTCAATACTAACTACTAAAGTATTCTACTCATGTATATTGTAGACTCACATTACATAAATTCCCAGCGCTCGGCACTCCCGCCGTAAAGCTGTCTCTGTCGGGGTCGACGCTGTCGCTGGTGTCTGCAGCGGGTGAAGTCGCTGCGTGGGACCTCGCCAGCGCCACCGCGCTGCTGCCGCCGCTCAGCTTCAGAGACCTGCTAGCGCCCGGCGGTAAGACTAACCCACACCACACACACGAACACACACACACACACACACACACACACACACACACACGCGCGCGCGCGCGCGCGCGCACGCACGCACACACGCAAACACACAGAGAGAGAGAGTGGATACACACCACACACATATAGTGGATATGTTACGAATACTTAGGGCGAATTGCACAAGCATTCTTAATTTAGTACCTAAATATGTTTAGTTGTGACAAGTACATAACATTCGTTTTGGATTGTGTTCTATTTCTTACTATATGTATAAAATATTGTTTTTATTTTTAACAAACAGCTTTTGTTTACTGAACTGAACATATCACAACGCACTTAGATATTCAAACTTCTTTAATACTTAATAAATATTATTAAGATTATCGGCACACCCCACATTTATCTTTTCATCAAAAATTCCTTTGATAAAACTCAGCATTTACCTCATTGCTATCTTACACAATCAACAAAAGTGAATATCTAAATTGCATATTTCATAAAAATGTTTGTTTGTTTTTCAGTGACGGTCTCAAACTTCTCACTATTAGAAAACGGTAATCCAATGATCTCATTAAGCAACGGAAAGACTTATATTTATAGCAAGAAAATGTGTTCATGGTGAGTACTATCAGTACCAATATATAGTACTGATAATGAAGTTCATAGTAGTTATTTTTCTCGTATACCTGTTTAAATTGTTATCGGTGTAACATGTGAGGGTGGTGTGCAGGGTGGTGTGGAGCGACGCGGGCGACCCGGTGTGCGCGTGCGCCGGGCGCGCGGCCCGCCGCGCCGCGCCGCGCCGCGCCGCGCCCGCCGCGCACCGGCACCACGCGCACGCGCACGCGCATCACAACGCCAGGTACACGCATCACAACATTTTTTTATAATTATTGTCCGAATTTAATGTATACTTTTATTGTCCAGTTAATCTGTTCTCACCGTAACTACCATTTCATCCTCGTAAAATGCATTACCTGTATCTCTGTTCAGCTACGCCGGCGGCGCGGCCCGCAGTTGGCTGGAAGCTCAGGTGGCGTCGTGTCTCCATCTACACATGGACAAAGAGTACAGACACTCGCTCACGAAGCTCTTCGAACATTTAGTCAATCATGGTACGTTACAGCTACGCATTGTCGGGTCGGCATTAATCGGCAAAACCGAACGAATAAGTCTAGTAATTGCTTCGAGTCAGCTTTTTTGCCCGGCAATTATTACAAATGTTGCCGAATGCCCGATAATGTATATAGCAACCCATACAAACAATAAGTATAGGCCTTTCCATACAGCTTACGCTATGCTCTATTCTACTAATATTATAAATGCGAATGTTTGTGAGGGTGGATGGATGTATGTATGAATGTATGTAAGTATGTATATATGTATGTATGAATGTATGTAAGTATGTATATATGTATGTATGTATGTATGTTACTCTTTCACGAAAAAACTACAGGACGGATTTGGATGAAACTTTACAGTAATATAAGTTATACATCAGAATAACACATGGGATTCATTTTATCAAATTCCCGCGGGAACGGGTAAAACCGCGGGGCGGTGCTTGTGCTCTATAATCTATATGGTAACATTATTGCATCGATCCTATGTTTGTTGTACAGGTACAGAGGAACAACTAAGAACAATATTAGACGATATGATGGGCCCCAGCCACTGTACATCAACCCCCAAGAAATGGGAATCAACTGTATTAGTAAGTATTTATTTAACGCTGCATCAGCCTAATATAAATTGCCTTTCCACTTTTCTCCATCTTCTGTCACCCTCTTCAGCAGTTCGTCAAACACGACGTTTGCAATTTCTTTATATTATTGTACTAATACCTGTCGCAAATCTATAAAATAACGTGCCTCCTACTATATAGGCCAAAGTATCCTATAGACTCTAGTGACTAGTGATAGCACTATTTACATAACCACTTTTACCATTTGCTTAAAACCTCACGTCTACTTCCAGGGTATAAAGAAACACGACATCCTCACAGAAATGCTCTCCATCCTAGTGCGTCAACTCAGGTGGCAACGCTTATACTCCGAATACTCAGAACAGCTAGCAGATCTCAAACAAGCCAGCAACGACGCCAGTGTTACAGAAGACGTCGTCATGAATGGACACTGACAGCTGTCAGTGTCAGTGTCACCGTGACAGCTGTCAAAATTACAGTCATCATGATTACACGGATGATTGAACTTAAGTCACACTTGTCATAATAAATCACATGTATTTTAAATGTAAATGTCATAAAATAGTGTCTATCACAAAGACTCGAACTTGAGAAAAGATGAAGACACTGAACTGACAGATATTAAGATGATAATCATGACATCTGTCAACCCTAATGTCAAAAAATGTCACACACATGTCAACTCAACACTACGATATTTGAATTTTGATGCGTAAATTCCACAATACCTCGATTCACCTTTAATTTTTATGGTATAAGGTAGGTTCACAGTTCATCTGGCGTACAAAAATATCTTATGAATATATTAGATGATATAATGGTAACTAGGCCTTATACATGTTTGTTAAACACATAAAGCTGCGTTTTCACATGCCGTTCCGAACAGTTCTAAGCAGAAATCGTTCGTTCTGAGACAAACTATGAAATGAACACTTGAGCGAGCGAATATGTTCGTTCAATGATGATTGTATAGAAATATTTCTTCATTTCGTTAATGATAGAAAATAAGTGCTTTCTTTGAACTAAAATTGGCTGAACATAGAACATTTGCTAAAAACAAAATGTTTGTTCGGAATACTTGGTGAAAACACGGCTTAATCCAGGGATAGATAGGAAATATGTTGTTAATGTAAGAATGTTGTGCTCTACGATAGGGTGAGATCTCTTTATGTATTACTAGCAGAGGTCTATTGTTTTATCCTTGTTGAACTTGGATATTTTAAAACAAACGTTACCCTACATGTTAAGCACCCCGCAGTTATACCCGCGCTGTACCTGTTCCTTTGGGAATTTCGGGATGAAATATATCCCATAACCTTCCCGTTGAATGTAGCTATCCATTACAATAAAAAATATTAAAATCGGATTGGTAGTGTCTGAGATAAGTGCGTGCAAACAAACAAAATCACATTCTTCAGCTTTATTATATAAGTACTAGCAGCGCCCCGCGGTTTTAACCGCGTTGTGCCCGTTCCCGTGGTAATTTCGGGATAAAATGTAGCCTATAGCCTTCCTCGATAAATAGACTATCTAACAGTGAAAGAATTATTCAAATCGGTTCAGTAGTTTCTGAGATTAGCGCGTTTAAACAAACAAACAAACAAACAAACAAAACAAACTCTTCAGCTTTATAATATTAGTATAGATAATCAGAGGGTAAATGGGCAAAATATCTGAAAGTAGTTAACAATAAAAACACTATTTAGTATGTACGTATTGATCACAATCAAGTGTTTATGCCTTAATATAGTAATATTATGCGTAGGATAGAAATATGAATATATTATTATATATTTAAATAATTATTATTAGCGTTAGTGGTTCCTTAATTTTCATTGGAAAATTCCGCCTGTTTAGAGTATCCAGTAAATTGTCGTATTATCTATGAATTTGGGTTTTATTTATTTACTATACTTATTTGTGTATGTTGTATTAAAACATTGTGTAAACGAATTCAACAATTTCAGCTTTCACAACTCGATGTGGCCAATATTATACAGATTTTAAAAACAGCATGTTATATATTAAAATCCTTGTGTTTCTAGTCATTCGATGTCCTATTGATGAATTATGACCGATTTAAATTATTAAGTAGGTAATTGTTTATATCGAATGCTGCCACTGACGAAACAAAATCTTACGTAAAACTGATATTAATAAAATGAATATATTAATAAGAACATAGAGGGGGTATGTTAGTAATCCTGTTCACAAATAAATACCTTTAATGGATTAATACTATTGTAAATCATACAAGCATAACTTAACGAATGCACTATTCATGCAATCTGGAAAAAAAATATTCTTAAATATTGTAATATTATTATTTCTATGTTTTAAAGTATGTTATTCAAAATACACCCTCAAAATGTGTTATAAATTCTTCAAAATGTAAAATCTTTATCCAAATTAGTCGATTTGTTGTGAATTTGGTTGTGAATTATGTATGTGTGTATCATGATTGACCTTGTGTGAGAATTATTTAATAATGAATATTATTTGTCCTGTATTCTAATTTTGTCATATTTCTGTATATATTGTGTTTTATCAGAATTAATTTAAGGCTTATAAGGTTATTTTTAAACATATCTTCATTTTATGTTATTGTCAAAATCGTTTCAATTTTATTTGCTCTTATTTAGTGACATTATGTAAATTTGTTCAATTCACTTTTGAAATCAGTATTTAATGTTTTAAATGTCTTTAGATCAGTAAATATTTTAGCGATTGAACAATGCATATTGCAAACACGCTGCCATAGAAAACTGTACATTTCAATTCTTGTGCACATCTGACACTTACACCCTTTTAATTATTACGTTACTACATTTAAACGGTCATTATCATTTTTAAACTAAGTCAAGAATTGAGTACCGATTAAAATGAGTTGTGTCAATATTAATAAGTTGAACTTAATTAAAACAGTCTTTTAATACTACGGCCAAAATACGTAGTAGCTAGCATGTTTCTCCATCGTTTGATGTAGGAAACAGCGCCAATTAGAAATAATGAAATGTCTCTCACTGCCTCTACTAGATGGCGTTGTAATGTAATTTAAGGCTGATTTTCCTGTTTACACCTCGATGGTATAGTAGTCAAAACGGAGTACATTATAATTCAATGTCTATTGGTACGTGCATTCGCCTCAGTGATTCGCCTGCTGAGAATGGGATCCCGGGTTCAATTCCCGAGTCGTGCTAGAACATGTTTCCTATTTTTCAAATATAGCTCGGGTTTGAGATTACCAATCAGCAGTAGGCAAGCGTGATGATTATCCCTTATAATCCTCAACGTACTGATGTTTTCGGTGAGATTAGAGGTCTTTGCCCAACAGTGGGATAATTAGGTAGGTTAATTAATTACCTTTCCTGTCACGCTGACCGAGGCAGACGGTGAGCGCGTAGCTCTTGCTCGGCCGTCAGCATAGAGCAACCAGCGTTAATACAAAAACGTTATATATAACTGAACTACATAAGTACACAATGATCTAAAGTACATAAGTGCACCGACCGTCAACCTGCAGTTAGCGTTACAGGAAAATCAGTCTATATCAAGACCGACGATCCGGCAGGTTTACCCAGTAGGTTAGAAAGCTAGCGTTGAAGTGGCAAAATCACCCCGGTGGTGGTCATTAGGCATTTTCACGGTTGTGAAAATGTTGACTGTAGAGTAGAAATTGATTACAATAATGTAAAATAGCGCTGTTGTTTACGTAAGAAAATTCTACTCGATTAAAAGTTGGTTTATCAAAATGTATGAATAATTGTAAGTTATATTTACCAGTGCCAACATTGTGTTTTGAATTGTATAGAGAATGCACTAAGACTGTTTTGTAAAAATCGGTTTGAATAAAAATATTCAAAAATAATTTATTTTCTTTTCTTTATCGACCTCTTCAAATTCCAACTAAATTAATCTCAAGTAATACAAGATGGATCACGAACCTTCTTTTCAAGCAGGGATAATAAAATCGTTCTGCGGCAGCGGTCGGGGATTGCCAGAATCAAATTCTATCTACAGGGTACCGGAACAACAGAAAGTAAGGTATCCCATGTGTTATATCCAAATCCGTTCCGTAGTTTTTGCGTGAAGAGTAATAAAGTAAATTAAAAAAGTAATGATAGTAAAATTACCACTAAACGGTACTCTATTTTCCGGAAATCGGAAATTTTCCGTGTGGCGATTTTTGCCATTTGCAATTTTTACCACATTTATTATTTCTCAATAGCTTATTTTCCTGGTAGGTTTTCTTACCACTCGCATAATTTACCACTTCCCTGTACGGTGATTATATTAATTAGATGAAATTATTACCTTATCAAATTCTAACCAGAAAGGTAACTTAGATTGATGGTTATCAAATAACAAAACATAGTTTATATCACAATAATTTATTTTTACAAACAAATAAGTGTCCACAGGGCATCTTGTAAAGTTAATGAAAGAAATTTCACATGAAAGAAAAGATATTACAATTTCAGTAAATTAAAATCATTATAAGCTTCAAGGCACATAATGATGAATTCATCTAAACTATACAATAGTTTTATTTATAAAGATAGTTCGGAAAGAGACACATTCAGCACAATCACGGGATCGGAACACTCTGCGCCTCGTCACAGACCGCGCGGCCCCTCCCGAACTAGACTCAACATTTGAGCTTAATCAATCAATTATAATTATTATGTATAGTATAAGATACTACGTAAACAATTAATGCCTATCTACAACAAGTCGAACATTCACTCGAAGCGATAAAACTTTCAATACCAATTAACAACTTTACAAATATTATCAATCTACAAGTTTTGGTCCCTCTCGTACGGCGTGCCTCGCGACGCGAATAAACTATCAAAATAGAAGCTCCTCGACCCGCGGCGGCGGACCGCCCCGGGCGCAATAAATAACTCCGCGCACATCTCGAATATTTACAAGTCGGAGTCGAACACCTGAACACATCCGGCCTCGCGTCCGTCACGCGTGCACACGAGTCACAGTCCGGCGAGCGTGGCGCCAGCACGCCCGCTAGCTCAGCACGGCGAGCATAAACGCAAGCACGCCGCTAGCATAACACGGCGAGCACCGACGCCAGCACGCCCGTTAGCATTACACGGCATGCACTAGCGCTAGCACACCCAGTAGCATAACACGGGTCGCTCGAACGCCGGCGCGTTTATGACACGGCTCGCACTAACCCTAGCGTAACACGACTCGCACTAACATCAGCATGCCGCTAGCATCACACGGCTCGCACTAGCGCCAGCAGCGCCAGCACGCGCGCTAGCACAGCACGGCGCGGTCGCGCGGCGGCGCGCGCAGGCGGGCGCCGCCCAGCTGCAGCGCGCAGCCGCCCTCGCCCGCGCCCAGCGACGCCGGCTTCTCGTAGTCCGGCTGGAACTTCTTGCACAGCGCCAGCACCGACGGCGCCGGGCCCGACTTGCGCGACACCTGCAACGACTGCACTTGTAACACTCTATAGAGGAGGAGGTTCCTGACTACAACTGCTGTGTCCAACTGGTTGTACCACGGAAACGCCCTACCCTAGCCCAACGGATTGATCAACTGTTCGTCGGGTTGACCATTTAGGTTTAGGTTAAGTCATATTTAAACTAAGTCATGTCACGGAGACGGATCCCTGGGACGTAGTCAGTGAACGACATTGACACACAGTTTAACCATAGGCAGTTTTCACCCGGGGGACAACCATTGGATAGAGCGGATGATAGAAGTCAGTAAGGAAAGTAATATACGCGCACCTTGGGCGTGGAGGGCGCGTCGGGGAAGCGCGGCTCGGCGTCGCGCGCGTGCGCGTGCTTCAGCCCGCGCTCCTCCTCGCACGCGCAGAGCGACTCTGCAACAACACGACATCATCAGCATTTCATTCATACAATACAACAGACAACAAGGACCGACTCAGTATGACGACGGGTTGAGTCTTGAACAACCAAGTGAGTGTTACCAGAACAAATTATTAATCTCTATACCATTTTGTAGGTTCGGAGCTCTACAACCTTAAAGGATTTGTGAAAAAAAGTATATTCAAATAGATTGCCAAATGTGCATGTCTCTCTCACCTTTATCACTATCATAAGTGCCATTAGTTCCATTAGTTCCATTGTGCCCATTGTGTCCGTTAAGTCCGTTAGCGTGTCCGTTGTGTCCATTGTGTCCATTGTGTCCGTTGTGTCCGTTGTGTCCGCCGTGTCCGTGGGGCATCTCGTCCGCAGACGCCTCGCCGTCACTAGCCGCCTCGCTCGCGTCGAAGCCGAGTCCGACGATGACGCGCGGGATGTCCGCGTCGTCTTTCAACCAGGGGTGCTCCAGGCACTCTTCCACTGTAAGACGACCCCTGGAATACGAAGAATAAATGTGTTACAATTAGAAAATATATGTGCTAGAAAAGTTGGCAAAATATCAATTATGTGGATATATTACAAAAAAATTTGATGATATTTCATACAAAGCCCAGATTTTTTTTAAGCTGCTAATAAAGCAAAGTATCCAATGTTACTTCAAGTACCAAGAAAATACTAAAATGTCTGTACAGATAGCTAGAGAGAGCATTCCAAAGATTGATAATACAACCCACACAACACAAGCAATCATCAGCAAAAAGTGCTCTGTCCATGCTGTTCCACCTTCCTACAATTAATTCATTCTCATTTCGAATAGGTTAGCAACCTTGGCGTCGAGAAGTTTTAGACCGCCTAAACGCCGGTAGGACGGTAGCGTTGAAGCACGGTAGCGCTGATAGAAATGCCACTGACGACTTACTTAGGATCAACAACCAGCGTCTCTGTGATGAACTCGATGGCCCGCTGCGAGACCCCCCGGAACAGGTCCTTGGGGAAGGAGAGCTGGCACTGCGCGATGTTCAGGTAGGTCTCCTGCTTCGTGTCCCCCGCGAACGGCGAGTACCCGCTCAGCAACACGTACGCCAGCACGCCCACGGACCAGATGTCCGCCGCGAGGGACAGGGGCTCGTACGACAGGATCTCCGGGGCTGGAATGGTTAAAAATATTCTTAATAAGGTTTTACTTACTAAACTATGTATTTACAAAAACGTAAGTATTACCCTGTAATGCCCCACTGCTGGGCATAGGACACTTATCTCTAAAGACATCAGTACAGCGATGTGGATTAGGCGTAATCAGCACGCTTGCGTAATGCGGGTTTGGTGATCTCCACTCCAACCCGAGCCATGTTTAAAAAGTAGGAAACATGTTTTCGCTCAAATTTCGCTCGCTAAATTATGTAAAAATGCGCGGCGCGAGGACAAGACTGTTCTGTTCTCACGCTTTGTTTATCTCAAATTACCCACGTGAAATCTTGACTAACCGAAGCGAAGCGACGGTCGACGGGTCTCTAGTAATTAATAATTATGAAAATGTCTTTATAATATTAATAATGTACTTTAAATAAAGTTATAATACTAATAGGTTTTATTATTAATAGAATGACTAACAGAGGTGTCAAAATATTTATTGTTTGTCCATTTCAGGTTACATGGCAGACATTGTTCTTAGTAATAGGTATGGCCGCCTATTGTGCAACTTTTATTTAATGTTTAATTTTTTCTGTCTTATATTTATGTTTATGTGGTATACAATAAAATGTCATATGTAAATCTATTATATGTGATGTAGTGGTCATGGTTAGGTTAGGTTAGGTTAGCTCAAAAACTATAAACTGGAAAAGGTCATTTTCATTTCGAGAGCCACATTATACCTCAGTAAAATAATGGTAACAAGCCACTCCCTTCTACATATATTTATTGCACTTTGTTCTACCTATTAATATCTTTATCCAATTAAAATAATATATAATGTGCAACTCTTATCATTTCACTTTCAAGAACAAGGCCAAAGCGACAATAATATTAATAAATAAACTATATCTCACGGAATTCCTTACTTCCTAACAAGAAAGAACTTATTCATTAATTACCCAAACAGAAATATTTCCGTCCTACCAACCAATTAGGAAAGACATCATAATTTATATTTAATCAGGTTTATTCATATGGCAACACGACAAGGACGATTATAAACAAAACACAAATTCAATACGTCTTTAAATGAGTTACAAATTAATTTGTTATATTACTTTTTAATTGTTATTTTATTAATACGGTACCAAATAGGAGATGGATGACTGTTTTATACGACATAACGACGTTTTCGGAAGAGTTATTACATGTAAATAAACATTTGGATACACAAATTAATCAATACGTTTACATTAAATAACTTCCTACGCTCAGAGAAGATACAAAATAGAAAAAGGTTAAGGATGCAAAATGGACATTGGATTGGTTCACTACTGTTCTGGGTGAGACGCTTGCATAAATCATAAGTAAAAAAATATATCCTAGCTGTTTTTCATCATTTGACAAGCCCGTTGGCACAGTGGCAGTGAGAGCGCTTACTGTGTCGGGGGTTGCGAGTTCGATTCCCGCCCGGAGTCAACAATATGTGCAGACACGACGACGTCTGGGTGTCAATTATATATTCTCATAAAATATTTGTGTATGTATATGTAGTGGTACCAGTTAATTAGCTTCCATAACACAAGCTTAGAGCTTACTTTGGGTCTAGTTAACCGTGAGTGAATTTGTCCAGGTATATTATACGACTATATCAGATGATGATGATATGAAAACTACATACCGAGCACGAGATACCCGCCTAACTAACCCTGTATTAATACCTCTCGTGACATATACCGTCTTTGCCTGCAATTACAGTCTAATCTATATCTACACTAACATAATAAAGCTGAACAGTGTGTTTGAACAATTGTTTTTGAATAGGATAGCCACATTCAAAGGAAGGTTACAGGCTATTTTTCATCCCTAAATTCCTACGGGAACGGGTAAAATTATGTGTAATTATGTATATACTGACCAACATAATCCCTAGTGCCGAGTATCTCGCGCACATGCGCGCCGGACTGGATAGCGCGGCTGATGCCGAAGTCGCAGATGAGGAGCTGTTCGCCGTCGGCGGAGAGCAGCAGGTTCTGCGGCTTGAGGTCCAGGTGCGCCACGCGGCGCGCGTGCAGGTGCGCCAGGCCTTCCAGCACGTGCCGCAGGGCTCGCCGGGCCGCGCCTGGGGGCGTAGGTGAAGGGTTTGGGTAAAGTATGGGATCTATGGTATAAGGTACCGATAGAGCGCAATCGCAGAGGATCGCAAACTTCTATCAATCTTGTTAGACTACTGTCTATCTATCTACCAAAATTGATGGTAGACAGACTATGTTGGTAGACAGATGGTCTATCAAGATGTTTATTCATGAGTTATACAAAAATAAAAACTGTGTCATAGATTTGTTTCTATTTCTAGTTATATCTGTCTGAGTATATCTAAATATTTGGGAATCGCCTGCGTTTGCGGTATGCAACTCAGCTGCTACTGCTGGTTACTCCACCAGTTTTCTTAAAGGTAATTAAGTAACAACAAAAAACTAAAAGGGTTCCTGAATATTATTCGCGACGGGAATCAGACCTTACTGAACATATTTGTTTCAAAATTCTACCAAACTTGATCAAGCTTTGTAGAAGTTGAAGTTAACTCAGCGAAGTGTAAACTTCATGGTTACCTTCAGAGAGGCGCTCCTCCTCATCCAGCAGGCGCTGCAGCTCGCCGCCAGCGCACAGCTCCAGCACTATGGCCACCTCTGTGCGGGTCTCGTACACCTGCAACCACAACATTGACGTTTGTTCATAAACAAAGACCAAAAACAATATACAACGCTTATTATATTCGTTGGTAACAAATTCTTAGAATAGTATTTTGTTGAGAATATTATGAATTCAGTTGTGGCATTTCCTTCTGAGCGTTACCGTACATCGGTAGCACGTTAAATTGTCGGTCGCGGTTGTTTCAATCGTTAGACTATGTCGGAGGGTTTTAGGCGGTTCACAAACTCCGAAACCTGGGTTGTCCACTAACCTACTCGATCTTACATAACTAATAGCAATAAGTTAGTCATCAGTTTACCTCGTGCAGACTGACGACGCGCGTGCAGTCGTCGCACAGTGCCAGCACGGCCACTTCGTGCAGGATCTCGCGAGTCGTGTCGGCGGCACGTCTCCGCTTCCTGATGAACTTGGCGGCGTACTCCTCACCCGACACCAGGTGTCTGATCTTGCGGACTGACGCGAATTTGCCTCTGGAATGGGAGAAATATGATAGTAGTTGAGTCTTGTGCATCATTAATATGCAGGATATGTTGAAAGAATCCGAGGAAAAAGGAAAGTATTCGCCTATAATGTCCCACTGCTGGGCAAGGGCCTCTCATTTTACTGAATATATCAAAACAGTAAGGAGGAATACTCACTCATATTGGGACATAACTTTATTCAACTTAAGAAAAGTTTATGCTTATTATTAGCTTAGTATTTGTTATCTAAGTACATATTTGGAACAATATAATAGAAAACTGTGTATCCTTTAATAGAAAAATATATGAAATGCCTCGCAGTTATTATATCTTCGGGAATCTCAAGATTACATATATTTAAAAAAAATAAGGAAATATACAAAATGATGTAAGCACAAGAAGGCTAGATATTCTTGATATACTTGATGCACCACTTCACAAACGGGGGCAAGATGCGAAAAAACTGCAAACGGACTCAAGTGGCTAAACTACCTTAAAGTATCGGCGCTAAGTTGATATCAAACACGACACAATTTGGCAAACATTTTATTACGCAATTCGGAAGCAAAGGACTGGTTGAAAACGCCACTTTAACTGAAAGTATCAGTGCAAATAATATAACTTGAACTACATTCTAAAAACCTCATTTAGTTCCTCTTCAATCAAGAAATTGTCTATTTCTTTCACATACGATAGACTACGTTAAATATACCCTTTAATCAGAGCTACAATGCTATGCTACGTTGGATAAGATTAGCGAATACCACCAGTCACCATAGCAATGCAACATAATGGTTGGTGAATCGTGAATACCAATCGCATATCACCGTAGCATCGCATAGCTTTGTAAAAGACATTCTAACTCGTTGTTTTGATTAATCTTATAATTCCACAATTCACAACACCTAATAATTTTAACATCAAATGCAGTCATAACTCCTAACCGAACCAACAGTTCCAGTTTCCATAAATGCCTTTTACATCAAAAATGTAAATGTAAACCAAACGCTGGCTACCTACGTTCTCTCCCAGTGGGCCACGCTCATATTTATTAATATTATACGTGAGAGAAGCGAGTAGGAGCCGGGTTGCTGATCTTACCCGTGGGTGAGACGCCGGCGCCCGCCTCGCCTATAACTCGTTACTTACCTATCGGATAACTGTATTTGATTTTGAGACACCTTTAATACAATACTAACTCTTCCAATTGCGTTTTTGGTCGTCCTTCTACGTGTGTTTTGTGAAACAAAAGAACATTCATGCGCCCGGACGACTGCGGACGATTGACCAACAAAAACGTATAAAGTAACCAGTAAAAAAGTATTAGCCTGCAACATCCCACTGCAGAGGAAAAGCCACTCAATTCATTGAAGTCATCTTTATCGGCTCATTGATGAAGATTAGACGCTTGCCTCCTGTAGTAATCTCAAAACCCGAGCCATGTTTGAAAGTAAATCGATAAAATGCTTTGCTCGACCCGGGAATTACAGCCGGGACTGCAGTCTTGGCAAGCGAGAGCTCACGCCACTAAACCTCAGAAGCTAGTTTGAAATATAAGTATAACAATAGTTAAAACATTAACCATATATGTAATTCTATTTAAATCAAAAAAATTAAACATAGAACAAAACGATGTCTTAACTCGTGCAAGTCAGGTTACAGAGTTCAATGTCATTACTATATAGGTCAGAGTAGCACGTGGCAGGGCGGGCGCGTGCGTACAGGGCGGGCGGCCACCCCCGCCCTAGTTGTGTGACCCGGTCAATAGTCACGGGCACGGGCGGGTTGTGGATACATAGGTATGGGTTTACGGAGTAAGGATGCTGTTACTTTTGTGTATAGGAATGTAGAGATGATTTAATTGATATTGCAGTTCTTTAGAAAAAATACGTTTTCCTATCGAGATTATATTATAGTTAGGGTAACATTATGTTAGTTGAAAAATCACGATTTTTTTACGCTGTTTAATTCAAGTTAAATACAAAGCGTTGTTATTTATTCGGGCAGTCAGTAGAAAGCGACGATTTTTCATTTTCTTAAGTTTCTTGAAAGTGATTCTTCTTTGTTTTAACGCTTACTTGCGCGTGAGCGTAAGCTGAAGCAATCCTTTAAAGTCATATTTCTTTATTTTTATTATTTCACTTCATCTTTAAGTCATCCTCAGAATTAAGCCGTGCTGTCGTTGCATACTAACTGCATGCATACTACAATGGCACAATATTTTACTTAGGATTTCAACTACAGTGTAGACATAGCTTTATCATAACACTAGCTGTGCCCCGCGGTCTCACATGCAGTGCCGCCCGGTCTCACCCGCAGCGCCCCCGTTCCCGTGGGAATTTTGAGATTTTTATTCTAAGTTTTCATTGTTTTTAATGTATTCTGCTATTCAGGGCGGAGACAAATCCAACGAAACAAAAACCATGAAAATTGATCCAGCCGATCTCGAGTTATAATAAGTGTTGTAACAAACCCGTCTTTGTTTTATATATATAGATAACCCAATATACCAACTTGATCCTACTCCTTGACTCAATAATGACAAAAAATCAAAAACAAAACACAGTTAATACTGATGATATCTACCTACTTCATAACCATGTCCAGGCCAAGAAGAATAGGTTCAATACAAAGTTGTAGATTCATAAATAATATCTTCAATCTTAGATGGAATTAAAGATAGGTAAAGGTAATATTGGATTAAACGAATTAGCGAAATCTACATATTTTGAATTTAAACTGGTACCGAGTCTATAAAAATCGTATTAAACATAGTTACACTTTGAAAGAAATTCAATATTTTGAGCTAGTTGATACTATTTTTAGGTATATTTTTTTTTATTGCTCTACAATAGATGTTATCTTCTGGCATCTTACGTTTTAGCGAACACTACTTATTTTGAATTGAAACTATGTTTAAAGATACACTTCGATTTTATTTTTCATTTATTCTTGACGTTTCGGCCCTTTTAAAGGTACCATGGTCTTCTGTGACCACGAAGATTTCAAGATGTTTCCTATTAAACGACATCACTACATAGTATAAAACAAAGTCGCTATTTTTGTCTGTTTGTCTGTATGCTTAAATCTTTAAAATTACGCAACGGATATTGATGTGGTTTTTTGTAATAGGTAGAGTGACTCAAGAGGAAGGTTTTTATGTAAAAAAAATCCCGAAATTCCCACGGGAACGGGCACTACGCGGGTAAAACCGCGGGGCGCTGCTAGTCAGTTATAAAATAAATAAAGGACAAATTCACAAGGTTTGTTAGATCCAAACTAAGCTCTAAGCATGTATTACGGAATAATAAAAGCAAACAATTAAAAATTTATGTGTAAAAATAAAACCAATTGAACATTTGTAAGTATTCTCGGTTCGATATTGTTGACAAGTTGCGCTAGATAGAGCTCAATGGGCGTGTCAAGTATACTGGGTCAGAAGCCGCAGTATCGATCTCATAATCTCCAGGCATTATCTATTCATACATTTCTATTTGGTTGTGAGCTTGTATTGATAAACGACGACTTTGGAAGTGTTCTGAAGATTCTTTATCAAAATAAACTTATTGATTAGTAAGTGACTGAGTAAATTCGAATATTTGTCAACTCAGTTTTTAGACCACCTAAACAACGCAAAGATGGCCCAAAGATTGAAACAACTGGGGCCGTCAGTTTAAAGTTCGAAACACGGTAGCGTTCAGATAAAAATACCACTAACTTTTCGATGTATGTTGGACATTGCCTAGGCTAAGCAGAAATATCTAATACAGACTTTAGATGCAATGTGCGATTGCGTGCTTGAGTAAGCTTACAAATAAATACTCTAGCTACCACAATTCTTAATTACAGAACGAGAACATCAAATCATCAAAATTTTCGAGACCTTATCAAGAGTTAAAAAATCAAGATGGCACCCAACAGCGGACGCTATAAAATTAAATAGCATCAGTAATCCATTTACTTGAACTGATATAAGAAAGAAAGTCTCTCTGCGAACGTTAAGCGTCGCAATTCACCGAAAAAGTCTGCACCTGCCGCTAACAGCTGCGGCGGCGCTTCACCGGAGACAGAACTGGTTTTTTTGGCTCCTCTTAATTTGAGGGCAGGATTCATCAAAGGAAGGCGTCTGGATTGCACACAATCATTGGTCGCCGAAAAAATATGACGTGAGAGTATTCTTTGTTTGTGTGATAAGTACTTGATACTGTAGATATGAATTATATGATATGATAAGAACGATGTTTAAAAATAACAATGTGTAGCCACACGTGTATCATGCATGGTCGAAATTAAAATTGAAAGCGCTCGGTAACCAGGTTCAAAGTCAAGCATCATAAACTGATCAGTTCGAGGCACCGCAGGACGCAGCACATTGGATAACTGCTATTAAAATGTCATAATCTCAGCCGACAACAGACGGGCCTGAGTAATTGTGCGATTTACGAGCCACGTCCTGTCCGATAACAGAGCCATACTTCAACTCATCAACGCACGACCCCTCCGCAACTTATGAATATGCGTTCACTCTGATTTAAAACACATTTTTTCTAAATGAACGCAGTCTGATGCGATGAATAATTCACAATCATGACGCCATAAATCCGCATTCACTTTCCGCTATGACTGGGTGACGCGGCGGCGCGGCGGTGAGCGGGTCCCGAGCGGCGCCCGCGCCTGCTGCACTGCACCTCCATTTGTTCCGACTCACTTTCTGCATAATAAACCGATTTGTGGGCGTCCCTCGGCGTGCAGGCGTTGAGCAACATATCATTAGGCGCACGCACCGAGCGCTCGGCGCGCCTGACAGCGAAACCCCACGGCCGCCGCTTGCGCAACCGACGCGCACCTAAAAGCGAAAAGGCGTCCTTGGCAGTGAACCGAGCGCGTCCGTCATTACGCGCCGATAAATTATTCATAACCGCTTGCGCAACCGTTCGACGTCGATAGATTGAGCGACGCCGCGATATGCATCGCTATCAGCGCCGACCATCGGCCCGCAACAGGACATGCATCTTGTCCCATCCATCATCTCGATATTTCTTAATCGCACTTCGGCAGATAACGAGCCGAGCGCGGCGGACGGGAGGCCTCGCTCGCAAGTGACTCACGCGCCTCTAACGTCGCAGGTTTTAGATTCGCGTCCACATGTTTTCTTTATAAATAAGGAACGGCAGGTGCCCTCGCAGCGCCGGCGTTTAGTCGTCGAACAAAAAAGGCGATAGCTGGTATCTGGTCGGAGATATACGTATAGGTATACGCAACGTATGCCGGCCAGATTTGGTTGCATAAATGCTTTGGCGTCTATTAATAGATCGAATGACAAACGGCGGCGGCCTTGCGGTCGATTAATTGCTGCAAAAAGTGCAGTAGATGAGGAACCTTGGAGTAGATGGTTTATGCATCACGGAGGTGTCGGGAGCATGTCGCTGGCGCGGAAAGCCGGGCAAATGCCAGCCGTGGTCGGCGACCCGCGTTCGCGGACGGAAGTCGTAAAATTTTATTACTTAAGTCGGACCCTCTTGTTCGATTTATAGAAAGCTTTATTGCTTACTGTATCGTCTGCGGCACATGCAAATGACGGCTGCCGGGGTCACGAGCCAGCTCTCGACTCGACCGACCGCTGCGGAGACGAGCCAGCCGACATCGGAAAACACAGGGGCCGCAATGATGATTGAGAGATTTAATCAAATTTTGAATTGGTTTGCATAAGTACGTGCTTGCTCATATTACTGGGGTTCATATTATCCCCAGGGGGGTCGTAGAATCAAGAGGGATGGACGAGAGGGTTGTTAACAACATAATTGTTGTTCAATCGACGTAATTTAAGTAATCATGATGTTTAAATTTGACTTATCAAATCTTATTTTGTAGGTCATCGTAGAGCGTATATCTTACAAACATGTAATTAGTGGTGCGCAAGAGTTGCTTCATATCGATAACAATCTAGGAGCCTGAAAGCTTCATTTGCGCAACGCATAAATAAACGGTACGATTGCGAACAGTACACCTCTTTATCTTATCTTGAGAGGACGGTGCTGAGTCGAGCGGAGTTATTTGTATGAAACCATTTATCAGCTGAAGTAGTTTCGGTAATGGGAAACATATTTTTGAGATAACTGAAATACAGCATCTATACTAATATTATAAAGCTGAAGAGTTTGTTTGTTTTGTTTGTTTGTTTGTTTAAACGCGCTAATCTCAGAAACTACTGAACCGATTTGAATAATTCTTTCACTGTTAGATAGTCTATTTATCGAGGAAGGCTATAGGCTACATTTTATCCCGAAATTCCCACGGGAACGGGCACAACGCGGGTAAAACCGCGGGGCGCTGCTAGTGATCGATACTTTTGTCTAAAATCGAAAGACATTACCGATAAAACAAAGCCAAAGTATGGCCATCTATTAATCTACTTAAATGAGAAAGAGACCAATTATTTATTCATTAAAATTTAATGTAGTTTGTAAAATAGTATTGGTGCAGGACATTCGTTTCGCGGGCTACATGCGCCGGCGCAGCCACAAGCGCCGAACAACACACAAAATGTTAATTTTATAGCACTCTCGGGCGTGTCCCTGCCAACATGCAAATTGTATTAATTAAAATTCCCTGTCTAGGGATGCCTAGGGCTCCAATACAACCAACACGACTGTGTTGAACATAAAAATTAAAATAAATACAAAAAAAAACTAAATGAGACTGTTTCGTGTGAGGGGCGCGCAATCGCTGCGCCGAGCACCTGCCATGCGCGTGCGCAGCTGACGTTCAACAACAAAAAAACGAACAAAAAAGTTTATATATTCGTATTTACTAATCCAGTTTGCTAACCAATGTAAAGAAAAACACGTTGCCAACCAATAAATACAATTAAATAAACAAACAATTTAGCTATGCGCGGGCGCATATGCGGAAGTGTTGGGAACAATTATATTAGTTCGTCCCACACGGCTCGCCTCGTTTGATCCGCCGCTAACCGAACTAGGTTTACAGATCCGACTCAAGTTCAAGACTGTTCGTAATAACTAGTTTATTTATGTCAAGTGCACCGCGCCGCTGCGATTGTTTCGTTTCCGCCATCTTGTGATTCTTTAACTTCACGTTGGCTATGGTTGTCAAGGAAAATGAAGGACAACACACGAGTACAGACTTCACAAGAATTTTTCGAAAGAAATATAAAGTCGAAATTTTCGAATTATCAATATATTAAAATGTAAAATGTTTAAAATGTATACCATCAGATGCTCTGTCTCAAGTTCTTAAGAAAAGATAGTTCAAACTTGAATCTATAAAAAGAAAACTATAAATCCCATTCTCCCGCTACTAAGCTATTGAAAACAAAGTGACGTCCAAACGGCAATAAAATTAGAAAAACAAACATCGAACGTAACTTCTTACATCGTATAAATAAATCAACACAAGACATCGAATACAGAATCGAGACACGATATCGATTATATTATTTATCGATATTCTATTGTGCTTCACTAGTGATCTATCTGCGATGTGTCGATGGTGGCGGAAAGAGCGCAAGGTCGGCCATTGTATGCGCGGGAGTTGTCATTGTCGACAGAATCAATAAAATACGTAACAGACAAGAGCTTTTGTGTTAATATTTAAATTTCTTTCGAACGGAGATTTATTTCATTTCCTGACTTAACGCCTCGATTCGACTTAACTATGTATATGAAAGAAATCGTATAATGAGTCCATACATTTATACACTAAGTTAGCTTTCCAATATTTCCTAAATATTCATAACTAGCAGCGCCCCGCAGTTTTACCCGCGTTGTACCCGTTCCCGTGGGAATTTCTGGATGAAAAATAGCCTATAACCTTCCCGTTGAATGTGACTATCTATCACAAAAATAATTATTCAAATCGGACTGATAATTCCTGAGATTACCCCGAACATACAAACAAACAAACAAACAAACTAACAAATTTTACCTCTTTATAATATTATATAGTATAGACAATCAATAGCTTTTACATATAAGTACATATTTTTTTATCTACACTAATGTTGTAACATTCTACTTATGTTTCCAATACTTGACTTATAATTACTACTGTTATAGCGCAGACAACTAAAACACTCAATTTAAGCAATTGCACATGATGTTATAATATCCACATCGATATCGTAAAATCTCATTATAACATCGCGCCCTGCGCGGTGCGCGCAGCTGCGCTCTCATTGGTTAGATTTTAATGGCGGCAAGTTCACTGTGACAATACACGTACGCGTGAATTTAATGTTTCGCAATGTGTTTTGTTTTTAAAATTTTGTTTGATTAATTGCATTAGTGAAGATAAAGTAGTGTATGCAACTGCATATAACACGGGTATTAAAACACTCGTTACTATTATGAAACTCGCTGCGCTCGTTTCATAAACTCACACTCGTGTTTTAATACCCTTCCTTATATGACAGTTGCATAAACTACTATTTACATACAGGTGGTAAAGTAAGCAAGTTCGTGTAGGTCAGTGGCCAACCCTGGAGTCGGAGATTTGAGACCGCCTAAAGGCCTCTGACGTGGTTTAACGATTGAAACAATCGGAACGAACCTTCCGAAGCACGGTAGCGCTCAGTCAAAAATGCCACCACCAATCGTAGTGGTATTAAATATGTTACTGATCAATTTATCCTTAAAATGGACTCTTAAAAATACGTACCAACAAATAGGTATATCAGATCTATACTAATATTATCTACCTATACTAATATTATAAAGCTGAAGAGTTTGTTTAGTTTGTTTGTTTAAACGCGCTAATCTCAGAAACTACTGAACCGATTTGAATAATTATTTCACTGTTAGATAGTCTATTTATCGAGGAAGGCTATAGGCTACATTTTATCCCGAAATTCCCACGGGAACGGGCACAACGCGGGTAAAACCGCGGGGCGCTGCTAGTATATTATAAAGCTGCAGAGTTTGTTTGTTTGAACGCGCTAATCTCAGGAACTACTGGTCCGCTACTACTACTTTCATCGTGAAATTCCCACGCGATCGGGTATAACGCGGGTAAAACCGCGGGGCGCTGCTATATATCATATAACTAGCGGCGCCCCGCGGTTTTACCCGCGCTGTGCCCGTTCCCGTGGGAATTTCGGGATAAAAAAATAGCCTATAACCTTCCCGTTGAATGTAGTTATCCATTACAAAAAGAATTATTCAAATCGGTTCAGTAGTTTCTGAGATTAGCGCGTTTAAACAAACAAACAAACAAACAAACAAACAAAACAAACTCTTCAGCTTTATAATATTAGTATAGATTACTAATCAGTTAGGTACAGTTAACTATCCTAAGCCCTATAATTATATCTACGACAACTGCGCATAAAACAAAGGACTCTACAGATAGGTTTTCAGTACAAATGCTTTCTCTCGAAGCCAGCAGCTATAAGGAAATAGTTTGAAATAAAGGCAAGTTGCATAAAGAATGGAAATGCCGTAATTACTTCGAACCGTTGCGCTTTAATATACTCGTATGCAAGGATTTAGTGGGCACATAAAATAGATGCATCTCCATCTAATAGATGCACTATAAAACGTTGAGTTACTTCGAGTAACTAGTATGAATAATTACGTTGAATGGCTTTAAAAGTTCTGTTGTTACAGTAAACTAGCTATGTCCCGCGGTTTTACCCGCAGAGCACCCGTTCTCGTAGGTATTTCGGAATTTTTATTATTTACTAGCTGTGCCCTGCGGTTTCACCCGCAGCGCCCCCGTTCCCGTGGGAATTTTGAGATTTTTATTCCCTATAAACCTCACGGAGCCCGAGACCTTTCCAACGAATGCAAAACCGTGGAAATCGGTCCAGCCATTCACGCGTGATGCGACGACAACAAAAAACGGGTTTCATTTTTATATATATAGATTATCCTATTCCTGATCAGACAAATAAAGCAAAAAAGAATCATTAAAATCGGTCCAGCCGTTCTTGAGTTATAAGTGGTGTAACTAACGCGACTGTCTTTTATGTAAATACTAGCAGCGCCCCGCGGTTTTACCCGCGTTGTGCCCGTTCCCGTGGGAATTTCGGGATAAAATGTAGCCTATAGCCTTCCTCGATAAATAGACTATCTAACAGTGAAAGAATTATTCAAATCGGTTCAGTAGTTTCTGAGATTAGCGCGTTTAAACAAACAAACAAACAAACAAACAAACAAACAAACTCTTCAGCTTTATAATATTAGTATAGATATAGATAGATATCGTTCATGTATTGAACATTATTGCATGGTTGATTATTTCACTGTTCTTCGCGGTTCCCCACGTAACCGTTCCCATAGGAGTTTTGGGATTCAAAAATATTCTTTCAGTAGAATTGTTTCAAGTACGATTAAATTGTAGTTCCTGGTAACTTTAAGTACCTTAATAGCACACTAATAGCACCGTAATAACACCTTAACGTGTCTTAAAGCTCCCAAGAACCAACATATTTGTCAAACGATTATTTCTTCAAAGAACTTTTCTCGGTATTCGCGACGGCTCAAGCCGAGAGCACTTGCCAACCTAACTGTACTCAAACAATAGATATCTCTGTACAAAACTGTACCCTGCTTAGCCGAGATACAAGTAAAACGCCTACAAACCACCGCTTTACATCAAAGACCTCATAAATTATATGCTTATCTGCTACAGGAATAACGGGCGCCACAAAGATGGATCGGCGAGACGGTAATCACGAGGGTATGCACTGGGAACTGCTCCAACATACGAGTACATTCAATTTAAATATCGCGGCACTACAGAGGAATATGCTTCGTAAATATTTGGACGAAGTCCCTCGGCGAGTGAAGTGCGGGCCCGTCTACACACTGGTGTGTTCATGTGTAGTGCATTCTCAAGCAGAGTTCACAAGTTGAGCAAATCGCTCGAGTCGAAGTTGACGAGTTCGTTGACTTCATGAATGGCGTCTATTTCAGTGTGACCCTCGCGTTACCGCTTCTATTAGTGTTCCCTCGGCCGTGACCTGCCCCAATATCGGTCATTGCCACAACGCTCGTAGAATTTTACTATTATCGCCGGCTAAAATACCATTGGCAAAATTTCAAGACGCATATTCCCGTCTGTAGTAAGTCTAATAAAAGTGCGCCGAGTGCGCTCTGACTCACGCTGCATCACTCACAGTGTAATTTGGATGTGAGTCGCGGGTGATGACTCCCGCTGCGATTTTTCCTGTCCTGTCACTCGCGCATTTCTTAACGCGACTGATATAAGGTTTATTTCGTGCGACCGCTGTTGGGACATCCGAGGCGTCTGGTTTCACCATTTCTAATTTAGACCAAACGGAAACCGCCACGTGCGTTGCGTGCTCAACGCGCGTCTAATACCTTTATTTTCCTGTCGTCCTTCGCATGAATGGGGCTTCGTTCAGCGGTCATATTTTAATTTTGTTTCGCGTTGAATATCTAATGGATTTATGGTTCATAAAAGCGGCGCATTCCCGTCTCGGCGTCGTCGGGTTGCGCCATACGATTTGTTAAATAAACATAATTTAAGTTCGTCGAACTGGGCGAGAATAGCCGGGGCTGCGGGCCGGGGCTGCGGCCGGGGCTCCCGAGAGTGAAAGTGTGATGAAGTCCCCGCGGAGGCACGTGTGCGCGTAACTTGAGCGGAAGGAATGCGCCCGCTGCCCCCCGGGATTTGAAGCCGCACAACCGCCGCGTCGTGCCGCCGCATCACTCTCCATCTCGGGTGACTGAACTAGATCGGTGACGTATCCAGATCGATTGGTCTAGAGTCTAGACGACTGATCCTGAGAAGTCTAAACTTTGACCAACCCGAAGTGAACTTAAAAGGTTTTGTAAGTTTTGACAAGTTTAGGACGTTCAATCATCTAGTTATTTTATGCCAATAACTGGATTTATGGAAAAGAAAGTTTAATAACTTGATTTGCTCGCATAAACTACAGATAAATTCATGTAATAAAACATTAAATATTTCTGTGGTAATTGTTAATTAGTCATTATTAATTAATACACAATGATTGGTTTAATCTTAGCTGACACACCGGAAAGCACAGATAAACTGGTCACGTATAAATAATTAAATTAATTCTTTTAACAAAGCTGTCATTTAAACAGCAATTAATTCCAAGTGAAAATTATTACTTCACGCTTCCATCAATTATTGTAATTTCTCAATTGTCCAACACTACGATATGTAAATGTGAAGTTTTCGTATCTCTGATTACTTTCTGTTATTGTGCTTGTGATGAATGTCAAACCTTGGCATTCGATCACAATCATATTTATTGCCAGTTCAATTAAAAACATACTTAAAATTGAACGGTTTTATTATTCACCACTCAATTTAAAGCGATATACAACTTTTGTAAAATTATTTACATCTTAATGGGCGGACAGAAAGGTCTCCCAAATAATAATGTTTTCGATTTATCAAAATTGGTCCAATCATTCTAATTTCGTTTATAAATGAGCCAGTTTACAAATCAATATTTATGAGTGTGACGGCCAATTTAGATGTCAGCCAAAAACGGTTTCTCTTAAAAGATTTAGCGAACAAATTGGCATAAATTATTGTGTTGGTACCCCTGACGCCTACACCGGATCGTATAAAAAACATGGCAACAGAAAAATATCTCATTAACGGTCAGTTTGGCCTGTAACGAGCTAAATTGGCTTCATTGAACACAAAAAATGGTAGAAATATAATAAATTAATTGTACTTGCCAAATGTGTACGTTTTACCGGTAAATTATCTTTAAGTACTGTTGTCAGCTACAAACCTGTAACAAAGAAGGAAACAATAAATAAAAAATTTAAATACATAGTTATTTGCTATGTATGCACTAGATTTTTTGACTCCTACTCTATTTTATTAAATATACTTTCGTTTTAAGCTATGCTGCAATAGCTATCTGTATAAAGATACATTTTCGATTATTTTTGTATCTTTATAACTAACATAAATAAAGTTTGCTTTGACATGCAATGCGAGCCTTATTAAGTTAGATAAAAATCTGAATACAAATTATCTAAGCACCTTACTCATAAACAACTTTATAACCAACAAAACAGTGTATTTATATCTGCTTTAGCCACTTAGCGGTTCCATATCAATTAAATTCCATATGAATAGATAAGCGAGTTTTATCAATGGGCTGGCTACAAGGTGGCATTGTCCATAATGTAAGTTTGTCGCGTCTGCACGGCGCCCGCGACTAGGCGTCAATCAATGGCCAATAACTACAACTAC
This sequence comes from Cyclophora punctaria, assembly GCA_951394245.1. Classification (NCBI taxonomy): domain Eukaryota; kingdom Metazoa; phylum Arthropoda; class Insecta; order Lepidoptera; family Geometridae; genus Cyclophora; species Cyclophora punctaria. Next base: position 9,862,031 of record OX596172.1, read on the forward strand.
TTGGCCAATGACTCGGCCAATAATCGTCATTCATGTTCACGGCACGTGCGTTCGATGTACTTAGTCCGTAATACAGAAACTGTATTAACTTGGTAGCTTTGTAGGAATAATATTCGTATTATAGAATATACTACACTTTTAGTTGATGCACCTTCTTGGTAGAGGGTGTTTTACATGGTTTCACTTCAATATGTATTAGGTGAAACGACATTCATCATGTCAACATTTATACATAATATAATCATCATACCTATATGTACTTATTTATTTTATTACTGACTTCCTATCTATGTTTAATCTTAGTGATATGGGTGGATCAAATTATACAAATAAATGCGTTAAAAGTTTATAAGTATTTTACATGATTCATTGAACTGTTAAAATTTCACAGATAAATCTTTTTAATAGTTTTGCCCGCGCGTGGGTTTCTGACCAACAGTCTGGCCGGCCACTGCCCACGCTGCCCACAGCTGGTCAGTTTGGGCGTAATAATTTAAATGAACAATTAATTAACTATCGAGTTTTTGTTGTGGTGTTATTATTTGTGAATCACTATTGCCCGCGGCTCCGCCTGCGTAAAACTATTTAATGTTTTGACGCAATTAATTTGATTTAAATTATGATTGTATTGAATTTATTTTGTATGGTGATGTTGATTGTAATTGAAGTATGTAATGATACTAATAATGTATTGTATAGTTTGTTTGGAGTGGTTGCGAGCTCCGTCTCGCGTCACTGCAGTGTCTCGATAGGGTGTGCGGGAGCGAAAGAGACAGGGTTCCGTGCGATAACAAGGGAGCGAGCGAGAGGTCGGGTCGCGCGGCGTTTCTGACCGTCCCGCCGCCATGTTGCGAGCCGGCACACGGCGGCGCCGCGGCCAGTCGCCGCGCGCCTCCCCGCCGCCGACCACGTGCTCCCTGACGTCACGCGACCTCGCGGTAAACAAACGACATGCCGCCCCGGAGGAAACGGACCAAAACAAATGCAGAGGCGTCCGGCTCTAATACAATAGAATCTGAATTAAACCAACTTGAGGAGAACGAGGTCATGATCAAGAGCGAATCTGAAAGCGATGAGGAAAGCCAGATAAGTGATGAGGATGAGACGCCGAAAGAAGAGGGACAGAAGAAAGAACTCTTTTGGTCGTCCGATCTTGGAGTTATGAAGACTTTCGAGTTTACGAAGCAGCCAATCAAGATGAAATTACCTGAGAACCCTTACGACGCGTTTTGTACATTATTTACAGACGAGTTCCTCGACCTTATCGTACGAGAAACCAACCTCGCTGGAACGAAACGCGTATCAGCATGGAAAGATCTCACCAGAGAGGAGTTGCTTACATTCCTAGGACTACTCCTCCACACGGGAAACATACGCACAAACCGTATGACCGACTACTGGAACCAACACTGGCTGTTCAACCTGACTTGCTTCTCCAAGTATATGTCACGAGTACGCTTCCTCCACCTGTTGAAGTACATAAGCTTCTCTTCCGAACCTGTTGTTAAGAAAAATGAAGCGAACTTTTCAACGGTGCGACCGATTATAGACCATTTCAACGAAACTATGAAGTATCTCGTATATCCTGACGCTGAGCTGTTAATACAAGAATCTTTGACAGTTTGCCAAGACGTCCTCACTGGGGACTTCACGAAATCTAAGCGAGGGGTCCGGTTGCACTCCCTGAGCGATACTAACGGAGTCACCATCAAATACGCGCTCACATCTGACACACGAAATATATCTGATCTCCTAACAGAACTACTTCAAGACCATTTTGACAGCGGACACAAAGTCTACATAAAAGACTCCTACCTCACATACGATATAGCCAAGAAATTGTTAGAGAGGAACACTCTTTGCACAGCTGCTTTAAACGAGCACATGACCATGCCTCCAGAGTTGAAACTGGATGCTACAAGCTCGTTCTACCTGAACAACGTCCACATCGGCAAATGGCGAGATTTCCTCTACATCACCACAGAATTTAACAACGAATCCGTGAAACTAGTGACGACAAGAAATAAAAAGGTCATAATGAAACCGAAGGTCGTCGTCGAATACAATAAAGCGTTATCAAAACTTCACAGAAGCGTCGTGTCTTCGGAGAAATTTAAGAGCGTGAAGAAGAATGAAGAAGATCTCATGGCTTACTACCCGTTTGAGAATAAGAAAATGAAATGGGATCAAAAAGTCTTCATAAACGTTCTCAATCAATGGACGATCAATGCTTACTTGTTGAGTTCTCATGAGAACAAGTCTTTTTACGAGTTTCGACTGGACATTCTGGGGGCAATACTGCCGGGGGAGACCAGATTTAAAACTGAGAATCTCCGTATTCCTCATAAGCTGAGTAAAATTGAGAAGATTAAACTTCGCCAGAGAGTTGAGGGTGGAAAGACGGTGTCCCGGCGAGAAGTGGTCAGGAGAAACTGTAAGGGGTGCATGGCGAAATGCAAAAGAGTGACAACTAGTTTCGAATGCACTGAATGTGAAGGAACTCCTGGATTCTGCGTGGGGTGCTTTGTAGTTTTCCATAGTTAGTAACAAATTGTTTTACTATTATTTATTTTATCATTATTTGTGTAAACAAAAGATTCAATTAATTTGGTCGAAATGACCAAAATCTTCATAGGCCTTAGTTTATAATTAATGATTAAGAAGTATTAATGTACCTAATGTAAAATTTAATTTGAAATAAATAAATGTTAAATACCTACACAAATACATATTAGTTTGTTATTGCTTTTAATAATCTATCTACCTATACCTATGACCTTTTTTATAATATCAGTTATTTTAAATACATTATTGAGAAAACTGTTCGATGTGCCATTTATCTAGGTAGCAGTTTATTTACCTTACCTTCATCTTTTTGGGCAAAAATAGTTTGTGTCGAAATATAAAAGGCAAAACCACTAAAAACACAGTAGATTAAGTACCTACTTTGTTTTATCACAATAATAAGTAAGCCGTACTGCAATGGCAGCTAATAATAAAACTTACTTAAATAAGTTAGTAACTTGAATCTTATTACTTGTCTCTAACTTTATTGTTGTTATTTCAGACAGCTTTGTTGTGTATTATTTTATTATTATTTATTAGCATTGTTCATTTAGTGCTTACTTACATTGAAACTATTGCTTTTTGTATAGTTATATTACAGCATAGACTTAATTAATCACCACAATATAAGAAAGTACTGGACTAGTCCACTTGTTAAAGAAAATTATATTTATTCTATACTAAATTCAGCATTCAATCGTATTCGACTCTGACGTGACGTAACTTTAACTTCGAATCCTTTGTGTACGGGTCGCGAGTCGCGCCACTGCCGCGTCGTATCAAACAAACTGAGTGAGCGAGGGAGCGAAAGAGACAAGACTATCGGCGGTTATTCGAGCGCGAGCGGGATAACGCGTTTGTGTCCGCCATATTGTGCGATGCGCGAACTAAATTCCATTGCCCCCAGTCATACCGCGCCAGCCCGCGTCTTACCACGTGTTTATATTATTATTTTGTACCTACGTACTTGTTATCGACGGAAAATTAATGTTAATAACAACATGCCACCTAAAAAGCAACCCAGACCAATCGATAACGAAGAGGCTTCCACATCCAATCTGGAAATATTTAGGATTAAGGTAAAATCAGAAAGTATTCAGAGTCAAAATAATGACCTCGCAGACAAGAATAAACCAGATAAATTGAAGCAAACGTTACTATATAAAATGCTTTTTCCTTCAGCAAGTACAACAGAGATAACGAAAGACTGCAAATCAAAAGATGAGGTAGTTCATGTGAACACGGAAATTATCGAGCCGGAAGAAAATAATACTGTCGATAGCGAGTCTGATAGTGATGACGAATTGACAGGAACCGATACCGAAGAGTCAGATCAAGAGTCAACCAGCCCACGAGTGTTACAATGGTCAAACTGTTCCACCTCCATGAAGAGTTTCCAGTTTACAAAAACGCCAATGAAAGTGCAGCTGTCCAAAAACCCTACAGAAGCATTTGGTACCATGTTTACTGAAGAGTTCCTCAAACTCATCGTGCGGGAAACCAACACCGTGGCGAGGAGACGCCTACCTCTATGGCATGACGTCACTGTACAGGAAATGCTCAAATTCTTTGGGCTTGTTCTCCACACGGGAACTATTCACATAAACAGTATCTCCGATTACTGGAACGATCATTGGCTATTCAATTTGCCTTACTTCTACAAATACATGTCGCTAGATCGTTTCCTTGAAATTTTGAAATACATAAGTTTTACTTCCAGAAAGGTAGTCAAAAACAAGAAAACCTTCAAAGTGCAGCCGCTTATAGAACATTTCAACGAGACTATGAAGCGGCTGGTGCACCCCAACGCGGAGCTGCTGGTGCAGGAGCCGTTCCCGGTGACGGAGACGCAGCGCGGCGCGCGGCTGCACTCGCTCTGCGACGACAACGGACTCACGCTCAAGTTCATACTTACCCCTGAAACACATTCCAAAAACTTCGAAAAAGTCGTATTTGACTTACTTGAAGGCCACTTGGACTGTGGCCACAGCGTCTACATAAAGGACCATTTCCTGTCATATGACCTGGCAACGAAACTACTGGAGAGGAAGACGTACAGCACAGGGCCGTTGAAAGAGAACTCTACTTTGCCTCCCATGATGTCAATAGTCAAGACTCCTTCCAACTTTTTCTGCGATGGACTTCACATCGGCAGATGGCAAGATTTACTCTTCATTACTACAGCGCATAAGAACGAATTACTTGAAGTAATGATCCGAAGGACGAGAAAAGTCAAAATGAAACCAAAAGCAGTAGTCAAATACAAGAACGCTGTATTAAATGTGAATCTTAAAAAAAAAGGTGACATTTTATCCGGCGCAAAATATAAAGGGAAAAAAATAAAAAGATGCACTTCAGATTTCCTCATTTACTACCCGCACTTAAGAATAAAAATGAAATGGGAAAAGAAGGTCTTCGTACATATCCTCAATCAGTGGTTGATAAACATGTACTTGCTGAGTCCTGGACCGGTCAAATCCTACCACGACTTCAGAATAACGATTTTAGAATGTTTACTACCAGGGGATCTGGAGAAGAAGACGGAAAATCGTCGTATACCTCACACGTTGACTAAAATTGACAACTATAGACGACTGCCGAGGAACGATGGTGAAAAGATAGTGATTAGAGAAGAAGTGGTGAGAAAGGACTGTGAGAGATGCCTGGCCAAGTCCGTCAGGACTACGACGTGTTTTGAATGCAAGGAGTGCGAGGGGTCTCCTGGGTTCTGCGTGAGATGCTTTGCCGAGGTCCATACGTGAATAATATAAGCGTGTTTTGAAATGTAATATTTTTAAACTTTTTAACCGACTTTGAAAACCAAAGGAGGTGCTTTCAATTCATCTGTATGTTTCTAATTATTTTTCTAACGTTTGTTATCTGATTTCTATATTCGTCATTTATGAACATATTTCAAAAAATATTTCGGTATTTGAAAGGGGTATGCTTAGAGATTGGTTGTTTTAACCGATATAAAAAAGGCGGTGTTTCTCTTGACAACCTGATCTGAAGTCGGTTTTTTGTTAAAAAAACTAAGTTGACGTAAGTTTTAAGATGTTTAAAAAATATCCCAACTATTATTATAAGATTAAGTATACCACGTATGTATAGTGAGTGATACATGTTGTCATATTGTATTTGGGTTTAAATACCTACCTATGTTGTTGTTAATGTGTAAGTTGTTCAATTTGTTATGATAAAACTGATGAATGTTTTTGATATTAAAGCTATATTGAAAAAGTAAAATTGTTTTATTAATTGTGTATTGAACCCTTACTTAGAAGTTATATAGGTAGATATTCTTTATTTCCTAGTAGGTATACATTTTCATACGAAGTTACATTATAGGATTTTTTACTGAGTATAACTATAGCGAAGTGACTTTTATTGGGAAGACTGTGTGTATAAGTGTATACTCGTATAAGTTTCATTGATAAAGTAGGCACGTCTAAAGTCAGAGTAATGAATTAGGTAGTGTTCAGTTTATTGACCTTTGCTGCAAATTAAGTACTTAACTAACTAAACATACCTACTTATTCTGAATTTAGGAGTTAGTATATTTCTAAGTATTTATTCGTTAATGTAGTCATATTATAATGAAGTTCCTCTCGCGTTACATACAGGTACGATACGATAGATTTCAAGCGAAGGGTGCGAAATAGACGGAACTACTTGCGATTATGAGAGTGCGAGCGAGACAACACGTATAGCAGTGGCTCCCGCCATTTTCGTTGTTTCGAGTCATACCGCGCCGGGCAGCGGGCGATCACGTGTTTTCACAATGCGACACGCTATCAACGATAAATAAAATATGCCGCCTAAAAGGAAACTAAGCCCAGTGACTGGTGCTGCAGAGGAAGACTGCCTCGCGAATATCGAAATAGTCAGTGTGAAAACAGAGGTCGAGGAATACGAGGAGCCAACCGTCGACAGCGAGTCGGAAAGTGAGGACGAGGTAATATTTTTATTTATTAATGACTAGCAGCGCCCCGCTGTTTCACCCGCGTTGTACCCGTTCCCTCAGGAATTTCGCGATAAAAAGTAGCCTATGTCCTTTCTCAGGCTCTAGCTAGACTGTATACCAAATTTCATTGAAATCGGTTCAGTAGTTTTGGCGTGAAAGCGTAACAGACAGACAGACAGACAGAGAGACAGTTACTTTCGCATTAATAATATGTATTAGTTAGGATTGAGTTGGGTAGTTCATATTTTTATCAGTAGCCACAGTGGTCTACCTACACGAACTTTCAACCATTTTTGCGTAACTTGTGCGGTAAAGGTCTCCCCAAACATTTAGGCAATAAAATAGTTTTACTTTACTTAGGTAAAATAATTCTGATTGAAATAATTTTGATCACAGGTGACAGATGAAGACGGGGGAGGCGCGGAGGCGGAAGATAGTCGGTGTTCGGTGAAGGAGGCACAGTGGTCATCGGTTGCCTGCTCCATGAAGAGTTTTCAGTTCACAAAACTACCTCTGAAGCATCAGTTATCAGAACACCCTTACGAGGCATTTTGCACCATGTTCACCGAGGAGTTCCTCGAGCTCATGGTGCGGGAGACCAACAAAATGGCGCGGCAGCATGTCACGCCATGGAAAGACGTCACTGTTGGAGAGATGCTCGTATTCATAGGACTCGTTCTCCACACGGGAACTATACGCATGAACTACATGCACTATTACTGGAGTCAGCACCGTCTGTTATACATGACATGTTTCATGAAGTACATGACGCGGGACCGCTTTATTGGGATATCGAAGTATATTACTTTTAATTCGGAACTGGGTGATGTTAATCAATATGAGATCATCTTTAACAAAGTGCAGCCACTGATAGACCATTTTAATGAGACGATGAAACGTTTGGTGATCCCTGGGGCTGAGCTGTCGGTGAGGAGGGTTTTCCCTCCGGAAGAGACCGAAGAACGGTCAAAGCGTTGGTGTGCCGTCCAACTACATGCCTTGTATGACGACAATGGAATAGTGTTAAAATACGCAATATCTGCCGGCTCTGAAGTGAATAATGTTATAATGGAGCTTCTCGAAGACTACTTGGACTGTGGTCGCAGCGTTTACACTAAGGAAACCCTAACATATGATATCGTCTGGAAGTTATTGGACCGGAAATCTTACTGTACGGGCCGCTTACGACCATCGATGGTTATGCCTCCCGCAATGAAAATAAAGTCCAGTTCTCCCCGTGACTTCTTCTTAAACAGCGTCCACATCGGCAGATGGCAAGATTTACTTTATGTCACTACAGAGCATAAGGACGAATTAATAGAAGTCGCAAACCCAAGAACCGGCAATGTCACAAAAAAACCGAAAGTAGTTTTGAAATTCCAAGAAGCAATATCTAAAAAAGTTATATCTGGGACCAGAAAGAACGAAAACGGTATTCAAGAGAGTTTCATTGATTATTATCCGTTCGAGAAAAAGGGAATGAGATGGGAGAAGAGAATTTTCATCCATATCCTAAACCAATGGATGATAAACGCATACCTATTGAGCCCAGATGAACCAGTCAGAACATACAGCCAATTCAGATTAAGTTTATTAGAAACCATACTGCCCGAGGGTCCTAAAACCAGGATAACAAACAGCCAAGGTGTAACTCATACACTGACCAAAGTTGAAAAGACGAAGTTCGTATATAAATTGGAACGCGGTAGGAGAGTGTTCAGAAAAGAACCTGTGAGAAAAGACTGCAAGAGATGCAGAACGTTCAGGAAAGTGCAAAGAACTATTTATGAGTGCAAAGACTGTGACAAGGCCCCGGGATATTGTCCGGGATGCTTCGAACCCGCTCATGTGTCAAACAATATTGAGTCATCACTATAAATTTACGAGCTAGGCTCTTGTCAATCCTATGCAGACTTCTCCATCTATTCCTATTCAATGCGAACCCCTTCACAACTATATACGACATGACACCTTTTTTCTAAGCTCTCTCATATAACTAGCTCACGTAATAGATTTTATAATATTGAGTACAAGGGATCATATTATTAGGAGCCCAAAATATGATGTTATATTAGTACAAAGAATGTTACATACTACGTATTGCAGAAGAATCTATAGAGTATAAGTATTTGATCCAAATTATCATAATTTGAGTTGCATTGTTTTTTAATTTTGTATTATTTCGTCATTCTTTAATTACCGATTGTTATATGAATAAAAGTGATAATATTATGTTATAGTTATTTGATTAATTAGTTTTCTGTAAAACTACAATAGGAAACTTGTGGCATATTTGATGTACGAGTTTTATATTTATTAGGATGGATGGTCGCCAAACCATTTTATCAAAACAAACCTTTATGAACCTTGGAAAATAAACACATGTACAATAGACATACAATAATACGAAACTGGGTTACCAGAATTACCAAACTTCAGAATTTTCTCCAAAAAAAAAAAAAACTCAGAATTTTATATTTAATTCCTTCAAAATGCGAAAGAGACAAAACACTGTATAACAATGGTTTGGTTTTAGAGCTTTTATGAATAAGATGGAAAGACTATTAAATATCACAATAGGTCTACAAATTCGATGCATTCCTGCTGTCAAAGTATGTCAGAAAACTGCGAGAAAAACAAAACGTTATTGTATAATTATGTATATCTTAGTTATCGCTTTTAGAATGTCCCAATATATCGGTAAGTATTTTTAGCCTGCATTGCGCAGGCGCAGGTCAAACGCGCGTGGGCACATGAATGGCATGCGCGTGAATGCTTCTCTTTATTGTCGCTGGCTTGAATGGACATACAGACATACATTGTTCTTGACACACTGTGAGTCGGGTCCAACGGTAATGTTATTTCAAGATGCATGTAAAGGTAGATAGGTAGGTCTTTAAATTTTGTTATACTTGCTCCGTAAGTGGAGCAAAATCTTACGATTAATGAGAATTAAGAGTATGAGTGGAACTTAGGGCGGATTGCACAAAAACTCTTAAAATCTATTTATTGCTTAAATTGTTTAAGAAACAAAAGTTGTCCGTTCAAAATTGTATTTTATCTTACACCAAATAGAACACAATTTAGAACGAACGTCATTTGTTTTTTAAACATATTTAAGTGCTAAATAGATGTTAGATTTCTTGTGCGACAACTAGTATAATATAGACAAATTTACACAAGGTTATTTAGACCTATTTAGCTCTAAACTTGTATTAAGGAACCTAACTAAGTATCTTATACTTTAACTAACAGCGCCCCGCGGTTTTACCCGAGTTATGCCCGTTCCCGTGGGAATTTCGGGATTTTTTATACATATAAACAATCCTCTTGAATCACTCTATCTATTAAAAAAACCGCATCAAAATTCGTTGCGTAATCTTAAAGATCTAAGCATACATAGGAACAGACAGACAGCGGAATGCGACTTTGTTTTACGAGTTTACTATGTAGTGATACACGCGCAACCCCCAACACTGAAGCACATACTGTGACTGAAGCGCGCTTACATGCTACCTGGACGGGTTTCACAAATACTTGTATGACGTATATTCAACCAACTTTTAACTGCTTACATCTATTTGCTATAAATAACAAACTATTATCTAGTCCGTAATTCGAATCCATAAAAGGCAGTCACTTGTCTTGTCTAATGAGTCTATCAGTGCCGCTACAGATACACAACTACACCAACGTAGGCACTGTTGTGTCCGGGTTCGACTCGCACTTGGCCACTGCTAAATCATATCTGTCAACGCCGAATCACGTGTACGAGAGGCTCCTTATAAGGGTACCCCTACCATTTTATAATTATCGACAGACATAATAGTTGGCTCCGAACTAATAACTACGGTAATGGACCTTAGACCAATTATGTTTCCATAACAGACGGATCACTCGACGCCTTTTTATGGTGTTTTATTTTTGCATCAATATAAAAAATGTTATGATGTTTGTTATCAGTATAAAGTTATGATAATTTGTCAAGATGATTAAGTCGTTTGGAGAGATCTGGTTTGAGGTATGGAACAAGTCCTGGTAGTAAGTAATGGCTTGTAATTCCAATAGCTAGTCAAAACTAATCTGTTAATAATAAATTAAGTTATCAGTACCTAAACTATACTATTAATAATTATTTGATACTAATATAGCAATAACAGCAGTGTGTGTCTCACTAGGTACTTCCATAAACCGGTACTCTGTAATCCGGCACCTCTCTCCCGCGCCCCCACGACTCTAACTTTAAAAGACAAAATGGACATAATTTTGAAATCTGATAGTGGAGACACCATCACCAAATTGGCAAAAGAGTACGGAGTCGGCCGCGCTACCGTGCAGGGCCTTAGGAAGAATAAACAAAAGATTATCGACTACGTGTCGACGATGGACCCCAGACTATCGGACCGCAGAACGATAAAAGTTGGCAGTTGCCCAGAGATGGAAAACATTCTTTACAGATGGTTTATAGAAGAACGCTCTAAACAAATTCATGTAACTTCAGATATGATGAGAGCAAAAGCCATCGAACTTTATAGAAATATCACCAAAAAAGATGATTTCCAAGCAAGTCTTGGATGGTTGGACAAATATAAAAAACGATTTCGTATTCGTTTTACGAACAATTCGTTTGAAATTCAATCGAGCCAAGGTTTGAATACACAGTCAGATGGGATTATAAAAGCTGAACCGATGATGATAAAGGAAGAATTGCACGATGGAGAACTGGAAGAAAATCTTGAAGCCTCGGATCCTCTGATGACGACCCCGACAATAGAACCAGATACAGCATTGCATTGTTTTAACACCTGCATACAATGGGCTGAAGAAAACGGCGAATCAACTGAGGATATCACAGTTCTACGGAAAATGCGAGAAAAAATATTCAGTTGCACTCAAACATAATTAATAATGTTCTGTAAAAATTATAAAAAAACTGTATAAAAAACCTATCTTCCCTTATTAGATGTTTTATTTTATTCATTACCACTCTCATAATCTGAGCATTTCCATAATCGATGTTTCAATAGTTTTTAACGAAGTCAGATTAGTGAAATTCTACTGAAAAAGCTTTTTTTGTGAACCTTTCAAAATATTTCGTGAATTCATTAATGCCATATTGTGATGCCAAATATACTTCAATAAAATTAAACTTTAAAAATAAAGCTGCAGTATTTAAATGTTATTTTATTTTTATATACAATGTACGTTTTAATTGCCTTTTTCGAGTTTGCCAAATGTACATTGCATTGTGTATTGACCGTTAAGTTTTTCTCATAAAGAAAATAAAACGCGCAATTAATATACCAGTCATACAGTTTATTATAACAGGGGCGGAGTGATTGCTGAATGCCATATTTTGAAAGTGTCCGGTCAAATTAAAATTCCTAAGATCCCTAAGACTGATTCCCGCCTCTTAATCAAATCCCACTCCCCCCCCCCCCCCCTAAACCAAACCCTGGATCCGACCCTGTATGATACGTAAACAGACAGACAGACAAGAATATAAAACTCGTAATGAAATGTTTACTCAGCTAATTGGTTTCATTCAGCGAGACCGATCAACTAAAGTAATTGATGAATGAACTTTTGTTTTTGTTCTGCTATTTGTTATAAAAACTTTATTAGTTCAAGTTTGGTTTTTAGTTACCTGGTATTATGTGTTTCATGTATGAGTTGTGAATACACATCATACTACATTAAGGAATAGGCAATTTTGTCTTGACAAAAAGTGGAGTCGCGTTTTTTGCTTAATAGGTATGGCTGCTAAGTATATGCGGATTGCTCACGGTATAAGTATATAGGTATACCAAATTTCCCTCTAAAAGTAAATTAGTTATGAGCCTTTAATGTCCCAATGCTGGGCAAAGGCTTCTTATCTCACTGAAGATATCAACACAGTGAGGGGGATTAGGCGTATTCACCACGCTTGCCTTATACGGGTTTGTGATCTCAAACCCGAGCCAACAAAATTATTTTATACCTAGATATTAGCCAAAATATACGTTCACCATGACCTTATTTCTAAGTCACATTTATCCCACGAGAACGAGTACAAAGCGAGTGTAACCGCGGGCTGATGCTAGTAAATAGATTTAATATTAAAGTACACAGGCCAAGGATCGAACACGCGACCTCATGCGCCCGCGGCCTAGCGGTTACCGCTTGGCCTCGGAGGTCAAATAATATTGCCATGGACATTTTATAATAAACTAGTAAAATACTATTTTATTTATTTGTTTTGAGGTTAGTAGTGAAACATTAATAGTAAAACAGCATAAAGTTAAATACAATACATTATAACGTACCATTTTCTATTAACTATGGATGAAGAACCAGGAATAGAGTCAAATGTCAAAGTATATTCACAAACATTACTCAACCAAGATGCAATTAATGCCATGCAATATAGACCCTTATTTCTATGACAACTTTGAATAAAGAAGAAGCTTTTATAATGCATTTGCAATGCCTTCGGATGACGCATAATATGATAAAGAAGTTTGTGATATGTTGGTCAGGTTGTCAACTATAAGTAAGTAAGTAAGTATTAGCCAGTAATGTCCCACTGCTGGGCAAAGGCCTCTCATCTCACTGAAGTTATCAGTACAGTGAGGAGGATTAGGCACAATCACCACGCTTGCCAAATGCGGCTTGGTGATCTAAAACTAGAGCCATGTTTGAAAAGGAAACATGTTTTCGCTCGACAATACTATACTATACTATACTCTTCTCTATTTATTGTAAAGACTAGCATCGCCCTGCGTTATACCCGCGTTGAGCCCGTTCCCATAGGAATTTCGGGATGAAAAATGGCCGTTAACTTTACCGTTGAATTAGACTATCTAGTGCAATAAGAATTATTCAAATCGGATTGCTAGTTTATGTGATTAGCGCGCTTAAATAAACAAAATAACAATCCTTCAGCTTTATTTTATTAGTATAGATAACTTTAATTTAAATCAACTTTCCAAATTAATTTATCACACAATTCCTAGTATAAGTTTCTCCACTATTTTGAAATTTGCATTATTCGGATAAAAATCAACGATTTGTCTTCATTTTAGACAAGTTTAAAAGTAATATATGTACCATATCTATTAATCCATACAGACAGTCCTAATAAGGCGATGTTTACACGTGACAATCGAAGACTTCACTTTGCCTCAAGTTGAAGGGCGGTCGTCGGCATTGGGCGGTCAACCATGCCCATCCTGGATACTCCGACCCATCACTATTACAACATAGTCCATTGACATTCAATCCAAAGTACTCCATTACGTAACTTCAGCTTGATTTGTCCACAACTTTGAGGTTTCCTCTTTAAGCGCTTTTTCCGCTTCGTGCTCACAAAGCCTAAACTACGAAGTAACTATTTAATAAGCTGTGCCTAAACTCTGATAAATGGATTTGTGATTAAAGCTGTTGTAAAAGTGGGCCGTTGACCGCAGGAAAATTGATGATTACCTACCACTTAAGATACCACTTTTGGAATTAAACTAGACATCTAAAAAAATACAATTGTGGTTTGGCTGGAAGTGACTTCGTAATATTAGTATGGATTCAATTAGAACGCTCACAAACCGATTACTCGTTAATTCAGGGGCGTGGCGCACAGAAAGCCATTGTTTATCGTCATTACCTCAATCAAGCACGCTTAAACATAATGACAACAATTTTGGACAATAAACGAATTGAATTTTTAAAAGTTGATGACGACGCGAATTCTGATTAATCAACCTTCGATGGCGCCGGCGAGTGGACGGAGGCTGTCTGCGGCCGAATCATGGTGATCCTCGAATTACATGCCAATTACAAAGAGAAAAACATCAAGTACCTACCACACAGTCACACACATCTCTATCTACTCACTCCTACTCATGCCATTTCAAAACCGCATGCATGATTAACGTATTCAAAGAATTGCAACGTTCACATAATAAATATTAAAATATACAGCAAAAACATAAAGTGCATTCTGTTTGTAATTCATAAACTAATTGATTCAATAATATTGTTGGAATAATCTTTGCGACCGCATAAAGGAGTAGATCTTATGTAGGTACTTGCGTATTTAGAAAAGCTATGCGGTAATGATACTCGTTGACAGATGTCAGCCTAATGTCAAGTGTCAGATTGACAGGTGAGTAATCGCTCGACAATTAAGAATGGACGCATGACATTAGCAAATATGGTAGTAATTACAAGTTGTCGCTAAACTTGGAACACTGTTTAGTTATATTACATTTATTGTTATCTTTAATTCACACATAAAAGAGCAATAAAGTTGTTTGTCTATAAAGCTGACATTGTATAGCTGTCAAGGAAATGTCAAAGCTCTATTATCTCATCGATCGTGTAATACCAATAAAAGTTTTGCCTTCGACCGTTTGATTATAACCTAGACATATTTTTAACACAATTAATAGGACAATTAAAAAATGCTCATGATAGATACATGTCTATTAGTGCATTAATATTGTATGAGATGCGCAGGCTAGGCGCCGGCGCGCCGCACGCTCGTTCTTACGAAGATTAGCAGCTGTATCGATAATGATAGTATTGTTGTCGTGAAACACTTTACTAGGAAGTGTTGTGACTTACTTTTTACATTGAACTGTGTCAAAATTGTAGTGATACTTGACAATGTTGAAGAAAGGAGGATTTTATTTATAAATATAACTGTCCTACAGCCTGTCTGAGAATTGTATTTATAAATATTGCAGCCCTACGGCCCGCCTCTACACACTATAGTCCGCTAAAAGCCCTGCAGCCTTTACCAAAACCACATCCATAAATCTTTAAGCCCGACCTCATATATCCTGTGAATAACAGCACAAATTCCGCTCTCAAAAGAAGGGCACTTATATTCGTTTGATAAATCATTAGGATAACTTTTTTGCTTGACAGTCCCGTAACGGGTCGCGAACTCTGGGTCACAGAGGGTCACTAACCTGCTTGCTTCAGTGAAAAAAAAAACACGATGAAATTTCATACAGTGAGCGGGCTTTGATGGCTAAACAAGCGTGTAATGGACGGAATGGACCAGCCACGCAATATTTACGATTGACCGCAAGCAAACAAACTATCAACTGTTATAGCTGTACAATTTCTTATGTCACGGATGTTTTGATAAAGAGGTTTGAGAGTTAACCATCAACCATCTTTCTGATAGCGAGTTTGTATATGAAAACACTAGTTTATGGTAGTTTACCTAGTGGTGGTCATTGGACTGGTTAGAAGCTCCGAAACGTACCTGTAACAAATAATAATTTTTAAGTTATGTTTCAATTAAGTAGATAAAAATAATGTCAATGGCCAATGGCGCTGTACGTGTTTCAAAATGTTCATTTAGTGTGCGTTATCAATTATTGTTAAGATCTCTTTGTTATTAAGACGTTCTATCCCACACAGCGCAATTAATATATTTTTAATTTAAACAATTCACACGAAGCACACCTTACCAAACATTCCACGACCTATCAACCGAATCAAAATCCGATCAGCCAATCCGACAATATGAATGAGATGTTATTTCCGCGCGGAACAATGTATAATGATGACTGCGCACTGCGCATGCGCAATCGAGATGATTATCTCACCATCACAAGTATCTATTGATGAATTGGACAATGGCACTTGAAGTGACAAGTTCAATGGCAATCGTGGCAGTTTTTGAACCCGTATTGTTAATACATGCAGATACAAGGGCAAGATCGGAATAGAATGTGCACGATTCTTTATATGAGAAACATATTTTAATGAAATAAAGATTTATTATTGAAATAACGAGGCGCAAGTGTAAACAATGAAAATGCTTATAATGTGCAAGGAGTGCATTTACAAAGAAGCCTAGCGGAGGTGTGCGGTGCTCAATTGACCAATCACAGCGCATTACGAAAAGATTTGGACAGTCCTAGTCAATGCTTTCTTTGACTATTTCAATGCGTTGCGACTGATTGAGCTCCGCGCAACTCCACTCCGGTTCAGCGGAAACGCTCCCGATTTTGACGATTTTTAATACACAGAGGTAGAAGACATCTTGAAGAACAACATGAACTTTTGCAAAATCCCGGCATTCCTACAAGAAACCTTGATAAACTGTAGTAAACATAGCAAGGACATTATAATATAGAAAACTTAAAATGTAAGTTCCGGGCTATGTGTATATATGAGGTATTCTATATCAAAGCGGATTTACCAACAAAATGCGGATCTATTTAGATGGCGTGATATACAAAATGTTGTAACGGGAGTGTCAGTCAGCGAGACCACCTATTGTTGTGTGTGTCTTAACAAAAGGCATAAAACTGCATCATTTTTGACAGGCGTAATATTTCAGCGAGGTCAGGGTCGAGAGACTGGTTCGAAGAAAATATGTATTGTGTTTTAAAGAAAATCTTTCTTGAAACTCAAAAGTGTTGTTTTATAACCAAATATAAGGGTTGCTGTTGTTGTTGTTCAAACCTTTTAAAATGTAGTTTGAAAGTTAGATTTATTGAAAATCATCTGCGTATAAATATAAAACAATTCAACTATGAACCAAATATCGATAAAGAGTCGTTATTTTAAAACCAGAGATTCCTAACAGCAACATCACATAATTATTGTACTTTATATTCCCAATTCCAAAAATAAAGCATCCCTAAAATATTTATGTAGAAACGAATATACTTAATAATAACAATAAAGTAACTCAGCCACTAAACAATTTCAACACACCTATAAACATTTCATTTGATACATTAAAAACTAGCAGCGCCCCGCGGTTTTACCCGCGTTGTACCCGTTCCCGTGAGAATTTCAGGATGAAAAGTAGCCTATAACCTTCCCGTTGAATGTGGCTATCCATTACAAAAATAATTTTTCAAATCGGACCAGTAGTTCCTGACATTAGCGGGTTTAAACAAACAAACGCTGCAACTGTATAGTATTAGTATAGAGTATAGATAAGAAAATGATTTTCTCTCAAAACCAGCGAGGCGTGTTTGCAATACAATAAATGTCCGAGCGAGGCGCGAATGGGTGAAAGTTTCAATACATATTTGAACATTGAATTGAAACAGATTTCAATCCACAATCCGCCATAAACGGACAACAGTAAACGCACACTTCGCAGCTTCATACCCATTGGACACTAACTGTGAAACTGTTAAACGTTAACATTGTATCGGTTTATTTCGAACGAGTTGACATCCTGGATTAAGTTATCCCGGTTTATCTAATTTCATCCACTTCGTACGACATTTGAGTGAAAGTGCGACAAACTTACATCCTTAATCCTAATAACAGTTTGAATATTTCCAATACATATTCATTTTAGCTCGACTTTTTATAGTTTCGTACTAAAAGGGCACAAACGGGACCGATTTCTATAGATAGTGGTACAGAATTCTTCGTGGGGCGAATCCAACTCGCACTTAGCCGATTTTTTTTATTACATTTAGTTTAAATAGAGAATTTAGATTGAGTCTAATATAAATGTTTGGAGCAGATCCCGAAAACGAATTATCTACAGCCTGTATAATATTTAAATCGAATAATCTTTTCGACAAACGAGAGTTTCGAAGTATTTATTTTTTAAATTAATGATTAATTAATTCCGAATTCCGACAAGATGTCTTCACGTCAGATTGATTTCTCCATCAATAACATAGTAAGTGTTTACACCGAGGCCGGCAATAAAACGGGCGACATGACATAATATTCAAAACATTTACGAAACTTCCAAGAGACACTTATTATTACTCAATCGCAGCGCGCGAGCGCAGGACAATCCTTTGCGTTTTGTTGGACCATGTAGGCGGGGAGACACCAACCTTTTTAAAACGTCGCATGTAATAGCCAGGAATCACCGCGACAGGGCAAAAGGTGCCTTTGTCTTATTGCTTTTATTTATCGTTTTCCGTGGGTCTTAATTTGAAATTCGAATGCATTTTTTGTCCGTTTGTCTGTCGGAGAGCAATTAACACAATAGCCGGGGTTGAACGGGTGAGTTGGCTTTTTGTATGTCCCGGACTGACTAAACTTATTTATAGAATGATTTATGCAACTCCAGGCATACTAAGAATATACGTAACTGCTTTTCAAGTGAATAATTACTATTCTTTATAGATAATTTCACTTAAATACGGGTAAGCCAGACACCGTTTAGCTTGAAATGTGTGTCTCTTATATAAATAACGTGGAGTCTAGTAAATGGTAACGGTAAACGTTATTTACAATTACATATGTAGCCATTTTACGTCTCAAAATGGCACACACAATTATAGTCATTAAACTGTTAAATAAATCGAATTATTGACCAAGTGTCCATTAAATACTGAAAAGGTTCAATGATAATAAAAATTGATATAATTCGCAACAGTCTGGGTACTTGTAATTTACGAGCGTACTGTCCCGGGTTGCGAACAATAATGTCGTCAAGTACACGGATGCAAGGCAGAACATTACGAGACAGTTAAATATGTAACCGGATTATAAATTACATCATAATAACGACATTATAAGCAGTATCTGTACAATATAAAACAGAGTCTGGCTCTTATACTATACAAATGCGAGCGTCGTGAGCTGATCATATTTAACACTCGCAATAATTCAGAAGAGATGGTGGTATCGTGGACTATTATTTAAATCTAACGAATAAACTGTTTTAAGTAGATTCTCATCCGCATTTTGAATGCAAGCAAAACCGCAGAATAAAGCCAGTTATTAATAATTGTAATCATTAGATATTCCTTATATGTATAAAAGCTTATTTTTAAACAAAATGGCAACTCAATGACATAATTTTAATGCAACAATGTTGCTAGAATAAACAATAAACAAGTTTTTCAATGGGACGGCCCTTAGCGGAGGAAGACAGCTCAAAATGTTCCAATCGTATTCAAAGAGATACTTACGTCAATTTAAGTTACACCTCATTGCAAATAATTAACGAGAAAAACACTTCTATGAAAGATAAGATATGGCTGCGGCTCCATTGAGGCGGAGACGAGCGGAGCTGAGAGGAGCAGAGCTGTGAAAAGAGGTATGTGATTCCACTGAGGCGGAGACGAGCGGAGCTGAGATGTGGATTTCACGTAATATATGATTGTTCGATCCCCACACGTCTCCTCTCAGCTCCGCTCGTCTCCGCTTGACTGTTTCCATTGAAGCGGAGCGGAGACGAGATGTGGATTTCATGTAATACGATTGGTCGATCCCCACACGTCTCCTCTCAGCTCCGCTCGTCTCCGCTTGACTGTTTCCATTGAAGCGGAGCGGAGACGAGATGTGGATTTCATGTAATACGATTGGTCGATCCCCACACGTCTCCTCTCAGCTCCGCTCGTCTCCGCCTCAATGGAGCCGCAGCCTAAAAATGACTATTAGACGATGCAGTCCCTATAAGCTAGTAGCAATAGATAGCTTCGCTTTACCAATTACTAGTATGACCAGATATTGCAAGTAGCAAAACGAATTCCGAGTCGATGTTCACTTGTTAATAGTTCAGTCCCTGATCTGTTCTCTATATACTCCTTGAAATAAGGCATACCAAATTCGTACCTCCTTTTCTGAGAAGATAAACATTATCCCCGCCAAACGTTATTAATGTTATTATAATAATAATATGAGACACAATAGCCTCTAGAATGGGCACGAGCCATTTCAGTGGCAAACACTCGTTTCCGCATAAATCTTAGCACACATCCATCATGTTTAGTTTAATTTTAAACGTTACTGTCATAGGAATAAGGTTTAGTTAAAGGATAGTACTTATAACAGTGCCTGTGTCTGTCTGTACTGTGTCTAGGTTGTATTATAACTGTCTTTTAATTAAATACTTAGTGAGGATCGTTGCTCTATTGTTTTTAGGTATAGTTATTTATGGTAAAGAATGTACCGTCTACCTATACTATACTAATATGATAAAGCTGAAGAGTTTGTTTTTTTGTTTGATTATATTTAAAATATATATTTTTGTGATAGATAGCCATATCCAACGTGAAGGTTATAGGCTATTTTACATCCCGAAATTCCCCGGAACGGGCATATCGCGGGTAAAACCGCGGGGCGCTGCTATTAGACTAATAAAACAGCTCCTATAGACAATTGACGATCGCTTCGCAATCGCTTTAGCTTCGCTACCACAAAAAATTAAATCGCTACTATCAGATGTATGGAATCTGTTGTGATCACGTGACTGTCACGTTACATTTTGATAGTAGCGAAGTGCTTGCTATTTCTATTGAGACAGGAATAAAATATTATCTTTTCTAACGTTTGTTAATTGTTTAAGAGTTTGCGTTTGTGAAACTACTTAAAATAATGTATTTTCATCTCCTTAAAATGTTACACAGTTACACAATTAAATAAACAGAAATCGTGTGCTTGAAAAACCTGACTATTTGGGTAATTAAGATAACTGAGAACATACAACGGGTTAAACAAAACGTTCTCACAATCACAATGTTTTTAATTTGGCGATGAGAATTACCGATTTCGTGCTAAAACAGTTAATCTGTATATCTTGTATGGTTTTCTTGCTGGCAAGTACAAATGATAAAAGATGATTTGGAAATAATACGTGTTAAACAATAACTCTTGTAACTGAAATAAACATAAAAAATCAATAATAATTTTGCAATTTTGTAATTTGGTTGACGTTGCCGAAAACATTTCAAAACAAAACGAAAGTGAAGGCTGTAAATACGAAAGAAAAATTGGACAATTCGATGAAAGGACCGTGTAATTGTACACAAAATAACACATATCGTACACTCGTTCAATGCTCATTGCTGTAATTATATTGCAATTTGCGAAATGTCATAATTTAAAATTATTTTTGTAATGGCCGGTTACGAAATGTCATTCTGACAATCAGAGCTGTCACTTTGACTCGTGCCCGCGTCATTAGTTCGGATGTGTCGTAATCTCGCAATGATTAACGTGTAGGATTATTCATCGAGATTAAATGGTTAACAAGAATAACAAGTGGTGTTTATCAAAACACTCCTTTGAATGAATAGTATTCAAATGAATCGTACATTTGTTGATGTTGCTACTTTTCTTTGCGTTTTAATACTCTATTATTTATTTAATAAATAAATCCAGAACATGTTCTAGGAAAAGATTACTTCAGAAAACGATTCCTTCGAACGAGTACCTCCTAAAGCAACTTGGGACTTGGGAAGAAGCTGTCTTAAAGGTAATCTTTGACAGTGACATAACAAAAAATATTTTCAGCACAGAAATAAATACAATTAAAATAATTGCTGTTCCTTTCAATTTAACCAACCTATAAATAAATCAAACAGACAAACCTGACCACATTGAAGAAATTACATCTATTTCAATGAAACGTTGATTTAAATTACTCAATGCGAGTAAATTAAATAGAAAATTGCGTTTCGAATCACACAACCAGTTGCCGTCACTCAAAGGGTGATAGCATAATGGCCGTATTTATTAACGCGTTACAGGACAAAGGCCTCCGGAACGATTACGTAAAATGTGAACTAATCTGTGATTTCTAACCATATTGTTTGCGTAAAAAGTAATTTAATAGTATTAGAACCATTAAAGTAGGTAGCACTGGGTAAGACTTTTTTGTTTGATGGCTTTTGCAGACATTTCGTTGCAATTTAATAGTGGGCCATTTATGCGTAAACATCTATACAACAACAAATACCTCTTTATAATCCCGCTAATGATTATGTATGAATGTATGTCCGTCTTTCACCCTAAAAATACAGATTGGATCAGATTGAAAACTAACTAATAAGATTTTGAGTCTGGAATGACATACAGGTTACTTTTTATCCCGAAATTCCCACAGGAACGGGCACAAAGCGAAACCGCGGACGCTGCTAGAAACATAATTTCAATTTAATTATGGAAATTAATTTTAATGTTTTATTGTACGAGCCCCAATGCAAAATAGTTCGTCTAGTATAAAAAGCAGTGCAAAGCGTAAACTATATAGAGTATATCGTCGTTGCTACTTTAAAACCTCCTATGTGTCGCTTTTAGTGATACAGACTTTTAAATAACAATCGATTCGAAATTTGAAGATGTACCGTATACAAAAACTCTCATGTGCTTATAGCATTAAAATCGTATAATATTTACGAGTTTCAAAATATCCCATGCGACAACTCAATAAAAAATGCTTTATAAAATATCCTATGTGCTAATGCTACACATAAGAGTTTTTGGTATCTCATACTTTAGTCTTTGTGCGGCAGTGTGATACACATAAGATATCTTAGTTTATACTATCAAACGGGACAAGCGGGGGAAGGTATTAGGTAGTAGGTAAGGTAGCTATTTAATTTAAAATTATTGGTCATTTTATAGCCAATAGAATCACAAAATTATTATAGTGTTTCTCCTGGGAGTCACGTGCAAGCCCGGTCTTTTTGAGAGGCATGCGAGATACAGATCCAACTCGTAGAGGCCCTTTGGAGATGTTTAATGTAATGGATTACAACTGCAGGGACACACTCCTGACCACATAAGTACAACATGTCCGGGAATGTGCACCTGCAGAAGTAGAAAAGAAGGACTATTGCAGGAAATTAAAGAAATAAGAATGGGCTTTGGGAATGAAGTTTGGATGGATTAGAAATGGGTTATTGCAGAGAGGTCGGCACCTGCCATTACATGTAAGATCAAGTTATCGGCGGCAGGCCGTGGCTCGCCGCCCACTAGATGGGCCCCCCAAAACAGCAAGGGGGCAACATCGGTGCGGGCGACTCGGGGGTGTAGAGAGGTGTGCTGCGCTTTCTCTAAACGTTACTCGCGGCGTTATGCCCTTTAACACTTCCACCCCCGGATCACACAGCCGACATCGACTGTGCCTCTAACGATCCCCCTCTGGCCGGCCGGTGAAGGCAAGCCAGAGCCTCCAGTCCTGCGGGCCTCCTTGGGCTCCACTCCGACCGGGGAAGGCTCGCCGGACTCTCTGAGGCACTCCGGAATCGCCCGTGGTGTCGCTACTCACCAACAGCTCGCCACAAGCTGCCCTGCGGGCTTTATTATTATTATTGTATGTAACAGAAACTGTTTCTCCCTTTTTCAAGGGGTGCTTATAGCACGGGCCGAAGCCAAGTGCGTTTATTAAAATAGAGTATACATACATAGATAATACAAAATTATACATACATACATTATTATATCACTACATAGTATAAAACAAAGTCGCGTCTGTTTGTCTTCTGTTTGTCTGTTTGTCTGTATGCTTAAATCTTTAAAATTACGCAACGGATTTTGATGCGGTTTTTTGTAATAGGTAGAGTGATTCAAGAGGAAGGTTTTTATGTAAAAAAATTCCACGAAATTCCCACGGGAACGGGCACAACGCGGGTAAAACCGCGGGGCGCTGCTAGTATAAAATAAATGAAATAAAATGCATGTATTTTATTAATGTTTATTTTAAATCCGTTGCGTAATTTTAAAGATTTAAGCATACAGACAAACAGAAAAACAAACAAACAGACAAAAATAGCGACTTTATTTATACTATGTAGTGAAATTATCTTAAAACAAAATCTCTCATGTGCTATAAAATGCTCAATCAAAATCTCCTATGAGCCCAATAAAAGCTAAAATCATTTTTTATACCACAGTCGCTGTTTATTTATTCTTCAAATCAACATAATAAAATGAATAATTATTTATCATAATAAGTTACGTTTTTAACTTTGAGTGCTATCTTTGATTTTTTTTCAGTAAACACTTTTTATTGATTTTCTCGTAATTGTCATTTTTACACATGGGAGTTTTTAAAGTAGCAACGACGATATATTGGTAAAATAATTAAGAATGTTTAATAAAAAGTAAACCACAATTTAATGAATATTTTAAAGTTTATTTTAACTTAACTGAAATTCTTTAATGACTTAATTTTACATTAAAAAAAATAAAAAATATCCTAAATAACAAAAAGCAAAAGTATTCGTCTACCCTTGTTACTGACGCAAAATAGTTCGTCTACATGTCTTCACCACTTAGTTGTGTCGCCTTTCCTCTCAATAACAGCTTTAATGCGAAGAGGCATGGTTGCAACCAACACTTCACACTCCTCAGGCGTTATGGACTCCCAAACTGCCAGTAGTTTAGCCTTTAAGTCGCTCTTTGATCTTGATGGATTTTTACGGAGAACTTTTTTCATTTTCCACCATAGGGTTTCAATCGGCGACAAGTCCGGGCTGTTAGATGGCCATTCGATTGTAGGGATGCTTTTTGCCAATAGCCACATCTTTTTTGTCCTTGCAGTATGGCATGAAGAACCATCCTGTTGAAAAATGAATGAATCTTGATGTTTGAGAGCGGGAATTGAAGGCAGTAAACTCTCTTCCAAAAGGTTTTGATACCTCACAGCAGTGATAGAACCATCCACAAACTGCATAAAACCAACACCTTGTGCAAACATGCAGCCCCATATCAATAGAGAAGCCGGAAACTTCACTTTTCGTTTGAGACAATCAGTATGAAATGCCTCATTTTTGTTCCGAATCACTTTTTTCCTTTCATCACCGACTGTCACTTCAAATTTTGACTCGTCACTCCAGATGATATTACGCCACTGATCGGAAGTCCAATTTAAATGATCACGAGCAAATTTCAACCTCTTTTTCTTTTGTACAGCAGTCAACAGTGGTTTCTCTTTAGCGGTGTAAAATCCGTAACCCATTCTTTTAAGGACTCTTTTGCATGTATCGACTGAGACGTCTTTGTGAATCATGTCCCTCCATTGCACCGTGAGCTCTCCAGCTCGAGCACGACGATTATTTTTGATAATTTTCTTCAGAACTCTGTTTTCTGCAGCACTTGTGATGCGTGGTCGACCACGCAGCACTTGTGATGCGTGGTCGACCAGTTTTCTTCAAACAAGAAGTCGTTTTATTCTTTTTATAGTGTTGAATAATAGACTGAACTGTAGATCTGGGAAGTATCAAGTCTTTAGATATTTGGTAACTTGATTTGCCAGCTTCGGCCCCACAAATTATTCGCTTTCGCAGCTCTTCACACACGGGTTTGCCACGACCCATTGCTATTTGAAAATTAATGAAAATTACTGAAATTTTCTGAATTTATACTCTCTCATGTGACAAATGGCACAGAATTACTTTAAAAATTTTTAATTATGGAACATCATGGTATAAAGAAGGAATAATTTTATTTAACTCAACGATAGACGAACTCTTTTGCATCAATTAACAATTAGACGAACTATTTTGCTTGTAAGTTCTTCGAATTTAAAAAAGAATATCTATAAATTGAAATAGCCAAAATAGTTTATTAGTACATAATTTTAAAATGGCATAAGTAACGCGACATGTGATGGTAGAACAGCTTAATCTTTTTATATGTATAGACAAAAAATTAAGTTAGAGAAAATCTCACAGTAAAAAATTTCAGACTAGACGAACTATTTTGCATTGGGGCTCGTAATGACCATCAGTTAAAGAGACGATCAATACATTCTCGACGTACTTGTGTATTAGTTAGTCAAAGCAATGCCGGCGCGGCAACGCCTAGTTTAAGCATCACTTAGATCTGACGAACAATCAATACACAATGACAGCTAATATAATGACAAATATGAAGTAATTTATAGATATTTTAGCTGGAAAGTTTTCTACAAATTTATTTACATGTTAGAAACTTAGAAACAGGCGTGTGTGCAAGCGTGGGCGCCTTCAATTGGACGCTCAGCGATGACATATGCGCAAACGTAACTAGCTGTCAAATGTGACAGCTGGCAATAAAAGCGGGAAAGACGAGAAACGCAAGTATGGACCGAAGTCCGAACGCATAATGGGAATAGTCTTCATTATAGTACTTGATAGTTTACATTTGTAGATTTAACTGCGTTTCGCTTGACTTCAAATTATAGCTCCTGTTGCTTCCGAGTTCTAAATCGCTATCAATTTATATTTGTTCTCGTTAGTTATATAAATATAAGGATTGTCTGAGCAATACAAATGTAATTGTTAATTTTCTGAAACTCATCAACTTATATCATCTCATTTAATCATACATATCATTAGTTCATATTGGTTGTCGGTCGCTGATGACCAAGTTGTTAAAGCGACCTTAAATAAATAAATTTAAAAAAAAAATATATTGGAACGCCATCGTAAATCGAATGATAAAAAAAAAACTCTTGATTGACCATTCGATCGTACTATGTAGGTACAATTAATAGTAACGATATAATTTATTGCCATATTCATTCTTAGTTAAATATTTACACATGATTCGAATAAAGATGCTGATCAATAAAATATAAATATATATCTCGTTATCCTAATAATAATATTATAAATGCGAAAGTTTGTGAGGATGGATGTATGTATGGATGGATGTTGCTCTTTCACGCAAAAACTACTTAACGGATTTGGATATAACTTAACAGTAACATAGGTTATCCATCAGACAGAATAACACATGCGATACATTTTATCCCGGAATTCCCACGGGAACGGGCAAAACACGGGGAACACCGCGGGGCGCTGCTAGTTATTTATAACAATCAATTGATGTAAATACGAACGAGATCACGCACGTAAATAGTTGAATCGAATTTACATCGAATGGTAACTCGGTAGTTTGAATCGAGAATAAATGAAAGAATCCGATACCAGCGTTAATCGGGGTTAGTGGAATTGAAAAACTAGTTGGCTTCGGTTACTGATGTGTCCTTAATACGTCCGCTAAAGTTCAATTAAAAGTTTTAATGCATATAATCGATATTACTGATATGATTTCGAATTCAGATCGTTTTATCGATACGGAATCGATTTCATATACCTACTTAATTGATATCGATAAAATAAATATTACTGAACCGTTATGTCGATAAAGGCTAGCACAGAACAGTATAGCGAAATAAAACTTATGATAAAAGTTTAAAAAATTAAGAAGTATTAGAAATATTGCATAACTTACTAGACTTCTTACTAAACTTCTTAGTATACTTTTTAAAGATAAGAAATAGAGATAAAGTTATGTAAATTCACTCATTCAAGCCTATAATGGTCAGCTTTTATTATTCAAATGCGTGTTTTCCACTCATTTATATATCCTAACAGGATCTTTTTCTTTTTACGTAACATCTAAAAGGTATACAAAACACGCGTGATTTCTACCAATAATAAAAAATGAGTCATAAGAAACGGAATAATACTAATGAAACCTAAATGACACACATATTGTTACACAATATGTTAATAAAACTAGTATTTTTGTAAAAATGTATAAAACTGTTGGATTTTCACAAAAAGAGAGGTATGTAGTTGTATATTATTTACTTTATACGAAATACTGTGCCATGTGTGAAGTCGCTCATACAACTACATACGCCATCGACGAAAAAAAAACGTACACGATAAAACGGAACAGTAAAACGGAGACATGTGTGAACCGGCCGTTAGTATATAAGTTTAACGTATCCCTTTTATAAGTCTGCAGCAACGCAGTTTCTTACCAAATATACCTATTTTATTGGAACTGCTGTCATAGTGGACAACATAAGAAAATATAAAAAAATCGTAATCAAATAATTACATAGACATGTACGATGACAATTCAAAAACAGTAGGTAACCAAAAGCACTGGGTGGAAATAGAATAGGCAAATCCAATAAGGGAGACTACCACTATAGGTTACAATAAACCAATATGACGAACATATGCAGGAAAATGCATTTTTAAACAACAAATGCACCAATCATTATTTTCCTCCTAATGTTTGCATCGAGTTATTTCGCACAATTACCTTTACATTCAATTCCCGTATTCCTTCATTACATAAGGTTACTATTATCTGTACTTCGATCTAACACACCTGCGTTTGTTTACTTACAACGAAGCTTCCATATTACAAATACTATGATGGTTATCTCCAACTAGCTGTAGCTCGCTGTTCTTTCTGTTCGTGACATAATTCGATAACATAATAATAAGATATGATTTAGTTGGAGCTATAGTTATGAGCAACAAGAGTAGAACCTCTTAGTTCGATGATAGTAGATCTACAAAGACCTCTCGCTGAAGATAAACACACCACTATATTTCGTGAAAATTGTTGAAGTGAATAAAATAATGAATGTTAAAAAGAATAATCGTCATACTCGTCGAAACACCCATCGATCACGTCAACACGACCCTAACATTACCCAAGTTTTCAGGTCACACATAAATCTGCACCAGAGAAATTCCGGGGACCTATTTGCATCAGATTAACCAAAATCTTATGGTCAAATTGTTGGTTACCCCAATGATGGTAATAACATACTCGAGCTGTATTTAATTCATAACGGTAACGTTGATGATGATGAAGTACTTCACGTGTAAAAGGTGTTATGACAATCATTTTATGGTAAAGGGTAATTAGGATCCAAGCGATTGGTCGACGAGATATCGACGCTTTCTTTTTGATAATATTCTCCCGAGATCGAGAGCACGGTAACGCGGCCACTGCCAAACAAGGGACGATAATTATAATAATACACACAACTCGATATTGATACCCCATTCGGAGAAGGTATCCGAAAATAAAACAAAGTTTTCGAGAGTTCAACCTTGAGACATCCGAACTAATTTAAAGGAGTACGCCGACCAAAGTCGAGGGCACCTTTCAAACTTGTAATTACAAGTCTTTAAAAATAAAATGAGAATATTATGTTGTGTGCGCACAATGGGCATCATCACTGGCTGGATGGAATTAGCGGCCATTGTTCCGCGGTTGTCGGCATTAGGGCCTATTGTTTCATGTCCATGCAAGCCTGCTTTTGTGGTAGGATGCAGGTGCCGTGGGTCAAGGATACCTGGACTCGGCTCTTATCTGATGTTTGTCCGATTAATAATTGTTACAATGACTATTCATTCTTTCTTTTTATTGTTAATACCTTTATTCCTACTCAGCTCCTTTGAGCAGACGATTTATTCCAAATTCAGGGTTCAATAAAGTGTATATGTTACAGACGTCTCACCTAATTCACTGCTACATGTCAGGAGTGTCGTGTGTGGCAAACGGCCCTTACCTGTGAAAACGAAAAAAGGAATCAACTTTATGGTCAATTACACGGAACAAAATTCGTGCCGTAGAGAAAAAAATCGTGTTGTGGACAAAAAAACTGGTTCAAATATCGAAAATACATTTAGATGGTGATAGATAAGTAAGACGACACAAGAGAAACATCTTTAAGACACTCAAAAGCTTGTACCAAATTCTGAGAAAAATAAAAACCTCTACATATTAAAAATAAAACTTTACTATCTACACACCAATCCATCACAATGAAAACAAATGTAAAGTGTCAGAGATCGTTTAACGGCGCATGCGTACATCCCTCAAACATTTATAGCTTCGGACTAACAAGGGTCGTACACATGCCAGTTCAAATACAAATTTCGGGAAACGCCTCCGTAGACCACACAGGGCACTCAAAGGATCTGTGTATACAGGTGATCAGAGAAGAGAAACACTACATGTGTGGTCTTTAACCCCTGGTCAAAAAGACTAACCAACTGATGCTACTAACATTGATGTAAAAGAATACACTGAGGTTACCTAACATTAAAACTGAACTTAATATAGTAGATGATATTTAAAGAGAAGTTATGAATCATAAGATACAGAAGATAATAAAATAAATGAGCCACACAACGGAAACAAAACAATAGAATTTATGGTCATACTCCAATGATAACTTTAACATCTAAACACAACATCAAGCTCAAAAAAGCTTCCCGAAAACAATAAACTGTTCAAATATTTTAATGAACCAACCTCTAAATCTCGGAAAAAAACAATAAACTTACAATTATGATAATTAACTCTGTAAATGGAGCATTTTATTAATATAATTAAATGTGTTTATTGTTTAGTATTCGTTAATTAAATGTTTATGTTCGGATAATTTATTCCAATTAAATGTTAAAAACTTCATTTGCGTCCGTTACTGGGTATACTCGGTATAAATCATCGACATCATCGACAAATTTCAGATTCACTATATTAATGACAAGATTTTTGGACACAGTACTTCATTTCTATGATTTTAATTATGAGTTACGATAGCTAAAATTGAATTTCAACTTCTTGATCTAAATAGCCTAGGCTACCAATAACAAATCTGTTAAAATAATTCCGTGCAATCATTCTCACATCTTAAAGTAGCAAGCACAATGAATGACAAAGCGATTACACCCTCCGACGTTAATGAGGCGCGTCGAATCGTGGAGTCACTTGCGGGTACTCACAATAATCACGCTTCGTCCGCCCTCAATGTTATTAGCCACTACAATACTAACGCGGAAGATTTGCAAATTTTAGATTACATGCCTCGCTAAAATGGATTCTCCTAATTACGGAAAACTGCCTTGTAAGGCGCTAATTGGCTACTCCCACTCGATAGCGACAATCCCATGCATGGCACAGCGAATAAATTGCGCACTGGAAATTTAATATTTTTAATTCAATTTGGTATATTTATCGGTCCGATTTAGATATGGTTTGTTTGTTATGTTGATTTTGGGAGGTTGATCAATCAAAGCGTGTCGTAGAAGATTGTTTTGGATGGGTTCTGCAATTATAATTATCTAACGATCATATTAAGGAACCGAGAAATCGTTGGTAGAATTTAATAATTCGTTTTTTATATCAATCACGGACACGGTATGTTTGCGGATTCCACGGAGCGTTGCTAATTAGAATGATTTAGGGTGAGCCAAGTACAAGGTCAGAATTTATTACCCGGAAAGTAATAAAGTTTTTGTTGTCAAGTCACATTTAGTCAACCGTTTTTAGTATTTTTGGAAGTTAAAGTAATATGTTTTATTGTATAGATACACTCAGCCCCTCTTCTGTGACCACAGTTAAAAGGGTTAGGCCCAAACCGTAAAAATGTAAAATATAAGTAAGTGACTTCGTAAACCTATTTTTAATGTAGTGGTCCTACTTTATATTCCTGTAATTTTATTGCCTTTCATTGCAGCACCATTATTGTTACAGTTAATTAACATTAACAATAGGGGTGCTAGCGAATTAATAAATGCCTTTATAATAATTTATTTTTAACTCAACTCAATGTAAGGGAAACTACCGTACTCAAGTTGGTTTCAATGCAGGACACGAAATTTCTTCATTGTCTAAAGCAAGAAAGTCGAACAAAGGCATAACGGTAAAGTTTTCAAAAACGAATTTCCCACAAAATGTTAGTTAAAGTAACATTTTTCCCACAATACAGTATTTAAACAACAAAAGGCAAGCACAAATAGCGCCGCGAGATCTGTATCGCAAATCTAAAGGGAGCGGCGTAGTCGCGACCCAAGGCCAAATCGGTGGTCACGATTAGAAAGACACAGAGCAGCGGCTCGGGGCACCGCGTGCTCCCAGACAACCAGAACCCAAGGTCCATCGTGACCGGATTCGATAGTCTGTGCCGCAAAGGTTAGGGGTCGTATTGAAAATCGAATTCCATCTGACAGCTTGACATATGTAGGAGACAACGGCCACAGATAATGAGTTATGCCACATTCAACTATTCCATTTCAAAATGCGAGGGTCTCGAGGGTTACAAAGTGGCCCAACAATCTGTCAAACCATACTGAATGGGTGCGGTTGCAATTTTCCAGTTAAACCGTGCCCGACCCAGATTCGGAACATCCATTTCTTTTATAGGCACTCAACGAAATTGGAAATCGTAAACTAAACTGATAGAGTCAAAGATTATTGATGCAGAGTTTAAATGTCATCACGAACTCATAATAAATCTATGGAGTCGAAACGTCCGGTGCGGCATCTCGGGAAAACGGACAAAAATGGGGCGACTGCTGTGTGTCGAATCGATTTGTCCGCTCGAGACGATTCAATCGATTATATATCGATTACATCACCGGTATCGCAATCACGTGTTTTGGGTGCATAAACGATGTTTACGCAACAGTTAATGTACGGGTGCCCTTTGAACTGGTACTGTTCGTGGACTTAGACAACTTTCTCGAGGAACTAAAGCAACCTCCAGTGCAACAATAGTGAAAACGAACTTGTATTAGACGTGTACGATGATATCTGTCTTGTGTATGTTTGTTCAATCCATTAATCGTGTGTTGCTTTCACTCATTTGAAACATCGTTCTGAATTAAGGTATAAAGTGTCTCCGACAGATTCAATGGCACAACAACCTTTGCTCTTATATGAGCTACAACATAGAATCTATTTCTCTTATTCTCATACTTATATCGAGTGCTAGGGTCCTAGGAGTTTAGAGACTAGATTGTATCAAACTTCATGTTAAAGTATACTTGTTAGCTACACATATTGGTTGTTACCACACGTGAAACCGTCTCCCTTATTTTAAAAGGTTTACAAATGAAACAATAACCCTCAGGAAACGTTGCACAGACAAATGGTGCCACTGTCTTCAGTCTCATTAGCAGCCGGAAACGGGAGGACGTTACAAAACATAAAAATAAGGAGCAGCCTCGTTATCCTCACTATTAATGAAAGCTTACATGTGTACGTTCTTAATATAGGATTATAATTACTTTTCCTTTCGATGTGGAGTAGCTATAGCTATCAACTAGCGACAATATTTTAATTTGTTAACGTTTTTACGAGTAAAACAATATGTTAAAGTGATTATGTTGACGTTATTACATTTAAAGATATGAAAAATATACTAAACTATTTTCATCATACTCAACTAAAAGTTAATAAAATAAAATGCTCATTTGCCACCTTTTAAGGGTTAATCGACAATTCGTGTTCTCATTAGTCGGCTAGTGATGTCCATTAATGATAAACTTTCCGTATTCTTTTTCGTACTAGTTCACCGATACGTACCGCTCGTATCGGACTAGTTGCTAAGTTGTAAAGGTTGTAGATAGTGCAATCTCGCCGCGGCGTGGACAGGTGGTTTAATTATATTTATCGCAGTGTTCGGCCGATCGGAGACCTGCTAACTGCTTTAGTTGCGCACTATAACGAAACAATGGCACAAGGCAACTGCGGTAGGTGCCGGTATCGATAGCGCTCCCGCGTTCACCGCATTTATTACACCGTAAACTAGTCCCGAGAATTCAGTTACTAATTAAATTCAACACTTTAATATACGAGTATTAATTGAATAACTTTCCCTCTTCATGTATGAGACTTTTAAGTATGGCTGTTAGTATTAGAATACAGTTTCGTAGTTTCCATTAAGCTTACGAGTATATGATATTGTGTGTGTATACAAACACAAAATTGTTTTATCCGCTGTTTCATTGAGGTCTTTAAAAGTGACACAAAACAATGTAGCAGGTTAAGTACAGTTCTAATGCGATAAATACTACCTTTGTTAAAGTGAAATAAAGAGTTTAAAAAAAAATGTGAATTTAAATTTTTAAGGTGTGACGATAAATACTATTTCGTTAAAGTAACGAAATAGTAAAGTACTCGTAACGTAACATCATCGGGCAATAAGTAGGGTACTAAAAGCGACTGAAATAAGTAATAAAAGTTCATACGGCATAGCATAGATATAATAAAACAATGAAAATGTAGAGTAAAAGAGGAAAGTACCCGTTGTTCACTCGCACGCACGCCGCGGTCAAGTGAGAAACAATTTGGAGCGTGCGAACTGCCCGTCGATACAACTCGATCACTGTTAACGATCATTGTTACGGACATCACTATGAATCGTAAAAAATATTATAGATCATCATAAAAATCAGTTCAGGTGTTTACAACTGAAAGCGACACAAGCGGAGTGTACTAAGAATTGTAATTAAGAAGGGAGGTAGGAATAAAAAAGGTTTATAACAAACCGGCAGCTTTAAATCTCATTTAAAAAGTAATTAGGCAGCAAGTAATGAAGCCTTTTATTATTTCTTAGAAAATATACACTTTCAGAACATTATTAGAGTTATAAGTGCGAAGTAATAACTGAACTAACAAGGTCGGATCACTCATTTCTTTTATTATGAGGTCAGCGAATAGACAGAGGTTTTTGAGGTACTTTTATAATCAATCAAATAAACGTACGTTGATATCATTATTATTTATTTAAACGGGAACTTACGTACGACGGAGACTCGCGACAGCGCAGCGTCTCCCCGCACTGGGTGCGGGGAGAGACGCTGTCGCGAGCGCTTCACCCACCTCCTGATGATGGTCACCGTATGTGACCGAAACGTGTCGAGGAACTCTCGACAGTAGTCTCCGTCGTACGTAAGTTCCCGTTTAAATAAATAATAAATCAAATAAAGACCAACTATTATAATTTTATTAGACGATAATATAGTTTTACTTATTTATATATTTGCTACTAATACTTCAACAAAGCAGTGTGTATTAATGCGTAAAAATAATGTGTAATCGTACCTAGCGATAAGAAATCTGGACAAAAACAAATATCTAAAAACTTATAACGTATAAATGCATATTTAAACTACCAATAAAACACTTGTATTTAAATCAAAATCACTTTAATATTAAAATATTCATCAGACGTCATCACATCAGTATCGCATTACACAAGAATACTTCAATCATCAGCAGTTAAATAAAATACATACAACACGCTTTACCGCGAGGCGCTTTTACTTCCACATTCTACATCTACCCACTTTGAAGACATATGTTTGTTTAAATAAAGTAACTACGTTTATAAAAAAGGTATTATTTATGTGCTGTTTCAAAGCAACCTACGCAATACCCAGGGGATCCTTCGCACTCCTTGCATTCAAAGCAGGTAGTACCCCTCCTGGATAAAGCTCTACATCCCTTACAGTCTTTCCTCACCACCTCTCTCCTCATCACCATTTTTCCACCTTCATTCCTGTGCCGAATTTTAACGTTCTCAATCTTGGTCAACGTATGAGGAATACGTAGACTTTCTGTCCTTATTTTTTGCTCCCCAGGCAATAAATTTTCCAAAATATTTAATCTAAAGTCGTAGTAAGTCTTGAAGGGTTCAGCTGGAGTCAGTAGGTACGCGTTTATCATCCACTGATTTAGGATATGTACGAAAACCTTTTCATCCCATCTCATATCCTTTCTTTGGTGAGGATAGTACGCTGTGAAACTTTCTAAACTACTCTTTTCTTTCTTTCTCGTGTCAGAAATGTCACTCTTGTTAATTTTGGATATAGCGTTCTTGTATTTAATGACTACTTTCGGTTTCATTGTAACCTTTCCTGTTCTTGGTATCACGACTTCCATTAATTCGTCCTTATGTTCTGTAGTAATGTAAAGTAGATCTTGCCATCTGCCGATATGGATGCTGTCTGAGAAGAAATTGCACGGAGTGTTAGGTAGCGATATCATCATGGGAGACAAGCTCGCGTGCTCTTTCAATGGCCCTGTGCTGTACGTCTTCCTCTCCAGTAGTTTCGTTGCCAGGTCATATGACAGGAAATGGTCCTTTATGTAGACGCTGTGGCCACAGTCCAAGTGGCCTTCAAGTAAGTCAAATACGACTTTTTCGAAGTGTTTGGAATGTGTTTCAGGGGTTAGTATGAACTTGAGCGTGAGTCCGTTGTCGTCGCAGAGCGAGTGCAGCCGCGCGCCGCGCCGCGTCTCCGACACCGGGAACGGCTCCTGCACCAGCAGCTCCGCGTTGGGGTGCACCAGCCGCTTCATAGTCTCGTTGAAATGTTCTATAAGCGGCTGCACTAGTTCAACTTTTATCTCCTTTTTATTAGCCTTTTCAGAAGTAAAACTGATGTATTCCAATAAATTAACGTAACGTTCTAGCGTCATGTATTTGGAAAAACAGGTCAAATTGAACAGCCAGTGTTCGTTCCAATAATCTGAGATGCGGTTAATCCGAATAGTCCCTGTGTGGATAAGCAGTCCTATGAATACGAGCATCTCTTCAATAGTGACGTCTGTCCATGACGTCACATGTCGCCTCGCCACGGCGTTGGTCTCTCGAACCATGAGCTCAAGGAACTCGTATTCAGTGAACATGGCACCAAATGCCTCGTAAGGGTTTTCGGGTAACTGTACTCTCATAGGCCTTTTTGAGAATTCTAAACTCTTCATGGAGTCTGGATTCGTCGTCCAATTGAACTCTCGCGTTGGGCACTCCTCATCCAAGGACTCTTCGTCGGTCTCTATTATTTCCTCATCACTCTCCGTTTCGCTATCTTCTTTTTCTATTTCTATTTTAATTATGTTTACTTCTGATACAATATGTTCTGATTTGATTTTAACTTTCTCGAAGTCGAAGCGGCAGTTTGTCGCCGTATCCGTTGTATGTTCCTTAGTAGCAAGCATACTGTACAATATCGATTCCTTCAGATCGTCCTTATTGTCTGTGACTTCATGACTCTCAGTCTCCATACATTCTGTTTTTACTTTCACTAACTTAGTATGAGAGCCGGACGCCTCTGTAGCGGTGGTTTCTGTTTTGGTCCGTTTCCTCCGGGGCGGCATGTCGTTTGTTTACCGCGAGGTCGCGTGACGTCAGGGAGCACGTGGTCGGCGGCGGGGAGGCGCGCGGCAACTGGCCGCGGCGCCGCCGTGTGCCGGCTCGCAACATGGCGGCGGGACGGTCAGAAACGCCGCGCGACCCGACCTCTCGCTCGCTCCCTTGTTATCGCAAGGAGCTCTATCTCTTTCACACCCCCGTGCACACCCGACCCGCACGGCAGTGGTGCGAGACGCGGACTATAAACAGATAACATGCAATACTAAACACTATAACATGAATAACGTTCAATATTTTGCAAGCAATAATAATATAATAATATGCTACTCGTAAAAGTTTTATTACCTAATTCAATTCTTATCATCGATTAATTAATCTGAGGCTTACATTGGCGACAAAGCGTCTATATAATTTTACGCGAACCGAGATAATGTACAATATCACAAAATACACACAAATATCAATACATGGTACAATACTTGACATTCAGTTAACTGACCTACTCTCCAGTTCCCTTATTAAGCCCCAATTGCGAAAGAGGGTGGTAAAACATCGATGTGTGAGTGTGTGCATCCCTTCGTATAAAGAACTTAAACCAATATCTTCAAATAAAACAAAGAACAATAAACTACGGTTGAGAATTCAAGTTAATAAGTTTAATCAAAAGTTATACAGTGCAGCTCCAACTGTGTCTTAGATAGGAATAAATTGTCATTTAGGACGACACATTGCACTAGATTCTAGATTTGACCACACACAGTTTGAGCCACCATGCCAGGACTTAGATTCAATTTTAAACTCGCTCATATCACATTACTTTAAAGGTGTCTCGTTTAATTGTGGTGTATCCCTTGCTTCAAAACATTTATACTCAATTAAAACTTAAATGCCAGATCGCATCAAAACAAGCGCCATTAACAACATACCTCGCTTAATTAAAATAAATACAACTGAACACAGGACATTTACCAGACAAAAAAGAAAATACCTAATCTATGTTAATTAAAAAATAGTGTCACTTTCCTAGAAGGCCGTTTGATGTGATCAAACACGTGAAATATTCGAGTTATTCAGTTCATTCACATACATTTCACAAGCGAGGCACTTGACAACACTTTATAATTAAGGTTAAACGTTGTACTATTTGTGTACAGAATGTCCTAGATGCAGTTGAATGCAAGAGCGTTCAGTTGTTATGAGTGATGCGCTGTGCTGGATTCCATGTATGACCCACTCGCATGGTCACCTTATTCCCCACATGCCCGCAGCCCGGCCTGGACACCCGACATGCCATCAGGAAGTCGTTACTCTCCAACCGCTAACAATCTCATTATACTAATAACAGAGGGATACGCTTTCCAATTAGATTAAACGAGACATTAAATACGACATTCTTCAGTTTTACTGCTACTATCATAAACATACTCAAAGAGCTAAATCTAGTGGATATTTGTGTCGCAATCCATTCACGGGATATGCATGCGTCCCGGCCGCGCCGACAGTCGTACACACTCTAAGATGACATTTCTCAGTAAACCGCGCGGTTCGTGACTCCATAATGACAAGTCGTGGCATTCTCGAAGTATTTTTCGCGTTTGCGAAATGAATCGTGATCGGTAACAATTGTCGTTTTCAGTTGGGCGATCTAATCGAAATGGCTGGTTGGGATTAGGCGCCGCACGCTGCAGTCTGCGTTTGCGCAACACTGCATTAGGCAGCCACATTCGAAACAAAAGGCCGGCTGCACTTACCTTTTCCGCTTTTATACTTGAATCGGTTTGGAATGGAATGCTCATAATTTTAAGTTGACGTGAGGTCGGTATAATATCATCCATCCATTATTGTGTTGTCAGCCGAGATCGATCGGTCATCGCGTTCATTAACATCGCCTTCGTATAATGGGAGATGCAACTCTTTTTTAGTTTGTCTGTCCGCTATTATGGATTTTTTGCGTTGAAATAAGCGGGGGGCGAAATAGCTCTGGTGTAATTTTATAGTTCCGGAGAAACAGTTAAAGGAAGCGCCGCTGAGCTGCGACGGACCTAAATGCGGTTAATTGTTTGCTGAACGCACTGAATGGCGCCGTTGCGCATGTTTCAGATGCACAGGATGCTGCTTGCAACATTTGCTAACCATTATGTGGAGCAGACAACCTCCACAAATAGTCGCTTTTATAATAATTTCATCAATTTGTAATGCTCAGAATTAAAATTCAATTATGATAATAAGGTGGCGTCAAAAAGTATCAATATCACTTTTGTAACGACAACAAATTGAATCAAATGTTGCAATAGGTAGCAAATAGGCCGTATTGCCTCGGCAATAGGTCGGGCGGCTCGCGGAGTGGAGACATAACAAAGAGCCAGCAGACGGTCTCCAGTTGCACAACATGGCGTCTGCAACAATACCCTGGCGGCGCGCGGCGCCAGACCTCGTACTCGGGATTTATCGCCGCTCTATTGCTGCCATTGTTGTACCACCGACCAATCTCGCTATCAACGTACACAACGCATAATTATGACGTATAGCATCCGAACTACAAAATCAGATCACAGATAAACAACATCATAATGTCAACGTCGATTGAGTTGCGAAACAATAAGCCCCGGCGTTGCATTCCGTGGCAAATTGCGGTTGGCAATATGCCACGTTACAATCGACTCCACTTATTCCCACGTACTCGGCGTATATGGCACAAAAATGTATTTGATGTATGTATGACTGTTTATGGCGTTAGGCGGAGCCACTCCGAGGGTCTTTGGAATGAGTCAGCCGCCGACCGTCGAGCAGTACTGAGCAGTGCAGTCTAACGGTCGGGGTTGGAAGCGATCGGCCTAAAAATAGTGCCTTATTTATTAGTCTACCTCTTGAATGGACATTGTTAGCATGCCCCGTGAGCGATAAAGACTCATTCAGTCACATTTAACACTGGTAAATTACACGAAAAAGAGTACAAGTGCGTAGTGATTGTGGCGGCGGCGGCGGCGCGGGCGCGGGCATAACAAACGGTTAATGGTTCACTAATTGCGTATAAACGAGCTATTCAAACATTCCCACGGCAGGCAAAAAGATCAGTTATTAATTTGAAGTTGAATGAAATGTGAAATAATTAGTAGTAGTACAGATTAAGTAACAGCAATTGTGTTTTGCATTGTGACGTTATCTCGAGTTATCCAGTTGATTTGTTCTCATTAGATTCATTATTTGTATTTCATTGCATCAAGTTCATTATTTAAGCAAACTATCATTATAATGATGACTAATTATAATCTATAACCTATTAAGGTACTCTGAGTGCCTTGATTGGCCGTTTGTGCAGGTAATAACTCTTAAATAAGCATATACAGAAGATCGTCAAAACTTAATAGAGTTAAGGGAGCATTTAGGCACATTTTAGCGTGCAGCGGTTGCTGACGCGACGGAGTAGGCAATTATAGCAGTAGGTATTGAACATTTTCTACAGAGTGAAGTATCTGTTACGTAGTAACTATTTAGTATCTGTGGTTAAGGTAGGATTTAAAGAAAATTTTACTTAGTAAGTGATTAGTTATCATCGAAACCACACATATCATTGAATGAACGTGTTAATAGTTATTCCCCATTGTGACGCGACCTTGCCCTGCCTCCGAACCGCGATCATTTCACATGATTGTCTTCAATAAAGTCTCATTAAATCTCGCCATTCCAAGTATTCGTAGCTGTTAATTTGTTCTATTGTTCGAAACATCGATCAACTTGTAGCGGCATTTTGTTTCTCGTTCAATGATTACGTTGAACATTGTTAGCTGATTAAAGAACGTACAAAAAATTAAAAGATTTCTATACTAATTAATGGAGTTTAATAACTTCAATTTGATTGTCGGTATGATAACAGACGGCAACTAAAAACCATTACAACAATTGTCTGCCTATAAATATACACACAGTCGTCGTCATTAGACGTAAAAAGTTCCTATTCCCATCAGAGAATTGGCAACATTGTGCCATAAAAGCAATGTAGTCTAGACATCTCTAATCCAGACCCCCCAGACAAAACATTCCCCTAAAAGCTTTCCATAATCGGTGGTGCGTGCACTTGAACAACCCTAGTGCTCGTATGCACCCTATCACATGCACCCCGTACCCCTACGACATGCTGATTGCAACAACAGTACGCAATACACACCCCCGTGAACAACGTCTGCAATACCAATGCAACATTCGTTCCAAATATAAGGCAGTGCAATCTCCACATGATACTTCCGCAAACATTTAAACAAACATACACTCATAAAATTTCTTTGTTC
Organism: Cyclophora punctaria; assembly: GCA_951394245.1. Taxonomy (NCBI): domain Eukaryota; kingdom Metazoa; phylum Arthropoda; class Insecta; order Lepidoptera; family Geometridae; genus Cyclophora; species Cyclophora punctaria. Next base: position 9,903,261 of record OX596172.1, read on the forward strand.
AAACACAATAATAAATAAGCTAAACAAAACATAAACACAGACGCATGAAGTAAGAGGAATTCGTAGCCAGACGTGAATTTACTTATACAAACATCATTATTTCTGTGCGCGACTCACATAAATTGCGGGAATTCTTCCTAGGACATGCATCATAGCTCTCAACTCGGCGACCAGAACTTAGGAGATTTACGATCACAAAAAAATTAACACCCCTCCAAGAGGCGCCGCAGAGACAATAAAACGACACACCAGTCATCACATTCACACTTAAAAGCTGTTAATCAACACAAAAAGTATACTAGAGACCTTTTAATTAATGCCTTCCTTGATTCCGAGCCGCTATTGCTTGTTTAAGAGGATTTATACGCGTTGGCGCACTGGCGAATATATTAGTTTACTGGTTAACCGAAGCGTTCGGCCGGTAATGTAGTTCACTCGTGTATTTATGGGCTCAAGGGGCAGTATACTTGTGTTATATTGTATGCGCAGGACCCGGATGGAGCTGGACGCCGATTTATGAGTCGACCACGGTGGAAGGCTGTACTACTTAATGTTCACGGAAACGACCAAAACATAAATTAATTTCAATCAAAAGTTAAATGGTAATTGTGTTACAAATCAAAAACATACGACACCGTGCTGCTCAGACAATAGCCCGCAACAAACAGAGACGCAACAAAAAACGTAGCCCGAACCACAGTTGATTCACATGATTAATGAGTTTTGCGGTGAAAAATTACAAACGTGACTTTGAGATTAAAATTCAATATGTTGTAGTGACATCACTGGCGCGGGCGGCGCTCGTCGATGCTCTACCGTCGCTTGGACCATTTAATATCACATAACTTTCCTCGGACGCGGAACACACTTCTCGTCTCTATATGGAACTCAGAGACCTTTATCGATTATTATCTATAACTTGTATTACTTTATTAGTTCAAATAATACCACTGGAGTAATGAACAGCCGAGGCGGTGACTCAGCCCCGGCATGTGTAAATAAAACATTACTTGGCGGAGTCACGCTATCAAACAGCTCATACGAAATGACAAAACTATGTAAATGGTAAAACTTACAGAATATGCACTAAATATATTTCAAAAGACGCGGCGCCAACATTAATGTATCTTTACGTAACCAGACACCGTTTTTACATAAAAACACCGACGACGCTCGGAATAGGCGAATTGAATTTTTATTATCGGGTTTTACTCCAGTAAGTATGTCGAAGTAGTAAAGTGTGTGCCGGTACAGTTAGGAATCTCACGAGTTGTCGTGTGCGCCTACGCCTGGACGGGACGTCTACTTTTTTGGATTAGAAGATAAACAGTTGCGCATCGACGCCGTTATCAGCACAAGTGATTGCTGAACGAGATAGGGCATCCGGCACCAAGTCGGTAAAGTAAACAAACGACGCAATGCTACTGACGTGTCGACTGCCGATACGGAGCGGTTAGTAATCCGAGACAAGTTATGGCAGTACCGGCTCATAATATAATTAAGATATCATCGGAGGCAGGTCGTAATTAAGCGCCTCGTCCCTCATTGTTCACCTCGTCCACTTCCGACAGAAGCCGACCACAATCAGCCCACGCCGAATTAAACGGCGATCGGTTTGCATTAGAATTAGCATTGTCTCGCTATATTCAATTACCGACCGAGCAATAAACAACTCGACGGTATCAGATGAAGGCAATATAAAATAATTGCGCAATATGATTTATACGGGTTGTCGCAGCTCGCACGTGGCGTATGACAGCGTACGATCAATCGACGTGATCGTTTGTTCAACACGTGGGTGAAACTGCCATACATCAACACATTCATGTAAATTAAGGTGATCGTTTACACTGCGGCCGCGGTCTCGTTAGAGCCGCACAAAGACCGTTACGCATAATATAAGAATTATGGAAACTATAAATGTTTTGTAAACCGTTAACCGGTGAACTGGTAAACAATGGTTTGACCCCGAATAATATATGGCCGCTTCTGATGTCGTTCTCGTCCTAAATAAACGCAGATGATTCGCATGTTGATACGGAGCGTGTTTGTTCTCATAACAGGGTGCAATTACGTTGGGGCATTGCAAACAGATCGGCATTTCGCGGGTGCGCATTAGCGCGGTAATGGTTGAGTAAACAGCACCGCGTTGGGCGCCAGCGAGGCGTCGCGACGTCGCGCGGCCCTCACACACCAACTCAATATAACTCCGCATGTCACGTGTCTTCACCCTCCTTCAAATACGACCAAACAAATCCCAATGTTTATATTAAACGCTTCACTAATCACAAAACCTTCTAATGCATTACTTGCATTAGCGACCCCAAAGTTTTTGCATCCCCTTTAATATTTATGTGAGAGCAACAAATAAAACTTATCTGTTTGTTCATTAAACTGTAAATACAAAAACATTTTTGGAATTTATCGGGTTCAATGATCTGGAAAGTTGAAAGGAAAAATTGGAGAGATTAAGCGTCCCAAAGGAAATATAAGAATAACAACATGAGTCAGTACGCGCCGGAAATATTTCAAAGGCACTTTACGAACTAAGCAATTAAGTTTTGAGTTATCTTGCGTTAAAGTGTAAAGATAATAAGTGCTTAACACAAAAGTCCAGTTTTCGCAGCAAAGTTTCTTGGTGGTCCGTTAGGAAAAACGAATTGTAATGGGATACCAGTTTCGTGAAATGCCATTACCATTGTAACACCCACCGGGCCCGTTACAGATACAACCTACTTCCAGAATGAATAGAACATTAAAATTTGCATACGTTCTCAATTGCACGTCATATTTTTAAACATATTTATGTTTCGACATTAACCTTAATTTAGTGACAAGTTCATGAGGCTTGGGAAGGATTGCTTGGACAGTTAATATTACTATTAGCGGTTATTGTTTGTGTTGTAATTATAACAATGAACGAATTGGTATATCTTCGACTGAACCTAATACAAACAAACATGAAACAAACAATATAAATCTAATTCAATGGATGGAACGAACTAAAACAGAACATCCAACCAAAACATTTGATGATGACGAATAGTTATAACACGAAAATGGTTGCTATCCAAAACGAAGAGGAACATTACGAAATAAACCATTTTCTATTATACTTAATACGTTTCGAGAACTATTACTTAACCGTACAGAGCTAAATGTACAAAGAAAATGACGTATGACCGCCATATTTGGCACGTAGAACGGTTAATTTGTATGTCGGTGCGCAAGCGCACGCGTGTATGCGTCGCATTACCGATGCACTGCGACCGCGGGCGAGGCTGCCCGCTAATGGACGTGGCCACGTGGACACAACGCTTAATAACAGACCCAATCATGCGGAAATAAGAAATATTATTAAACGTACAGAAGTTAAATGAAAAATACTTTATTAATATAATAACCTTTTACAGTGAAATCAGTAAGTGACACCGCAATTTTTATATTTTTTGTACGCGGATGTCGTGAGCGCATTAATTACAATTACTAGAAGATAAATTGACGACATCTCGGTAATGGAAATAATGATTCTTTTTAAAATACTTTTTATTTGCGTCAATTAACATTTAGCAGTCTTCACCTATGGAATAAACGATGCAGAGTATTTTTAATATCATATAAAATATAAACTACGGAACCCTAAGAAGTGATGAATAAATTGTTGAATTCCGCTATTCGTTTTCTAATAAATATCAAAAGGAGCCCATAAAAGTGTTCTCTGGAGGAGCGTGGTGGGTGTAAATCCAGCCGGCCGCGGTATCCCCAAGGGCGCAGCGCTATTTATAGGAAGGCACCGGGCCCGGCGAAGGCCGCAATTTCCAAGTGTGAAGGACATAACTGGCCAAGCACAGGGCTGCCATAATCATACACGAATGAGGTTTTGATGTTGTATTAAAGATATTTTTGTATGAAATTGTCATCATTCTCTTAGATATATGTAATTTCAAGCAATAGAAGATTCTTCAATATAGAGGAATGTATTTAGACCAAAACGCAATCTTAACGTATGTATTTCACAGGTTAATTTTTGGCAGACTGTAGGTACCTAGACAACAATAAAGAATCTAAATACTCAACCCAGAACATGGTACCAAACATTTGTATTGGAGATATTATCTATTCTACAGACACGTTGAATTCAATAGATATCGGTAGCCCTACATCCATCGAATTTTAATGGGACTTCTCCGAAACGGGTAAAGGACCGACTATTCAAAAATGTATTCCCAATATCCTGCCATCAAAATGCACGGCAGAGGTTGGGGAACAGGTAACGATTCGCGGGGCCGAGACCGATCTACGATGAAACCCATGGACAATCGACATTCCATACTGTTAATGGAGAAGATGTGGAAAATAAGGAATTAATCAAATCCCACCGTGACACGACGGGCGTGGATAACGTTTTTGGGTTTGGCGTCAGGTGTAATTTAAGAACAAGGTATAAGAGGTCGAGGAGAATTATATATTAGCTTTACTTTGCTTATTCAAGAACGATTAACATATAAGGTAAAATCACGAGGTAATTAGGAATAAAAGTATATATTATAGGCATGGAATATTCCACCATATATAATAGGATTAAAATTGTAATACAATAATAATACGCAAATAGAGAATTATTGGAAATGATGTAACGAGGAAAACCAGGTAGGTGCGTCAGTGGAAACAAACAATAGGGTCAATGCTATATCGCATGGACTTATAATTAAATTATTATTTGTGCAACAAAAGGATGAATATTTCTATAAACAAAATAAGGTTAAAATTCGATAACCTAAAAGAAAAATAACAATTGTATTGGGTATGGTACATGATGAATATTATTTCTACATAATTGAAATGTTATTTAATAATTGTAATAATACTCATAATGTTATATTAGTCAGTAAGTACCTATTGTTTTTGCAAACACCCTTGAGGAGTGTCACGTATGTGACTTAATTGCTTTGAATTTGAATTTTGTAGATTACATCATGTTGTTGCTTTTTGCATAAGTTTATACACACTGGCAACCCTTGTCCAAAAATTGGGACGACAGTGTACGCAAAACATGAAGCGTTACTAACTAAGCAATCAATATGGACCAGTCAAGTTAAGCAGTCAGTCACGGTTGTTTCAATCGTCAGACCATGTCGAAGGCCTTTAGGCGGTCTCAGAACTCCAAAACCAGGTTTGGCCACTAACTCTTCTAATGAATGAGTAAATTTATTCAGCATCGAGGATATCCTTTCTGTTATTCGATCTGTTGACTATATCAGCGGTTATTTAGGGCGATTCAGTTAATAATATACTGGCTCCGTTCGTATGACGTCACGGCGCCAGGATCCCGTCTCCGTCTCGTTGTCGGACGCGAGGCGACGTCTGAAGGACGACTGACGTTTTAGGGTCGACCCACGACCGGCCCGGGAACACAATCCTAACAACGACTTTCCTTGACCCTCATTTCAAGCAACTCGACAACTTAATTGCTTTTTCAAGTTAATCATCCCGTTTTTGAAATGTATGCCACAAGAAGGGCGAAACCTCATCAACGTCTTAAGTTTCGCTTTGTGATCGCTGTTAAAGAACAAGCTACTAAATTGTCCTCAAATATGTAGTTGAAAACCTGATCAATGAATATTTATTTTTGCAAAATATTTAAAGAGTCCCGCAATCATCTCCATTTCAAGGATGCCGCGGGGATATCGAATGTCACACATCTTATTTAAGTCATACCGGCTCGTCCCGGGATATTATTAAAAATGCGAAAAAGAAGAAAAACGCCACGGGACCACACTACGCGTTCGAGTGGTTTTCTAAAAAAAGTAACCATTTAAGAGATAAGAACCAGGCGCGAGGCATAAAAACGTTGCCGCATGTTGTCGGCGAAATTGGCAAAAAAGAGACATTAACCGCGCGTAGTCAGTCTTGGAGCGGCTCCCAATGAATCACTGTAAAAATGTTGCAGAAACCGTGTAACCCGTGCCAAACTGGTCACCAAATAAAATAACAGTAATTTATTTAACTTTATGTTCAAAAGTCTGCGACTAAACACCATGTTCAACAAATTGTTGACTTTTAGCGGTTGTACTTTCACGCCATTAACGGGAAGTTGCAATTGCGTTATTTGCATAACACCGATCCCTATTACTGGAGAACTTCGTATCATTTATATACATGGCAGCAGGTAGGGTTACGTTACATACCTCCGGAGAAAGAGACGGCATTACTGTCCCGTGAAATAGAAATTCAATTGTTTAAAACATAGTTTGAGAAGCGATCAGATAAATCTGTCAGCAGGAAGGATGGTGGAGGACTAAGGGCATGTCCAAAAGAGCGTATCAGAGATTTCGATGTTCAAATGTATCTGGCGGTTATTTATTGCGGCGCCATCGCGCGGTGAAATGCGCATACGCATACATTTGTAACATCTAATCTTTAGGAATGTATTGTATTGGACTTTGTGTTTCGGGTTTCTAGAAAATCAAGCAAAGAACTATTTGATATGAACCGACTGTATTCATACTTTATAATGGTTCTTTTGACGCTCTAATGAAATGGATTTCTCGAAAGCCAAGAGTCAGATCAAACGGAATGCCTGATCATCATTTAGTTTCCGATCCTCATCTGCTATTCAGACAGTAAGTCAGGCCCGTCCCAGAGACACGATAGAATTACAAACAGATTGGTTGTGTCAAAGCTATTTATTACCCACAATCTTCCAAGCATTTACAGTTCTTGAAGACAAATATATCGGGGCATCATCAATCTCGCCTTAAAACACGAATAGGGAATAGTGGTGTATGTAGTTGTGGCATGCAAGTACGCCTAGTTTATCGGTGCACATAACTCGCCGGGACAGGTTCTGTAGGCGGGTTTGTCGGGTTCGCAATAAAAACACGGGGTTGTTACCGAACGTGGCGGGTCGTCGGCCCCCGCGGCCTTCGCCCCGCGCCTCCGCCCCCGCCGCCAAGGACGTCGCCCGTCAGTTGCATAATCGCCAGCGCGCACGCAACCAGATACCGTTCCGACGACAACCCGAGATGCGCCGGCGCACAACGCACCACCGACTCCGGAATGAAAATAAAACCAGAACACACGCATAACCCGACATAACGCTATTCATATAAACATCAATTATGACAGTTTTTACTCTTCGCTTGCTGGTCGACGGCTATTGTAATTAGACAATTTTCACTTTCTGCGTGTGACTAACTTTCTGCATAAGAATTTCGTCATATGTTTTCCTGACGTCGATTCAATTGAAGATTCCGTCCACGAAAGGTCTAAGTCGTAGGACGTAGTGTAATCACATTAGGAAACACTTTATACCTGCGAGTGATCTTGATGTTAATTCGCGCGGCCTTTGAGTTTCATCATACGAGTAAGGAAATTTTTCCTAGCCCGTTTTTCTTGTTGTGAGATTTCGCATTCCCGAGGACCTGATTAATATTCAGAGCGTATTTACATGATGCTGTGGAAAGGTGGGGATCGACTCGACTCGCTTCAGCCTCTATAATTGTAGGCGAGAGTGACCGGGGGCGTAAATTATAATAGCAGCGTGGAGACAGGCGGGTCCACGGACAATATTATAGGGTATTGATAAATGTCAAAATTATATTCGTAAAGTGAATTTAGTATACTTTTCTCCGTCCAGCTTTCGATACCTACAATTTATGTCGTCGTTTAACGTCGTACATTGGAAGTTTATTATTATAAGTTAATTATGTACGTCTGAATCAATTTTCAACTGAAAATAATGGTATTACTCAACTTCATCTATATTCCAAAATGACAAAGAAACTGCATCGACTTGGAAATAAATAGCTAAATAACCTAAGCCTACACTACAATCCACATAAAAGGGATATTGTTCAATCCGCTCAGATCCAAGGACCATATTTAAAGAGACAAAGAATAAATCCCGGCTGATATATTATCTGACTGAGTCACCATCAATCTTACTGAAAGGCTCCGAGCGGATCAGAGGTCCAAGCGTCTCCGCTTACCTGTAACAAGACAAAGAAAACATTAGAAATACAGGAAAAAAAGTTAAGTCGCTTTCGCAGTAAAGCCATATAATGTGTAGTTAAGTCTACTTGTGTGATGCTAGGAAGAGCACTTTAAATTGCTTTATTTCAGAACTCTGCAAGAGTGCTATTTTGAGCACTAGATACATATATCTTACTTACTGATTTGTATTTTATAAAAACCAATAAATGATACATACAATTATAGGACGTTATACTTCTTTGAAGGTTTTACAACAGAAGGTAAGTTATTTCGGATGTTGCTACAATAACGGTAGCAAATCAGTAGGACATCATATTACACATTAATTTAATTACCAAGTCTTGAATAAGGGTTTACCTAATTCGTTTTCAATGAACTTAATCACATTCACAGATACAAAATAGCATCAAGTTCAGTGAAACACATTTGTGCCCTAAAAAAATCTTCGTTATGTCGGGAAATTATCTCTAATGGACCTAATAGAATCTGTTTGTGTGTTTGTATGTCAACTTTGTTATTACATTTAATTCGCGACACCGTGCGACCCAACTCAAAATAAATTGTTATATGTCTGAAAAAGTAGTACATAGTCCAAATATTAAAATTAATTTACAATGAAATATCAAAATGAATCACGTCGAATTTGGATGAAAGTGTCGTTTTAAAGTGAAAAGAGCAATTTATTATCAACAATAATACTGCACTAAAGTTTAGTAAACAAAACAGACAAAAAATATAAAACTAGTATTATCTATCAGTCTACGCGTTTGTGCCCAAGTATAAATTACCATGTGCATTTCACATTCAAAACACCTGGAATGAAAGAAACAATGATCTAAATGATATTAATATTAATAGATCCATTTGAGGAATAGGGTTCGACGATTTAGACCATATCCAAAATCATAACCTCTCCAAATTCTATGACAAATAGGATAAAGGATCAATCAAAACCGTCATCAACTCCACGGTAGCAATAACAAACGTGACTAGTTTTAAATATCGGAGATCAAGATAGAACTTCTTCGTAAATCATTTACTTACAATATTATTTTAAACATCCCATGATTGAATATCTTTAATTCACCTTTATGGTGAGACTCGTGAGTTTCAAAATACTTGTAACGTAACAAATTACTAAAACAATTGATTTAGACAATAATCTCACTAATATTGAAACAAAACTCGTGCGCATCTAAATTGCATATAGCTGTTAGTCCATCATTTCATCACAATGCAAGAGATAGAAATGTATTGTGTGGAAACCTTTGCTAAAACAGTATTATATATAATTATACTAGGTATAGTAATAGGAATAATATGCAATGATTGTAATTAGGTTATAACGATCAGCAAAATTACAAGTCTCAAAAAAAATTCATACACGACTAATTGAAAACCTTGAATGTTTCAGAATTGTGTTAAAAATGCCAAGCCCTGGCAAAGGTTGGTCTCTAATAAAGCCATTAACATATAATACAGATTATACCAAATCCAGTAGCATTAAATAGTGACAAGTTGAGCACAAAACACTTATCTGTGACCCGTTTTCGATGCTTTAACTAGGCAGTGAACCGGAACCAGCCACAATGCGCTCGCGCATGTATTTGATTACACTAACACGATTACTGCCATAACAATGCATACGGCCACGGCTCTTTATTGATATGCTATAATTTAACTTCGCACACCGACGTAATAAGTGGTTATTGGTTTCATAGTAAATGGCTTGTCCGCGTGACGATTCCCGCATTGAATTTCATGAGCCTAAGTCAATTATTAGATTACACTATTGTTTTTTGTAGATTAACTGCTAAAAACATTATGTCCACTTTTGGGTTGGATCGTCAATAGTCGTCACGCAATGATTTCATATTTCGCAATTGAATGGAAATAATTTAATTTTTTTTGCATCTGACAAAAAGTAGTCACAAAATATACATCCTTGATTTCTCACAATGGCAATATTCAATACTGGAGACTATCAAGGAAGTTTTAAGCACAATTGGATGAGCTGTCAACATTTGACACATTGACAGGCAACATGAGTTTAGTTTGATAAGGAACAAAAAATACAAATTAAATCAAACTTACTTACACCTACAATGACAAGCAGATATTTTATCCACCAAAAGATATATCAGAGCAAGGGACAGGAGCAGCAAAGTATAATAATTTCTAGTGATATTTATTATGTTGGCGGCAAATCATCACAGAGATTGATCAATCTGCTACTCTTTGCGGCCACTTCGCATCCGTCAAAGGCCAGGTGCAACGAGATCCTTTTACAAGAGCGGATGCACCACCGTCCAGTGCACATGCCCTTATAATTCACGGTTTATGAACAACAAATTGCCATCTAGAACTTTATAATTATCTAAAAATGCCACCACTCAACCTGTGGGAAATTCATCCGTGGAATTTACAATTTCAACATCAGAATCTAATCACGCGTAACCCACAACACGGGTCCTTCAAAATATTTAACTGTTTTGTCGTACCGCGACTGTGATCGCCGTGGAAAAATCCATTTTGGAATCAATCTGTAACACGATAGGGCAGCGGTTACCGCTTGTCAACAACGTACCGGACCGTTAAAACCCTTATAGAGAATAGGAAAAATATTGCTGCATGAATTGTTACAATTTTTAAGTCCGACGACCTTATATGGTGCGACCACACGCACACACTCGTCAATGATGCATTGTGATTGCGAACGAGCACAGAGTAGATTTATCGGGTATACCAAGTTTGTGTTCTGCTTGTGCTTACATTGGGTACAAGGGGATTTATTTTGTTTATGGCCGTGGGTTACATTAGATGCGCATGTGTTAGGGACGCTGTCGGCCGTGTCTGTGATAAGGAAGAAATAAGAGCAGCATTGGATGTTCCCAACACACGGACATTCAATAATTCATGTTCTGAGTAACTTGCCCTGAGGCTGTTTACATAATTACAGAAAGGAACGGAATATTTAATAACAAAGAACAAAAGAAGCCATGGATTTCACAATTCACATGTACGAGTATTTCATTAAGTAGGAAATATGTTAAAATGTTTAAACAAGACCGCTGCAATATGTTTGAAATTCGAAAAATAAGTATGTATCTACTTACTAGGACCAAACTTGCTAGCATTCGTTAGAACAGATAGAGATCTTGATCGGTGCCACTCATAGTTTGACGTCAATCAATATTCAAACATGATCCGAACGGAAACGGCCGGTCATGTAAGGTTATGTTTACGGCAAAGAATGTATCCACTAATTACTCTTCAAAACTAATTGAATTAAATTAATGATCTCTCGGACATTCCTTTGACGTACCTACATTGATTTACAACGTAAGGTATACGAGATAAGTACAGAGTTAAATGGAATTTAGTAACCACTTGTGACTTTCAAGTTCATCATTCTTCTTTCCTCATTACCCCGTTATTATACACTAGCAGCGCCCCGCGGTTTTACCCGCGTTGTACCCGCTCCCGGGGAATTTCAGAATCAAAAGAATTTTTCAAATCGGACCAGTAGTTCCTGAGATTAGCGCGTTCAAACAATCAAACAAACAAACAAATTATGCAGCTTTATCTATACTAATATTATAAAGCTGAAGAGTTTGTTTTGTTTGTTTGTTTGTTTGTTTAAACGCGCTAATCTCAGAAACTACTGAACCGATTTGAAAAATTCTTTTTGTAATGGATAGCCACATTCAACGGGAAGGTTATAGGCTACTTTTCATTCCGAAATTCCCACGGGAACGGGAACAACGCGAGTAATACCGCGGGGCGCTGCTAGTAATAATAGTAAAGATAAATATTAGCAAGGATGATTTAGAAGAAATACAACACTGTACAGCAAAAATAGGGGGAACATATCTTCATATCTTCATAAAGATAAATTCTTCTCATCCCTCAAATTGACAATGATAAAGCCAACGTAGTAGGTCAAAGCTGTTCAGTTCTGGACGAAGACAGACGGTCACCGTGCCAGGGAATGCTGGCAGAGAGCTGACGTTTCGACAGAGACAGTGACCTAATAAGTACGAGAGATATTGAGATACACAAGACAGGGCGAAGGGCTTTTTGATGATTGCTAGAAATTATTAACCAAGCAACGACCAAAATTAAAAGAAGAAGGTTTCCTTTGATATCTGTACATCTACGTTAAGTTTGTCTGAAGAAAAATACTTATACGTGGTCTATCATTTCTGTCGTTTTTCATGGCACCAAGTACTTAATTCGGCTCTCAAGAATTTGTCATCGAAAAGAGTTGCCGAAAACAATTTCGGGAAAGATAATTCACTTACCCGAAATCAAAGTACGTGCTTCAATTTCGCATTTCCACATGATATTTTGAATGCGCAAGAGTCGCAGCGGCGCGTTTGTTCGCGCACACGCATTGCACAACAAACAGCCCACAATTTATCAAACATACCTGCTGCAACTAATTCTCCGTATTCGCGATTTGGATCGACCTTCGATCGTCTTTCCCGTGAGAATATAATATTCTATCAAAATGTTACTGTAACAGTGCTATTGTTTCGCCAACGGTAGTTATTTGTAAAGATATGTAATGAAGGCACAAAACAGGTCAAGTATACCGGAAACTCCGAGTGTGCTACGAGCCTGCGCACGCGCCGTTTGTATTCAATCTTTATCAAGCCGGTAACAATGGGCGAAGTGTGCAACAGTCGTGTATGTTTCCAACAGGCGTACTCTTCATGCAAATCACGTCTCGGTAAACAAATTAAACCGTCAAATCGGATATAGAAGATCCACAATGCAGACACTTGTCCGATGGCCTTTAACGAAACGACGACCATTTATTGAAAACTTAAACACATGTTTGAATATACATAACAATTATCGTAACAGCCGTGAAATACATTGTCAATTGAACATGCCACGTGTTATACAATGAAATGAAATATATTACAATAGTGTTTATTCTTTTAGGGGAATTTATCTAAATCTCCCGTGAATTTCAAAACATGTTCTAAGCTTTAACTCATAAAATCTAAGCAATTTATTGGGGAATTAATCCCTGCCGGTTTGTCTGAAGCCATATCGTTTTAATCTTGATGTGTTTTTATTATTACACCCATAAAAGTATACATTTTTAAAATTAACATAATATTTCGACGCCCGCGCAGTTCGGTGACATTGTGGTGGGCAAGATTCCTTCGCAAATGCAATGTGTTGTGAAAATCCTTCAAAAGACTATTGTTGTTATAAAAACCACTCGTACCAAACGCTAATTAAAGCATTCTTTTCAATAATAATTGTACATATATGAGTAAGTAACCAGTAGCCTTCGCCGCAAGAAGGTCGCGTTAATAATATCCGTACACATACACACGTTACGGGTATTACATGAACAAAGATAATATTATTATTATTACGGCACAAAATAAACATAACTGAGCTTAACTAGACACTAAAATTAACGATATACAGTGCAATTAGAACGAAAAGCGATTGCAAAACGACCGCGGTGAGACGATAAAACAGTTTTGCAATATGAAATTAAGACAAATTAATTTTATGCTAAAGTGACGATATGTATGTGTAGTGGGTAGTTAGTATCATACACTAACGTTTGCATACTTTAATTATAACTCACAATGGTTACAATCGAGCGGTTGGACGGGCGACAAGGGGGCGCCACTGTCGCTCGCGCAGATGCAAGATTTATGCGCGTGCGCATTGCAACGTTAATACCCGACATCCGGCATATACTTTCCAAACAAGCGCGTTTGAAAATTGCCGCTTCTCCATCGCCATGGACCATGGGAATTGCATAATACATTATATGGAATGTTGTTACCATAACCGATGCACGAACAGGCAGCGGTAGCCTATCACCAACTCAGATACGAGTTACGAAACATTCACAACATATAATATTAGCAAACACACAGCGGCGGAAAATTAACAACACCATAACAGTAAAACACATTGTGATTAGGCGTAAACTCTCACCCATTTCTTAGTTCTAATAAAATAAGACAATGTTGTGGTAATGCACTTTCCCAGGAATGGTCATTTAAGACAAATCGTGCACAACGGTTCAGTCAAATTGCAAGCTTTATGGGTCCGAGGCTGCGCCCGCGGCCAGTTCAAAGGGCCCCGGTTGCGCACCCGCAGATTGGGACACGATACCGCGCCTCGAACGACCATAAAACACTTTAGTGCCGCTCGCTTTACAGCACATTTTATACAAATAAGCGATATTTGTAACAGCATATCACAACGTCAAAGAGCAAAGGTAGCATGCACTAAATAAGGCAAAATCATTACTTTCGTTGGGAATGGAAACAATGGTGTTATGGGAGAAATCTATTCCGGAGTAGGAAGCAATTGAATTCAAAGTGCACTAATTTGTTTCTCCTTTTGCAGAAATCTCGGGGGCTACGTTTATGGGCGTGCGAGTGTAATGTGTAGCGCGGCGGTCCGGTTTCAGTTTCACATGGGAATATTGGATTGTGATTTACGAAAGACGAAGTACTTCAATACAAACGTGGTCTGAAACTGAATTATGAGACCTGAATTATGAATTATGAGAAGTCATAATAAGTTTCTTCTACAGAGTGTTTTAAATCTCATTAATTTTGCATTGGCTATGTTATGTAATAAAAAGAACAAGGCACAAGATATAGTCCAGATATAAGGCGAAGCTAGTGACTGCAATAAAACTCAAAACTTTAACAGTTAGTGAAAGGTGTTGACAGACAAATCAAGTACTTCAAAGATTTAAATCTTAGGCAAGACTGCGAAAGCAATAAATCGTAAATAATAGCTTAACTTAAATATAATATCTACTAGGTCATCGCTGACGGCGAAATAGGACAATCTTTTTCTAGAATTAACTGTCACGACAAATGGCGTGATAAAACATGAAAATTTAAAATGTATTAAATGGCTTTGAAATTTGGAATTGGAGATGTAACAATGAACTTGTTCGAACTAAAACAATCCATTTGAATTAACAAACCGAAGCATTATGTCCAACCACCTGCTTGAGTCTAGACCATTATTTGCTGTGCTAATAAATGTGATTGACAATTCTTGGATCTTAGATGGTGCAACTATTATTCAATCTGCATCTGAGAAATGTTCAGAGGTCATCTAGACTAGATAAAAACTGACACAGTCACAAACACCTATCAGGTTGCACATCGACACCTCAATTCTGCGATACTTTGAAATACCAGGAAATATAATGCAGCATTCTTTGTTAATTGCATCATGAATCATTTTCGATGTTACTAACATGTTGGTGTTCATCTCAATATGACGATAGTGGTTGACCTTCGCACTTTAGAAGATATCATAAAAAATAACCAGAATCTTCCGCAGAGCAACAACTGCAATATAATATAGGCAGAGTTTTAAATGAGGGTAAAAAATATCTTTGAAAGTTTCTTTTCCCTAAGTAGGACTTAAGAGTCCATCCCCGATGGTTCAAACGACTTTTACTTGAGCAAAAACTCATCAAAAACGCCGCGAGAGGCCTAACAATTAGCGCCTCACGTTTCCGAGAGCTCATAGCGATGGCGGAAAAAATGGAACTAAGCGTGAATACCGTGAAGAGAAGGGTTCCGTGTACCTGACTTAGGAAACACTAAGATTTTAAATAAATATAATTTGTATTGGTATAATAAAGGTAGCCAAAATACCTATAGAAAAAACGTGGCGATTGTTAGTATGTAATTTGCAAAATATTTTGAGTACAAATTCACTCAAAATTATGGATAACAAATGTTCCCATCTGTAAAAGGATACCACTTAACCAGTTCAAAGAATTAATTATCGTAATACACACTATTATTTCCGTAATTATATACAGAACCCAACTCTTAATAGACAGGCAGACAAGCCTCAAGTGTGACCTGGTCACGAGACGGAACCGTCTGCCCTGCATCCAACTGCACCTCACACAACTCCATATACGAACCAACATACTGCATTACTGTCTTCACTATGATAATCAGACCTTTTCGAAACATACAACACCCGAAGAAAGAAGTGTATTCAATTGGAAACATACTTTATGGAATTTCAATTAGGTATGTTTTTATAAGACCCGATAACATTTTGTACTTCAGCTCATATTATGCAGAGGTGTAGCAATTAATTTTGATTCAATAAATCAAAGATTATTGAGATAACTGCCAATTATGGGGCGATTAGGAACATCTAACACTGTAACCGTGCTTAAGCCTCGAAAGGTATAAAAAACGGCACAGCAACATGTTTGAAAGGAGCCAACATGTCTGCCACAGACACGCCTTGACAATGTAATAATAATTGCAAAAAATAACCAAATAGTTAACAATGAAATGTGTAACAAAGAGCACCGGTCTCAACGCTCAGCCTTTGTCGAAGATTTAGTTGAAGGTCGCACCCAATAACTGGAAGTGACATTTCATTGTTATGTTCATGCAGAATGGTCTTGTCTGTATTCTATTCGCGATAACACACCCGGTTGGCAAAAAAAGCTGTTTATTTTTGGAAATGAGATAAAACTATACCTGCCTTGCTAATACAACTGCCATTCAACCTTGATATAGTTATACCCAGTATTACTATTGACAATACTTTATGTATTTGTAGATGTTATAACATTTTATATGAAGATACTCATTCAAACTATGGACTTAACTTACATGGATAACTGTTTGGACTGTGCTTCTTTTTTGACAAAGATATTCCAGAGAGTTCCGGAGTTGACAAAGTTTTGAATGTATACTTGAGCCATACAATGTGACATAACTATTTTTTGTCCTGTGTTATTTTATTCCAACATTAAATCGACATCACAGTGAACGTAAGGTCGATATCAACAGCACAAAATGACGGCTAATTTATAAGCATAACTCCAGGCGATTTAGCACTATTACCATCGTCAACCGCCGTTAAATCCAACCAATAATCAGAAACTAAACTCTAACGACCTACTCTTTCAGTCAATTTGTCATACTTGACTTTGACATTTGTAATTAGAGAATATTGAATGTTTATTGTCTCTTTGTTCGACTATTTAGCGTTTCGATATCCTTGACCTGTCGCTTAGGTAGCTTTAGGTGGTTATAACCATACATAATAGCTGCAATGATTGTATCTATTAGTACGCCGCCAACGCGCTGACGCCGCGCGCCGACTCTCCTTCGAGCGAGCGCGCGACGCGTGGGCTCTGCACGCAACTCGCAGCGTTATAACGCGATCTTTTAATATAAATTAATAGCAATGGTCGGAAGTGCTAATTACACGCTCCATGAATATTCATCCCTGACAAGGGATAATATGTGACAGCGCCTAACATCTCTAGGCTATCATTAGTTAACTACACCTGCATTTTACGTGGTAACATCCATTAAAAATTAAAAAAATTAAAATATATTTATTACTTTAAAAAGGTACAATATATATTAACAGTGGCTGGAGCCTCCTTTTAAGCTAACAAAGCCTGTATCAGGAGGCACCGCTCTTCCATTTATTGTCTTACATAGTTTGTTTTACCTAATTTAGAAAAATTATAATATGATTAGAAACTACAGGAATACATAATCAGAGAAAAACGTTAATTAAGAAAAAAACAAAAAAAAAAATATATACAAAGAATAAAGATACGAACAATACAATAACAGTATTTACACCCATTACACAATTTACAGTTTATATTTATAATTTTATAAGAAGTATATATGTAAATAACATTGAATATTAAACGCAAAATTTAATAATAAATAATAAATATGTATGTACTACATTAGATATTCTATTAACTTTTCAGTCTCATCATAATTCTTTGATTTTAACCAATTCTTAACTATTTTCTTACATTCATGTAGAGTTTTCCTATATATGTTCAAGTTTTTATTAAATATATTATAAAGATGTGCAGCACGCTTATCATATTGCCTACTAGCAAATTGAGAATTGGTGCGCGGCAGTTGTACAACAGCATAATTCCTTCTTTTACTTTTGTTGGGGTCATAATTTAGTTTTGTATGAAATCTACTTATAGTCTGTGTGATATAGAGTTGCCTCACCGTCATTAGTCCTGTCATAAAGTAAAGTTCGGACGTAGGGAAAGTGATTTTTTTAAAGTTCATAACTTTGATGAGATTGCGCTGTGCCCGTTCTACACTTAGGAAGCGAGTTTTCGCCGCACCACCCCACACAGGTATGCAGTATATTAAAATTGATTGTACCAGAGATACATATATATCCTGTAGAATATCTCTACTCTCCAGTGCGCCTTCAACTGGTCGTGGTACCACATGTCTAAGAGTTTTGAACATCCATGTAAGTTTCCTGATTCTGGCAGTTACATGGTCGAGGTGTGAGTACCAAGACAGTCTCTGGTCTATAAAGACGCCTAGGTATTTTGTGCAGTCTGTTTTGAGAATACTCGAGCAGGAACAGTTTGCTCTATCAACAGTTTCATCACAATCATGAATTTTAATGTCAAAGTCCTTAGAAGGTTGAGAGTCATTGTAGATGCTAAAGCATATGTAGTTAGTCTTTGACGTATTCAATGTCAAAATGTGCTGTCGTAGCCAGTTATTTATATATTCCAATCCACGCTCTGTATTTCTTCTAACATCGTCCCAAGATGTACCTGAAAAAACTACAGCAGTATCATCGGCGTATGAGTATATTTTTGCGTTAAGTATTTGCATGTTACACAGGTCGTTCAGGTAGATTAAGAATAGCGTCGGGCCTAGAACGCTTCCCTGTGGGACTCCATGTGATATATTCGTCCATTCACTAGTAGAGTCACCAAGTTTAACTTTTTGTTTTCTCCCTGTCAGGTAATCTTTAAACAGAGATAGAGACGACTCTCTCAAGCCGATGTTGTATAATTTCTGAATTAAGATTGGGATAGAGACAGTATCGAACGCTTTTTTCAAGTCCAGGAATACAGCCAGACATTTCATTTTCCTGTCTAATTGACCTGTGACATAGGAGCTAAATGCAGCAACTGCATCTTCTGTGGATCGTCCTTTTCTAAATCCAAATTGAAAATCCGATAATATGCGGTACTTATTTAAGTAAGAGAGAAGTCTAACATTTAGAAGCTTTTCAATAATTTTAGAAATTACAGGTATGACAGAAATAGGACGATAGTTGCAGATATTGTCTCTATCCCCACTCTTATAAACAGGAGTGACAACTGCTTGTTTCAGTGACAAGGGGAAGACACCTTTTTGAAAACAAAGATTGGCTAAATGTGCAATTATTGGGGTCACCTCTACTTTCGCCATTTTCAAAAATGACGTTGGAATATTGTCCCATCCTGGAGCACTATCGGACTTGAGGTTCATAAGGATTTTACTGACTTCTTCAGAATCCGTGTTTAATAATACAAAAGAATTTGGTTGAGTTTGTGAACTTGAATATTTATTGATCCATGAGAAGAGAACAGGCCCGTCAGCGGTCAGTTTTATAATTAACAGCGTGTTAAAAAGCTAAGGTGATACTTCCCGGAAGTGGTGTTTGGGTGCGGAGTGAGACCCTGAGGTCTGTGGGGCGCGGGCGATGCCTGTTTACATTTGGCACGACCTCAGGCGGCTCGCGGCGGCCGGTGACATTAACTGGGGTCACCCGAGGCTGCGGTGTCAACCTGGTAATTGCGCGCGCGCACGCTCTACGATACGAAGCCGCCTTCCGCACCAGCCGACGGTGTCGATAGTGCCGTTAATTTTGCATATAAAGTCTTCAATTTACGCTTTAAGCTTAACTGCTATTGGCATTAAGGAAGGGCAATAAAAACGACAATACATAGCTTTGGCGAGTTTTTTAATGAGCGTATTTCATGGAAAGGTCCAGCGTGTATATGGTCTCGTTTATGGTTAAATGCAAGTGCGACTGATGTTAGTGTATCGCAATGTTTGCGTTGGCACATCGCGGGCGTAGGTTCCCGCGGTCACTGTCTCGTTGCACAACGGTTTAGGCGCGGTGTTCACGAGTTGTTTACAGACGTAATTAAGCTGTCCAACTTCACCCGCCTACAGAGAACCGTGGACGTTTCAATTAGTCAAGTTTAATCCCGGCGCTTACGGGACAGTGTCGCAAGAGTGCCTATTCAGGCGTTATCACTCGATGATAACACGACGGCGTATCCCATGAGAGCTGCGCAAATATTGCGACATGACTAAAGTGGAGCACTTTGTTCAAGTAATAGGTACCGAGTGCCGCTATCAAGTACACGTGCGGTACACAAAGCGCGGAGATGGAGTACATTACGATGCCCTTTAGTGCGATTTATTTAATGTTTTGCGTAACCCGTCGATGGTAGGCGTTAACGTGTGTCGCGAATCATCGATCTAGATGCGCGGAGACAATGCGTGCGCTCTGGCGCAAGCTCACGGTGCCATGTTGCGCAAACGCATGCCTCGCATTAAACTATGTTTTTAAGTGTTCAGTAAAGTTTAGTGGAAAACTATAAGCGTGTTTTCCGAGAATGATTTGCTAATAGATAAAAAGCAATATTCATAAAGTAGTTTCGCAAATAATCGTAAATACTGTAGTTAAGATCCGAAAGTGGTGTCTTAAGAGATCTTTTGCATACGGCCAAGTCGATGGTCGTTTGGAGCATGTCGAAAGAGTGGAAATAGCCTCCGAGTCTCCAGATTGGGCGTACGGTCGCCCACTCGGCTCTCACGGTGGTGTTGGCGTGTTCCAAATTAACATTATTGTGTTACAATTAAGGCAACATAGATTTATGCGCAAACGCAACAAACATTCCGTATCTGCAAGTGCATCGACTTGGAGACAATTAGGTCGTACTGTACGTTCATTTATTGCTGTCTCCTATCCTGTAAAACTTAAAGAATTGCATAATTTTTCAATCACAAAAAATGAACATTCTTCTTTCAAGCTCTGCCGCTATTGACAAATGTATCGGAAGTGAGTCTGAGCGGGCCTCAAAGTAATTTCCGTATCGTGGGAACAAGCGGTGGCAAATATGCGTCCATTGCGCGACAATACCCTTTGTCGTATAGCGCATGTGTTTTCGAAAAATACCGAGAACCGATGATGGTTAACAAAGGCGTCGAAAATTCCTCGCCGCCGACATGTCTCACAAGATGTGGACATAAAAAAGCCACAATGTACAACGTGAATAGATTGTAAGGAGGCGAAATAAGTGTCAGTATGAGTCACGAGAAAGAAAAAGTTAGCGAGTCTCCAGTTATCACCTAGCAGTGTTAACTGTTCTATCTACACGTTGATTGTGCGGAGGTCGTACGGTATCGATTACACATAGAACATGGTTGATAAATATGTCCATTTACTTTTCAACATCCATAGAAACTATTTTAGTAAGGTGGAGTATATAAGTGGCCAATCGCGGTGTCAGGAGTTTCTAGGCCGCCTAAAGGCCTTAATATAATTTCAGTGAAGAGCGAAGTGGAGGAGACAAACAAGGAGACTGGCCCCATCACCTTGTGTGACACATAGACAGGAAGAGAGAGAGAGAGAGAGAGAGAGAGAGAGAGAGAGAGAGAACTAATTCGAATATTTTTTTATTTTGTCTACCTAATTAAAAGACAATCTACGACCTTATGGTAAACTCTATAATTTTAACGCCTAGATACTCCAGTACTGATACTAAGTCACAATTTCTTCGAAACAATAGCATGTTGCACAGGTATAGCTCGGATGAGTAAGATAGTCAAAATGTCAACGGGGCTATTGTTGCAAGGTGTGGAATTTGTTTTGCCGACCCGCTGAGACCTAATGTCCACAACCGTACACATCTGTGCAAACAACGACTCATGGATGTGAACATTAAAGACTCCAGACCTATACATTCCACCAGTTAGTTATACCTACCTCAAATACCAAAAATTAAGAATGAATATGATATTTTTACATATATTCTCATGGTAAATACCAGTAAAAAAACAAATTAACACAATGCTCTACCATTTGATTCGTATTAATCTGCACTGGGCTTTTCCACACTTTAATTAATTCAAAAGACAATAGGTTCCCATGTTGCGCAATTGGCAAGAACACGTTGTATTTGTCACAAACCTCACTTGTTATTCCGCGTTATACGCAAAAATGTGACCGGACAACCAAACAGAGGAGCCGACCACTAACCTCGCGTGAATCACCGCGGAATTGAATCGCAAAACCGTTGAAAAGTATCAAATTTAAATTAACGACTTTAAACGGCCCCGAAACGATTTGTATTCAAAACAAAGCAATTCTAACCAAAGTAAATAAACATTCAACCGACTAAATGTTATCGTTTGGAAGCGAATAGCGTTGAGACTTTTGTGGCAATTGCATCCCACAGAGAAGGATAAACGTACATTGAAAATGTCAAACACAATGTCTTGAAAGTACTTTAGGAGGCGCACGCGCATCGCGAAGGTCCATGCAAATTTAAAATCTAGAACAGCCGATAGACATCCCGCTGTGACACACATACACAACTCACACGCGTCACAACTGTAGATGGCAATATACCCAATGATCATAAATAATTTCAATTAAGTAATTACAAAATGTTTATAGCCAGCATAATCGAATAAGCCTACAGATACTGATTTGTAGCTCGGGGCACTCTTAATTAAATTCTAATGACAATAAAACCTATCTATTAGTTTTGCTGTCATGTTGTCGGGAGCCGCGATTACGATTAGGTCTAATTAATAATGTATTTCATTCATTGGAATATATTAGTCAATTATGAGAGCTGTAACTGAATGTAACACTACTGATGTTTGATTTACCGTCTGGCGTACCACAGGGCTGCGTTCTTGGACCGCACCTTTACTTCGCAGTATGTCTGAGTTCGCATTACATCTAGATGGAAACATTTAGTACGATTTCCTTATTGAGTGGGAATATTTTGATCAGAACTATTCATTTTAAGATCGTATCGGATTGGTTGGCTGAGAAATAGCGCAAGTTACAGCTTATGACAACTATAAAACGTTATTTATTAACAATTGCGTGCAGTGAGCGGATGATCGATATGATGATGCGTATCGCTCGACATATTGTCTGAGCTTTAGATAACAGTTTCAATCTACTTTTATTAAGCCAACTTTATGAATCACACTGTTTAATTGATTTTTCAGCAGTAGATGTATTGTTGCAATAAGAATAATTATACACCTCTATGGATGCTATGTCTTCTATAAGGGGTTTGTATGGAAATAAAATATATCATACTCTACAATACTCTTCAGTGCCAACCGGTTAAAAAATGTACGAGAATTGAAAGAAACCAAACAGCATTTCTTATAAAATACTAAACTACGTAGTTACCAAGTAAAGCTGATGTAACAAAGGCGAGATCAATGCCACGCAAATATGCGGGCAGCAAGCAAAGTTTTGGGTGCGTAAGCGCACCGATCTTGACACAGTAACGTCGATAGATGCGCGAATCCATGTCAGTGGGCCGCCGGTCTCACTCCAACTTATTTACATTTTACAACATGGTTGTGAAAAAACACTGCAACAGTGGCAACTGGCATCAACCTACAAACAACGTTTGAATATCTCCGCAACAAGTTTTGGTATACGTCTCTTGATTTATTCACAAATCTCGGAGTCGTTCAACGAGATTTCGCTTCATGTTCACTTAGAAAAAATAAAACTGCAGCCTCATTTCTGATTTACTGTTGTCGTAAAGGTTAACGACTGGCATTAGCTTTTACTCTGTTGAGAGTGTTAATTACTTTAAGTGTCTAGTTAGAGGTCTTGAGTGGAGCTGCATTGCACCCGACACTAACACGCATTACTTGCTTGACCTCAAGCACTATTAGGTATTATGGTCCAAAAAAAGCGACAACAAACCAGCGCGCGTTGGCGTCGACAACATTTTTGCGCATCTCTAATTAGATCCATCGGAACGTAAACACAGCGATTAGTATCGCGATGCCGATGTTGCGCAGACGCACGTCCTTCCATTGATGCCCACACAATCGCTTGCCGACATTGAACCGCCTAATTACTGGACATGCGCAAACAGAAAGCAGCTACCAGTCATTCAAATGTCAATCTTGCAAACAACTATTAACTACACCCTACTAATAGGGAACTGAGTGACGTTAGAACATAATTCACTTACTTCTTAGGTTTTTTATTATTTCAAATTGAATATTTATAAGTGAATACACTGATAAGTTGAGAACACACTGATATATTCTAAATAGTTGTTTAACAACAGAAGCAGACAGTTTCTTCCTGACGTACAAACAATAGTTGACATTATGAAACAAAGCGTGATAAATGAACTGTGGAAAACATATCGCTAAACCACTGTTATTAGATGCAGGTACAACGAATTAGTCGTATCGACCTTGTCATTGTATTCTAATACTAGACGAAAAATATTCCATTGTGTTGTACCGAGCGACACCGGCACTAAACTCACTGAACAACGCGCAGAAGGTTGCAGCAAGTCTCTCGGCGACTCGTTAATAACTCCGTGAAAATCGACAACAAACGTTGGTAACCTTAACAACAATTACTATATTCAAATTATACGTTTACGCTCACTATCCCACCATTAATTACAAATTGTATACAATATTATGTTAATACGCTTCGAGTTGGCATTGTTGTGCGCCGGCGCCGATGCGCAGGATACGGCTCATTAGCGCAATTAGACGCTGATCCATCGCGATGAGGATGCGCCAACGCGTGTGCACTACGCGCTGTAATTATATGCGCGAGCGCACCGCGCACTACATTCACTCGATCGACATTGTACCAGCTCTATTTATAAATGCATCAAACTTCTAGGCTACTTATTGGATACGAAATTTGCAACAGAGCAATAAATTAGATTGTAACCGCGGTGGCCTATTTTACTATCAAGAACAAATTGGTGATTTTACCGGCGAGCTCCCGGGTTTATGGACAATAAATCGCCTTATCTGGGGAATGGAATTGATCGCCATTCGTCAGCGGGGCAGCCACTTAGCGGAATTGGGCCAGCCTGCGATGCTCGCGTAGCTCACGATGTGCCTTTCACCTCGGTGGCGCGCCGCACTGCGAGCGGGAACACGACACAATGCAAGCCCAAAGGCACCAGGTAACATGGAATATCGTAGTAGTCAGGATAAACGTGCAAGGAGGTGTTGTGCAAGTGTGCCCGCAACATACATGTATAATCCCGCCATAACATACGAAAAAGTCAATCAACAATAATTGATAACTAATAAGTTAATAATAAAAATAATTGGTGTTCTAACGATCAATCTATCTATTAAAATCTTATAAAATCTAACCTCGAAAACAAATGAGCAAGTATTCAGATAAAAGACCATTATTTATATTTCAATTGGTACAAAAATATTTACTTGAATAAAACTTAACAAGAAAGGTCACAGAATTGTTAGTGCATGAGATTCTAGTCAACAGTTGCTTCACAAAACACTTTTATTGTAGTGTGTCGCAATGTTTATTATCAAACACGTTAGCTTACACAATAATCGCTAATCGCCCGCACTCCCTCCCGCGGATGATTCAATAAATCATAGAGGTCACGTACGGCACTATTCAAGAATCATTATTACATGAAGGAACATTATTTATTATCGTATTTACGTAGAGTACACATACACATGCTCTCTGCGAAGGGAAAAGCGAACGATCACCGACAAACCAATGACCTTTCGAGTTTATTATTATAATTTAAACCGATAAATACATTAAATCTACGAATTATCTAAGGTCACAATTGATGCTCAAGACCTTGGTAATCATACAATTATACTGAATCTGTAAGATCATAATGAGCGGAGGTAACAAATAGAGCCAAATGGTTGCAACATTGGAATACCTTGTTGATTTACTATCACTATTCTTTGCCTAGAGGAAGATTATTACGGCAGTGATTATAAAAGTAATGTGCTTTAGAAGTTCTTTGAAAGATAATAATGACCTACTGGAATTTATAAGTGCATCATATAAAACGGGCTTAGCTTTTAAGGTTTAAAAAGAAGAGTTTGAAGACACGATTTTGTACAAGTAAGGAGTGATGTATCGGAGGGATTGGATCAAAGGCATGCGTGTGCGCAGCGATCACGAGTGCCATTGCTGTAATAGAATAATTAATGGACGCGGCGTCGGAGCGACGCGCGGGTCACTGACAGCAGCCGGTGACCACCAACCCTCAAAGGCTCCGAGCCCTGCACATACCACACGTTGTCGCAACTCGCAACACATCCGTGACGCAATGTTTGCACACTCGATATTGTTCTCTCATCTCGAATCTGACCCACAAACCACAAAACGGTTTAACATAGGTATCAGCCGTTGCAGAAAATATCTACGAAGTTTCTAAACACCGTTCCACTTGCGAAAGCCTTCAGAAATAACTTGCCCATTCATTATTAGCCATTCAATTTGTGGAAAACAATGGTTAGGGGGTCGTGGACTTTCAGGCCGTACAAAATATACGAGGCAAGCACTACTAGTAATCAGAGGTTACAAACTACCATTGTATTCAAAGAATTAGTGATGTAAGATGGCCGGCGCAAAAAACAAGAGGATTGCTCGTGTTAGCATGATTTCTGACAAATATGGATGAGCTCGTAAATCATATTCTCTTAAGGAATAATAATGTTACAAATGAATGCAGATAATGGACAACTAAAAAAACACTTAAGAAAAGTGTAGAGTGGGTACATTAATGCCATGATTGGTGTTTCTATCAAGACCTGATTACTTATAAATGGCCAACGTCAGTCAAGCGTATCGAGTGTTTAAGCGGAGAGCGCCCGATAAATGGGTATGCAATATTCGTGCTTTAGTAGTCCTAGCCTGTCCTGGTGGCCGTCTAATGTAATGCGAGCGTGCTCGAGGCACTCCCGACTTGAAATATCACGGAATATTGCGCCAACCGAGATGAATATTATGTTTAAAGGCTTGTATCCGAATGCTGTTTTGCAATGCCAATACTATCGACTCATGACAACACGATTTGTTGAATACATTCTGATGAATCAGAGCGTCGACATACAATGTCGATTATCATCAGCCACGCCAAAATTAGCGAAAACAAACAAACAGCGGCCTCCAGGAATATGAGTGAGATCTTAATCGTGACCTTCAACGTGACATCCGTTTTAACAAAAACTTGGCGATATCGGAGCGTTCACCCACGGCCCGCGCGCGACGTGGCTCGTTAGCCACTTTATGGCGCCCATACATGGAGCCCTCACGCGACCACGCTCCACGAAATAATGAGCGCTCGAGAGCCTAACTCCGCCGCTCACCATCCACAAACATATTCGGTCAACTGCTAGCCTGTAGCATATTCTTAGGGACACATTACTCAGAATATGACTTAATATTTGAGCATGCATGCCCACGCACTCACTTCAAACAAGGGCGACCATATAAAAACCCGAAAGCCTCTAAAATCGCAAATTATTATTATATAATCCCAATTTGACTTTTTATTGCGTTATAAAACAATCAAAAAAGTCGCAATCTCAATCATTACTTTGAGACAAATCAAGGCTGACAATAAAACTGTTTTCATTTGTCTTGCCACATTAAATGTCATAATGCCAAAACGATTTAGTCAGTTGGATTGAAATGTTGGTAAATTGTAATGGAATTACTATCGTGCGTTGAGTAAATATAGGTAAGTGCATCATTATGGTGACGGGTGAGAGTGCATGCATTCCGGAAGTGTGTCGGCGACGTGTTAGAGGTCTCAGATTGATAGTGATCTGCGGAAGCGTCCACGGGAGCCGACTCTCACCTCCATTGTGCGGGCCGGCGACGTCACGGAGGCTGCCCTCCGCGCCTCGTAACAATACCCCAAACGAGAGTTCCGCAGGAGTCGACTAGGAAACGTTCCGCTCTGCATTACCATCTGTGTGGTAAGAGGAGAGAGCGGCTCGGAACTCGGTGTCTAGTTACCAGTGTCAGTTTCAGGTGAGCGACAATGGCGGATATGTAACTCGAACGTTGGAGGAGCGAGCCGCGGGCGGCGACGCGGCGATCACCGCGGCCTCTGTGACGGCTAATAACTTTGAGGAAACGTTACAATCACGCCGGCCTACTTACTGGAGCCCTGCGGTAGGACCACTACCTCGGCTCATTGCGCCCGGCTCTCTCGCGGGCATTTTTCAGCGATACGGCTGATGCTCGACGGAGATTAATGAAGTTGAGCTAATTTGATGGCGGAAACTAGTCCAGCCAGGTCATTTACTAAACAATCGAGTCATTTGTGCCACCTAGGTAGATTGGAAAACGTTATGTTTATTATACACATAGTAACATACGACAGGTTTTTAAATAACGTTTAGAGAAATGTATGGGAACACTCATTTGCTTAATGTTGCATACTCAGATGGTAACGATAGAATAACCGGCGGACGACACAATGGCAGCTGTAAAACACGACTTGGACATAATGGTTCGCGTCTCATCTGACAGATAGCTCGTAAAACAACTACATGTTTGAAACTGCATAAACCTTTCTTCTAGCAAAACGTTATTGGCAATATATTACTCAAGTTTGAACACATCACACTGTTATTTCTCGATAGGACAATGGTAACATCAGTAACGTTCTATTACGAACGCAATCTAACGCCGAACAATAACAAATCAAAAAACCACAAAGTGGTATGGAAGGACTGGATTGTAGCAACAAGCAACAATGTTGATTCGAAGGAGCTAAATATAGAAAATGTCATGATGTAAGGAAGCACGACTCGGGATCACGAATGGATCTAACACGAGCACGTACACCGCAAGTGGAGGAGCACAAAACATGAGGAATCCGCAGCATCCGACATAACATTATTTAATAAGTACCTATCTCTACGTGTGCATGTTGCAATGGAAATACCGTGAACATATTTCAGTAGCACAAGTTCAATTTAAATTCAAACTATAAACACCATCATAATGTCTAAAAATTATCGATTCGTAGATTTTTTTAATGTAACCGGAAACTGTCCATGGCATAATTATCATAATTTTGATTATGTCCGAACGCGTGCTACACCGAAATCGTGACGTCACGTGTTAGGATAGTACCTAGAAAATGGGAGTGATTCATGCGTGAATCGTGTCGCGTTGGGTGCGCGGGCGCATACTGATAGGGCACGGCGCAGGGACACCCGCGCCTGCGCCCCACGGTACTAACGAGCGCCGTGTCTCTCTGACACATCGCTGTCAAACCAACGTGTGGGTTGATGCTTCAAACTCACCGCTCACCCTTTATAGTCACCCGTCCGTGTTTCACCCAAAGCGTTCCACTCCACAACACTCGATCTTACCTGAAAAGAAACAAACAACCATAAGATTTCCTATTGCGTTACAACACATTTACATTTCCGATACTATCTCCGTGATAAATGTAGAGATACGATCGAATTAAACGGTTACCGATGTAAAATAATCTATAACACCATCGCCGGTGTCCGTTGCTCAACTTGAGAGGCTCAAATGATATTTCTAAGAGTAAATACGCAATTATTGCTAAATCAAAGTAGGTATAGTCGTACATACGACAATACATTGGCAGGTAACTGGGAGGTTGGTTTTGCAATTGGTCATTGCACGGGGAGCGCAATTCGTCAATGTGACATTTACATGTGTTTGCTATAATTGGATTAGATATAAAACTTATCAGTAGCGAAACATTTACGAGAACATTTAGTTGGGCAAGAGCATGCTAAATGAACGGTAGAGCTCAAGGCATATAATCCGCGGTTGATTCGTAACATTCGCTCGGTGGCGCAACCATTTGTTTCTGAACTCGTGTCACGTTTCACTGATAAGATAAGCGAAACGTACTGAATCTAATTGAAAAATTCCTTCGGCACCTAAGGCCAATCATTTATATTACTACAATACATGTGTCATTAACTTCCACTCATTCAGCATTAGATTTAAATACATTTTTTTATTTAAACTTTATCCATTAAATAATAAAATAAATCTTTTTATTAAACAACTTGTTCATATGCTAATGAGTTATTGTCCGCATTATATTTCACACGTTGAATGAAAAGACATTTTAGCGTTCTCAATGGAGGAATGACAATAGGTAAGTGTGAATTATCATTGGCATGCGTGAACGATGCTCGAAAGGCTGCTAACGAACACTTTATGCTCCGAGACGAGACATCTAGATTCCGGGACTGGCGGGACTTCGCGTCCCGCGTTTGTTCCCGGCTGTAAAGGTGTCCGCTAATGGCCCTCGCTATAGACGCCAAGTGTCGATCAAACGTTTCACAAGACTTGGAGAGCACTCTTAGGAACATTGAATACTGGCCATCATTTTCAAAGAACACTCAGTTCAATACGAAAGGAATATTGTTAACGATTCAATTTTTCTGTTTGTGAAACTCAAATCAGTGTCATTTCAGGAAAATATGCGAAATAAAACTATTTATAAAAAAAAAAATATGTGTCATCAGACCGTAGCGACAATATGTTACCTACTTATAACAATAAGGATAGAATGTTTAGCAAATAATTTGCTTGAAACAATTGTGCTGAAAATAAATTATTTAGTTTAAAGCAAACTTAAAATCTATACAATTACTTATTTATAAAGCTGCAGAGTTTGTTTGTTTGTTTGAACGCGCTAATCTCAGAAACTACCAATTCGTATAACTCTTTTTGTAATGAATAGACACATTCAACGGGAAGGTTATAGGCTACTTTTCATCCCCCAATTCCCACAGGAACGTGCACAACGCGGGTAAAACCGCGGGGCGCTGCTAGTCCTATGTATGGTGGTAAACTGCTACCTAATGATTACCAACACATTTGACAAATAGTGCAACTTAATTCAGCCGTCGGAAAGTCCATTAATCAATTAATAGTTGGTATCGTGCGTATAATTTAGAGGCAGGAAAGCGACAACATCGATGCGCAGTGCCTGGGACGTCTCGACGGTAAACCAATAATTCCGAGAGCAAACGCATTAATTAAAAACTGTTCGGTCATTAATCAGGCGCCGGCCGCGATCCGATCGCGATCAACACCGATTTATTACACTCCAGATAAAAGCTGGTTGTGCCTGATATGAGCCAGCCCGCTCATACCCACTGATAGACTCAGCTACTTATTCTAATGAGGTATCACTTCCATCACAGACAGATGAATCCATTTAATCAGCCGACCAATCTAATTGAGATATTTTATGCTAAATACGATGGCAATTATAATAATATATACATTTTTCAAAAGGATTATTAATATTACAAAACGAGATAAGTAGTTTTCCTCTTACTCGAAGCAGTTGCGCAGTCGGAGATAATCTCAACACAGCTTGTAGAAAATTATACATCACGTAGTGGCCGTAAAGTAATAATTTGCATAGTTGACTGCACTAACTGTCTAATAAACGAGGTGTTGACGACAAATTAAGGAATTCATGGAAGCATTGAGTCTCATTTATATGTGATGTTAAACTTGTAGCTATTTCTAGGCGTGGTTGTAGGCAACTCTGGAATTTTTATAGGTTTGATCGCGCGATATTGATGAGCATTATTCCGGGAAACTTGAGCTTCTTATGTAGGCTCATGTTGCGTGTGATAATGTAGTTGTGAGGCCCTGCGCCCTATGCGGCCGAGATAACGCTCCACCAACCAACCTCATTGTCTACCTTCCCACCAGATAAGATAATTAC
Source organism: Cyclophora punctaria (assembly GCA_951394245.1). NCBI lineage: Eukaryota > Metazoa > Arthropoda > Insecta > Lepidoptera > Geometridae > Cyclophora > Cyclophora punctaria. Next base: position 9,934,903 of record OX596172.1, read on the forward strand.
GACATCACTATCATAAACTCATTATATTCACATACCGCATTTATTATTACAGGGTGATAAAAGTGAAAATAAACAGTTAGCCGAACATGACGGCAACATCCGGCGATCGGGTCCCTGCCTTCAAGTGGGACACTTCGCTTTCTAGGAAAAGCCTGGCGAAATGACGGACGAGCCGCACTCCGCCCGAATACAAATACGAGTGCCATCATCATAACCACATCCTCGATTAATCATCAGCTCGTTGCGAATGGTTGCCTTCACATCACCATTGTTAGTGTCGTTATGAACACCATTATTTTGGCAGTAGAAGGTAACGCTAGCTGGAGTAAAAACTAAACCCACGTAGAATGTCAATAGCGTCACGAGTTGACAGACATAATGTAAAACATGAAATAGTGCCTTATGTCAAGGCGAATGCTTTCGAATACAAGTTAATTTTCAAAATGTAACATGTTTATATTTCGAAACGGAACTGGAACTAAATTGGCCATTTATTTGCCGACCGAGCGAGATGTTCACGAAACGAAAGAAACCTGCCGTTTAGTTAGTTGCGCACTGATGGCTGACGGATGTAAACGACCTGAATGCGGCTGCGGAGGACTTAATGGAATTCATTGCACAGCGGCGGGAGTACGCACCCGAATCGGGCCCGTTACAAACAATGACCCCCTCGAAATTACCGCGCCGATTCGGTTGCGCAAACTCGCATTATGTTGAAGCTAAATAATCGAAAAACGGTACGGACAAATTCAATTACGAGAAATAACGGGATAGTCGAATTTGACAGAGCGAAACGAGAATTCGCTACATGTTGTCACATGGGTTATGTGAGACCGGCGTAGGAGACGTTCTAATTGGCAAGTGAAGCATTCGGGCGAGAGGCTGCAGCGACCGGTGGGCCTCGGCCGCCCACTCCCGGCGCCCGAACTGGGTCACTGCCAAACTGACACTTCGCGAATTGGGTATTATTGTAGTGGATAGAGAGGTGACGGCATCCCAGGGTCACCAGTCAGCGAGTCATTGTTGCCTGAACTTGGGACGCCGTGACCCTCACCTGTGACATGCATTATTCCAGCAAACATCACAGCCGAGAATGTCGATAGGTCGATGCCGCACTCGCACGTGATTCACTTACGTACCAGTATTACTGTATCGGATTACGTTGCACCAGACCGCATCAGAATTCAGAATACAAAGTAGCGAGTTGACTCCTAAACGATCTGTGATGTTCTCAGTGTAAATAACTTTATCGAGGCTCGCATAAAGATTATTGGTCTTGTCGGGGATAAACACGATCGTATCAGCAGTGCGTTGTGTCGGAATAGCAACGTATTCGAGATGCGAGATTGTAGCAGGCATCTCGCGTCCCGAGACTATAGCTATGGGAACACCAAACAAACGCCAGAATAACCTATCATAAATACTTCTCCAGCGATTTGAGGCGTGTATCCGTTCAGATAATCTCACGGCTAATACCAGGCATTTTATTACATTTCAAGATTTAGGAAGTTGTAAATATCGAATGATATATGAATAGAGAGTAATCGACATAATTTCCAGTCATGCATCTTTCGCCCCGGGAAATAAAGGCTTAGTGGGTGGTGCGTCCACATTGTGGAGTCACAGCCGTACAACCACTTTCATATGAGACATAAATAAATGAAATGGACTTTTAGTAATAATATAATACCAAAAATGGTGTCATGTCAATATCGTGCTACAGAGTAATACACAACCGTGATTTGCAGCTTCACAGCAAGCAATTACGCGTTTACGCCGACCACGCTGCATATTTTTATTTAAACGACATTAAAAGCCCGGAACTGAACACTCAAGGGCGCACATTGCAACAATATACCACACGAGATTCCAAAAGTTTCGGCTAACACCTTAACGCCTACGGTATAAGAGTTAAAATTGATGTTCGACCGAATACGACGTAACTTATGATTCGTGCGTTGAACTTAAAAGGTTGTGACAGGGGTATTACGGTAATTACCTTAATTTGTAAACACAAAAAACGGCCGTCGACTCTCTTATGTTAAACAAGCGAAAAATTAAATAACAGAGACGGGGCGAGAAGCTTCGCCTGCGCCCGCGCATGAGCGTCGGCGCAGCTCGGAGCGGAGTGCGGACCAATTAGCGCGGCCACTCGTGAGAACATTATCAATTTTTCCGTAGAAATGTATAATTGCACAACATTTTCGTGTACACATCTTGAAACGTGACCGTTGTACAGTTGTGATGGGAACCTTATGTTCCGAGCGTACAAACGATACATAAATGAAACGAAATAAGAATAATTAAATATTACGTTACAAGAAGGTCACCAATGCAACAAGAGAACATATTAGCGGGGTGGAATGAACGAATTGTATGAAATGTAAATGTATAAGGAACATTCGAGATGTCGGGGTCGACGACTGCGCCCAAACAGCCGCGCCTGCATAAGGACATCTATTATGCTTTAAACAAAACGCTAATAATGAATGATTCATCGATCAACGCCTTTGTGAAGGTCACGCACGGTGGAGCGCCGGCTTCTGTGCATCAACTCGACGTTAACGCATTGACAGGAGCTTTCAGATTTGACAGCCGACAGTCATCTGTCAATAACCCTGATCCTTTAAAGTCTGTCACGAATTAGCACAGATCCCAAGCAAGAAATTCATTGCCAATTGAAAACTTCCAACGGTGTCATGATGTCGGCTACTCGTATTTTCTGAACAGGGTATGTGACATTTCCATAGTGTGTTACCGGACCGGTATCGGCTCGGTTTGACGTCCGAAAGGTGTACGTGTTTGAAAGTGTCGTAAGTAAAACTGTAATTGGCCCTCACGTACACTTGTATACTGAAAAGGAGTCTGCGGGTAACTATCGCCGAAGATTTATCACAATCATTAGCGTAAAACAGGTGTAACTTATAGTCGGCGACTTGATAATGTAAAACCAAACCACAGAATAGTAAGAGTGTGTGTAACGTAGCTAAACGATTGTCTCGTGATACGAGTTTGTCTATGCGCGTGCGCAGTACTTCGAACCTCGTCTGTTATCTATCATTTTGTAGGGAAACCAACGGTAAGTAAAACGGTGTGTTTTTCCGATAGTTTGACGTCGTAACGAGAGATAAAATATGTTGGTTTGTTTGCGTTCGCGTTATCGAATTTATTACCTTTATCAGCGTGTAATGAAATACGATGATTATATTAATTTTCTAGCGGTGATAATGTGAACTACTAAACCCGGTATTATAATTGAATATGACGTATTAAGTAACATAAATTTTGCTGTGTAACGATTTATTAAGTTGACCTATCATTGAGGCCACCTCTCGGACTTAGAAGATAATAGTAATAACTTCATCTTAACTAATTAATTATTATATTACAGTACTTATTTAAATATATATACATACTAGCAGCGCCCCGCGGTTTTACCCGCGTTGTGCCCGTTCCCGTGGGAATTTCGGGATAAAATGTAGCCTATAGCCTTCCTCGATAAATAGACTATCTAACAGTGAAAGAATTATTCAAATCGGTTCAGTAGTTTCTGAGATTAGCGCGTTTAAACAAACAAACAAACAAACAAACAAACAAACAAACAAAACAAACTCTTCAGCTTTATAATATTAGTATAGATTAGTATAGATAGTATAGATATACATTTCCGGATCAGTAATTTACTAGCGATAAGGCAGGATCTGATACGTTCAATAAATCCTCTTCATAGTAGAACTTTACATTAACTTTGACTTAAACTCTTCTGATACAACATCCTAGTCCTAGATAGTCACGAGTCCCGTTGTCCTACCCTGGAGTCGCCGGGAAAGCAAACGGAAGCCAGTCTTCCGGCACACTTCAACGGAGGGGAATAAACATGGCTAATTAACGTACTGGCATACAAACAAGATAAAATATTCATAGTACACTTGTCGGCGTTTGTGAAGGTGCGCGGAGGAAGTAGACGGTAGTGAATGAACCAGCCCATAAATATCAAGACATTCTTTTGTTCGTGATTAAAGAAATTACGAGGCAAAAGTCGGGAAAAGTTATTGGATTTGAATTGTGAAGAAAAAGATTAATAAGTAAAAGTATTAGCCTGTAATGTCCCACTGCTGGGCAAAGGACTCTCATCTCACAGTAGATATCAGTACAGTGAGGAGGATTAGGCTTAATCACTATGCTGAGATTAATAAATAGTGGTAATAGGTATAAAGATACAAACAAAACGAAGAAAACGTTATAAAGGAATATAAATATGGAGGCTAGATCTTCATTTATTTATAAATTTATACAAGAGATGATATTAGATAAAAGGTAAGTGGCCTACTGATAGAAGGTGCTAATGATGATAAAGATAGAATTTAGTAATTTTATTTCATTATTACCCTATCTCTAAACCTTTTTCCTCTTCAGAAGCAATCGTCTTCGGCTGGAAAATTGACGACATTTAATTTAACCACATTTTGTGCCAATCCAAAATAAATAGATTATAAATATAAGGCTGCATTGACATTGTCAAAATCTTTTCGTAATGTGTTGTGTTTCGTCAATCTAGCTCCGCACAGCTACTATGGAGACGCACTCTACACAAGCAAATATGTCATTCAAATAGCACACTCAAAGAATACATACACAATGTAACAAACAATTAAATGTTTACACAGCGCTACAGATGTGCCTTGCAACCTTTTAATTGCAAAAGCATTTCTATCCGATGACATCATCTCAGCCATCTCTCTTACAATAATATTGTCAAGATACCACAATACATTACAAACACATTTTATTATCACCTTTGTTTACAATATAGTTGACATCAAAGGGTTTGAGTGAATAAACTGATACATCAATAAATTCAATGGCGTTGCGACTTAAAAATATGATGACTTTATTTTCTTAATATATTTGGCGCTAATTGGTTTGTAGTGGAATATTTATAATATTTGGAGGATTAACTCTTGGCTCTTGCTTCATTTAAATTAATTAGTTATTAACACTGGTTCTTTTTGGTTCAAATACAATATAATTTCATGTTATCATCTACTTTCCTATTAATTACCATAAAATCACGTTCTTCTGACTTATTCTCATTACATTAATTTACATGATCCTTCATGATCAGTATCAACGTATATGAATATCCATGAGCGAGAGGTTCCCATGGCGTCGGTACTCGTTACTCGCTGCCGTGAGGTTCCACTCGGGTGACCCTCCACGGACCCTGAACGCCCTAATTGCGACAGATGGTAGGTCCTAAGATCGTTGCCCTTAAAAGCCTTTCAACTTCTAAAACTTTGAAATTCCTTTTTTGCTTTTAAGCCATATCGTCTGGACAAGCGAATTCCTAATCCTTAGAATTTCTTACGACTAACATGAATGTCTTACTTAGAATTGTCTCGGATTCGAACGAAAGAACAGAACATAAAGTTTACATAACGCACGTAAAAGGATATACGAATGTCTCAGTACTTAAAACTCAATATAAACATATCGAGATCATCCCACGTAGCACTAAAACGTGGTGCATTTGTTTACTTACTTCAACGAAACGGAATGTAGGTGGCAATCATAATAACATCATCTAGGTAGCGAAAGCATATGGAAAAGGAAAGTGCGTCAGGTGGTGGTAGGCCCTTCCAGGGCGCAGAGCAAGGAATGCGACTATTATTAGTCGGCGCCGGCGCATGCCCCGGCCTACGTGTACAGCCCGATTATAGCGCCCGTATATTAATGTACAATGAACTTTCATAATTTTCTGTATCGACTGTACTTACAGACAATTTAAAGTTTAGAAAGGATCTACCTATTCTCTACATATATCAGACCTTTCTATTGATACTGCAAACGATAAATCAAAATCAAACCACGTTCACTAAATCACATTAGTAACGATTAAGTCAAAATCAAACATGCTTTCTAGTAGTACGTCCATGGGAAATCTTCTACATCCCATTTGAAAGCAACCATAAATCATTTTCATTAGTTTCTCTGTGATTTAAAGCGTTACGTAACATAATCTTCAAAACAGTCTTGAGAGAACACCCTGTATGAATTGCAAGACATTATCGAAGCCAAGCTAAGGGCATCAGCTTGGGACCACTATTGTTGCAGTTGTACCGTGTTGCATTCAAGAGTCTACAGGGCGTTGCGATGTACGAATATCCAACAGATATACACGACTCGTACCTATGTTATGTTAAACCAGTGAAGTATAATTGAACTCTATAAAAACTAAATGAAATGGTTTATAAATCAATTCTGCAATGAATGTATGGCTATGGGCACTTAATTTGTATTATTCCGTTTACGACTGTCTTCAGTTTCTATTTTAAGTGTGCAAGGTATGTTATAAATATCCTGTCGAATGTCCAGTCTTACGGTGTCAATTAACGAGTCGGGCGAGTTAACTATCTTTAGATATGTTTATCTACACTAATGTTGTAACATTCTACTTATGTTTCCAATACTTGACTTATAATTACTACTGTTATAGCGCAGACAACTAAAACACTCAATTTAAGCAATTGCACATGATGGTATAATATCCACATCGATATCGTAAAATCTCATTATAACATCGCGCCCTGCGCGGCGCGCGCCCTGCGGCCCTGCGCGCGCAGCTGCGCTCTCAATGGTTAGATTTTAATGGCGGCAAGTTCACTGTGACAATACACGTACGCGTGAATTAAATGTTTCGCAATGTGTTTTGTTTTTAAAATTTTGTTTGATTAATTGCATTAGTGAAGATAAAGTAGTGTATGCAACTGCATATAACACGGGTATTAAAACACTCGTTACTATTATGAAACTCGCTGCGCTCGTTTCATAAACTCACACTCGTGTTTTAATACCCTTCTTTATATGACAGTTGCATAAACTACTATTATAGCATTATTTACGATATTATAAAATAACGTTGCAGCCGATCACAATTTTTCCGAGCATCATTTTCCGACCTTCAGCCGTGAAGTGGAGTCGAGTGGACCAGTCCTCTCACCCTGACACATTTGTCGACAATCGCCGTTCACCGAACTCCAACCGATCTGATAGATATCATTATGATAGATTGATTTGCTTAATTGGTACGTGCTCCGTACATTTGCGACCGGCTCTCGACCATAAAATATTGCCGAGACACTCAACACTTAACCGCGCATAAATCCTTGTAGAGTTTACGAGCTTCGACCCCTTTAAATCGTATATTTTTAAAACATGTTAGTCATAAGGCGAAAGCTTTTTAGGATTGGAATAAATTAAGTTTATAATGGGCAATTCGTTGCTGGAATGGAAAAGGAGTGCCAAAACTGTGTCTGAATCACGCATGATGCTAATCCGGCTCATTGGAGAAGGCGGATTGTTGCATTAGAATACCAATTAATTTAAGAACCTAGCTTGCCTTTCTATGAATTGTAACTCAATATTAAAACAACTAAAGTCGCCATCAAACATTAGTCGCGGATTATGACAACAGCGTTATATAACAAGTCAAACCAGAGAATAACAATCGTAATCAAATACCATAACACGTTAATTCGACACTGTAATCTAGAAGGCATCATTGTTGATTGCCTCCAGGTCATTGGGGGCTTGACCCTAATTACATGTCTAAAAGACAACACTGGTTCCTCGCTGATGACTTAATGGCTTAACCAGGTAATGTGACTCGCAAATATCCCGTAATACTGATTTCATTAATGTAAAAACACGATGTTAAGTAACATTTGCTACAACAGCAGGTTGATGAAGGAAGGCACATTATCTGAGGTCACGACCATGCAGAGCATAAAATGCCGAAAAATATAACTTTATTTGGAGGCCCAATCGCAATGAGCAACAATTTATCGACATATCTGTAAACACGTGTAACGGCACCAGAATCGTTGCAACAAGTTGTATTAATATCATATAAATTCCAATAAATTTTGCACAACACCAGCTTTCGTGTAATACATGTCGGAATGTAAGCAATTTTAATTCGGCGTCACGTGAAAACCGTAATGCATTAAATGTATCTCACCAAATGACTGTAATGTAACGACGAGGCGATAAATCGTAACGCTTTATATCATTTGACAGGGGCGAGCATGTTTCCATTGATTTACGAGTGTATTTGCTGTCGGTTACGGGCAAATTACTATTACGTGTAACAGTGGCATTTTGACCGCGCAATGGTTGTTATGTAACGTGTTATAGTCGTTAGTTTACGTGTTACATCGTTTGTTGTCAGCGGTAGCGGTTATGAAAATCGCGTGTGTCACCGGACTACCGTTAAAGTTGTTTCCTAGACGGTGTAAATTGTCTTAGGTCGTTTCGGTGACGGAAAATTGCGTCTTAAACGGGCATTTCGCCAGTTAAGTTCATCAAAGTGTGACTGAAATGTGTTCTCGTCGAGCATTCCTGTGATGCAGTGCGGCGTGGAGCCGGGACTCCCGTGTCGTTCATTTCGGACGCTCGGTAGCGCTCGCGTGCCAAGCGAACACTTCTCGCGTAATTTGTGCACAATTTTAATTGGACGAATAGCAGAGGCGGCACAGATTGAGATATTGATGTCATTTACTTTAGCACAGTCAAATATGCAATGCAGGTACAGTTTGGGTGAAGCTTTTGTAGGAATCTCTAATTTTCATCTAAGAATATAGTGTGCCGTATATAATTGGATTTTGCCCAGAAATTATTTCAGGGCGTGAATTATTCTGAGTGGAGTATAATTACCATTTAGTTATAACCTGGACGTCAGTGTTACGAGCTGGTCGATCCGTCTGTTTATGAGATCAGTGCACTTCGGCGCACGATTCACGGCATTGTGGTGGAACTAATGCTATGAATTAAGATATTTATCGATATTAACTCTGGCTCCTCATTCGTGTTGTAACAATTTTCATCTTTCAAAATGGAGTTTCTAAATAACAAGGATTCTTCTGACTAAATAAAATATAGTTCGACGCCAGTGGTTTGTGGCTAGTAACATTAAAATGAATGCTTTTTCTTGAAATATGAACAAAAGGATCATAAGATATGAACAAGACAGAGCAATTATAGCACCGATGCGTTGCGAGTTGCGAGTGACCGCTGACACGATGCATTTGGCTTCTGAAACGCTTTTAAACTTGCGCAATAACGGCTCCGGCGGAAAGGGCTCAAATCTACCGGCACAATAACAAATAACACAAATACTACATGAAATACATAACCTACTATTAAATTCGGTCGGTACCAAGCGAACATCACCACATTATTGCTTTAACCTACATTAATAATGTTAAAATAATAGACATGAAAATGAAACTAATGTACACATGTACCAATCACAGCACGGCGAGAACACAATTAACATTAAAGAAGAAACCAAAGAAAGGAAACTAAGAAAAACAAGTTTTGCAACAAAAGGAAACAAAAATTTGCAATAACCGTGGACTCTGAACCACAATAGATTAGCTACACTTTTTCTGAACATAATGACAGCATAGCCGACTTTTCCCATAGAGGCTGTGCATTACAGTTTACGTAAGAATATAACACGCCAGACTTGAGTAGACAATATAGCGGATAATAAATATTAGGAACGCATTCAATTTTCACAGCGGTCGTGTTGCATTTCTCAGTGGCACAGTTAGCGAATTGCAATGTAAAGCGTATCTATTTAGGTGGCGTTTTCTGGGACATCTATTTAGAATATTTACTAGAGAAATACTATATTATCGACAATAAGTGTTTGTATGATGTAATCGATTAGTTCTGTTGTACAGTTTACGTGGAAATGGTTAGTTCGGGCAACAATTGGTTTATGATTTTCCACTGCTGCCAGTGGTGGAGGGTCATCGCACTGCCTCCGGGGTTCCGGGGCTCCATAAACACCGTCGGACCAATCAATGGTTAATAATATTTTTCACGCCATTCCGGCTTCCCTCAAGAAACGTGACGTGGTTTCCGATGTAAAATTCAATGTTTTCTGCTCAATAAATTATTAGAGATACCATGATGCAATTCTTCAGATATTTTATGCTCGCTTCTATTTTTGTTTTATTTTAGCAATTATGGTCGAGATATTGGAATAGATACGGCGCGGAGCTCGGAGGTGTGCGATCAATCCGTTTTATTTCAGTCATTCACGACGAGGATGGTAAATTACTTTTAAGGGGCAGGGTTGGACATTTTGAAAATAAGAGCAATGTTAGATTTTAATCGATAAGATTCACTAACTGGGGTCTATTTGTCGTTGCTGATACAGTTGCAATTTATTTTCGGATTAAAGTAATCGCTTGAAGGCTTAAATCGACATAATCATCACCTTCTTACTATGCAATATTCAATACGTAATCGGATTCCGGTGCATCTGAATCTGTCTGAATCAACAAGTGGTCGAGTTTCAATGTCAGTGAAAGTGCCTCTGATCGGGCTCACAGAACGATGAGCAATCGCAATTTTCTAATCTACACTTCCTACAAACATTAAAATGTCGTTTAGGAACCATTATAGCTTCGCTCCTTGTGCACTCTTATGTAACGTCCCAACTTTATGTGGCGAGGTCATAACTCGTAAACTGTTTTTTTAAAGGCCAAATAATGATTAGCGAGCTTCAGAAATTGATTTGTACCATCAAATAAATTAAGACTGAACAGAGTTTTAGTAAATTGACTCGGAGTATGTTACGACTAGGTCACCGAGGTCAATGCTACTCATGATTAAATAAATACATAAAATACGTATTTAAAAAAGTATCGGTAGATATTATTAATTGGTTCAAGAGTGAGGTTATGCTAATCAGAAGAATAATTACTTACAATACTCGTAAAATTACAATTATTATCCATTTATGCTAATTTAACAGATTCGTTATGTACGCCATTTTATTCGGTGCGATAAGAGCAATTTTAATGCGCCATTTGGGTAATTAGGTCATACCATTTTATCCATTATTGTTTCTCTGTACCTTGAAGCATAGACTTGAGGATAGATTGAAATTAGAAGCTAATAATTATGGTCAATAAACTAACTAAACAATATACTGTTAGTTTACGACTCTGCCATATTAACAGTTACGTTCAATTAAAGAGTAGGACAAAATCAAACTTAACATTCGCCTTTCATCGGCCACCTTCGGAAAGATTACCGGTTTTGAGAGTGCGAAAGCTCCGACGAATTTCGATATTTCCACGGGAGCCAGGTTCAAGATCACCACTTTCGATAAAGAAATCGAATGTCGTAACCACCGAGAGCCGATGTTATAAAAAACAACGTAACAAACATGATGAAAGTAGCCATATATTACGAATTCTAATAGTCCTATTATCAACATGTCACCGTGTGGAAACCATGCTATATTTCATAAGGTTTTATTTAATTATGTTAGAAACAAACACGCCTTTTCTGGGGGCCGATTTTGAGTTGAGTAATATGAGCAATTTTAGTTGAGTAAAACAGATGTTGGCAGAGTCACCTGCAGACTTCAAAAAGCAAATCAGCTGATTAAAAAAACCGGAATTCATTGTAGGTACTTAGTTAATAGATTCAATATTAATGGGGTATAGAGACGTCTAAATTTAGATCGGACAGGGGAAAACTGTGTAAGACAGGCGCAAGAGTAACTTTCAAGTGTCTTGTGTAAGTGTTGTTGGTATAAATCATTGGTTGGCGGCAGGTGGGCAGCGGCGCCGGCGCACACTCGGCGCGCCGCTTGTGGCTTATGAGTTTACTCACTAGATATGATTACTAATACTTAAAATGATCTATATTTAACTATTGTTAAAGCAAAGGCATTGAATCATTATATCATACGTACTGTCCATACAAATTGTTTTGCTAATCTCTTCAAATTAAAAATTGTTAATAGTTAGTTGACCAAAAATCAAAGCCAAATGGACCAAAATGATAAAATCTATTAACGTAATACTGAAACGTTTTCTTAAGTTTCGCGGCCTAAATATATAGAGTTTAATAACAAACACACCATTAGTTATAGTAGCGCAGAATAATCCCATGTTTACGTAAACTAATTTGATAACACGGTCAGCGCTCCCCATATGGTGGACATAGTGAAGTTAACAAGAAACCGTTGATTTTTCGCGAAAACATAAACATCTGGGAGATTCGTTATCATTATTAGTTTTATATTTGTAGGTCGCGAGGCATTTGGTTCAGGAATTCAGGTTGAGATTCGAACTTCAGGAGAAAACGAATATTCGAAGAATTTCTCAGATTTTTTAATTTCTTCGTAATTTCTTGTATTTGAGAAACTATTCATAGCAAGTTGATTCTGAAAGATGAATATTTTACTATTGTTCACACTATCTCCCACACGTTACCAAGAATATAATACATAATTATAAGTTATGATGACATAGACACACAAATTCATAGGCATGTTAAACTTGTACTCCACTTTTTAAGGTTAAAACGGTTATATAATACAGGTATCTTAACTATAAATTCTTTCCGAACCGTTTTGATTTCAAACAATTTCGCACATTACCACAGTATCACGTATCAGTTAAAAATATGGCTATATTTCGTTCCACAATATTATTTTAAATTATAACTTTGTTAATGTTAATATTGTTGCGAAAAGGTTACATTATAGTTAACTAAGTGAGTTACTAGAAAAAAAACATTAATTATTTTGTAATTACAGTTATAAGACGATAAAGTTAGGAATGTCATAAAATTTTGATTACGAGCACTCGTACATACAACATAGATGCGGATTCCCGCAATTAAATAACGATAATAAACCTACTGCCCATACTATAAAAGAAACTATTAATGTTTTCACAGTGGAATGCCCGCCAAGGCTGAGGTCTCGGGTTCTATTCCCAGGGTAACCGGAACATGTTTCTTTTTCTGTTTCGGGTTTACGATCACAAACTTTCAGTAGGCCGCCTAAGCCTCCTCGCAATGGGAAATTGAAGACAAATAATTTTATTACATTGTAAAGGTTTTATTTTCCATTAAGTACAAGTTTCGATGAAATTTTAGAATATAGTATTTAGGGCTTCAATTAAAGTAAAGGATACTTCCAAAACTCACTTCACAGCCATTAAGAATTCACGTAACATTCGTTCAGTGACCTCACCACCAAAAATAGCTACTATTTATTTTGCGTACTCGTACAAAAACGCGTTTTGCTTCCCAGTGATACAACACAGTGACATCACTTAAGCCGTAAATTAATTAGTTATATCAAAACAATCGAAGGTTTCTCCAAGGTCCTTCAGAAACCTTCCGGCATTTGAGCACATTGTGTACGAAATTCGCCAAAACAAACAATTTGTAGTTAACGAGGGAACTAGTGGCCATTTAAACAGAATAAATGGAGTTGTAGGAAATAAGACGTATTAGGTAGTTGAATGTACTTTACTGTACGAATACTTTTTTAACTTCCTGATAGAACTGGAGTTTAGGGACTTTGTATCCCAAGAAGGGTTTGGATACAATTAGAATCAGTCAGCAGAGAATATTAAAGGTAGGTACTTATTGCCTAAAAATTACCATTAAGGCGACGCAACTGAAACCAGGTAACCATTTAATCATTTATATGAAATCAATATCGGGCTATTTAGGATCGTGTTACCATCGAGTAGGATCGTTTTGAATTCGTATCGGGAATATGACCGGATCACTACATAGTATAAAAGAAGTCGGTTAACAAAGTCGCTTTCCACTGTCTGTCCCTATGAATGTTTAGATCTTTAAAACTACGCAACGGATTTTGACGCGTTTTTTTTAATAGAGTGATTCGTTTATGTGTATAAAAATTCCCGAAATTCCCACGGGAAGGGGCACGACGCGGGTAAAACCGCGGAGCGCTGCTAGTTGTGTAGAAATGGTAATCAGTGCTGATAGTAGATAATGACTGATTAGGACCTTGGAGTTAGCTCTACACTATCTCTATTTTAACATACCTTAACATCAAACTATTATCTTAGATAACATTTGCTTGTGCCTGTCTGATCTGAATAGTCTGTTATGAAAATATCACCGATAATTTTCTAACACACACTTAACAAAACTAGAACAATGATAAGTTTTATCAAGATTAATTGGAAACAGCTTTCAAATTAGATGTTTATGTTTAAGTAATACATTGTAAAGATATTCTGTCACCTGATTATATTTAAATTCGAAGTAAATTCCGCGATATAAAGGTTCTTTGCATAAAGTATTATAATGGAATGGAAAGTTAATTCAAGGGCAAGCTACGCTTATAATTGCGAATTAGTTAATTGTTATAAACTATGTAGTTAAGTTACAATTAGTTACCTAATGAAACTCTGATTTTACGTGTAGTTAAGTTCAAAACTAAAAAGTTAAAAAGAACAAGAATTAGTTCATATTAAACTATGTTAAGAAATATTAATTTAAAAGAAATATCGAAGGTCTTTAGGTCTTAAAACTCCGAAGCCAGGGTTGGCCACTAACCTTAATTAATTACTTATTTGCAAGAAATATAGCTAACATTTGGAATGGGGTGCCCAAAGGGTTAAAGCTATGCTACTTTTATTAAGGTGACTAGCAGCGCCCCGCGGTTTTACCCGCGTTGTACCCGTTCCCGTAGGAATTTCGGGATGAAAAATAGCCTATAACCTTCCCGTTGAATGTGGCTATCTATTACAAAAATAATTATTCAAATCGGTTCAGTAGTTTAAACAAACAAACAAACAAACAAACAAACAAACAAACAAACAAACAAACAAAACAAAACAAACTCTTCAGCTCTTTAATAATAGTATAGATTTGACACCAACATTCGTAATATCCGTTGCTACGAGTATTAGCTTTTGTTCCGATTAGTGGGTACATGCTCAGCCTGTGCGAAAGTCTTTCCAAAGAAGATTGGCTACATAAAACACATGCAAACTCACGAAAGTGGAATTCGGAGAGTATAAAATGCCATGGCCGATAACGATCGGGAGCATTATATACGAGTACCATACGTAACATAGCATAGCATAGCATATCAGCTTTAGTAGAAGGATACCTTAAACACGGAATCTTTAATCTTAAATTCCGACTACTTATCGTTATTTTTGCCAAATAAATAAGATTAGTCACAAATCTATTCGAGATCAATCTATACTAATATTATAAAGCTGAAGAGTTTGTTTGTTTGTTTGTTTGTTTGTTTGTTTGTTTGTTTGTTTGTTTGTTTGTTTGTTTGTTTGTTTAAACGCGCTAATCTCAGAAACTACTGAACCGATTTGAATAATTCTTTCACTGTTAGATAGTCTATTTATCGAGGAAGGCTATAGGCTACATTTTATCCCGAAATTCCCACGGGAACGGGCACAACGCGGGTAAAACCGCGGGGCACTGCTAGTAAATAAGATTAGTCACAAATCTATTCGAGATCAATGATACATAAATCTTACTCATTGATCAAAAAAATGTTTGAGTCAGTCAGCAATGGAAAACAACGCCACTAGTATATTACCTGTAACAATAAAAAGATACTTGTTAGAAAATATGAAACATTTTTTAAAACATATCACCCGTCTATTTCTATTTTTTCTTGATTGTCCCAAAATGTGGACCAATGTCGAATTTTTTTCAGAATACGACTACTCCTGAAGAGGAAAAAGGTTTAGAGATAAGGTGAGAATTAAATAAAATCACTAAACCTTTTTCCTAGAGTACTTATATACTAATACTAATATTATAAAGAGGTAAAACTTCCGATTTGGATAATTCTTTTTGTAGTAGATAGCCACATTCAGCGGGAAGGTGACAGGCACATCGAGTAAACGGGGCGCTGCTATTGTATAAATAAAAATCAAACGCTGGTTGGTTCGTTTACATACACAAAGCACATAAGTTCACTAGTTAAGATGATATAGTTCAGAAATGTCACGAATAGTGATTGGCTGGATACCGAATATTTAGCTACGCTGTTAGCTGAAATATTCTGAAAAATAAGCTGAAAATATTCCTTCAAAATGTAAATATGCGGTATCTATTTGTAACAGTAATTATTATAGGGAAGTCCTTATAAATACTGATATTTTCTAATAAGCTACGACTCTACCCAACATCGAGTAAAATATTCTAGTGGGAAAAATACAGAGTCAGCGAGCTAGTGACGCGATAAATCGATTCAATGCATCGAGACGTGTCGCGCATCTGTAATCGATGTAATCACCGCATCAAATTAGGACATTGGTACTCCATTTACAACTTTACTCGTAAAATAGTCGTCTTCAGTAATTCATATTATGTTATAGTTTTCGTTAAAAATAGGTTAAATCGTAATGAATGATAGTTTAAAATAATTCAAAGTGATTGATGTAGTCTTTCATAAAGATTAACACAAAAAATGTGTATCTCGATAAAAACTTTAATACCCATAATATTGTAAAAACATTGTCGCCAGCGGAGTTCACAGTAACCAGACCGTGAACAAATGGTATTCAAATAATGAATTAAATAGCTCAATATCAATTGTCGGTATCGAAACAATTGCACAGTTGACCCGCGGAGCAATCACAGCTAATGAACACAAATTAACCGTTGATCAGACAAGTGGAGTACATGTTCCAACGACAACGAAACTAGGCCGCTCATCACCGCTCCCAGCACTCGCTCCCATTCATTCACAACTATAAACAAACGCCACATGACTCGACTATTCGGTTATTCGGTCGATGAATCGGTTCAGATTTACATAATCCTACTCATACATACCTAGACCTCACTATCGATATTTACATTATCTTCATATTACACGTGACTTTTATTATTATAAGAATGTATGCCTTTGTTCATTGTTTATAACGGCCACACATTAAATTAATAAGCTACTTTGTACATTTCATCACCGACTAATGTCGCGTAAACATCAACAATCGATTAATCGTCCTTCAAACTGACAATAGATCAATTATAATTATTATCCGTCATCGTACTCGTAGGGCATTAGTTTCGCAACGGATCGATTGACACGAGACGCACCGAGTGGGCCGAGTATCCGATACCGATTCAATTCGGTACTGTATCGATTTTCTGTTGCACAACTATTGAGGTTAATACCGTTCAAGGACTCGACGCTGACGAGTCGAATCGTACTTCTGTGCTGTCACGGCATTCGATTAATAACAAAATGATTGAATGGCATCGATTGTGCGCTCTCGCTCGGTTCGGCTACCTCGTAAGTTCACGGCTGCGTTCAATCGAATGCTCGATTTCGTAACGTTTTTTAATGCGAGTGAATTGGATCGTGTGTAGGAATATTCATCATAATTGTTGACAGCCGTTGCGTCTGAATAGAGCGCGGGTGATTGATTGGACACGCCAATGGAAATAGTCCATGTATTGCAAGATCTGTTTTTTATGATAACGCGATATAGAACTGGCGTCACATACAAATTATAAATATTAAAGAAACTGCGCGGTCCGTACATCAATCAAGATTAACAATAATAGCAAGTAGCTGAACGAGTTTTCTTTATGATTTAATTTTAACAGCTCATGGTTGTTATTTATTATCGTAAAGAAATTATCTGTTGGTGTTTCAGCACTCGAGGGGTAATGTGATAAAATCGCGGCGCATTCGTCTCAATCAATTACAAAGGGTATTAAATGATTATAATTTGTGCGTCATCGGGTAGCGGGAGTACCTGGTCGAGCTCATCAATCACGCCGCGCTCAGATACTGATCGAGTGAAGGACACAATTCGACCAGCCCGCCGACGTTAATAACTCGGCCGATATCCGTTATCGGCGCTATTTATCGGACGGTCGAAACCACAACATTTCGAAACTGCGATTGTATCGAATTAATTGGGACATACCTTTAATTATGGTTCGATTATAATATTGCTACTATAATGGATAGGTTTAATTTAAGGCGCCGAGGGAGACCTTGGGGCTTTCGAGTGTTATTTACCAATAGATTGAGCCGCGGCACGTTGAGCCGATCGTGCGCAGGACCCGATCGTGACGCGGCGTCACATGCGCCGGCGCATGTCCCTCGCGCCCTTGTCAACCCCACACTATTAACATATCTGGCCCTAATAATATTATTTTGTAACATCCATCAACGGACGCACGATTATGGTCGAATTCGTGTCAATGTTGAGTTTCGGTGGCATTAATTATAGTTTATTTTGACACTCGCATTCCGAGACGTCTCGAGAGCGCTCGATCAAATACCACAGATAAAATACTGCAACACGAGGCTTGTGCTTATCATTCATTATCTTTTTATCTTTCTAAGATGATTATGAAAATTTTCCGTAAGTGTTTGTTGAGTGGAACTTTATATTAGCTATAATAATTTTTAAGAGCTTCAATGAAAACTACGTGCGTAGTTGCATTAATTTGTGGTAATTGCAGTGGATGCGGCATCAATAAGTGCAATGCGCCGACATCACGACGTCGACGCCCGCGCCGCGCATCCACTCAACTGTACTTCGAACAGGGATGTCTCGTTACAGTTGACGTAATAAAAACTTAGTAGAAACTAAGTAATTGTATTGAGTAGGGAGTCCATTCATGTCTTACTAAATTACAATGTAAAGTTAATCTAAACATAGTGAGTCCAAACAATGTCCTTAGGAACGAATAGGAGTAATACTTAGTAAGACTCATACTCACTAAGTAAGAGTCTGTAATTTACCTGTGGAGAGGCTTTAGCCCAGCATTGAATGATATCAAAATGTACTCAAAGGATACATTACTTAATTTTTAGAATTTAAAGTCCTACACATATCCAACGTCTCTTCAACAGAAAATTCGTCCAAAGTGCACCAACACTTGAACAAACGTACTACGTAACCATACATAGCTCAATCACAAAACACATTACCCACATAACCCATGTAGTGCCCATACCGACCACAACACTGCACAGAAAGCCAACGCTGCGCCGGCGCATAAGCGTGCGTTGTTTACCCAAGTCCCCGCGACCACAGGACTCGATCACGTGCTTCAGTCACAACCGTCGCAACTATTAAAAGCATATTAATTGACACGTTAATAGCCGGGTGGGCCGATTAATACACAAGGAAGCATAAACAGCTGTTTGCAAATAGTGTTAATTACGTTTTATAGTTCTAGTTGTAATCATGAAGAAGATAGTTGATTTATGTATGCTTGGTATGTTATCTCACCTTTTAATAGGTGGTGTAGCCTGTTTTCTCTGTAATTATTGGCCCGTAATTTCTTACTATAGTCGTATTTTTTCTTACGAGTAAAAATGTTGACTAATTTGGTCGATTTTCCAGCTAAACGCGATACCTTATGAAGAGGAGAAAGATTTAGTCATTTCATTCTATTCTCCCATCACTGAGCCTTTTTCCCGAGTGGAAGAGTCTTTGGTTCATCAGTCATGATAGTTTAAATTTTAACTTTTGTAAGAAAATATATAACTTACCTAGCCTAGCAGTGTGTAACTGAGCAGGATTAGACGTTAACCCACCCCACTTTCAGGAAGCTCAAAAAATTATCTACTAGAATAAAAGTTATACGTTAAACAAAACGTCGATCATTTCTCAAGTACAAGCACTCAGTCTATTCAGTATTAAGTCCAATACCTACTTTATTTCCCTCTATAGTCTTGCCGCGTACCGCAAGACCTGATAACGTCAAACATAAATCCTTCACTGACAGGAACATGATACGAATTAACGGTAACGAGACGAAATCCTCTCGGGCCAATTATTGATGATAACATACACTGTACGTACATTGTTGTAAGTAGGGTGTGGGTTATGGAGACGTAACTTTAACTGTGACACGCGCATTGCTTTTTTACTGATTATCATTATAGTTTTACTAGCAGTGCCCCGCGGTTTTACCCGCGTTGGGCCCGTTCCCGTGGGAATTTCGAGATTTTTTATACATATTTATCTTCCTCTTGATTTACAGCATGAACTTGACTGAAAGTAGGTTCAAACGAGAGAACATGTAGCATTTAAGACATTTCATTCATAAATGTGTTCACAAGCGACAGCCAAACTATTCACACATAATGGAATATAGTTATTGTAAAAGAACAAAACTAATACCACGTTAATACCATAAGCTATCCATCAATATAACAAGTTAACAATCGCGCGGTAACCACAAGCTAACGGGTCTAAACTTGAGCACAGACTCGTGGGAATTGTCAACTAACCATTGAACAGTTTAGCTATAAAACGCATTTAAACAACAAGCAATAAGGTCCAATATACTATGTCTACGAATAGGTACTTCAATAATAATAAGTCATAAGTAATCTGTGTCACGAGATTTTATATTTTATAATTTAAACCTTTTTTTGTTAGAATAAAGCGCAGAATGGGTTGCAGGTTTTTAAAATGCAGTGGGCGGTTCGAGTGAGGTACGAAATGCTACAATCATTGAGTGCTCTTGTCTCTTATGGTATGCAAACAAGTCTATTTGTCCAAGAGTTAGTGATTAATACAAAGAATATCGGTCACTTCGGTTTACAATGTTTACTTTGAGTTATAACGATATTCGTGGGAAGAGAAATTCTAGTCAATTTGGAATGGCATACTTTTCAATAAATAGCAACGCCCTAACTTTGCATCTGTTAAGTTATCTTATCCTAAAAGAGGAGATAAACTTGACCAAACATAACACAGATTAAAATTACAATTACGATTTTGGTATAATAATATTTGAAATCAGAGAAAAAAGGGAGTTTAGGTCATTGTGACATTACTTCTTTTTCCACTTTATAATATGAAGGACTAGCAGCGCTCTGTGGTTTTACCCGCATTGCGCCTGTTCCCATGGGAATTTTTATACATGTAAACCTTTCTCTTGAATCACTCTATCTATTAAAGAAAACCGCATAAAAATCCGTTGCGTAGTTTTAAAGATCTAAGCATACATAAGGACAGACAGCGGAAACCTACTTTGTATTATACTATGTAGTGATAAGTATTACATTATACATAGTTAGTTATATCAGTAAAGCGAACAATTATAACAACTTTAATTACATATACTCAGCCCAATTCCCCAGTTTTTATATCATGTAGGTTTGAGAAGTATCTAAAGCCTACATAAAAACAATGCAATAATTGTTTTTAATTGTTGTCTTTAGCGACAGGTCGGTTAAAACACCGCGTCTAATTGAAGTTTACAGAAATCAGACTACAACTAACTGTTGTACTAAAGTGCCTACTATTTATAACAAGTTAGTTAATTACCTGTCGTAGTTTAAGAAAGGTATGATGTGTTTTACATTAAAAACATCTGCCGCTAAAAATGTCGACTGCCTTGCCTTCTTATAATAAAATATCTTAATAAATAAACCTTTATGAACCTTAATAAATCGAATGCAAAAACAGTCCAATAAATAAAACCACAAGAGATTTTCCTTTTAAAAGTCCATAAAAGAAATAATTATTCAAATTAACCAATCATCTCGGTCGATTGTTTCATAAAATCCGATTTCAATACATTAATTGAATTAATTGTATGTAAATAACTTCGATACATCCACGGGGTGTGCATTATGGACATTTTATTAATAAATGCAATTACAGTAAAAAAACATTTTAGTACTCTATCGCAGTAAGAAATCACTACAAAAAACCTCTTTCGCTTAACGAACGGAGTAAACCTTAAAGGAACAGGGTACTATACCGTACACTCATGATTATCGAAGTTTACGTTTAAAATAATCAATTTACTGTTAAAATGTAAAGTTGTTGATACAATGTAGCGTCTCTTAATAAACAATGGCCCGCCAGGCGGGTACACTTCCGCAATATTTATTAATGAACACACTGTCCGATGAAAATAACTTTAAATCAATTATGCCGATAAAACATGGTGATGTGTACAGAGTAAGTCTTGAAAAACAATAAAAAATTAAGTGAAATGTATTCGAATGTACATTATGTTTGTGGAACTTTTCGTTAAGTGACTTTATAATCTCCTGTTGCTTGTTTATTGGACTGTACGCAATAAATCGTTGGGAAGACAATGATATCGATAGCGAAGTTTTTAAAACTTTGAGAAAAAGCTGCAGGTGGAAATTAGAAAGCCAATCGTAGGATTGCAGTTTCTGTGCGAATTATTTCCAACTTAATAGTATTTGGTATTACGCACCGAAATATTTAATAACATAAAGTCTTCCGCATTTCCTAACTATCCAAACGACCAAAACAAACGGTATCATCAAACAATACCCTCCCATAATAGGAGAACCACGGCTGTCAAGTGCAAATCAGCACCTGCAGAGATGGCCTCAAACTAACGGGCATCCCTCCAATCGGCAATTTTATAAAGATCCTCCAACACTCCCATCTCACCACAATCTACGGTTCAAACAGAACTGGTCGATTTGATTTCGGCAATTTTATAACGACCCACCAAGCGTACCATCTTAGTGCAATCTGTAGGTCAAATAAAGCTGGTCGAATTGATTCTCCCTTTGAATAAAGGTCAAGGGGTCGAAAGTGACTATGGCTAGTTGGCATCAAGTTTTCGACACGATGTGCTTAAGGAACTATGTCAGATAACTGTCCGTGTAAACATTGGCGAGTGCGAGTTGCGAGTTAACGAACTTGTGAGTCATTGTTTAGATGAGGTGATAACCTGGTGCCGGTGGTGAGAGGTCAGGCTGGTGTGGTGTAGTTAAGACTGGGGTATTGTTAAAGGGGCATTGTTCAAGTTTTTGGTTTATTTTTGTTGCTGCTTACATGATAGTGAAGTCAAATTAATGATGTTGCGGTACCAGTATTATTTCGAGAATTAAACCGATGAAAATAAGAAGATGAAAATCAAATTTGCCATCAATAATCTAAGTAAAGACTGAATTGAAATCTAACTAGTCTACAATAAAGGAAGCAATTAGGGTAAACATAAGCCCATAAGTTTGCTACAGCCTATTAACATCCCAACGTATTTAACTACAAGAAACTTATGCAATAGTTAGTCACTTACACAATATCGAGGAAATCCAATAACCAGTAATTGATCTCGGGCTAAATGGCGATTTAGTTAAGACATGGTGAATAGATGACCATATTGGCGAAATGCCACCAAAAGCTCTATGATGCACGCCAAAAAACGAAGGAGTCTTATATCTCTTCCCTTCATATAAAAATAGAGAGTAACATGAGCTTTGAAATATCATTCGTTTTCGTAAATGTTGCCCGTATAAAAGTGTATGAAAATACAAATATACATATTCTATTCTTCTCTTCCGAGAGTTAAAATTCTTCCATGGAGGAAAAGTGTTTAGTGATATGATATCGCTTAACCTTTTTTTCTCTTCAGAATGGAATTTAGCTACAAATTTCCACGCATATTTCGATGGTTTCTGCCGACTTTTCACTGCTAAGTTGATAGGGCTTTAGTCTTCGGCTGGAAAATAGCCATACGTTGTCATGCGATATGTTTGAGATCTTAGCCTGTAAGTTGGACATTAGTCCGTTATCGGCCTGATTTACTAAAACAGCCTATTAGTCTTAAGGCGGAACAACACAAAGGCCCCGATCACATTACAGCATCAAATAATAACTAATTGATGATCGTCCACCGCCCACCTGTACCGCGAATACAGTGAAACAGACAGACAGTATTATGATAAACGATATAGAGACCATTTCTGAACAATAGAGGATCGGATTATTTGCTGTATTGCTTATTGAGAATGTTTCAAGTGTAACTTCTGGGTAGGTAATGGTTTATTTGCATTGAGCATTATGCCCAGAAGTTATAACTACGTAGTATCAGCCTGCGATGCCCTAGCCCAGGCAAAGGCATTCATCTCACTGAAGATGTCAGTACAGAGAGGAGGAGAGCAGGTGAAGAATATTATAAAATAAAATTTTATACAAGTGTTAGTGATCACTGTATGATCACATCTCACTGTACAGTATGCTCCTCTAGTGCGTGACCTAAATGACCTTTGCTCAGCAATTCTTTGTTCAATGTGTTAGTAGGAAAATACTTTAATAAGTAAATTTAACTACTTCAAGAACAAGAATAGTTTTTACTTACAAAACATTGTACTCATAAAATTAATTAAAATATACATGAAAATCAAGTTACCGCCCGTCACATACCAGCTCCATCTTCAATATAACGACCAAAATAAAACCCAATAACTATAGGTCTTCGAAGCCAACAAGACTATCAAGTCGCGAGTAATTTGTATTTGTAAGTTAGGATAGTGAGCAACATTGTAGGAGCGCGGTAAATTACAGTCGAGCCACCAGGGTGGAGGACGTACATATAATGGAGTACTTACGTCGATTATGCTAAATTCACTACTATACGTTTCCAATCGAATACTAGTAGCTTGGTAAGAGTAAAGGGATAATGTAAGGGATAAGGGATAGTTCGTATTCATTAGAACTATGCAACGCAATGGTATGCGACGTTTTGGTATGATTGGTGGATACTAAATTGCTGTAATGTTGCTATGCTTCGTTGACTGGTGAATGGTAGGTGATTGGACATCATAAGTAGCTAATACAGGGTGGATTTTTGAAACCGGTCAGTATGGAAAAGTCTGATACTCCAAGAAGAGAGTTTCAGACTTGGCTTTACCCCAAGTCTGAAACTAGGTACGAAGATCTTTTCTTAAGAATCATGGCATTGATTTGAAAAATAAGAATAACTTAATATTATAACTAACTAGCAGCGCCCCGCAGTTTTACCCGCGTTGTGCCCGTTCCCGTGGGAATTTCAGGAATTGTTATACATATAAACCTTCCTCTTGAATCACTCTATCTATTAAAAAACCGCGTCAAAATCAGTTGTGTAGTTTTAGAGATCTAAGCATACATAGGGACAGACAGACAGCGGAAAACGACTTTGTTTTATACTATGTAGTGTAATCAAACAACTTATGATTATGAATCAAGAAAACTTTCTTACATAATTTACGTTAGTTCTAAACTGCCTGCCTTTCTTTTTATTGTTGATCACATAATTTATTTCAAAAATATAATACAATTTCTATTAAGTAGGATGATACATGTAAAACAGTATAAAAACGCCTAACATTTGTATAATCGCGGTATAAATTTACAATATTAAAATAATAACGAAAAAAAAAAAATTTAAAAAATTATGAATGAAACCGAACCGGATACGCAAAACGGCGACCTATCAAAATTAATAAATTGCATCATAAATAAATAATTTATCATGTCGATATGTATTTTCAAATCGATACTTTCATTGCGGTTAGAGTTATCGTCAACTTGTTACACTCTATCTTATCTGGATCGATATAATTATCGAATGTGACGCTTGAAGTGTTATTAAGTGATACAAAACAGAAAATAATTTCATATAAATGAAAGATATATTATGTTCTGATAACGCTAACAATAGCTAGATAACGCGATGTGGAGCTCTTAACTCGTATGAGGTGTTTGTTTCCTTCCCTCTCTTCGAACTTGAGGTTTAATTAGTCCTTAGACACATTGAATATATAAAAATAACATTTTCTGACAATGTGTCGTTAAAAAATCTAGACCGCTTTTAAATCAATCTAGAAACCGGTTTAACAATTAAGTATTTAAATCTATATTTGAGCTAAATCGACCACATGGAAGATAAACAGAGTTTACGTTAAGGAGGACTTTCGAGAACTAATAAAATGCTACAAGTGGCCCAAAGTTTTTAAACTACGGATAGTTACGTTAGTTGACGCAAAGACCGAGGAATTCACTCGCCGAAGGAATTCACCTTCAAAGGATTAAAAAGCAATAAATTAAACATTTCAACACGAGTCTATATTAATTAACACGGAACGTTTCCGCAAACCACCGTTTATTTAAATAATTAATTTGTACTCAAACCAGCCCGACTACAGATCAACAGACAGCAACGTAAACGCGCCACTGGTTCATAAACAAATAATTAATTAAATAAACGTAGCGACCACAAAAACAATATTGACATAATTATTGGTCGAGCATTAATCAATGGGGTCGTTAAACTTTAATTGTCACAGTGTAATAATTAAAGTTATTTCTTTACGCCACGCAGGAGGTCTTGCTTGACTCACCAGAATTATATTTTAGTTAAACAAAAAACTAACCAACTGGTACCGGAGCCACCCACATCGCCAATAAATTGGTCTCGAAACAATCACAAAATATGTTTCAAGTGTACTACGGTCAAATGGTGCGGGCAACAATGCGGATACACGCTCGTCTAGTTACCTATTTGGGAAGAAGTGCGAAATTTGTCGTTATTGCGTTTAATTACAACAAGTGTTCCAGCTTCCTGGTTCACAATCAAGCTAAATTGATAGAGCGAAATTTGGTGACCATGAATATGAATACAATATACTGTGTTAAACGCAGACACCAAAGTAAAAAAAACACCAACTGGTAATTAACTATGATTTTAGAACCAACGCTTAACTGGTATCGTTTTCATAGTTTGCCAAGATGCATTCAAATATCTAACACCCAGCCATTAAACTAATATGTAACGAAAGTCGCGTACACACACGAGCAATAAACTAATACTAATAACCAGCATAAATAAAAGGACGAAAATACTCGTTCAATGTCAATAAACCCCAGCTGTCGTCGCAGTGTGTCGGCGATTATGTCTGTTACACGTCTTGTCGGTTTATGCAAATCCCCTGTACCATTTATGATATTATTAGAAGGATTTGACAGCAGTACTCGTGTATTCGGCTCAATATTAGCATTATCCAGGGTCAAGTTTAAGGATCGATTTATTGATGGCTTAAGACTTCCGCGTGTGTGGTGGTCGGGTTTAGACGTAGCTTAATGGAGCTTTGGTGAGCTGTTTAGGTATGTAATAGAGGGCGTCTTGGTGGAATGCTTTAGGTTTACGCTCGGTCCGAATGACCGAATTTCAGTCGGCAATCTAAGGTAGAAGATCAATATTTGTATTTTTTTCTATTTAAATACATATGACGTATTGTTTTCACTGTAAATTTGCATAGATATATGTATGTTATAATTTCATCTGCTATCTTAAATCAATCGATCTAGATCGCTTACTATACTTATCCAGCCATTAGTTAAAATTCCTAAATAACCTTTTCAATAAACGGGTTCTATAGTTACAAACTAGTCCTTATATATTACAACCATAAATATACTAAATCCCTAGTTACATCCCTGTCTTTAGATTCTCATAGTTTCTCGTTAAGGTCAAACCAAAGATCTGCAGAGGCGAATTTCATCTCAAAACGATTTAAGCAAATAATATTGAAGATGTTTATCCATATTGAGATAGCACACATGATTGAATTTGGAGATTGAAATAAATTAATATTTTATAATTGTAGACTTAGTCATCTTATTTACATAACTAGTGGATTAATAATAGTGAGTCATGAATAACGAAATGAAATCAATTGCACAGCATTCAAATATGTATCCTCGTTGAATATTAAAATTCGGGTCAGTATTGCCAATTCTTGAGACCACTTTTTCTTAATTATTTGTAGAAATATCTTTGCATTACTTAGTGTTGTTGGGTAACAGAAGAACTAAAGGATATTTCACTAATATAGTAGTTTTGGTATCTTTGCAATAAGAACCACATTAGTTCCTTACATATTTTAAAAGAACCTTTCACAAGTTATAACGCTTACAATGGAACAAAGCAAAGCCTAGATGTAGCACATTATCTAAATACACAATAACACTGTGGTGTAATTATTATTAAAGAAAACAACAAATAGACTAATAATAACACATTACGAAACAGTCTGTAACTTCCACATTGTAATCGGTCACATTTCTATTCAGGGTGTAATGGTGAACGGTATGGAATACCTTCGTAATCCATTCGAGTTGGCTCCGTTCCCATATGGGCTAATGCAGGCTGTGGGTACTGTAAAAGTGGACGTATTAAGAAGCTTTACTAATATAACCTAGTGGACGTACTTAGTAAGTACTTTTACACACTTAGGTAAACGTAGGTATGTAGGTAGGTATGTACTGTAACTAAGGGGGTGTAAAGGAAAATTATATACCTATGTGAGTGAACTAAGGGGCTAATCTAGCCTAGGTGGGCGTAGTAAAGAGGTAGAACTACCTAGGTGGACGTACTCAAGGTTCTGTAAGAGGGGCAAACCGTTTGGAGATGGTCTCGCCTCCTAACTGTTCGTAGAGGTCTTTTGAAGATTAGAACTGCATTAAGATACAGAAATAAAAAGTGTCATATATATTTTTTTTAAATCCTTTACGTTTGAGACAGATATTTATCTAATAATGACTTTATCTATAGGATCATAATTCAAACATTTTATAATAAAACAATAAGTTTCCAAACTTATAGGTCAATTTCTATTAAACTTTCACTCTCAGTGACTTATTGTTTATTGTTACGATCATTGTATTTTATTTATTTGAGTACACGTTCCATAGACAACGAATAATAGTTTGTCTATTACTTGCTTTCGACGATTTATAATATTATGCAGGTATTTAGCATTATATTAAAACTTTTTACGGGAACCTGTTTGAGTCTTCATTTAATGCCCTCTAATTTCCTGTCGGTAACTATTGAAACAAACGTTATGAACATAAATTATTGTATATTATCTAAATTAAATTGGCCACATTCGATATTTAAGACAGTGGAGGTGACCGTCTCCTTGATTTATCGCTGCGAGGTGCGTGGGCGCAGCCTACAAGCCCGACTAACGTTCTCATTACAAATAGTTATACTAAATTATGTTATCACTTAATTATTCTTCGCAATTATTTATATGAAATATTAATATCCATTATTTATCACTGTGTGCCAGATTAATAATTGAAAAGTACCAATGTAGGCAGCGCCCGATGAATGAAGGAATGCTAGTCATAACACAACATGCAAACAATACCTGAGCCGCAGATTGTAAATAAAGAAAATAATAATAGTGAACTCGGTCACATCCGGGGCTGTTGAAAACAAATGTATGTCGAAGTGAGAGCAATAAAAAAGCCTTTTAATTACATTAGCAAGAAAATGAAGCACGGCACGCGACCTTGAGACGAGAAAACGCTTAAACAAAGAGTGATCTCCGGCTCCTATTGTTGGAGCATAAAGAGTGTACTGTACAGTCGCCATTGTTTCTCGTCTGGCTGCATCAGTGCGGCGCGCTGCACTGCGGCCGCGGCGGACATTCCACATCCGAAGCGGATCCTCCCCACGACTCCCCACACACTAAAACAATCTTAGCATTCGCAATCCAAACTGGACACGAAACACAAGAAAACCATAACCAATTAGCCAAGTAAAAAACAACTAGCAAAGAGAAATCTGCTCCATTATCGGAGACGAACAAAAAGTCCGTTGTTTGTTACAGTTACAGTAGCCGGCGCGAGTTCGAGTCACGCTTGTCTTTGGCTTATTTTGGTGTAATGGCCGTGACCTATCACCGGGAGATATCAGCGCTGACCGGCCGGCTCGGGGCCTCGCTTTCTTATGACCTGCTTTTCATAGACAATACTTCGGCAGCGCCGGTCGGTCCATTCGCTCCGACTCGAGAAAGTGGCCGATAACGTGCGAGAGTCGACGCGCTATCAATTCAACCGATACCACTAACATTGAATACGCAAAACAGATATTACGGTACGCCGCAGTACGCGCCGCCTCGAATTCTCGATTGGTCACGGAAAAGCATTAACCGATCGCAAACGGCGAGTTTACCGTGTGAAACATGGAGCACATCGGGACGTTCACATTAAATTCTGTGAAGGTGTCTATAAAAGGAATATAATCATACATTATTTCAATTATTTTCCGGCATTCGTCCAGATAGAGACAAATTACGGCAGTCTGTTGACGCGTCTCGTTAGGGGAGTGACTCGGCAGATGTTGTATTTATTCGTCACGTTTGGGACATCTGGTATTCCAGTCGCAGCGGATTCCGCAAACTCGATAAACAATTCACAGCACCACGCACGGCCAGGACGACGAGATTACAATGTTTTGGGCAGCTTGATGTTTTAACCATGACATGACTTATGCTGAATTGGATAACGAGTCATACAAAATGAGGATGGAGTAAGAGATCTGAGCCACAAAACAATGAAGGTCATAAATCAGTGCTTCCTCCGTATAACGGTCGCATCCTACGGCCGGAGCTTCGCGGTGGCAATCCGGCGCACTATCTAAATTGATGGTTTCCGGTGCACATTAGACTAGTCTATCGCGCAGCTGTCTGCTCACCGACACACTTCATTTGAGGCAGCGCGTGCGCGACGTAGAAAGTGCCACATTGTCACACCACTACCAAACAGCACAACCTACCGCAGGGATACAGTTTCGCAATAACCTCCAAACAACCGTTACCTTATAACATTAGATATCATAACTAAGTAATGTATAGCAAACCAATTACCTAATTACGGTTAGCATCTGCAATAGTTATTGCTTATTTCCATAGAGATTAGACTACGAAGCAATCACATAAACTAACGTAATTTCCGGTGATTTTATAATGAGATTCAATTGCAACAGTTCAGATTACCCACCTGTGACCATTAACTCTGATTCCAATATGTCCTTAATCGGGTCCAGGTCGACGGTATTCATCTAATTGATGGAGCACCGCGACGGTTCACGTACATTTCAACCAAATTAATTAACAAGTATTCGACACCATTAACGTCATGTTACACGCGACCATATTAGAACGTCACGTGGGCGTTTATCGAAGTCGGAATTAATCTATTCGTGTGGGAGGAACGGTAGGGAGACCGAAAAACACACTATATCGAGTTACGGTAGTTAATCAAAGCGACCGACGAGCTACATAGATATTCTGGTGACAAGAAACCGTTGAATGACGGCGTGCAGCCGACGACATCGGAAACAAATGGTCTTTCGGTCGAGTCGTCGACGAAGGTTTAAATTAAAGAATCTATTATAGGATGGAAGTCGGAAATGCTAAAACTTCTCACGATTAGTCATCGGTGGAGGTTAATTAAATCCGCACGTTTAATGGTCTCCTGCAGGTTAGACCGGGTCGGTGAGTCAACGGCTGAAAGGATAAATCGGTTGGCAGATCAGTCACACGTTACGTCACCTATACACGTCGCCTTTGTCCGATACAACTACGTTTATTGGAGAACACAATAGAAAATGGTTGAGCCATCTACTATTTTATCCATTGGTGTATGAATCGTACCACCCGGTGGCATAGCTATAACGTACTCAATTTTATATGAATTGTATTTAGGCCGAATTCTCTGGAAAGGAGCAGGACCGATTCAGTTGAAAACAGTTTTTACTTGTGATGATGAATTATTTATTGTTAAGATTTATCAAGGTAAGAAATGTAGGAAAATATGAAATGATTTTAATGCACAAATTGGACGATAGATAAGCAGTAACATGCAAAGTGTTGCTCATAAATAATATCCTGAGAACAGAGAACGGCTAGAATAAAGGTCACGGTTATGGTGCAACGTTAAATATTCATGGGCCGCCGCTGGTCATTGGTGCGCATATTGTTACTGCCACAAAGGAAGCATTTTTAATGCGCCGGTGCAATAACACGGGACAATAACTATTGCAGCGGCAGACTCGTATCATAAAATCACAGTACGATACAAAATGACATTGAGAAAACGTGATTTGCCGGTACAGATTTTTATGATAGTCTCTTTGGAGAGAACGCTTTTTTTGCGTTTCCTTATATTTCCATTTAAAGATGTTTCTTAAGAGCATTTTATAGTAATAAAAGTTTTATGGCGTTATCATGACGTTTAAGGTTTGGTTCTTGTTCGTGTACGGTTTCTTTTGTATTGTGTGAATGTGAATGTTTGAGAGTGTCGGTGGTGAGAGCAAAGTGAAGCGCATGCGCATGCAGGACACATTCCGTGCTCGAGTCCAGGGGCGGTGCGGCTCGGGCACGGTTATGCTAATGCCTGACCACCCCGGAGACCCTCGATCTCTCCGTACTCCATGAGCATATTAGTCATGTTCGGTCGACACACCCCTACCGCGATACTACACTCCATAATTATTTCTCTAGATTTATGACTCTATATTGGCATGTATTTTCCTCGTTTGACGTACTAGAACAAGTTACAAACATTTCTTCAGTGTCGGTTAGTAGCGGCCCGGTGGCGGCGACCGGCGCGGCTCCAATTACTCGGCCCGCTGCGCACGCGCCTGCCCTTGGACTAGCTGCTTACTTCACACAACATGTACCAAAACAAACACACATGTTTACAGACTTAGAAAGGAATGTGTTCTGGCTCGACGCATTAATATCATCTTATCCAGACGAAGGGATTACATTCTCGATAGGAGTGAGAACATACAGGAATGGATTTGGACAAATTTGCAGCGTGGAGCGGCGGCGTGGCGATGTCGCGGCGGTTCTAACGCGACATTCCATTTCTTCGGCGGATTGAGCCGTCAGAGGCCGCGGGAGATTTACTGCAGCGATACCGAGCGCCCTTCCGCCGAGCTGATAAATAGCCTCTCTAATTATATTTACGCAGCGCCGGCCGAGCCACTATAAATCCTCCGCGAGGAATGCTGGAATAACACCGTTTACGGCCGCGCGCGAGGAGCGGCTCGTATGCTCCATCACACGTGACACTTGTATTAGTTTCGAATTAGTGTATGAGCGATAAAGCCGTCGAGACAATGCTGCGTACAATTGCTCTCTATTTCTGTTCGTATTCTAATTATATTTGGGCGAGCAGGATGTGCGTGATCGCGGCTGGTGCAGTGGAAGCAAGCCGCCCGGAAGCTTACAATTAAGACGAGGAGTAGCGTGATGGAGTCGGTGAACTCCAAGGTTATGGTACAGAAGGTAAACATACTCCGAACTCCATCCATCAACATGGCAAACAGTGTTGCGAGAGCAGTAAATATTGGTGCGCGAATAGTTGGTCGCCGACGCGTCGCCGATAACGACGCGGGAATACTTTCGCGGATATTGCAGATAAGATAACGCCGAGCATATAACCATCACGTAACCTTAATTGGCATGCATATTTACTTATCTAAAAGTAAAGTAAGATTGGATAATATGACTTTACTTTTCTCCAAGATAAATGAAATCAGTTTTTATTATTCATCCTCCAACGGAACTATATTTGGTAAACCTCTATGCTTATGATATTCAATTATGAGTCACTTGACGCCAGGTAACGAGATGAGAATTCGGAAACATATTTGCATAATGATCTATGTATCTGATCATCAAAACATTCGACTATGAATATAAATAAACACAATGCGTGTTGAACATTGTTTATCAGCCGCGTATAAATATACGTTTGACTATATTTATAAAACTTGTTGAAACAAAGCGACATTACTTCGAACGGCGCATCTATTTATCATATTTGTACGGTGAAAGAGACCTACAACTGATAATCGGCAATCTCGGTGCGCATACGCAGCATAGCTGGCAATAAAAATATTGTCCACGACAGACAGATAGGACAACGGCTCGGCGGCGTGGCGTCGATTATATCTCCTTACTGCGATATCTAGGCACGCCATCTCCACGATATACCGATCACAACAATATTTATTACGATTTTATATCCCTGTGTTATTCTACATTTTCCCAAACATTAAAAGTTAAAAAGAAACATTACCCATACATACTACAATTTAATGCTTAACGCATCAAAAATCTATACTAACACATAAACTGCAACGGTTCTCAAAGCAGATAAAATGTATGTAATCTAGTTCGATTTGACGAATCGTAATTAGGTGTTTCTAGTTAGACGGTATGTATTACCAGCCATATCTAGAAGCCGAAGGTCAGCGAGACTTTCGCTGCGGCGCTCCGCGAGGCTACATTATGCGCCCAACCCGCTTCACGGAAAATCTAGTCGCCCACGAGCGGCAAATACTAGATGCGGGCAACCGCGAGCGCGAGCGCGAACGCATATCATGCATTCAGCCGTCGACGCACGGGAGCCGTGTTGACATTGGCCGCGCCGTTACATTGATTTTGTAACCATATCAAAGGCCCGCATTCCAGCGCGTGTTTTGTTCGACGGAGGGTCGATTGTTCTCGAGCGTCGCCCACGTGCGCGAGGTGTCGCGAGGCTTGCACAAGACGCATGGGCGGCTCCGCTCCCGCAGGTGGCCCGACCAGCCCGGCCGCTGCTCCATTGTCCCCCCACGCCAAGGTCAATACCAGCCACTATTTCAGAACCCAACTCGAGCGTGACGATCGCCAATCAGCTGCTTTCTTTATCGACTGTTTTTTTAGCAAGCGAATAAGCAGACTGGAAACTTCAAAAGAAACAAATTGAATAAGTATCAGCAAGGGCCAACGCGCGCTTTGAACCGTGGGAACGGAAGACACTCAACGATGCGGCGCGTAATTAAGGAAAAATAGTAGTGTCGTGTCCCGAGTGTGGCCGCGGAGCGCGGTGCAGCGCGGCTGCGGCCTCGCTCGCGTGTCGCTGCATAAGGATCGGGTTTCGTTCCGCAAACTCGAGATAACTGCTGCACGTCGCACTCTGCGGCTGCATATTTGCCGCCGACTTTGAACCTACATCGTAGCCTTATTCTAGCCCATTTAAGATATCGTCGTCTATTTGAATAGGAAATACGAGGTTACGTTTGTAGTAAAACAATTAATCTGGTTTCCTGCGCGTTTTGCCGGTTAGTCATCGGCCGGTCAGTGCGGAACGAGCTGGCTACGTGGTGGCTACGTCTAAAAACGGCGTTCTATTAATCGACACTCGATCTAAAATAGCAGCGTGACAAACGAAACCGAAAGTGATGCGTGATGCAACGTTCCCGAATTTAGCCGGTGCTGTCCAGGGCGGTGCATCGGCCGCGAGGGGACGCCGCGGCGCCGCGGGTGCCAAACGCCTGGCATTTCGCACTAATGACACAAATAAGATATTAGCGCGGATAGATCCCGGTCGAGGTGGACCCACCCACCACTCGCGCGGTGTACTCGCCGTCCGAATTAACCCAGAAACGAGAGAAAGTAGTTAATCGATAGGTATTATAAAATCCGTTACCGATTCCCGATTGACATTAACATATATGAGAACCGTTAGAGCCGCTCGCGCTCGTGTCGGAGCGACGCAACACTCATTCGGTAATCCGAAGCGACCGTTAAGTTGTGTCGTTAAGCAAAGTCGGTAGATCAATGGCCGGGATGAGAGGGACGCGCGAGGCGGGACTGGGAGCGGTGCGGTGACACGCGGCGCGGGTCGGAGGTCCGGCCGCATTCCGCCGCGCACGAAAGTGAAACCACATCAACCGCTCAGCTGTAGAAAGTACACGATTACATCGCGCCGGCCGCGGCGCAGGCGACGCCGGACGAGCAAAAACTGCTATCTCCACGTCGCGGCTCCCGGGAAACGGGCCGCCCCGGGCGACGACGCGCAGTGAAATTGCCAATAACCGCTGGCGCTCGCTAAACGATTCCTTTCATTTACTCAAACGTTAACCGGCCGAGACTCGGTTTGTCCCGTGGATTTCACTTAAACCGGCCATAACCGAGTGACCCGGGGCTATTTCGCGCTTAACTTTTGCATGCATCACAAAATAAATCACTGCCCCGGTCTAATCGCCGAAATTATCTAACGTTACTTTTATACGCCATCATTCGCATAAAAATGCAAGAGAGAACTCGCGCAGCCGGTTTAGAACCGACTGAGGCTTTTTACTCAAACTGGTTTCAAAAGAAACGTTCTTTATTTTATAATTATTATTCAAATCTCAGAATGAAATCTTACACAGTAACTATTCTCGGTGGGCAGGCTTAGTTATCAACCTAATAACAAA
This sequence comes from Cyclophora punctaria, assembly GCA_951394245.1. Lineage (NCBI taxonomy): Eukaryota > Metazoa > Arthropoda > Insecta > Lepidoptera > Geometridae > Cyclophora > Cyclophora punctaria. The sequence goes on from OX596172.1 coordinate 9,970,600, forward strand.
TCCATCCCCACAAACATCAATCTTGGCTAATAAATGTGGAAGATTGCTTTAGTAATATTTTTTCTTGTTTAATTAATTATAGACTAGGCATTTACCTAGAAATAAGGGCATTCCTTGGTTTAACTAGGTGCATTCTAACTGTTTTGTTCACATAAAATTATTCGTCGGTATTTTTCCAGCCTCCTTCCATAGTAACTAATACACCAACATAGCTAATTGCTCAGTAAAATTGCTCTAATGCTAACCGATGACAAGTGAAGGGTGATTAACTCGTGTCAATACGAGGTGCTTATTAAACAAAGTGGTCTAATTAGTTATACAGCCATTTTAATTCATCATTTGGTAATGCATTTGGGTCATTTATCGGAAACTTGTGCAAAATTGATAAACATTTTGCTTTTGGCTCTGGCAGGTGGCTCATTAGTTCTTTATGAGAATACCTTGATGTTCTAAGCTAAGGGGATTGTATTGGGGGTTAGAGGGAAGAATATTAATTTAACAGTGAATCTTCACTGTATGTACAACTCTACTGTCCTGGGTGAGTTATGGCATTTGCCCTGCACGCCCTTTGCCCAAACTTTACAGGTTATTAATTACAAACCTACGACTTTTGTTTGATGTTGTCACTGTTACTTAATATCTAATTGCGTGACGTAGTGTCGATAACAACGGGTAGATATTACAACATGATAAGTCCCGATTGTATTTCAGTATCGAATCACTTTTTCACCCACCACCAACAGCCAACAAGTAGCTTGCGAGAATTACTTCGCGGTCGCCAACTGATAGACTTTCTGGTTTCTTGTAAGGATAAACAAGATCGAGTTTGCTTCTTCGTAACAGAGGTCTCGGTTGATCGCACTTATGGGACACGAACGTAAACATATCGCATTTTGCGGAAATGTTTTATAAAAACTGTCAAGTAAGACCAAACTGCGAGGGGAAATGGGTTCGTTTCACAAACTAGTTGCAGCCGCCGAGAACCAGTTCGGAGCGGATCGCGAGGGGAGAACGCGGGAGAAAATAGCAAATATTCCAACATTTTTTAAAAGAGAGGCAGACTAATCTTTGAACCAATGAGTGGTCTGTAGAAGACTAGTCCGTTGATTTTCATTCTATCTGTCTATCCGTGACCACAATGTGCAAAACTTTAACATTCCCAACCCTACAGCTGTTCTGGGAAAATTCCGTACCTACTTAAATCGTATAGTACCCATCACTTGGTTTCAGACTCTAAAGTATGATCAAGGACTAATAAATCAACTCAAAATAAGGCACCAACATAGTGCTATCGATTTTAGGACTTACAAAGTTTGAGCACCAATGACACTGACATAAAATATTATTGTACCCAGGTAGGAGGTAAATAACCAGGCAATAATACTTAAAGCAAAGGTAACATGCCAATTGTACTTTGTAATACAAAGTAACAGGTTAATAAATAAATAATAATATTTACATTACTAAGTTAACTGACAGGTAGGTACTATTATTTTATTGAATGTCAACATTAATATGAAACATTTTATGCATGTACAATTTATACAAAATAAAAAAATACCAGTAAAATTTTCATCATTGGAAAATGTTCTCATTGAAACTTTTATAAAGGTTAGGCATTACTAAAGTGTTTATAATAGGTTGACTGTACCAAGAGAGAATATATTAAATTGGTTATTTTATAATTCAGAATATTCACAGTCAGTGGCACAGGAAGACAACTGACAGAGAGGCGACATTGAACGGAAAAACACATAAACAGGCCCAACCCCACTGAATACTAATGTACCGCCTAACAACATCACAACACAACCAATATGCATACTTCTTCATGAATGAATACATTTTTGATTGACTAGCACATTTATTATTTCATTTTCAATCTTAAAACCAACAAAACTAAGTTTAAATCACATCTAGCGAACAAAATAGAAGGCTTGTAAACTTATTGCTTAATATAAAGGTCGCTTGAATTAACAAACTCAACCAGATTTCAAGTAGGTGTTATAGTTTTGTTTTATTTAAATTAATGCAGTTTACTTAATAAATTTGAATATATTTAGATGTTGGCGTTTGGAGTTGCATAATAAAATGCAGTAGATTATATCTTATTGATGCATAACTAATTCAATGAACAGAGTCTACGTAAAATATGAACATTTCAACAATATTCTTCTGATCACAAAGTACAGTCCTGCAAATATTTGATTGCAATATGCTTGTTATCACCATTATCACCTATATTACACCTCACACACTAATCATTCACACTTATCTATAATATTGATAAGACAAGCACTGAGCCAGCTAAAAACCTTCCAAGATTACACCTTAAGTCATTCAAATTCCTTCCTTACATTCTACTATAATGTTTTAAAACATTACATATTAACATAGGCTGTTAATTAGTAAGACACTGGCCATGAACAATAACAATGCCAACTTACAGCAGTAAATGAAATAACTACCACATGTTTATTTTTGTAGTTATTGAAAATAGACTACTGGATGCAACAAGTAATGGAATACTTCTGTGCAGTAATGCAATTTAGTTTTATATTAAAGTTTTGGTTAGGAATTATTTTTTATAACTGTAGCCTGAGAGACAAGTTTAAAAAATACAAAGTTATAAACGAGGTCAATCAACTTTTGACAAAACTTTATGTGGGTCAATCTACTTCTACTTTTGACAGTTAGGCAGAGTAGGTGTGATGAGACGACTGACCTTGCAAACGGAGTCTGTTCGACGTGGTAGACCGAGGTGATGGGCTCCGAGCGCATGATGTTGCGGAGCTGCTCCTCGGGCAGCTCCAGCAGGCCATCGCTCGCCGTCTTGATGTCAGCTTTGTTCAAACCACTCAACACACTCATTTTGAACGTGTAAAACGACTAACGACCGAGTCGAAACGACGGTTACGAACTTTAAAAAGTCAAGCACTAAACGATTCACGGTAGTCCTTACTACAAATATTACACTTATTTAGAAACAAAGGTACATTAATTTAAATTATACCACATGAAACATTTTAGTGCCTCCGCTTTTTCAAAAGGGAACCGAGTGTTCCATGTCATTGCGAGAAAAGATAGCTCAACACAGTATGCTTCACTTGCTGCACAATAATAGTAAAACAAACAGTTATCACTTCATAATTGATTGGTATGAAATGTAATATTTTGTTTGATAACACTCGTTTCGAAAAAACTTGTTATTTTTGCGGGACAGCTGCGCATCGACGAGTCGACCGCACTTCGTCGTACACGTTTCTGGCAGTTAGCTGCCACTCGCACCCAACCAGACGTTACCGTGCCATTCAAATTCCGTTGCAAGCGAGTATCGTTATTCCAACGCGCTAAGTTTGAAAGTTGCTTAGCAAGGTCACACACAGCGCATAACTTAACAGTTGGCCTAATTCAACACAGATGGCGCTGTTCCACAAGTCACCTAAACTCAACGTAAAAAGTATGCGGTCCAATGCGACTTATTCCAAATGAAATTGTCTATTTAGTATACTACAATTACCACAGAGGGCATGTTTATCCGGAATATTAAATTGCTTTGTGCAGTTTCTAATAAAATATTTCTACAAGACCACATACATTTTAAATATCATTAAAGTGCTGAATTAAATTATGATCAGATACCTTAATTTAACATACGATATGGATAAATCCTCCTCAAAAAATAATTTTAATTTCGAAACTTCAAGAAACATGAAGTACCTATTAGGATTTAGGAGTAATATAATTACAAATTACAAATGTAGTTTGAAGCCTTTTATTGTAATAACTTAACTTACATATTTTGGTTATAGAAAGAAAGAATTCTAGCTTGTACCAGTCACTCATACAATAAACTTCTTTTACAGTCGCTTATTTAGTAGTAAGGACTAGTAGCGTCATCTATTGAATAACTTAAGTACTTCTAATGAAACCGTATCAATAGATGGCGCTGTAAATAATACAAAAATGTATCATCAGTTCAGAAAATATTTTTATTTCAATGATTATTACTGTTGTTGTTCTTTATTTTTAGCCCAACACATATTATAGAATTGAGACAATATTTTAAAACCAGTGTCTGTGTTATTTCGGAAGGCGGGTACTTCGTGTAGTCGTTTTAGCCAAGCAGCAGTTTTTGGATACCTGTGGAACAAGAAGTATTTTGTACTTCCAATAGTTAAGTGAAGAAAGACTGTAAAGACATTTCACTGTAGGCCAAAGGCTTAATGATCGCTGAAGTTATATGTACAATCCTCCTCCTTAAGTTTTCAAAATTATGGGAAAAATATGCACTAAGGGCCTTATTCGTAAACGCTTATTATTAGCATTTCCGCAATATGGTTTGTCCCGTTCTGACATACGAAATTTCCCAAAGAAAGAAAGAGACAAAATTCTTAACAGTGTTTTAGTTGAAGAGCGTTTAGTATAATTATACTAGCTGTGCCCCGCGGTTTCACTTCCAGCGCCCCCGTCCCATGGAAATTTCGATATGTTTAATACGTATGTTCTTATATAAAAACCTTGTCCTGAAAATAAGGAACACATATATATAAAAAATAATCATCCAATTTAGTGCAGTCGTTCTGAAGTTATGTGCGTACATACATTTCGGCGATTCATTTTTATTTATATAGATAATGTAGTATAATAATATAATATACATGGGTAAGTATAGAAATAAATAAACATATTAAGTATGAAATATAGTATAAACGTTTATTTTTTGATAATAATTAAATATATACATAAAAGTAAATCGACTGATTGTCCGATTTCAGAGGCCACATTAGCGATGACTGTACAGAAAGGTACATAAGTATACTCCAACAGACTGAGAATAGATTGGTATTTATATCTAGTGCTTAGAAGGTGTAGGTTTACCCCAAAATAGTCATATTATACACGTATTGTGAAGCATTGCCGTGTATTAAAATGCAGTGAATACTCCACAACTTAACAAAACAGTACTGCCATCTACAGGCGCCTAACTGCACTAGTACTGTAGAGTACTAAAATGACGAAAAACTCTAGCTAGTTCTACTGTTGATACATAAACTATTGGCTTGGCTTGGCAGTGAGAGTGTTTGAAGAAGTATTTTAAATAATTAATCTTCCTAGACTATCGTTTCCGTCGCATGATCTTTTACACATTTCCTCATTAATTTATTGTTTATTTTTCTCCCAAAAGATTCGAAGAACTTCCCCGAGCCGAGGGCCACCGGCATCGACGTTATTCTTAAACTCTGGTACTTCGTACAGACGAGTCAACCACGCGGCGGTGCGAGGGTACCTGGAGCACATAGTGTGAAAGTAAAGTAATATACATATTATGAATGTATATTACGAGATAATGAATAGCATTAAGAACCAAACGAACTAGAGGGACGATCCACATCAGCATAAGTTACCAAACGTTTTCACATTTTTTCCTTTTTGGGTGGATACAGGCAGATACAGCCAGAGGGTAGGTAGTTATTTTCGTAGATCGGGATTACGGTCATTAAAAAAAATTAAATATACTTTTTTTTAGATGACTCGAATTTAAGATTGGGGGGGCGGGGCGGAGGGGGGAATAGATGATTTTAACGAACGACAGAAGCGAAAACTATTAGTCTTGGCCCTACTAGACGTCATTTTGCATACTTTACCGTATGTTTTGTGCCTGATTTGTCCTTTTTTGTGTTTACTGACCTGTTCTCATCGAGTTTGTGTATGGTCTGTATCATGACGGCGGTGACGCCGACGGAGATGTCGGCGAGCGTGAGGCGGGCGGCCGCCAGGAACGGCTTGTCGGCGAGGGACCCCTCCAGCGCGGAGAAGGCGGCCTCGATGTCGGCGCGGTGCCGCGCGCTCGGGCCCGCCAGCCCCTCGTAGATGGTGGGCAGCTGGAGAGTCGATTATGCTTTAGGCATTTTATTTTTATACCCGCATTGTACCACGGGAACGCCCGTGGGAATTTCGGGATAGAATGTATCCCATGTGTTATTCTCATGTATAACCTATACTGGGTGTAAGCAGACTACGTCCAAAAACTGAAAGGGGGGGGGGGGGGAGGTTAGATACCAAACCCTAGACGGTAAAACCCCGCAGGTAACGTCCTTTATCCCTTTTTAATTTTCTTCATGTTTTTGTCAGCCCGAAAATTTTTATCCAAATCCGCCTACTGGGCGGATTTTTCGTGAAAGAGTAACAAACATACATACATCCATCCTCACAAACTTTCGCATTTATACTATTATTAGTAGTCATAGTCATATTGTAAGGTGTTTCCTACTACACTACTCACAGCAACGGCTTTAAGCCTGATGAAGAAGACTCCGGTGTCGAAGAACATGCTCTGGTCGATGAGCGCGCGCGTGCGCAGCTCGCTCGGGTACAGCTTCTCTTTCTGTTCCCCACCGAACTTCTCCAGCAAGTACTTCATGATGGCGTGGCTGGAAGCATTACATTTTTTAATTACGTTATAATAAGTATCCCCTCGGTGGTCTAGTGGCATGAGCACTCGCCTGCCAAGACTGAGGTCCGGGTTCATTTCTGGGGTCGGGCCAAAACATGTTTCCTATTTTTCAAACATGGCTCGGGTTTGAGATCACCAACCCACATTAGGCAAACGTGGTGATTACGCCTAATTCTCCTCACTTGCTAGACCTCGGGGCGAGGCAGCCCGTGACCCGAGGCTGCCTATAGCAACAGCTTTTTGGCTTGGCTATCAAATGGTTTGTCCTTTTCCGACATACGCTATTCTCCGAAGAGCGAAAGAGACAAAAATCTTATAACAGTGTTTTAGTTCGTTTATGAATAAGGCAGTTATAGTTTAAAATGGGTACTGGGTATTACCTATCTGTTAAAACGAAGTCTCCATCTTTGAGCACGGGGACGGTGCCGAGAGGGTTGATCTGAAATGTATGATGTTAAACTTAGTTATTATATTGTGCTTTCATGAGTACGTTCACTTCATGCCGTCGGTCCCGGTTACTTTCTACGGATAGTAGTCGTTACATGAGCCATGTCAGAGGCCTTTGGCGGCTCAATAACTCTGACACCAGGATTGGTCAGGTTGACCATCCACTCGAAGAAGAAGAAGAATGAGTATGTTGGCTTAAATACTGTGTATTAAATAAGTATATGGGCAAAAGTTATAATTTCAAATTAAATAGTGTCTTTAGTTGGTAGGTAATGTAAATAAGAATTGGTCATCTCTTTAAATATATTCGTTCTAATATTTTTCCACTTGAGAAATTATGCAAATATGTAACACGTATTTTTGTACATCTTGCTATTTGTTATTTTAAACATATTCAATTTAATTTATACAAATCGTGTGAATATAAATTGTGTTGTTATTTTTAATAAAATTATTAAGTATTAAGTTAACTATTAAGAAACCTAAATATAATTATATATATGTTATATAACTTACATGGGACTTAAATAAGTAATAATTATTATAAAATTTGTCCGTTACTGACTTTGTAAAAAGTGGGTCTTCGCAATGTTGTTTAATTTGCCGCCATTTATAAACCGATTCGAATTCAATTTACGAACCTTGATCATTTATAAATCGATTTGGAAGCTGAGGGTGGGCTGTTTCGAATGGTTGGTTATCGTAACTACGTTCGTTAAAAAGTTTACTATTCTTTACGCTGTTAAATACTTCGGTTGCAATCAGCCAACGTTTACGCACCAGTAAACGTTAACACAAAATGTCAATCCCAACGTAAGAAAATGCCAAATCTTGGCTTTCTGCTGGTCGCCCGAATAACTTCGACAGACTGTCATTTAAGATATGAAATAACTTTGTATTAACAGACATTTAACAACATACATAATCTTAAACTTTTTAACGAACGATGTTACGTTAACCAACCGATTAAAACAACCCTACACTTTTAAGACGAAATACACAATATTATTTTATAATTATCTGAACCTGTTGTTCCGAATGGGTGGTAACTCGTTCAAAGGAGCCTCTTTGAGGCCAAAAATGAGAAAAAATATTTGACTTTGATTTTGATTATCAATTTAAACCACCTTCATAAACTCCGGCGACTTATGCTCCTTGGCGATGAAGTCTATCGCCTTAAGGTCGAGCTCCACTCCGAGGAGATCAGCGAGGACCCTGACCGCGCGCGCCGGCGGCGACGCGTCGAGGTGCCACAGCGTGAGAGTCATGTTACCTGCACGAAAGGGACGGTACCAGGAGAGGTCACAGCACGTCATTACCAGAAACAATAGTGGATAATAAATTTAATGTATCTACTCGTTCAATGGGAAGGTTATAGGCTATTCTTCATCCTGAAATTCCCATGGGAACAAGCACAAAAAGGGTAACGCGAGGCGCTGCTAGTCACAGATAAATATAATAAACTCATTAGTTCGATAAACTTTATCAGTGAATTAAAATAAAACTGCTGGTCATTATTGGTTACACGGTATGATTAGGTATCGCCTAATGAATCGGTACAAACTTCACGTGTTTTTCAAATATTTTTTTGACTGATAACTCACTTTGCTAAGAGATAAATAAGTTTAGAGATCAATGTTTTAACAGTCACTAATTTATACAATATATGTAGTAGGTATTTTACGAGTACATATTTAATTTTCAGAAAGTGGCTTTTCAAAATAGTTTGTTAAATGCCACACTCGAGGCAAGAAGGCTAGGCATTTCAATGTTATCTTTTGTTTTAATAATTAAACAAACAATTTAATATTTTTTTTGGTACTTATTTATAAACTTTATAAATAAAGTGGTATATACCATGAAATTAAACCAAAACCGCAATGAGAACATCAAGACCGACTATGTTACAAATATGAGGTAAATTAGGTAAACATACACACGAACTCCAGGTACCTATACAAAATTTAAAACCAAAACTGTACTCTCCTTCTGTATCAATCGGCTAAAACAGCGACTTTTATGTACTGTTTAAAACAAATATGCACAAAGATATCTGTACTAGGAAAAAATTGCGACGTTTAAATATAAGTACTAAAGCATAAAACAAACGCAATATAACTAATGTAAGAAAAAATTATGAGCGCTGTAAAGAACAAATACAATCATAAAATACATAGGTACGGATTCACAAACATTCTACCAATATATTTAAAACGAATTATGTAAATGTTCAAATTCAAATACATAATATCTTATCTGTTTATCGACTCACCGATAAGCAAGCGAGTGTCACGAACCGAAGTTGAGTTTCAACTGAGTGATCGAAGCCCGAAGGTCAACTAGACTCCATACTCGCTCTCGTATATATTTATAAGATGATTCGAACACGTATTATATTGTCAGTAATATGTAATTATAAAGAATGAATTTTATTTTCATATTTTAACGTGTACTCTTAATATTTTTATGCAAATAATCTATGTAAATAAAAGGAAATCATGACTGACTGACTAACTGACTTATAAATCTACGCACAGCCGAAACTACTGCATCTAGGAACTTGAAATTTGGTGTAGGGGTCCTTTGATGATGTACCTAAGTGCGCACTAAGAAAGGATATGTTTAGATTCACACTAGTGACATCTATTGCTTCGCAGATGGAACCACCGCGCGGGAGAGCTAGTATATTATAATTAATTTAGAAAAGATAAATAAATAAAATAATACAAGTATATAATTAAAGTGTATAATAAATCAATTCTTATATATTAATTAACATTTTTATATATAGAACAAAAGAGTCATAGGCCCTGACGACCATATTGTGACGTCATAGCTTAATTTACTTCAAACGAAATAATAAATAATAATATGTAATAGAGTTTCCTTTATATATTAAGATATCTTATATATTACGTTAAAACGGTTATATTTTCATTATAGGTATTATATGGTATACATATAAAGCTTAATATATAATATTTTTTATTACCTACATCACATTTTGTGTATATAAAATACGTCTGTTTTGAGCAATGGCTTGGTTTAACAACAATAATTACTATTCTGTCCACAAAATCATTACTATGCTAGACAATGCGAGATCAGAATAAATAAAAAACGTTGTACTGAAGAATTATACTAGTTTCTTTGTTCGTGATTCCATTTCATTAAGTTATTAATTAAGATTGTTAACATATAAGATTGATCGTCAAAATGATTTTCCGATCCATACTAATATAATAAAAAGGTAAAATTTGTAAGTTTGTTTGTTTGTATGTTCGAGGTAATCTCAGGCATTATCAGTCCGATTTGAATAATTATTTTTGTAATAGATAGCCACATTTAACGGAAAGGTTATAGGCTATTTTTCATCCCGAAATTCCCACGAGAACAGGCACAACGCGGGTCAAACCGCGGGGCGCTACTAGTCGTCATATAAATATAAAGTTTATTTCAAATCAAATAACTAACGTTTTATAAAGATATCTTTCTTACGGGACAATAAAATTATGTAGGTTGAAAATGATACGTACGTTGAACACATTATTACTTATTATTACGGGCAATTACGTACATGTATGTTTGTACGTATGTCGATGTACTCGACAGCTTCGGTCACATGACCTTCTTCAAGAGTTAGAGCGATCCACAACTGACTGACCGACGAGTGGCGAGACGCAGTAGTAATTATGTAGGATGAAAAGGCATAACTTGAACAATCACTACATAGTATGAAACAAATTCGCTTTCCGCTGTCTGTCCCTATATATGCTTAAATCTTTAAAACTACGCTAGTGATTCAAGAGGAAGGTTTATATGTATAAAAATTGCCGAAATTCCCACGGGAATGGGAACAACGCGGGTAAAACCGCAGGGCGCTGCTAGGACACATACAAAATTACTTTATTTACGACGCACAAGAAGGACAAAGGTTTTGTTTCCTCATTTATAAAAACTTATTTATCTCCCTCCCCCTCTATTTCTATGTGAAGAAAAGGGATATAAAACCGAAGATATTCATTGACGTGCATCACAATACTACAGGCTTGGCAACGTCTAGTGTAAAAGTTTTTGATCAAATGAATTGATCTAAAACAATTCCTTTTCATCCTAAATAGGCCTCATTCGTATCTTTTCTGGTATTTTACGCCATACATTTATGGCCATTGTCCTTAGTAAAAATGTTAAATCAGTCTGATACCTATAGATTACTAATTCCCAATTTTCATGCTCTATGCCTTATTTTGCAACTTTCTGTTTCTCTCGCTCAGCCCTTTGATCAGCTTGGCGAAGAAATCGCTTCCCTCCTTGTTGATGGTCCGGAAGAACGTTTCTTCGTTTAGTCTGGATACCCAGTCAGCTGTTTTCGGGAACCTGGAAATGAATACGGAGATATTAAGTTTGACATTAATACTCTCAACTATGCCCTACAGTTCATTGATAAGATGCCGAACTTAGCGGATAGCAAAGCGAAGCATTGGTGGACCTCTATCGGAACCCTAAAACGAGTATCCTTTGCAAGAAGTCTTTGCCGATCAATGGTTTGACATGCCACTAACCTACTCGAAATCCCTATTAGAAGGAAGTATATCTACACATACTATAAAACAAAGTCCCGAAAACCAGTCCATCTGTATGCATTTTTCTCAAAAACTACTGGACGGATTTTCATGCTGTTGTCGCCAATATTCAGAGTAATTCAATAGAAAGGGTTGTGATTCTTTTTCATTCCAAAATTCCAACAGAAACGGGCACAATGCGGTTATACAATATTTAAAACACTAATAAAACTAACTTATCACTATCCAGTTTATGTAGAGCCTGCACAGCCGTGGTAGTTGAACCAGCGGAGAGGTCAGCCAGAGTCAGCCGGTCAGCGGCGACGTAGCGGTGCGCGCGCAGGTACGCTTCTAGTACAGAGTACGCAGATTCGATGCGGGCCCGGGCACTGTCACTCGTTTCAGTAGCACCGCCCATGAATATTGAGGCCTGTGTGGTAAATACATGTTTAGTTTAGTGACAGTAATAGGCATATCAATGTGATATAGGAAGGAAAACCTGAATATTGGCGAAATTTTAGTAGTGTATTAATGGGTATCTGACCTATACCCAATAACCTAGGATATGAGAACAAGTTTTGAAATATGACATTTATATTAGCTTTCTTACATATAATTAACTACCGGACTACCAGTCGGTAAATTTGGCCATTTACCGGTCGCCGGATAAAATTATTTTGACCTTTATTAAGCTTTAGGGCCTTATTCCTAAACACTTACTAACAGCATTTTGATTATTAAATGGTTTATCACTTTCTGACATACATACGCAATTTTCCGAAGAAAAGAGACAAAACACTTTATACTTAGTGTTTAATTAAAGATATAGAGCGGTTATGAATACCGCGGTTATAATTTAACGTCTACTGTATGCATCTTAATATTTACCGCAGCATCCCTAAAAGCTGGGAACAGCACGCCGGCGTCGAAGTACGAGGCCTGGTCGACGAGCGCGCGCGCGCGGAGCTCGCTCGGATACAGCGGCTCGAGCTGCTCCCCGCCGAACTTCTGCACCAAGTACTTCATGATGGCGTGGCTGGAAACGTGACGAGATGAGGGTTATACTTCGGTACTGTTTCGGGGTACCGTTATTTCATACTAGCCGCACCCCGCGGTGTTACTCGCGATGTACCCGTTCCCGCAGGAATTTCGGGATCCCATGTGTAATTCTGATGTTTAACCTATATTACTGTAAAGTTTCATCCAAACCCGTTCAGTGGTTTTGACGTGACAGAGTAGCACAAATACATAGATACATTCTCACAAACTTTTATAATATTATTAGGATAGGAAGTAGGATTAGAAGCGGTTCAACGTGTATTGTACTTGTTCCTTTGGGATATTGGGTTTGACGAAGGATTATAACATTTATAACCTTCCTCTGTCATAGAGCTATCATACATAGAATAGCACATATCCGTCTCACGTAACACGTCCTTCATCGAGTCGGATTCTTTCCACATTAAGACGAAGAAGGTAATTATTGTATGAGAAATTCTCCGGTAGCTGCTCGTAAATGGTTATTACCTTTCAGACAATACGAAATCACCATCTTGAATGACTGGCACTGTACACATCGGGTTTAACTGAAACGGTACATTACCTATAAAGTATTAAAAAATAATAGTACCACCATAAAATTAGGAAGAGTGTTTGTGTTTGCCCTACAGGGGGACTAAAATAAAAGTAAATTATAATCCGGCAATATAAGGCTTCATCCCACTGAAAATATCAATACAGAAGGGTAATATCCCACTGCAGGACAAAGGCCTCGGAATTAATACAATGATTAGGCGTAATGACCACAAATGTGATTAAACAATTTTTGGAACGAAGTTCCTTATCGCGGGTTGCAAAAGGGGGCTAGACGGAAAATGGTAACGACATTTTTTAGGCCAGAAAGGGACAGACAGAGAAACTTGCGCACGCCAGAGAGAGACAGACAGAGAAACATGCGCGAGAGAGACAGACAGAGAAAATGCGCGAGAGAGACAGACAGAGAAAATGCGCGAGAGAGACAGACAGAGAAACATGCGCACGCCAGAGAGAGACAGACAGAGAAACGGCGCGCATGTTTCTCTGTCTGTCTCTCTCTGGCGTGCGCATGTTTCTCTGTCTGTCTCTCTCTCTCTCTCTCTCTCTTATAGAAAGCAAGCTAGATAGTTTCGTTTCGTCTTTCTATTTCGCATTGAACAGTGTGGTGTCGCGACGATTATTTTTGTTGTTAATAAATAAACTTCGTTCCATCCGGGTGTCCCTTGACACCTCTCAAGTTTTTATTTTCTAATATACCTATGTACTTACATCTAACATTTAGAATTCGGACTTCAGTTTTTACAAAGCATCTACTATAAGCCTGTAATGACCTACTGCTGGACAATGGCCTCTCATCTCACTGAAGATATCAGTACAGGGAGGGTGATTAGGATCTACAAATAGGGTAAGATATTACTTTAGCTATAGAAGACGGCCATTACAGGTTTTACCTTAGCAAACTCCGGCGTCCTGTGCTCCATCTTGACTATATTGACATCTTTGATCTGCACGTCAAGTCCGATGATATTTGACAGCATGAGGACGGCGCGCGCCGGCGGGCTGCCCAGCGCCCGGTACAGGACGACACGGGACATCTGAGGACGTTACAGAACGTTGTACGATGTTGCGGGACGTATTTGAAGACTTATGAGGATGTCGTGGACATAAATAACTACACCCCGACTAATTCACACACGGCTATTTACCGCAAATTCATGTATTATGGAATCTAACTGACAAATATTTAATATGAATATATGTATAATTAACACCCAGACGACAGTCGTCGTCGTTGACTCTGGGCGGGAATCGAACCTATACAGTAACCGACGGCATGAACCCGGGAACCGACACAGTAAGCGCTCTCACATGCCACTGTGCCAACTATATATTTAAAAACTAGCAGCGCCCCGCAGTTTTACCTGCGTTGTACCCGTGCCCGTGGGAAATTCGGGATAAAAATAGCCTATGACCTTCCCGTTGAATGTACTAGAATTATTCAAATCGAACAGGTACTTAGTTCCCGAGATTAGCTCGAACATACAAACAAACTTACAAATATTAGTACCTATAGATAGGTAGGCTTGTCATATTTATTACCTACCTAATAAATATGACAAGCCTATCTATACTTACAGGTTGAATAATGTTGAATGTTTTGTTATATCCTGTACATAATGAAGATGTTGTAGGTCATAGGATGTTTTAGAATTTTTTTTAATACCGCCATTTAATAAATATGATGAAATGAAATATTTAGTCGACAAAATAATTTCAAATTGTTAACGTCTAAAAAATCGATTTACCTAAATCGAATTATATAATACTTATCTAATATACTCAATAGATAAAAAAGATAATAAATTAGTAGAAAACTTTGTTCTTTGATCAAGGTTCGTTTAACTTTTATATTTTTTTTAAGTTAGATTTTGATTTTTGATCAAAGTTCAAAGTATACCTAGTTACTACTCTACTGATTGATGTTTCAACTAGTTTCAAGTTTTACAATTTGACTACCTATTTAATTTACACTATAACATTAATTTACTTGAAAGTAAGTGATAGAACATTCCTGTTCATAAAGGAAATTAATTTTTGTTTCATTAATTTCATAACCTAAATTCATGCAACTATCTACTGAAAAGAAAAGAGAATCGATCGGGTAAAAAGATATACCTAGTCACATACCTTTTAATTGACAACACAGAACAAGAAACTAAAGAAATTGACAACAGCACCACTCAAATTATTCAAAAAAAGTAAAAATAACTTTTGTATTTTATCCACACTCTATAATCTATGAATGAAGTTGTATTGTAAAATGACACAATCAAACAACATAACCTACCGCAAACGACCTTGAACTGCAAATGATTCGAGACGCATGCGCGATACGTCAAAAATCCCACATGGTTATGCTTGTCATAGAGAAAGAAATCTATGGCTTTGCTTAAATTAAAAAAATAACATAAATACTTATTAAATAGGTAAGGTAAATCAATGACTCAATTCAAATGTTAGGTAGGTTATGTAATTATGTAGTTTCTTGGTCTGTGTTATGTAGTAAGCTAGTAAGTAGGTATGTAGGTTAGGTTATTTTATACATGCTTGAATATTCTTATAATTATATATTTACCCATTCATTGCTAAGTAAACCCATTTAATTAACCACATGCTTAGCATAGGGTTACTTAACTTAATTAACATGTGACAGAATACATTAACTTAAGTAACTCAATATTTTGATAAATACCACATCATAATGTCAATAAATATTCGAGTAACTAACTTCTCTCTCGAGTACCTACCTAACTTGAATCTAATACTGCAATGAGTATTAATTAATAAGGCCAAATAAACATTTGAAATAAAATGTCATTAGTTGCATTTTATTATATTTTCTTATTTATTCCTTAGAATGTAATCAACATTTACATAATCCTAAATTAAAATATAAAGTTACACTATGAATCACGTATCAGAACTCGGTAGACACTCATTGACAATTTTAATTATTTTTTTTACTTCTTCTTCAGATAACCTTTCTTCACTTTCCTGAACAATCTGCAATAAACAAACAAACAAATTCCTATTATATACAATAAATAATTATATCTGCACTTTTTTTAAGTGAAGATTCAGTATAATATGCTATGTTTCTCTACATTTAAATTAGTTTAGCTTTTTACCTGTTATTTGGTATTACAAAAATTATGTGAATTACAGAATTAATAAAACATAACAAATGTATGTTTTAGTTGGAAATATATTTCATCACACATATATTTTATAAATTTACTAGCTGTGCCCTGCGGTTTCACCCGCATTTATTCAGTCAATGCTTACGGTTTAAACCTTCCCTGGACTTTCATGAATATTTCAAGACCAAAATTAGCCAAATCGGTTCAGCCATTCTCGAGTTTTAAGCAGACTAACGAACAGCAATTAATTTTTATTTATAAGATTTCACAAAGTACCTATAAAATAATATCTAGGTATACTTAAATGGGGTTATCTTACCAGTTGTATTTCAAGTTCCGTCCGAGGAGGACTGTTTACCATCATCAACTTTTCAGTTTTAGTCAATTTGAATTGTTTCGTTGCTTCTAGAAACTTTTGTACCAACTCCGGGGATTGGTATTTACATTCAGTCTCTTGTAGATAATGTACTGTCTACAAAGAATAGTTTGATTTTAATAAGATTACAAAACAAAATAAGTTATAACACATTGACAAACAATTTACAACAATGACACTCTAATATGAAAATTTTGGTGCATGTATTAGTGTGATAACACAAAGCTTCCAAACACAAATAGTTAGCATAATGGTTGGATGATAAAGGTTGCAGCGAATAATTAAGTTGGAAGTTGAAATGAATCCATACCTCATAAGTAACAGTGGCCAGCGAACCTTCTCTTTTATGCTTTTTCTGAGTATTGTCTTTAAGCTCTTGTAAGATTTGCATCACTTCATAATTGCAAAGGAACGCCGCATTTGCCTTGATGCTACAAACATAAATGTTTAATTAAAAACATGTCTGGGCTAGCAAGATTCCGCCTCTCTCATAAGTTGTTCATTCACTATTCAACCAAAATAATATGTAATCCTATATCCATCCAAATCATACCCCCTTCAACTGATGCTACCGACTAATATTGTAAATATGCGGTGTGTGAGGATGCTATGTACATTTATTGCTCTTTCACACTTAAACTACTGAACGGATTTTGATGAAACTTTACGGTAATATAGATTATACATCAGAATAAGATATGGGATGCAATTAAACCCAAAATTCCCACGGGAACAACGCAGGTAAGACCGTGTGGCGCTATTAGTTAATCAAACAAAACGCGAAAGTTCGTGAGGTTCGAGTACCTCCGTTTGGTACTTCTTGAGGCAAACAGGGAAACACAACTAAATCGACTTTAATAAAATTTGGAACACAGAAAGATTATCTCGGTTCTAGCATCACCTTTCTTATCCCTAAATTTCCAAACGCATACAATGTATTTTAAAGTTTATAAGCGCGGGGTACAGCTATTGAAACAATACATTTTGTTTGTTCGGACTCACGTTTCCATTCCAGAGATTCTGTCAAGGCTACAATATAGTTTACAATTTTACAAAATAACGAAACCAAACATTGTAATATTTACTAATTTATACTAAATTTTTAAGGTTATTGTTTGTTTTTGATTGAACTTGACATAAAAACCACAGATTAAAACTAAAAGAAAGATTGAAAACTGTCTGTCCGACCACAGAAATAAAAACCCAGATATATCAGTCTGTGTTATTCAGTTATTGTCAAACAAAAATCATGGAATTAGTAAGTACTACCGTTACTTAATAATTCCATGACAAAAATCAATTAAATTTGCACAGATTACGAACCAAGAAACCCAACAAAATGTGTCTTCACCATAGACTGTCCACGGAGATAGAAGTAAAACAAAATTGAGTGCTAGTTGAGGGTGTTGCCAAGGTGTTGCTAGCGGCTAGCGGGGTACTAGTGGGAAACCGCAGGGGCGGCTAAGCGCGCGGCTAGCCGCTCTTCCATTTTAATATGGATTTGTTTGGGGCTGTTCACCGCTACTAAAAATTTATCCGCGGCGCGGGCGGTTGAATCGATAGACGCGGCAAGCTTTGCGGCTGATGCGGCTTGTATAAGCGCACTTATGAGTAGCGGTTACTGAACCGCTAACTGTAGTGTGTCCGCTCAAAGAGATCGCCAAGGCGAGCGAGCGCTTAAGTTATACCCATGATCTATGAGAGAATAAACCTCCAAACATAATAATACAATTTATATATTTTTTTATATTAATATTTTTCACATCCTAAAAAAGGAGAATTATGAAAAAAATAACAAAGCCGTTTTATGTACCTAACTTTGCGTGTATTTTTTGTCGGACCTGGGGTACACTTAGGTCAATTCCACAGATTTCAGTACCCAGTAAACATAACCTACTGGATTTTGTAACCATGATTGATAAGACATAGGTAGGAAGTAAATTATATCAATCAATGTTATTTATTACATTATACAAGATATAGTCATTCAAATCTAAAATGATTATTAAAAGAACATTAAACAATATTTACAACCAAAGTAAACGTTACATACAACTGGATATGTTTACTGGTTCATATAAAACAGAGACTCCCTTAAATTCTTACTTCCAACATTATATTAATCTGCCAGTACCAGAGGACAAAGTTTTCGCAACTTATGTTTGGATTGATGGAAGTGGTATTAACTTACGGTCTAAGGATAGGGTATTGAACGAGATTCCTTGTAATACTGATAAAGTGCCTATTTGGTCATTTGATGGAAGCTCTACAGGACAAGCTAAAACGGATGATTCTGATACATTGCTAATACCAGCTGCTATATACAGAGATCCATTTCGAAAAGGCCCCCACATAATAGTTTTGTGCGAAACATATTTTGGTGACGGCTCTCCGACTTTAAATAACCACAGAGCGCATTGCGCCAAGGTAATGAGTAAAATAGCTGACCAAAACCCTTGGTTTGGAATTGAGCAAGAGTATACAATATTTGATACTGATTTGTGGCCTCTCGGTTGGCCAAAAGGTAGAGGTTACCCAGTATTGAAATCCAAATTTTCTTATTGTGGTATCGGACAACATGTGGCTGGCAGAGAAATAGTCGAGTGTCATGCTAAAGCTAGTATTTTTGCGGGTGTTGCCTATGGAGGTTCTAACGCTGAGGTCATGAAAAGCTCTTGGGAATTTCAAGTAGGAACTGCGGTTGGTATAAAGGCGGCCGACGATTTATGGGTGGGGAGATATTTACTCAACCGCATAAGCGAACAATTTCAAGTTATAGTAAGCTATCATCCAAAGCCAATGGGAAAAGATCACCCTGGGATAGGATGTCACCATAATTTTAGCGTAGAAAAGATGCGTAACGAAGGTGGTTTAACCGAAATTGAAAAAGCTTGCAATGCTCTTTGTAAAAATCATACAAATCTCCTGAAACAATATGGACTTCTGGACGGGAAAGAGAATAAAAACAGATTATGTGGAAAGTTTGAAACGGCTTCATTTGAGACATGTCGGTGGGGAGTGGCCGACAGAGAAGCTTCAGTGAGGCTGCATAGAAGTGTAGTGAACGATAAAAAAGGATTTCTAGAGGATCGTAGGCCAGCTGGCGACTGTGACCCGTACAGAGTGTGTGCTTCGATGGTCGAAACATGTTGTACTTGAATATTATCAAAGTACATTTAGTTAACGTAAAGTCCTGGTAGTTATCTGTAATCTGCTGTTGACAATATATAAAAACGACACACAAAATCAGCTTAGAAATTACATATTGGCAGCTTTCAAGATAAAGATAATATAATAAACGAATAAACCGAACAATCTTAATACCTGTCATAACTACATTAAAATTTACTATAAACCCATGCTATAGAACTTTACCCATAGAACTTTACCCATAAAAAAAAACATAAATGTCGATTGCCAACCTCATTTCACAATCTGCAATGTAGTTAACCTGCAAATAAGCCTGGCTAGTTCAGGCTCCAATGGGGTTTTTGTTTGCAAAATATGCAGACCGCATTCTGACTTCTGATATGTGTTGTAGTAGTCCCACTGACCTCTACTATAACTATAGTAGTCCCTACAATATGACTGATGTTGCCAGTCTCTATTGTGGTCAGTCACCCCCCGTCCCCACCCCTGTTAAACGAATGCGGAAATCGAATTTCGAATTCAGATTCCGCACGAATGCGGCCAGGCATAAACCTAAAATTGCTCCTACGAAGCCAAAATAAGAACTACAATACAAAAACCTACTTTCAGGGATGAAAAAAAAATTAAATCTTGTTTCGTACTGAACTTGTCAGAACTTGTCACATTCTTCTTTTCTTTTACAAAAATAACATAAAATTTTATTTTTTCCATTAAAATTCCAGTGTTTTTAATACAAAAAAAAATATAAATATTATAAAAGGACAACAATGTTAAGGCGGCTAAGATGCAAGTTATTTGGTTCTATGAAAATGACTTGCCCATTAGTCACGCCCAACCGTGGCTTAATGGCTCATAACATCAACCACATAGTGAGCAAAAAAGTTATGGACAGATATTATAGACTACCAATTCCACTCAATAAAATATTAGCTACTTACGTTTGGATTGATGGTTCTGGTATAAATTTGAGGTCCAAAGACAGAATCTTGGCTTGTGTGCCATATGTACCAGAGTCTGCACCAGGATGGGCATTCGATGGAAGTTCTACCGGACAAGCTACTACCGACAATTCTGATACGAAGCTAGTACCTGTAGCTGTCTGCAAGGACCCGTTCCGTATGGAACCTCATATGCTAGTTTTCTGTGAAGTGTACGTTGGTGATAACAAACCCGCTTCCACCAATCATAGAAATTTCTGTAGATCATTGTGTGAAAAGTTTAAAGATGAAGAACCTTGGTTTGGACTTGAACAAGAGTACACAATGCTGGACGTCGATGGCTGGGCTCTGGGGTGGCCAAAAGGAGGGGGCTTCCCTGCAGTAAAATATGAATTCTCATATTGTGGTGTTGGAGCGAAGTATATAGCTGGAAGAGACGTAGCTGAGGCACATACAAGGGCTTGTCTGTATTCTGGATTAGACTTTGAAGGCACCAACGCTGAAGTAATGTATGCATGTTGGGAATGGCAAATTGGAACATCGATTGGCATAAAAGGGCCTGATGATATGTGGCTGGCAAGGTATATAATGGCCCGTGTAGCAGAAGAATATGGAGTTCAAATAACTTATCATCCCAAACCTATGGGCATGTACCATCCCGGAGTGGGTATGCATCATAATTTCAGTACGAAAACAATGAGGTCAGATGGTGGGTATAAATTCATAGAGGAGTGTATAAAACGACTAGAAACAAATCATATGAAACATATGAAAAATTATGGTCACAGCGAGGCGACCAACAGAATGAGACTTTCTGGGAAATTTGAGACCGCGCCGTTCGATAAATTCTCTTGGGGAATAGCCAGTAGGGCTGCGTCCATTCGTCTGCAGCGTGGAATTAAAGAAAAGGGCAAAGGGTTTATGGAAGACAGAAGACCAGCTGGTGACTGCGATCCCTATCTGGTTTGTGGATTATTAATGGACACATGCCTTGGATCAGGTGGTTTCGGCGGTGGCGGTAGCAACCCATGCAAGAAGTAAACTAGATATAAATAAATAAATTAAAACATGTGTAATAGATTTTTTTGCGACTGTGACGAATTTTTGTGAACATTATTTTTCCATAATAGAGGTATTTATTTTTTTTATTTGATCTTTTATTTTACTAACCACTAGCTTTTTTCTCTCGTTCAATTAGGAGTTTAGGGATATAACCTAACCAAAAACCTTCCAGCTGAATACTTAGTTAGTTTTGTTTATTGGTGAAAAGTACTTCAAAATCTGAGCCTGAAAAGCGAGTCATTAGTCGCTTATTTCTCAAGGCCTCACCACTGATGCCCACTATATGGAACCGCGCGGGGCGTTCGTGTAACGCAGTTTACGCCCTAAGATAGGTGCCACACGGGGGCTGCCGTTTCGCTGCATCATCGGGCATCTCTTTATAGGAATGATGATTCTGGCATGTTATCATTATTCAGTAATAATACAGTGTGTAAACTGTCACCAACTAGCGTAAATAAGGGTGGGCCGTAGTCAATCAAATCCGAAGCCAATAATAACAATCCATTTCGGTTAATCGGCCATAACCCGTATTGAGTAATCACTTTCGGGTTAACTGGGTTGGACCGGCTGACTGAAGATATATACCTAACAATATTTAAATAAAAATTCGTGGTGGCTCATTGTATCAACAAGTATTATAGAAATACATATTTTGAATCACATAATACAAATATTTTACACATTCCATGTATACTTTGTTCATTTTGCTTGATTCGATTGATTCACTTCATCCTTACTATACCATAAACAATTATTAAAAAGATGTTGTCCGCCATTTGCATTATCTATTCCTTTTCGTCATATGGCGCAAGGTGCGTTCGCTTTCGTCCGCCATATTAAATGAAATCAATAAAATAAGACGAAATGTCGCCTTACTAAAGTGCGTGAGAATAATCCAATAACATCCAGTTTTAGTGTGATTAAATCATCAAGAGGATCACAATGGAGAATTCCTACGGTGTGGGAGTTGTAAACCGATACGCTCTTTTCTTGGACGATGAGTCCGATCCTCTTGATGCGTTAAAAGCGCGAGAGCAGGCAAAAGAGCTCAAAAAGAAGACCAAAGAAGCCGAGAAAGAAAATAAAGGCAAGCCTGAAATTAAGCCTAAAGGCGCTTCCATCGCTCCTGTAAGGAAAGGAATCAAGGAGACTCAAAATGTGAAGTCTCAAGAAACTAAGAGCGGTGAACAACAAAAGAGCAAGGGTCCTGCGCGACCGGTCGATCGTAATGCGGAACGTCCTCCTCCGCGCCGTCGCGAAGACAGGCCGCCGCCGCCGAATGGAGCAGTCGAGAATAAGGAAGCTGCTGCAAGACCACCCAGGCGGGAATTCAGCGACCGCAGGCCGAACTTTGAACGACGCAACTTTAATGAAAACTCTGAAGGAGGTGAGCGCCGTGGACCCAAACCACCGCGTGAACCTCGTGATGGACCGCGCGGGTCGCGGCCACCATATGACAATAGAGGGAAACGTGAGTTCGACAGAAGGTCTGGCTCTGACAAAACTGGTGTGAAACCGGTTGATAAGCGTGAAGGCGGCGGTCCCCACAACTGGGGTACCATCAAGGATGACATCGATGAGCTTAACAAGACCGGATCCGAAGGCGAGGCTGTCGAGGAAAAAGCTGGAGAAGCTGTCGGCGCCGGCGACGGGCAGCAACCAGAGCCGGAACGTGCGCCACAAGAGGAGGAGCCGCGCGAGCTCACTCTCGATGAGTACAAGGCTCTGCGCAACGCTCAGCGCACCCAGCCGCAATATAATCTACGTAAAGCGGGTGAGGGCGAAGACCTCAGCCAGTGGAAGAACCTTGTTTTGCTCGAAAAGAAGAAGGAGGCTGATCGCGGTGAGGACGAGGACAGTGATGAGGAGTATGACATGGCGGACTACCCTCAGCGCGTGGGCCGCCAGAAGCGCGTGCTCGGCATCGAGTTCACGTTCAACGACGCCAGCCGGCGCGGAGGCGGCGGCGCCGGCGGGCGCGGGCGCGGACGAGGCCGCGGGCGCGGGCGCGGGCCGCCGCGCGAGGAGCCGCCGCGCGAGGAGGAGCGCCAGCTGCCGCGGCAGGCCGTGCCGCCCAAGGTTGACGACAGCAAGGATTTCCCCTCTCTTGGATAGACAGTCAGTGAGCCATTGCTCTACTCCCTTTTGAAAAGTATGATAGTTACAAATTAAATAATGTATGAACCGTTATTTTTGAAGTAAATATACAACATATTTACATGAGCGTGTATTATATTACATTGAAGTTGGTAGATTATGACAAGTTGATTAAATTCATTTTAAAAGTTCTTAAAATGATTTGGGGAATTGCTTATGATCATGCTCATGCGCAGGATGTCAAGGGGGAGGATAATTTAAGTTTTAATTTGAATACACCTAGCTACGCATATGAATCTATAACAGTAGCTTATATTGTAATCACAGCTTATGATTTAACTTGAACGAGTTATTGGATTAAGGTTTTTAACTTACAGACTGTGACACACTATAATGAATTAACTCCGTCACAACTTAGCATAGAACTTGGATGAAATAACCCTCATTGCATTTTATATTACGAGTTTGTGTTGGCAAATGCAGACTTTGGGAAATGTAAATAGTTATATATGTTTTAAAATAAGGTCTTATAATAACAAGGTTGATTTTTGTTGTTACACAAACTTCTTGAAAAATAAACATTTTGTATGTGTGATATTTTTCTAATTATTTGATATTATAACTCTAGTCTCTAGACTTAGGCTCTCTATTCCTTGTAAATTATCCCTTTATGATTATTCCTCCCCCGCCATTCTGATACATTTAATTGGTGAAGCAATTTTAACTAGAGGATGTTATGGTATTAAATTGGGGCTAATACTATAAGGTAGTGGATGGTGGTATTCATCAGACCTTGACAGTCAAAATGAGACTCGTATTATGTAAGTATTCTTGTATATTCACATTTTATCACTTCCACACAAAACATTTAACTTAAAATTTACAATTGATAAAACAAAATCAGATATATCCAACAAGAGAATAGAAATTATTTTATAAAAAATGTACTCACAAAATAAATAGGTATATACACTTTTCCTGAACAAGTAAATTTGGGCGTAATAATGTACAAATTAATTATCATCTCTTTCATTTACATATATTATAAAAAGGAACATAATAATTTAAAAAAATCACATTTATAGTAGTAAATCATTGGTTGTGTATTTTAAAAAATTAGTGAAACAAGCTGTAGTGGGTGTATCACCAAACCTTGATATCAATATTCACGCTTACTATAGCTATGTACTGACTAGTGCTGTTTCATAATATGGAAATGTACATTTATTAACATTAATTAAATAAATCAGTTTCAAGTCATCTTGTCCGAGATGGTAAGGTTATAATAATTTTATTACAAATAAATAATAATTGATGTAAAACCATAATTAATCTAAACACAGGAATATGTTCCCGTTCACAGCCACAATATACATTCACTTACATAATAAGCATTAATAAAATACAAACCTTGCAGGATTGAGTGGCTAGTTATGTTTACAATAAATAAACCTAGGCACATCTACAATATTATTTTATACTAATGCTATCTTTGTATGTCGCTAGCCCTACACTATCAATTGACTATTATTTACATTGACAATGAGAGATAGTAAGTAATTAGTCACATTTATTTACAGCTGCTAATGCGTTTTCAATGCGTTACGGTCGTCGAACCGTGCGATAAAATACTATCGGCATCAATAATTTACCAATCATAATAACAATAAGTCGACGGCTATGAGTTAGAGCAAACTGGCGAGGCGGGTAGTGGTGCGGCGCGGCGCGCTGTGGGGTTACTCGATGCCGAAGGTGTTGGTCTCCTCGACGGCGAGCAGCAGCTTCTCGTGCAGCAGCTGCGGCGAGGGGTAGGGCGGCAGGTCGAGCCGGTTGAAGCAGGTGTGCGCGCGCGGCAGCGACTCCACGCGCCCCCAGCGCTCCACGCAGAAGCGGCGCGGGCCCGTGGAGCCGCGCAGCGCGCTGAACCCCTCGTACGGGATCGACGACGTGCCCGTCACGAACTGCACCAGCCGCAGACGCTGCTCGTTGCTGAATCTGAAGCACAACACATAGTTTTTAATTCAGACTTATGTAGTCAAAACGTGCTACCTAGGTATCAAAATAACATTTTCGGTGTAAAGGTATTACACAATTACAGTATAGTTTCTCGAACGTGACTTTATTGCACACAACACTGTATTGCGATAGCACCGACACGTAGGTGAAATACGTACGTTAGATAGATAAGTGATAATGATGAAGGTTGATAACCCGTACCTGTCGATGGCCTGCCAGAACCACACGATGACGGGGTGCGCGTCGTGGTAGCCGCCGCGGTACTCGGTGTTGCCGCGCCAGTCCGCCACGTCCAGCTCGGGCGCGCCGGCGATCACCAGCTCCAGCTCGCGCGCGTCGAACGCCGCCACCAGCCGGGGGTCCACCACCTGACGACACAATCATAAGCTTAGCTTATTACATTGCATACGGTATATAATGCTGTATCATCTTATAATATCATCAGTAATTCTTATGTCAAAGAATTATACCAAACGATCCGTCACACTCAATATGAATGCAAAAGTTTGTGATGATGAATAGGGTACTGAAATTCTAATTAGTCCAATCTATTTATGAGAAGAACTCTGCTGGAAACTGGGCTAAGCAAGCCTATCGCCCTATTATTATAAGAAATGCAAAAGTAACTGTTTTATTACAATGAAATTAGGTACAGTGACATAGGCCAATTTTTATCCCAGAATTCCCACTGGAACAGGTTATATCGGTAAAACCGCAGAGAATATTAGAAAATACAAATAAGCAGCGTGGTTACCTCGTGGAAGCCGCGCACGAGCCACTCGGTCTGGTCGGCGACGCCGCGCTCCACGCGCCAGCGCACCACCCGCTCCAGGTACTCCTTCTTGTTGCGCTCGGTGACGGGCAGGTCGCGCCCGCCCGCCTTCAGCTCGCGCTCCAACACGCGCCCGTCGGCCAAACGTTCCGACACGGCGAACGTTAGCTCCAGAGACGATACGCATCGGGCAGACTATACAAATAGCAAAGTAGGTTAAAATGACGGACAGATGTCATAGGTCTATAGTTAGGTGACCTACAAACTTAACACTAGGGTACCTACACACTCTGTATGATGAGAAAATATTTGTTACTACATTTCAATTTATTTGCCTTCACATAAATGATATTTAGGTGATAAATAATAATCTCATTCATTATCATCTACATATCTTTTCATCTCGGTTTTTATCCACAAACATACAAAATGTTAAGGTTAAATATTCCCATCCGAGCAATGAAAAGGAATTCAAGAAAATTTTACCATTATTACTACATAATATGCAAATAACAGTATTACAAAGAGCTATCGTTTATTTACCTAATAATCTGAAATCGTTAGCGCATAGCGCACGTGGTTTTATTTTTAGAAAACAAAAGCACGTGGTAATGTTTGGGCATAACGCCGCATGCGGCAAAAAATGTTGCCTCAAACAAAACACAGATGGCGCTGTTATAAATCTCAGGTCTCTGACACAAGTAACTTTAATTCATATTGGTATCCGACAGATGGCATTAGGTGTTCACAAAACAAGGTAAACGAAGCTTAAAATCATAATATTAATATTCTGGACTATTGTTAGTAGACCAGGGTAGATAATTTTTGAAACCAAAAAAAATTACAGTAGGATGAAACCCATTAGAAAAGCAGGGAAATATGATCAAAATGAGAGGAAACATAAATTACAGTCGATCCGAGTTCGGGAAGGGGGAAGGGGGTGCGTTTTTAGGGGTAAAAATGGTTTATCTCGATTTCCGGAAAAACCACAAGTCCTACGGAAATAAGTCAAATGGCAAAGTTGTAGGTAATAAAATGATCTACAACTCTTGTATCGACAACTTTTTCACATAACCTCAAAATATATGTGAAAAATTCAAAAAACCACGTTTCTGGTTTTTTACGTTTATCTTCCTCAAAAAAAATTTTTTTTCTACGATATTTGGTGAAAACTTTCCTTATTATGTCCCAAATATACTGTAATTTATTCGATTAAAAATATTAATTTTTTCACCTTATTTTGAATTAATATCGAAAAAACACCCTAATTTTCAATCGAAAATTCTGACGTCAAAATATCAGCTTTTTTCAAAAAGTTGGTATGTTTTCTGTTCGTTGAAATCTCTACTTTCCGATGGTGAAAATATATATATATGTTACTATAGAAAATCTTCTCAGAAAATGCAAAAAACTCGAATACGATAATTTTTTTTAAAAGTTGATTTATTTAATGCTAATTACATTTATGTCATAGAAAATCTCATTATATATAAATATAAATGTAAATCGTACTATTAAATGTAGATATAGTCCAATCATTATAGTAAGTTCACCTCGGAATTTGAGATACCCAGCTGTAAGTCTGTAAATACTTGTATATTGACACCCTAAAAGTTGTCTCATCATAACTTACATATGGTAGGGTGTACGCAACTATTAAATTTCAAGTTCAATTTCACAAAAATCGGTTTTTGCGCTTTTTTGTAATATCTCATTTCCTATGGATTTTTTGCTATTTATATTTATTATCAATATTGTAGAATACAAAATTCTCTACAAATTTTGTTCAAAGATTTTTTTCATACGGTGAACCGTTGAGATATTTACAAAAAAGCGCAAAAACCGATTTTTGTGAAATTGAACTTGAAATTTAATAGTTGTGTACACCCTACCTTAAGTAAGTTATGATGAGACAACTTTTAGGGTGTCAATATACAAGTATTTACAGACTTACAGCTGGGTATCTCAAATTCCGAGGTGAACTTACTATAATGACTGGACTATATCTACATTTAATAGTACGATTTACATTTATATTTATATAAAATGAGATTTTCTATGACATAAATGTAATTAGCATTAAATAAATCAACTTTTAAAAAAAATTATCGTATTCGAGTTTTTTGCATTTTCTGAGAAGATTTTCTATAGTAACATATATATATTTTTTCACCATCGGAAAGTAGAGATTTCAACGGACAGAAAACATACCAACTTTTTGAAAAAAGCTGATATTTTGACGTCAGAATTTTCGATTGAAAATTAGGGTGTTTTTTCGATATTAATTCAAAATAAGGTGAAAAAATTAATATTTTTAATCGAATAAATTACAGTATATTTGGGACATAATAAGAAAAGTTTTCACCAAATATCGTAGAAAAAAATTTTTTTTTGAGGAAGATAAACGTAAAAAACCAAAAACGGGGTTTTTTGAATTTTTCACATATATTTTGAGGTTATGTGAAAAAGTTGTCAATACAAGAGTTGTAGATCATTTTATTATCTACAACTTTGCCATTTGACTTATTTCCGTAGGACTTGTGGTTTTTCCGGAAATCGAGATAAACCATTATTACCCCTAAAAACGCACCCCCTTCCCCCTTCCCGAACTCGGATCGACTGTAATTTATGTTTCCTCTCATTTTGATCATATTCCCCTGCTTTTCTAATGGGTTTCATCCTACTGTAATTTTTTTTCATTTTTTACCATTTTTGTAGGCTTCGGCCCTGGTCTATAGATCCAAACCGAGTTTTTAAAATACTATTAATTTGATATTTACCTGTAGCCATCGCAGCGACGCGGCGAACTGTGCGTCAAGCGCGTCGACATCTTCCAAAGCGGGTGGTAGACGAAGCAACGCGCGGTAGAGGGCGCGAGTGAACCACGCCTCGAGGAGGTACCCGTGCACGAGTGCTAAACCCAGCACGCGACCCGAGAAACGGAACCTACAGGCGAAATATCACTTGTTGAACAAAATAGTATTACAAATTCAGTCATCAGTAATATTGCTAGTAAATGAAAGCATCAACATGAACTGGTTTACAATTATTATAAGTTAAAACAGATAAAAATGGCGTTGATATAAAAACTTCAAAATACGTATGTATCATCACTACATACTATAAAACAAAGTCGCTTTCCTCTGTCTTTCAGTTTGTATGCTTAGATCCTTATAAAACTACGTAATGGATTTCGAGTTTTTTTAATGGATAAAGTGATTGGAATGGAATTATCATGGGAACTTGCACAACGCGGGTAAAACCGCGGGGCACTGCTAGTGTAATATATAATACGATTAATATGAAGCTAGTAACAGTCTCTATCGAGTCACATTTCAACAACAACAAAAGCAGAATTTGATTTCGTAAAAAACTTTTCATAAAATTATTCAAAAATGTATTCTGAACAAACAGCTATTGTTTGTAAACATATAAGTAAATAAAAAAACTAAACTTGGTTATGCAAGCCACCATATTATAAAAACTGAATTTTGAAACGGTCACAGATCAATGAAATAATGCAACTCGAGTTCCATCGATCGAAGCTTGCGTGACAGAGAAACGAGCACAAAAAACGACAATAGTTACATACAAACACACCACCGATGTAACATAATATTACTTCTACAATGTACGATATTTGATACCAGACGGTTTGAGTGGTATTTTTAAGAGGTTTTTGTTCTACATACTGGGAGAAAACGTAAAATTTATGATTACATATAATAGTGTTGTAGTAGTCATATCAGCCTGTAATGTTTCAAGGCAGTATAAAGGACTCCTGTATGGAGAAAGAGATAAGTACAGTTTGTAGTATATTCAATTTTTTCTTGATTGTCCCAAAATTTGGACCAATGTCGTCAATTTTTAAAGTCGAAGACGACTACTTCTGAAGAGGAAAAAGGTTTAGAGGTAAGAATGATAAAATCACTAAACCTTTTTCCTCTTCAGGAGTTTAGATTGGTCCACATTTTGGGACAATAAAGTAAAAATAGAGTATAAATTAATACATTGTTATATTAATGTCAAAAGATTTGCTGGTTATGTCAAAAGTTATTTTATTATTGATTTCTGAAGTTTATCTACTGTACATATATATTTAGATTACGTTTGCCCTACAATGGGATATTTTAGGCTAAATTTATGCTATAAGGCTAACTGTTGTGTATCCTAAGGTCAACGTATTCAAACACTATGAATTATACATAAAATATTCATTCATGGTCTGTTTACATAAAACGGTTACGAAAGGGCAAAGAAAAAGAGCTTTTATTTCTATCACTAAAGTTATATCAAACATCTATTCATATGAAGGTCCTTGATAAATCAATTTCAATACGATTGTTGTTATTTGGTTCTATTATGTACGTGGTTCCAACAACGCTGTGTTCTATAATTGCCTGTAATGACTACTGTACACGATGGCGGTACATATTGATAATACATAATTAGATAATTATATTTATTGAAGGTAATATACTGTCACGGAAGTATGGACTGGTCGGTGTGTTATGGTGACAAAATAATTGGAGAATAAATAAACATGGCAGGTAATTTAATAAGCAGATATTTGTACAGTGACAAGACGACTTTGAAATTATACTTGTAGTGATACATTTTAAGAATGGGTATCATTATGATTATATTAAAATATTGAGAAGAGTAAAATCTTATTTCTTACTTAACTTCAAATTTACAGCCAATAAATGAAAAAATCTAAAACTACATTCAGAAATTATCAACTACTATCAAAACTCGAAAATAACCATCAAACTCACCACTCATGATGGTTGTCCACGAAGGCTGACATGGGCGACACGTGGACAGTATACGTATCGTTTGCGGAGTACTCGAACAGCCCGTAGTAGGGGTTGAACAGCTCCCTCGACAGCAGGAAGAAGAACTCCCGACTCGGCCCGCCGTAGTCCAGCCCTTCCTCGCCGTCCCAAAGGACGCATAGTTTCCCTTTCTGAAGCTCCTTTTTGCCACAAGACATGATTCTTCTGAAAGCGTCTTCGAGCAAATGCTCCCGGCGTATGTGCAGCCTGGAATGTGCGGGTGGTATGTTAGTTGGGTGGATACAAAACGATAATGAAAAGATGAACATTGGAAACTTGTGACTTTTTGGAGTCGGTTAAGAGATAATGTTTTTTCTACATCGTCAGTCAGCGACAGCAATAAAGAAGGGTCTCATTAAAGTAGGTTAGAGACCAAACATAGTACCAGAAGTTTTAATACGTCGCAACGATTAAGATTACTGACACCGATAATTTAACGTGTGTTAAGTGCGAGGACTTACTTTAACTTGCCCGGCCCTTGTCCGTATCCTTTGCTCTCGAGCTTCCTATAGAACGCCCGCAGCTTGGCCTCGAAGTCGCGGCGCTGCGGCGCGGGCGCCCGCGTGCTGCGCGCGCACGCCGGCGACGCGGCCGGTGACGGCGCCGCGCCCGCGCTCGCGCCGCACCCGCTCGCGGGCACGTAGCTCATTATCTCCTGCTCGAACAGGCTGCAACAAACCACTACGTTAGCTTGGGAAGGTAATTAACTTAAACTAGCACTGGGAGGTATAACCATGTTCTTACTAGGCTGGAGTGTAGTGATATTTTCAGTGAGATGAGAGGTTTTACTGCAGAGGGCGATACAAGCTTTTAAAAAAATATGTTTAACCTGAACTGTCCCGATCGAAACTTAAGACGGGAATGGTAGGAGGATGTTTACTGTAAGATGATACAAGCAAACCTGACCTACTTCTGGGCAAAGGCCTCCCTCAAAATGCTGGTTCCTATCAAGAATTGTTTATTATTAATTAGTAAACAATATTGATTTAATTTCACTTCTACTTAGGTTGACGACAGTCGTGATGGCCATAACTTTTAATATACCGATAATGAAATTAACACGCAGGAAGACATTAAATACGTTATCAGTGCTGGAGTGTCGCTCATTTTATAGTCTAACTATTACCACTTCAAACTTTATTAAAGACCCTCTCGCCGCCACACGAGTATTTTATTGAAACACTAATTTATCTGCGATACAATCGCTTTTATTTGTAGATAAATAATATTAATTACGATCGTAGCGTTAATTACGGGTTTAGGCTTATTATACTGTGGGCACGGCCGGCCCATGGTAAGTGAAAATTCTAATCGTTGCAACTTAAACAAGTCTCGGTGAGAATTCTCCAGATTTAACACCACGATACATTAGTTGAGTAATATTGTTCACACTTAAAACTCGTTGAATGACAAATTACTCAAGAAAGAAGTACAAATGACACAATAATCGGCTAAAAGGTCTCTCGTATTTAATAATACCGAGTTTTTAAATACCCTTTTCGTAAAATTAACCTATAAGTACCGAGTGTTTTAAAAAGCCATTTACCTGATTCAACGACAACTTGATTTCGACAAAGTTTTCTCCTACCTGAACACACTTTCATAAAGCTATGAGCTACCAACATTATTCGGATGACCGTTTCGTAAAATATTATTTCGAATATTCGCAACGTGTGAAAGTTTCGCTTCTCTATTTACTAGAGCGTACTGCAATAAACGTACAATGTTGATAATATAATCGTATCCATTATACAATTGTATCAAAATGTTTTATGAGACGGTTGTTTTGAAACATTGAGATGCGCTTCCTCGCGAGTACTCCTTGCTCATTCAAGTGTGGTAGATGTTGGACGGCTCACGGCGCGGTGTGTGCGGTGCAATGAACCGTGATGGATTATAACCAAAAAGATGAGGCAAGGACGGCCCACATTAGACAGAGACAAAACGTGGAGGCTCTAGGCTAGTAATACTCGTAATCGATTTAGGAGAGCGGGAGATTTAGGACCGCAACGCCCCTCGCTCGTGATCGAGATCCGGTAATTAGTATAATAATTTCATTTGCCGGTGTGATACGTGAAGACACGCTGCGCGCACGCACCCATCGCCTCGGGACACAAACCTCACGATATGTGCTCACCATTACACCTGCTTATTGTACATTTTTTTTACATCTAATCGATATAGCAAGTCCGACCGGTAGACATAACAATCCTAAGATTTTTTGGCGCAATACAAAAACAATGGTGACGTCCGTCCACGGTGACTTGTACGGCGATCACGTACAGCGGCCCATACCAACACCGAGCCCTTTTACAGAGAAACCTTCGAGGACTGTGGAGTGGCGCTTATCTATTACAATAAGCATTAATAAGACGCGTGCCCGTGTTGCGACTTGTGCCGATTGCTTGCGGCATTGTTATGTACATAGCTAGGTCTATTAGCCGTTATACAAATGACGAAGGCTGGGGCTCGGTAATTGAGGAAACGTTAAGGCTCTACATAGCGCTGCGTCCGCGCAAGCGAGGCCGCCTCCCGACACCGATCGATGGGAACGACCTAAAATTACACTAGTAACGAGATAGATCTCATCTGTTACTGCGCTTACCGGGAACAATGCGCAAACTTGAATACAAACATAGAAAGAGCCGTCGGGCACAGTGGTATGCGTGTGGTGATTATAGAGGCATCCGGTAGATCCCGGCGAGGCATGTGTTGTGTATCATTGAGGGCAGCAATCCCCGAAAGTTAATGAGTATCGGAGGCTCGTAGCCGGCGGGGAGTGCGCACGCGCGGCGAGTCCGCGCCCGCGGCGGCGCGCGGTCACGCACCTCGGCCGGGACAGGTGCCTCGGTGCCTCGGACCTCCTCGCCGCTCTCGCACACGTCACGTCTTCATCGAAGGTGAATCGACCATGACTCGGCACATCATAACTGCACTGGTTATTTAATTAACTCGGCCCAGCTCCAGATGGGAGTGATAACGTTGCGTCACTATTGTTTCGTCGGTCGGAGGTAGCTCCGAGATAACGTCGAAGGGCTAGCTGGAATAACGTTAATGACCAGGTATACAGTCCCGTAATGGCGTACTTTCACCGGCACAAATGCGCGTGCGCCCGTGGCCCTTTGGACATAACATAACCCATCACACATCGTTTGAGTGCTGCTGTCTGTATCACTCCACAATGAAGTACATTTTCTGAAATGTTAAAGATTAAATATGGTTTTCTGGAATTAACATTTAAAACATGTAATCAAATCTAAGATCATGATAATCTAACATAAACACTATGCCTCTCATGGTGAGCCAAGCTAACACAACAAAACCAATTTTGTAATATAAAATTTATGACCCGAAATATGAGAGTATCAAAATAACATGGTGTATTAGAGTCGGAAAGAACTCTAATTAGGGCTGAGCAATGGGTCTCTATAATAAGTGGTGATGATGGGCCGCCGCGGGCCGCGGGCGCACGAGCCAGGTACCGATGGAATCCGAGGAGATACATACACCTGGGACTAGCCCCCAGATATGACCACACATTCTACCTACCACCGAACGATGTTCAACATATTTTCTATTCATTATGCAATCAAGATAGGCGGACATAAAGTTATGCAGTAAAAAACAGAATACGGTTATTTTATACGTAAAGGACTTCTCCGATTCTCCACTTCTAGTATTGACTGTTGGCGCGACACTCGATCGGGATTCGGGGGACTTTAAAATATCAAATTACTTTCCAACAAAAAGCCGTCTAATATTTACACGTAGATGCGATTGTTCCTCACAATGGAAAACTTGTTTCAAACAAACGAACGGCGGTTTAGTTTTAGAAGGCTCGTTCGAATTACGATTATGAAAGAGTCGACATTGAAGCGACCTCACTGGCACTGCTCGTAGAAGTCGTTACGTGCCCAATATTCGCACCAAATAACTTCCTGCATTAACACAGCTCAAATTGACTTGATAATTGTTTTCATTGTTTGTTTACAATGCTGAAAGATAATGTTATCCAAATAAAACGAGGGCATTTCGATACTAATAAGCGTAATAACGCGAATAACGTTCTTTGAGGAGAGGACGGGGGGTGATTTCATGATTTTGTTTTTTGTAAACTTATGTTTATGTATATTTTAGCAAATGGCAATCGTTTAGTAGTTAAATGGTATAATAATGTGTTTTAGTGTTATTATGTTTTTTGCGGTGATTATGTGCGGGTCAAGAGATCGGCGGTGTGTAATTAGGGCTGGTCTAGGGTCGGCGACGTGTCCAGCTACCAGCACCCGGCACCCGACGCCGCCGAGCGACCAAACACACCACTTACCACTTCCTGTCCTATCTAATTTGCCGAACGTACGTGACGCTAATTTTCATAATGTTGCTAAATTATCGTCGCTTTAAACTTAATATTCGTGTTCAAGGATACAGGCTACACTTAAAATCGCTTAACGTTTACAAAACTACGTTAATGTTATGGCTTCATAGCTAGGGTAGGGACGTAACTATCATCATTAGTCGTTAACTGACCAGCTTTACCGAGTTAAATAAATACGAGACAATTTATGACACGAAAAGATAAATTTTAAAACATAGTATAGTATATATTTATTTGTTAGTCCAAAGCAACAAGACGTGTACGTAACTTAACGGTCACAGTTTAGTCACACAACTGAAATATATTTTCAGGTGTTTTATTCCTTAGTCAAGGATACTAACATTACTAGTACAAAGAACAATTAGCGAAGAATATTTGAACGTTTATGCACGGTTATTGTGGCATGAGGAAGCGTATTCATCGCCCGCATACAATATGCCGAGACTTGAACAACTGTCCCTCACAGCTGACAACCAACTGGATGTATGTTGGTAATACTGTTATCATTGTCTCAAACGTTGAACATACTATTGTTTCAAAAAGTCCGAAACATTGAAGGTTTCTTCAAATTATCTTAGAGTTTGTCCTGCTGAAGTAAATACGTACCTATGTACATATGTATGTATTGAGGCTGTGGAAAACCGTACTAGTTTTTACAATATTGTTCTAGTTTACTGTTACTGTTAACCTGTATCATCCCATTGTTGGGCAAAGGCCTCCCCCCATTTCCGTCACTCTTCTCGAATCTAGTTTACATCAAAATAATTATATTACCAACTAAAATAAGATATCGCATGTTTAGTGAATGTACTAAAAATCCAAAAACACACGCAATTTTATACTGAAGGTCTTATAAGATTACTAAGATTAATTTATCTGTCAGTAACATATATTGAAATGTAATGAACATTGCATATGAATTATAAATAAGGAAGGAAACATATGCAATATATTATAAAAACAATTAAATTAACGACATAATATGTAACGATATAACTGCCTAGCTAATGTGTTAGTGGTTGCTAAGTATAACACAAAGTTAGCACAAACGGATTTCGTATAAAAAATTGAATAA